>OY856413.1:96468300-97910800 GCA_963693085.1 Alisma plantago-aquatica | reverse complement strand
TGAACATGCCGCTTCGGGACATGATGGCAACTTTGACCAAGATTTATTTCTTCTTTGAGCGAGGGCCAATTTTCTTTTGACCTAATCCATACCGCAGGCTCCGCCCCCGCATCCTCTACATTTGTCGGCCTAAGGGCCCGACAAATGTACCTTTTCAGGTGTGTGAAGAATCATCTAGCACATTGACCTGCATTAACGATTATATCAACGACATATTGGACACAAAAGACCCCATGCTAGTATATAAAGCACCAAAAAAGGGGCACCACATTATTTTTCTTCTCCACGTGGTTCTTCTAACTCACATGGCTGAGTGCCTTAGTTTGAATTTAGGATCTTCTATGTTGCATATCACTACACCTATATTCCTGTGGTTTTATTTTTTCTACTGCGCCTATATACTGGTAGTGCTTTATTCTTCCTACCGTGCCTTCATACTGGTAGTGTTTTGTTTCTGTGTAGTGCTTTACATATTCATTCCTTTATCAATGTTTATGACTTTCCATTCAACCACTCTCATGATCTTTTTGTGGTTGGCGTGAGGGAAGAATAGAGGAAGATGTGTAGAAGGAAGAAATGAGATGGAAAAGAGAAGATAATGAGATGAAGCCATCATCTGACCATGTTGCCCAATTTCTGCATATTCATTCGTGTTGTTGACACCTACTATAGTGCGTATTCCTATAGTAGCGCATTTCAAACACGTGCCCACCTACTATAGCACTATATTCCTATAACAGTGCTCTTATCTCAACTATCACACATTATTCCGGTGTTGGTGCTTCTTTTGCGGAACTACTTTGACAACAATGGCGACTCAGATGATTTCTACACATTTGCCACCATCGAATGCTTTGGATGGCCACAAAAATTCTGATGTTTATTCATAACCACTCTTATTGGTTAGGCATTATGTATTAGGGCCTAATTGTCTTGGCCCATTAGGGTTAAGTTCGCTTCCTTGTACTTGCATCCTCTCCTATATATAGGTGAAGAATTTATCGTTTGTTAATAAGAAATATCTCATTAAGCCTTCCATCTTATTTTCCACAACATTTATGGACATGATACACACATTGATCTATAATCATGTATGGACACATGAAGATATAGCATGCTGTTATTCCATACCCAATAATTTGTGAAACTTAGGAATAATCCGTGAAAGTTGTGATGCTGTTCGGGTATTGTCATAGTTTCTTGTGAAATTTGGGTGTAGATACATTGCATGTAAAATTCATGAATTATTCACGAAAAATTAAAATTTCAAGAGAACTTTGTTTTCATGCTAAAAGGGATAGAGAAATGCAGGACACACTTAATAAAATTGTATAAGAGCTAAAATGTATTTAAAAGGAAATGTGTCTTAATTAATAAAATTTGCATCAAAGCAATCAGTTATGGACACTTTATAGAGCAAATCTAAATATGGCAATCAAACAAACAAAATTAGGGGAACATAATTTAAATTAATAGAACTAGGAAGTAAACATAAGTAGATTTAAAAGCATGGGAATCATGAATAAAAGGCGTTGAAAGCTAAAATCATGAGTGAATGTTGATAAACCTAAATTGCTAGCAACTTTGTCTTTTAAGGCTTTTGACAAAGACGAAGTTGTGTAAAAATTGTCAATGAGAGAATGACAATCAACCACAATAACTTTCAATAGAAATGTTTAAAAAACACATATATAATTATCTCGAGGGCTCAAAACTCGGTGATTGTACAAGACTTTACTATTCAAAACCGAGGCTTGAACATTGATTGTGCCTAAAAGCCTCACGACCTTGAGCCGAACCCAAAAAAATGTTGAGGCATAAGCCTCAAACCAGTTGTTAGCCTTTAGAACACAAATAGGACCGCCTCACCTGAGGGGTAAGCCCTAAGAGCCCCTAGGTGGTATTTTTAAATCCATGGTTCGTCAAACTTGAAATCTCTTCTACTTGGGAGGTTTTTTCAAACATTTGAATGATTGAATCAAAGCTGCTAAAGTCATGTAATTCTTATAATCAACGTGTAACATGTTATTGATTGAATGATTGCTAAACACTTATCCAAATGGTAAAGTTGTCATCTATTTAGTTGATTCACAGAAGGTTTGCAACTATACGCAATGAGGATATGTGTTGCTCATTTCCCATATCTGGTTATACAGCCGCTCTATGTGTGTGTATGTATTCTCATATATTGTACATCTTGTTTGATTTTTCACCGTGTAGTTTATGTAGCTTACTTGCTTCTATTAAAATCTTCCATCTATTTCTTAAACCTAGAGCATACACTCTAAATTTCAACTTTCTACAACCAACCAAAAGATTAGTTACTCCTGAGTTTGTTACTATTTGATTCTATTTGGGTGGTTTATTGCTCATATGAAGTGGGGGTAGGTCGTGGATGTGTATGGGGAGGATAATATATGTTAGACACTCTTAAGATGTTCTTCTTAGGATTTCTTGTTTCTTTTTAAATGTTTGGACTTGGGTCCCTTTAACTAAGGAACGAGCTATCCGACTTTGATGCCGTTTTGACAACGTGGAAATGGAAATTTATGAAAATTTCAAAAGAACTTTCAATAGATGCAACAATGCCCATTTTGATGCCAAAATGAAGGAATGAAGTTATGAAATTTTGTAGGCGTGATCTCTACACCTAAATGCATAATTTTATACAATGAAATTTAATCTCAGGGTAGGTGGGGGGGTTATGTCATGTGGGAAGTAAGGAAATGGTCCTGTTTCGTGGTGATTTCAATGAAGGATTTTGATGACAAAACATAGGAATCAAGTAATGAAATTTTACTAGTAGAATCCATAAACTTAAGAATACACACTTATGCAATAATATTCAATTTTACAACATACGAATAACATATTAACTTGCCTGCTCAAGTGAGTTATATATACAATGTCACGTTGGTTCTCTGTACAATATTGAGTTGATATGGGTGACATATTGCTCCCATGACATGGACAATCTGGTAAGCGTTGTTTTATGAAGTTACTTGTTCCTCAAACACATCACCATTAGAAAACTGTGTCATCCCAATCTTTGGATTTCGTTGTTCCAAATCTTTGAGATACTGCTCCTTGCTTTTACATGGAGCTTGAGGAGAGGACCATGTATAGGGACTTGAACAACATGAACAACTGAACGACCACCACCCCATGTTTGCCCCCCATAGTCAGAATATGCAAGATTGTTGTACATATCTGATCCACATGGGCCAGGCATTTGTAGTATATGAATATCTAACATAATGTTCTACTTCTGCTTCCGATTGTGGTGGTGGCTGAATTTGATATCTAGAATACCCAAACCCACGTTAGTGAAACTGAGTTGGGTATGATTGTGTTTGACCAAACAACATATCACCATATGATTGTTGAGAGAATTAGAAATGCTCATGCTCTCTATTGATTCAACAATATTAGAAGTGGAATCAAAATAGTATTGTGAAGGAGGATAGGAGCTTGTAGCTATAAGAGGCATGTAGCCTGTAACCTCAGGAGGTGGTGCACCGCTGTAGTCTTTCCTCCCCTCAAGTTTTCTTCCTTTGAAAAGTTTTTGCAGCCATTGGAATATCTACCTCTTGTGGATTCGTATGAATATCCATGGTGATAAATGGACGATCATCTTTCTGAGGATCATCTGTTGGAGGATACTCTAGAGAATGTTGACCACCTGCATTGCCATCATCGTCATCATCACTTTTAGACTTGGACCATGTAGTCATAGATTTTGAACTAGATGTGCCAACCAACTCCTCTTGCACTGCTCTATTAGTTTCCATTTCAAGACCTACGTGCTCAAGCTCTGGCGCAAGTCTTTCAGGCGAGCTTTTGTTTCTTCGTTCTTCTTCAAGTATGACACCAGAAGCATCTTCAAATTGTTCCTCCACATATGGATCTAAACGGCCAGCAATATTATCTAGAATTGGATGACGTATTTCATTCATTTATTCTTCCAAGGGATCTTCTACTGTACAAGTACCCTCATCATCAATATCATCAAGGCCTTTGTATTTGTCTTGATGGAATGTGTATGTAGTTTCAATGGGATCATGCACATCAGCAAATTGCATTTCTTTATAGTTGACCTCTCTTATGGCTACATACACGAGATTGCTTAACCTGAGAGCCCCCAACTTGTTCCTTCTTTTTGAATGTATCAAATGAAAAGTGCTCCAATTCCTTTCACATCATCCTACAGAAATTGTATGTGAAAGAATGCACATGACTAATTTTCTAAGCTGGGGGGTATCAATCCCATTTCACACCCACCATTCACTAGGTCACCCTTTGCTCGGTCAACTACTTCATTAGGGTGGCCAAAGCGACCAATGCCTTGACAAAATTGTCGTATCTACAAAAATGACATCAAACATCACATTAAGAGTTGTGAAGTTATAGTTGTCATTAAAAATGCAAACGTTTTCTTTTGTATACATGCTCTAAGAATTGAATCCGTTCTCCGTGGATGTAATCAACTTATTAAGTACAACCCTAACAACATTTATCAAGTCCGGTTTCATACCCATTGTTGCCAGCAATGGAATCTTAGGTTCAAGTAGTATGCTGTATATAAATAACACATGTTATTTTCTCTTCTTACATATTACAATAAAATACGTTATATTCATATTATTACAATTTAGATGCTCACCCGGTTTGTAGTCCAAGATGGGACACCCCAGTCGTTAGATCCTTGGTTTGTTACTAAGAGGTCTCAGGTTCAAGCCCTGGCGATGACATGAATAGAATCACCAATTTAAAAAGAAAGTTCCTTTTAAAAAAAAGATGCTCACCCAGTTTGTGGAGTGGATGTGTAAGCATATTAATCCAACATACTTGTATGATGTTCAACAACTTTTCGTTGGCTATAGGAGCGGCTTTTTTCAAAGTCTCCACCATTGTTTCGATTGTCGTATAACCAAGGTGTGACTGCAGACTTGTCACCGTCTACTAACCTCAAGACTTACTATAGGACCTGTTATCCTGAATACCTTGGTAACCTTGTCCAAGAAAGGCCTACTAGCATTAAGTTCTTCAATTTGTTGACCAAGTGGGGTGTTGTTCTCCTTCATTCTACTCCATTACACAACTTCCTAAGTCCATCTCTTTTGAACTTCGGTGAATCTAGAACCAAGTAATTAGTAGCACATCTTTTTACCCCCCACTCTAACTAGATCCCCTCCACAATATTCTAGACGTCATCAATGGTAACAAATATACTGTAATCAAGTTTTCCCATATCTTTCATTATGAGATCTATACAATGGGCATCACATGGCGTCCAGTACACTGTACATTTCTTCATTATCTTTTCTCCAACATTCTTGGAATTTGCTCCATTATCAGTAACAATTTGCACAACGTTTTTTTTTGGATGACATGGGAACCACCCCCGAGGAAGCGCCACGATTGTGACCCTCCGGCGGCGTAAACCCCTGGCTTTCCCCAACTACCCGCACATCGGGGTCAACAAGGTTAACTCACGCAGAGGCCGAGGTGCGTGACGGGACCAAGGATCGCTGAAGCTGCACAACCGGGGATTTGAACCCCGGTCCATACTCTGGGGAGCCCCGACCTTCTCCACCGAGCTACAACCCCTGGGCTGACAATTTGCACAACGTTGTGAGCTCTAACAACTTACATGTATTTTTTCATAAGATTGTATAAATATTTATGCTCTTTCACCTCACTAAGAGCATCAATGGAATCAACAAAGACAATAGATACACGACAATGGGCAAGAAAGTTGATAATTTTTTTCCTGTTACCACTAGCTCCACCCATCACATATGAGTGTGACCCCATACTTAGCCCGCAATATCTTTTGCTCGTCAATTCACTGTTGTAGCTCGTTTTTCTACTCAAAAAGATATTATGCATAAGTTCATAAGCTGTGGGGGCCTTAATGCCCCTTCCAGATTCCCCCATCACATCAGCCATATGCTGTAGATAGGGTTTAGGTGCAACATGTGTTGGGATTCCATGAGCAAAGAAAAATTCACCCACATTCATTTCCACATTCTCCTTTGCCCCACTGAACATGCCTTTTAGGTTTTTTTTTTGCATAGACTCAAGCTTCCTAACCCTTGGTTCATCAACATTTCTCAATCTAACACTAGGAGATTGTATCATAAGATCAATTTTGCCTTTCTTCCCTTTTTGTTGAGTAAACACATCCTCTTTCATATCTAGATCAACAACAAGAACACACTGACTGCAACTTTCAGTCCCACTGCCTCCAACACCTGATGATCCAAACTTCTGCACTAATGTGCTGCTTCCTCCCTTTCCAGCTCACTTTTTTTTATTCTCTATACGTATGCTTATACATACGACGAGTGTAAGTAGTATCACAAGTTTACAGCCTGGAGGATACACCAATTCAACATCAGACTCAACAAATGAACATGTGACTCATACATCAAAGAGTGTATCAGTGTAAGTTTTGTTGACCTCCTTTAATTTCTCTTTCTTCTCCTTCTGGGATGACATGACCTTTCTGAAATCATCCCTAACAGATTGTGGGCACTTTTGGCACAACACCACATTCTTGTTTCCCTCAGTAATATGACGCTTAAACCTGGTGATGCCCCCTCCAATTTTTTTTTTTTACAGAAGTTACAAACTATCTTTCCCTAGACCTCCGGGAACAGGAGTGCAATGTTTCCAAGCAAATTTACCACTTTAGGGCAGGCTGCCTAGCACCCTGAAATAAATAAAAACATGTTGGCAACATTGAAATAAATAAAAAACAACATAGAATATGCATTGCATTAACATTTAAAACAATAAATAGCATAAGCAATAATTTGGAATGCAATAAAAATAATGATATACTATAATTATATACTAGGTATAGTACTATAAATTTATTGAATTGAACCAATTACATTTTTATAAAAAGGTTAGGTCCAAAAATAATATTTTAAATTAATAAATTGTCATTAACAATAATATATATATATATATAGTCAGGCTAGAATACACTCGAGTGTATCCGGAGCGGAATACACTCAAGTAGTTTTTCATGATGCAATATATTTTTTGAAAATCTAATCCGTTGATCTTCTTAAACATCTTGTGAACAACTCATACGCAAAATTTGAGCACATTTGGATATGTATAGCTCATGTTATGAAGACCACAAAAATTATGCATTTCAAATTAGTTTTGCGCGTTGATTTTGTTGCCCTTGGATGAGTGACTTACACTCATCCAAATGGGTTCAAAATTTGTATGTAGCCTATTTATAGTATGACGGTGAAGATCAATGGTTTACATTTTGCAAAAAATAGTCTTGATATGCAAACACACTTGAGTGTATTTGTGCGATCCGTACACTCGAGTGTATTCTAGCCTGACTCTCTCTCTCTCTCTATATATATATATAGGCAGGCTAGAATACACTCGTGTACAGATCACGCTGTACACCCCAATGGTGTTTGCTTATCTAGACCAATTTTTTTAAAATCTAATCCATTGATCTTCATGGTTACAATAATAATAGGCCACATACAAAATTTGAGCTCATTTGGATGAGTGCAAGTCACTTATCCAAGGACAACAAAATTGACACACAAAACTAATTTGAAATGCATGATTTTTGTCTCCTTTAGATGCATGACCTATAAGTGTCCAAATGAGATGAAATTTATTATATAGTATGTTCTTAAGATATTTAAGAAGATCAATGGTTTAGATTTTTCAAAAAATTACTACATCTTTGAAAACGACTGAGGTGTACGGTGTCTCCGGTACACTCGAGTGTACACTAGCCTGACTCTCTCTCTCTCTCTATATATATATAGGCCATTAGGTGTACTACTATCTTATGATATTAATTAATACATAGTATTTTAATTAAAATAGAATATTTATGTTTTTAAATTTAATATTTGATTTTTAAATGATGTATGAATTAAAACTATCTTATTTTACAAAATAATGTTTTGTTATGTTCATATTAGTGTTTGTAACATCGTCATCATCATCAACTAAGCCTCAATCCCAACTATGTTGGGGTCGACTACATGGATCCTTCTTTTCCATTCAACTCTATCATGGGTCATATTCTGGTTGAGATGTAGAGATTCAAAATCTCTCTTTATAAGCTCTTCCCATATTAATTTGGGCCTTCCTCTTCTTCTATTAATTGTGCTTGCCTCAATAGTATTGCTTCGTATAGACGCATTAGTCGGTATGCGTTGCACATGTCCGTACCATCTGAGTCGGCCCTCGCACAACTTGTCCCCAATGCTCGCCACCCCCACTTTATTCCTGATATAGTCATTTCTCAAGCGATCTTTTCTTGTCTTCCCACACATCCGTCTCAACATACGCATTTCAGCCACGTTCATCTTGTTGAGTCCTTGTTTCTTCACCGCCCAACATTCACTCCCATAGAGCATGGCTGGCCGCATAGCAGTTTCATAAAACTTACTTTTTAGTCTGAGAGGGATCTTCTGATCACATAACACTCTAGTTGCACTCCTCCATTTCAACCTTCCTGCAGTGATCATCCTATGACAAACGTCATTTTGGACATTGCCATATGTTTGAATGATAGAGCCCAAGTAACGAAATTTATCACATTTTGGTATATCTACTCCGTCCAACTTGGCTCCACCATTCACACTGCGGGATTGGCTGAAATTGCAATGCATATACTCAGTTTTGCTCCTACCAATCATCAATCCATTTGATTCCAGTGCCTTTTTCCAAAGTTCAACTTTATCATTCAAACCATCTTTAGTTTCGTCAATCAATGCAATATCATCAGCAAATAACATACACCAAGGAACATCATCCTGAACATTCTTTGTCAACTCATCCATAACATGAACGAACAGATATGTGCTAAGTGTGGATCCTTGGTGTACCCCAACTGTGATGGGAAATGTTGACGTCTCACCTCCAGGAGTCTTCACACTTGCAGTAGAGTTACCATACATGTCTTTAATCAAGTCAATGTATTGGATTGGCACACCCTTTTTCCTCAAAACCATCCACAACACTTCTCTGGGTACTCGATCATAAGCCTTTTCCAAATCGATAAAAACCATGTGAAGATCTCTTTTTCTTTCCCTATACTTCTCCATAAGCCTCCTTATTAGAAAAATAGCATCTGTTGTTGATCTACCAGGCATGAAACCAAATTGGTTGTTTGATATCTGCGTTATAGATCTTAGCCTCTGCTCAATAAACCTCTCCTAAAGCTTCATTGTGTGACTCATCAACTTGATACCTCTGTAGTTTGTGCATTTCTGAACATCACCTTTGTTCTTGTAGGTGGGGACTATAGTACTATTTCTGCATTCATCCGACATCTTCTTTGTCTTCATAATTTTGTTCAATAAATTTATTAACCACATAACTCCTTCATCCCCCATACTCTTCCATACATCAATGGGAATACCGTCTGGTCCGCATGCCTTTCTCATGTTCATCTTTTTCAAGGCATTCTTGACCTCAAAATGTGAAACTCGTCGTGTGTAAATGATATCCCTTGTATCCCTATCACACGAGTCTATAACATTATTTACAGTATCTCCATTGAAAAGTTTATGGAAGTAATTTCTCCATTGGTTCTTGATATCATCGTCCTTTACCAACACTCTAACATCTTCATTCTTGATGCATTTTACTTGAATCAAGTCTCTTCCTTTCCTTTCTCTTATACGAGCCATTATATATATATCTTTTTCCCCTTCTCTAGTGTCTAGCTTCTTATACATCAAAGAATCTAGACCTAGCTTCCTGAACAACCTTTTTCGCTTCTTTCTTTGCTTGCTTGTATCTCTGGAACGTTGCATCATCTCGAGATTTGGGCAAGCTCCTATAGATCTCCCTTTTCAGTTTAATAGGCTTATGTACTTCATCATTCCACCACCAAGTCTCTTTTTGTGGAGGCCCACAACCTTTGGACTCCCCAAAACCTCTCCGGCAATTTTTGTTATGCATGAGCTCATGTTATGCCGCATAGTGTTGACATCGGACTCTAAGTTCCAAGTTTCCTCCTTGATGATTTTATCATGAAAGGTCAATTTCTTTTCTCCTTTAAGATTCCACCACTTGATCCTGCTATCTTGATTTTTGTTATGTTTGCCTTTATTGATCTTCATGTTAATATCCAAAACCACCAACCTATGTTGGGTCATACTAAATCTAAGGGAAATAACTAACTATGATGAATATATATTATTGATTTTATTGTTAGTATTAATATTCTAAAAATCATCATCATCATCATCAACAACAACAACGACAACTAAGCCTTAATCCCAACTATGTTGGGGTCGGTTACATTGATCCTTCTTTTCCATTCAGCTCTATCATGGGTCATATTCTGGTTGAGATGTAGAGATTCAAAATCTCTCTTTATAAGCTCTTCCCATGTTAATTTAGGCATTCCTCTTCTATTAATTGTGCTTGCCTCACTAGTATTGCTACGTATAGGCACATTAGTCCGTCTGCGTTGCACATGTCCATACCATCTGAGTCGGCCCTCGCACAACTTGTCCCCAATGCTTGCCACCCCCACTTTATTCCTGATATAGTCATTTCTCAAGCGATCTTTTCTTGTCTTCCCACACTTCCATCGCAACATACGCATTTCAGCCACGTTCATCTTGTTGAGTCCTTGTTTCTTCACCGCCCAACATTCACTCCCATAGAGCATGGTTGACCGTATAGCAGTTTTATAAAACTTGCTTTTTAGTTTGAGAGGGATCTTCTGATCACATAATACTTCAGTTGCACTCCTCCATTTCAACCATCCTGCAATGATCCTATGACAAATGTCATTTTAGACATCGCCATCTGTTTGAATGATAGAGCCCAAGTAACAAAATTTATCACATTTTGGTATATCTACTTCGTCCAACTTGGCTCCACCAGTCACACTGCGAGATTGGCTGAAATTGCAATGCATATACTCAGTTTTGCTCCCACTAATTATCAATCCATTTGATTCCAGTGCCTTTTTCCAAAGTTCAACTTTATCATTCAAACCATCTTTAGTTTCATCCATCAATACAATATCATCAACAAATAACATACACCAAGGAACATCATCCTGAACATTCTTTGTCAACTCATCCATGACAAGAACGAATAGATATGGGCTGAGTGTGGATCCTTGGTGTACCCCAACTGTGATGGGAAATGTTGCTGTCTCTCCTCCAGGAGTCTTCACACTTGCAGTAGAGCTACCATACATGTCTTTAATCAAGTCAATGTATTGGATTGGTACACCCTTTTTCCTCAAAACCATCCATAATACTTCTCTGGGTACTCGATCATAAGCCTTTTCCAAATCGATAAAAACCATGTGAAGATCTTTTTTTCTTTCCCTATACTTTTCCATAAGCCTCCTTAATAGAAAAATAGCATCTGTTGTTGATCTACCAGACATGAAACCTAATTGGTTGTTTGATATCTGCGTTATAGATCTTAGCCTATGCTCAATAATCCTCTCCCAAAGTTTCATTATGTGACTCATAAACTTGATACCTCTGTAGTTTGTGCAGTTCTGAACATCACCTTTGTTCTTGTAGATGGGGACTATAGTACTATTTCTCCACTCATCCGACATCTTCTTTGTCTTCATGATCTTGTTAAATAAATTTGTTAACCACATAACTCCATCCCTCGTACTCTTCCATACATCAATGGGAATACCGTTTGGTCCGGATGCCTTTCTCATTTTCATCTTTTTCAAGGCATTCTTGACCTCAAAATGTGAAATTTGCTGTGTGTAAATGATATCTCTTGTATCCCTGTCACACGAGTCTCTAACATTATTTAAAGTATCTCCATTGAAAAGCTTATGGAAGTAATCATGGGTTCTTGATATCATCGTCCTTTACCAACACTCTACCATCTTCATTCTTGATGCATTTTACTTGACTCAAGTCTCTTCCTTTCCTTTCTCTTATACGAGCCATTTTATATATATCTTTTTCCCCTTCTCTAGTGTCCAACTTCTTATAAATATCATCAAAGTATCTAGACCTTGCCTCCAGAACAACCTTTTTTGCTTCTTTCTTTGCTTGCTTGTATCTCTGGAACGTTGCATCATCTCGAGATTTGGGCAAGCTCCTATAGATCTCCCTTTTCAGTTTAATAGCCTTCTGTACTTCATCATTCCACCACCAAGTCTCTTTTTGTGGAGGCCCACAACCTTTGGACTCCCCCAAAACCTCTCCGACAATTTTTGTTATGCAGGAGCTCATGTTATGCCACACAGTCTTGACATCAGACTCTAAATTCCAAGTTCCCTCCTTGATGAGTTTATCATGAATGATCAATTTCTTTTCTCCTTTAAGATTCCACCACATGATCCTGCTATCTTGATTTTGTTATGCTTGCCTTTATTGATCTTCATGTTAATATCCAAAACCACCAACCTATGTTGGGTCGTGAGTTCTTCGCCAAGAATCGCTTTACAATCATTACATACTTTATGATCCTCCCGCCTTGTAAGGAGGTAATCAATTTGGCTACAATTGTGCCAACTCTTGAAAGTAATCTTATGAGATTCTCTTTTTTTGAAATGGGTTTTTGCCAAAATATATCATATGCAACTGCAAAATTAAATATCCTCTCTCCTTCTCCGTTTCTGCTGCCATATCCAAAACCACCATGAACTCTCTCATATCCATCATTGCTACTCCCCACATGGCCATTTAAACCACTGCCACTAATGATTTTCTCCTCTGTCGGTGTTCCTTGCATCAATTCATCCATGTTATCTCAAAAATCCTTCTTAGCCTCCTCGCTAAGGCCAACTTGGGGGGCATAAGCGCTAATAATGTTAAAAATCTTTCCCCCAAGAACGACCTTGATAGCTATGATTCTATCACCCATCCTAGTGATCTTGACAACATCATCCTTCAACAACTTATCAATAATAAACCGATGCCATTTCTATGTTTATCAATGCATGTATACCAGATTTTGTATCCTGTGTCTCCAATCTCTTTACAACGTTCCCCTGTCCACTTAGTTTCCTGTAAACAAGCTATATTGACTTTTCTTCTCATCATGGTATCTACTATCTTCAAAGATTTTCCTGTCAAAGAGCCAATATTTCAAGATCCAACTCTAATCCTTTTTTCCTGGACTTGCTTCTTTACCTGCCTTCGTCGAAAAAGTTGCCCTTACACATGAATATTCTAAAAATAATATAAAAAATAGATATCAGTGTGGATCTATTGATTATATATAGATCCATATCTTGGATGTGTAAGTCTATGTTTAGAACACACAAATGGGATAAATAGTGGGGTAGATCTAAAATTTAGTGTGTATCACGAATTTAGGAAAAATGGAGAAATAGACGTTGGAAATGTATGAGAATAGAAGAAATAGAGGTTGGAAGTGAATGCATATGGAAGAAATATGTTTATTTATCTTGATCTAGGAGTTCTTTGGCTCCAGATGATGAAATCCCCTCCAAATCCCCCTTTTCTCCACTTAGCACAACTTCATCACAACATCACAACACAGAAATGACGAAACCCAGGCTTGGGTTTTGTTGGGTTTCACCATGTTTTGGTACATATGTGGGGAAAATAACATTGGACCCCTCAAAATTTGGTGAAACCACCGAAACTTGTTGAAATTTGTCGAAAATTTTGTGAAATGCGACCGCATCGACACAAACACATGCTTTCGTGGTAGATGGTAGCAAAATCAAAATTTTTGGCAAAATTTCTCCAGTTTTCTCAAAACTTCATTCTTTGCCATGAACCTAATATTGAACTAATAACGAGGTGCATGCAATGAACTTGGTAATGAAACAAGATCCCCTACATTTGAAGAAAACCATTTCATTGCTCTAGAGCCGACACCAACTTCGGTAGCCAAGTGAACATTGTGAGTCACTATACTAGTACATAAAATCTGTCTATTAGCATATATCCCTTTTTCCACTTTAGAAGCATGATGTCATTTCTTATATTCAAATTGGCACCAACAATCTTTGGAGTTGCAAAATCAATCTTATTCATCAAATCCAACTATCAAACAATACCTCACACATGGGTTTATATAGAGGACTCACATGAACTCCTAATTGACTTATTTATACTAATGACCCAACTAAAATAAGAAACAAACGATTTAATTGAGAACTTGCAAATAACTCCCCAACTGTTACATGTAGCTTCTAAATTGAAATTATTGCAAGTAAGATCCAAGGATTAAAAATAATATAAATGATAGACAAAAACTAGTAATAAAAATATGAATTGCTCTAATTAAGCTCTTGAGGAGCAGTCTGTCTTGTGTCAACTCCCCCTTGGGTTGAAAAAATGAGCCTCAGATGAGGGCTGGTGTAGTTGCTACAATCTATACCATTCTGGTATAAGTGGCATATATCCGTCAATGATACAACGTAGGTGGCCGGGAATGCCGACAAAATCACTCACTAGACAGCACAAAGCTGTAGATATTGGTAAGCTTTCATGCATAGTGTGACAATCATATTGCTAGCACAATATGTGCCGCATCACAAGCCAAAACTTCACACAATATTGTGTCAGTGTAGATTGCATCATGGTAAGAGGTCAGCCAACAATGTCGAGTCACTTGCAGATGAAGCCATGATTCCATCTAGCAAGGCGGGTATAGATCCTGGCTAGGCTTTGGCGGTAACCCCAGAAAGTCCACAACAGTCTTTGATATAAGGTTTGCAAAGTTCATGTTGTCGATTACAAGAATAACATTTGCTCGACGCAAAACACTCGACCTCAGATGAAAATAGTTGTCCAAGCAATGGAGCATTGCATGACGGAACCTGTTGAGGCATTGCTATGAACATGGTGTACTAAGGTGGGTCTTCATCATTCGACTCGTCTTTGGTAGGTTCACTTGCGGCGGGGAGGATGCTCTTGTATTCTTCTTCTCTTCCGAAAGAATATTTGAAGCCATGATTTTTAGACAATTGGGGCATAGCGATGACCAAACTCCTTACAAGAGAAGCACAAAATCCGGCTGGAGGATGCCATTGTGGAGGAAGTCAGTGTGACTGTGGCGGGAGGAACATACTGGGAAAAAGTCAAAGAAAATCGTTGCCAAGGGATGGAAACTTTTGCATGCCACTCCCGCTCATGTTCTATCCGTGTATCAACATGAATCACATTGCCCATGGAAGAAATTAGTGAAGTAGCCAAAGAAGTAGCCGATGTCGCAACAATAGATGAATCAGACCCACGACGATAAATAGTGATCTGGGTGGTAGCATTCCATTCTGACATCTGACTTGTAGAGCAAGCGGTAAAATTTGCTGGTGTAATTGCTTGATGCACAACTATTGTTTGTAACTGACACGATCATAGAAAGGCTTCACATCGTCTTTCATTTTTGCCAAGGTATTGATGTGACAAGCTGTACACAACCACCTCCACCAAGTGAGAGTGGTTTTGTGGAATTTGGCCTTCACATATTTGTTATGGTGATTCACTGCAAGCTAATGCCAGTCAAAGAATGACTTTACGGCTTCTAAGATACAACCAACCAAATAATTAAAAGGATATAGCTCTTATTTGTCAAAGTGATTTAATAGACTTTTAACTTGTTAAAGGAAAAGACAGTTTGATTATTATTATGATTATATCAACATAGAGTAACAGTTTGTCTTCTTAATGATTGGTTAGGTGCCTGAAGCATGCACCTTGAGGCAAGGTGGGTAATTTTTCAATAAGATGCTAACATCAAATAAAACACAATGCAAGATGGTAATATCAATTATCAAATATGTGCAATATAAATGTTTTCACCTGTAATTGTTAATTTGATATAGATTTACTTTTCTTTTATTTGTAAACACAACATAAACTTTTACTCTAAGTTGATTATATAAACATAGAGCAATGTTTTAGAAAGCGGGAAGCGTGCAGACAACATTTGTGGCCCCTTGAGCGCCGGGCGGGTACTCAGGCAGGCGCTTTTTGAAAAAGCGGCCCCTGAAATTTTTAGGTAATTTTGTAGAAAATTATACATATTAGTATTAATTAACACATTAAAAAAATTATACTCATTTAAACACCCTACACATAAAAATAAAACACCTAAATAGTTAATAACACAACTATAAAACAATGAATAAGCATATACAGTTCAATTACACAAGTTTAACACATAAGGAATACACTTTTTAGTCTATTTCTCATACTTTTACTGTAGTAAATTCATAGAATTACAACTTTATATACTAATTTGCAGAAAACAGTGGAAGATATATAATGTATTAATTTATATTTGCAGCAAACAATAGAATATATAGAATGTATTAATATTCAGTAAATAGTAGAATACATCATGTACTATATAATGTACTCATCATCATCATCATCATCCAAGCCTCAATCCCAACTATGTTGGGGTCGGCTACATGGATCCTTCGTTTCCATTCAGCTCTATCATGGGTCATATTCTGATTGAGATGTAGAGATTCAAAATCTCTCTTTATAAGCTCATCCCATGTTAATTTAGGCCTTCCTCTTCTTCTATTTATAGTGTTTGGCTCAATAGCATTGCTTTGTATAGGCGCACTAGTAGGTCTGCGTTGCACATGTCCGTACCATTTGAGTCGGCCCTCACGCAACTTGTCCTCAATGCTCGCCACCCCCACTTTATTCCTGATATAATCATTTCTCAAACGATCTTTTCTTGTCTTCCCACACATCCAACTCAGCATACGCATTTCGGCCACGTTCATCTTGTTGAGACCTTGTTTCTTCACCGCCCAACATTCACTCCCATAGAGCATGGCTGGTCGTATAGCTGTTCTATAAAACTTACTTTTTAACCTGAGAGGGCGTACTATATAATGTACTAATGTATTATTATTTATAAGGCAGCAAACAGTAGAAGATATATAATGTATTAGTTTACATTATGCAGTAAACTATAGAATATATAGAATGTATTAATATATACAGTAGAATATATCATGTACTAATGTATTATTATAAATAAGGTAGAAAGTTATAGAAATATAATATGCAATAGATAACTAGATACATAGTGTATGTATTAATGTATTATAGTATGAAATGTATTATACAGTAATGTTACACATTATACGTTAAATGTTTATACTTCTACAAATTTATTGTATTACATTACAGCAGATGGGCTAAATCTAGCGCCAAAAAAATACGCCGCCATAAGCGGGCACCCGAAGCAGGGTTTCAGGCGGATGCATAGGCGGGCCAAGTGGGTCTTAGGCGGCCGCTTAATGGCCTGCCACCTGCTAGCCCGCTCAAAGCCTTAACCACCGGCTGGGCATGTGGGCCGCTCAGGCGGGAAACACTGACAGAGTAAAAGCTTGTCTTCTTAATCAGCGTTTAGGTGCCTGAAGCATGCACCTTGAGGCAAGGTGGGTAATGTTTCAATGAGATGCTAACATGAGATAAAACACAACGCAAAATAGTAATATGAAATATGTGCAAGATAAATATTTTCACATGTAATGATTAATTTAATATGGATTCACTTTTCTTTTATTTGTAAACACAAGAAAAGCTTCTTATAATATTCACTTTTGTGGCTGTGTTTGGAGTCAGTAGGGTGTACTTTTATTAACAAATTGTTATTCATTCATGTATTATGACATCGATCAACGAAATCCTTTGTATTTTTCCTTGATGTGTAACTTTTCAACCGAATGGCTTTTTTTCGGTCATCTAACATTTGTTGCAATACTAGGTAAATTAGATTATTATTTTTCTCGTCATTTTTGTTTTTAGTTTTATTTGATTCTGTGTATGCATTCGGGACTTTAATATATGTCATCAGGATAAAATTCCCAGCTAGGCGTTGCACTTTTGCAATACTAGGTAAATTAGACAATCAATTTTCTCGTCACTTTTGTTTTTAGTTTTATTTAATTCTTCTGTGTATGCAATTGGGACTTTAATATACTCATTAGGATAACATGCCCAGCTAGACGTCGCACTTTTGTACTTCGTTTACCTTGGGGCAAACCAAATGTTGACCTTAGCAAGTGACCATTAACACCAACCAGTTAGCATCTTGAATATTTGATATATTTCCTAGAAGTGCATCCTCGAGTAAAAAGCATCTAGACTGAGGGAATTTAGCTTCCCAGCAATATTAGTGTTGAAATTCAAGACCATTTATACTTCTGTCCTTTGACAGTAGTTATTTTCCGAAAAGTTCTAAGTTGTCCTATAATGTTATGTTAAATGCAGTGGTGGAGCACTTACAATTGGTTTACCACCAGCTTGGGTGGATGTTTCAGAAGAAATATCTGTAAACATGCAGCGTGCTCGTACGAAAATGGCAGAATTAGTCAAGGCTCATGCCAAGGCTTTGACACCTTCTTTTGGAGATGGAAAAGAAGATCAGCGCCAAATTGAATTGCTTACCCTGGAGATAACCAACCTACTGAAGAAATCAGAAAAAATGTTGCTGAGATTATCGACAAGTGGACCATCTGAGGACTCAAATGTCAGAAAAAATGTGCAGGTATTGGGTCTTCACTTTAATGTTTTCATTTTTTGGCAAGTTTACGCATACCTTTTACATTGTATGCCCACACATGCTTCTTGTAAATTACACCGCATGAGTGATGAAGCAATTGCTTATATTGTAAATTACATTGTTGAATGCATAGAAGTTGTAATTGTGTCTTCTCCAACAACGATGATGTATGATCCTGATTTACTCAATTGTAAAAACCTGGAAAAACTTTTGCCATGGCTTTGTAATTTATCATGTTTTCATCCTTCAATCTTCAGCAAGGACTTACCCATTTGCATTGCAACCTATACATTTCTATGGCAGCGTTCTCTTGCAACTGACCTTCAAAGTCTTTCCATGGAGCTTCGTAAGAAACAATCAGCGTACCTGAAACGCCTTCGACAGCAGAAAGAGGTCTATTTTGCCCCTTAGTTTAAGAATCACAAATCACCTTTTGCTGCTCTTAAATCTGACGGTTGATTCTTTTCAGAGCGATGGCTTTGACTTGGAGATGAATCTGAATGGAAACAGACAAGAGGACTATGATGACTTCAGTGATATGGTAAGTTTACAACTCCTTGTAGCTTATTTGTCTGTCTATGTTTCTTTTCTAGAAGAAAACATCTTCAGTAATTTTCTCTGGTTGAATTGTCAGATCAGAGGCTTGTCAGATCTGTGGTATATAGATTAGTTTAAATTGAGGTGGTTCTGGTACATTAACCCCCTCGGGACTGGGAGGGAACGTTTTTGCTACATATTGATATAACAAATTGAAAAATATACGTGTAGCATTGCATCCCTGTTCTGCGTATCCTCTACGAACCTGCCGTAGATGATATGACTTACCACATTTCCTACAGGCTCGTGGCTATTTTTCTTATACCTGACCTGTTCATGCTGGCATTTTTACCCATTTGTTAGGTCCATTTTGCTTCCTGATCATATCTGATCTTGCTTGAACATATTAGTTGTTGTCGTCAAAGGTTGCGATATGTCTATGTTGTTTACAACCACAAACGAAATATCTGTTTATTTATTTGTGTTTGGCATAGTCACAATATACTCCTTTTTTTTTCTACAAAAAACGCGTTTAAAACACGTATTATTCACCTGCCGTATATGATGGTCGTTTTAAATTCCAAATTGAATAATACGTTTTAAACGCGTTTTATTCGCGTATTCGTTCAATGCGTTTTTTTTGCTGTTTTATACAGTTCTGTACTTTTGCTTCACACTTGTTTTTTCCACGTCATTTTTTACTTGTAGCAAGGCTCCACTAAACCGTCCAACCTTCCTCCCCTATTCCCCGACGCACCCTGAGCCAGGAGTAACCCTCGACATTCTACATGTACGCTCCATCTTCCTCCACTCTACCCCCTTCTTCCCTGAGTTATGCCAACTGCTTGCTGCTCCCACTTCTTCCCCTTCTTCCAATATTAGGGTAATCAATTTGATGTTTAGTCATTTTAAATCATTATATGTGTGGGTGTATATATATGTTTGTATGTGTTTGTATATATATATATATATATATATATATATATATATATATATAGTCAGGCTAGAATACACTCGAGTGTATTCGGGGATTATATATATATAATCCGTCTTTTTGCCGACTTTTTTCCGAATAGTTGACCGAACTTTTACCGTACGTTGACCGATTTTTGTTCGAATTTTCCACATAATTCCTAATTTTTGAAAATTTTCAACTTGGCCATACGTATTCCGAATACCGAATTTGTGACTATGGTGTTTGGTTAAAATTTGTGCCTATTGTGCTGTTGTGTCTTTGTCGAGTTAACCATGTCTTTATATATTATTTCAAGGGCTTTAGTGAGAACCAGATGTCTAAACTGAAGAAGACAGAGGCATTGACATTAGAAAGGGAAAGAGAAATATCACAGGTAAAAATAAATTCGGTTTCTTCTTATATCGGTGCGGATTCTTTCTTGTGATTGACATATCTGTGCGTGAACTGTGCTTAGGTTGTGGAATCTGTTAACGACCTCGCTCAGATTATGAAAGATCTTTCAGTGCTTGTGATAGACCAGGTTAGACTTACGATCCTTTTTATATTCTGTCTAGTTTTCACTTTTGAGAAATGCAGTCGTCATTACCCTTAATGCTGTGTGTTCAGGGCACCATTGTGGACCGAATTGACTACAACATCCAGAATGTTGCATCACAAGTGGAGGAGGGTTTCAAACAACTACAGAAGGTTTTCCTTCTCTCTGATCTGAACATTTTTTTTCTAGTCCAGAAGCATGGTTAAATGCAGAAAAACTGCTGTTTTTCTATGGGTTTGAGTGTCAATGTGTCTGGGCCCTTCTTTCTTTTTAAATTGTGGGTGTGTGTGAAATGCGCTGCAATGCTTTTCCGACCTTTCTGGCTGTTGGTGACCAAGTTTTTACATATTGTTGGCTTAATTTGCCTCTATAATACTAACCGTTGGTGTCTTGAATTCAGGCTGAGAAGGCGCAAAGAACAGGTGGCATGGTGAAGTGTGTTACCATACTGGTTATAATGTGCCTTGTCATGATTGTACTTCTGATCCTCAAGTCAATAATTTTTTGACAACATTCACGAAGTTCAGTCCACATCAAGGGGAAAAGCCTCCTGTGATCTCCTGCGCACGATCATTGTTTGCCACTGAACCTCAGAAAACAGCAGACGCAGATTCAAGAGCAGAGGAGACATCGGTTGAATCCTCAAACCTTTGTATGCACACTTCCAAAGCTGTTCGATTAAACGGTTACCGGTGTGTCAATGTGGCATGAAAACTCGCTGATAAGAGTGCAAATCGAGATTCGGGGCTCCATCGGGGTATTCGGCTTTACCCTTTTTTGAGATTTTATAAATTGATGTATTTTATAGTATCGATTCAATTGATATATTTTTTTCCTTGTACAAGCTATCTTTGTGTCCATACGACAAGACATTGTCCTGTCCAAGAAGTCAAGAACGAGAAACAGGGAGAAAAATCTCAAACTAATATTGCAAAATTAACTTGCATAATATTCTATATGATTATTGTGTATGTGGGACGGCAATAAAGAGGTGACTGGAATTGATGCGTTCAAAATTAGGTGTCACGGCAATTGAAGACGTCAAATCATTCCCAAAGATACCGATTTTAGCACTATCAGGTGCCTTCCGAAGTGCTCGCTAAGGTTGCTTCATGCAAATCTCACATTTTGAAACTGCTGTTCTTTGAAAATACTAGGCGTAAGAGCATATTAGACGAACTTGGGAATATTATTATCTCCTAGACTATATATACGGTATCGTATCACTTTGTTTAATGAAAGGGAAGAAATAAAAAAAGACAAGATCAGAGTTAATATCAATCAAGTGTTAATAAGCTTGAGTTAATAACAATCAAGTAGTTAGTAAGTTTCACTAATGTCACGCCAAAGACAAAACTACAAAGTAAGTAAGAAGAAGAAGACTTGTCAAAAAACAGAAGAAAGGGACACAGATGAAACTCCTACAGCTTTGTAGCATCGGGAATGCCACTGTATGGTTATTTCGCAGTGTCAAAATTCCTTGTTATTTAGAATACGCAGGAGTTGTTGTATCATTTGACCTTTTGTATTTAGTAAGATATACATCAATTTATAATTTTGAAAATAGCAGTTCTCGCTTTTACTGTCTATCTCTAAAACAACAAAAATGTTAAATAAAAAAGGACGAGAAAATTGATAATATAAAAAAAGGTATGAGCTGGAGGGTCCGGGTTGAAATGGAATGTCCCAAAGCTTACGAGAGTATTGCTTAATTTTGATAGAGGACTTGCGTTGCGGTGAATTATGGATCAATTTGTATAAAATATTACAAGATTTTTTTGCATTTGACTTCCCCCACATATTTCCTAGTATATATTTAATAGCACTGATAAATATAGATAGGATAAACTTTAGCCGACTATTGGTTGCAATCCAAAAAGATATGCTTATTATACTCAACGTGTTAGAACTGGCGACTACAACTACGATTATAGTCGAACTCATGATTTTATTGTGGTATTGGTGGACACCAAGTAATTTTGTTGCCCATATGAACAATGTAGATCACATGTTAATAATCGTTTATCAAAATTAGAATGTGCGGAAGGCCAGGAAAATGGTATTAAAACAAATGAAAAAAAAACATGTGGCCTAAACAAACGTCCTTGACGAGCTACTAAGAGGATCCGTTAAATTATTATCTTGAAAATTGTTGCTATGCATATATAGAGGCCCAAAAGGGAATATTATGTTGTTTCATCTACTTATTGTGCGTGTCTCAACATACTCATTTATATAAAAAATCGCATCAAAAGAACACCTAGGATCATCATTCATTTTTTTCACCATCTTGTAAGATCCTACCATACTTCTTTTGTTAGCCATCTCACAACTCCTAACGGAGCCATGTATTCTAACATATATGAAGTGGAAACTAACTACAAACGTTGTCCACAATGTTGGTACATATCCTTACATCACAATAAAGACAAAGAAGCACGATAGTTCTCAACATAAGATACAATGTATATGTACAAGTTTAGAAAATACTTGGGAGTATATGCATATCAAATGTCTAGAAAATACTTGGGAGTATATGCATATCAAATGTCTGACTTTTTCACTTCCAATATCTATTTAACCAAATATTGATTATCCCATGGATGCAAAATGTATGATTCCACATTCTTCAAATCCACATGTATAAGTCGTTGCAAATGTTCATTTACATTAATATGATAGTAATGTAGGCTTTACCATCATTGACCAAAACATGTGCATCAGATAGATACCATAGAGGAGTGTCTCACAACAATGGGTTCCAACTCACTTGTACCAAGTAACACGTCAAACTGAAGCCTTACAACAACAAAAGATGTCCTTGCGACGAATAGTCTTGCAATGCTAGACCCAACACACTAGCAAGGTCATCTCAAAAACCAAAGTACAAGCATAACCATGTAATTAAATATATCACAAGTTCATCAACACAATCCTAAAAAACCCAACAAGATAGGCAATAATATATAATAATTGACACACCATATAAATATCAAAACATTTTACATCATCATTGGTGTGATTTCAAGTTAATTATATCACGAAGTTCTAAATATGAATAATGATATTACATTTTGCAAGCTTGTTGTCGTGAAAATATCAATATCCACAAGTCTACTTTATGTATATTGAAAACTCTAGAGGAGTGGGGTGAATGGAGTTAATTTAATTTTATACAATTTAAATCACAAGGAAGGTTAATTGTAAATGCTTAAATAATATTATGAAGGAACACAAAGCAGGTAATTAAAAATTGAAGCAACCAAAAACAACATAAGGATGTATAATGGTTCCAGATTGAAATACTGTAGCTCTACTACCTCATTGTTGCCAACCATTTTTTCTCAACCTATAATTTTCTTACCTTCTCTATACTAATACACATTGAAAAATGGTTGCCTTTTATTGATAAATACCAAACTCTGTTTCAAGAGCAAGTATAACCCTCACCTTCTTTACGGGACGCTAGAAGACCACCTTTTGATGACAATCATAATATCCTCCATCGTCATTGGAAACAACCTATTATCAAGAAGTAGCTTCATACCCCCCTGACACAACCTTATGCAAGAAGTAGGCCGAAGAAATAGACCAAATAAGGACAAAAAGAAAGAAAGAAATTACAGTCCAAATCTCACAAATTTCACTCAATGTAGCACTATAGAACAAATAATGATCAACTACATGATGTCTAGGTAAGGCTATATTTGGTGGAGCAAGACTAGAAATAGGCTTAAGCTTAGGCTAATTTGGAAGTAGGTGTATGTAGCAAACTAAAGTTCTAAGCTTTATAGAGATAGAATGTAGAGATAATGATCAAGTGTACTTTTGAAGTCCATATGGAACACTTATATATAGAAAACACTTTGTGATAAATGCATATTCATCCTAGTTTTAGTCACATTTTTATCTTAGTTTTGCATACATATTCCCTTTATCACTTTAGAAGTAGTTTCTATTTATGTTTCCTTAGTTTTATATTAATTTGTAGGATTCTGACCCAATTCCTTGGTTTTCATGGTAGGTTTGAGCTTCATTCTATACACACAACATCGAAGATGTTAGTTCTGCTAACTGTCTGTGGCGCAACGTTCGAACAAAACATCATTCACTAGGCGGAAGCGATCATTAGCAGCGGATTACTAAAAATCACTAAAAATTAAAATCATTTACAAAGAGATCCATACGCCGGAAAGCTCTTTCAAAAAGAACCAAAGTAATTCAATTACATTCTGGTTCACAAGTACATATCTTGTACCATTCCTTCTCGAGGATCACATACATCAACCACCCTGTTAAAACTGTACATAGGCAACATAAGAATTTCGAGGCATCAAGCCAAAATCTCAGATCAATTTATTAAACTAACTACTGACGCCGAGGACCTGAGAGTACAGAGACGACACATATGACTCTATATATAAGATATGACAGCCAGTGCCTCCACCTGAGTGTCACTGCTGTCCCTGTTGCTGCTGCTGCTGCTCTTCCCCTTCTATAGGGTTTCTGCCTCTTCTTCCGCGTCCACCTAAAAAGTATTGGTGACCAATAGAGTGAGACCCAGTCCCAGTGAGAGATATAACTCTCTGCCAAAAACATTATTATTGCAGTTTATTAAAATAAAACTGAGCAGAGGAATCATATATATTCAACAAAAGTTAAATCAATGTCTAAACAGGTTAGAGCAATATCCTTACTCAAAGCATTTCAACTTATAGCTTGATAAAGCAGCATGTCACTTAACCAATAAAGAATATGAAGAACATGTATAACATTTATCTGATATACTAAGTAAGATAACATCAACCAGTGATTCTCATATTTCGACCTTAAGTAAATACACTACATGGCTAATTACTTTTTACAATCATACTTAATGCCCTGAAGAGATGAAGTATACTGTTCATGCTCCAACCGACCACGATTACATAAAACATCAGTACCACACAAGGTCAATGGAAGAGATGGACTCCAAGACCTCAACCTTCTCGGTCAGTACGAGATTATATGGCAGAGACATCACATGTCAAACTGCAATTAGCTTGCCAAGGTATAGTGGCATCTTTTCTATAGAGTTATAGCCCGCAACATATACTCTGTTCAGGGTTATGGCCCGTAGCCAATGCCTGGTACCATATCATGAAGTCATGGCCCGTAGCCATACTCAAACTAGGGTATGGTCCGTAACCAATCCCATGCATAGGATATAGCCCGCAACCATTCCTATGGGGCATGAGGATATAATTGCCCAATCACCACCACATATTCAAAAATATGCGCTCCGAGTTTAACTCGTTCCACCATTCAGCAAATTCTGACGTTGATGGATCTGTGGTCAGGGCAACTACATTATATGCTATCACTTGATTAATTAAGTGTATTACCATATTCTTTTAGCATCAAACAAGTTTCCAAACATTAGTTATTTTAACAATTGCTACAAAGAATGTGTAATACTTTCACCAAGTATTGTTCAAATCTTTAATAAAGCATTGGGATCTCAATCCCTCATCTCATCAGGAGCATTCTCATCCTTTCACAAACTCATCATCATGATTATAGAAAATGGGTATTCAAACCCTCAGTTCATCAAGGAACACTTGTTACCACTTATCAGGTAACTAATACCTTCAGGTCATCTGACCAAGGTAAACATGATACTTGCTACACAAGCATCTCACGTGGCTCACAAAGCCCATTTCATTTCTTGTTACCTCTCACAAAGCAAAAAAGCATGTTATGGCTCACAAGGCCCATTAACAATAATAAATGAAACATCATAGCTCATACCTGGCTATGCTCATCATCTCATGATGCCTACATGGTTAGTATACTTGATAACAGTTATATCAATTACATTTTAGCACCACGCTATACAAAGTAACACCACTTATCCCTTTATTAGGGTTAGGGTTTCCCAATTCATATCAATTAGGGTTACTCATCCTCTTACACAAATTAGGGCTAGGTTTTCAAATTAGGCTTTCATAATACATAGCATCACTGTGGATTAGGGTTTCACATCTCATTACACTGTATTAGGGTTTCTCATCACATCATTACCTTGAATTAATGTTTCTTATAACATTTCCCCTAGAATTAGGGATTCATGTAACTTTACCCGAAATTAGGGTTTTCATGAAGCATTCCCTTAAATTAGGTTTTTTCATTAAAATACCCTGAATTAAGGTTTCTCATATCATTACCCTAAATTAGGGTTACACCATCACCCTAGATTAGGGTTTCACCTAGCTTTACCTTAAATTAGGGTTAGAGCTCATCAACCTTCTCGATTAGGGTTTCATGATCTCATCATCATGGATCAAACCCTAATTACGTATTTTAATCATGTTGAAAGTGTTGAGGATAAATCACTACATGATTATCACTCATGTATACGTTCCTCTCTCTCATCCTCTCTAGGAGTTTAATTACTTTAATCTTGATTAGATTGAATCAACTTGAATGAAGAGTTGACATAGTGTATTAAGTCATTGCTTCCATAAGCATCAAAGGTTAACCACTCTAAAGGTACTAATCACCTAAGTACTTTAGAGGTACTTCCATTATAATCAATCTTGAGTTACTTTAATAATACTCATTTAGTTCTGAGATCAATTGATCCTTCAACAATTTTGACTAATAAACCTTCAAACGGTTTGGATCCACACCTCCAAATGGTTTGAGAACATTTGGACCTTCAAACGGTCTTGATCAACCTTTCAAACGATCTTGACCAATTGTAAATCGAATCAACCCATTCGGTTTTGAAACCGAATCAATCCATTCGATCTTGAAACCGAATCAACCCATTCGGTCTTGAAACCGAATCAATCCATTCGATATTGAAACCGGATCAACCCATTCGGTCTTGAAATTGAATCAATCCATTCGGTCTTGAAACTGAATCATCAACCATTGATTTGAAATCGATTGAATATTGAAACTGATTGGATAATTCAAACGGTTAGAGACCGTTTGATCTCAAACAGTTTTGAGACCATTTGATTCCAAACGGTTTCGAGACCGTTTGGTCCAAACCACCTCAAAACCGATTGGACCAATTAAGGTTTCCAACATCAAATCGATTTAGGATTTGTACTCATTGAACCATCCATCAATTAAAATATTGAAAGTACATCAGATTGTATCCCTTTGATATCCAACCATCCACCACAATCAACCATTGACCTCCAAACGGTCTTGAGACCGTTTGACCTCCAAACGGTCTTGAGACCATTTGGGTCTATCAACCTTGAAATTGATTCCCTCAACTAGGGTTTCAATCAATTCAATCGATTAGGGCTTGCAATTGGTGGATCATACATACATGGAACCTTTTGAATTCAATTAATTGGAACCATTGGTATATCATCCAACCACATCAGCATTTGACCTTCAAATGGTTTGAGTCCTCTTGACCTCAAACAGTCTTGAGACCGTTTGGTGTCAAACGTTCTTGAGACCGTTTGATCACCAAAAAGCAAAACCGTTTGCACATGTTCTATGTTGAGGTGTGTGCTTATGTAAAAGACTGGATTTTTGGCTTAAATCCGGGGACGTCACAGGTGGTATCAGAGCATGAACAATAGCAAAGCCTGACATTTGCTCATTATGAAACGCAAAACTAAAGAACCTTGAACCTTAATAATCTTTAGGGTTAGATTAGTCGTCTTTAGAGACTAGATCTGACCTAGCCTCTAGGTTAGCACCTAGATGTCCGAGAACTAGGTCTAGACTAGTGCTTGTTGAGTAGCAAGTCCTTAGATGTCGTTCTTTCCTTGTAGTGCAGCGGTATGGGACGTTGCACTATTTGGAAATGACGTGCATCAAGGGAAGAGAAACCCTAGACATATTGCGCACGTTGTCTAGCGTAGCTAGACTAGTGTATCCCTTGTTCTCACACTTTTCACTAGTTTTCATGACACTGGACTATCTACTATGTGTGGGACACTCGTTTTCAGGATTTGGTTTTTGATTCCAAACGGATCGAACCTTGATAGTTTTCTCTGACACTTGTTTTATCAGAGAAAAACTATATAATATTTTATTATGTATATGTATTACAAAAATGTGTCCCCATGCATGTATGAGTAGGAGGTGATCATGCAACCTAAGTGAAAGTGAATGACATCAGTCTAGAAGAGAGAGTAGTTCTAGATTAGATGTCTAGAGCCTTGTTAGAATATATGATAGATGGAATAGATGAAATAAGTTTTGATGATGTGATGTAAGTCTTATATAGATGATATAAGACAACTTATGATGATATATGTTTGTCTTTGAGGACTTAGGTTCATTTTGAGGATTTAAGATAAGTTTTGATGATGCAAGTAACTAGGCTTTTTATGAGATAAGACTTATTAAGTTAAGACAAGGTTGTGAGTCAGCATGAGCCTCAAGCTCTTTTACAAAGGAGGACCTCTAGTGTTAGGACCAGTTTTCGGGTTAACTCCAGAGAGAGTGAGACCCACAGGGAGAAGGTCAGTGAACCTAGACTCCATGATATGAGAAATATGAGATTTATGAGATAAAGTGAAACCCTAATGAACACGATTAGGGTCAAGATGAGATGTAAGATGATGAGAATCTGATGGTGATATGTGATCTTATCTTTATCAAGGTTGACCAGGATGTAGTTGACATCAGGGATATGTGTGATGATTAGGATGTCTCTTTGGAAGGTACGCCATTACCTCTTGCTTGGCTTATTATACATTATGCTTGTGTTAAATGGTAGTAAAGACATGGCATATGGTATTGATTGAAATGATTGTCTTGTATGATATGTTGCTTGAATTTCCATACTTATGGCTATGAACACATGAAACATAAAGTATTTGATCCATCATATGATAGCACTAAACTCTTTGGTAGTATAGTGCATTGAAGAAACATCAAAGCCCTTGGTGGCAGATGTAACATCAAAGCCCTTGGTGGTAGATGTACAAGTTATATGACATGGCCTAAAAACATCAAAGCCCTAGGGGCAGATGTACAAGATATATGATGAAAACTAAGCTTAAATATGTGTTCTCTTTTGTTAATGAATATCTTTGGGCAAGTATACACTTTTCTTATATTCTTCTGTTACTGCCAAGTACATTAGTTTTATCTTATTGCCAAGATATGATGAGAGGTATATAAAAGACACGTAGGCGTACTCAGTACAATATTCTTGAATATTGTGCTGACTTGTACCGCATGTAATCTTTTGTTTAGGTTGTGGTTATTCTCTTGAAGATCCAGGATAGTGAGATTTGTGTGGCGAGTTGATGCACAAGTGGACCTGTTGTCTTAAGATCCTGTAGTTTAGAGGTAGTACATGTATATGTAGAGTTTGCTGTTCAATATGTAATATCAAATGTTGTCACAATTCATGTTGTAATTATATGTTGAATGGCGAACATGTGTGTATGGTTTTATTATTGTTCATGTGCATGTGCTACTGATTGTTTTCCTTCCGACTCCCTTGATTTTTCTCTTCTTAGCCTAGTGTGCGGTTTTTAAATTGGGATTCTCACTGAGGTGAGGGTTTCAATTTGGACGTCACACATCAGATTAAGTTTTAGAAAATCCAGGGACATCACAGCTTAAGATGACATCATCATCTTCAATCTTGAAACCTTGAAATCCATTGTGATTCTTATGGTGAATTCAACAACCAATCAAAAGGAAATCCGAAAGTAAAGGAGGAATCAACATATGATAAAGGAATGAAATCAATGACAATGTTTAAGGGTTCAAGTTATATAACCTGCCTTCAAAATTGAAACAAAACTTCAAGCTTCATGCCTTCAATGGTAAATGAATCTTTCTCAACCTCCCAAGGCTCGTCCTCAAGTCTTTGAGTGAAAAGATTAGCTAAGGTTGAAGATTGAATGGAGAAAAGAAGAAATTAAGCATCAAATTTCGATTTCCACCATGAAATCAAGGTTGAAGATGACTATGGAGCTTACCTATAGGTTGGGGCACGTCCTCCTATTGCTCCTAAGCTCCTTTGTGCATGGCCAAAGCAAGAAAGAAAGAAGGGTCGAAAAAGCCTTTCATTTGAGTTGGAAATGAGATGTTTATAAGGGAATTTCAATGAGAGAGAAAGTGATATAATAATCTTTTAATTCCCTAAATTGGTGCCACTTATCCCCCTCACTTCCTTGCATGCGAAGCCATCATACCCCCCTTTGAATTCCTATTCTTTATCCATGAATTAAAAGAAAGCAAATTAAGCACCTTAACCATTATAATAATAATATCCAAAATTCAGTGGATATTACTTTTCCTTTTACTAATGTGAGTGGGCTCTCCACTCACTCTAGATATTTCATTGCCTTTGCAAGGCACAAGAACGTCCACACTTATACAAATTCAAACATCCCATTTTTGGTTGAAGGGCACTTCAATTAATATATTTATTTTTGCATTAAATTGAATTAGGGTTTCAATTATGCTTAAATCTTGATTATTTTAATATCAAGATTCTCTCTCTTCCAAAGAGATTCAAATGAGACACCCCTCTAATTTTATTGTCTGTAATTGATACCAAGAAACATTAGGGACTCTCTAGAGGTGGTCTTTTTCATATTGAACCCTAGGTTTTGGGTAATTTGCATATTACACCAAAACTAGGTTTTAATGCACAAACATTGCTCATTAAGCTCTTTCTTGGTACTCAGGCTACCACAAGCCATACCTCTACATAATTATCATTTTTATGATGCTTCAACACTTGAGGAACATTTATCATGTAACATTTGCAAGTTAACCCCTCAACTTGGGTAATTTGCACTTTAGTCCAAAACAGGCAAAACATTGTTTTCAACATTATTCAAAAATGACTAAAATTGAAACATAAGTTCCTCTTGGGCCTTAATTACTTTTCAAGAGATAAGAGCAAGCATATAATTAACTTTATTAAAAAAAATCTAGGGTTAAAGCATAACCCAGGTCAGGGATGTTACAAATTATCCACCCCTAACAAGGATTTCGTCCTCGAAATCATCAAGAGAAAAGAGAAGGATACTTACTCCTCATCTCTTCCTCTAGCTCCCACGTAGCTTCTTCAATGCCACGGTGTTTCTAGAGAACTTTCACAAGACATATGTCTTTCTTTTTTAGCTTTTTAATTCTTTTATCAAGGATCATCACAAGTCCTTCAACATATGATATATCATCATTTAATTCTACCTTCACAAGTTTTAAAACTAACTCTGTGTCAGGATGAAACTTTCTCAACATAGAGATATGGAACACTGGATGCAACTTATGTAGCTCGGGTGGCAACTCTAGCTTATCGACTACTTTTCCAATCCGTTCAATGATTGGATAAGGCCCCATAAATCTAAGAGCTAACTTTCCCTTCTTCCCAAATCTAAGGACACCTTTCCAAGGTGAGACCTTGAGATATACTCTATCTCCTACTTGGAATTCTAAGGGTCTTCGCTGTTTGTCCGCATACGACTTCTTCCTATCATGTGCATCCTTTAAATGTTGTTGTATTACTTTAATCTTCTCAGTTATCTGCTGCACTAACTCAGGACCTAAAAGTTGATATTCTCCAGTTTCATACCAACACAAAGGAGATCTACAACACCTACCATATAAAGCTTCATATGGTGCCATATCAATACTGTACTGATAGCTATTATTGTAAGCAAATTCTATCAAGCTCAGGTGTAGATCCCAACTTCCTACAAATTTAAGGACACATGCCCTAAGAAAGTCCTCCAAGGTTTGTATGGTCCTCTCAGATTGTCCACTTGTTTGTGGGTGAAAGGCAGTACTAAAACTTAACCGCGTACCCAAAGCTTTATGTAGTCGTTCCCAAAAATGACTTGTGAACTGGGGACCTCTGTTAGAAACAATAGAAGTTGGAACCCCATGCAACCACACTATCTCATTTATATATATCTGTGCAAGCTTCTCAACAGTGTAGGTTGTTTTGACAGGAAGGAAATGTGCTGTCTTAGTTAACCTATCAACTATCACACTATGGAATCATGACCTTTGGTTGTTCTAGGCAAACCAACCACAAAGTCCATGGTCACATGATCCCATTTCCACTGCGGTATAGGTAAATGTTGCATTGTTCCTATGGGATTTTGATGTTTAGCTTTAACATGCGGACACATAGGACACCGCATAACAGACTCAGCTACATTCTTCTTCAGTCCTGGCCAACAATACATATCTTTCAAATTATGATACATTTTGGTGCTCCCTAGATGCATTGCATACATCGAAGAATGAGCTTCCTCCAAGACTAACTTCCTTAAGTCATTGGCATTAGGTACTACCATCCTACCATGGTAACAGACTAACTGATCCTCTGACTCATAAAAGCCATCCCGTTTCTCACTACCATACTCTGACCTGATCTGTTGAATCACAATATCAGCTTGATGTGCTTCTTTAATCTGCTGTCTCAGAGTAGGTTTCACTTGCATCTCAGCTAACAGCCTGACTAACAAAGATACCTTAAGCTGTATATTGTTTTGCCTCAAGGAGATGAGCATATCTCTTTTAAAGCACACTATGGAATTCAACTGTGCTTTATCTAAGACTGGTGACGATGATTTCCTACTTAGTGCATCAACCACTACATTAGCCTTCCCTGGATGATAATCAATTGTACAATCATAGTCCTTGATTAACTCCATCCAAATGAGTTGTCTCATGTTCAACTCATGTTGTGAAAAGATATATTTTAGATTCTTATGGTCTGTGAAAATCTAGAATGTTTCTCCATAAAGATAATGTCTCTAGATCTTCAAAGCATGAACCACAACAGCTAGCTCTAGATCATGTGTCGAATAATTCTCCTCGTGTTTCTTAAGATGTCGAGAGGCAAAAGAAATCACTTGATTATCCTACATCAACACACATCCTAGACCATTCTTAGGTGCATCACATAAAACTATGTACCCCTTCCTTTGCTCAGGTAACACCAGCACATGTGCACTCGTTAACCTTTCTTTCAACAAGTGGAAAGAATGTTGACACTTGTCATTCCAGACAAAAGGAACCTCCTTCCTGGTCAACTTGGTTAGGGGTAAAGCTATAGAACTGAAGTTCATAATGAACCTCCTGTAATAGCCTTCCAGTCCTAGGAAACTGCGTATCCCCGTCCGTGTTTTTGGCTGTTCCCATTGTAGGACATATTCTACCTTTTTAGGATCAACACAGATACCTGAGGCAGATATTACGTGTCCTAGAAAAGAAACTTTTGATAACCAGAACTCGCATTTGCTAAACTAAGCATACAAATTATGCTCTCTTAGCAAAGTTAAAGCTTGACGGAGGTGCTGCTCATGCTGTAGAGCATCTCTACTGTATATCCAGATGTCATCTATGAAGACTACTATGAACTGGTCAAGAAAAGGTTGAAAGATTCTATTCATGAGTTCCATGAATGCAGCTGGTGCAATAGTTAGTCCAAACAACATAACTATGAATTCATAGTGACCATAACTTATCCTAAAGGCAGACTTAGGTATGTCACTCTTCTTGATACACAACTGATGATATCTTGACCTGAGATCTATCTTAGAGAAGATAGTTGTACCACACAACTGATCAAATAGGTCATCGATCCTTGGCAGAGGATACTTGTTCTTTATGGTTACTTTATTCAATTGTATGTAATCAATGCATAACCACATCGATCCATCCTTCTTCTTAAAAAAGAGAACCAGATCACCCCATGGTGAAGTACTCGGTCGGATAAAACCCTTCTCAAGCAACTCCTACAGCTATTTCTTGAGATCTGACATCTCATCAGGTGCCATTCTATACGATGTTTGTGCTATTCGTTCTGTGCCAGGGATTAGATTAATCTCAAAATCAATCTCTCGGGGTGGAGGTACACCTGGAAGTTCCTCAGGGAACACATCTTCAAACTCCTTAACTATTATAACTTTAAAAAGATTAGAACTCTCTACCGTGGTGTCTACCACATGAGCCAAGAATGCAAAGCATCCTTATCTCATCAGCTTCTCAACTACCATAGCTGACACAAGATAGGTTAGAAGAATCTTTCTATCTCCCTGAAAGATCCATGTGTCACCATCATCAGTGAACACAGTCTGCTTGGAACTACAATCCAAGACAACCTTATACTTTTTCTAGGGTGTCCATTCCAAGAATTATATCAAATCCGTGCATCTCAAGTGGGATAAGATCCACCTGAATGCGATGTTCAGAAAAGGAAAGAATGCATGGAGAACACACCTCCCGCAGCACTGCAGATCCCAACAAAGGAGTTTCTAACCACAAACTATCCGCTCTATGACTAACAGTCATATTGCAGTCAAGAATCACTTCTCTAGTGATGAAGGAATGCGTAATACCCTGATCAATTAAAACAGATATGAAGCAGGATAAAGACACATTAGAATGAAATAGTTCCATCTGACCTATCACAACCCATTAGTTAACTACTGCTTCAGGTTGATTCATCGCATAGAATCTAGCCGTTACTTGCTGTTGACCCGGTGATCGATTGTTGGGTGCTGACGAACCAACTTGGGACGCTTGTCCACGTCCTCTAACACCACTAGAAAATTGTCTCCTCTGAGATCCTTGTTGACTCTGCCTCTGGGGTTGAGTCACCATTGTGTTCCCGACTGGACAATCCCTTGCCATATGTCCCACTTGTCTACACTGATGACAGATCCTAATCTCAGGATAGGGTCTATGAGGTCCAGTCACCGATGTTGATGCTATGCTGGGGGCTCTATTTGGAACAAAACTACGACCCCTACCCCTACTTGACATCCATTGCATCCGGGTATTGAATCTTGATGGTGCTAGCAGTGCAGAAAACATTGGCTTCTTAAAGCCCTCAGACCTTTGTCCTTGAAACTGAGTGTACACCTTCTTACCACTGGTCTGTCGCTTCTCGATCACAGACCTCTCTATCCGTATGACGGACTCCAAAAACGTGGCAAACCTCTCCCTATTCTCCAAAGCAGACACAGGAGTGGTCAATTCAGCATTAAACCCCATCTCAAAATGTCGAATTATTTCCTCATCAGTAGCTGCCATATGCGGATAGAACCATAAAAGCTCCATGAACTTAGCCTCATACTCGCTAATGTTCATCGGTCCTTGTATTATCTTCTCAAACTGAGATATCTTTTCGTCTAGGTAAGTCTTGGGGAAGTATCTAGTGACGAATTCTCATCGGAATTTTTCCCATCCGACCTCGACACCTGGCCTCTTGCCCTCTTCTATTGTCCACCAGTGGCCAACACTCCCTTTTAAAAGGTACACTGCACGTCTCACCTTTTCAACTTTTGGGATATTGAGGATTCTGAAAGCCTTCTCCAACTCAGTCAACCATAAGTCAGCATATGCTGGGTCAACTTTACCAGCATACTCTGTGGCTCCTACCCGACGAAGCCTCTCAAAAGTCTTGCCAGCTCCTTGTCCCTCATTGTGGGCTGGTGCCCTAGGTGTAGGTGGTGACATCCTATCCGCCATATGTGTCATAGTTGCCATAAACTGCCCAAACAGAGCATGGAAAGATGTGTTCCCTATCATGGCTGGGTCAAACTGGGGATGTTTAGGTGCCAGTTCCTCCCTAGCCCGGTCCCTTCCACCTCCTTCTAGAGCAGCATTGCTGCTCTCAACAACGTGTTCTTTGTGTGATCCAGACATCTTCAAGTTCTTCTTCTCCTCATATATGAGAAGAAGTCACTATCAGATCAACTGGAAGACACTCGAACAGACTCAACAACCTTAATCCTATGTCTCTGTAGACTCAGCAAACCTAGAGCTCTGATACCACTAAACTTGTGGCGCAACGTTTGAACAAAACATCTTTCACTAGGCAGAAGCGATCATTAGCAGCGAATTACTAAAAATCACTAAAAATTAAAACCATTTACAAAGAGATCCATACACTAGAAAGCTCTTTCAAAAAGAACCAAAGTAATTCAATTACATTCTGGTTCACAAGTACATATCTTATACCATTCCTTCTCGAGGATCACATACATCAACTGCCCTGTTAAAACTGTACATAGGCAGCATAAGAACTTCAAGGCATCAAGACAAAATCTCAGATCGATTTATTAAACTAACTACTGACTCTGAGGACCTGAGAGTACAGAGACGACACATAGGACTCTATATATAAGATATGACAGCCAGTGCCTCCACCTGAGTGTCACTGCTGTCCCTGTTGCTACTGCTGCTGCTCTTCCCCTGCTATATGGTTTCTGCCTCTTCTTCTGTGTCCACCTAAAAAGTATTGGTGACCAACGGAGTGAGACCCAGTCCCTGTGAGAGATATAACTCTCTGCCAAAAACATTATTATTGCAGTTTATTAAAATAAAATTGAGCAGAGGAATCATATATATTCAACATCAGTTAAATCAATGTCTAAACAGGTTAGAGCAATATCCTTACTCAAAGCATTTCAGCTTATAACTTGATAAAGCAGCATGTCACTTATCCAATAAGGAATATGAAGAACATGTATAACATTTATCTGATATACTCAGTAAGATAACATCAACCAGTGATTCTCATATTTTGACCTTAAGAAAATAAGCTACATGGCTGATTACATTTTACAATCATACTTAATGCCCTGAAGAGATGAAGTATACCGTTCATGCTCCAACTGACCACGATTACGTAAAGCATCGGTACCACACAAGGTCAATGGAAGAGCCGGACTCCAAGACCTCAACCTTCTCGGTCAGTATGAGATTATATGGCAGAGATATCACGTGTCAAACTACAATTAGCTTGCTAGGGTATAGTGGCATCTTCGCTATAGAGTTATAGCCCGCAACATATACTCTCTTTAGGGTTATGGCCCGCAGCCAATGCCTGGTACCATATCATGGAGTCATGGCCCGTAGCCATACTCAAACTGGGGTATGGTCTGTAACCAATCCCGTGCATAGGATATAACCCGCAACCATTCCTATGGGGCATGAGGATATAATTTCCCAATTACCTCCACATATTCAAAAATATGCACTCCGAGTTTAACTCGTTCCACCATTCAGCAAATTCTGATGCTGATGGATCTGTGGTCAGGGCAACTACATTATATGCTATCACTTGATTAATTAAGTGTATTACCATATTCTTTTAGCATCAAATAAGATTCCAAACATCAATTATTTTAACAATTGCTACAAAGAATGTGTAATACTTTCATCAAGTATTGTTCAAATCTTTAATAAAGCTTTGGGATCTCAATCCCTCATCTCATTAAGAGCATTCTCATCCTTTCACAAACTCATCCTCATGTTTATAGAAAATGGGTATTCAAACCCTCAGTTTATCAAGGAACACTTATTACCACTTATCAGGTGACTAATACCTTCAGGTCATCTGACCAAGGTAAACATGATACTTGCTACACAAGCATCACACATGGCTCACAAAGCCCATTTCATTTCTTGTTACCTCTCACTAGGCAACAAAGCATGTTTTGGCTCAGAAGGCCCATTAACAATAATAAATGAAACATCATAGCTCATACCTGGCTATGCTCATCATCTCATGATACTAGCATGGTTAGTATACTTGATAACAGTTATATCAATTACATTTTAGCACCATGCTATACAAAGTAACACCACTTACCCCTTTATTAGGGTTAGGGTTTCCCAATTCATATCAATCGGGGTTACTCATCCTCTTGCACAAATTAGGGCTAGGTTTTCAAATTAGGGTTTCATAATACATAGCATCACCCTAGATTAGGGTTTCACATCTCATTACCCTGTATTAGGGTTTCTCATCACATCATTACCATGAATTAAGGTTTCTTATAACATTTCCCCTAGAATTAGGGATTCATGTAACTTTACCCGAAATTAGGGTTTTCATGAAGCATTCCCTTAAATTAGGGTTTTTCATTAAAATATCCTGAATTAAGGTTTCTCATATCATTACCCTAAATTAGGGTTACACCATCACCCTAGATTCGGGTTTCACCTAGCTTTACCTTAAATTAGGGTTAGAGCTCATCAACCTTCTCGATTAGGGTTTCATGATCTCATCATCATGGATCAAACCCTAATTACATATTTTAATCATGTTGAAAGTGTTGAGAATAAATCACTATATGATTATCACTCATGTATAAGTTCCTCTCTCTAATCCTCTCTAGGAGGTTAATTACTTTAATCTTCATTAGATTGAATCAACTTGAATGAAGAGTTGACATAGTGTATTAAGTCATTGCTTCCATAAGCATCAAAGGTTAACCACTCTAAAGGTACTAATCACCTAAGTAATTTAGAGGCACTTACATTATAATTAATCTTGAGTTACTTTAATAGTACTCATTTAGTTCTGAGATCAATTGAACCTTCAATAGTTTTGACTAATAAACCTTCAAACGGTTTGGATTCACACCTCCAAACAGTTTGAGAATGTTTGGACCTTCAAACGGTTTGAGACCATTTAGACCTCCAAACGATATTGATCAACCTTTCAAACGGTCTTGACCAATTGAAAATCGAATCAACTCATTCGGTTTTGAAACCGTATCAATCCATTCAATCTTGAAATTGAATCAACCCATTCAGTCTTGAAACCAAATCAATCCATTCGATCTTGAAACTGAATCAACCCATTCGGTCTTGAAACCGAATCAATCCATTCAGTCTTGAAACCGAATCATCAACCATTTATTTGAAATCGATTGAATATTGAAACTGATTGGATAATTCAAACAGTTTGAGACCGTTTGATCTCAAATGGTTTTGAGACCGTTTGATTCCAAACAGTTTCAAGACCATTTGGACCCAAATGGTCTTGAGACTGTTCGGTCCAAACCACCTCAAAACTGATTGGACCAATTAAGGTTTCCAACATCAAATCGATTTAGGATTTGTACTCATTAAACCATCCATCAATTGAACTATTGAAAGTACATCAAATTGTAGCCCTTGGATTTCCAACCATCCACCACAATCAACCATTGACCTCCAAATAGTCTTGAGACAGTTTGGTCTCAAACGATCTTGAGATCGTTTGACCTCCAAATCGATTCCCTCAACTAGGGTTTCAATCAATTCAATCGATTAGGGCTTGCAATTGGTGGATCATACATACATGGAACCTTTTAAATTCAATTAATTGGAACCACTGGATTATCATCCAACCACATCAACATTTGACCTTCAAACGGTTTGAGTCCTCTTGACCTCAAACGGTCTTGAGACTGTTTGCCCTCAAACGGTCTTGATACCGTTTGGTTTTAAACGGTCTTGAGACCGTTTGATCACCAAAAAGCAAAACCGTTTGCACATGTTCTATGTTGAGGTGTTTGCTTAAGAGGACATCATCATATTCAATCTTGAAACCTTCGAAATCCATTATGATTCTTGTGGTGAATTCAACAACCAATCAAAAGGAAATTCAAAAGTAAAGGAGGAATCAACATATGATAAAGGAATGAAATCAATAACAATGTTTAAGGGTTCAAGTTATATAAACCGCCTTCAAAATTGAAACCAAACTTCAAGCTTCATGCCTTCAATGGTGAATGAAGCTTTCTCAGCCTCCCAAGGCTCGTCCTCAAGTCTTTGAGTGAAAAGATTAGCTAAGGTTGAAGATTGAATGGAGAAAAGAAGAAATTAAGCATTGAATTTCGATTTCCACCATGAAATCAAGGTTGAAGATGACTATGGAGCTTACCTACAGGTTGGGGCACATCCTCCTGTTGCTCCTAAGATCCTTTGTACAGGGCCAAAGAAAGGAAAGAAAGAAGGGTCGAAAAAGCCTTTCATTTGAGTTGGAAATGAGATGTTTATAAGGGAATTTCAATGAGAGAGAAAGTGATATAATAATCTTTTAATTCCCTAAATTGGTGCCACTTATCCCCCTCACTTCCTTGCATGTGAAGCCATCACCCCCCTTCGAATTCCTCTTCTTTATCCATGAATTAAAAGAAAGCAAATTAAGCACCTTAACCATTATAATAATAATATCCAAAATTGAGTGGATATTACTTTTCCTTTTACTAATGTGAGTGGACTCTTCATTCACTCTAGATATTTCATTGCCTTTGAAAGGAACAAGGACGTACACACTTATACAAATTCAACCATCCCATTTTTGGTTGAAGGGCACTTCAATTAATATATTTATTTTTGCATTAAATTGAATTAGGGTTTCAATTATGCTTAAATATTGATTATTTTAATACCAAGATTCTCTCTCTTCCAAAGAGATTCAAATGATATGCCCATCTGATTTTCTTGTCTCTAATTGATACCAAGAAACATTAGGGTCTCTCTATAGGTGGTAATTTGCATATTGAACCCTAGGTTTTGGGTAATTTGCACATTACACCAAAACTAGGTTTTAATGCACAAACATGGCTCAATAAGCTCTTTCTTGGTACTCAGGCTACCACAAGACATACCTATGCATCATTATCATTCTTATGATTCTTCAACACTTGAGGAACATTTATCATGTAATATTTGCAAGTTAACCCCTCAATTTGGGTAATTTGCACTTTAGTCCAAAATAGGCAAAGCATTGTTTTCAACATTATTCAAAAAGGACTAAATTGAAACATAAGTTCCTCTTGGGACTTAATTACTTTTCAAGAGATAAGAGAAAGAATATAATTAACTTTATTAAACAAAACATCTAGGGTTAAAGCATAACCCATGTCAGGGATGTTACAAATTATCCACCCCTAACAGGGATTTCGTCCCCAAAATCATCAAGAAAAAGAGAAGGGTACTTCCTCCTCATCTCTTCCTCTAGCTCCCACGTAGCTTCTTCAATGACACGGTGTTGCTAGAGAACTTTCACAAGGCATATGTCTTTCTTTTACAGTTTTTTAATTCTTTTATCAAGGATCATCACAGGTCCTTCAACATATGATATATCATCATTTAATTCTACCTTCACAGGTTGTAAAACCGACTCTGTGTCAGGATGAAACTTTCTCAGCATAGTTGTTGTATTACTTTAATCTTCTCAGTTGTCTGCTGCACTAACTCAGGACCTAAAAGTTGATATTCTCCAATTTCATACCAACACAAAGGAGATCTACAACGTCTACCATATAAAGCTTCATATGGTGCCATATCAATACTGTGTTGATAGCTATTATTGTAAGCAAATTCTACCAAGCTCAGGTGTAGATCCCAACTTCCTACAAATTGAAGGACACATGCCCTAAGCAAGTCCTCCAAGGTTTGTATGGTGCTTTCAGATTGTCCATCTGTCTGTGGGTGAAAGGCAACACTAAACCTTAACTGCGTACCCAAAGATTTATGTAGTCATTCCCAAAAATGAATCGTGAACTGGGGACCTCTATCAGAAATAATAGAAGCTGGAACCCCGTGCAACCACACTATCTCATCTATATATATATATCTGTGCAAGCTTCTCAGTAGTGTAGGTTGTTTTAACAGGAAGGAAATGTGCTGTCTTAGTCAACCTATCAAGTATCACCCATATGGAATCATGACCTTTGGTTGTTCTAGGCAAACCAACCACAAAGTCCATGGTCACATGATCCCATTTCCACTACAGTATAGGTAAAGGTTGCATTGTTCCTATGGGCTTTTGATGTTCAGCTTTAACCTGCTGACACACCGAACACTGCATAGTAAACTCAGCTACATTCTTCTTCAGTCCTGGCCACCAATACATATCTTTCAAGTTATGATACATTTTGGTGCTCCCTGGATGTATTGCATACATCGAAGAATGAGCTTCCTCCAAGAATAACTTCCTTAAGTCATTGGCATCAAGTACTACCATCCTACCATGATAACAGACTACCTGAGCCTCTGACTCATGAAAGCCATCCCGTTTCTCACTACCATATTCTGACCAGATCTGCTGAATCACAGTATCAGCTTGCTGTTCTTCTTTAATCTGCTGTCTCAGAGTAGGTTTCACTTGCATCTCAGCTAACAGCCCGACTAACAAAGATACCTTAAGCTGTATATTGTTTTGCCTCAAAGAGATAAGCATATCTCTTTTAAAGCACACTAAGGAATTCAAGTGTGCTTTATCTAAGGCCGGTGATGATGATTTTCTACTTAGTGCATCGACCACTACATTAGCCTTCCCTGGATGACAATTAATTATACAATCATAGTCCTTGATTAAATCCATCCAGCGGCATTGTCTCATGTTCAACTCATGTTGTGAAAATATATATTTTAGATTCTTATGGTCTGTGAAAGTCTGGAATGTTTCTCCATAAAGATAATGTCTCCAGATCTTCAAAGCATGAACCACAACAACTAGCTCAAGATCATGTGTCGGATAATTCTCCTCGTGTTTCTTAAGCTATCGAGAGGCAAAAGAAATCACTTGATTATCCATCAACACACATCCTAGACCATTCTTAGATGCATCACAGAAAACTATGTACCCCTTCCCTTGCTCAGGTAACACCAGCACATGTGCAATCGTTAACCTTTCTTTCAACAAGTGGAAATAATGTTGACACTTGTCATTCCAGACAAAAGGAACCTCCTTCCTGGTCAACTTGGTTAGGGGAAAGCTATAGAATTGAAGTTCTTAATGAACCTCCTGTAATAGCCTGCCAGTCCTAGGAAAATGCGTATCTCCGTCGGTGTTTTTGGCTGTTCCCATTGTAGGACATATTCTAACTTTTTAGGATCAACACAGATACCTGAGGTAGATATTACGTGTCCTAGAAAAGAAACTTCTGATAACCAAAACTCGCATTTGCTAAACTTAGCATACAACTTATGCTCTCTTAGCAAAGTTAAAGCCTGAAGGAGGTGCTGCTCATGCTGTTGAGCATCTCTACTGTATATCAAGATGTCATCTATGAAGACTACTATGAACTGGTCAAGAAAAGGTCGAAATATTCTATTCATGAGTTCCATGAATGCAGCTGGTGCATTAGTTAGTCCAAACGACATAACTATGAACTCATAGTGACCATACCTTGTCCTAAAGGCAGACTTAGGTATGTCACTCTTCTTGATACACAACTGATGATATCCCGACCTCAGATCTATCTTAGAATAGATAGTTGCACCACACAACTGATCAAACAGGTCATCGATCCTTGGCAGAGGATGCTTGTTCTTTATGGTTACTTTATTCAATTGTCTGTAATCAATGTATACCGCATTGATCAATCCTTCTTCATAACAAAGAGAACTGGAGCACCCCATGCTGAAGTACTCGATCGGATAAAACCTTTCTCAAGCAACTCCTGCAGCTGTTTCTTGAGCTCTGCCATCTCAGCAGGTGCCATTCTTTATGGTGTTTGTGCTATTGGTTGCGTGTCGGGGATTAGATTAATCTCAAAATCAATCTCTCAGGGTGGATGTACACCTGGAAGTTCCTCAGGGAACACCTCTTCAAACTCCCTAACTATCGAAACTTCATAAAGATTAGAACTCTCTATCGTGGTGTCTACCACATGAGCCAAGAATGCAAAGCATCCTTGTCTCATTAGCATCTCAACTACCATAGCTGACACAAGACAGGTTGGAAGAATCTTTCTATCTCCCTGAAAGATCCACGTGTCACCATCATCAGTGAACACAACCTACTTGGAACTACAATCCAAGACAACCTTATACTTTTTCTAGGGTGTCCATTCCAAGAATTATATCAAACCCGTGCATCTCAAGTGGGATAAGATCCACCTGAATGCGATGTTCAGAAAAGGAAAGAATGCAGGGAGAACACACCTCCCATAGCACTGTAGATTCCAACAAAGGAGTTTCTAACCACATACTATCCCTCTATGACTAATAGTCATATTACAGTCAAGAATCACTTCTCTAGTGATGAAGGAATGCGTAGCACCCGTATCAATTAAAACATATACGAAGCAGGATAAAGACACATCAGAATGAAATAGTTCCATCTGACCTGTCGCAACCCGTGGGTTAACTACTGCTTCAGGTTGATTCATCGTATAGAATCTAGCCGTTACTTGCTGTTGACCCGGTGCTCAATTGTTGGGTGCCGACGAACCAGCTTGGGACGCTTGTCTACGTCCTATAGCACCACTAGAAAACTGTCTCCTCTGAGATCCTTGTTGACTCTACCTCTGGGGTTGAGTCACCATTGTGTTCCCGACTGGAAAATACATTTCCAGATGTCCCACTTGTCTGCACTGATGATAGATCCTGGTCTCAGGATAGGGTCTATGAGGTCCAGTCACCGATGTTGATGCTGTGCTGGGGGATCTATTTGGAACAAAACTACGACCCCTACCCACTTGACGTCCATTGTGTCTGGGTATTGAATCTTGATGGTACTTCCGGTGCAGAAAACCTTGGCTTCTTAAAGCCCTCAGACCTTTGTCCTTGAAATTGAATGTACACCTTCTTACCACTGGTCTGTCGCTTCTCGATTACAGACCTCTCTATCCATCTGACGGACTCCAAAAACATGGAAAACCTCTCCTTGTTCTCCAAAGTAGACACATGAGTGGTCAACTCAGCGTTCAACCCCTTCTTGAAATGCCGAATTCTTTCCTCATCAGTAGCTTCCATATTCGGACAGAACCGTAAAAGCTCCATGAACTTAGCCTCATACTTGCTAATGTTTATCGGTCCTTATCTTATCTTCTCAAACTGAGATCTCTTTTCATATAGGTAAGTCTTAGGAAACTATCTAGTGACGAATTCTCATCGGAATTCTTCCCATCTAACCTCGACACCTGGCCTCTTCCCCTCTTATATTGTCCACGAGTGGCCAGCACTCCCTTTTAAAAGGTACACTACACGTCTCGCCTTTTCAGCTTCTGGGATATTGAGGATTCTGAAAACGTTCTCCAGCTCATTCAACCATAAGTCAGCATCTGCTGGGTCAGCTGTACCAGCATACTCTGTGGCTCCTACCTGGAAAATCCTCTCAAAAGTCTTGCCAGCTCCCTGTCCCTCATTGTGGGCTGGTGCCCTAGGTGCAGGTGGTGGCATCCTATCTGCCATATGCATCATAGTTGCCATGAACTACCCAAATAGAGCATGGAAAGCTGGGTTGTCTATCATGGCTGGGTCAAACTGGGGATGTTCAGGTGCCAGTTCCTCCCTAGCCCGGTCCCTTGCACCTCCTCCTGGTGCAGTAATGCTGCTCTCAGTAGCATGTTCTTCGTGTGATCCAGACATCTTCAAGTTCTTCTCCTCCTCCTATATGAGAAGAAGTCACTATCAGATCAACTGGAAGACACTCGAACAGACTCAACAACCTTAATCCTATGTCTCTATAGACTCAGCAAACCTAGAGCTCTGATACCACTAAACTTGTGGCGCAACGTTCAAACAAAACATCATTCACTAGGCGGAAGCGATCATTAGCAGCGGATTACTGAAAATCACTAAAAATTAAAACCATTTACAAAGAGATCCATACGCTAGAAAGCTCTTTAAAAAAGAACCATAGTAATTCAATTACATTCTGGTTCACAAGTATATATCTTGTACCATTCCTTCTCGAGGATCACATACATCAACTGCCCTGTTAAAACTGTACATAGGCAACATAAGAACTTCGAGGCATCAAGCCAAAATCTCAGATCGATTTATTAAACTAACTACTGACTTCGAGGACTTGAGAGTACGAAGACGACACATAGGACTCTATATATAAGATATGTCAGTAGTGCCTCCACCTGAGTGTCACTACTGTCCCTGTTGCTACTGCTGCTCTTCCCCTTCTATAGGGTTTCTGCCTCTTCTTCCACGTCCACCTAAAAAGTGTTGCTGACCAATAGAGTGAGACCCAGTCCCAGCGAGAGATATAACTCTCTGCCAAAAACATTATTATTGTAGTTTATTAAAATAAAACTGAGCATAGGAATCATATATATTCAACAACAGTTAAATTAATGTCTAAAAATGTTAGAGAAATATCCTTACTCAAAGCATTTCATCTTGTAACTTGATAAAGCAGCATGCCACTTATCCAATAAGGAATATGAAGAACATGTATAACATTTATCCGATATAGTAAGCAAGATAACATCAGCCAGTGATTCTCATATTTCTACCTTAAGCAAATACGCTACCCAGCTGATTACATTTTACAATCATACTTAATGCCCTAAAGAGATGAAGTATACCATTCATGCTCCAACTGACCATGATTACGTAAAGCATCAGTACCACACAAGGTCAATGGAAGAGCCAGACTCCAAGACCTCAACCTTCTCGGTCAGTACGAGATTATATGGCAGAGACATCACATGTCAAACTGCAATTGGCTTGCCAGGGTATAGTGGCATCTTCGCTAAAGAGTTATAGCCCGCAACATATACTCTCTTCAGGGTTATGACTCGTAGTCAATGCCTGGTACCATATCATGGAGTCATGGCCCGTAGCCATACTCAAACTGGGGTATGGTCCGTAACCAATCCTGTGCATAGGATATAACCCACAGCCATTCCTACGGGGCATGAGGATATAATTGCCCAATTACCCCCACATTAAAAAATATGCACTCTGAGTTTAACTTGTTCCACCATTCGGCAAATTCTGACGCTGATGGATCTATGATCAGGACAAATACATTATATGGTATCACTTGATTAATTAAGTGTATTACCATATTCTTTTAGCATCAAACAAGTTTCCAAACATAAATTATTTTAACAATTGCTACAAAGAATGTGTAATACTTTCATCAAGTACTGTTCAAATCTTTAATAAAGCATTGGGATCTCAGTCCCTCATCTCATCAGGAGCATTCTCATCCTTTCACAAACTCATCATCATGATTATAGAAAGTGGGTATTCAAACCCTCAGTTCATCAAGGAACACTTGTTACCACTTATCAGGTAACTAATACCTTCAGGTCATCTGCCCAAGGTAAACATGATACTTGCTACACAAGCATCTCACAAGGCTCACAAAGCCCATTTCATTTCTTGTTACCTCTCACTAGGCAACAAAGCATGTTACGGCTCACAAGGCCCATTAACGATAATATATGAAACATCATAACTCATACCTGGCTATGCTCATCATCTCATGATACCTGCATGGTTAGTATACTTGATAACAATTATATCAATTACATTTTAGCACCATGCTATACAAAGTAAAACCACTTCTCCCTTTATTAGGGTTAGGGTTTCCCAATTCATATCAATCGGGGTTACTCATCCTCTTGCACAAATTAGGGCTAGGTTTTCAAATTAGGGTTTCATAATACATAACATCACCCTGGATTAGGGTTTCACATCTCATTACCCTGTATTAGGGTTTCTCATCACATCATTACCTTGAATTAAGGTTTCTTATAACATTTCCCCTAGAATTAGGGATTCATGTAACTTTACCCAAAATTAGGGTTTTCATGAAGCATTCCCTTAAATTAGGGTTTTCATTAAAATACCATGAATTAAGTTTTCTCATATCATTACCCTAAATTAGCGTTACACCATCACCCTAGATTATGGTTTCACCTAGCTTTACCTTAAATTAGGATTAGAGCTCATCAACCTTCTCGATTAGGGTTTCATGATCTCATCATCATGGATCAAACCCTAATTACATATTTTAATCATGTTGAAAGTGTCGAGGATAAATCACTACATGATTATCACTCATGTATAAGTTCCTCTCTCTCATCCTCTCTAGATGGCTAATTACTTTAATCTTGATTAGATTGAATCAACTTGAATGAAGAGTTGACATAGTGTATTAATTCATTGCTTCCATAAGCATCAAAGGTTAATCACTCTAAAGGTACTAATCATCTAAGTACTTTAGAGGTACTTCCATTATAATCAATCTTGAGTTACTTTAATAATAATCATTTAGTTCTTAGATCAATTGAACCTTCAATAGTTTTGACTAATAAACCTTCAAACGGTTTGGATCCACACCTCCAAAGGGTTTGAGAACGTTTGGACCTTCAAACGGTCTGAGACCGTTTAGACCTCCAAACGGTCTTGATCAACCTTTCAAACGGTCTTGATCAACCTTTCAAACGGTCTTGACCAATTGTAAATCGAATCAACCCATTCGGTTTTGAAACCGAATCAATCCATTCGATCTTGAAACCGAATCAACCCATTCGGTCTTGAAACCGAATCAATCCATTCGATCTTGAAACCGAATCAACCCATTCAGTCTTGAAATCGAATCAATCCATTCGGTCTTAAAACCGAATCATCAACCATTGAATTGAAACCGATTGAATATTGAAACCGATTGGATAATTCAAACGGGTTGAGACCATTTGATCTCAAACGGTTTTGAGACCGTTTGATTCCAAATGGTTTTGAGACCGTTTGGTCCAAACCACCTCAAAACCGATTGGACCAATTAAGGTTTCCAACATCAAATCGATTTAGGATTTGTACTCATTGAACCATCCATCAATTGAACTATTTAAAGTACATCAGATTGTAGCCCTTGGATTTCCAACCATCCACCACAATCAACCATTGACCTCCAAACGGTCTTGAGACCGTTTGGGTCTATCAACCTTGAAATTGATTCCCTCAACTAGGGTTTCAATCAATTGAATCGATTAGGGCTTGTAATTGGTGGATCATACATACATGGAACCTTTTAAATTCAATTAATTGGAACCATTGGATTATCATCCAACCACATCAGCATTTTACCTTCAAATGGTTTGAGTCCTCTTGACCTCAAACGGTCTTGAGACCGTTTTCCCTCAAACGGTCTTGAGACCGTTTGATCACCAAAAAGCAAAACTGTTTGCACATGTTCTATGTTGAGGTGTTTGCTTAAGATGACATCATCATATTCAAGCTTGAAACCTTTGAAATCCATTGTGATTCTTGTGGTGAATTCAACAACCAATCAAAAGGAAATCTGAAAGTAAAGGAGGAATCAACATATGATAAAGGAATGAAATCAATAACAATGTTTAAGGGTTCAAGTTATATAACCCGCCTTCAAAATTGAAAGAAAAATTCAAGATTCACACATTAAATGGTGAATGATGCTTTCTCAACCTCCCAAGGCTCATCATCAAGTCTATGAGTGAAAAGATTAGCTAAGGTTGAAGATTGAATGGAGAAAAGAAGAAATTAAGCATTGAATTTCGATTTCCACCATGAAATCAAGGTTGAAGATGACTACAGAGCTTACCTACAGGTTGGGGCACGTCCTCCTATTTCTCATAAGCTCCTTTGTGCATGGCCAAAGCAAGGAAAGAAAGAAGGGTCGAAAAAGCCTTTCATTTTAGTTGGAAATGAGATGTTTATAAGGGAATTTCAATGAGAGAGAAAGTGATATAATAATCTTTTAATTCCCTAAATTGGTGCCACTTATCCCCCTCACTTCCTTGCATGCGAAGCCGTCATACCCCCCTTCAAATTCATCTTCTTTTTCCATGAATTAAAATAAAGAAAATTAAGCACCTTAACCATTATAATAATAATATCCAAAATTGAGTGGATATTACTTTTCCTTTTACTAATGTGAGTGGGCTATCCACTCACACTAGATATTTCGTTGCCTTTGCAAGGAACAAGGAAGTCCACACTTATACAAATTCAACCATCCCATTTTTGGTTGAAGGGCACTTCAATTAATATATTTATTTTTGCATTAAATTGAGTTAGGGTTTCAATTATGCTTAAATCTTGATTATTTTAATATCTAGATTCTCTCTCTTCCAAAGAGATTCAAATGAGATGCCCCTCTGATTTTATTGTCTATAATTGATACCAAGAAACATTAGGGACCCTCTAGAGGTGGTATTTTTCATATTGAACCCTAGGTTTTGGGTAATTTGCACATTACACCAAAACTAGGTTTTAATGCACAAACATTGCGCAATAAGCTCTTTCTTGGTACTCAGGCTACCACAAGCCATACCTCTGCATCATTATCATTCTTATGATGCTAAAACACTTGAGGAACATTTATCATGTAAAATTTGCAAGTTAACCCCTCATCTTGGGTAATTTGCACTTTAGTCCAAAATAGGCAAAGCATTGTTTTCAACATTATTCAAAAAGGACTAAAATTGAAACATAAGTTCCTCTTGGGCCTTAATTACTTTTCAAGAGATAAGAGCAAGCATATAATTAACTTTATTAAACAAAACATCTAGGGTTAAAGAATAACCCAGGTCAGGGATGTTACACTGTCTAGAGGTCACAAGAAGTTTTTGATAATCAAATCAGATTTTCATCGAACCATCCTTCCATCGGTTGATGATTTGGATCAGTTAGTGCTTCATTGGTGCATGTTATTTCCTATAGAACAATAGCCTCCAAGGTGTTGTGCTTTAGTCTACAATTTTATCATTTTTCATCTCTCCCAACAAATGAAAGCCATGCATGTGTCTTTTGATGGAATTTGCATGTTGCCCACCGATGAAAATACATGAGCATCTACCAATGATAATTTTGAACGCATCACAAAATGACGAAGATGCATATGAATGACACTCCAATGCCTTGTATTACAATGAAACCCCTACACTTGTCCACCAATGACCATCCTACATGCCTCTATTGATGATAATTATACAGTGATGAAAAGCATGCCCGTATCAATAGATGGAAATCTTATCCTTTGACTACCGATGGAATTACTACACTATCAATCAACAAAGACTTTGCAAATGCCTACCAATGATCATTCTTCCCTTTTGTCTACAGATGGAAATTCTATAAGATACGAGGTCTCTCATCTTCTTTAAGCATCCACATCTTCACATCCATGGAGGCCAACCACTCAAATACAAGATGGCTGGGAGTGTTCCAGATCCTAATAGTCATCTATGTATACCAGTCTATGTCCCCCATGAAAAAGGGATCTCTTCTTCAGCTACTAGGCTACCAAAATCCTCACTCCACCCCAAGAAGATGACTCCCATTGGTGGTTTCAATCTGCTGATGACCATATCAACTGACATCCACACTCCATTTAGGCTCAGATTCCTAACCTTGAAAGAGAAATCACCTCTGTTACCATCCTTCCACCTACTGCTTTCCAATATGCAAATCATATCTAAGCAAGAATAACAATAATAAAGAGGGGTACAGTCTTGGGTGTATCCTACTACTATGCTAGATCAGTCCCATCTCTAGGCATGACGGCTACTATTGCACACACCAAGGTTGCATCTCTTTTAAACCCATAGACGATTGCTATCTCCATCATTTACCTAGTTTGATCTGATCTCGCTATGAGGAGCAAGTAGTTCCTTTCTCTAGGGAGTGGGTAGTATCCACACACCTACTTTGTTATTTTACTACATCTAAATATGTACAACCTTGTTGTGTTTTGAATCTATTATATAATACATGTATTCTTGTATGATATGTATATTTACATGTTTATCATGATCTTGAGTGTAGAAAATTTAAAACTAGGATCTAGGATGTCACCCATTTCTTGTTAAACCCTTTATGTAAACCTTAGAAAGGTGTTCTCCAACATGATGGGAACATGACCTCTATGTAACACGATGAAGAGCCTAGAGTGATATCTATACAAATTTAATTCTAATGTCAAAAGGGGGATTTATCCAGCCTCCATGTTATGGTTTTTAGTTCTTATTTGTAATGCATTGAGAGATCTAATACAGAGAGTGGTGGTAAAATCCACTCACCCTAGTGTTTTCATCCATCTACAATCTTTGATTTAATTTGGTCCTTCTACTCTTTCACTTAGCATAAGTAATAATCAACCACATTTTTTGTTCAATACGCTTCCTAGTTTGATCAAATCGATCAATCAATTTTTAAAATCCTATCCTTTGGGTTCCATATTAATTAGACTATGATAAGACCCATATGCTTACATGTGGTATTTTTGTACTATTGTTTTGGTGAAAACTAGGGGTTTCATATCTCTGCTTAATTTGAGGGTACAAAATACACACATCAAAATGCGACTCCATTACTGGGGACAATAAAATTAATGACTGGTTTAACTTAACTGGGATTAGCTGAGACTTTTCCTTTTCTTTTTAAAATATTGCAAAGCTTCTTGAATCAAATTCTCTTCTAGCATAATAAACAACTTCTTTTATTTTAGACATTCAAATAATACAAAGTAGCCAATGCTATGGTGCATATAGTATCCAATATACGGTCACTTAAATCATGGAATGACATACCACCTTGATTTGTCCCCAATGTCCAATATACGGTCACTTCTTGAGACCTCCCCAACACATAGAACCACTCCTCCTTTACATGGGTGATAACACCCATTTTGTGGCGGCTAGATCTTATATTTTACTATCAAAACTGCCTCCAAACCTTACTTCCTCTCCGGTTTATCCCATTTATTGAATGGAAATAATGCCCACTATGCTCCTGACAACATTTCCTATCTTCTACAGATTTTCCCACTAAAAGAATGCTAATGGGACCATCCCGGCCCATCCACGACAAGTTACCCATCCTGACCCATCAACCGGCGAAGCGATACACACTTTACCCATCACGGTCGCTACCCGATATGACAACAACTCGACACAGGTGCGTCGCGCGGGAGCCCTGATGGTCTGAATGCTATTTACCCAACAAGGAGCCTTTCCTGCCATGATCCGTCGGTCGACGGAGTCTATCATGCGACACAGGTGCCCCTTGGTGCAGCAGCCCACCAGAGTCTTTACCCCACACGATCCAATACGATTTACTCACAACCCGGCACACGACAGACTCCGCCAGCCGTGTCGAGCGAAAGACGTGTCGACCCACTCCCAAAACGATATTAACAAAGCAGAAAAAGGACACGTGGCCCAACGAGGGCCGCAACTCCCATCATCCGCTACCTATAAATAGTAGCTACAAGACTCCGATGGGACGGATCACAACCCTAGGGATCTAACTATGAGAGAACAGGAGCTAGTGTGTCGAATCTCAAGGCCTGCTGGGAGACACTAGGTGAGCACACTCCCAACCCGAGAGGGGCGGGAGGAGTTCACTTAGGACTCGACCCGGTAGCAGTAGTAGAGGGATACAACCTTCAAGGCCACTACAAATGTGCCGGCCCGCTAGCTGGGTTTCAATCCGAGATGGTCTGCCCAACCATGCCTGACATGAGGAGCCGGGAACCTAAGACGAAGCTAACCCAACACATGTCCTAACATGACACGATACCCGTCCTGATATGGCCTACCCGTTGCAGCTGCAACCCGACAGGGCTTGCCGCTTGACACGACCATATCAGGTAGGGAGTCCTATCCTGATACGTCCTTTACCTGTCACAGTTCACGACCCGACATGGTCAAGAACCCGACATGGTCGTATCCCAATAGGGCTCCTGCCCGGTACCGAGTTAGCTTTACCTTAGGGGTCCACTGCTATGAATGTCGACCTCCTACATCAAGGAGGCCGATACCTATCTTCCCTATTTTAGCAATTTACTTTCATTTACCATTGCATTGTAACTAAACCTTTTTATCTCTTTAAGCTTATGGAATATGTGGAGTTTATCTCATATTGTTCTGTGTATGGTTCCTTTTTGTTGGACGATCTCTTTATAACATCTGAGCTCTAGTCTCTTTTGTTTGGATCACACTTTTGACTAGCTATCAAATCGTGTTTCTCGTGTTGACTCCCTTGAGAGGGGGATGTCGTAAACTCTAGAGCCTGGTCTGATTTGGGTGTACGAGAGTACCCAGGATTAGGGTTGCCCTGACATATCTTTCCACTCTAGTCTATGTTCAATACTCTTGAGAGAGAGAATTAGTGCATAGTTAGAGGCATCCTCTTTGAGAGAAGAGGGTGCAGGATGTATTCCATTGATGCTTGTTACGGTTAAGTTTTCCTCCTTCGTGCTTTACTCTGACGATAGTTTTGTCTCCTCGGTTTCCAATATACAAAACCTCTATAAAAACTGCTAAACCCTAAAACCTTAATCTTTCTGGTAACTCCTTTTGGAGATAGACTTTTAGTTTAATTATTTATGATTCTTTCTTATTACAACAACCCTTGTCCTTCGACCTTTTTGACGTGCTTAAAAAAGTAAAACTTGAGTTCTGAAGCACCGTTCTTCCTATCCCTATGTTCGACCCCGAACTATTTCGACCCTGTGCTAGTTGCAGGATGTCTTAAACATTCAGGTATTATAAATTTCTAAATTCCGATAACCTAGACATGACTCCATTCTTGGACCCACGTTTAAGGCTTGTCAACTTTTTGGCACCGTTGCCGGGGATAGGCAATGAAAACCATTCTACAGACTGGAGTTTTACTTGCACCTTGCCAAAAACCCTATACATATGCATATAATACTGCACATATTTACTACACGTAGTTTATACAACATACTAATACCTTTGCACTTTTCCTTCTTTCCAGGTATTTTCTCACCTTTTCAGCCATCTTCGCTTCTAACAAGTCATGGCTGAGCAACCTCCGGAAGCCCACTCTCTGTGCTCGTTTGTCCAAATCTGGGCAAATGAAGAAATGAATCCAATGGTTGTGCAACCCCTCAATGTTACCAACTTCGAGTTGAAGCCTTCTTTCCTCCAGCTACTATAGCATAATAGGTTTGGCGGGAATACTTCCGAAGAAAACCCGTACAACCATCTAACAACTTTCAAAAGGACTTGCAACACCTTCAAGATCAATAGAGTTCTGATAGCACACATCTACATCCAATGCTTCCCTTTCTCTCTGAGAGACAAAGCGTTGGAGTGGTACACAAGTCTGCAAGATGGGAGTGTTCCCGATTGGGAGCATCTCGCTAACGCGTTTATCGCCAAGTTCTTCCCCATTGAAAAAACAATCAAGTGTCAGAACAAGATAACGAGGTACTCACAGAAACCCTTGGAAAACCTACATGAGACCTGGGAGAGGTTTCAAAGTTACCAGCGGGAGTGCCCACATCATGGCTTTTCCGAACCTAAGCTGATCACCACACTCTATAATGGGGTGTGTGCTGCTGAGAGGAAATCCCTGAATGCTGTAGCTGACATCGATCTTCTAGGACTCAGTGCTCAGAGGGCCAGGGAAATTATTGATAACATGGCCACTAATAAGTAGGACAATGAGTACAACCGAGAGTCTATGAGCCATATCACTTTGGGAGAGTCCAAAGCAATGGAAGCCCTCGTAGCTAAGTTAGAAAAAATAGTAACCGATGTCCAAACCCTGAAGGAACAGGGTTATAAAGGAAAAGTAAGGCAGGAAGTGGTGAGAAGTTGCGTCACCTGTGGTGAGCCAGACCACCTATCTGACTTCTGCCCACACACAACCGTTCAAGGAGATCTTGATGAGGACAGTATGGAGAACATCAATTATGTCTAGTACCGGCGCCCTGATCACCCTAGTTTTTCCTACAGAAATACCAGCGCAGCTGAGAACTCTCATCAGTTGGTGGGCGGAAATCCTTTGGGAGGACCGTCAAACCAACAATGTCAAATAGGGTTCCAACAGCAATGAACTTCCCAGCAGAACCGGCCACAGAGACCGTCTACGATGATAGAGTTGATGTCCTTTGCTAATAAGCAGAATGACCTTAATGAGAAAATGCATAAAAGCTCCGTGGATAGCACGACTTTGCTAAAATTGATGCAACAATAGATGGGAGGCTTTTTCAGCCCAATTAGGGGAGCTCCAACAACATAATAAACAGACCGACCAATAGTTGGCAAGCCTCACCCAGACCATCAATCATCAAGTGGGACATTTTCCTTCCAATACCGAAACAAATCCATGTGGACATGAGACCACAAAGATGGCCATTTTATGGTCAAGAATAGTGGTACAACCAACCGTTGAAAAGGAAGCAACAACAGTGACATCACTAGCTAAGGAGGTCATCCAAGAGGTACCAGAGGAAGTCCCAACAAAGTTAAGGAAAGTGACCAAAGAAAAAGCCAACGACGTTTCTTCCGAAGAATGTCTGGACAAGTACACACCCCGCGTACCTTTCCCACATAAGTTGGTGAAAGCCCATCTTAAAAAGAGATACGAGAAGTTTATGGCCGCGATACAGAAATTTCACATTGACATCCTATTTTTGGATGCCATTGAGGAGATGTATACTTATGCCAAGTTTCTGAAAGATCTAATTTCAAGAGGTCAAGGATCCGGAGGTTAAGGAATTGTTGGCTTTTCTAGAAGTTGAAGGTTTGTCTGAAGAAGAAGTCCATATGGAGACAGTTATGTATGCTGCCCTCCGTAAAGACCCCATCGATGAATAAGAGAAGGATACCCCACCCGAGTTGAAAGTTTTGCTAAGAGGCTTGGAATACCATTTTCTAGATGAGGAGAAGATGAATCCAGTGATTATCAACTCAGAGTTGACTGATAGCCAAAACGATCAGTTGCTTGAGGAGTTGAGGCTATGGAGAAAGGCTGTAGGTTACTCAATTAGAGACCTACAGGGGATCAATCCTTCTATGTTTATGCAAATGATCTACCTGGATGAGGACTCCAAGATGTATGCTCATCCCCATAGGAAACTAAATGAGAAGCTCCGAGAAGTGGTTAGTAAAGAAGTGGTGAAACTCCGAGATGCAAGAATAATCTACGCCATCAGCAATAGCATGGGGGTAAGTCCCATTCAAGTCGTCCCAAAGAAAGGAGGTATAATTTTGGTTAAAGGAGATAATGGAGTCGAGGTCTCTACCAAGACGGTGACCGGCTGGAGGATATGCATCGATTACCGAAAGCTCAACACCACCACCCACAAGGACCATTCCCCCCTCCCATTCATCGATTAGATGCTGGAGCGCCCGACCCATCATTCCTACTTTTGCTGGTTGGATGGATATTTAGGGTTCTATCAGATCCCTATTCACCCTGACGACCAGTAAAAGACCACCTTTACATGCATCTACAGAACTTTTGCCTTCAGGAGAATGCCCTTTGGGCTTTGTAATGCACCTGCCACCTTTCAGCGGTGCATGAATGGCATCTTCTCCGATTTTCTAGAGGATAAAATGGAGGTCTTTATGGACGACTTCAGTGTTTATGATAGATCCTTCGATGATTGCCTTAATAACCTATCTATGGTAATGAAGAGATGTGAAGAGAAAAGTCTTACCCTCAATTGGGAAAAGTGCCACTTCATGGTACAAGAAGGAATAGTCCTAGGACACAAAGTGTCCAACAAAGGTATCAAAGTCGATTGATCCAAGGTGGAGGCGATAGCCAAGCTTCCTCCTCCCACATTTGTTATCGGTATCCAAAGTTTCTTAGGTCATGCCATTTACTATCGGAGGTTCATCAAAGACTTTTCAAAGATCGCAAAGCCCCTTTTCAATCTATTGATGAAAGATGTGAAATTTGATTTCACGGATGAGTACATGAAGGCATTCTCCACTCTGAAGGATGCTTTGGTATCCACACCCATTCTCCAGTCCCCCAACTGGAATATTTCTTTCGAGCTCATGTACAATGCTAATGAATTTTCCATAGGTGCAGTCCTTGGCCAGAAAAGATAAAAAGCACCACATGATTCTTTTATGCAAGTAAGACCATGGATGAGGCATAGATGAATTATACTACTACTAAGAAATAGATGTTGGCAATTGTATATGCTTTTGATAAGTTTTGATGCTACCTCGTGGGCTCTAAGGTGGTAGTTCACACCGACCACGGGGCCATCAAGTTCTTAATGTAGAAGAAAGACGCGAAGCCCAGGTTGTCGCGTTGGGCGTTGCTATTACAAGAGTTCGATCATGAAATAATAGATAAGAAAAGTTCTGAGAATGTGGTCGCTGACCACCTTTTAAGGATCCGAGTGGAGGATGACCACCCACTGCCAATAAATGAGAGTTATGCCGATGAATCTATCTATGTTGCCCACTTGGCCAACCCTGAAGGGCCATGGTATGCAGACTTCTGCAATTACCTGGCCTGCAAACAACTACCCCCAAAAATGTCCTACAATCAGAAGAAGAAATTGTTCTCTAATTTGAAGAACTATTACTGGGATGACCCTATGTTGTTTAGGCGTTGTGCCGATGGGTTATATAGAAGGTGTATATCGGAGGACGAAGCCCCAAAGAATCTATTTGAGTGTCATTCCTCCCCCTATGGAGGGCACCTAGGAGGTGAAAGGACCGCAATCAAAATACTCCAGTCAGGCTTTTATTGGCTGACTCTCTTCAAAGACGCTCATGCTTATGTCAAAACTTGCAGTGAATGTCAAAGAAACGGGAACATTCCCCGTCGGAATGAGATGCTGCTGTCAGAATGGATCGAGGTAGAAATCTTTGATGTGTGGGGGATAGATTATATGGGACCCTTCCCCTCCTCCTATGGTTTCAAATACATCCTTGTTGTAGTTGATTACGTCTCTAAATGGGTCAAAGCTATACCCACCACTACAAGTGATGCCAAAGTAGTGATAAAGCTCTTTACCAAGATAATCTTTCCAAGGTTTAGAGTGCTAAGAACCGTCATCAGTGATGGTGGAGCTCACTTTGTAGAAAAACATTTTGAATCACTGTTGCGCAGATACGGTGTTCATCACAAATTCGCCATGCCATACCACCCACAGACGTTAGGACATGTTGAAGTTTCCAATTGATAGATCAAGCAGATCTTAGAGAAAACAATTGACAAGTCTCACAAGGACTGCTCAACTAAGTTAGATGATGCTCTTTGGGCATACAGAACTGCTAACATGACGCCGTTGAGCACCACACCATACTTCATGATATATGTGAAAGCTTGCCACCTGCCCTTTGAGTTGGAGCATAAGGCATACTGGGCCATCAAACGTCTCAACATGGACCCAATGCTAGCTAGGAAGAAAAGGTTTATTCAGCTCCAAGAACTTGAAGAGCTGAGGCTTCATGCCTATGAAAATGCAAGGATATACAAGATGAGAACCAAAGTCTGGAATGATTCCCACCTGAGGAAGAAGGATGTCAATGAAGGTGATAAGGTTTTGTTATTTAAATCTTCTATTCACCTTTTTCTGAGAAAATTGCAGACCAGGTGGTCCGGACCATTCATAGTAGCAAAGATATATCTGTCCGGGATGACGGAGCTTTATGATAAAGATGATCCAGCAAAAGTTTTTCCAGTCAACAGACACAAAGTGAAGAGGTTTTATGAAGATGAAGCCTTCGTGAGATGATCAGACTTGACCCTAAACGAAGCTGAAGCTGCCCCAATCAGAGGAGTATAGCAAGATCCGAAGATGCTGAACTGACGATGAAAACCACAACGCTCCTCGGGAGACAACCCAATCTTCTACTTTCCTAGAATAGGATGCTTTTCTTTTTCCTGCAAAGAACACTATGAACAATCTCATTGTAATAAGGCCCGGGCCTGTGCCCGCGCCACGAGCGCATACTCTGTTTCATGGGCCACTGACTTAGTTTAATTGACTTGGTGAGTAATACTATCTGAGGCTGAAGATTACCCTTAGGTCCATGATGTTTTACCCATCAAGTGCCTTATGATCTTTAGTTTTTCTATCCTTATTTTTGTTTTTCCTTTAAGCCCTTTTTGCTAACATATTGGGCATGAATGACACCTTTTTCCTTGCTTTTTCTCAGCGTGACAAGTTCTGCAAAAGCTGTGTCGCCCAACCCACCCTGATGAGTATCAGACAACCCCTTAGTTTCAATTTTACACGGTTTTACACAGGCATGCCGGGAAAAAGATGTGTCATGCGATATGCGGCCCAGGCTGCCGTATCACCTAGGCCGTATTGGCTTGCATGCACTGCGCTTGTAAGTTTTAACCAGTTTCTCAACACGCGTGCCAGGCAAGCCTGTCACCCAGCGCATCGCCCCGCTACGCGACATGAGTGTCGTGCAGACCCTTGTCATGAAAGGAGTGCACCAGGCGGCACATATCGTCCGACACACCTTTGCCACCCGATACGTGTACCACGCGATGTAAAGCCTTCTTGAAATCTTCGTGACGTGACAGATTAGATTGGTTTTACCGTACTCTAGAAGACAATTTTCATGCATGTGCGACATGTGTCCTACTCTTTACCTGTTTTGCCCCGCTCGTAGTCAACTATATATAGTAACTCGAGTTTAACTGTGTCGGGTTACCGATTTACCTACTTTTTGCTCCCGTATCGTGCATTCTCTTCACCATTCTAGCTCCCATATCAGCCTTTGTCTACCGACCTTCATGTTGCGTTAAAGATCTTCTTTCCCGATATAGGTAAAACCCTAGGTGCCTTGCATATCACTTAACTTTGTGTCGCGCGGACCATATCAACCAAACCTTGTCGCGCGCTACTTTATCGTGTTCTGGCCCATTTCGGGAAGAACCCTTTGACACGTATCGAGTTTCTACTTGTCGCATGATAAGTGTGTTAGTTCTCTTTACCGCCTTGATTTACATCGGTCCTTTGCCTGTGCCGCGCGACACCCATATCACACGACACGACTACAACCGCAAAGACCTCGAGCTCGTGGCCATGACTCTATCGCTTAGTTTGTTTTGACTCATGTCGGGCGACATGAGTATCGCCCGATGCAATGCATTGCATGTCGTTTCTCTTATCGCGTATAGATGTAACATGTTTTCAACCTTGCCGCGCGATGCCCATATCGTGCGACACCCTATCGGGCACCTGTACCGCACATAATCAGTTTTGAGGAAGCCACCTGATGTCGGTCTGTCACTTAAATCATATCGCCCAGACCTTGTCATTCCCTCGATGTCGAGCTCACCTATGTGATGTTTTTACCTCCTGCATGATACCGGCTTGTGCCGAGTACCGTGTGAAATATATTGGTCTTTTGGTATCAGGCAACTGCATTTTGCGTGACAATTTTTCTTGAGCGCCCAACCCATATCGGGTGACACACTCACTTTAACCTTCTGTTCGATATCGGGCAAAAGTAGTCTGACTCAACAACTTCCTTTTTAACTTATTCCCTTTGTCTAATAATTGCAGAAAATGGCCTGCACCAGGCAGACTGTCATCCATGTTGACAAACAAGGCCAGAGGATTGACCCCGATGCCACAAATGAAGCCACCACCGGGCAGAAATGCCAAAAACCTGAGACAACTGGGCCATCTGAGGTTGAGAAGTGGCCCAGAACAGAGGAAACACCGGTCCCTACCACGACGGTAGAACCAGAGGCCCTGGCCCACTCACTGGGCCGTTTTGTGCCCAGAGATGAGGAGCACCAGTGACGCTACATGGAGTTGGCGAAAAAGGTCTACCGCCCAACCCGGTTATGCCACCAAGCATCCTTCCACCAGATCAACATCTTCGATAGACTTGAGAATGTCTTAGTAGCCACCGGGGTATGGAAGATTTGCTTCAGTTACATCACTTCCTACACCGAGACCACCAAGGAGTTCACATCCTCCCTCCACTGAGTTCCAAATACCCCTGAAGATACCAAAAGGTTCGATGGGGTAGACAGACTACAAGGGCGCCTCTACAATGTCAACCAAGACATCTTGGAAAGGCTGCTCAATGAGATATTCTCTTCCAGTGAAGCTGAGAGAGAACTACTGAATAATGGTGCTCGGATCACCGAAGGTGACAGCTTCGACCCAGTCACACTTTGGAGGAAGCTGACTGGCAAATCCTCTTTCAAATCAGGGAGCAAGGTGGCGGTCGTTCACTCATGCTTCTCGAGGATTGTACATAAGATTGTGGCAAGCCTCCTCTTTAGTAAGTATGAAATGAGAAACTTGTATACTGAAGAGATCCATCTCATCTGGTATATGATGGAGGTCAAGCCAATCAACTTGGGGCGGTTCCTAGTAAATCAGCTGCACCCAATAAAGGACGCCACCAAAGAGTACAACATGGGGGGATCGTCAACCTGATCGCAACAGGGCTGGTTACCTGAAGGAGCCGCTCAGCCTGTCGCGCACTCGGGGTGACGACAAGACCGAAATCAAGTTCCTCACGAGGGTGAACATCATCAAGAAGGAGGGTCACCACTTCTTCTATAAGTTCGTGAGGATAGACACCCTCCTACCCCTCCCACTATGTGTCAACTATGACATAGAAAAGCTGGTCTTCACAACAATAGAGATCAAAGCAGTGATTGTTGAAGCCGCTTATGCTGCCACCAAGACCATCCAAGAAAGGATGGCCACTACAAGGAGACCCACACCCCTCGAGGCTCAGTGAGACAAATCATTGACAGTCATCGTTGAAGACATGCCTGTCTCCACCACCGCCGAGCCGACTGCCATCGCCACACAGCCAGTGACCGCCACTCTGATGGTCGCTACTGCCGCCACCGAACCAGCTGAGGAAACCGCAACAATGCCCACCATAGATATAGAAGAAGTGTCGACCATCGGGGAGGTCATCGACATCACCGGGGCCGCTACAACGGTCATAGCCCCATAGGCTGCTGCGACATATGAAATAGCCAAAACACCTGAAGCTTCAACCTTACCAGAAATGGTAGAGGCATTGGTGTAGCTGGATGCTAGCAATGAGGTGTTCACTGAGCTCTTGGAGGCAGAGCTTAGAGCTGTACAGTCAACACCGACGCCACCACCATCTACATCGGCGATCGCTATGGAGGAGGACACCGAGAGTCGGATGGTAGATCAACATCCGTCAACTCCGCAACCTTCTCCATGACCCCAAGTTGAAGAGGCGGAGGTGACCACGAGGGTGCCAACGCTCCGTGTAGAAGCTACGCCACTGATAGATGATGATCATTCATCAGGTCGCACTGCCAACACGAGAAGCACGTCGCGAAGCTGAATAGTGGCGATCCCCTCCTCATTGGGAAAAGCTTTCGGCTTTGAGTTTGACAACTTGCGGGAGGTAACAAGCAACCACACTGCTACATTTGCTTCCCTGACCTACAAGTTTTAGGTCTTTCAAAGGAGGCTGAACGAGCAGGAGTGCCAGCTACTGACTCTAGTTGGTTTCCCTAGCCAACTAGAGGCATTGAACAACACGATGCAGGTGACACTCCAATGTCTTGATGCCATCGAGCAAAGGCTGGACAAAAGGGACGACCACAACCACTCAAGGCGTCCCAGAAGATTGCCATCACCGCCAGCCTCTGGCTCTCCACCTTCATCATCATCATCATCATCCTTTGGTTCGTTGTCATCATCCACCTCCAGCGGACCCTCCAAAACATGCAAGGAAGAGACGACGAACAAAACCTCTGAAGGGGCTCCAGCAGGACAAGAGAGTGCCTGCGGTGAAGATACATCTGCTCCCTTATCCCCGCTAGACCCCGTTGAAGATGAAGAAGAAATTTCAATCAACCAAGCAGAGGGTTCATATGAAGAATTAGAGGAAGAAAGGGGGATCTGTATTGCTCGATCGCTGAGGAGCCCCCTAGAGCGAGGACCTCAATGGCAGATGCATTTTCTATGCCGTCAGAGATCCCTATCTTTGAGATGGCCAGTTTTGATAGGCACACCATCGACTACCTGTCAATCCGGGACCAACAACTGCTGAATATGGTCCTGTGGCCGCATGCAGATGAAGAAGTTGTTGTCTAGAGTGAGAGATACTTCTCAGTATGACATAGAGCACTCCAAGGCATGTTCCACTTAGAAGCCGTTGTAGGGAAGATTCTTTTCTGGGTCCAGGAAGGCGCGATGCTAGAGAATGTCGCCATCAGGATAGGCAGACAGCCATTCTACAACGCCACCCTAGCCTTGACAAGAAGACTACTAGCAGGGGCGTACGGCTCAAAACAGGTGGCCGACATGCTGCAACATATCGAAGAGTACAATCCACGCCTAGTGCTGACCCCTTACAAGCTTAGGAAGCATTGGTTCCTCTGCGTGGCAGACCTCCTCAACCATGACGTCACACTCCTCAACTGCTGCACCAAGGAGGTCCCACATAGAGGACACATCTTCATATGCCCCGAAGACAAGCACACCAGACTTCTTCCTCTACGTCTTCATTGTGTAATAAAATAAGGAATCCAATGCCACATCGGCGTATGGAACTTCTACGCCATCCTAACTTCCCAATCCAAGAAGAGCCAGGAAGTGGAAATAGCGCCTTCATCGTCCTACATGCCATGGAGCTACTGAACATCTTCAGATACGTAAAGCAGCTCCAGGTCCAAGACTTCTATCAACTAAGAAGCATATACGCGCTATTACTGATCAAGGACAAGCACTATTTCTGAGACGTAGAGCTTCCTGAGGAGATGCTGGAGACAAATGTTGAATATGAATCTTCTCAACCCGACAACCCTCCAAGGGAAGAAGTCAAGAGTGTAGATATCTACGGGACAGACAAGCAGATAGAAGTTCTACAAACCACACTTGCCACTAAAGGTGAAACTACTGAAGGCGAGTCTGCTTCGCCTACCATCTCCGAATCCCTAATCAACAATTTTGACCATTTCACATGCACATCTCTATCTCAGGAACATGTCAATGAAATTCTTCTCAGACTCGCTGATTCAAACAATGTAGACGTCATATATGAAAAGGATAATGCAGTGGTCCCCCTTGACGACCTACGGGACTTAGCCAAGGTAGGAGGATGTCTAAAAATGATGGTGGCGTCAGCTTACATCCCCATCTTACAGAACAAGTTTGAACACGCCTACATTTCCCACATGATGCTGTTCAATGACCTATGTCTGGCTGATGAAACAGGAGCGTGCCAGCTATTTTAGTTCCAAATGAAGAAGTGTATGCCATGCATCATCTTCCTACCAATACTGCACGACAACCACTAGACACTCCTGATGGTGTACACCCATCCACGTGCTGGTTTGTTCTACAACAGCTGCGACGCCAACAACGACTATCTGACGGAGTGTACATCCCCACCGATAACATCCCTCGAGCGGTTAGCAAGGAAATACTATGTCTAGGTGGTGTCTCTGATCCAGACATATCTTGAAAACTCGACGGCCAAGTGGCACGAACTCCAATTCTACCACCGCAGTCCACAACAAGTTCCGTTATCATATGACTGTGGTGTCTACGTGCTGCACTAGATCTATTGTGTGGTAGCCCTCAGACAGACGCCAGATAAGCTCCACAATTTAGGCTACCACAACCAATGTGGAGAGTATGTGATGGAGCTCTTATCTGCCGAGGGAGCCCACACTTGTTGAACCCTCACTGATCTATTCCTATCCTTTCCTATTTATCTCAAAACTCTGGGACAGAGTGTGGGGTAAGTTGGGGGGGTACTCCATAGTGTCAGTGAGGGAGGTACTCAAAATATTTCCCCTTTTGCTCTTTTGCTTTTCTTACCATACTATGTGTATACATGTATATATATGACTGATAGAAAACAATACATACACAACTACTTGTCTCTCAAAAACTATACAAAACACTTTATAGTAAAACTTTGGTACAACTTCTTCCAGTCCGTTCTCTCCATATCTTAGGTGGTGCATATTTATGTTTTGTTCTTTCAAAAATGCAGTCTCAAACGACAAAGGCTACAACTTTTCTATGCCAACTTTAAAAAATAATCTCGCAACAGCTAAGAGATGTGCATGTGAAGGAAAAAGCTGCCCAAATAGTAAACTCTTTTTCTTTTCCCTACCCATCAAAATTCCAAAAAGAGAGGAAAGCCTTATGAGAGCGAATAAAAGCATTAGAGTTGTGCCCCAAAAAAAATGATGAAAAAAAACACTTGTCTTTCCAAAAGTACCCATCTTTAGGCATGGTAGATCCGGGGCAGTGGTACGTAGGATGTGAAATCACTACTCTAAAGCCAACTAGCTTGGACTGTAGGGACCACTTGCCCGTTAATGGGCCCTTACCTGGATGGACCAATGGAAAGTAAGAAAAACCCAAAAAGCCTTAAGCTTTCCCAAAACCCCCTCCTTCTACTCCTAAGCTGTTTGGTGTGAAAGCTAACTTCGAAATCATGTGCCAAAAGTATTTCCGAAGCTGAATAGGATTTTTTTTCTTAAATAAGACAGGAAAAATAAAGTCCATTGCTCATATCAGATGTAATTTTTCCCAGTACACCTCAAAAATTCTCTTAGCCCCTTGATCGAAGACTACGTCTGGTTTTGAAGTAGTATCACAAACAAAGTTTTAAAATAAGTATATATTGATTGAGGATAATCAAAATGCTAAGTTTGGGGGAGTTGATAACACCCATTTTGTGGCTGATAGAGCTTATATTTTACTATCAAAATTACCTCCAAACCTCACTTCCTCTTCATTTTATCCCATTTATTGAATGGAAATAATGCCCACTATGCTCCTGATAACATTTCCTATCTTCTGCATAATTTCTCTTATTTTCCCACCAAAAGAATGCTAATGGGCCCATCCCCGCCCATCTATGACAAGTTACCCATCCTGGCCCATCAACCGGTGAAGCGACACACCCTTTACCCGTCACGATCGCTACCTGATATGCAGCAACCCGACACGGGTGTGTCACGCGGGAGCCCTGACTGTCTGAATGCTATTTTCTCGACAAGGAGCCTTGCCCGCCACGATCTGTCAGTTGACAAAGTCTATCACATGACACAGGTGCCCCTCGGTGCAGCAGCCCGCCAGAGTCTTTACCCGACATGATCCAGTATGATTTACTCACAACCCGACACGCGACAGCCTCCGCCAGCCGTGCCAGGCGACAGACGTGTCGACCCACTCCCAAATCCAAATTAACAGAGCAAACAAAGGACACGTGGCCCAACGAGGGCCGCAACTCCCACCAGGCGCTGCCTATAAATAGCAGCTACATGACTCCGATGGGACAAATCACAACCCTAGGGAGCTAACTCCGAGAGCACATGAGATAATGCATCGAATCCCAAGGCCTGTCAGGCGACACTAGGTGAGCACACCCCTAACCTAAGAGGGGCGGGAGGAGTTCACTTAGGACTCGACCTGGTAGCAGCAACAGAGTGATACGACCTTCAAGGTCACTACAAACGTGCCAGGCCACTAGCTAGGTTTCAACCCGAGATGGTTTGCCCAACCATGCCCGACACGAGGAGCTGAGAACCTAAGACAAAGCTAACCTGACACATGACCTAACACATCACGACACCTGTCCCGATATGGCCTACCCATTGCGGCTGAAACCTGATAGGGATTTCCGCCTGACACAACCATATCGGGTAGGGAGTCCTATCTCAATACGCCCTTTACCCATCACGGTTCACGACCCGACACGGTCATATCCCGATAGGGATCCTGCCCAGTACCGTGTTAGCTTTACATTAGGGGTCTACTGCTATGAATGTCGACCTCCTACATCAAGGAGGCCGATACCTATCTTCCCTATTTCAACAATTTACTTTCATTTACCATTGCATTGTAACTAAACCTTTTTATCTCTTTAAGCTTATGGAATCTGTGGAGTTTATCTCATATTGTTCTGTGTATGGTTCCTTTTTGTTGGACGATCTCTTTATAGCATATGAGCTCTAGTCTCTTCTGTTTGGATCACACTTTTGACTTGCTATCAAATCGTGTTTCTTGTTTTGACTTCCTTGAGAGGGGGATGTCATAAACTCTAGAGCCTGGTCTGATTCGGGTGTACAAGAGTACCCAGGATCATGGTTGCCCCGACATATCTTTCCACTCTAGTCTATGTTCAGTACTCTTGAGAGATAGAATTGGTGCATAGTTAGAGTCATCCTCTTTGAGAGAAGAGGGTGCATGATGTATTCCACTACCGCTTGTTACGGTTAAGTTTTCCTCCTTCATGCTTTACTCCAATGATAGTTTTGTCTCCTCAGTTTTCAATATACAAAACCTCTATAAAAATTGCTAAACCCTAAAACCTTAATCTTTCTGGTAACTCCTTTTGGAGATAGACTTTTAGTTTAATTCTTTATGATTCTTTCTTGTTACAACAATCCTTGTCTTTTGACCTTTTTGATGTGCTTAGATAAGTAAAACTTGAGTTCTGAAGCACCGTTCTTCCTATCCCTATGTTTGACCCTAAACTATTTTGACCCTGAACTATTTTGACCCTGTGCTAGTTGTAGGATGTCTTAAACATTTGGGTATTATAAATTTCTAAAGTCCGTTAACCTAGACATGACTCCATTCCTGGACCCACGTTTAAGGCTTGTCAATGGGTATGAAGGGGGCTACAACCAACAATATTATGGAGACTCATATGATCCTTTATGTTGTGACAATCAATCACCATATGTGGCAGACTAAAATCAACAATATTTTGAAGTTGACTAGAGAAACACACAATGTAGTAAATATGGTTCCTTAAATCATAATATATGGGATTCCCTGAGAAGGCTCCAAAAGTTATAGCGGTGATTCTTAGGATCATTATCAAATGCAATGCCAACTGCTAATATTGTGGAGATCATTATGAGGACATTGATTATGCTAGCTGTGATGCCTCGACACACCATAAAGTGAGATTACTCAAAACAAAGCATGGAATTATCACTAACAAACAGATTACCATAAATCACATAAATAAAAATCATTTGAACATAAGAACAAAAGCTGGACCATATCACATCTGAGCCCACAAAACCATATATATCGTATATCACATGTCAAAAGATTATCACATAACCTTGTTCACTGGCTCACTGGCCTCAACCTGTTAAAAGAGGTAACCTGTTCACATACATACATGCCATATCAGTACAACAAAGGCATAAAGGCAAAACATCGTATCGATATACAACTTCTACAAAACTCCCCCAAGGACCTAAGAGTACATGGACGACACATAGGACTCTACTACAAAACTCAAGCAACTTGTAACATACTCAATTCTAGGCATATAGATCAAATCTCTCTTTTTAGGTCCTATTCAATCATGTTAACATCCAATACCTCTCTCCCCAATTAAAAATACTTTAGGAACTATTGGAGCCAAATAGTATCTTGAATGCATTTTTACCTTCTATATATGTGGTAAAATAACCACAATTCATTGGTAACACGATTTAATGTATAAATAACCCTAATGGTAATTTTGACTCTAAAATTGTACTAGGAGTATAAAATATAATTAACTAACTTAATGTGAATTACATTGTCACAATTGATTAGTTAAGATGAGTAAATACAATAATAGGATGCTTAATACACAATAATGAAATCTAATAATAACATTTTCAAAATGTGAAATTTATGCCAAATTTGGATTCCCCACCTTTCAATTAGCTAACCTAGCAACCTTCATACCAATTGGATGTTAAGTAACCCTACTAATTGATTAAAGATGGAGGAGAGCATAGTAGACCTATGTCTAGTTAGGCAATTCTTTACCATATTGATTTCCTTAATGATCTGCTTATCCTATAATGACCCGGTCCATAGGCTGCCCTACCTTATCCTCCCTCCCATCACATCTCATGCTTTTTGTTGATCTACAAATGACTGATTCCCTCACATCCAGAAGCTGCCCACTCCTCATCTTCCATCCTCTTCTTCTTCTCTCCCTCTTCCTCTCCATCTTCCTCTCTTCCCTCCCTCTCTCTTTTGGTATCGCACAGAACCCTATTGCCCCATATCCTCCTTCACCCATCTCCTAACGCTGACACAACAGTAGGCATAGCCCCACATCGCAGGTAGTGCCTCCTCCTCCACCTGCGCCCGACAACATCAAGCAACACCAGGTAGCATTGAGTGCCACTAGTCAGCGTCGAGGTCCACCAAACAACATCGAGCGCCACCAGATAGTGTCGAGTGCCACCAAGAATTGTTTATTGTCTCCATATTGTTGTCTAGCTCCCCTTCTTATCCTCATCTCCCCTTTCACAACCCTGAAACATACCCATCTGTGCTCTCCATCTCCCTTGCATTGGCTTCCATAACAACAACATGTTTGACGTCTTGAGGCTCTATCCGACAACCACCATTTGATTGCAGACCTGTAAATTACTGGGGCAAGATCTGTCATCCTTCCCCACACTTCCTTCTCAACACCTCACATCCTCGCATCATTGTCTACCTCTAGAACTCGATCACCACCACTACAACATCCAAACTACAAGGTTTCCACTGCCTCTGCTTCTTCGCCTTCGTCCTCCTCCATGTACCCATCCACAACAACCTATTTTGAAAGGCGCCAATGGATCTGCAAATCACCACCTACATAGAGACCGCCGCCTTCTGGAGTGGATGGCAGAGTCATGCTAGCACCCACAGTAGCGATGCATGCTCCTCTTCATCGACACTTCTCATGTTGGTACATGGACCACCACCTCATTTATCCCTGCGGTGCTGTATTCTCCCTCAACGCTGTCGACACCACCACACCCCTTCTTCATTAGTCTCCCACATTGTGCAAGCCACTGCCAGTGTCGGGAACGTGTCGACACTGTTTGTTCAACTTTTGCCCTCTTCCAATGTTCCTTCCACTCCCATCTCCCTTCTTGCCTTGCGCCCAACTACTAGGGCCATAGAGCATCACCACCATATGTGCTGACAGTCGTAGGGCATCACTTTCACCCAACTATGACCATTGCTAGATCCAGTAGCCACGACTCTTCCTCCTCCTGGTATGCAAATAGAGGGGGTATGCAAATGATCCTTCCTCGAGTCATCAACTTGGGATGAGCTTTGGTTTGAATGCTAGAAACACCAAGACGCACTAGTACAAAAATGGGTTATAACGTCACTACATGTAGGGTTAGTTTTTCCAAATAACCAACCTTATATGTCTAAAAAAATGTGGGCACCACTTAAGACCTCTTGGGTCAGTTTTCTTAAAAAAACCGACCTTGTAGTGTAACTCTATAGGGTCAGTTTTCCAAATAACCGACCTTATATGTTTATAAAAAATGCGGGCACCACTTAAGACCACTAGGGTCACTTTTCTTAAAATAGCTGACCTTGTAGTGTATCTCTATAGGGTCAGTTTTCATAAAATAAGCGACCTTATAGACAATTGGATTAGAAATCCAATTACAGTTTCCTGCGGAAAAAAATTGCTTGATTTTGGCTTTGCGCTTCGATCTATATGGTCAGTTTTTCCAAATAACCGACCTTATATGTCTACAAAAAACGTGGGAGACATCTTGATTAATCCAGTTTGCCTTCACGCATGTATAAGCACCTCTAGGGTCAGTTTTTTCCTTATAACCGACCCTAGAAGTCCCTTCGGTCGACAATATTGTTGACCGAGATGAATTTTGGATCCAGTTTAGTTCATGCATGTATAAGCACCTCTAGCGTCAGTTTTTTTACTTTTAACTGACCCTAGAGCTCCCTCAGTCGACGAATTTGTCGACCGATAACCTCTCGGCCGACAAATTCGTTGACTAAGAAGGAGCCAGATTTCCTTTCGTGCGTGTATATGTACCTCTAGGGTCAGTTTGTTTTCCTTATAACCGACCCTAGAGGGCCCCTCGGTCGACAATATTGTCGACCGAGATGAATTTTGGATCCAGTTAAGCACCTCTAGCGTCATTGTTTTTACTTTTAATTGACCCTAGAGCTCCCCTCGGTCGATGAATTTGTCGATCGATAACCTCTCAGTCGACAAATTTGTCAACCGAGAAGGAGAGCCAGATTTGCTTTCGTGCGTGTATATGCACCTCTAGGGTCGGTTTTTTCCTTATAACCGACCCTAGAGGGCCCCTCGGTCGACAATATTTTCGACCGAGATGAATTTTGGATCTAGTTTAGTTCACACGTGAATAAGCACCTCTAGCGTCGTTTTTTTTTACTTTTAACTGACCCTAGAGCTCCCTCGGTCGATGAATTTGTCGACCGATAAAAAAAATGACCCTAGAGGTGCATATACACGCACGAAAGGAAATCTGGCTCCTTCTCGGTCGATGAATTTGTCGACCGAGAGGCTCTCGGTCGACAAATTCATCGACCGAGAAGGAGCCAGATTTCCTTTCGTGCGTGTATATGCACCTCTAGGGTCGTTTTTTTCCTTATAACTGACCCTAGAAGGCCCCTCGGTCGACAATATTGTTGACCGAGATGAATTTGGGATCCAGTTTAGTTCACGCATGTATAAGCACATCTAGCGTCGGTTTTTTACTTTTAACCGGCCCTAGAGCTCCCCTCGGTCGATGAATTTGTCGACCGAGGATCCCTCGGTCGAGAAATTCGTCGACCGAGAATGAGTTTGAGTATTTTTAAATAACCCGACATGGGCACCGCTTATCTCTAGCATCAGTTTATTTGTTGTAACCGACACTACAGGTCGGGCCCAGGGTTTGAAGTGGTCAAGACCTAGTCTTTCTCTACCGCAAAACATAAACTTCATTCTCTTTTTCTCTCCCACGTCGCCGAGACCTTTTCTTCTTTCTCTCCTTGTGTCATTCCGCCGCCGATATCTTCTCTTCTTCTCTCCCGCATCATCACTTTTCATTGTTGCCGCACCGCCAAAGCCTTTTCCAAGAAGCTCGTCGTTGTGTTCGAAGAGGATCATGGTGTCTGTGAAGCCCTTGCCACCTCTCCACGCCGCCAAAGCACTTGCCTCCTATTCGCAAAAAGAGCTCATTGTCGCCACCTCTCCACACTTCCACGAAGGTCGTTGCCTCTCCGTGAAGGTCGTCACATCCTCCACAAAGGTCGCCGCCGTTTCCAAGTAAGGTTGCCGCTTCCCTCATTCCCGAGTTCGTTCCCGCCGCCACAGTAGCGTCCAGGTCCACTCTCGGTCGACAATATTGTCGACCGAGAGTCCACCTGCGCACAGCGTCCAGGTCCACTCTCGGTCGAGAATTCATCGACCGAGAGTGGACCTGGACACCGCGAGCAGGTGGGCTCTCGGTCGACTAATTGTCGACTAAGAGTGGACCTACGCTCCTTTAACTACACAATTATATTGTTTTTCCATTTTATATGATTTGATAACCCAACCAATAATTAAAACATGTATTTTTTCATATGTAATCATTATATAAATTCTAGAAATTAATACGAGATTAGACATGTGTACTCCTAGATTGAAACTTTAGGGTTGATGCATGATGTTTAACTTAATATATAAATATGAAAATAATGCGTTTATATATTAACTTAGAAACACGTTCAAAATTTACTCATTAGGAGTAAACTTTGGATAGTCCCCAGTTTGGGACTATTTTTGGATATTTAATCTCACTTAGGATGTAACTGTATAATGTATGTTTAGTTTTGTAGAAGATTTCAGTAGGATTTCCTCATTTGTTCTCTGGGTACATATGTGAGTGGTTATTTGCCATTTACATCGGTGTACTTGGAGAACTTAGGGAAAATGCTGCTGAAATTTTCTTCAAAACTAAACATACATTATACAGTTACTAGTGAGATTAAATATTCAAAAATGGGATAGGTGGTATACTTTAGTATAAAAGTAATTAACTTCCTATCAATAAAAACTTACAGATTATAGTATCAATATTAAATGGTTAGTTTTAGAATTAATTTTAATGTGATATAGAAAATGGATCGAAGTTGGATGTCTATCAAGAACCGTTGCAGTCCAGAGTTTGCCCAAGGTCTTGATGAATTTATCAGATTTGCTGAGGAACATAGGAAAGTACCTACAGATAGGCTATATTGTCCATGTAGAAATTGTTGTAACAATTTGAAAGTTGATACTGGTGAGGAAATTAAGAATCATGTTGTGTTATTATAAACGTCATGACCATGCTGAAGGAATTTTACTTGATTAACAACTCAACCACTATAAATGAAGAAGAATAATATGAAAAGTATGATGATTCCAGTCCATTCTCAGTTGGTTTGCCAAGTGTAAATGTTGAAGATAACAACAATGAATATTATAAACGTCATGACCATACTGAAGGAATTTTACTTGACTAACAACTCAACCAATACTAAATGTGTGTATTCTTTGAATTATTTATTTTATTATCATTCAAGCAAGTAATCGTTTTAATATACATCATATATCATGTATACTTTATCACTTGTGATTTTATTATCACTTATTTTTTTATCATGCATACTTGCAGGTTCTAAAATGGCGAGTGAAGATGAACATTATGAGCATGAGCATGAGCACCATGAGGATGGTAGTGGTGATGCTAAGAAAAGTAGAGGTCCCACACTGATGCGTAGGCTGCAGGAGCTCAGGGCTAAAGGGGACAATTTGCCAGTCCAGTTTGATATCACATGAGCACCTGTTGGAGAACATGCTAGTGCTTTCAAGCATTACGTAGGGGCGACCACACGCAGTAAGGTGCCAATAGATATAGAAAATTGGCATGATGTTCCTAATGCCAAAAAAGACCTCATATGGAAAGATATATCTGTGACTGAAAGTGATATTATTTTAATATGTTTTTATCTATTGATTCTAATATAGTTTTCTTGGAATTAATTACTTTTCAAAACAACATTATTAATTGTTTCTTTTGTATGTATAGGGTGTTTTTCATCTAAATGAAAAAGATCACAAGAAAAGAGTGCTACAACGTTGTGGTGTACGATGGAGGGGTTTTAAGACATATCTCGTAAGGGAATTTATAGATAATCCTAAACAAAAGAAGAAAACAACAGATGTATATATTGTTATAGATCTTGAGGTGTGGGAAAGATTTGTTGCAGCTAGGAGATCAGAAGAGTTTCAGGTAATAAAGATTGTGATGTATTGTATGAATATTTAATTTTATACAATTAAGGAGGTGAATCTTTTTATACATATGTTTGCCAAGTCTAAATTGCAATACCTCATTTTAAATGACCAGGCTATCCACCACGCTCAAAAGGAAAGATGGGCCAAAAATGTGCATGACCATCGCTTGGGGCCCGGTGGTTATGCCTTCCGCCGCCAACTACAAGAGAAGCAATCCTCTTCTGGAGAAGAATCTAGTACAACTCAAGTTGAGCGTCCACCCCGACACTTGACATGGATTGATGCTAGAAATAATCGAGCAGGTGAAATTGTCAACCCTGCAACTAAGAAGGTGGCACAAAAGATGGTAGGTTTATCCCAACTAAGTAAAGAGTAACTCCCACAAACTTAGATTTATTTATATCTAATTGATATTGTGATTTAATATTTTTATTAACCATGAATAGATTGATCTCCACGAGCAAAGGAAGGAAGGAAAGTTCATCCCAACTGGCCACATGGATGAACTATCAGTTGCTCTTGGTATGAAGGAGCATCCTGGCCGTGTTAGGGGATTAGGAGCTAGCATAGGATTCAAGTCTTATTTTGGCCCTTCGCAATCTAAAAGAGGTCACGCAGGAGGTCTTACACAAGATGAGGTTGAAGCATTAGTAGCACAGAAAGTAAAAGAAATAATGTCTTCATTTCAGCCTACTCAACTTTCTCAACCTATTCATATTGTGCGTCTCTCAAGTGATGAGGTACAAGCCCATGCTCCAGTTGTAGAAGGTCATGTGAGCACTCCCGATGACCCACCACAACAATCTGCAGTAAGTTTTTGTTCTATATGTTGTGTTATTAGTATGATATATATATGATAATATATATAGTTGTAAAATGTATCTATTCTACTACTTCTTATATAACTTATATTATTTCAATCTAGGTTGGTATGAACTGTAAACTTACAGTGGAGGTTCCAGAATATAATGTTGTGGCAACGTGCAAGGTGTACAACCTTGGTGGTACATTGCATTGCCAACAAATTACTGATGACATTTGCCGTGTGTCCATCCATCTTGTGTATGACGAAATGGGGGACAAACCACTACCGATACCCAATCCTGAATATAGTACAGTTGAAGAAGCTGAGGGTGCTATGGTGGGTTGGCCTAGACACTTGGTTACAAATTACAAGGTATACCTTATTTCTACCATATTTTTCATATTTGACTGCATATATGAACTCGTATAATATAAGTATGTAATTTAATTAACAGGTTTGTAAACCAAAAAGTAAAAATTATACTAGTCGTCCTCCTATGCCCAAGCCATCTTTCATTCCTGAAGCTACATTCGACGAATTGGGAAGCAAATGTAAATGTTTGTGTCGATACTTAGTGTTGGTTGTTTACACTAACGAGTTTCAATCATGAAGATGATCTTTTACTCAACTAGCTATATCTCGCAAGTATACAAGAGTAGTTGTAGTCGAGGTCGAACACGAGGAGCTAACGATAACTTAATTGAACGCAACAGTACTAAAGTTCAACAATCTAGATCGGTTTTAGAGGGGTAGAAAGATCTGTTCCAAAAGCATAAAAGATTTGGTTTTAACTACAAGAAATTTCAGATTTTTATCAACAAACTAAGATTACGAGGAACGTTCGAATTCAGAGTTAATGGATCTTGGACATTAGGATTTCACCCATATGCCATAGCAAACAAAGAACAAAGCAATTTAAACATGCAAAAGATCAAGTTTCTAGGAAAAGATGTGTTACAGCTCACCTCCCGGTGTAACTGCAACGACCATAACTCAAAACAGCACTCTCGTGCATGGATTTCATATATGATCACAAACAGATCCTCAACTCATTCTTCCCTACTCTTGTAGAAGAAGAAAAGTTGCCAAAAAGGACGTCTCCATACAAACCTACTTGTTTTCTCAAACTAAGCAAGAAAGCAGAAATCATGCATATATGGCGGCCAACGATACATGCAAGGAAAAGAGTTACTGACGCCTTTAAGGTAGAGAAACAAGAAACAATTGCATTTAGTACGAAATTACTTGTTCAAAACATGCTATGGCATGGGAGTTACTCTCCCATGCCCAAGAAAAAGGATCTACTCGTCCATAACTGTGTACAGCAAGATTTCTACAGAATTCTCAATGCTAGACATCGTTTTGGGGAGGAAAAGCAAAAAGAACCAAAGGTGTAACCACAAGGGGTAAGGAATCCGGATTTAGGACGAGACTCCCTTCCTTTAGCTGCTCCAAGACGGCCCAACTCCTCTCCCGAGAAGCTGCACGGAGTTGGAGAAGCTTTGCTGCACCTTGGGGAAGACAATGGAGAAGTGGGGAAGAAGAAATGGCTTCTTTGCTCAAGAAACCACCTTAGTTCCTCCAAAATCGCCTTGCTCTGCTCTCCTCTGCCTTTGGGACGAGAAAAACTTCCTAAATGGTCGAACGTAACCGTCCCATTCCTTCCCTCTTTCTTTTAAAATCGTGTTCTGAAAATTCAGAATTCTGAAACTGACAGGTGCACGCCGTGCACTTTGGAGGTGCACGCCGTGCACCTGCAAGGCAGTTGTAACCGGCTGATCTGTGCACGGCGTGCGTTGAGGAGTTGCACGCCGTGCAACCTTACAGGTTGTTTTCAGTAAATTCCGTCCCAGGTGCACGCCGTGCATTTTGGAGGTGCACGCCGTGCATTCTCTTTTCTGGACTGAACGGATTCCTCTGGAGTGTTGCACGACGTGCGTCTGGAGATTGCACGCCGTGCACTTTGCTATTTCAGCCAAATGATCCGTCTGGAATGGTGCACGCCGTGCACTTTGGAGGTGCACACCGTGCATTTCCCTGTTTCTATAGAAAAATCATCTAAAATTAATCCTTTTTGTGGCAATATTGCAATACAAGTTATGGGACGTGTAGAGAAGCTAAAAGATGGCAAAACTAATACAAAAGAGACTGAATTACGCTAGAAAGAACCAAATTTGTGTGTGAATATATGTAGAAAAGATGATATACGAATCACACAACACTTAGCCAACCAAAGCTCAGGATCACATATGTTGGTGAATTTAATAGAAGATGCAGCTGGGAGGGACTTTGAGAATTTTATTTTTCTTGATGATATTATAGAGTTGTTCCGGTATGATTGGCTAAATACTTCGATAATAGAAGTATGGATAAGGTAAGGATCTATCAATATATATATATATATATATATATATATATATATATATATATATATATAAAATTCCAATACACATTTTTAGCTTAGTTCTATATATGGAAATAATTACAAATGTTTTACAACCATTTATATACTGAGATCACAAACCTTGATATAAGGAATGTTGGATTTTTAGTTCCTTCAATCACTAGTCAAGTGGAGACAAATTTTGAGGATGTGAATGAGTACTTCTCTACTGCATTCAAATATTTTGCTAGTGAGGGGAAGGAAATTATCCTAATTCCTTTTAACGTCCATTAAGTATTATTATTCAATATAATTTTAATAATGAATAAAATTATTTATTTTAATGTTTGTTTTATTCTTACTCAGAGCTAGACATTGGGAATTAGTGGTGATTGCCCCTAAATTGATGACTCTTTATTATCTTGACCCAATGGGTAAAACAACAAGGAGTCACAAACTGAAATTGTCATCTATGGAGTAAGCATAAATTTAGTCAATGCTTCAACATGATATTTCTATTTAGAATTTCTATTTTACCAATTATCATTTAATTGATAGGGGTATAAAGGCTTTTCATGATGCTGGAGGACAAATACCCACAAAATTAAAGACATTGACTTTGAAAAATGTCAAGGTAGCTACTTTGACAACTGCTTAGTCTTATATGTATTAATTTTCAATTCTAATATGTTAACTCTTATAGTCTTATCTCAACTGTTGTTTATAGTAGTTTATGAACATTAAGTATAATTCATTATTTGTAGTGTCCTATGCAAAATAATGACTGGGCTTGTATCTACTATGTAATGAAATATATGCAAGCTATTGTCAAACAAGCATCACATGACATTCAGACTATAAGTCAGGTAATAAAGAATAACATCATAAATTTACAAGTGATTGTAGTCATTTTATAAAATATTAGCATGTGCATTTTCTATTACAGATCTTTACAACTCAGCCTTACACACTTGTGGACTTGAATGAATTCTGAGAAGAGTGGTCAGATTCTTTTCTAAATGAAGTCAATATAGCATTGGATTAAATATGTCAGCTCCATTTATGTATGTGGTTTGAGTACTCTTTCATATTTACTTTTGTATCTGATTAATATCATCTCATACTTGCAATCTATCATTTTGTAAATTATGATGTGATTATGAATCATTTTTGCCTTGAATGTGTGGTTTTGAATGGTGACGATTGAGCATCAATGCTCCCCTCTCCCAGAATATATGAATCTTCTTGTTCTTCCATTCTATTTCATTTTTTACAGAAATTTTAAAAAACAATCGTAACTTCTAGCGTCGGTTATTTATAAAAACTGACCCTAAAGATAGAATAAACATTTCGGTGTACCCCTCAGTCGAGAAAATTGTCGACCGAAATATTTTCGGTCGACAATTTTCTCGACCGAGAGAGTTTACATGGTCAGTTTTTTTAGAATAACCGACCCTAAAGATTGAATAAACATTTCAGTGTACCCCTCGGTCGACAATTTTCTCGACCGAGGGGTACACTAAAATGTTTATTCAATTTTTAGTGTCAATTATTCCAAAAAAACCGACCCTGTAAACTCTCTCGGTCGAAAAAATTGTCGACCGAAATATTTTTGGTCGACAATTTTCTCGATCGAGGGGTACACCGAAATATTTTCGGTTGACAAATTTCTCGACTGAGAGAGTTTACAGGTTCAGTTTTTTTGGAATAACCGACCTTACAGGCTCCTTTTTTCTCGCCTGGATCAGTTTTTTTACAACCTTTTACGTCGGTGTTTACTCTGTAAGGTCGGTTTTGTTTGGTCAAATAAACTGACGCTATAGAGCAAATTCTATAGCGACGACCACTTAGGAGTCGGTTATAAAGTGACGCTACAAGATTAAAAAACCGATGCTACAGACCATTCCTGTACTAGTGACGGGTCCACATCCATGACATGGTATGATTCATCTTTACCATACTGCCTTGTGAATAGTCTAAGAACCTCTAAAGGTGAAGATATGAAACTTAGCAAAACTATTTAACAATTTAACTTGTAGTAATTGTACACATGTTAATATATACATTATAGTATATATAATAAGATTTGAAAATAAGTAACAGATATTGAACATGTCCTAGGTGCCAACATTATTGTTCTTTATCATTGAAAACCCTAGGTGTATATGTATACATTTAATGATGATCAATATCATGATAAGGATATAAGGTTGCATCTACTGAGAAATGGCCTACCTTGAATTTGATGGTATAAAAGAGAGAAATCATATGAATGAAAGTACTTATGTATACATATGCATTCAAATGGATGATGGTAGGGTACATGTTAGTGTAGACGAGAAGATAATCTACCTCCATATAATCATTTGGTACATTTTTGTATCGTGTGCACAACTGAGATATGAATTTAAGTGTGTGACTAGTATATAATAAGTTATGTTAGATTTAAACCCTAGATTTTCCTATTAAGGGTGCTTTTATGTATATATATATATCTTACAATATAAATATTCAATCTTACTAGCTAAATTGAACTATATTGTCTTACAGAGAGAATAATAATAATTGGGGATCTAATCGGTAGAAGATGATCATATAACTAGATATGTAACCTTGATCACATATGACCTAGATGGAAATATAAGGAATTGTGATGATAACAGAAATGAAACAATGGACATATATAGAAAATTTAAATAACATGAATTGAACAACTTTTAATTACAAGCTAAATAGTGAAAAATATTATTCTACTTTGTAGCTCATTCATAAAAAAACCTTGGAGACTTTTGAATGGTGAATTCACCCCTAGAAATAGGGTTAGTCACAAATATAAGGTATGTACATCCTCTGTTTTATTTTGGGCATTATTTGACTAAAATGTACTTTCTTTTAATGAGGCATCTCTTGAACTGTTAATTCTTTTAGAAATTCAATTTCTTAGACAATTATCATTCCTTAATTGATTATGTATATCCTTGTGGTTGTTGAAGTAGTTTATTTATATGGGTTCTTGGACCCCACTTGCTATGATTGCCTTTTTTATGAAAAATTGACTGAAATTATAGTCTTGCCTCTCTATTTAATTCATGCTACATGTTTGACTAGAATATGTAGAATAGTGGTACTTATGTACAACCATACTTATATAGGGCGTGTGTTTATGCCTGGGGTGTGCGCTTCTACCCTTATTTCTTTTAGGTTATGATCCTGATTTCTTTTAGGCTATGATGCTATGGTGTTATGGCCCTATTTTAGGTATATTTAGTCTACATTGTTATGCATGCAAACATCCATTGTCTTACATTGAGATTGGTGGTAAACTATTATGGCAAGACCTTTTAAATCTCATGCTTGTAATCTAAATTTTAATATGTCTCATTCCTCTTGTTATATTCTTTTTCCTAAATGCAATTAGCTCCCTTCTTGTGGGAACATCTCTTCTTGTACTTTTTTTTGGTTGGTCAAAAAACGTGTTACTATAAAACCAAAAACTTTAGGCACATAGTATCCCATTACATCACAAGGAGCTAATAAGATCGAACAGGAACATATACCCCACGTAGGGGGTATAACACTACAACTAAAGATAATATACCCCACGTAGGGGGTATAACACTACAACTAAAGATAACAGTCACTGAGAAGACAATCAAAACTAACAGGACTAAAGGCAATCCTACCAGGAGAACGATTTACAACCTACAGATACATGCAATAAGCCCACCCACAAATAGTAACTATAGATTACAAAAAGTCAACCACCTGGTAACCTTGCCTGTAACAACATCACTAGCATCAGATCTTCTCATATCACAGAACCATCGCAAGCAACCAACAGAGAACTGCGAGCCTAAGAAATACGAAACAATCCTATCCTTCTTGGCACGGTACCAACTGTCTAATAGAAACACCCACAAGGTGTGGTCCTATGCCAAAAAAATAGAGGATTCAACTCACTCCGAAGCCACACAACCAACTGTTGATGTCCTGCAATAGAAACAACAACCAACATCTTGCGAAGAGGCTGCTCGCCAACACCTTGGAGGTGCTCCTACATCTAGAAAAGAACTAACATGGACACCAGAGCAGCAGGGCCCTGCCGCCAGAGTCGAACCGCGCCCATACGTCAAGGACCGCAACAACCGCGAGGTTGCTTCAGCACCGGGGATGATGACACAACAACTAGAGGGCGACCAGACCGCAGTTACAGAGAACACTCACGCCATCATAGCGTAGCACGCCCAACACTGGAGGTTTGCTATTTGGACAACAACAAATCATCAACCGAGGCTTTTCATCAAGCACCTTGAAGGTGTCATTCTCAAAAGATTGGCATCAACCGAGGCCGGACCGCCGTCTAACACCTGGTGTACACCTATAGCTTGAAGGAACCGGGGACCAGGAAGAAACTCTGGCAAGGCAGGGTGGGGAGCCCATGGTCAGGCTAGGTCTTTGAGCTGAGCCGCCCAACTCTGAGGAGAGGGCCTGACACTGTGGTTGAGGGAGGCACGTCGCCGGGGAGTTAGAAGCAACATGAAGACGGGCCGCCCCACCTCGTCAACAATGGTTGAAGGGATGGGCCGCCCAGCTAGGGCAGAGACGAGAAGACATCATCACCCAGGAGACCTGAGATTCACTCGGAAGTAGGAGGGGGAGGTGCTCGTGAGGGAAAAGGGGAACTCGTCCATCACCTGTAGGATAGAACAGCGCCGAAGAAGCCCTGGTTGGGAAAAGATCTTTCCGACCGTCTCGCTTGAATGGGTAGGAATCGACCAGGTCGAACTGCAACTCCTCTAGCCCAGGCTGCTCCTCGCGGCGTTTCCCATCACCTCACCAACCGGACATCTGAGGCGACGCCCCTCGACTATGCGCTTCCGACCAATGCATCACAACACCACACTATCACTGATCAAAGCCCTTTCTCTAGTAACTACTACAACCTACAAACTAGGATCATGGCCGATGAAGGGCTAGGGGGAGGGAAGCACTGAGGAGGTGCTCCCTCCCCCCAGCGGACGCCGCCTGAGAACTTAGAGATAGGTCAGAGAAAAACCTACCTTTCCGCAATTCTATCTCTTCTTGTACTTTTAACCCAATATAATGCCCAAAGTGTTTATTATATGTACATACTCAACCTTTGCTGACCTCTTTGTTGTTTCCTATGTTTTGGGTGACGTTCCCTTCCACACAGGTGTAGGTACATTAGAAACAAGGTCTCAAGGAGATCACCTACATGATATGGACTTAAGGATAACTTGGAATGGATGGGTTACCCTCTACACTCGGTCCTACATGTTACTAAATGTATTCCTTTTACTTTGTTATACCACCTTTTATGGTGAGGAACATTTGTAAACAAATCATCACATAACTTTGTAAAAGTTTATATTTCCACTGCTTTATTATTACATGTCTCTTGTATTATATCATTTGAGTGGATCCCCGTTCGGGTCCCATTCATTACACAACTTATCCTTTCAAGAACTACTACTCCTCCTGCTACTCAGCCTCAACCGCACGATCTCTACCTCATTGTGCACGACCACCTAAAAGATGTCGAAACCCACCAGGTGAGACTAAATGTCCCAGTGAGAGATATAACTCTCTACCAACGTCTATTAAAAGAACAAACAACTAAGCATGTATATAACATTATTATCTGGATGAGCAGATTTGGCTAAATGATATGTATTAAATTGAAATTACAGGTTAAGTAAACTAGGAAGTTACCACTGAGCAATAGAACATTTCATATATTTAAGAAGGAATATGAAGAACATGTATACCATTTGATTTCTCTTTCCGCATTATAGTTCAAGAAATCAGTACAAAGATAAGGTAAAGGGGTCATCCAATGTGAAGCATAGACCCTAAGCAAATATACTACACGATTGTATTACATCTTTTATTATGCCCTGAGGATTTGAGTCGTACCACTCAAATCCAATCGACCACTATGAAGTCAAAATCGGTTCCATACAAGGTCAATGGAAGAGTCGGAATCCACGACCTCTCCAACACCTCTTGGTTAGTATAAGAGAAACACCACAGGGACATATCAGACAACTACAAACAATGACATATAATCAAGCTAAAGGATTGGCTCACGCATGGTCATCCTTATAAAAACACCTAGCCCACATTGGTATAGGTCATAATGCTAGAAGAACATGCTCACACATGATCATTCTAAAAAAGAGGAATCACGTGCAGTTAAACTACTACATATTACATATCACAAGGAGAACAACTCATGCATGGCTGTCTCACAAGGAGATACTCGACTTGCAACCCCACATATTAAAAAATATGTGCTCTGAGTTTCCCCTAAGAATAACTCACTTCACCACTCAACAAGTTATGACACTGGAATGAATCTATGGCACATGGACCTACATGATTAGGGTTCCACTTGATTAGTTAATCCAACCGGGTATCTTTTAGCATCAATCAAGTTACAATGTACAAACCCTAAACAAACTCTACATAGATAGGGGCATAATACAATTCCATAAGATATAAAATGTAAAAGGTGTGAACTTGTCACATCATTACATGATACTTGTAGCACTTCATTCACAAGGCCATCACCAATGTTACACAACCATACAAGGCTATCACCATAATTGCATTGTCATGGGATATTAATCCCTCAATCACATCACTAGAGGGTATCACTTCACAATAGGCATTGAGCCTTCACCAAGTCATAGGACCCATCACATCAATAAGGTCTCATCATGTCTCATCAAGTCTCATATCCGTCACCTTGTGTCATACGACCACCACCATAGCATACACAAGCTATGACATTCATTCAACATGCTAGGTTGGAATCACACATGTAGGAAAGAGAAAACATAATCACATGATATCCATCCAAGAAAACTCAACATATATAACACACCCTAGAACAAGGGTTAGGATTTCAAATACATATACAATTAGGGTTTCATATCATGATTCAATCACCAAACCCTATTTATGTCATCTCCCACTTATATGGAGTGTATTAGGATTAATGTCATTCATCTTGACATCAACATATATGGATTAAAACATGGCATAGGAATCCAACTCAACTAGGTGTAGCGACCACTTTAGGTGAGGGAGTGTAGCCACCATGGTCCACTTGTAGTGGCCATGTGTTGTGACCCACCCAACCAAACACGTGTTATGACCCATCCATCCAAACACGTGTTATGACCCATCCAGCCAAACATGTGTTATGACCCATTAGGCCAAACATGTGTCTCGACACATCACCCATACATGGGTCTCGACCAACAACAAAGCATGTCATGACCAAAACACAACATCAAAGAAAACACGTGTCCCCACCCTTAGGTGTCACGACCAAACCCTATTAGGGTTAGGGTTGCGACTGAAACACACACCCAAGCCAACATGTGTTGCGACCGACATAGAGTCCAAGGTGTGTCGACCACAAGAGATCTCACGAGTGTCAAACAAAACAAAAACATTCCAAAAGCTCTTTGACTGAAACAAAAACAACCCAAAAGCTTGTGTCGACCAAGAACACTAAGGTGAGTGTAGTGACCATCAAGGTCAAACTACCTCAACCACATACATCCATCCTCAAAATAGAAAAGCCGTGTTCAAAATAGATGGTAAACATCATGAAACTAAGCACCATCAAGGATAGAAAACTTGTAAGGATGCGGGATCACCCCCCTACTAAAATTTTAAAGAATTAATATCCATTCCAAACACACCCGAAGGTATGTTGGAATAGCTATAAATTTTCCAAATTTATTATAATGCTATGCAAAAGACCCAACATGTAGCAGAAAAATTAAATAAATGACTATATTTGATTTTCACAAAAGATTACAAAAGTACATCATAAATTCCCATAAGGGTTTACATGTATGATACAACATAAGGATCTAAGTAGAGGGAAGTCCAAACTAATTCAAATCTATCTCCAAGCAAAATCTTCAAGATCTAGGTCCATTTTGGCAGCTATGTTCTTCTTGATCATATTCAACACATCAATTTAAACCTGGGTGGTTGGGAAATCACCCAACAAGAGGGAGAAAAACAAGGTATGTGTCAAATAATGAACAAGAACTAAAAAAGATAAGGAATAACATGAAATTATAGGCTAAGATTTCATCATGAGATGAATAGAACAAGAGTATGAGGCATTATAAAAATAGATTCTTTCCATAACAAGAAAATAGTAGAAGATTTGCATGCATGATTAATATTGACTACATTAACTAAATAGGGTTGAGGCACCTACCAGACCTCAACCTATAGGGTAGGGGAGAATTAATACATCCCCAGTCACCTACACATATTTTTATGGGGGAGAATAAGACATTCCCCAGGGTGAACTAATACATGCACTATCTATGGGTGGTTGTACATAAGTACCACTACTATATCTAAAATAGTCCATAAAATCAACATGCTAGAAAAGAAATCATGGAAAGTAAAAGCATCAAATCAACTATAACATGGCAGTGGGGTACAAGACCCAAGCAAAAGAGAAACAATACTAATTTAGAGGCATATATAACAAAGGATTTAAGAATAGAAGATTTTGGGTTCATTTAAGCCTCATTAGGGAAATATAGGGTTTTGTTTGCAAATATACCAACTTGGGGTGTAAGAATGCACATACATAAATAGGGTTTGCACATACCTCTCATATGATTTTAACTATCAACTTTCATCACTTTATTGAGTCCAAGACCAACTTCTCCTATTCCAATGTATAACCATGTATTAGGGTATGTTATATGCATTAATGTAATTTTCATATTTTTGCACAAAACGTAAATTTAGATAATGAAAACATCACCATTGATCTAGTTAGGTTATTCTGATTAAGAAAATGTATAATTTTGCATATTTTGGAGTTATGAAGGTTAAAGTGTATTTTTGATGATTTTTAGGTATTTAATTCATTTTCTAAAAACTCTTTTTGACAAAAATACAAACAAAACCTTAAAACTATTTTTTTAGAAAGAGAACGTTTTTCAAAGTTCAAAACATATTTTATTTTTATTTTTGGACAAGGGAATAAATAGTTATAAATTTCTCAAAATTGACTAATAGGAAATTGCCACATCATCAAACCGGTCGAGATAAGTGGAGAGAGAGAGAGAGAGAACACCATTTGACCCAAGATCAGGGTTTGGAGTTTCAAAGGTAACCAAACCAGATCTTCTAGACAAGGTAAAATAGCAAGAAACCACAATCCTAGAAGAACATGGTAAATAGAGATGGAGATCATCGATTTTAAACATAGAAGCTTGAGTTTTAAGCATGTAGCAAGTAATATATGAGAAGGGGATTACAAAAATCACCTCTAGGGAAGGTGAATAGGTCCAATAAATAAGGTTCCCAATCTTAGAGAGGCTAGTTTCTCCAACAAAGCTCCTATCTCGAGCAAGAAGCACCTTCTCCACTTTAGAGGTGAAAAACCCTAACAAAAGAACATGGAGATGGGGTGTTTAAGGGCTCTAGGTGAGGTTTCACCATGGAAGACCAGGGTTCCGACCTGGAGGAAGGTGGAAGGAAGACTAAAAATATGAAAATAGGGAAGGAAAGGAGGATACTTACTAGTCTTGGTCGAAATCACCAAGGAGGAGCTTAAGAAATCTTAAATAGAGAAATTTGGAACCATAGGAGCCTTATTCACCAAGGTAGGCACCCTATTTTACCTTGGGACAGAAAACTCATGGCCAAACATAGAAGGAACAATGCTCTAAGCTAGAGTAAAGAAAGGAGAGCAAGAGTTTTCAAATTGGGAGTCTTAAGGGGTAGATATGGCTATATAAAGAAAGAGGTCAAGTATGAGGTGTCTATGATACTTTCCATGTGTCATGTATAAGGGTGTCAATGGACATGCAAGACTTTATGGATAAGGAATAAGTCTAGAACGAGGTGTTGAGTTACTTTCCATGTGTCCAATGCTAAGGGTGCCAATGGACATGCAAGCCTTTATGGATAAGGAAGAAGTCAAGCATGAGGTGTCCATGGAGCCTTCCATGTGTCCTTAGCCTAGGGATTTCATGACCAGCAAGAGGAAAACTCATAGAGGATTCTTGAATATCAAATGTCAATTTATGTAAACTTATAGGCCACTCAATCGAACTTCAATCAAAGAAATAACCCCACTGGTTGATAGCTTGTAAAGATAAGCTCATTTATAAAGAGGAAATCCCTAAAATGCCCTTGGAAAGAAACACGTTCAAACCAAGGTGCAACTAGGTGCCCCATGGTTCAAAAACTCAAGAATGGTAAATGCATATCTAAGTATTATAATGCATGTGACAATTTACAAAAAAACCTCCGAATTGGGTAAATTGCATAAAAATCCAAAATGTGCATATAATTGCATAACTTCCACAAACAACATCCAAATTGGACCAAACTTGAAACTTAATATTGTATCATGATTTCAAAACACCTCACAAGGTTATATTAAGGTTTAGAGTATTTAATTATGGTAGTTAATCTTGTTCAATACATTAAGTAAGGTTTGGGGCCTTACACTTCTAACATGGATTTATTTACCATTGTTCCACTTAAGAATTGATTTTACATTTCAGATCCTTAAATAAGATTTCACTGAGGTATTTGTGCATAAAACCTTCCATTGGTATAATTATTGAACAAATGTTCACCAAACCACTATAAATTCCATAATTTAAGCATCAAGACCAAAAATGATAGAAATGATAGGAAAATATTGGAAAAGGGCCAAAAAGAGAGTATGTCGAGGTTTCGATATGTTACAACACTCCACCCCTTAAAGAGGAGTTTGTCCTCAAAATATAAAGCAAATTGAGAAGGGTGAGTATGCAACATATCACCACTTAACTCCTAGGTTTTTTCCATAAAACTTCCACCAAAACCTTCACTAACTCAAACTCCTTGTTTTTTAACTGCTTAACTTGGGAGTTCAGAATGTTCTCAAGAAACTCAACATAGGCCAGGTTCTCATGGATTACCTAAAGGTTCAAATTTGATGATTTATTTTTAATTTTTTTGGTTTATTAGAATTATATTCATTAGGATATCACATTATCATTATTATTCTTTAATTATGTCATGTCATATTTACTTTGTTTCCAAAAGAGTTCTATTTCATTATTATGCACAAACCCAATATATTTCTTATTTATATCATTAGGAATTGTATCACAAATAGTTTTATACTAAATTATCTTAATATGCATTATTATATCTGACTAGTATCTTTAATAATTTATATTTAGACTCCATTATCAATTGTATCGGATTATTTTGTATGAAATATGACACTTTATCCAATTTGTTACAATTAATCTAAATAATGTCACATTAATTACTTATATGTATATTAGACATTGTTACTTTACCGTTATTGCTCACATTAATGTCATCATTAATCATTCTCTCATATTTATTCACTTCTTATTAGTGATTATGAACATTTATGTGAAACAATTACTTCTTATCCATATTGAAGTCATTATATATATTTTAAGGCTCAAGGTGGGACATATTACATATTAATGATTTGATTCACATACTAAGTCATTAGGTGATTAATTAGGTGTGTATTAGAGAACAAGGTGATGTGCATTTCATATTGATGACCTGATTAATCTATGATTTATGTGTATTAAAGTATGTTATCTGATTATGCACCCAGTGACACTAATGTATCATGAATGTAATTAAGGATTTATAGGTTAAGGTTAGATGATTACAACTTAGGGTTTAGGTTAATGTGATCATTATTCTTCACCTATACCTTCTTAGGATGCATTAAGTCTAAGGTTAGATTATAATTATGTTTCCTATCATATCATTAGGGTTCATTGGTTTATGACATGATCAACATCATGCTTATCCACTATTAGTATTAAAATGTGAGTTACTCTTATTATGTGCATTAGATATTCATTAGGGTTCAAACATATGAAATATTCATTAGATGATCGTTATATCTTCTTTTGGATACCAAGAAACATGTGGTTACAACTATAAATTGTTTGGTCAAAACTAAGGATTGAAGCACACTAACTTCCTAATTAGGGAGTTAGGGTTTCTAAAGTCAGAGTAGCTAGATTTCAGTATGTTACATGACTCCATCCCCTTGGAAAGGATTTCATCTTCAAAATCTAACTACCCAAACATCATCAAATCAACTATTCTCCACCCCTTAAAAGGTTTGACCTACCAAGACAAACTAATCTAGAGGTAAAAGGGCGAGTCTAACTAAACCATATACAAGATCCATCACGCTTCACTGCACATTCTTGATTGCTTACTAAACACCAAACTTCAAAAACTAGGTTCTAGGGATAACTATCCAAACATGTAGTTCTATGGGTCATAAGGGAACTACTCAAACAAGTCATTACAACTGGGAGACTAGTTCAACATATTAGGGTCCCTAAAGATAAATCATATATATGTCTAAGGATACTATTGCCTAAAATCATGCTATTTCAAACAATTCATATCAGCTTGGGCTATTCCGGTATCATATGGATTGGGGAGTCCTCGTAAACCAATCTAAGTGGTGCAGAAGAAAATCTTTCCAGCCCCCGAACCCTAATCCTTTCTAGACACCTTTGCTTTCAACTTCATGTCCTAGTACTGCCTAAAGGCTAAGATAAACAAACTCAAGTGACTATGGTTACTTATGCATCTTTTAGTTGTAAGTATTTTAGGGATCTATTCATCATTATTCTAATGTGAAACTATAGGATCCTAAATCAACCCTTCATCATCTGTTGATCAACTCTAGGGCAAACATGTCACTTAGAGGTAAGGCAAGTATTCTAACTAGGGAGACAAAATTAAAATAGTCAGATTCCAACTACCATGGGCTATGATACCATGATGTAAAGGAGGCGAGATCACCTCCTTACTAAAATTTTGAAGAATTAACATCCATTCCAAACACACTCAAAGGTATGTTGGAATAGGTATAAATTTTCCATATTTATTATAATGGTATGCAAAAGACCCAAAGTGTAGCAGTGGAATTAAACAAATGACTATATTAATTTTTCATAAAAGATTAAAAAAGTACATCATAATATCCCATAAGGGTTTACATGTATGAAACAACATAAGGATCTAAGTAGAGGGAAGTCCAAGCTACTTCAAATCTATCTCCAAGAAACATCTCCAAGATCTAGCTCCATTTTGGAAGCTATGTTCTCCTTGATCATGTTCAACACATCAATATAAACCTGGGTGGTTGGGAAATCACCCAAAAAGAGGGAGAAAAACAAGGTATGTGTCAAATAATGAACATGAATAGAAGATAATGAATAAAATGAAAGTAAAGGCTAATATTTCATCATGAAATGAAGAGAACAAGAATATGAGGCATAATCAAAATAGATGCTTGCCATAATAAAAAAATAGTAGAAGATTTGCATGCATGATTAATATTTACTACATTAACTAAGTAGGGTTGAGGCACCTACCAGACCTCAACCTATAGGTTAGGGGAGAATTAATACATTCCTAGTCACCTACACATATTTTTATGGGGAAGGATAAGACATTCCCCAGGGAGAATTAATACATACCCTATCTATGGGTGGTTTTACATAAGTACCACTACTATAGCTCAAATAGTCCATAAAATCAACATGCTAGAAAATAAATCATGGCAAGTAAAAGCATCATATCAATTAGAACATGGAAATGGGGTACAAGACCCAAGCAAAAGAGAAACAATACTGATTTAGAGGCATATATAATAAAGGATTCAAGAATAGAATATTTAGGGTTCATTTAAGCCTCATTAGGGAAATATAGGGTTTGGTTTGCAAATATCCCAACTTGGGGTGTAAGAATGCACATACATAAATAGGGTTTTCACATACCTCTCATACGATTTCAACTACCAACTTTCATCACTTTATTGAGTCCAAGACCAACTTCTCCTATTCCAATGTATAACCATGTAATAGGGTATGTTATATGCATTAATGTTAAAAAACCCCTATTTTTGACTTTTTACACAAAACTTTGATCTAGATTCTAAAAACATCACCATTGATCTAGTTAGGTTCTTCTGATTAAGAAAACATATAATTTTGCATATTTTGGAGTTATGAAGGTTAAAGTGTATTTTTGGTGATTTTAGGTATTTAATTCATTTGATAAAAACTCTTTTTGACAAAACTCCAAACAAAACCTTATAACTATTTTTTCGAAAGTGCACATTTTTCAAAGTTCAAAACATATTTTCTTTTTGTTTTTGAATAAGGGAATAAATAGTTATAAATTTCTCAAAACTGACCAATAGAAAATTGCCACATCATCAAATCAATCGAGATAAGCAGAGAGAGAGATAGAACACCATTTGAACCAATATTAGGGTTTGGAGTTTCAAAGGTAACCAAACTAGATCTTCTAGAGAAGGTAAAATAGCAAGAAACCAAAACCCTAGAACAACATGGTAAATAGAGATGGAGATCATCGATTTTAAACATAGAAGCATGAGTTTTAAGCATGTAGCAAGAAATATATGAGAAGGGGATTACAAAACTCACCTCTAGGGAAGGTGTACATGTCCAATAAGTAAGGTTCCCAAGCTTAGTGAGGCTGGTTTCTCCAAAAAATCTCCTATCTCGAGCAAGAAGCACCTTCTCCACTTTAGAGGTAAAAAACCCTAACAAAAGAACATGGAGATGGGGTGTTTAAGGGTCTAGGTGGGGTTTCACCATGGAAGACCAGGGTTCCGACCTGGAGGAAGGTGGAAGGAAGACTAATATCATGAAAATAGGGAAGGAAAGGAGTATACTTACTAGTTTTTGTCAAAATCATCAAGGAGGAGCTTAAGAAATCCTAAATAGAGAAATTTGGAACCCTAGGAGCCTTCTTCACCAAGGTAGGCACCCTCTTTTACCTTGGAATAGCAACTTCGTGGACAAACATAGAATTAACGATGCTCTAATCTAGAGGAAAGAAAGGAGAGAAAGAGTTTTCGAATTGAGAGTCTTAAGGGGTAGATATGGCTATATAAAGAAAGAGGTCAAGTATGGGGTATCTATGAGACTTTCCATGTGTCATGCATATGGGTGTCCATGGACATGCAAGCCTTTTTGTATAAGGAAGAAGTCAATCATGAGGTGTAAAGTTACTTTCCATGTGTCCAATGCTAAGGGTGCCCATGGACATGCAAGCCTTTATGGATAAGGAAGAAATCAAGCATGAGGTGTCCATGGAGCTTTCCATGTTCCCTTAGCCTAGGGATTTCATGGCCATGCAAGAGGACAACTCATAAAGGCTTATTGAATATTAAATGTCAGTTTATGGATGCTTATAAGCCATCCCAAACGACCTCCAATCAAAGAAATAACCCCATTGGTTGATAGCTTGTCAAGATAAGCTCATTTATAAAGAGGAAATCCCTAAAATGCCCTTGGAAAGAAACACCTTCAAACAAAGGTGCAACTAGGTGACCCATGGTTAAAAAACTTGAGAATGGTAAGGGAATATCTAAATATTATAATTCATGTGGCAATTTACAAAGAAAACCTCAGAATTTGGTAAATTGCATAAAAGTCCAAAATGTGCATATAATTGCATAACTTACACAAACAACATCCAAATTGGACCAAACTTGAAACTTAATATTGTATCATGATTTAAAAACACCTCAAAATGTTAGATTAAGGTTTAGAGCATTTAATTATGGTAATTAATCTTGTTCAATATATTAAGTAAGGTTTGGGGCCTTACACTTCTAACATGGATTTATTTACCATTATTCCACTTAAGCGGTGATCTTACATTTTAGATCCTCCAAAAAGGGCCAAAAAGGATAGAAATGATAGGGAAATATTGGGAAAGGGCCAAAAAGAGAATATGTCAAAGTTTCAGTATGTTACAAAACTCCATACAATATGGGCATAAAAACCCTAAGACCAACCCTCTACATGATCCATCCAGAAACCAACCTAATATAAAGAATACCAAGCTTCAACCTCAAGAAAACCAACTCAAAACCTCTTGAAAACATAAGGGCCGAACTATAACATGGTGACAAAACCAAGGATCATGGTGCATGTAAGAACATCACCTAAACCATCATATAACAAACTGGTACAAGAGATTAGGGTTTAAGAAAGAAAGTGATCTACATAAGAGTACTAAAAAGTCATAAACCCTCCAATCGTAAGAACATAATCTACCATCTAACATCATGTTTTAGATATGAACATCAACAAAATGCAAGAACAAATAGGGTGCAATAATAGAAGAAGGTAGAGAGTTATATAACCCACCTTTTAGAGAGATCAAGCTCCAATATCGCAAGCTCTAAGAGAGAGAAAGAAGCTCCAAATAAGGTCAAAACTTTATCCACAAGGTCACCTCTAATGAGAAGAACACCATGTTCAAAGAAAATCTTAAAGAAAGAGGGTAAACAAACCAAGTCCAAACAAGAAGAAGAAAGGGGAAAATATAAGAAAGCTTCCTTTCACTTGGATACAACCATGTCAAAACATAGTCTCTAACCCTTGTGAATGGAAGTTTTTGTAAGGCCCCTAAACTTGATTAATGAGTTAAATAAGCTTAATTATAATAATTTAATTCTTATAACCCTAATATAACATTGTGATATACTTTGAAATCATAATACAAGCTTAAGTTTAAAATTTCATCCAATTTGGACTCTGTTTGAGCAAGTTATGCAATTTTATGCACATTTTGGACTTTTCTGCAATTTACCCAATTGAGAGGTTTTCTTTACAATTTATCTCTTTAATTATGTTCCTCGGATATTATGTCATCATTCTTGATCTTCTTGAGCCATGGGGGACCTATTTAAACCTTGGTTTGAAGGTGTTTTCTTCAAGGGTATTTTAGGGTTTACCCCTTCATGGATGAGCTACCTTTAGTAGCTATCAACTAATGAATTATTATTTTTTCTTGGAAATTCAATAAACGAGGGATAATCATGTCTCTATGTACGGTGGTGGATCTGCTTATGTGTGTGCTTATATATTCTTAATAGTTTAAGGCCATGGACACTTGGAAAGATATTAGAACTTCAACCTTTTCTTTTTCTTTATCTTAAAGTTTCATATACTTATCCCTAAGCACCAAAATGAGACATTTGCTCTCCGAAACTTCCCTCATTCTACAAACCTCGTCCTCCCTCTATGCTTCTGCGAATTTCCTATCCAAGGAATAAGAAAGAGGGGAACTTCTTGGAAAAAGAATCTAGGGTTGCAATTGACTTCCTTTTAGGGTTTAAAAAGCTTCCTTCTAGTGATCTTGACCTAAAAGAGTAGGAATCCCCTTCTTTACTCCATTTATTTCTTTTTTATCCTTCCTCCTACCTTTCTCCAGGTTGTAACCTTGCTGTTCCATGGTATAAATTTCTCTAAATCTCTAAAACCCTACCTTTCTTTCTCCTTATGCTTAGGGTTTGCTCATTTGATGAAGAAAGGTGCTAGATGGACGAGTTCACAGCTTATACTTGAATTTTCTAACCTACCTGCTCGAGTTTTCTTATTTTTGGGATTTCATCTTCTCATTAGAGGCAAGTTTTATAACTTGCTCCACGTTTATTTCTTATCATAAGCTTGCTAGCTTATGTTCTTGCTTGAAAATGATGATCCATGCACTAAAAAGCTATGCTTGACTTAGATTTCGATTTTTATAATGTTCCCTGTTATGATTTCAGTTCTAAATGAACCTGTGATCATGTGTACGTTATTACTAAGGTATAATATGACTTGTATTAGGTTGGTTTGGAAACTTATGGTGCTAAACACCTATCAACCAATGGTCAATTTTAGGGTTTAAAGCTGATTTCTTCTATAAACCCATGACCCAATAATGGTACCATTGCAACAACCCTATGGTGTTGTCTTCATGAAAACTGATGGTCAGGATCAAAGGTGTCATATGATAGTGACAACCTATGGTCACCCCCTTAGGTCAGGTTTTGGATCAATTAGAAGTTTAATGATCAACCATTAAGTACCCTACTGATGTCATCAATCAATGATGACATTAGCTTAATAGTTGATGTTGATTAATGAATGTAGTGTTGATATAACAACCTATGGTGAATTAATGGTCACTAATGATGGTGTATCAGGTCTCTACAACCAATGGTGAGTTAAGAATTGTAGTTGTAGCATCAATTAAGCCTTAGACCAATGGTTTCTTGGGTCACTTGATGTAATGGTCTGACCTATACTGTAACTGATGGTTTTAACATATGAACTTGACCCAATGGTCAAATATAATGTTTATTCCTCCAATAAAGTGGAATGATGGTTAATGTAATATGTTGGTCCTAATAATGTGATTTATATGGTTTTCGATATATTATCAACTTAAGGAGCTTACTTGTTGACAATGGATGGCTTGTTTTAAATTAACAGTCGATTGTGGGTTTTATCCTACTCTCAATGGAACTTTTTGTGTTGTTAATAAAGGGATGTCTAGGGTTAAATGGTGACTCTTTCTAGAGCACAAATCAAGGACTTAATAGGTGGTTTATCCAAGGTGTTTACTTATGTAAACAACCAATGGTCTTACCTTTTAAACATCCAATGGTTCTGGGTGACATTGTGGTATGGTGATATGGGTTGAATGATGATGGAACAAATGGAGGGTTACTCTTAATAAGGTAGTCTTACCTATTCACTCATATGAATAGAAGGGATGATAATCATATTGTGTTGTTACGTAACCCTAATGAGGTATATCTTGTTATACCTAGCTTTAATATAACTAAATGATGGTAATTGGGTATGAATGGTCCTTGAATGACTAATACAATCATGGAGCACTCTGTTATTGTTGTTGAAACCCTATTTTGCTATAACCCGATGTTTACACCTTGATTTATGTGTGGGTTCATACTTGAGAATAGTATGGAATGTGATGGTGATGCTTCACCTTATGCATCCATGATCCAATGGGGATGCCGTGAGTTAGGGTTTGGGGATAAGTGCTGATTAACAACATTGATATAATTTATCATGTTGAACCTAACTCGAATGCAAATAGATAAAGATGAGTATTCATGTTTAACATTCTTATATGATGGAATGATGGTGGAATAACCTCCTTAATATGATCATAACCTTAATGTGTTAATTGATGGTTATCATAGCCACATGGTTGATACTTTCTTATGCTAAACATGTGCATTATGAATATGATGAGGGTTAATCATATCTAGATTCCTTGCATGTTGATGTAATAAAGGAATGTTCTTAATGTTAATATAACCCTGCTATGATTATTTATGAATAACTCCTAGCTCATTAATGCAATATTGTGCTAATCCAGTGTATTAGATGTAAGTAATGTTGTTGAGCCTTGTTATAAGGCATGCAAAGATAATGATGATCTTATAGGGAATAGTATGATGGTCTTAATGACCTTTGGGCATGGTTGAACCCTGAATGAGGTGTAATCCTCTTGTGTTGATAAGGGTTGATACCCTATGATATTGTGAAAATGATTTATATCTTGTGATAGTATGATGGTCTTAATGACCTTTGGGCATGGTTGAGCCTTGAATGAGGTGTAATCCTCTTGTGTTGATAAGGGTTGATACCCTTTGATATTGTGAAAAGGATTTATATCTTGTGATAGTATGATGACTAGTGTAGTCTCATGAATGGCAAGTGAATAGTACCATGTGATGATGAGATGAGAAATTATGTTTCATACATTTTATATCTTTTCAAGTTTTGATATTTATATGCTTGCTAGAAGTGAATTAGGGTTTGTATGTCCACTTGTTTGATGCATCCTTAATTCACCCAATTGTCATAACTAATCAAGTGCAACTCTAATCATGTAGTGCCCTATGCCGTAGAGCCATCTTCAGTGTTAGAACTTTCTAGATGGTGAAATGAGTATTCCTAAGAGAAAATCAGAGCACATACTTGTTGAGTATGTTGGGGTGGAAGGTTGAGGATATATCCTTGTCACCCACAATGCATATTGCGGAGGATGGCTATGGTCATGCCTCATACATCTGATGTGATTGAGAATGGCTGTGGTCGTGTCTCAGTGATTATAACATGATCTGATTAGAGGACAACTGCTGTTTTACCTCAGTGATTGGGTTTTGTATACCCTAGTTTCTAGTGTTGTGACCTATACCAAGGGCAGACTAGTGGTTAACAGCTTGACTATATGTCACTGTGGTGGCAACTTGGACTGATATGTCACCGCCTTTTTACTCATACTGACTGAGGGGAAGAGATCTTAGGATACCGACACTCCTAGATCTTGTACGGAACTGAATAGCCCTTTGCAGGGGTCAGTTGGACTTTGAATGGTATGATTCAAATTCCCCAGGGCATAATAAAATATGTACTATAGCCGTGTAGCATATTTGTTTAGGGTTATACACAACATTTCATACTAGATGATAACCCTTGTTTGTTATCCTTACATAAAGATGATGCTTAGTGAAATTAAGAGATAGTAGATATACTTAGGTTGTGGATATGCTTAAGATTGTAGATGCGTACATACAATAGCTATGCTTGTGTTGATAACTATACTGCTACTACTGATTGTAATCATGATGCTAGCTATCTCATGTTGTTAGTTATGTTTAGCATGCTAGCCATGCCTTTGTAACTAGAGATGCATATACTGCTAATCATGCTTATCCAGATAGTTGTGCTTATGTTGTTAGCTCTTCTTATGATGTTGATATGTTCAACCTGTTAGACATGTTGATGTTGTTAGCTATGCATATGATACTAGATTTATTCATGATGTTAGAGATGCTCATGCTACTAGACTCCTTATACTATTAATAGGAATATGAGAATAGTCTAGATAATGAAGATAGTTATCATCTGCTCCTTTATGTATTTTGTTAATCATTAGTGCTGTTGAGCTTATTTGTTATATATGATTAAACTATTTAATTACTTAGAATGTTGTAATCAATAAATGTTGTTGGAGGTTATATCTCTTATTGGGACATGGCTCTCACCCTTGTGGTTCACCACATTTTTTTAGGTAATCAAAAGTGATGAAAATAGAATCGTAGAAGTAAAGCGGAGCTATAGTAATGAATCTTTGAGAAATTTGATTAGATGTATAGTGTGTCCTAGAGTCGTCCCTGTACTCTCAGGTCCGGGCAGGAAAAGTTTGTATATGGCGTTTCAAACGAATCAAATTTTTGTTAGTATATTAATGCTTGTTTGTGTGGCATATACGAATATTGTTCTCCTATGTATATATGTTGTGGCTAAGGCAATAGAACAATTTGTATCAAATTCTTGGCATAGTATGGATATAAGAAAGATGTTGGGCTCTTATGCAAATGTTTTTGAGCGGGTGTTGACGTTGAAATCAGTTTTAATTTACCCATATTTTTGGGTATGTGATTAATTAGTGATTGATTGTGTTTTATGTTTTGAGTAATCTCATTAAGTGTAATGGGTTCTCATAGTTTCTCTCAACATGACCACCATGGATGATCCATAGTCTCATTGCTGAGAAGGAAGGAAGAAGAAGATAGGATGCAACAAAAAAATGAGACAAAGGGTTCAAAGCCACTTACCAAGGAAGAAGATCGCCAAAGATCACCACAAGAAGGATGATCAAGCTTAAGAACACCACATGCATAGATGATCAACCATCAAAGAACCTAGATCATCACCCTCTAGATCCATTGAGCTCCAAGGCCGGCTAAGCAAAAAAGGAGAAGGGAAGAGAGCTAAAAGAGTTGCTTGCATGTAAAAGAGAGAGCTTATATACATGTGGGTAGGAGAGAGGTGGAAGGTTATGAGGTGTCAATACAAAATAACACAAAAAGGACACTTGTCCACCAAGGAAACAACCATATAACCGCTAAACAAATGCATGCAACATATGGTGATACAACCAAGGTAGGGTATCGACCACTACGATCACCCACAACTTCATGGTCAAAACACACCACAAGGGAACAACAAGGTCAAAAAAACTCATCCAAAGGAGGTGTGTTGGTTGAAACACACTCAAGACACACCAACAAGGTCGAGACATAGGTTGCAACACTCAACCAAGATTAACATGGTCAACACCATGCTCCACCAATCAAAACCCTAGAAACCCTAACATCACCATAGGATGCCACATCAGCAACCAAGGTCTAGGAAAGGTTCCCTTCAACATCATATTCTCTCTCATGATGCCAAGGAACAAGAAACACACTCTACATGCAACAAATTGCAAGATAACCCCTCAACTTGAGTAAATTGCAACTTGGTCTAAAACAAGTCTACATGGCTCAAACATCAATCAAACTGGACCAAACTAAAAACATAAGATTGTCACATGTTAACAAGGCATATCAAGATATTAGATTAAGGTTAAAAATCTCATTAAGCAAAGAAAACAAGGGTTATCATGAAATCTAGGTTAGGGGACTTACACTAGCTGAAGAAGATGCCCAAGGCAAAAGATTGAAGGCACAACTGGCCCAGCTGAAAGCACAACTCTCCTAGCCAAACATCTTAGTTGATGAGCAACCAGAGAATCAATGAGTGAAGTAAGATCAATCAAGGATTATGAATTTTGATGGCGATGATGATGATTCCATCCTAGTATCAATAAGGATAGAGTCAACGATAGTGACACAGACTGAAAAACTGTATCTGATATGTGAAATGTGCACTCGTGTTCCTTTTTTCTCTATGCTCAAGGGTTTAGTAAGTCAATATGAAAATACTCAATAAGAGTAAGACCATCTGTTCCTATTGCATACCACAACCAAGACACTATCATTGATCATCCAACCTAATGATTTTGATATGGACAATAAACAACCAACCTTCATTGCTTATCCACCTTCAGTTGTAGATAATTTTATCCCTCATTAGATGACGAGATCCTACCTATAGAGGAAGATTAAATACCTCTACTAATTGACTATTATGTTGACCTTCTTGTTATGATTCCTCTGAAACCCACTAATGACTTGGATTCATGGTACATGGAGGAATTGTAGAAACAATCTGACATAATCAAGGATCCCAATGCTCACATTGACCTAATTATTGATTGTATGATATTTGAGGAGACATATGCACACACACATTTTTACCAAGATAATTTTACTAATGAGATAGTTCCTCCCATGTCAACACCATATGCCCTACATGCAAATCTAGGTGATGAGGAGAAGTCAAATCTAGATCATCCACCTAATCTACCATAGCTGGCATGAAATATGTTGGAACATCACCTACTACCTTCACATTCATAGAAGATGATCCACCAGATGTCTTCTTGGATGAGATGATCCAGAAGATACCAAACATACACCACTCCTATTATATGCCTTTTCTTCTAGATCCACACACAACTTTGACACTTCTTCTACAGATGGAGGAATATTTGTGGATCCTTTTGGATGATTTGTGAGGAGAAAAGTGATACCACTTTAATCATCTAGAAATCCCCTTCTAGCTGTCACAAACACCTAATCACTAGTTGCATCATGATGCTCTTCTATTCAAGGTTCCAACCCTTGTCAACATTCCCTTCTAGTGGACCTTCTTTGGAACTCATATGGGATTTACTTGTCTATATTGAAGAACAAAAAAAAATTGTTGCCAAGACCACCTGGTTGGGCTCTACGAATTTCTTCCCCCTCCATTTTGGATTTAGTGTTTTCTCAAGAATGACAAAATATTTAAGTTCGAGGTAGAGGGTGGATGCTACACATATCACTACACACACACCTTGCTATTTTAAATTCTGTTTTTTAGTTTTAGATCTTAGCTTTTCATACATGCATTGCATTTAGATTAATTTTTCAAAAAAAAAAATATTTTTGGAGTAAAAAAACCATCATATAGCTATCTTAGATTCAAATTATTTGATCATTTAACTCCCCTTACTCAAAGAACACATCACAATGAATGATTTTTGAGACACATCAGTACTTATAAATCACTCTATATGGCCTAGGAACCTAAACATCATTTTCTTTGCAAAAGATGGCAAGTATTCAAGGAACTAAGAAGGATCAAAGACATTATTTTTCTAACTAACAAGTGAAGCTAGTTTCATTGAACCATCACTTTCACCTTATCATGTAACTATTTGATCATAGTGGGATTAGAAGAACAACCCAATACACAAAATAATAAGTCAATCTACATGCCGATTTGACCCCTCTTCTATGCTTCTTCCATATTCTTACCTTCCATTCACCATAAAGAAAACAAAAAGCCAAAAAAAGTGCAAAACCCTAAGTTTGGGGTGGCACACCCACTCCCTACTCTTTCTGCTGCTTTTATACCCCTCTTCATGTAACAGGGGACTACCACAAATATAAAGAAAAGATGTCAATGTGAACAAGATAAACTGTTGCAATATATGTATTTACATAGATAAATGCAAGGAGGGATCCACATATTCCTTATGCACCCTCTTATCTTCATTTTCCACCCAGAGACACAATGAATGTCTCATTTGACATCCTTTTTACACACCCTCGTGTCAAACTATATGCATACTTGTTGTTATATGAGATTGTCTAAACTTTTGTGAATCTATTAGATGTGCCTAGTATTGGGGATATTGGTGAGGAAGATTTTTTATAAAACAAAACCAGAGACAAAGAAATGGATAGATGTGTTACATGATCTTAGAAAGTTGGGCATCTTGACCACATCCAGTGGTAGGAAAATCATCATGATGTGAAGGTGAGGCAATCACATGGGTTGAAAATATTTATTTTGAGCTCCTCCAGAACGAGCAATATTTAAGTTTGGGGTTATTTGATGAATGCATATTCTTCCCAATTTTAGTCACATGTTAGCTTACTTTTCCACTCCTATTCCCAATTTTACTTTAGATAGCTTCCATTTATGTTCCCTTAGTTTATGTTAAATTCGATGCAATTCCTTAGTTTTCATGTTAGGCTTGATCTTCATTCTATAAATGCCTACATAGGAGACAATAGTCGTAGCTTATCGACTAGTAGACACAAGAAATCTTTGTTAATTGAACTAGATTTTCATTGAATCCTCCTTTCAACAGTTGGTGCTTCTTCAGTGCAAACTCTTTACCATAGGCCGATAGCACCCTGAGGTGGTGTTCTTTACTCTACACTTACATTGATTTGCATCCCTACCAACCAATGAAATCCATGAGTGTGACTTTTGATGAAAACTTGCACTTTTCCTATCTATAAATATATGGTATCCTTTATCGGTGACAATGTTGCCCTGACGTAGTTTTTACTACACTAACAAATCCACCTCGGGCTGAAATCCCTAAGTTTTTACCAAAACCTTGTGCGACAGTACCGCCCGCAAGAGGAAGGGTCTTATCACAGTATAGTTAAGGATCGAATCCCAAGGGACAACATTTTAAGAATCTTAATAGTCAAATTTGGATCAACTAAGACTAATATTTAGAACAAGAGTTGATTTGTGTTTAGTTAAACTAATTGCAAGGAAGGTAAAAGAGCGGGATTAAAACTGAGTTTAGATTAATGATGGAAATTATTGGGGTGGAACCGGGTTTCACCACCACTACATATGCAAACACATCCATGCAAGATACAACTATCCAAATGGAGTAGCAAACCATCTATTAGGAAATAGAGTTTGCTTAAGTATCTCTGTAGGCTCGATGTCTCGTTACCCACAGATCATACACTTACTACTCCAAAGATATCCCTTTGAAAGTTCTTGTCTGGGCATCAACCATGTTAATCGATACTCAAATCCTAATTATTGAAGTTCTCGCAACAAAGGAATATAATAGATCACACAAGGCAGGTGATCAATCCACAAAGCATGCATTAAACGATTAACAACAAAATGGAAAGTTATATACAAGCCATGGAATGTTATAAAATGGACATGTAAGCACGGGTAGCGGGGCTAGTTCACACCCCAGAGAAATAGACTACTCACTCCTCATGATATAAACAAAAAGAACAAGATAAAGGGAAGGTTCTGCCATGTTCATGGTGAAGAAGATGGTCATAGTTCGGTGGAGAAATGGTCTTCTACATGATGGTGGGGAATATCTGGACGAGGAGGGGAAGAACACTAAGACGAACAAGGATGATCTTCTCGTTCCTTCATCCTTCTCTTCTTGTGCTCTTGCTCATTGGAGATGGAATGGTAGATGGCTGATGGCAGAGTATCAAGGACACCACAGAGGCACCCTTTGGCGGCGGAGATCATCTTCCTTGGTTGGGCACAGAGCGACAACCTATCAGCGTGGATGGAGCGGAAGGAAGGAGGAGGTCGTCTATTTATAGGTGCAAATATGGAGAGGACCGACTTAGCTTCCGCGGTCATGACCTTTAGTAGCGATCACGGTACTCCTCGACACAACTGTGCCGAGTGTGTGCTCAACCATGTCGAGATGCCGCAGTCGCGGTCGTGTTTCGTGGTCGAGGCGCATGTTATGTAGTCGTGATCATATGCTATGGTCATGGGGGTGTACCATGGTCGAGATGGTGTGTCAATCGCGACACCTTGGCCTCGATCCGACTGTGTCAAGTGTCGCGGTCGCGACATCCTTCTTAGTCACAGTCGCGACCCTCATGGAACAAACCCACCGGGGGGGGGGGCTATTGCTATGGGTCAAAGGGCCTACGTCAATGAATCTTCTAACCTATGAGGATGCTACACTGGTGCACATGGTGTGATGCTTAATCCTACAATGGAGGCAAATGGATTTGATCAAAACTCTAAATAATCCTTTGAAACTGAGGAAAATTATATATGAACAGATTCATGGGGTATGTGAGAGATTTCAGTGCAAAACTGGGCAAAAATGGTGACTAAAACTAAGATGAATATGCATCCATCATGCCCACATCACCAAATGTTAAATATGCACACCGATAAAACTACAATGCTTTGTCTATAGGTGGAACCCCTATGCTCATACATTGATGACTGTCTTGCATGCCTCTATTAGAAAGAATTCTCAACCGATGAAATACCTATTTGTGTCAACCAATGAAATACCTATTTGTGTCAACCAATGAAAATACTAGCCTTTGCCTACAAATGGAGTTCTTGCCCCATCAACCGACTCAGACTCTACACATGCCTACCGATGATTTTTATGCCCATTTGTCTATCGATGGAAGGTCTAAAAGATGTGATACCTCCAGTCTTTCTTGCACAACCACCTCTTCCCATCCATGATCTATGATCCCTCAACTATAAGATGACTAGGAGTGTTCCAAATCCTATTAGCCATCTAAAAATTTTAGGCTATCCCCCCCAGAGAAGGGGTATCTTCTTTAGCCACTAAGATATCAAAATACACACTCTGTCCAAGAAGACATTTCCCATCGGTGGTTTCTATCAGTTGACAACCAAATCAACCAGCAACCACTGCTCCATTTGGGTTTGACCTCCTAACCTTGAAAAAGGAAGCTCAATGATGCCTCCACCACCATCCTTCCACCTACTACTTATCCGTCATAGGCCACATCCAAGAAAGAACAACAATGAAGAACAAAGGTTACCCAATAATAGTCCTGGGTGTATCTTATTATAGTGTTGAATGAGCCCCATCTCTGGGCATGGAGGTTGTTGTTGCATACACCAAGGCTGCATCTCTTCTACTCCCAGAGACAATGGCTATCTCCCTCATTTCCCTTATTTGTTCTAATCTCGCTATGAGGAGTGAGCTCTGAATATGTATTAACCTTGTTGCATTTCAAACCAATCATTTTAGGCTTGTATGCTTGTCTGATCAATAGCTTTCATATTTATCATTATCTTAGGTGTAGAAAACTTTGAACCCAAGATCTATGATGTCAATTGCTTCTTATTAAACCCTTGATGCGAACTTCATATAAATGTTTTTCAGGTGATGTGTATATCATATATGATCTCAAGGTAACATGACGGCTAGTCTAGAGTGATATTTGTTAGGATTTAATCCTAACACCGAAAGGGAGACTTACCTAGCCTTAATATTTTGTTTAATGCTTTTTTGTGATGCCATGAGAGAAATAGTGCAAGAAGTGGTGGTAAAACCCACTCACTCTAGTGTTCTACCAATCTGCAATCTTATCTCTAATTCAAAATTTTTATTATTGTATCTTGCATGATAAAAAATCAACCATCTTTTATGTTATATGTTCATCCTAGTTTGATTAAATTGATTAATCACTTCTTGAAAATATTTTCTTTTGGATTTGGTTCTTAACTATACTACGATAAGACTCATCCACTTGAGGGTGGTATTATAGTACTATTATTTTGGTAGGGGTTTCATATCTCTAGATAATTTGTGGGTAAGGACTACACATTGCTTAGAAAAATCTAATATAGGTTATCAAATTTCTAGGATGAGTTTTGTTCTTGTAACGACCGGGCCCACTTCCCATAGCTCAAGTAGAGTTTCAAGAATGACAACTGGCCCCACATACCACCACTAGCCTTAACTGCGCTCTTTATCCACACTCATGCGTAAGCCGGGGTCAACTTCCCGACTGGTCACCCATCCTAGTACTACTCCAAGCTGAGCACACTTAACTATGGAGTTCTTTAGTGATGGGCTCCTGGAAAAGGAGGTGCACCTTGGTGATATGGGTAGTCCAATCATTCCTTTTAAGAGTGTTTTATCTGAGGCCTCAAATCTTGGGATGTTACAATCTCCCCCACTTAGACTCTTGACATCCTCGTCAAGGCTCAACTATAAGGTCTCATAATCTCTTCCCCATTTCAGTGCAGACCCACAATGGCCCATGGACACCCAGCTCCCGATCATGAAATACCAGCGCAAGGGTGGCTACGTCAACCATGGACAACCCTTTCCTACATGCCTGGACCGCACAACTCAAGACTGGCATGCCATGTCCATGTGGGCCCCACCTACTGGAGGGGAATTGGCTCTAATACCATTTGTAATGACCGGGCCCACTACCCATAGCTCAAGTAGAGTTTCAAGAATGACAACTGGCCCCACAGACCACCACTAGCCTTAACTGCGCTCTTTATCCACACTCATGCTCAAGCGGGGTCAACTTCCTGACTGGTCACCCATCCTAGTACTACTCCAAGTTGAGCACGCTTAACTATGGAGTTCTTTAGTGATGGGCTCCCGAAAAAGGAGGTGGACCTTGGTGATATGGGTAGTCCAATCATTCCTTTTATGAGTGTTTTATCCGAGGCCTCAAATCTTGGGATGTTACAGTTCTTAACTAGTTTCTATATATATATAGAAGGGTTAAAATAGATAACTATGCACTAAACCAATATTTGCAACAAATGTGCTTTCTCAAATTGCAATTCAAATGAAAAATATTCCTCACCGAGTTACAATTTGACTGAGAGTCATTCCAATCAAATTATAGTTCTTCCAAGAAACTTTCTTGACATAAAAGGCCCTAAATTTTAGAAAATGACGCAATTGATGTTTTGCAATAAAGCCTAACTATCTTAATGAGTGTATAAAAGTATAGAAATAGGTTTGGGATAGTTTTCATACATTCATCACTTTCTCTTACATCATTCTTATGGATTGTACAATTTTAGATGTACACTTATAATTCTAGACACAACTTCATTTTAAATAATAAAAAACACAATCTATTGCACAATCTTTAACATGGATCTTATATAAGTTCATCAATCACTTGAAGTGCTAAATACACACATTAGTAACACACATGAGAAAATTTTGTATGACAAAAATTATATTTTGGCATCTATAACATTCTAACAATATCCCCCTTCTTGATGATAAAATATTTCTAAAGATAAATTTTATGTAGCCAAAGGTAAGAGCATCATACCTCTGATTTACTATAGAAAACAAATTATCACATGGAATTTTTGCCACCTTTGTCAAAGTGAAAAAGGGGGCAAGAACATAACCCATTCCTGCAAACAAATAATCAAATAGATGAGGAACCACATACCCAAGAAACAAGAATATACCAATTAAAAAAGCCAACTAAAATAACAAGACAAATATACAAAAAGGCACACTAAGATAAAAAAACAACTTGTAAAAGACATCCCACACTAGTTATAGGAATGTTACATCCTTCATGATAATGATATCCCATTCAGCATATTAAGACACCTATAAAGATACTCCAAGTCAATGATAGGGGATGTTAAGTCTACCATTTTCAAAGAGAGCACGAAAAAAAAACCTTATAAAAGGTATCTATAATATCAATGCAAGGAATGTTGAATCCTTACTGATAGAGAGATGCCATTAAATATAACAAGAAATAACATAGAGTACCTATACCAAAACCAAGGTATGTGAAGTCCACTACTGATATATAGAATATATTAGAAATAAAAGTTACAAAAGATGAAAGGAAATGGCATATGATTGAGCTCCCCCCTAAAACACATACACAATATATTTGAGTAGGACCTCAGAAAAACAACCAAATACCAAATGAAAACTAACACTTTGAAGGTTGGAAAGACCAATTAAAAGCTAAACAAATTATAAGACCAAAAATATGCCCAATGAAGCTTATTATTACACACAACCTCATACTGAAGGAGGTCCTTGGAACCAAAACCATGTTGTTATCACTTTAGGTTCTTATAGCCCAAACCATGTTGATTTCAATTTTTCTTTTGAATGGGCAACAAAAGTAAAATGGCCAACTATCACTCAAGCTAAGCAAGTAACATGGTTAATTGAGAAAGAAGACCTGGCATTTGGTTCTATAGAAATAGGTCTATTTTTCTTATTCTTATTTTTATTTCTTGGAAAATTACCAAGACTATACCTACATATCATTGTGATAATGCAAGATTTTATTTAACATATTTTCTAGTATTAGAGAATTTCTCTAAGTTTCTCTGAGATTTTTATTTTCCCTAGCAAGTGTCTTTTTGGTCAATTTTTTTCAAAGAGTCTTTAATATTAAATATCAATTATTTTTCTACTGCCAATAAAATTATCTCCAAGAATATACATCTTATCATTTACATGCATGTACACCTAAATTATAGTATCATAGTCATCATGACAACATAGAATATGTTCTCTCCATATCACTCAAATTTTCATAAAAGGTAGAAACCTTAATTTGATTGGAAGTATTAAAATAATTAAGGTCTTATATTATTTTCTTTTCACTTGAATAATGATCATTTCACTCAGTAAGCTCATCACTAAAAGAATCATCATCAACAACAACTGATTTCTTTCTATTTTCCTTATACTTTTAAACTTCTTTTGAGATAAGTTTAACAAGTTTGATCACATGATATCTAGAAAAGGTTATAAGAAACACCTCACTATCATCACTTTGTGCACCTTCTTCTTCTTGTTCACCATTTTCATCACGTTCAACAATAAGACATTCCTCACATTTCTTCTTCATTTCCTTCCTCTTAATTTTTGATCCTTCATCCTTTTATTGTCCCTTTTAGCCATAAGAGAGAGAGATCTATAAGTTTTTCTAGAAGAAAATTTTGATTTCTATTTCACTTTAACAATGATCATTTCACTTAGCCAGCTCATCACTAAAAGAACCAACAACAACAACAACCAATTTCTTTCTATTTTCCTTATACCTTTAAACTTCTTTTGAGATAAGTTTAACAAGTTTGATCACATCCTTCATAAAAAAAATTTCAATAACATCATATTTAGATAAGATTGAAAGAGATAACTCACTATCATGACTTTTTGGAACTTCTTCTTTTTCATTTTCATCATGTTCAACAATATGACATTCAAATCCATGATGGCAAGATTTTTCCATCATTTTATTCTGGGTTTGAAGAAGATTCCCAAGAATCATGATACACCTTATTTACCTCACATTTTTTCTTCATTTTATTCATCTTGGATTATGAGAATTTCCATCTTTTAGTGTCCTTTTCACCAGTAAGAAATACATCTAGTAGAGATCTATAATTTTTTTAGAAGAAAATTTTGAATTCTTACTTTTGAGCTCTTATGTTCCTCACACTTGATACACCACTAGAAGAATAGGATGAAGACTTTGAAGCTTGTGTTTCATATGTAAGATATTTTTCTTAGAATGGTTTTCCTCCTCTTACTGCATCCACATATATTGAATCTTGAATTAATAAGTCTTTGTCTTACCTAGAAGTTCTTTAACATACAAAGTAGAAACATCTAAAGATTCTTGTATATAAGCAACTTAGTTTACATACTTAGTTGTTGAAGAAAGAAAAAAACTTAGTACCAATTTCATTATCATCAATATTCTTTCCAATAAATATCTATGCATTATAATCAAAGTGATTGTAGAATGTATTTTAGAAATATAATCATATTTATATTAACTCAAGTTTATGTAAAAACAAATTGATTTTAGTTTTCTTAACTTGTTTAGTACCTTCATCAGTAATAGAGAGTTTCCTTCAGACATCATAAATAATTTCAGAATAGTAAACCTATTGAACTCACTAGGAGATAGAAAGTAATATAAAAATCTCATAACCTTTGCTTTGAAACTGGTGCTTCTCATCATATCTGCATGTCGATGTTCAAGTTCTGTTATTGGAAGTGAATAATACTGACTAATCATCTTCCAAATATCAAAGATGATGCCTTGAAAGAAAAACCACATACACCCCTTAAAATACTTATACTGGGATGCGACAAAGATAGTTTATTAGTAGACGTGTGCACCTTTAAGGTAGAGTTGGCCCAATAAGTTTTTCCTCATCTTCAAGATTTGTTTTAACTCCTTAAAGACTCACTTTGGTACAAGCTGAATGATCTAGAAGGGTGGGGATGAATATACCTAATTGGATTTCATTCCAATTAAAACACAAATAAGATTAATTACAACTTTATTAAGAATTCGTAATAAAAAATAAACCAAGAAACTGACAAGTGAAACCACAAAATACACAAGGATGTATAGTGGTTCCAACATGAAATGCCATAGCTCTACTACCTAGTTTTCCACAACCATGGTTTATAAATATGTAATTTTATTACCTTTCTATATCAATATAAATTAATAATAATTATACCTTTTGTGGATCAAGACCAACCTCATGTTTATGAGCAAGGTTAACTTTGTTCTTCTCTTATAGGGTGCGAAAAGGCCATCCATGGAAGAAAACCACAATATCCTCCACCACATTTGGACACATCCTTCTCATAGGATGTAGCTCCAAAGCTCTTAAACACAAATTTCGTGCAAGAAGTATCCCAAAGAAATGAACAAAATAGATAACAATAAGGAAGAAAGAATGTACAACTTAATGTCACAAAGACTACATAATGTAGTATTATAGAACAAATGATGATCAAATCTATGAGATTTAGGAAAACCTATATTTGGTGGAGTAGGACACTAAATCTAGGCTTACGATTAGGCTAACTTGGAAGCCGTTGGATGTAGCAAGATTGAGTTCTAATATTTAGAGAGATAGCATGTCGAGGCAATTTCAAGTGTACTTTGGGTATCCATATGACGCTTCCATATATATGAAACACTTACAAATTGCTAAGATAGATATTGGGAGTGTTTAAGATGAGTTACATTCTCAAATATCCGTTATAGGATATCTATTGGGATTAAAAATTTACTAAATCTACAATAAGTAATATTAGGGGCTTGGTCAAATTACAATTTGAGTGAAAAAACATTTCTTGTCAAATTACAATATGACCGATAGTCAGTTTAGTTTGTAATTTGGCTGAATACTTGCCTGACCTAAGTCCTAAATTTTGAAGAATGAGTCACATGATTTTTTCAATAAGGCCTAACTATCCTAATGATTGTATACAAGTATAAATATATATTTAGGATGGTTTTCATCCATTCACCACTTGTTCTTACATCATTCCTATCAAGTTATACAATTGAAACTATACAAGTTATAATTCTAGGTACAACTTGATTTACAAGCATCCAAACACATGATTTAATGTATAATGTTTGACATTGATCTTGTGTTCCTTAATCACATGAAACTCTTAATGCACACGATTAACAAAAATGTGAAATATTTTTTATCATTAAAATTGGAGTGTGGTATAATCAAAGGCAACATGTATTTCATCATATTGTTGGATATTTAGCCTAACTATATATCTAGGAGCATTTGACTTACAAGAACACTATATGTAGTAACAACAAAATTAGTTATTGTCATTATCACTTATTAAACATACATTTGTTACAAAAGGGTGAATACATTTTGTTTGAATTTTATATAATTCTAAATTTCCCTTTTAACTACTTGATTTTGCATAAATTATTTTTCTAGTATATGGAAATCAAAAGTTCAATGAAAATGTAATTGTTTACTTCATCATGTAGTTATATACTTGGGATATCTATAAATCTAGATTTCAATATGCGATCTCATCATTTTTGTATTTACACTATTTTCACTTGTTTGATGTATTGACCTAGACAATGGCAATATTGTTCTCTGGATATCGTTCATAATAGGAGAAGCTATGAAATATAATATCTTAGTGGTTCAAACAACTCCATGTAGAAGTTTTTTGATTACATCTGTCTTTCTATATCCAAAAGGAGTAAGGCCCTCCCCTATAAATAGGAGCAAAAACAACAAGGAAGCACATATGCAAACCCTAATGGGCCTATTATACTTTGGCACATATTATATAAGACTAAGTGAAAAGAAAAAAAATGAATTAAAGGAATAAAACAACTAAATATAAATATATATCTCAATACTCCCCATAAAGCTAGGGCATAGGTATTAATCATGCCCAACTTGCAACATAGTTTGCAACTCTCTTCCCAGAGAGAGGTTTTGCAAAACATTCATGGTTTTCTCATGTGTAGGTAGGAAAGGGGTAGTGATCTTCTTAGTCAACACAACATCTCAGCGAAAATGGCAGTCCACCTCAATATGACAAGTCCTTTCATGAAAGACAAGATTACTAGCAATGAAGGTAGTAAAATGATAATTGTAGTACATATGAATAAAAAGAGTAATGGGAAACCCAAAGTCAGACAAAATGGATTTGATCTATAATAGGTCACAAGTAGTATGTGCCATTGCATGATACTTGAATTCTGCACTGGATTTGGCAACAATATTTTGCTTCTTACTTCTTTAGGTAACCAAATTACCCCTGCAAATGTATAATAGCCAAAGGTAGATCTCCTGTCAAATTTACACTCGACATAATCAACATCGGAATATCCAATCACATCTAGATTCCCATTTCTTTTGTTAAATAGTCCATGTCCAGGTGCATTCTTCAAATATTTCAACACTCGACATGCAGTCTCCCATTGACACTACCTAGGACAATCCATGAACTGGCTAAGAACACCAACAAAAAATCATATATCTGACCTAGTAATAGTAAGATATAAAAGTTCTCCAGTTCAACATTTATAACTAAATTTATCTACCAAGGGATGAGTAGATTCTGCCCATAGATCATGGTAAAGAGGCGAGATCACCTCCTTACTATAATTTAAAGAAAATACAAACATCCACTTTTCCCACGAAAAATAGAAAATGTGGAATGCATGTATAATAGTATAAGTAAATAAGCATGATTCAGATACATATGTAATGTCAATAGCAACGGAAAGAAACTAAGTTATTACATTGCTTTTGAACTCTTGTTCACTACATGAGTTTAAAAGGAAAAGAACAAAAAAGAAAATATAGGATCTAAGCAACCTAGTAATCCTTGATAGCAAAACTTGAATCTATTATTCCTAATCTTGGTCACCGTAGACTTGCTCAACATCTTGATATAACCCTGGGTGGTTGGGAAAGCACCTAGCAAAAAGGAAAAAAAAACAAGGTATGTGTCAGAGAAAATGAACAAGGACAAAAGATAGGAAAATTATAAGGAAATAAAGACTAAGATTTCATCATAAGATGAAGATAGTCAAAAGTATGAGGCATAAATAAATAGATGCTTGCCATAACAAAAATAGTAAAAAGGTTGCATGCATGATTAATATTGACTACCTAAACTATGTAGGGTTGATGCACCTACCTAACTTCAACCAATAGGTGAGGGAGAGTAACACATTCCAATCACCTACAAATATTCTATTTTAGGGAGAGTAACACATTCCCCAGGGTGAATTTACACATGCCCTATCTATGGGTGGTTGTACAAAAGTATCACTACACTGGTTCAATAGTCTAATAAAATCAACATGCTAAGAACTATGCCATGTATAAACATCAAGTAAATATAAACATGGCAGTGGGGTACAAGACCCAAGAAATAAACATTAAAACTAATTTTGAGTCAAATATAGCTAAGGAATTGTCAAAAGAGAATATTAGGGTTTTATAGAAGATTCATTAGGGAAACTAGGTTAAGTTACAAATTTTCCCAACTTAGGTGTAAGGAAGGAACATACCTCCTTTACTGATTACAATTTATTCACGTTCACCACTCTTATTGAGTCCGAAGCCCACGTTTCCTATTTCCAATGTATAATGTTATATTAGGGTTTACAAATGCATTAAGGTAAAGAAACCCTAGCTTTTGAAATTTTCGAAAAAAACCACAATTTTGACTCTAAAAACATCACCATTGATCTAATGAGGTCCTCTTGACGAAGAAAACATATAATTTTGTATATTTTGGAGTTACGAAGATTGAAGTGTATTTTTGGGTGATTTTTATCAATTAAATCTATTTTTTAGAAAATACCTTTTGATAAAAATCAAAACCAAACCTCATAAGTATTTTTAATAGAAACCTTACATTTTTTGATTCCAAAATATATTTTACTTTAATTTTTGGACAATCGGTCAACACGATATGAATTTTTATATTTGGACCAATCAAGAGATGACTCCTCAACAATCGTGACAGAAAGAGGAAGAGAGAGGTGCCTGACCAGTGAACTGGCCCAATGACACATGGCCACCTTGCCCAGTCAGGGCCCACACCACTTAGAGTGGCGTCACGTGGACAAAAAACCAAAAGGCTAAAAGGTCAAAACTGACCCCGCCTAAAACAACAGAGAAACATGAGGGCGGAAGGGAAAAATGGTAAAGAATCATGAGGTCTTCTTCTTCCCCGTATCTGCACGCATGGTGGAAGTAGGATGGGATCAAGGTTGGGCAATTATGTAATATGTGACAAAACCAAAAAGTGAAAGAATGAAAAGAAAAAAGAGGGAAAACCGGACTCACCAGTACCCACAATTTGCTTAGAGATGCTCTATGGAGAGAAAGAGAGCCACCACAAACCCTAGGGGAAGCAATGTTTGTCAGTGGTACAACACTTTGTCTCAGTCCAAATTTGTCACACACACACAAAGAACAATGGCTAACAAAGACTAAGGTACCCATATATATAGGTGTGGGCGAGAGACATTCCGAATCAAGATGGGATGGTTCTTTCTTGGAGAGAAAAAATTAGGCTTTTCTCAAATTCTCCACAAAACTTCAAAAATAAGGGCTATGCATGTGCAGAATCCTATTTGGAACACGATGGAGGAAGAATCATCGAATTCGGTGGACTGTAGCCCTAGATATCTTCGTTCAAAGGAGTACTCGAACCACACTCCATGTGCGAGTAGGACTTGTGGGGAAGACAATCTGCAGATCGTCATATTGTAGATCCTATGGCCAGGATCACACATGCCCAAACATAGGCATGGCATTTTAATGTCACTCCAAACGATAATCCAAATAAAGTGTTATATTCAATTTATTTAGTTTTTCTCTCTCCTCTTTTGAAGGTTCAAACGAATCCCAATTTAGATGAAATTTGATACCTAACCCAATTTGGACATGAGGAATCAAAATATGAAGTTAGTTTTTCCTTTTGAGAACTTTTACTATATTAAATAATTCAAATCCTATTTTCTCTTTCCTCTTACATTAATGATTATATTATTATCTAAAATTGATGAAAATTCACTCATAAGTCACCTTAAGTACCTTGGACATGAATCTACCATAAATTTCCCATGTTGAAGTTATTTGGGCAATTATTTAATATTTTGATGTTTCAACACACTTTTTCTCTCCTAAATTCACTAGTATAATGAAGATTATTCGAATCCCAGCTACCGCCTTGATTTACCACCCTCCCGGGGGTTCGGCCTCCATCACAGGCGTGGGAGCGGGGGGAGAAATCTTTCTCTCTTAATCCTAATGAAGATTATCCAAATTACATGAAAATTTACCCAAAGGCTATTTTAAGGTGTAGATTACAAATCCAAGATTATTTTTCTCTTTTGAATTCATTAAGTATTTCATTTAATTTTTATTGCCTCTTAAGTGGTCATTTTGCAAAATAACCCATTATAAAACTATTATGGATGTATTTGTGCATAAATCCCTATGAAATCAAATATTGGGAATAAATGTACACCAACCTTTATAATTTCCACTAATACATCATCAGGGTCAGAAAAGAAAAAGAAAACTTAGGAAAAAGGCTCAACTAAGATTACACATAGATTTCAATTCATTACTACACTCCACACATTAAAAAGGATTTCGTCCCCGAAATCTCATACAAAAAGAGAATGGTGAGTACATAACATCTCATCTCTAAGCTCCCAAGTGGTTTCTTTCAAACCATGATACTGCCATAAAATTTTTACCAACTTGATCTCCTTGTTCTTCAACTTCTTAACTCGGGAATCAAGAATCTTCACAGGTAACTCTTCATAAGTTAGATTCTCCTGAATCTCCTGAGGCTCGATTGAGAGTACATGATAAGGGTCCTTCACATACTTTCTCAACACAGAGACATGAAACACATTATGAATATTGTCATAGGAAGGAGGGAGAGCTAAACGGTATGCACAATCTCCAACCTTATCCAAGATCACAAGTGGTCCAACATAGTGGGGACTAAGCTTGCCTTTAAATTTAGATCTTGTAATAGAACATATAGGCTTGATCTTCAAGAAGGCATAATCATCTACTAAGAAACTCACGTTAGACTTTTCTTATTAGCATACATCTTATATCGATCTTGAGCAGTTTTCTTTCACTTCTTGATCAAATGAACCTTCTCTATCACCATCTACGTATCACCAGACTTCACCAGAGCACGTTCCCCCACATCATCCCAATGTAACAGAGAACGACATGGTCTTCCATACAAAGCTTCATAACGTGTCATACCAATACTAACTTGGTAGTTGTCATTATAAGCAAACTCTACTAATGGAAGAAACTTATCCCATACACCTCCCCAATCCATAATATAGGTACAAAGAAGATCTTCCAAAATCTGTACTGTCCTTTTGGATTGACCATCAGTTTGAGGATGATAGGCCATACTAAAATGCAAGTCAATACCCATCTCTGGTTGAATCTGACTCCCCAACTGAGAGGTGAACTTCATATCACGATCATACACTATCACTTTGGGAACTCCATGCAGACAAACAATCCAATCCACATACAACTGAACCATCTCATCAACCTTGTAAGTGGACTTGAAAGGAAAAATGTGGCCAGATTTAGTAAGATGATCAATCACTACCCACACAAGATTAAAACCCTTCCTGGTTTTAGGGAAACCAGTGAAAAATTCCATAGTAATCTTCTCCCATTTCCATTCTGGAATTTCAAGTGGCTGCAGAAGACCACGAGGTCGTTGATGCTCGATCTTGACTTGTTGACAAGTCAAACACTTTGAAACAAACAAAGTGATATCCTTCTTCATTTTCTTCTACCAAAAACTTCATTGTAGGTCCTTGTGCATCTTGGTAGTACTAGGGTGTATGGTGTACTTAGACCCGTGGGCTTCTCCCAAAACCTCCTGTCGTAGGTTCCCAACTTTAGGTATCCACAACCTTTGTCAGAAATGAACAACACAATCAACTCCAACTAAAAAGTCAGATTGTGGCTTCTCAACTAAGACCTTCATCTCATCAAGCTCAAACTCTTAAGTTGTACAACAAAAACTTTCGAGATTCACGAAGGTGTAAGGGACAAGCTAGCCATGTGGACACACAAATTCTCAACATCTTCTTTGTCATTAGGCTATAGTTGCCAATAGAAAAATATTCTAGGTTCATAGCATCACATAAAACACTCTTCTTCCCACTCAATGCATCAACAACAACATTTGATTTACCAAGATGATAGGTAATGGTAAAGTCATAGTCCTTGAGATAATCCATCCATATATGCTGCCTCAGATTCAGATCCTTTTGTGTCAACTGATACCTCAAACTTTTGTGATCTGAGAAAACTTCAAACTTCACTCCATATAGATAGTGTCGCCAGATCTTTAAAGCATGCATGCACGATAGCGGCTAGCTCTAAATCATGGGTAGGTCAATTCTCTTCATTAGGTTTCAACTGGCGTGAAGCATAGACGATCACTTGATTTTCTTACATCAACACACACCCTAACCCTTGCTTAAAAGCATAAGTGAAAATGATGTAGGGTTTTCCTTCAACATGTAGAGCAAGGACATGAGAAGATGTTAAGCAACTCTTTAGCTTTTGAAAACTATCCTCACATTCAGGTGTCCAAACAAACTTGACTTCTTTTCTTGTCAACTTTGTCAGAGGAAGAGCCAACTCAGCAAAACTCTTGATAAACCTCCAATAATAACCTGCTAAACCGAGAAAACTACAGATCTCAAATGGGGTCTTTAGAGCTTTCCACTTAGTCACAACTTCTACCTTTGTAGGATCAACAACAATATGTCTGGTAGAAATCACATGACCCAAGAACATCACTTCCTTGATCCAGAACTCACACTTTGAGAATTTAGCATATAGTTGATTCTCTCTCAGTGTGTTCAAAATGATCCGTAGATGTTCATGATGTTATTCTTCAGATTAAGAGTAGAGCAACACATCGTCGATGAACACCACCATGAACTGATTAAGGTAAGGACGAAACACTTGATTCATCAAGTCCATGAAAGTAGTAGGGGCATTAGTCAAACCGAAAGGCATGACCAAGAACTCATAATCCCCATAACGTGTTTTGAAAGCTATCTTCAGAACATCCTCATCCTTCACACACATCTGGTAGTAGCCACTTTGTAGATCCATCTTTGAAAACATAGTGGCTGACTTCAGCTGGTCAAATAGACCGTCGATGTGAGGGAAAGGATATCGGTTCTTTATTGTCACTTGATTAAGCAGATACGCAACAAACCATACTTCTTCTTCATGAACAAGATAGAGGCTCCCCAAGGTGAAACACTAGGGTGTACAAAACCCATGTCGAGAAGCTCCTGAAGCTGCTTCTTAGTTCTACAGGGGTCAAGCAATACATTGTCTTTGAGATAGGTGAAGTTCCTGGTGTGAGCTTGATGGAAAACTCCACCTCGCGAGTTAGGGGAAACCTAGGTAACTCCTTAGGAAAAACATCAGGGAAGTCCTTCACCACATCTATGTGGTTTAGAGTAGGAGGTGTAGCATCAAGGATGATAGAGGCTAAGAAAGCTCTACACCCTTGCAAGATAAGCTTTTCGGCTTTGATGGCAGAGATTTCAAACTGCTGATCCTCTCGCTTGCTACCCTTGTAACACATCCTTCCCACCACATGATGTAACAAACTGAATTTTGATATCTCACAAAACAAAATAGCTTTGTACCTCTTCAACCAATTCATTCCCAAGATGACATCAAAGGCGGTCATGTCAAGCAAGATGAAATCTGAGGGAAACATTATTATAGAGATACAAAGGTATAAGGTTGGGAATTTAAGATAATAAGAGAAGATCCTACCACTAGGGGTTTTAACATCTAAAACATGATCCAAATATTATGATTCTATCTCTAACATGGCATCAAACTCAGATGATATGAATTTATTCGATGAACCAGAATCGAAGAGTGCTTTAACTGGATGCATATTAAGATGTAAGGTACCTTCGATGACTTCATTATTTCCTTCAACTTCCTTAGCATTAAGGGAAAATGCCCTTCCATTGTGCCTTTCCACATGTGGCTCTCAGCCTTGTTGGTTCTGATTATTGTTCTTCAGAGACAAATTCTAACGTTGTTGCTGCTGGGTGGGCTGTTGAGCAGACGATTGCATCGAGGCTTGACCACATCCAAGCTTGAAGAAGTTTGGATGGATGTGTCCAACTTGGCCGCACTCATGGAAGATGGGTGTGGGATGATCATCTGTGTAGGACTGTCCATTTCCAGTAGGACACCATCCTGGCGGATGAGAGTGGGAGCAACGGTTGCACTTGTCATACCCTTGGTTTCCTCCATCATTCTTCCTCTTGTTTTTGTTGTGCCCGGAGGATTGGAATTTGGGATAAGACTCGATCGCCAAATCCTTTTCCTCCATTTATTAGAATGTTAGGGGAAATTGGGGGATAAGGTTATGACCAAAGTTGTAGCTCAAACCCTCGAGAAATAGGGTTGACCTCCTTTCAGCTCCAAGGTTCACCGCATACCACTCCAGGAGAAGGAAACATTGCACGTACTCAGAGATGCTCATGCTTCCTTGACGTAAGTTGTAGAACTCTACCTCCTTCATCTTCAAAAAGGCGGGGTAGATGTACTTTTTATAGAACAACTTGAGGAACTGTTCCCAGGTCATGCTTGTAGTATCATGGGTACGAGCCATACCCATCTACCAGACATGTGCCAGACCATCTAGCACATAAGATGCGAAATGAACCTTCTGGTGAGGAGGATACACCATGCCCTCAAAGGTATGATTTAAGGCCAAAACCTAGTCGTCGACCTTTTCCACCATGTTCGGCTTGCTCTCGCCCTTAAAGTACAAGGGTTGCATCTGTCCCACCAAGGTAGTCGAGAGCAGCTGACGCAACATGGTCAACTCTTGCTCATGGGTCAGAAAAGGGGTGCCAACATGTGTAGTAGGGACTGTCCCAATGTTGGAAGGAGTCACCGGTGTATCCGGATTGTCGGTGTTGCTGGAAGTGGCCCCAGAAGCAGAGTTGTTCATGTCTCCACACATATCTCCCTTCCTAAAAGATAAGGGTACATCATAAGATAAGTGGAGTAGGTAACAAGGATAGCTAAGGCTACTATTGCCTATGAGCATTATATTTGAGGCAGTCAGTATAAGCGTAGGATAGGTAGGTATCATATGGGTCTGGGAGTCCTCATAAACCAAGCTAGTGGCACGAAGGAAAATATTGCCAGCCCTTAGACCCTGATCCATCCTGGACACCCTTGCTTTCAACTTATGCCCTGGTAGTTTCCCAATAGGCTATGATACTAAGCTATAAAGAGGCAAGATCACCTCCTTACTAAAGTTTAAAGGATATACAAAACATCCACTTTTCCCAAGAAAAATAGACAATGTGAAATTCATGTATAATATTCCAAGTAAATAAGCATGATTCAGATACATATGTAATGTCAATAGCAATGGAAAGAAACTAAGTTATTACATTTCTTTTGAACTCTTGTTCACTACATGAGTTTAAAAGGAAAAGAATAGAAAAGAAACTATAGGATCTAGCAATAAGCAACCTAGTCATCCTTGATAGCAAACTTGAATCTACTACTCCTGATCTTGGTGACCTTGGCCTTGCTCAACACCTTGATCTAACCCTGGGTGGTTGGGAAAGCACCCAACACAAAGGAAGGAAAACAAGGTATCTGTCAGAGAAAATGAACATGGATAAAAGATAGGAAAACTATAAGGAAATAAAGACTAAGATTTCATCATAAGATGAAGATAGTCAAAAGTATGAGGCATAAATAAATAGATGCTTGCCATAACAAAAATAGTAAAAAGGTTGCATGTATGATTAATATTGACTACCTAAACTATGTAGGGTTGAGGCACATACCTAACCTCAACTAGTAGGTGAGGGAGAGTAACACATTCCAAGCACCTACAAATATTCTATATTGGGGAGAGTAACACATTCCCCATGGCGAATTCACACATGCCCTATCTATGGGTGGTTGTACAAAAGTACCACTACACTAGTTCAATAGTCTAATAAAATCAACATGCTAAGAACTATGGAAAGTACAAGAATCAAGTAAATATAAACATGGAAGTGGGGTAAAAGACCCAAGAAATAAACACTAAAACTGATTTTCAGGAAAATATAGCTAAGGAATTGTCAAAAGAGAAAATTAGGGTTTTATAGAAGCCTCATTAGGAAAACTAGGTTAAGTTATAAATTTTCCCAACTTAGGTGTAAGGAAAGCACATACCTCCTTTACTGATTACAACTTATTCACGTTCACCACACTTATTGAGTCCAAAGCCCGCCTTTCCTATTTCCAATGTATAAACATATATTAGGGTTTACATATGCATTTAGGTAAAGAAACCCTAGCATTTGAAATTTTTGAACAAAACCACAATTTTGACTCTGAAAACATCACCATCGATCTAGTTAGGTTCTCCTGATTAAGAAAACATATAATTTTGTATATTTTGGAGTTGCGAAGATTGAAGTGTATTTTTGGGTGATTTTTATCCATTAAATCTATTTTTCAAAAAAACCTTTCAATAAAACTAGAAACCAAACCTTGAAAGTATTTTTATTAGAAACCTTACATTTTTAGATTCCAAAACATATTTTACTTTAATTTTTGGACAATCAATCAACAAGATATGAATTTTTGAATTTGGACCAATCAAGAGATGACACCTCAGCAATCGCGAGAGAAAGAGGAAGAGAGAGGCACCTGACCGGTGACCTGGCCCAATGAGACATGGCCACCTTTTCTGATCAAGGCCTGCACCTCTTAGAGTGGTGTCATGCGGCCAAAAAGCCAAAAGGTCAAAACTGACCCTGCGTGAAACAACAGAGAAACATGAGGGTGGAAGAGCAAAATGATAAAGAATTGTAAGGTCTTCTTCTTCCTCATGCTCACACAGACACCAATAGCAGGTTGGCAGCAAGGTTGGGAGATTCCTCAATACATGAGGAAACCAAAAAGTGAAAGAATGAAAAGAAAGAAGAGGGAAAATCGGACTCACCAGTACCCACAATTTGATTGGAGATGCTATGTGGACAGAAAGAGAGCTATTTGTCGATGGTCCAACACTTCGTCTTGGTCCAAACTAGTCACACACACACACACAAAGAGGGATGGCTAACAAAGACTACGATACCCATATATATTGGTGTGGGTGGAGACATTCCAAATCAGGATGGGATGGTTCTTGCTTGGAGAGCAAGAATTAGGCTTTTCTTGAATTCTCCACAAAATTGCAAAAAAAAGGGCCAGGCGTGTGCGGAATCCTATTTGGAACATGATGAAGGAAGAATCATCGAAGTTGGTGGACTGTAGCCCAAGATATCTTCTTTCAAAGGAGTACCTGAACCACACTCCCTATGCAAGTAGGACTCACAGGGAAGATGATCCACAGACCATTGGATCGTAGATCCTACAAATAGGATCACGCGCGCGCAAACATATGTGTGAAATTTTAGTGTCACTCCAAACCATAATCCAAATAAAGTGTGATATTCAATTTATATAGTTTTTCTCTCTCCTCTTTTGAAGGTGCAAACGAATCCCAATTTAGATGAAATTTGATACCTAACCCAATTTGGACATGAGGAATTTAAATATAAAGTTAGTTTTGCCTTTTGAGAACTTTTACTATGTTAAACAATTCAAATCCTATTTTCTCTTTCCTCTTACATTAATTATTATATGATTCTCTAAAATTGATGAAAATTCACTCATAAGTCACTTAAGGACCTTGGACACGGATCTACCATCAATTTCCCATGTTGAAGTTATTTAGGCAATTATTTAATATTTTGATGTTTCAACACACTTTTTCTCTCCTAAATTCACCTGTATAATGAAGATTATCCAAATTACATGAAAATTTACCCAAAGGCTATTTTAAGGTGTATATTATGAATCCAAGATTATTTTTCTCTTTTGAAGTATTAAGTATTTTATTTTATTTTTATTCCCTCTTAAGTGGTCATTTTGCAAATTAACTCATTATAAAACTGTTACAGAGGTATTTGTGCATAAATCCCTATGAAATCAAATATTGGGAATAAATGTACACCAACCTTTATAATTTCCACTAATACATCATCAGGATCAGAAAAGAAAAAGGAAACTCAAGAAAAAGGCTCAACTAAGATTACACACAAATTTCGGTTCGTTACATCATGAGCTTGATCCGTAGGAGAGATTGTAGGTTTGCAACCAAGCATTCCAATTTCAGTAAGTCTAGATTATAATTTGTCTATGATAAAGATACTCCATCCTTGTTGTGTGCTACCTCAATGCCAATAAAATATCACATATGCCCAAGGTCTTTGGTTACAAAATGCTTCATAAGACATGTCTTTATAGAAGCAATTCCTACCACATCACTACCAGACATGATGATATCATCCACATAAACAATAAGTACAATAATACCAAAAGTTGTGGTTTTGATAAACATAGAGTGGTCACATTGTGACCGCATGAAGCCAAATTTGTGTAGTACAAGGGATACCTTTCCAAACCAAGATCTTGGACTCTATTTGTGACAATAAATGGCTTTCTTCACAAGACATATTTTCCCAAAATTCTCCTCCTTATCAACATATCCTGGAGGTTGTGACATAAAGACAATATCCTGTAAATATCCATATAGAAAGGTGTTCTGAACATCTAGTTGATGTAACTAATAGCCTTTATTAGAAACATTAGAAATCAAAATGTGAACATAATTAAGATGAGAAATTGGACAAAAAGAGTCAAAGTAATCAATCCCAACTTCCTGTGTGTATCCCTTAGAAATAAGTCTGGCTTTAAGGCATTCAACAGACCCATCAAGAAAATATTTCACAATAAAAATCCATCATAGGCCAATAGGTTTATTGAGATAAAAAAAGCTCCCATGTCTCACGAGAGTGAAGTGCATCCATCTCCTCATCCATGGCTGTTTCCACCCAGAGTGTTGTAGTGTCCCCTGAACATTCTTTGGAATAAAAACTGCATATATAAAAGCGGTTAATTGAGCCATGGAAGCATTCAAATGATTTTTGGACACATGTTGAGAGATATAATGTTTGGTACCAGATCGTCTCCCTTTTCATAATGCAATATGAATGTCACAATCAGAAGTTGCAACAGAGTCAGTAATATTACCATTGTTTTGAGGTGGATCATCAGTATCAGAAGATGCCAAAGTAGGGGATACTTTAGGTAGAGGTGCAGACACAATGGGGTCAAGAATGGGCATAGTTGAAAGTGGCACTTGATTACTAGATTCAGAAAAGAAAGATGTGTCTTCAAAAAAGGTGACGTCTGCACTGACATACAAATGATGTGAAACCAGATCAAAACATTTATACCCCTTTTGTGTACAAGAGTAACCAAGAAACAACAACAAAAAGCACGGGATGATAGTTTATCATTCCCATGATGGTGATTATGAACAAAGCATAGGCAACCAAAAACATTTGGTGGTAAATAAAAGACATCATGGGGATAAAGAAGGTTATAAGGAATCTTATTTTGAAGCACAAAAGAAGAAACCCCATTGATGAGATAATTAGATGAAAGAATTGCACCAACCCAATAAAATTTAGGTACTTTCATTTCAATTATGAGAGTGTGGGCTACATCAAGAAGATGCGTGTTATTCCTTTCGACAACTCCATTTTATTGTGGGCTATAGGACACAAAGTTTGGTGGATAATCCCCTTGGGAAATACAATTTTTTTGAAAACCATGTTGCACATGTTCAGAAGAATTATCAGTGCAAACAAATTTAAGAGTAGCAAAAAATTGAGTTTTTAGCTCATTAAGAAATTTAGTAAAAACATCTAAAACTTCCAAACGATCTTTTAACAAATAGATCCAAGTAGCACGAGACCAATCATTGATAAAGGTAACAAAATACCTTACACCAATATGATTATAAATACGACATGGTCCCCAACCATCAAATTGAATTAAGTAAAACAAACTTGGACTCCTTGTATTATGACAATGAGGAAAAAATTTTCATTAATGTTTTCCAAGATGACAAGACTAACATGAAAAGTTATCAGTAGACAAAGTTGGAAATAAACACTTCAGTCTGGAAGTAGAAGAGTGACCAAGTCGTAGGTGCCATTGATGAAGAGAGCTAGACTGGGCCATAAGAGAAATAGTAACATGATTTGATGAGGTTTGTAGGTAGTACAAATCATCTCCACCTTCATATCTCCCACCAATCATTTTCTTTGTCCTAAGATCATGCATAGAGAAAGTGTAAGGAAAAAAGGTTACACTACTGTTTAAGGTCTTGGTAATTTAACTAACAAGCATCAAGTTTAGTGGAAATTTAGGCACAAACAAGATAGATTTAAGAAGATTATGGTTCACATATCCTCTCACAACAACTAGAGAAGTGGTCCCATCTGCCAAATGCACAATAGGATGGCAAGTCAATTTCTTTAGGTAAGTAAACAATTTCTTATTACCATTCATATGAGATGTAGCACCAAAATAAATAAGCCAATCATCCTTGGATGAAGAGGAAGAATCTTGGAGATAGGAGGGGTCACCTGAGTGTCGAGCAATATCTACTTGAGGAGTAATAGTAGTAGAAAAAGCGGCCTTGATCAATTTTTCAAGTTCAGAAGAACCCAACATTACCATCTAAGGACTATTAATATGAGAAACATGGGTAATATCTCCATTAGGATCTATAATTGGCACTTTATTTGTCCATTCGGGTTTCCCATGCTTTGTCTTCATTGTGATTGGTGTACTTGTAGAAATTACAAAATCTGGGTTGGGTTGAGGAAGAAGAGGATCATCTCCCACAATTGTTGAGACTTTTTTCCTAACCACGACCAAGATTGCCTCGTCCGAGAACAATAAGGGATGCCATCTCTTCATAAGTAGGAGTACAAGATATAGAGTGCGATAGTCACAGATAGACATCACCTAATGTTGGCAAGGGTTCATAGGTAAGAATTTGCTGATGAACAACATCATAACTAGGAGGTAGAGATGCCAAGAATTGACAAAGTTGTATTTCCTCTTACTGCTTTTACATCTTGACAAGATCAGATGATAAGGGGTGATGAATCTTGAGTTCACCCTAAATAACTTTAAAGGTTTTGAAATGTGAAGCAAAGGCCAAGTTATCTTCAAGTTTAAGGGAATGCACACATTTGTATAAATCAAAAACTCTGGATGCATTTCCTTTACAAGAATAAATTTGGGTAAGGTGATCCCATGCCTCCTTGGCGGTGTTGGTGAATAGAAGATTAGAAGAAATATGTGATTCGAAACTATTCAGGATCCAGGAGAGAACAAAAGAGTCATGTTCAACCCTCTATTTAAAATCCTCCTTCAATTTCTCAAAATCTTCTTTAGTAGATTTCTTCTTATCCGATTTGTCTTCCTTTGGTGGAGGAAGATCTATTAGATGTTCCAGTTTCCCTGAGGAGTGAGCATAGATCATAAATGAGTGCCCATAGGACATAGTTGGATCCATGAAATTTTATAGAAGTTACACACTTGGGGTATGCTTCATACATCACAATAGTTGAAGAAGATGACCCCATAATATACCAATACAAGATATAACAGAACAACAAAGGAAGAATAGAAATAGGGGCAAAAAATCACTAACATGCCATGTTAGGAATTAGACACACCATGTCACTTGCAGCAGAATAGAACCTGAAGTATCAGACACGCCGTGTCAAAAATCGACACATTGTTTCATTTTTGGCAGATTTCAATAGCAACTAATTCACTGTAGCAGCTCATGGTGTGTAACACCCCACTTTTTAAATATGAGTAGAAGAATCTATCTTGAAGGGGGATGTCACATTATTATGATCATTGCAAATAAATACATAAATCACCATTGAGATTCTTACACTGTTCTTTACATAGGAAACTATAGTTGAGTTCTATAACATGTCTAAACATTTCTAGTCATGGAAAGCTAAACATGAAATCAAACATCTCTATGTGATTGGATCACCTAGAATGGATGGCACCCCACCAATTAGCTCTTGAAGGTCTTCTAGTCCTTACTTGCTTCTCTTGAGTCCTTACGTGCACCAAATCCTGGGGACATTGCATCCTCATCCATGCAAAGGGGAAAAACAACACATCAATAAATAGTACTGGCACATTATAACATAAGCAAATTACAATATACTTGACATTTAAGAAAAGTTGACATGAATTAACTATAAGCATTCTTGAATCATTATCAACATGAAGAATTGAGAAGTAAATGTATGCATCCCTCTATGATGCCCCCTTGGGAGCACATGATTGCTAGGAAAGTCCTTGATGCTAGGAAATCCCTTGACAACCCCTTGAGGTCCATGATTCGTGAGCATATAAAGACTATTTCAATTCCAATTAACTTGATCATTAACATGACATTAACATTAACATAATCATGATTCTTGAACTTAACATGATGGGATTTCTCCCTATTAACATGATCTCTTAATCATGATGGGATTCCTCCCACTTGATCATTAATATGATTTTCATTATTCATTAATCATAAGATCTAATCATAGTGGACATTATAAACATAGGACATAACATATAACAATCATCAAGTTGTGATATAGTGAACATGATTAAAACACTAAACTTGAAACGATAATATCTACTTTATACTTAACATGCAAACAACCAATAGTATTTATTCTCAGCAGCATGACCCATTTACCTTGGAGCAATGTAGATCCTAAGATAGTCTTCCTGATCCTTGAGTGAAATCTAAGTCAAACTTCCTCGTCTTAATTAGGCTCTAAATAGTTGTTCATAAACGTAATTAATCAATACCTTGTATCGATCTTAAGTTGAACTAGGGTGAATTAGGGTTTGAATGCATTAAGGTTAGGCTCACTGATAATCATAATTAAATTAGTAAAAGTTGATTGACTTAGATCACATTAATTACATAATTAGGGTTTCATGAGTTAGATTAGGGTTTCTAACAAACATCAAAATAAGAAGGAAAATCATGGAATGAAAACATTAAAATTGTATTCCCCTCAAAAAACCCTTTCCAATGACTATTTATTTGCATTTTTCTGAGCATTCTATGATTTATAGTGAATATTTGAAAACTGATCAATCATGAAGAAAGAAAAATTATGTGTGACATTATTTCAAGTCATCATTAAACCGATGTAAATAATCCACAAATGATAATAGGACCTTAGGGACACGTGACACATTAATAACTGATCTGAGGGAAAAATTGACAATAATTCATAAGTGAATCTACACATCTAAGAAAAGAAAAGCTCATGAAAAGACCAGAGTACCCTTGCAATTAAAATAGCATGTTGAATCAGGCATGAGCATTAGGGTACATTCGCCCTAGACATTGTAGCTCCTCACTCTCGGCTCCATGGAGCTTCACTGGGAAAAGAGTTTCTCTCATCAACTTCAAGGGATAGGCTCAAGCCTTGGGTAAGTAGCGATGCAAGCGAGTTCTCCATCATTTGATGAAGATAATGAGCTATTAGGGAGACAAAATATGCACTAGGGTGCAAGAACTACTTGGCTAAAACTAGGGCAATGTCGGGAAGGTGAGGATCCAGTAAGACCCATGAACAGGGCATGCGAGTCACACAAAGAGATATGTGGTCTCGACTTGAAGGTGATGGAACCAAAGCTTGAAGAAAAGTTGCTCAGCAAACCACTAATGATCACTAGGAGCGTCAAAAAATAGGGGAGCAAAGGAGACCTATAGAGTACATCATTTGGGAAAGGTTCGTGTCACACCCTGATCTCACAATTACCATTAATCATGAGATTAGGGCATAAATTAAGGATTTAACATAATACAAAGACCACCCTTACCTTTTTCTTCTTTTTCAAACTCTTTGTTTTCTCGCATTGAATCACATAAACAAACTTTACAAGAGAATTAAACCTTGATTACTCTAATATGATCTCAACATTAATGATACACATCCATACATTCATTCTGTTTCTCACACTTCCATGTACACATGACATGATAATCAAATGCATTCTCTCTTATTAAGGAAACAAAGATACAAGCATCATTTACAACTCTCTCACATCTATACAAGGACCTAGAGTGACATGGACCGACTGAACTTAACTATAGTCAGACTTAACTCTTGTGGCAGATCTACTCTGATGCAATGATATCTTCTTCAAGTCCATGTGATTTCCCTAAAAAATTTTAGTAGAGGGGTGAGCCTACTCGCTCAATGAATGAGTACTTCAAAGAAACATTCTAAATCACTGATATAATTACAGATATACTTTTGAGAAATTGATATCAATTATAGAAGCATTAAGCTTTAGAGAGTCTAATAATTGACAATCATAAATATGGCAGGATACTCTAAATATCTATAAGAGTGAATCAATATATGAAATGCTTGATTGATCATAAAGAGAACTAATAATATAGAAACATACAAAGAATAATTGAATAACTGTACACACTTGTTTGACCTCTCATTCATTTTATTATGCCTTGATCATATGCCGTGTACTCTACATATGAAGACTCATAGCGTACTACGATCACACCATACAAGACTTAGCAGACACACCCGGGAAATGCTAAGTTTGACTACTCTCCTGGTTTGCAATAGGGAAATGGCTCTCTAGCCTAAACTGGACTCCTCCTCTAACCTGAGCACACATGCAGAGAGTCAAGCCACCTCTTGGCTTTTCTGTACTCTAGTGCCACCAGGACTTCTGGTTGATGTTGGATACTGCAAACTATAATTTAAGGAGACTTCCACTAGGGTTTCGTCCCCCGTGCCACCTAATAGCACGTTCTGACCCTCATACTGGATGATGCCAGAGTTAGGTCATTTCACCCCTAAGGCGCATACCTCACATAGGGGTTCTACGGTGTTCAAGGCTCCTAAGTCTATTATTTTATCATTCCTAGAAAGCTCTTTCTACATTGTACCCTTCTCTTAATTATACTTGACTCAGGTATCTCTATGGTGTCATGTCTACTTATTTGAAGTTATAATACAACATGTATATCATTCTAAACTTGACAGAGAAGTATATTCAAAAGACTGTAATATACTGAGTAATCAACATACTATACATGCAGGAAGACTAAAATTCTTAAATAAACAGATTTCATGTCCACTTGGCACATACACACTAGAATCGTGCATATCAACCCAAATCTTGAGTTGTGCATCTCATAACTCAATTAAGAGTTAATTACTTATCATGACAAGAATTATTAATAATAACTGAGAACATTGATATCACAATACTTGATTCATTGAACACCCTACCCTTAGGGTTAATCACCACAAATGCTACAAAGAAAGGTGTAATACATCTATCACATACTTTTCAAATCTTTAAAACACATGATACATGGGATCTCAATACCTTATCACATTACTGGGAATTCTCATCCCTTCACATCATTATCATAATTACTGGATTTGGGTATTCAAACCCTTAGATCATCACATAATATTGTTACATCTATAACATGTAACCATTACCTCTGGGTCCTTAGACCAAGGTATTCATTTCACTGGTTGTAAAAGTATTCTCATGGCTCACAAGGCCATCACACATCTTGTCACCTCTCACTAGGCAACAACTTATTCACATGGCTCCCATAAAGATTTCATGCGACATAAACATTCATTGAATAAAGACTACTATAAAAAATCATATAAAATAAATATATGTATGAAACCTTGGAATTGAGTTGAATTTGGGTTTCCATGCCATTTACTAGGATATCATGCATCGATAATAACATTGAATAAATAAAGTCTATCATGTCAAGAAAATCCCTTCAAATGGATTTCACGATATCTATTTGAAAATATCCAACTTTCCTCGCATCTAGGGTTTCACCCTCTTTACTTAGATATCAAACAAACACTATTTACTTTGAACAAAATACAATATAGTATCTGACATATATGTACTATGAATTTAAATAAACAATCATTCATAACCAAGGGGATCAAGATAAGCAATTTTCTCTATTTACTTATACAACAAATTTCAGTCATAGACAAATTCCCTATATTTTAGTTTACTCTTATAACCTCTGTGAATACTTAGGGAATTCTCATTAGTATGTATTGTATACATTTATAATATGATTTTATCATCTGAACTTCATCCAAACAGAGGAAGAATCCATTTCATATCATTTTGCAACAACTTAGACCAAATAGACAATTTAGGGTTTGTAGTCACATACTAGCAATTAAAGATTATGGATGAATTAACAAATTTCCATAAAATATACTATTTAAAGGAAGTTCCCACTCACCCTAAGGTGTGAAAAAACCTTAAAAACGTAGCTCATCTCTGAAAATCTTGATCTCATATCAAATCCCTAGCAATTCACACAATTCTTCTTCCTTTCAACTCGGAAACCCTAAAAATGAGGGATTATGAAGAAAGAGTGAGAAAATGGGAAGTTTTGATACCATTTTTGATAAAATAAAAGGATGGAAGGAATCTTGACATGTGATACAAGATTCACCATTAAAGTCTATGCAAATAAGCTAAACTTATACGATTTCATCATTCCTCAGACCGCAAAACCCTAGGTCAGCATCTCCATCAATTTCTCCTCTCAAACCCTAACTCTCTCTCTCTCTCTCTCTAGGATTTCGTTTCTCTAGATTGAATAAAAAATTATGAGAGATACTTGTGTGTTAGGTTGACCATATAGAGCAATTGAGCTGCTTGGTTCAATTGCACATTGACCCCTCACTATACTTTTTCTTATTTCAGTAGATTTTTTGGTCATACAAAGGTTTTTGTGAATTTGTGTATTTCAGGGATCAAACCTTCTCAAAAAATTATGAAAATTTATCATGTTGTGTATGATTGAGTTACAAATCTTAATTAAAAATTTGAGATCATTAAAAGCTTCCATTAAATAAATAAAAATCGAATAGTGCATTTCTATCCAGAATTCTACAAAAATGTCAGTTATTGTAATTCGTCTGTTGTTAAGATGTAAACGCATCCAAAAAATATGAAAATTTTACATGTTATTTATAATTGAGTTTTCGATATCCATTTAAAATTTTAGATCATTTGGAGATACCAATAAATAAATAAAAATAAAACACTACATTACTGAAAAGCACTCTATTAGCATTTTGGTTGAAGTATAGTTTGACCGAGAACCACATTCAAAGAACACTCAAATATTCTGAAAATTTTCTCCAATATGCATGATTGAGTTATACATATCATATCCAAAATTCTATTAAATCCAAATTACATAGAAAATATTATAAAGTATTTACCATACTACTATCTTGATCAAATTTCACACTCATTTACGATCAAAACCCTAATTTCAGCCAACTAGGGTTTATATTTATCAAAACCTAATTTCTCGAACAATAGAACACTTAACATTCTTATTAGGTTTAAAACATCATAATTGAATTATCATCATTAATTATATTTAATAAATTATCAATCTAATTAAGCATATAATCATCCAAGTAAATCCTAGTTTACCAATTAAGCTCAGATACTGTCATAACAGTTCGGGACAGACCAAAGATGCTAAAGTGAAGGAATGGACTCGAGGATGCGTAGTGCAGTAGTGATTGTGCGGGGGTGACTAGTGCTGAGATATCCAGACTATCGTCGATGGAGGGGGAGGAGGAGCAGGCCATGGAGTTTGGGGGCACCATCAATGAAATTGAGGGAGGAGCAGTTGAAGGTGAGGGGCGACAGATCCTTTGGGATAGTTAAATAGGCATGGGGTGTGTGTGGTGTCATCTGCAACTTGGTGGCATAGAGGAGAGGTATGCCCTAATGTGAATTTGTCTATAGGGAACAAAATCCCTAGAAATTAGGGATGGTTAGATTAAGGAAAGCATCACAAAGACGTAGGAGAAGAAATTTTGAGAAACAGAGCATTGTGGAGGGAGAACGAGTTTGTAGGGGAGAAACATGCATCCATGTTTAGACAGTGAGAAGATCAGGAGGTATTTATTACTTTTAGATCGCGATTAAAATAAAAAGTTCCCATCCAATTGCATAAAAAGAAGGAAAACAAAAAGAAGTGCGTGGCAACACAAAATAAACCAAACTTTAGGGAAATTCAATGCATTTTTCATTAAATTCTTTACAAAACAATATGGAAACGTGCATAATTGATTTAAAGGGTCAAACGTGGTCAAAGTGATACCAAATTTGGACCACATGTTCAATAAAGTGTCTAGTTTCTTTCTATAGAAATAAATTTATGTTTTTCACATGTTTTGACCATTATTTCTGTAAATGTCATTTCACTTGTTTTTAATGCATTAATAGATGAAATAATAGGATAATTCTTTTCCTTTGTGTCCCTTGGAGTCAAATTCGAGACCAATATTATTATTATTTTCCCATGCTTATGCCACCAATATTCGATGCCTTTTTTCCTTATAGGAGAGAGAAAAGGATTTTCTTCTTGTAAAAACTATGAAAGGAAAGAGGGTTACTTCTTGCTTAAGTTATACAAAGTATATTTTCGAATTTTGCATCTTTTATTTCCCTCTTCCACTTCCCATAAACATTATTTAAGGTTAGGAATGAGAAAAGGGTGAGGGTATCCAACCATTATTTCCTTGAGTGCATAATTCATAAGTATAATGGAGAAAAAAGTGAATTGATCCTAATATTATTTTCTAACTTCATTATTCTTTAAGAAAATTCCATTTCTGGATCTTCTACCATTAAGCCCCTCAAACATTATTTATTTAAGAAAACCACATTTTAAGACTTAAATTAATGTTGAAAATTTGGGATGTTACAATTCTACCCACCTTAGAACAAAATTCTTCCTCAAAATTTTCTAGGATACTACCCACCTTAGGGTTTTACATATTCTATGTACACTAATTTCTAATATCATCTTATGGTCTCATCCTCATGGTAATATACTATCAACATGTGAGTATACTACTAATGAACCTATTCCACATCATCATTGTCATCACAAAGGTCCTCTCTTACCTCTTCTCTAGGGTTTCTAATTCTACCATGGATTTATGTCAAATATCTACTCTTTGTATGCATGCCTGGTCTTACTACGTGTCTAATTAGGTTTAGGTGACTATAGGTCTCAATCTGTTAATGCAACTCTTGTTTTCTTTGTCACCTTTGGATACATGCCGAAAGGTCATATATTTAGAGGTGACTAATCTTATCATGCTCATCTTAATACCATCCTCATGCACATGTCCCACATCACATGCACTTGAAAGGATATGATAAGCATGGTTATGAATATAACATTCTCTCTACAAAATCCCATAATTTTGTACCCCAAACCACAAAGATGTGGGAAAGAGAGAGAGCATGGTATATACAGTTCTAGAGTTAGCAAAATAGTCCAAAACCATCTAGGGACATCACCCTAATCCTCATATTAATCCATGCCTTCTGTACTTTGATTTCTAATATCTTAATATTCTATCCCTAGGGTTTAGAACATATGAATCAGGTTGCTTCCTGGTGGCCATCCATTAATTCACTCTGATACAATTAATGTAACACCCCACTTTTTAAATATGAGCGGAAGCATCTACCTTGAAGGGGGATGTCACATTAATATGATCATTGCAAATAAATACATAAATCACCATTGAGATTCATACATTGTTCTTTACATAGGAAACTATAGTTGAGTTCTATAACATGTATAAACATTTCTAGTCAGTGAAAGCTAAACATGAAACTACACATCTCTATGTGATTGGATCGTATAGTATGGATGGCACCCCGCCACTTATCTATTGAAGGTCTTCTAGTCCATGATTGCTTCTCTTGAGTCCTTACTTGATTCAAATCCTGGGAACATCGCGTCCCCAACCATTTAAAGGGAAAAAACAACACATAAGTAAACGATACTGTCACATTATAAAATAAGCAAATTATAGTGTACTTGACATGTAAGAAAACTTGACATGAATTAACTATAAGAATTCTTGAATCATTCTTAACATGAAAAATTGAAAAGTAAATGTATGCATCCCTCTATGACGTCCACCTTGGGAGCACATGATTGCTAGGAAAGCCCTTGATTCTAGGAAATCCCTTGACGTCCCCTTTAGGTCCATGATTCTGGAAGCATATAAAGACTATTTCAATTTCGATTAACTTGATCATTAACATGAAATTAACATTAACATAATCATGATTCTTGAACTAACATGATTTGATTTATCCCTATTAACATATCTCTTAATTGTGATGGGATTTCTCCCTCTTGATCATTAATATGATTTGCATGATTCTTTAATCATAAGCTCTAATCATAGTGAACATTATAAACATAGGACATAGCATATAGCAATCATTAAATAGTGATATAGTGAACATGATAAAAAAAATTCAACTTGAAACAATAATTTCTACTTTATACTAATATGCAAACAACCAATAATACTTGTGCTCAACAACATGACCTATTTACCTTGGAGCAATGTAGATCCTAAGATAGTTTTCCTGATCCTTGATTCAAATCTAGGTCAAACTTCCTCTTGTCTTGATTACGCTCTAAACACATGTTCATAAACATCATTAATCAATGCCTTGTATTGATCTTTAGTTGAATTAGGGTGAATTAGGGTTTGAATGCATTAAGGTTAGGCTCACTGATAATCATAATTAAATTAGTAAAACTTGATTGACTTAGGTCACATTAATTACAAAATTAGGGTTTCATGAAGTAGATTAGGGTTTCTAATAAAACATCAGAATAATAAGGCAAGTCATGACATGAAAACCTTAAAATCGTATTCCCCTTGAAAACCCCTTTCTAATGACTATTTATTTGCATTTTTCTGAGCATCCTATGATTTATAGTGAATATTTGAAAACTAACCAATCAGAGAGCAAGAAACATTATGCGTGACATTATTTCAAATCAACATTAAACCAATGTAAATAATCCATGAAATGACAAAAGGACCTTAGGGACACGTGACACATTAATCACTGATCTGAGGGAAAAATTAACAATAAGTCATAAGAGAATTTGCGCATTTGAGAAAAGAAAAGTTCATGAAAAGACTAGAGTATCCTTGCGATCAAAATAGCTTGATGAATTAGGCGTGGGCATCAAGGTACATTCACCCTAGCCATTGTAGCTCCTCGCTCTTAACTCCATGGATCTTCACTGCACAGAGAGTTTCTCCGATCAACTTCGAGGGCTAGGCTTGTGCCTTGGGTAAGAAGTAATGCGGGTGAGTTCTCCATCATTCGACAAAGATAATGAGCTATTAGGGAGGCAAAACTATACACTAGGGGTGCAAGAACTACTTGGACAGAACTAGGGCAATTCTAGGAAGGTGATGATCTAGTAAGATCTATGAATAGGGCATACGAGTCACACAAAGAGATCCATGGTCTCGACTCGAAGGTGATGGAACCAAAGGTCGAAGCAAAGCTGCCCGCATAGTGGCGCTACCCCTGTGTGCCCCACATAGTCTATGTGGGAGTCAACAATTTATTTAATGGGGAATGTCCCACATTAAAAGGACTACAATTTTAATATGTATATATGTATATGTAGATATACATATGATATCATACACGTCACCTTTAAAATCTATTTTATGTGGTGAATGCATGCACGATTATGGCCTAGAATCCCCTTTTGTGAATGTTGTGAATGAATGTGGTTCTGAATGTTGTGGATATGTTTGTTTTTGAATGCTATGGATTTATAATGGTTGTACCTGGATCCTTTGTATAAAGTATTCAACTTGCATGACAAGCCTTATCTCTTATTTCAAAGTGTAATTAATTCTTTCTCTTTATATCTGTACTCATATGATGTAATAGAGATAGGATTAGTTTTAGTCTTTGTAAACTTGATGTAAGGAGGCCACTTGAAGATCTGACTCCAAGGAGTATCCATGGAGAAGCAACCTGAATATCCAATTCCAATAAGCAACATGAAGATCCAACTCCAAGGAGCATCCATGAAGAAGCAACTTGAAGTTCCAACCTCACAAAGCATCCATGAAGTTGTTCATTGTAATGCTGATCCTTACAGGTTGATTCACATGTGTTGTTACATGAGATGCATAAGACCTTCGGTGGACCGTAATCCTTTGTGACTCCAAAGTATTATAATAGTATGGCCATAACTGATGTTTTTGTGTTTTTGATTGCATGCCTATCGTTTGTGGTTGTGGATAAAGTAGTATATGATATGTACTATAAGTATATGGTGTTTGGGTATGCATATGTATTAATAAAACCCCTCAATTAATAATATTAAGTTTTAGTTGCCTTCCATAAAGTAACACACATGAAAAGATTAATTGACTATGTATGGGAATGCCTCCGCGTGGTACACTATCTATCTCGTGGAAGTGTGTTGGTGGGTGTGTGGGTCTGCCTCTACAGGTTGCACACTCATCGTGTTGGCTTATGGGTTGGACTTAACTAGGGAACCTTGATGGGATCAAGTACCTAGAGTCACACAGATGCATCATGTCAAGGAGTTGTACATGATCATCTATCTAAGAGTTGCATATGATACAATTGGTAAAAGTTGTCTACCTTAGTATTTGGTTTTGATGCCGGCGTTGGCTGGGAATTGATCCAATTATTTTATATCTTGGCTCACTAGAAGGTTGTACGCTACAATCATCCAAGTTGATAGTGATGGATATCAATTTGAATACAAATAGTGGGAGCTTAATTAATTATAGGCCTAATTAATCTCCTTTATCAAATCTTTACAAGTCAAAATGTTTTGGACTAAATGCAAACTTTTTCTTTTATAGCAATCAAATGGCAAACAACACTCACACATTCTTATTGCAATTGGTCCTTGAGAAGGATAAACTTACCAAAATCAACTTTCAAAACTAGTTTGGATGCTGAGAATTGTTCTCACATAGGAGCGTAAGCTCTATGTCCTTGTGACACCAGAGCCAGCGGAACCCGCCTCAAATGTGCCCAAGGCTGAAAAGGATGCTTACAAGAAGCATCTTGATGACACCGTGGATGTCAAGTGCTAGATTTCGTGCTCAATGAACTATGAGTTGCAAGAGAAGCATGAGAACATGAATGTCATGGAAATGGTAACACATCTCAATAACATGTATCAACATTAAGCAAGATAGGAGAGATATGATATCTCCAAGGCTTTGTTCAGAAGCAAGATGACAATCGGAGACTCAGTTGGCACCCACATACTCACTTTGATTGGGTACGTTGAAAGCCTATCCAAGATGGGATTTCCCCTAGGTCAAAAGTTGTCCACTGATGTGATTCTATAATCATTGCCTGAATCATATAGTCATTTTGTCATAAACGACAACATGAACAATCTTGACAAGCTGTTGTCAGAATTGTTGGGCATGTTGAGGACAGTTGAAGCACAGATGAAGAAAGACAAGCCTAAGTCTATGATGATGATCAACAGGACAAAGGGAAAATCAAAAGGCAAAGGCAAGTCCAATAAAGGTTCTAAAGACGGGCATAAGCCAAAGTCATCCATGCTCAAAGCTAAAGGTGGGATCTCCAAAGACGACAGTTGTCACCATTATCATCAGACTGGACATTGGAAAAGAAAATATCCTCTCTACTTGGAGGAACTGAGGAATAAGAAGTAGGAGATAGAGATCTCCACTTCAAGTATATTTTTTATTGAAATAAACTTAAATACTTCTTCATCATGGGTAGTGGATACCGGACGTGGATCTCACACATGTTCAAATATGTAGGATCTGATAAGAAGCAAGCCTTTACAAAAGGGCCAAATCGAGTTGCGGGTCGCTAACGGAGAAAGAGTTGCTGCCACCATAGTTGGAGTTATTAGTTTATCTTTGCCTACAAGCCTTGTAATAGAATTAGAGAATTGCTATTATGTACCTTCCATTAATAGAAATATAATTTTTGTATCTTGTATGGACAAGAGTGGATTTGAATTTCACATTAAGAATGGAATGATTTCTATTTCTAAAGATGAGATTTTTTATGGCAATGCCCCAATGTCTTATGGTATCTACTTGTTAGAACTTGAGACTAGCATATACAATGTAAATACTAAAAGGCTAAAACTTGACAACTCAAACAAAACATACTTATGGCATTGTCATCTTGGGCACATAAATGAGAAGCACATATCTAGACTCCATAAGGATGGTTATCTAGACTCTTTTGATTTTGAATCAGTAGAGACATGTGAGCTTGTTTATTAGGCAAGATGACCAAGACTCATTATACTAGACAAAGTTGGAGAGACAGTGTGATCTGTTAGGGCTTATACATACTGATGTATATGTACCTTTTAGATCAAATGCTAGAGGAGACTATCAATACTTCATTACCTTCATTGATGCCCTTAGTAGATATGGCTATGTATATCTTATGAAACACAAGTTAGAAACTCTTGAAATGTTCAAGACTTTCATGAATGAAGTAGAGAAGAAACTTGGTAAAAGTATTAAAGAACTCCTGATGCACGGGTTTTGAGTCACTTTAACATGCCTATTTTATACTTGTTTTGTGCATTTATTTGTCATTTTCTTGATTATCTTTGCATAAATCATTATTGTTGTCCTGTACACTTTGGTTGCATCAAATTATGCTTATTTTATCATATTTAGATGATTTTATGTATTCCCTGGCCTTATACACATTTTTTTTGCATTTTTTAGGTACTTCATGTACAATGCAGAGTCGGTGCCACCGAGATCATAATAGTGGCTGGGCAATAAGAGAATAGAAGACTCGGTGCCACCGATATTGGTTCAGAGAGGCAGATCAAATAGGCGCACCAGCTTGGTGCCACCGACTATCATGTGTCAGTGGTATTGACTTAGTACGACAAAGGCTGCAACCCGAAGTTGTCGGTGCCATCAACTTCCTAGTCGATGCCACTGACTCTGCTAGAAATCAACAATCAAGTTAGATTGCCCAGATCTGATAGTCCACGTTATGTGGTATCATAAGTTGGCCTATGACCTAACCAAGGATGTCTAGACCAGGGGATCATCTAATGTTGCATCACAAGAAGACCGAAGGAGAGAGAGAGAGAGGAGCACAGAGATGAAGGACATCAACTGGGAGATCCGAGCACCTCCGATGGACAAATTTGCTGCCGACAGACTACAAAACGTGCGTTTTGTTGAGGAGGATCATCCAGAACATCTTCTCTCCAGGTGTTACATGAATTTCTTTCATGTTTCCTATGTTTTTCTCCTTTCTCTCCATGTATTCACACTTGAAAACCATGTGGGGCTAAACCCCTCCTTTCTTTAGGACCCGGGAGTAGCCCGGGGAATCATTGTATTGACTTTTTGCCTGAATTAATATAGATTTCTCTTTATTCCTGAATATATAGTTGTACCAGGGGATCATCTCACGTTGCATCACACGAAGACCGAAGGAGAGAGAGAGAGAGAGGAGTACAGAACTGAAGGACATCAACTGGAAGATCCGAGCACCTCCGATGGACAATTTTGCTGCCGACAGACTACAAAACGTGCATTTTGTTGAGGAGGATCGTCCAGAACATCTTCTCTCCAGGTATTACATGAATTTCTTTCATGTTTCCTACAATTTTCTCCTTTCTCTCCATGTATTCACACTTGAAAACCATGTGGGGCTAAACCCCTCCTTTCTTTAGGACCCGGGAGTAGCCCAGGGAATCATTGTATTGACTTTTTTCCTGAATTAATATAGATTTCTCTTTATTCCTGAATATAGTTGTGTTTCGAATGATCTACCTATGCTTGATCACCATCGGTAGAGTAATAGACAGATAATTGCTCTGGAAGGAGGATTAAAGGTTAGAAAATCACAATCTATACACTTTCCTAAGCATTCTTTGGAAAAGGTTACGTACGGTTAGTGGAAAGAAACCTAGAGTCTTCGATAATGCACCTAGTCTAAGGTATAAATTTCTACAAACGTAGAATTGGTTTAGATCTAGGTAGTTGATTATACTGTGGAAGTGGGCAATTCTGACTACAGGCTTTCTGTCCAGGGTAGGAGTAAAATTTATATTGATTTGGTAGAAATAAGATATAACGAGACCCCACGGTGAAATCGGTAATCCTAAGGAATCCACATCATTTGAATTAATCACCTGTAATTTTCATTTAATTTTCTTTTATTTTGTTTAAACTCAAACTCATCCTTTTTATCAGCTTAGCTGATCGCACCGTAGTTAGTAGTAGTCACTGAAACTACTTCCCCCTGAGTTCGACTCAGGCCTCACATAGGCCTATATTACTCAATGCATACACTTGCGTTTATACACACAATTTTAGCATGTCAAGTTTTAGCATATGATTTTGTGTGTAGGTGTGACGCATGTTAGTGGTCAGGTAACATAGCAAAGAGTCAGGAGATGCCATTGAATGTATTTCAAGAAGTAGAGGCATTTGATTTATGGGGTATTGATTTCATGGGACCCTTTGTGTCCTCTAACTCTAACCTCTATATCTTACTGACTGTAGATTATGTATCAAAATGGGTGGAAGTGATTCCAACCCGCACCAATGATGCAAATGTCATATGCAAATTTGTCAAGGATCACATTTTTTGTAGGTTTGGAGTGCCAAGGATGATTATAAGCGATGGGGGAACTCATTTCACCAATCAAAAATTTGGGGCACTCTTAAGGAAATATGGAGTCACGCACCGTGTGGGTACACCCTACCACCCAAAAACTCAAGGGCAGGTGAATATTTCAAATCGTGAGATTAAAAAGATTCTTGAGAAGATGGTGTCATCTAGTAGAAAAAATTGGAGTGATTTGTTGGTTGACACGCTATGGGCCTATAGGACTATCTATAAAACACCAATAGGAGCTACACCCTTTAGGCTAGTCTATGGACGGGCATGTCATCACGCTATGGAGTTAGAACATAAAGCTCATTGGGCATTAAGGAGGCTCAATTTTGACCTTGATGAAGCAAGCCAAGGATGCTAGAGTTGAATGGGCTTGATGAAATTAGGATGAATGCCTATGAGAATTCATGATTGTACAAAGAGAGAACTAAGCAAATACATGACTGACATATAGCAAGGAGAGTCTTTTATCTGTGAGAGAATGTGTTGCTTTTTAATTCAAGGATGAAATTCCACCCTGGGAAGCTGAGATCTAGGTGGAGTGAACCGTTTGTCATAGAGGAAGTGTTTCCACATGGGGCGGTTAGAATAAAAAAGGGAGAGAGATCCTTCTTGGTTAATGGCCAAAGACTGAAGCACTACTTTAGAAAAGACTTCAACAGGAAGGATCATGAGGTGAAACTCATTGCTCCTAATTGATCTCAAGAATGGACTTGTCTAGCCTAGGACATTAAGAAAGGGTGCTTGTTGGGATCCAACCCAACCATTAGGACGTTTATTTCATTCCTTTACATTATTTTAGTTTAGTTGTACTTAGTTTTTCATAACTTTTGTAAAAATGATACCTTGACCCATTTGTTAAGTGTGCAGGACTATGCAGGGTCAGTGCCACTGAGTCCCCAAGTCAGTGGCACCAAAATCGAGTCAGTGAGAGGGCCAGTTTGATTGAAAAAAAAAGTCAGTGGTAGTTTGATTGAAAAAAAAAGTCAGTACCACCGACTTCCCAATCGGTGGCACCAAGATCTCTAAAGAAAGTGTAGAAAAGTTTGAGCGGCTAACTAATAAGCCGTCGGTACCACCAAATCCCAAGTCGGTGGCATTGACACGACCAACACTCCAGGTTCGGTGGGTGCATCGGTGCACCGAGACAATCTAAAAAATTCAGTACCATTGACTCATCAGACTCGGTGCCACCGATGGGTGACATCACTGATCCGTGGGTGCCCTCGACCAATGGTCCAGATCAAACAAGATCGACAATCGATAGCACCGATCCGCTGCAAAGTCAGAACCACTGACTACTTATGTCGGTGCCACCAACTTGTCGACAATACGCCTATTCAAGATGGTGCACCGACGACCGTCGATGCACTGAGGCCATAGATAAGCCCCAGAGTCAGTGCCACCAACTTCACCACAGCGAGGCCGCGCCAACCCTATAAAAGGGGAGGTGGTGGATTGTTTCTCTCCACACCTTAAAGAACCAGTCCTCCCCAAGTGCAAGTGACTACTCTGAGCATACAGAAGCTACATCAAGCTCTATTTTCTCAACCTCCTTCCATGATCACTTCAACATCATGGCAAGGAGAACAACTTCCACCTTAGCAGTAGGATCCTCTGGTGGTCTGACGCCATGACCCAGGATCAGTCACCCTTCACCAAAGGTGTGGATGGTGTATGAGGATCTCACTAAGAGGTCGTTCTCTCCAACAAGATATGGAGACCGACGGCTAATGGAGGACATGGGCTTCAATGACAACATGGCGGATGTCCTTGAAGGACAAGAGTTCGATGGTGGGTCTGTAAACCCTATCTTCGGTGGGTGGCCCACATATAAGGAGATCGTCCTCAAGTTCCTGGCATCTCTAGAGATATGTGTGGCTCCTGACCCAATCAGCCTGGTGCAAAGTGCGTGGAAGGAAGGAAATGTGGACTTTCGCCTCTACAACACCAACCACTCCATGACCCTTCACGCTTTCAATGAAATCTATGGATGGCTTCATGTGCCATGCCTCCAGCCTGAGAATGTCGATTTCGATGCAATATGGCAGGATCTCGTGATAGTTCTAGAAGGCTATAAGTTAAGCTGGCAACATAGCTCACTGGCGGACATCATGCACCCCTTTTCTCGAGTGCTACACCGCATGCTCACCAAAACTCTCTTTGCCAAGTCTACACAAGGGCAGGTGAAGGTCCAACGGCCGGACTTATACTTCCTCTACTAGCTTTTGGAGAAGAAGTCAGTCAACTTTGGGGTCTTCTTCCTCACCCATGTAATGGAGGTGAAGCGCAACGTAAGGAGGACCACACCTATGCTTTTTGGGGGACTTATCACCCCCATTGATCTCCACTTAGGTCTGGATCTCTCTACTCTTGAGCCTGTACAGTCCAAGCTTCACATCGACCACCTCCACTTCAAGCAGGCTGGTCTTATCACTATCTAAGAGAACACCATCTTTGCAAGTTGTTCAGTCGGTGGTAGCTTCTACGAGCATCAATTACCTAATCCTGTATTCAACATCAGGCAAGTTGACCACTATAGATGGCCATACATTGAAGAAGAAGAAGAAGAAGGAGATGATGATGAGGAACAGAATCTAGGCGACGACACGAAATGGAGGAGGTGGATCCCACCATCCCCATGACACATGGAGTTGCTCCGCAGAAGCATCCACGACACTATGCAGCCTCTACGTCTTCTGCCCCACCACCCTCTTAGGAAGGAGAGGAATCTTACTCCATGGTGGGCATGTATTCCATGCTGCAGGATATTCAGACACATCAGTAGTAGCACACCACATCTCTGGCAGGAATTCAAGAGGTGCAGGGATGGTTGTACACCAACCAGCAGGCGATCTACGAGAACAAACGTCTTCTCTTGGCCAACCAAGAGAACATGCATCAACACCTTCAGAGGATGGAAAACTATTAACAACCATTCTTTGACCACTACTGGAGCTAGGGATACTATGGGGGCTACCAGATGCCACCAGATATGCCTTCTTCTGATTTGACTTTCCAGTGGATGTTTCCTCCCCAGGACCCTAGCCAGTCACCACCATACTAGTCAGGTATCTCTGTTCCACCTCTTAAGTTGGAATTTTGACTACGAGGTCATAGTCATATTCAAGCTTGGGGGGGTGCTGGAACAACTTCTATCTTAATTTTTCTTGCAATTTAGCATTTTGTTTTTTTTTTCATTTATTTTTTTGGTAAAATTAGTTTTCTTTTTAGTTTTTCTATTATGTAGGATCCACAATCTATCTAGTGTAATTTGTAGAGAAGTAAATGCATGGTTTCATTTGAGTTTATCAATCTCTATGGTTGGGTGCACAATAAAAAAAAGAGCAAATTTCAACTACAAGGGGTTGACACGCTAAAATTAGTTTTCATTTGAAAAAAAGAAAAAATGAGCAAATTTCAAAATTTTTGTGAGCCTATCTTGTGAGTAATTGAGTTGCATAACTAAGGAAGTGCTTGGGTGATTCGGCTGCAGGACATGGGGATATCAATGACCATCTTAATTGTCCAAGGAAAGTGATTGACAAGGTTGTTGAGCCCAAACCGACCAAACACTAACGTGACCTTAAACTAAAATTTAAGAGAGAAACCCCTTGAATACCCTGTACACAGGTCATTAGAGAGGGACATATGATTTTCTCTGAAGGTTCTGCCCCTTAGGCATGTGATCTCATCCACCGCATACATCCGCTATACACTCCACCATAAGAAGATTGAGTACATGTTATCATTCTTTCTTTTGATTGCATTTACATTGCATGGTAGACCTCGCATAATAGTTGTTTACTTTTTCTTCCATTGGTGAAAAATGAAAAAAAAACATCATACATGCACAAAAAAATTATGGTGCATGTCATTTAGTTGTGTAACATCTTTGTTCATATAGTTACAACTGCATTACATGAAGCATCTAGTATCATCATGTACTAAGTTTATTCTTCTAAAACATAAGAAGGTAGTGGTTTTACCCATACCCTTGAAAGAAAGAAGAAAAATAGTTTCATGATTAGAAAAGTGTAGTGGAAGTATAAGCTCATAATAGTATGTTAAAAGGGGGCTTTGAAAAAAATGAAAAAAAAGATTGAGTATAGTTTCGGAAGGTGAGGGAGAAAGGGCATAGTCCTACCTATATCATAAGGAAGAATTAGTACATGATGTAGTTTGTAGATATTTTGTCTTATTTTGAGATGAAATAGTAGTTGCATGCATCATTCCACCTTAATGAGTAGGCATTAGGAGAATTGTATAAATTTTCATTATCATAGGTTCATCATAATTTTTGATTGCATGAATGATTCTATGTGCTCATGATTCTTCCACAGCCACCCATCCTGACCACCTATTGCTCTTATCAGTAGGCCGCTCATGATTTTCTCCTCAGTCATTATCTATCAGGAGAATTGCTTCCATCTAGTTGGTAGGTAGAGAAGAAGAGCAATGTAGATAGGAGATCATACGATGCACCAAGTATGAACCAAATGAGTCTATAATATTAACTGCTTTAATTGATAGTATTTCATTAATTGGGGGATGAACATCTTTTATAGAGGTATCTAGTTGCCGAAATGGCAGCTAGTGTTCAGTGGTCAGTGAGGGCCGGTATGAGGACCGAAGGTGGGGACTTTTTAGATATACTTTATGCACTTATATCCTTTAGCTGACTTATCTCAATCAGATCCAAAGGTTTTGTTTCTTAAGGATGAGCAAGGTTTAAGCTTAGGGGAGTTCGATGCATGGGTTTTGATTCACTTTTATAGGCTTATTTTATACTTGTTTTGTGCATTTATTTGTCATTTTCTTGTTTATCTTTGCATAAATCATTATTGTTGGCCTGTACACTTTGGTTGCATCAAATTATGCTTATTTTATCATATTTAGATGATTTTATGTATTCCCCGGCCTTATACACATTTTTCTACATTTTTCAGGTACTTCATGTACAATGCAGAGTCGGTGCCACCAACCCTTCAAAGTCAATGCCACCGAGATTGCAACAGTGGCCGGACAATAAGAGAGTAGAAGACTTGATGCCACCAACCCTCACAGTCACTGCCACCGAGATTGGTTTAGAGAGGCAGATCAAATAGGCTCACTAGCTCGGTGCCACCGACTATCACGCATTGGTGGTACTGACTCAATAGGGAAAAGGCCGCAACCCAAAGTTGTCGGTGCCATCGACTTCCTAGTCAATGCCACCGACTCTGCCAGAAATTAGCAATTAAGTTAGGTCGCCTAGATCTGACGGTTCACATTATGCGGTACCGTAAGTTGGCCTATGACCTAACCAAGGATGGCCAGACCAGGGGATCATCTCACGTTGCACTGCATGAAGACTGGAGGAGAGAGAGAGGAGCATGAAGCCGAAGGATGTCAATCGGGAGATCAGAGCACCTTCGATGGATGATTTTGCTGCTGAAAGACTGTAGAACATGCATTTATCGAGGAGGATCATCCACAACATCTTCTCTCTAGGGGTTAAATGAATTTATTTCATGTTTCCCACATTTTCTCCTCTCTCTCCATGTATTCACACTTGAAAACTATGCGGGGCTAGACCCCTCCTTTCTTTAGGACCCGGGAGTAGCTCGGGGAATCATTGTATTGACTTTTTGCATGAATTAATATAGATTTCTCTTTATTCCTAGATATATAGTTGTATTTCAAATGATCTACCTATGCTTGATCACCATCGGTAGAGTAATAGACCAATAATTTCTTTGGAAGGAGGATTAAAGGTTAGAAAACCACAATCTATACACTTTCCTAAGCGTTCTTTGGAAAAGGTAACATACAGTTAGTGGAAAGAAACCCGAAGTCTTCGATAATGCACCTAGACAAAGATATAAATTGCTACATATGTGGAATTGGCTTAGATCTAGGTAGTGGATTGTACCGTGGAAGTGGGCAATTCTGACTACAAGCTTTTTGTTTAGGGTAGGAGTAAAATTTATATTGATTTGGTAGAAATAAGATATAATGAAACCCCATGGTGAAATTGGTAATCCTAAGGAATCCACATCATTTGAATTAATCACCAATAATTTTCATTTAATTTTCTTTTATGTTGTTTAAACTCAAAATCAACCTTTTTATCAGCTTAGCTGATCACATCGTAGTTAGTAGTAGTCACTGACACTACATGTCCCTGAGTTTGACTTGGGCCTCGCATAGGTCTATATTACTCGACGCGTACACTTGTGTTTATACACACGGTCAAGGTGGCGAATACTTAAGCCAAGAGTTTGAGGGCCTTCTGAGAGACTATGGTATTGTATCACAATGCACTCCACCTGGTACACCACAACATAATGGTGTGTCTACAAAGAAGGAATCATACATTATTAGATATGGTATGATCAATGATGAGTTCAGACGAACTTCCAATATTGTTTTGGGGATATGATCTTGAAACCGCAACATTTACACTTAACTGTGCACCTTCCAAATCGGTTCAAAAGACACCATATGAGATATGGAATGGGAATTGTCCCAATTTGTCTATGTTGAAGATTTGGGGATGTGAAGCTTATGTTAGGAAACAATTTCCTGAAAAGCTTGGACCTAAATCTGACAAATGCTATTTTGTTGGATACCCCAAAGAAACTCGGGATATTACTTCTACACACCAACTGAATACAAAGTGTTTGTTGCTAGGACTGCTACATTTCTTGAAAAGGAATTTATTTCCAAGGAATTAGTGGGAGGAATGTAGAGCTCGAGGAAGTTTGAGATCATCAAGAAAGCATAGAACCTGAGGAGTTACATAAGGAACATGAAGACCCACAAACTATTATGGAATTTCAAGTTCTAAACGTAACACATGAACCTCATAGGTCTAGTAGGACATGACTTGAGCCTGAGAGATTTGGATTTCTCATGACTCAAGATAGTGACAAATTGGGCATAGTAAATGAGCCAACTTCCTATCTAGAAGATACTAAAGGACCAGAATATGAGAAATGGCTCAAAGCCATGAGATCTAAGATGGAATCCATGCACACCAACAAGGTATGGACCTTGGTGGATCCACCCAAAGGGGTAAAACCCGTAGGGTGCATGTGGGTCTTCAAGAAGAAGACCGAAATGGATGGAAATGTTCAAGCCTATAAAGGTAGATTGGTTGCAAAAGGCTTCTATAAAATTCAAGGAGTTGATTATGATGAGACCTTATCACTAGTTTCCATGGTTAAATCTATCAGGATCATGCTTGCCATTGCAGCTTTTCATGACTATGAGGTTTGGCAGATGGATGTTAGAACAACATTCCTTAACGGGAATTTACTCGAGGATGTGCACATGACACAACCTGAGGGTTTTATCAATCCGAAGGAAGCCAATAAAGTCTATAAGCTACAAAGGTCAATCTATGGATTGAAGCAAGCATCTTAGAGCTAGAATCTATGTTTTGATGAAGTAGTAAAAAAGTTTGGCTTTAGTCAAAATGAAGATGAACCTTGTGTTTACAGAAAGGTTAGTGGGAGCACAGTTGTATTTCTCATATTGTATGTGGATGAAATTCTATTGATGGGAAATGACATCCCTACTCTTTAGACAATAAAATTTTGGCTGGGGAAGACCTTCTCTATGAAGGATTTAGGTGAAGCATCCTATATACTAGGAATCAAGATCTATAGAGATATATCTAGAAGGCTTCTAGGCCTAAGCCAGAGCACATAAATTGATAAGGTTCTAAAGATGTTTAGCATGGAGGGTTCTAAGAGAGGTAACTTGCCCATGTCTGATGGGGTTACGATCTCTACAACCCAATGTCCTAGTTCATGTGATGAACAGGAGCACATGAGTAAGATTCCATATGCATCAACAATTGGATCTATCATGTGCGCAATGTTAAGTACTCATCCTGATGTGTCATATTCTTTGAGCATGGTGATCTAGTATAAGTAAAATATAGGTGAATGTCACTGGATAGTCATAAAGAACATCCTAAAGTACTTGAGAAGGACTAAGGATCAATTATTGGTATATGGTAGTGAGGAAGAGATCATAGTAAAGGGTTACACCGATGCTAGCTTCCAAACTGACAAAGATGACTATAGATCACACTTTGGATTTGTGTTTTTCCTGAACAATAGAGTTGTGAGATGGAAGAGTTCTAAATAAGAGGCGGTTGTGGATTCTACAACAGAAGATGAATATAGTGCCGCATCTAATGCTGCAAAGGAAGCTATATGGATCAGGAAGTTTATTTTTGAACTTGGAGTGGTTCCAAGTGTTAGTGATGCAATTAAGTTGTTTTGAGACAACACCAGGGCAATTGCACAGGATAAAGAACCAAGATCACACCAACATTCCAAACATATACTACGACAGTTCCATCTCATATGAAAGATTGTACAATGGGGAGATGTGAAGATTTGTAGAGTACCTACAAAATGCAATGTGGCTGACCTACTCACAAAAGCACTTTCGTAGCAGACACATGACAAACATGTTTGATCACTTGGATTGAGATTCATGAGTGATTGGGTATAAGTACAAGTGGGAGTGTGTTGGTATGTATGACCATAGAGACTATCATTTGATGATTGTAATGTGATAATATGTAAATGGTTTATAATAACTATATTGATCATATCAATAAAGACAAGTTTCCAATCTATATGTTTGTGTTTTATATTGTGAGATATCCACAAAAACTTATAAATGTTTATAAAATAATATACTCAATGACATATGTCTTCGGGTTGATGACCTGAATAATGTGATCATATGTATGCTAAGAGTATGTATTCTTGTTTTGTCCCTAATCGGTTGTTATGGTAGAAATATCCATAGACATCAATAACACATAAGATTAGAATGTACGTTGGTTTATGGAAGAATCTCATTAGCCATGATATGGAGATATCAAAACAAATACATAGATACTTGTTAGAGAACAGTGTATCAGATAGACCCACCTTGAGAGTGACACATGGATACCATGATTGGTAGTTAGAGTCACATCTCATAGTGATGGTGGTGATTGTGGTTCGTTGTCTTGAAGCACTATACTTATCATATGTCATTTGGTGTACTTTGACATCATCCATCATGGTCCTAAATAAGGATTGCCATAAAGATGGTGCTTGGATGCACTGTGACACATGGGGATGACTATGAGTGATGTAGATGGAATTTGTCCTTCCTACGAGAGTTTGATATTCTGGCCACTTGATAAGTGAGACTGAGAAATGAATGGCCATGTTGATGTGAGTCAATATGTGATATTGAGCTTACATATATCTCAGACAGTCTGCTCTAGTTCAAGGAACATGGATTGAACATTGAAGAGGATGACGGTTCCGTGACTCGAGTTCAATTCGGATATCAGTGACAAAGGAACTATACAATCACTATAACACCAGTCATGAATGACATGTTAAGTTGTTCTCCAACTTCTCCAATTACTTGGGTGGAAATGAAGTCTTACTAGATACCAATCATTGCTTGTGAAAACATAATATGATTATGGATATCACTACCAACATAATTTGGAGCCTACGAGGTCACACACATAGGATGTGTTGGAATAGGAGTACAATTGTGGATTTGATTGGAATTGTTCTGAATCACATTGATTACTAAAATGTTTATGTCATCCATTAGAATAATATGGGAATATTTTAAAATGTTTGAGATAATTAATTGGAGTGACTGGCTCTAAGTGCAAGTGGGAGTCTGTTGGTATGTATGCCCATAGAGCCATCCCGAATGATTGCATGGAGTCAGATATTAATTAATAAATTAGTTAATTAATTAATTCTAGAATATTCTAATTAATCCATGAACATTTTAATTAACACAATATTTCTATTTACTAAAGGGTTTAGAAAACCATACTTCCTTTTGTCTCCTATTTAAAGGGGCTTGACGGCTGATGTCTTTATAATATATTAAGAGAGGCTTTTTAGTTTATGCTCATGTACGTAAACCCTAGCCGTCACCATCCTTAGGAGAGAAAGAAGAGCACTACGATGCTAACACATCATCGCACATAGGCTACTCCTTCCTTCCATCTTAGGAAGCATGATGTGGAGTTCCAATCCATCCATGTGGACAAAGTAGAGACACAAATGCTGAGACGCCTACGTTCGAAGGATGTCAACGACCGTCCATATATGCAATGAGAGGCATACATCAACACATGAAAGGAGCACCACCAGATCTTCCTACAATGTGTTTGGAGGATAGGAGAGAAGTACTGTCTGTGTAATCCAGGAGTGTTGCATACCATCATGCAGCGGGACGTCGCTGGACTTTCTCCACGACAAGGTATATCTCATGAACACTCTTTTTGAATATGTTGTTGTCAATAAGATCCTGTGGTGGGTTGCATGGAAATATATTTTATTTTGTTGCTTCTGCCACACATGTTTCCTCCACAAAACCCAACAGTCTCAGTAAAAACATATATTTGATTCAACATGGTATTTATGATGAGATGCTTTAGTATCCAATAGTAACATGGATAGAGAGGGATATATAAAGGGTTCCACATTTTTTATTGTCAATGCAAATTTTAGCCTCTATGAAACATTGTCCTTGCATACATTAACTAGGCATAAAAACAAAGAAGAAGGTTAAGTTGCCTCAAATGATATGGGTATGAAGATAAAGAAGACCATGGAAACAAACATGTGATTCAAGAACCAATTTCAACACCTACAAGATGTTGATTTTATGCCTTGTGAGCCATAATGTAATCATTGTAACAAGGATACATTTTATAGGATTTTATTATTTATTCAAGAAATTCCAAATATTTTTGTTGTACTATTAGGATAATAAAAAGATGTTATGATGTCCTAAGAGTGTTTTGACCCAATAAAATAAGGGTTAGGTTGAGGGCCTAAACATGAGTTGATATGTATAATCAAGAGTATTCACTCTTGTTATGTCCCTAGTTAGCTATTGTTGTGAATATTATAGGACAACAACAATACATAAGAATATTGTGCATGCTAAATGATGACTTTGTCTATTTAGTCATGATATTGGATATCAATTTAGATACATGGGTAGAGTACAAGTTTTAGCCGACAAAACCACTATGAGTATGACACATGGAAGCCATGTTATGGCATCGAGTCATATATCAATGTGAAAATGATGACTATGATCTTTAGACTCAAAGTCACTACAATGATTACATATTGTTCGGTGTAGTTTAACACTACCCAACATGAATCTAAACAAGAGTTTCCATACAATTAGTGATTGGGTGAACGGTGACACTTGTGAATTTTGGTGAGTGATGTAAATGGATTGTATTCCTCCATTGGAATGATATCCTAGCCACCTTATAAGTGAGATTATGAAATGCATGGTCATGTTCATGTGATCCAATATATATGATGTTTGAGATCACACAATCTCAATAGTCTTCTCTAGTTCAAGAAATATATTTGAAGGTTAAGAGGATGAAAAATTCATGCCTTAGTTTGAATTTGGATATTTGTGACAAAGGGAGGTAATACATATATAACCTACATCATCAGTTGGTTTTGTAGGGAAAACTGATTGAGTAATTTACGTCATCGGCTCAGACAAGAAAACTGCCACAATTTGGCCAAATGAGAAAATACCCCCGAGTATCTCGAGAATGAAAGTCTAGGCATCCGACTTCTCTAGTCCTCCATCCATCCTACTTCTCATCATGTTGGTTTCCTCATCCACAAACGACAACATAGAGCGCTTGTAAAATTCATTTTCATGCAAAATGGGGGGTTGTGCCTCCAAAAAAATCATGTCTCGTCAGTTTTGTTACAAAATAGTTGATGAGATAGATAGATAAGAATCTATCTTGTTGGTGTATACTAGCTAAATAGATGAGACATGTTTCATGACAAATGTCCCTAGAACCCCCCCCCCCAAAAAAAAAATTCGAATATGTCATCGGTTGTTTACTCTGAAATAAAAAAAAACCAAGTTTTATCGTTGATTTTTTAACAAGCTGATGAAATAGGTTCACATGGACAGATGGTTCTCTACTGGTTTTTATACCATTAGTCAATGATATAGATGTTGCCATCTTATTTTTGTTGTAACAGACGAGATAGGGTTTACTTAATCCCCCACACTGAACCCCCCCCACTCTTTCCCATCCCCATGAGAAAGCTCTCTAAAGAACTCTATGTGACCTCCTCCTCCTCTGTCACTCCCGACCCCTCTATTGTTGCCTCCATAGCCCCCCATCGGTGCTACTATCAGAGATACCTCCTCAGCTTCCTCAAGTGCTCCTCTTCCTCTGGAACTCCTACCTCCGCAGCCCTGCCACCGCTATTTCCTCTTCTATCAATTCTCCTACCTCTTGCTCCTACTCCTTGCCGCTGCCTATGTTGCCTTTGCTAACTACTCATCCTTGACACTTCCGACACTCCCTCTTACTAGAAGAAGAGGTATCTCCTCCATATCCCCCCTTCTCCCCTGCTGGTTTACAGTATGGGTGGATAGAGCTTGGATTTTGGGTAGTTGGAGGGCTTATTTAGGGCTATAAAAATATGGAACTACTATCTTTTCATTAAAATGACTAAAATTCCTAGATGTGTGAATTGGTGCTCTAATTTTAATGTATATATATGTAATTTGATGTCCCTCAATTGATTTTTGTATGAAAATTGTGATGAATGTTCCTTCCTATGGTTCCATGTACATTGCTTTCATGTATATCTATGATAAGTGCATTGTTTATTGTTACCAATTGAAGCCTAGTATGGATAAATAATCACACCTAGGAATTAATACACTTAAAATGATATGAATTGATCTAAATTAACTTGATTTACATAAATTTACCTAATTAACCCTAATTCCTGAATTTCTAAACAATAAACTCTAATTTGTAAACTGTAGCCTCTATAGTCTGTTGGTTGAGAAACCCGTCTAAGGTCTACTCATTAGGAGCAAACCATGGATAGTCCCCGATTTGGGACTATTCTTGAGCACTTCATCTCACTCAGGAAGCTAGTGTATAATGCATGTTCGGTTTCAATGCATTTCAACAACATTTCCCCTTTTGTTCTCTGTGTAGATATGCAGGTGGGTATTTGCCCACTTGGAGAAATGTGGAGAAATGATGCCAAAATGTATTGAAATTGAACACACATTATACACTCACTAGTGAGATGAAGTTCTCAAGAATGCAATAGGTGGTACACATCCATCATGTGAATGCTAATAGATAATTAGGGCTCAGTTCAAATATGATTATTCTAAAATTGACTTATTAGCCAACACCTGATGAGCTACTCATCTCCCATCTGATCATAGAATGGATTGATCGTGGATGTCTAATGCAAATAACTGCATTCTAGAATTTATTAATGTTCTTGACAAGTTTGTAAGATTTATAGAGGAACATAGAAAATGACCTGGAGACAGGTTTTCTTTCCCTTGTAGGAATTGTATTAACAACTTAAAATATGACACTGTTAACATAATCAAAAGTCATGTCATGTGAAATGGGATTGTATAGATCTATACAGAATGGTACTGGCATGGATAGGTTCCTAGTATGAGATCAAAAAATTTTGGTAGTGATAGTTGTATCGAAGAAGAAATCATTAACGATGTTGATGTAAACAAACCAAGTCCAATATACATGGTTGATGGGATGCTAGATGTTTGTGGGGTAGCTGTTACAGATCCACCTTCCTTATTTAAAAATATTGTGCATGATGATGAGAAACCTTTATACTTAGGTTGTACAGAGTTTATTATGTTGAGCGTTGTGTTGAGATTGTATACTATAAAGTCTAACAATAAATGGAGCGACAAAAGTTTAACTTATCTATTGTCTTTGTTGAAAGAAATTCTCCCTGGAGGCAATGAGCTTCCAATATCAACATAAGAAACAAGAAAGATATTGTACCCAATTGGAATGGAGGCTAAGAAGTTACATGCATGCCCAAATGACTGTGTGCTATTTCAAAAGGACTATTTTGATTTGAATGTCCAAAATGTGGAGAGTCTAGGTATAAAAGGACAACATCGGGTAAGACCAAAACTGAGTCGTTTGCCAAGGTGATGTGTTATCTACCTATAATACCACAATTTCAACACTTGTTTTCTAATACTGTAGATGGACAAAAATAATCTTGGCATGCAGAGGTAAATAAAAACAAAGATGACATGCTACTCCATGTGTCTGATTCTCAGTAATGGAGGAATTTTGGTTTATTGTATCCTAAATTTGGAAAAGAAGCCAGGAATTTAAGACATGGACTTTGTATCAACGGGATGAATCCCTATGGAACATTAAGCAACCAACATAGCACTTGGCCTATCATGATTTTTATATATAATCTTACTCTGTAGTTGTATATGAAGAATAAATATGTCATGCTGTTCTTACTGATATTAGTTCCCAAATAATCTGACAATGATATTGATGTTTACCTTGAACCTCTGATTGATGACCTAAAGAAAATTTGGGAGAAGGTGTGATGGCTTATGGTGCTTTTTGCAGAGAGATGTTTGATTTATGTGCTATATTATTTTGCACTATTAATGGCTTTCCAACCTATGGGAACTTTTCCAGATACAATATAAAAGGATACAAGGCATGTCATTTATGTGAGGAAAATACCGATTCAATCAGACTAAAACATGGTGGTAAGATTGTTTATCTTGGTCAGTTTGAAGGTTTCTTCCAAGGGAGCATCCTTACCGAAAGTTATGCAAAGCATTCAATGGCTCAACTGAGGAATGGAGTGCCCCTAAACCTATGTTAGGGGAGGATGTTTATGCAAGAGTAAACAACACTACAAATCATATTGGTAAGAGATCATGTACTACTTGTACATGTAAAAAATCTTTATTCAGAAAGAGGTCGACATTTTGGGATCTTCCTTATTGGATCTCTTTGACAGTTTGACATTGTATCGATGTCATGCATGTTGATAAAAAATATTTGTCATAGCATCATTGGTAATCTGTTGAATATACTAGAAAATACTAAAGATGACATCAAATCTAGAATGGACCTTGCTAAAATGGGTATAAGGAATGAATTAACAATATAAGTTACCAAGGGTTGCTGCACATATTTACCTCATGTTTGTTACACCTTGTCTAGATAGAAGAAGAGAACCTATTGTGAGTGCTTGCTTAAATTAAGGTACCACATGGATACTCATCTAATATCCATATATTGGTATCATGAAGGATTTGAAGTTGATAGGTCTTAAAATCTCATGGTTGTCACACTCTAATGCAACATACATTGCTTGTGGCTATACAATCTATCCTTCCTACGCATGTAAGATTTGCAATCACTAGCCTTTTCTTGTTCTTCAACACTCTATGCAACAAAGCATTGAACCTGAGAATCTAGATAAGTTGCAAAGAGAAGAGGTCATTACCCTGTGCCAACTTGAGAGGTACTTCCCCCCTTCATTCTTTGATATCATGGTACATCTAGTTATCCATTCGACTAGGAAAGTGAAAATGTTGGGTCCAATTTCTTGCATTAAATGTATCATTTCGAGTGGTACATGTGTGTTTTTAAAGGTGATGTTTGGAATCATTCTCATCCCAAAGGGAGTATTATTGAGGCCTATGTTTCTAGGGAGGTTATGGACTTTTACAATGGATTTTTGAATTGAAACAAAACTCCTACTAATACTATGGATCCTGACGTTTATTATGGCAAATGCACTTTGGGAGAATAACAAATAGATATCAGTAGTGAGCAGTGGGAAAAAGAACACTAGTATGTTTTACATGTACAAAATTGATGAATTGTGTATTTATATCACCAAATACACCAACATCCTCCAGACAAAATATCCCCAAGACAATTCAATGTGGCTTGTTAGAGAGAATAATCAGATATTTATTAGGTGGTTTGAGGATAAAATATTCAGCCAACTATATAAAAAATCCAAATAATGTTACAGAAGCTATCAAATGACTCGCGTATAAGTCAAATACACGTGATACATCTTACGAAGGGTTTGATGTAAATGGATTTTCATACTACATAAGATGTCAAGATGATAAGAGTGACATTGAAAATAATGGCATCACCCTTCAAGCATCTTCATTGTATTTTTCTACTATCAGGATAAGAGCCCAAGATGTCTTATGATAGTATCATTGAAGACATATGGGAAATTGACTATATAGAGTTTAGAGTTCTATTATTTAGGTGTAAATGGGTTGATATCAACAAAGGAGTTGTCGTTGATGAACTCAGTCTCACATTAGTGAATTTTAAGTGGACATGTAAGAAGGACAACCATTCATCATGGCATCACAGGAAAAGCATGTATTCTATATTGATGATCCTGCAAAAGAAATTTGTTCTATTGTTCTTCATGGAAAAAGACAGTTCATTTCATATCATATTGATGAAGAAGAGTACTACAATAAGTATGATGACTCTAGTCCATTCTCTGTTGGCTTGCCAAGTATAAATGTTGAAACTAACATTGATGACTATACATGTGAAAATCACAAAGAAGGGATATTAGTTTAAGGCATACTACATACATGGATTAAATATGACGATCGTAGTATGTTCTCTGCTTCATATGTTATATATGCATTATAAATTCAGCAACATGTTTCTTTTTTCGTATTTGATCTGACTTTTTCATATGTTTACTTTTGATTTTATAGATGTCATATGACCGTGAACATGGAGATCCTAAGCATGGGGATCCTATTGGGGCCTGCTGACCAGGATGATGATGGGGATGCTCCTTCTACACATAGGAGAGGAATAACATTGATGAAAAAAAACCTCAATTAGGGACAAAGGGAAGAAGGGTATCATTGAATTTAATGAAGCAAGTATGTTAATTACCAAAGAGTTTGTCAACTATTGTGGGGTCCTTGCTTGAAGCAAAGTGTCAATCCATATTGATGATTGTAGATATGTGGATAAGGCCCTTAAATACCTCATCTAGAGGGAGTTAGGGGTGAGATATATGCATTTACATTTTATAGTTTTTTCCTATTCTTTCTTTTACACATTTCTAAAAGTAGTGAATGTTGAACCTTTTCTAGGACTGCATGAGCTCTTGATGAAAAGCCACATCGTAAGAAGGTTATGCAGCTCATCAAGAGAAGACATTGAGATTTGTAGTCAATCAACACAAGAGACTACATCTTTGGATCCAATAATGACAAGGACCCTACTTTGCAATGTCCCTATCTTGATAAAGATGTATGACAACATTTTCTTGATAAGAGGCAAAGAATGAGTTTAAGGTATTCAGTTAATTACATTCTTATGATTTCTTATGAATTCTTATAAATTCTTATGATTAGTTAACAATATTCTTATTGAATTAATCAGGCCATGCATGATGTTTAAATAGAAAGGTGTGACAAGAATGTATACAACCATCAATTAGGTTCAAGTGGTTATTTGAAATGCTGCCAGTTGAGAGAGTAAAAGCAAGGGCCTTCTACTTCTACTGTCGAGTCTTCTAGTGCTCTTGAATGGTTGCCTCACCACTTGGAGTTGATAGATGTGGGGAAAAATAAAGCCAAAGAAATCACCATCCAAGCAACCCAGGAGGTGGCTACAAAAATGGTAAATGTCTTGGTCGAGCAATGCATGTCCATGTTCTTTTTCCCTTGATTGTTAGATTTTACTGATTAGTTAGTTTAATAATGAATAGATGGAGCTGGGTCAGCAAAGAAAGGAGGGTAAGTTCACCCCTCATGGAACACATGATGAATTTATGGATGCTCTATGGATGGAAGATCATCCTAGATGTGTTAGGGCTTCTAGTGTTGAGTTTCAACTAAAATCTTATTTGTTCATCCCAGCAAAAGTATGGACCAGGAGGATGTAAAAAGATTGATAGTTGCATGATTAGAGAAGTTTAAGGCTTTTGAGGTGGTGCTAGATCCTCCAACATTCATGGGTTGTGTATAGTGTCACACGTCCGAGGAGGGAATTGTGAGTGCTACTTGGGACTTACATGGCGTGGTTGGGGTAAGATTCAATTTAAGTCAATTTATATGTTATGTTTATACGTTGTGATAAAGTAATTCCTCAAGTATATATATATATATATATATATATATATATATATATCTGTGTGTGTGTGTGTGTGTGTGAATTTAAATGTTGTGTTTCATAAAATTATAGGTGGCTAGGAAATATTGTCTTGCCATATATGTCCCATCATACAACAGTATGGTAGATGGTGAGGTTTTTCCACACTTTGATATGGTTCATGGTGTTCCCCTTCTCACTGATCATGTCCGTGTGTCTGTCATACATGTCTTTCCAGCATGGAAAGAAACACTACTCCCATATGAGCACCCATATACCACCATAGTTGGAGAGGCAAGAGATGACTATAGTGGGTTGCCCTAACGACTCATTGTATTTATTGAGGTCTGACAAATGTATATTGAATTTAGATATTATTGGAAGCTAATATGAGAATATATGCATGCATACCACAATAGCCAAGAATTCCTCTATGGTTCCAAAGCCTCCGCCCCCACATTGTATTCCACAAGATCTGTTCAACTCCTTAGGCCTTAGGTGCAAGGCATTGACACTATGGTTAGACAATACAGATCCATTAGATACCATGGTGATCAACCTTCAGGAGGAGGTTGTAGGTACGGATCAAAACACTATTATAGTGTTGATGAATGTTTTTGAGCTATATTCTTATCAATAGATGAACACATCCGTGATATAATTTTGGATATAGTGAGTCTAAATACCTCATTATATGTGAAAAATACATGTTTTATAATTATTTTCTATATATTAACTGATTATTGCATATATATATGTATTCAGTCAATTGCATTACATGGCTAGTGAGTTTGGATTATCAGATGTGGAATTTCTAATGCCATCACTGATCAATAATGTAGCTAGAAATCTGAGTGGCATCATTGATTACATGATTACCACAATGAAGGTTTTCGGTGCTGCTTCCAAGACTGTGATCATAGCTCCCTTCAAATTTAAGTTTTGGGTTTTTTGGCTATATTTTTAACTTATGGATATATAGTAGTTATGCAATTTAATTTTTATTTTATTTTCCTTCTATTCACTTTGAAATAGGAATTGCCAATTGTTAGTGATTTTCCTGAGATTGGTACTATGTATTGCTTAATATTTCGGTATAAACTCACACCAAATGAGGAACATCCATTGAAATTGTCAATTTAAGCTTAAGAATTTTTTATGTCGTAGGACAATTTAATAATGCAACATATTTATTAATTCAACTTATAGGGGTATGAAAACATTCCATAGCAACAGAGGGAAAGTATATGCAAAAAAAATCATTAGCTTGGAGGATTGTTAAGGTATATAGTCTTCTCACTCCAATGCATATATAATACCAACTCTACTTAATTACATTTATTAACATGATTGTAATCTACAATGCCCTATACAAAATAATTATTGGGCATGGAGATACATGACAGTGTACATGGACAACATTGCCAGACATGATTTATGAGAAATAAAATGTTTAGTGAAGGTATAATTATTTGTCTTGGATCATAATTAATGAAGTGGTCCCATTTGATAATTGAAATAGTCAAATATAATTTGAATTATGTCTCATTTTCTTTGTAGATTTTTGACTACTTAATTAAGCATGTTGACTTGTCAATTAATTGGGATGGTTGATTGATATTGTATTCAAACTTTGATGTCAATATCTTTGTTTTATATATTATACATGTGGATTTAAACTCTCTAACAATTGATGTGTATACGTGTTCATGCATATGTGTGTGTGAATTGAATGTGAAATGCATGAGGAGGATCGGATGTTATCAAGTCCACTTTCTAATGTGTATTTGTGCATATGTATGAAATTGAATGCGTGGATGAGAACTGATTCAATTGAGTTGTGAATTCATGCATATGTGTGTGCATTGAAGTGAAATGGATATAATATTTCTTGTATATTTTTTCTCTTCTTGCAAGTTTTTTGGTCTATTGTTAATCTATGATTCTTGCAGAGCCTGTAGTTCTAATGAATTACATGCTCTAGAAAAGCAAGTATCCGTACAGTAGATCTGCAGACCTTCTATATTAAAAAAATATACTTCATAAGTTATTTCATAAGGAACTAACTATAATATAACTACTTTATCGGTAGTGTGAAAGACACCAACAACAAATCCCCTTCCAGGATAAAAAATTTCACTGATATTAACATATTTCATTGGTTATTTCATAAGAAACCAACTACATAAAACTACTTCGTCAGTTGTGTGAAAGAAATTGGCGTCAAATCCCTTCCCCTAGGATAAAAAGATTTTACTGATATTAATAGTTGTGTCATTGGTTTCTATAGTAAATCGATGAAATACATGTCGGATATTATCAATTACCTTGTCGGGTTTTCTAGTAATAACTGATGAGGTACACCCAATGGAAATTTTTTTTTGTCATATGTAGTGTGTTATTTTGTCAATTTGGATGTAATGTGAAACTGACATGATATATATTTTGTTAGATTTTATTTTTCCAAATAACTAACGACGTAAGTTATGAGTTGTAGCATCACCCACTTAGTTGTCAATTTATAACTGAAAAGATATGCCAAAAAAATCCCAAAATTCTACTCAGTTTACATTGGTCACTCATAGGTTATATTTGTTCTCCAAGTTATTCCCATTACTTGGCTAGAAATGATGTGTTTCTAAATAGCAATTTTTTCTTGTGAATCTTTGAACATCACTACAAACTAATAAGGAACTAGAAGATCACAAGCTTAATGGTGCTTAAAGGAATTGAAGTTCACAATCAAACATATTGTTGTAATGGTTTTGAATGATGTACTTGATGAATTATTCCAAATCACACAATTGGGAAAGTTATTCATCTGACTTGATGGTTTAGATTAGATGGTTGGTTGAATATCAATCGACTCGAGTGATCACCAATTGGGCAAGTGACCAATCGGATGACTAGATAGTCTAGTTGGATGATAGGATAAAATATTGGTTAAATAAGAATGTGAAAGAATCGATCGATATAGAATCAAATTGCTCAATTCAAATTGGAACATGACTTGATAACTAAGAAAATAGGGTGAATTAGTTAAGTGAGTCAGTTGATTCATTAATGAATCATCTGAATGTGAAGTCTTTTGAGTTTCTAGTTTCATTGTGATTGTGACCTATGATTAGGAAAGGAATTGGATTTTAGCAATTCCAAACCCATGACTCTCGTATATATAAGATAATACTTCTATAGGGCGAGGAACACCTTGAAAATTAATATACTCAAGTTTCCTAAGAGATTTATCTCTTGGAGAGAGAAAATTAGTCCAAGGATGATTGGTTGTAATAGGCGGAGATAAGAGTTTGGAGACACTAGCACATTGAACAAGTTTGGTTCTACTTCCTCTAGATGACCAAGGTTGTGCACCAAGAGTTCTACATCCAAATGAATGACATAGAGGTAGAGGGCCTTGGAGAGAGGCTTGAGGACCAACAACTTTCGAAAGAGATGACAATGTGTTTCTGTGCTCACACTGCAACAACAACAACACCACTTCACACCCAGATCTGGAAGTGCAAGTATACACTGATACAAGACATGTCTATTATTTTGCAACTAGTGTGTACCAAGTTATATTCAATATCACTTCTATTTCTTTAACATATTGATATTTTATGGCTAAGAAAGATCCATTTGATAAGAGTTGTATGGGGTAAATTTTTGTATTTCCACTTTTCTCCTTCCTTAAAACCATAAAGTGGTATCAATGACAACATCCTATGCTTTAAATGGCTATTTGGTTTTGAAATCATGTCATTGATGAATGAATAATTGTGCAATGTGTGTCCATGTTAGTCACTAACTATCAAATATAATATGATACTTACATATTACATAAACCAATGCTACACCTTTGAATCATTTAGTCTGATGTATGTGGACATGGAAACTAGGTGGCTATGTTGAATACATGTGATATGAAACAAGTAATTCAACTTTTTTAATCATTATCAAAGTATGTAACATGTATATGAATTGCATGTCATGGCCCTCTATATATTCTCCATGTATAATTCAATTCATGTAATTAAATTAGGATGATGTATTGACATCAGTGGTGGACCATTGTGGATATAAGGAAGTTATCAGAAACCCACGCCAACAAGGAAGGTCCTTGGAGAGTTTGTGATGAACACGAAGTGATGAATCCATCAACAAACAAATAACTTTCAAACAAGGAATATAGTCTGTGAATTGGAAAACTCTTTAAAGGCATATTTAAGGTTGTATTAGATATGAATTTCATGTTTATTTATCATATTTTGTCACTTATGGCAATTGTAATAGAATATGATACATATAATAATTCATATGTAATAGCAATTGGATACATATATATATCATATCAAATCCCTTAATATGATAGTAAGTGTAAGATGCCTTACATTGCACAAGGCACATGAAAACCTCGATCACCTACATGTGGGAACGCTCAACATGATGCACCGTATATATTGGGCAAGTGCAATAATAAGCATGTGGGCCTTCTCAATAAGGTGCATAACTTCTTGTAATTGCCTTTGGGTTGGACTTGATTAGGTGATCTTGATAGGATTAAGCACCTAGAGGCATCAAGATGGAATGCACTTTATAAGATGATTTATGATAAGGAATTGTGCAACCATATAGCAAAGAGTTTATTGGATGTAATTGGTAAAGGTTACCTACCTAAATAGTTAAGTCGTGAGCGACCACAACCAAAGTTTACTCATGACTTAATGTATTATGGATCTTGGCTCACTAGAGGACCGGTCATTATAATCTTTTTAATTCATAGTGTGGGCTATTTGTTTGATCTAAATATTGAGAGTGTTATTAATTAAGGACAAAGTAGTATCATCAAACAAGTTGATTTTCAAATCAAATTGTTAATTCATGCACATATTTTCTTTGTTGATCTAATGGAAAGCACACATAACAACTTCTCATTGCAATCAATCCTTGGGAAAGAAAAGTTGAATGGGAATAACTTCCATAACTGTTGTAGAACATTGAGAATTGTTCCCACTCATGTGTGTAAGATCTATATACTAAAACACCCAAACTAGAGGTAACAACTTTTGATTTGTCTGTAGAAAGAGTGGCTTATCATAAGCCTACTGTAACGACCCGACCCCTAGGTAATGCCCAATTAAGGGAGACCAAGAATCTAGAGTCGTTATCCCAAAACATGATCAATGGTTTTGCAAATTGAAAAAAATTTAATAAATTCCACCAAGGACTAAGCTTAAAGCAAGATAAAAATTTACTTTTCACATACCTTTCAAAAATAGGAATTGGAACAAATTTACTTTTCACATACCTTTCAAAAATAGGAATTGGAACTTTACCCAATGTAGATTTATATCTAACTAAATCCTCCTTTCTTTAATTAGATTTATTCTCCCAATGTCACTTTACTGTTTGTCCTTTTTCAAGTATTCCTAAAATGCCGACAAACAAAACGTCGTTCAGTATAAAGAATATATTGGTATGTGGTGACAACCAAACTTTTGCACATATATTCTAACAACCTAATTAGAGCAAATAATTATTAACAATGCAAGATTATGTTTTCAATATAACTGCCCAACTAATTTTACTCATCCTCTGGGATACCCTCTCTTAGGGTTTAGTCCTTATAATGGACTTTATGCTACCTTCTCCATACTGAGCTTGGTATCTTATGGGTCACCTCTCTGGGTGCCCTGTGGTCTTCCCTCTGAGGCTTGAACACCTCTGACCTTCCCTCCAGGGCTTGGTATTCTAAAATTCTTACATCTAGAGATGGTATGTAGGTTTGGGCAATTCATATGTATACTTAAATTGTGATAATCATATTCACTTTAAAGATTGTAGAAATAAATTCATCCAAACAGTTATTTCCATGCAATTGATGAAATGTCCAAAAATGCCGGGAAACTAAATTGAGTAATCATAAATAACCACATACCTAATTTGGAGATCTCAAAGGAAACAAGCACAATCCAATCCAACCAGGTAATCCAATCAACCAATCAAGCAGGCACACACAAGTAAAACTGAATCTTAAAAAGCATGTATAACGTAATTACTACATGCCCATCATGAACTCACTTTATTGACTTGTGGATCCCTATTAGGGTTTTCTAAGTTGAATTGGGGTTTCCTTAGGGTTCTTTAGATCTATTTCTCAACTTTGCCCCTTTAGGTCAACTAAACCCTAAAACAACATCATATATACAAAACCCTAATCATTCATTGATTCCCATTAAAGCCTTTTTATTATGAATTTGGCTTAGGATCAACCAAACTTCATCTCATACATAGGATTTCGAAATATAACTCACATTAAAAGTCATACACACCTATATTAGGGTTTCTAAGCCCATTAATGCACTTTATACACGTGAAACCCTAAATTAGCCAATTAAGAACATATATCATATTTTTGGATTCAAAACCGCCCTTTTATTATCAACATGTATCCACTTAAAACATCCATAACACTTTTCTCAATCTTTATTAACATCAAAATTAGGGTTTCTTTTTCTTAAAAGCATTAAAGGTAGTAACTTTATATAATTTTTGAATTATGAATAGATTCAGTCTTCAATACTATTTTTATTACAATCTACATATTTTTCTAATCAACTTTCATATATAACTTGTCCTCATACGATATTCCTATAATTAATTACAATTTTTAGCAAGTTAATACTTTCTTGGCCAATCAGGGATTGACACGTGTCCATACTGAACCCCTTGAGTCGGGCCAGCTGGGTCGGGCATCAGCCAATCAGCACACGCCATGTCGGCACCTGAGCCCGCGAAGCTGCGAGCTTCACGCCCAAAGAAAATCATGTGAAAGGACTAAAAATGGCTTACCTCTCAATAGGACGCTCGAGGGTAGACTCAACTTTTCACCACAAGTTGTCGTCTACCTCTAGGCTCTTCCTCAAACGATCCAGTAGTCAACCAACTGGTTGACTTTGCTCCCTATTCCACCTACACACAAGATAGGGCCACCAGTCCCTTTGTCTTGCTCCCTTGAACTCAACGAGCCCCTCAATCGCTTGCTCGCTGCTCTCCACCGCTGGGATGACTCCAAGCAAACTCCGATGAGGACTGCTCCAAGACAAGGGTGAAGGTTGAGACTAAAACTTGAATTTAGGACACAATTGCGTTCATCTATGTCGTCTGGTCTCACAAAGATGGTTTGTGGGTTTGCTGGTACTACGTATCGCCCCCCTTATATAGGGCAAGGTTCATGAGAGAATCCCAATTCACACCGAATTGGGGAAATCTCAAATCTTCCTCAAAAGTCCCACAAAGTTAGGGTTGATCGATTCGGGAAGGTCTCCCAAACTTGTTGGGCAAGTTTCCAAGAACTCTCATGCATTAAAGATCACACTAGACCAAAAGGAAATTCCTCTAGTTTTCCTTCTCGGACTGAAATCTAGATGATGACCCAGCGTCGTCAGATCAGGAGATCAGCGTGACATTTAATACAATCGATTGACTATCCTTTCACTTTAGGAATTCTTATAAAATTCACAACTCCTTATTTGTTTATCCTTTTTCATCCAAATTTTAAGGGAATCCTTGTATTAATATTATCTAATTGTGCACCAAGTTTGAGTTCCAAACTCAAAAGGATAAAGGACTTTTCTTCATATGCAAGTTAACATTTATTAAAGCATAATTCATTCATATTTTCTCTCTCATTCACTTTTATTTCTTTATTGGGAGTCCTTTTATCACAAGAAACCACGTGGACTCAAAATCCACTCTATTATGAACAAACACTTAGTTTTCTAGAGAATTCCACATTATTCTTAGCATTATCTCAATTTTATTTTTTGCATTAGATTTCTTTCCATCATTATTCTCTTTTAATCATATTGGACTTTGTTACTCAATAAGTCCCACGAAAACATTCATGCAAAAAGGATTATTATCAAAGAAATCCATTCAAGGTACTTAAATCATACAATTTTCATAATCATACACTTTGTTGGAGAAATTACATTTCAACCCATACATATGAAAATTGAGGATATAACATCCTCCCCTCCTTATAAGAAGTTGGCCACAAAATTCAAGCAATCAAGCAAACAAATCAGGGTAGACTTTTTCCATGTCCGTCTTTAGCTCCCATGTGGCTTCATCCTCTCCATGGTGTTTCCAAAGAACATTTACCATCTATATATTCTTACATCTAAGCTCTTTCACCTTGGTATCACTCATGGTATGTCAGCCGCTCTTGGAGTTCAATAGGTTCAATGCTCAGTATGTGGCTCACATCCTTCACATAGCACTTCAGATTGGATAGGTGGAAAACATCATGCATCATACTATACTAAGGGGGTAATGCCAAATGATATGCAGCCTCACCAATCCATTCTAAAACCTCAAATGAACCTATGTATTTGGGACTCAACTTTCCATCATTCTTAGTTGTAGCTCAGAGCAGTCAAATTTTTGAAAACACATGTTCTCCCATTATGAACTGCAAGTCAGTTCACTTTACATCAGCATATGACTTCTGTCGATCCTGGGCTCTCTTTAGCCTCTACTTGATCAAAGTGACTTTATCTACATATACCTGGAGCTCATGTGACCTCAACAAGGTCCTCTCACTAACATCATCCCAGTGAAGTAGTGATTGGCACAGTCTCCCATATAGAGCTTCATACAGTGGCATCCTAATACTGGTTTGGTAGCTGTTGTTGTATGCAAACTTGGCTAAGGGCAAGTACTGCTCCCATGATCCACCCCAATTGAGCACACAAGCTCTCAATAGATCCTATAAGGTCTGAATCATCCTCTCTGACTGTCCATCAGTCTGAGGGTGGTAAGCTATATTGAACTTTAACCTTATACCGAGCTCCTCCTGTACCTACTTCCACAACTTGGAAGTAAACTTTGGGTCTCGATCAGAAATGATTGAACCTGGTACACCATGCAACCACACTATCTCCCTGATGTACATCTCAACTAGGTCTGACACCTTTGCAGTGGTCTTTAAGGCAAGGAAGTATGTTGACTTGGTAAGGTGATCTACCACAACCCATATCGCATCATGACCTCTTTGGGTCCTAGGGAGACCCACCACAAAATCCACGGTGATATGTTCCCATTTCCACTCTGGAATCTCAATTGACTGTAACAGTTCACTGGGTCGTTGGTGTTCAGCCTTCATCATTTAGTACGTAGGACAACTAGGCACATACGTCGCTATGTCTTTCTTCATACCTGGCCACCAGAAGTACTGCTATAGATCCTTTAACATCTTAGTAGTTCCTGGGTGTACTGTGCACTTGGAACCATGAGCTTCTCACAAGATATGATCCTTCAAAGGAAAATCCTCAGGAACCCAAATATGATTCTTATATCAGATTCTACCATCTACTCCCACTAAGAGATGGGTCTGTGGCTTCCCTAACAAGCCTTTCATCTTGCCAAGTTCTAAACTGGTCAACTGACCAACCAATAACTCAGTTAATAAGTCTAATATTATCTGAATGTTGGCCAAATGAACTCAGTATTCTAACAGTTGTGGAGTCCACTCCACAACCTCTTCCAGCTTCCACCACTAGATAGACAAGACAGATGCACACCTGAGCTATTTCCAACTAAGAGCATCAGCTACAACATTAGCTTTCTTAGGGTGATAGGCAATGGTGAAGTCATAATCCTTCATGTACTACATCCACCGTCTTTGTCACAGATTCAGATCTCTCTATGTCAGGAGATACTTCAAACTCTTATGGTTGATGAAGATCTTGAAGGTAGCTCCATACAGATAGTGCATCCAGATCTTCAGAGCATGAATGATAGCAGCCAACTCTAAATCATGTGTCGGGTAGTTCACTTCATTGGGCTTGAGCTGTCAAGAGGCATATGCAACCACATGCTGATTCTGTTCCAACACATAGCCAAGTCCCATCTTCGATGCATCGGTGAAGATCATGAAACCCTCATTGCCGAAAGGGAGAGTCAACACTAGATCTATGGTCAACTTCTCCTTCAACTCCTAGAAGCGAGCTTCACATATGTTGGACCACACAAACTTCTCATCCTTCTGGGTCATCTTGGTGAGTGAAAAAGTAGTCTTTGAGATATCCTTGATGAAACATCAATAGTATCCAGCCAACCCCAAGAAGTTGCAAATCTCAGAGGGGTTCTTTGGTGCTGGCTGATCTTGAACAGACGACACTTTAGCTGGATCCACGGAGATTGTGCCTTCAGATATGATGTGCCCAAGGAACATGACATGGTCTATCCAAAAATCACACTTCGAGAATTCCCCATAGAAGTTATGCTTTCTCAAGATATCAATGACTCTACCTAGGTGGTCACGATGTTGATCTAGGTCATCGGAGTAAACCAAGATGTCATCTATGAATACAATCACAAAAGAGTCAAGGAAAGGCTGGAACACACTGTTCATGAGGTTCATAAAAACACTTGGTGCATTGGAAAACCCGAAAGGCATAACCACAAACTCATAGTGGCCATAACGGGTTCGAAAAGACATTTTAGTGATGTCATCACTCTTAACTCGCACTTGGTGGGAACCAAACCTCAAATCCATCTTGGAAAAGACTCGAGCAGATTTGAGTTGGTAAAAAAGGTCATCTATTACTAGTATAGAAATGGCTTATAACGTCACATTTACAGGCGTCGGTTGTATCCAAGAAACTGACACCTAAACCCTACAACGTCGGTTCAATACACAAATCGACATCTATATGTGAAGAGTGTCCAGACATGGGTATCACTTTTTATTTAGCGTTGGTTCCTCAATAAGCAACCAACACCTAAAATCAACTGCCAAATCCGAATTTTCCAGTGGAAAAAATTACCTCCAAAATTTAACATACGGCGTCGGTTGTTAACAAACCAACTGACAACTAAAGGTTTTTTGCAAGACAGAAATTTGGCCCACTTTTATCATCGATTATCGTGCAAAAACCAACGTTGATGTGTTTTCGCACACTGTCCCCGTGAAAATTTTCACCCCCATTTGCGTCGGTTGGTCTACGGTAACCGACGACTATGGTCATAATTTGAGAACTTTTTTTTGTCGGCATATGAAGATAGACGTCGGTGTTTCTAGTTGGAACGGATGACTATCATTGAAGATATGTGTCGGTGTTTTGGTGGGAACCGACGCATATTGTTTTAAGCATCATTTTTTTAATAACCGACGCCTATTGTTAACTTAATACGTGCGAGCCAGACTCTTCTCCTTTCTCTGTTTCATTGCTGATTTCGATTTAGGTCTCTCTGGCGATTCCTACTACTGCCACCTGCCGCTCCTACTACCACTCCTACCTCCTTCGTCTGCTGCCACGTGCACTGCCAGTCATCTTCTTCCCGCTGCCACCATCCACTGCAACCGCCGCTCCCTTCTCTGCCACTCCTTCCGCCGCAAGTAAGTCGGCCCTACTACCCTGCCACTCCCTTCTCTGTCGCAACCGCCTGCTACCCTGCTCTTCTTCTCGTCGTTCCTCTCGCCTCTCTAAGGCCAAGCAATATCCCACCCATATCGCCCCAATATGCATTCCCCATATGATCATCCCATTTCCCCATCTCCTTCTGTCTCTTCGTCTCTCTCCTCTGAGGAGCGGCGTCACCTGCTTCTATCCCCATTCGCCTCCGCCATACACAACTATACTACTACTAGTATTATGCCTTCTTCTCAGAACCATTGCTTGTCTACTAGCATTGCATATCAAAATACATATAGGAACTAACTACTGTTACTGTTATGTTATTAAAATATATATTAAAATGATTACATATTGAAATTCTTATCAAAACATATTTATAGCTAGTACCTAATGGTATGGTGTAACGAGTCTGTGATCCTTTTCAATACATCAATTGTAGCAGTAGGTTAAGATTTATGCCTGAATTCTTTTATTGGTTGTCATAAATCAGTAGTCATTTAGCTAATATTCTTACTTAGTACATTAATACTATTAAGTAACATCCATCGACACTTACTGGTATACTTAGTTTTTTGAAGGTCTGTAATTTTGTCATTTTTACTAATTGCATGATCTGTATCGGTACCATATTGGAGTGTATCAGTTTTGTAAAGTAACATGTGTTTCACTTGTATAGTAAGTAATTTGATGTGCTGTAATCCTTTCATATACTCATAATACAAGTATATGAATTGCATGATATGTAATTTTTTTCATATGATGATACAATATATCAATATTGCAGTACAATGTAACATGAGTTAGTACTCATTAACATATGAAGTAATCTGATGATCTGTAATTTTCTAACATGTTACAATACCTACTTGTTAGTTATCAGTTCTTACTGAATATAATGTGATAGTATACACGAATATCATGTTTGTTTGAAACAACTAATTTTGATGTAGTGAAATATTATTCAAAATGCTTGATTGTTGAGTAATATTTCTTTTTGTTAGCAGTATGACAATCACTATTTTTTTCAAAATGTTTTAAACAATGTGGGCCACTTTTCCAAAAAGCGTCCACTTCAAAACTCGCTTCCTGCTTTCCGCTTCAAGGGGGAAATCTGCACGCTTCCCTCTTTGCGCTTTTCAAAACCTAGTGCACAGTAATATAAAGTAACCTTTTGGTAACAATGTGAATACAATAAGACTCAATTTAATGATTGTTGATAATGATGCAAGTAACCTTTTCCCTCTCCTTAGATCTACAAGTAACAAAGTTTCCAAAATTGTGAAAGGTTTGAATACATGTAAGGTTTATTATGGAAGACTAACTTCCCAATGTGTTGTTGCAGGTGTTGTTGACTTGCTGACTTGCATATATTTCTTCTTCAACCTTCAAGTGAGGTATAATATTCTCACTCTCCCAATGTTCCATTAGGCTTCATTTTGATTCAAATCTTTGATATATGGAATCATGGTTTATTTACTATTTAGTATTTACTGACAGGCATGATTAAATGATGTTACACAAAACATAGGAAATGGATGACAAAACTAGGATTGTAGGTATAAGAATGACAACATACATGTATTTGTTGGCCTGGAAACCCATCCAAGATTTACTCATTAGGAGTAAATATTGGATAGTCCCCGGTTTGGGATTGTTCTTGAACACCTAATCTCACATAGGATGTAACTGTATAATGTGTATTGGGTTTTCAAGAAAATTTTGGTAGCATTTCCCCGTTTGTTCTCTAAGTACATATGTACTTGGAGAATAGTGGGGAAATCCTATCAAAATTTTCTTAAAACCCAATACACATTATACACTTACTAGTGAGATTAGGTGTTCAAGAATGGGATAGGTGGTACACATTTATTATATATAAGAATGACAACACATGTATTTGTTGGCCTAGAAACCCGTCCAAGATTTACTCATTAGGAGTAAATCTTGGGAAGTCCCCAGTTTGGGACTGTTCTTAAACATCTAATCTCACTTAGGATGTAAGTGTATAATGTGTATTGGGTTTTCAAGAAAATTTCGGTAGCACTTCCCCGTTTGTTCGCTAAGTACATATGTACTTGGAGAACAGGGGGGAAATGTTGCCGAAATTTTCCTGAAAACCCAATACACATTATACACTTACTAGTGAGATTAGGTGTTCAAGAATGGGATAGGTGGTACACATTTATTATATATAAGAATGCAAACACATGTATTTGTTGGCCTAGAAACCCATCCAAGATTTACTCATTAGGAGTAAATCTTGGATAGTCCCCGGTTTGGGACTGTTCTTGAACACTTAATCTCACTTAGGATGTTTTAACCATTTATTATATATAAGACCTTAAACCCTAAAGTTTTAACCATAAACCCTAATATTTTAACCCTAGACCCTAATCTTGTTCTAATATATACTTGCTTTCTCTTTGATCATAGAATGGATAGATCATGGATGCCCATTCCAAATCGCTGCACCCCAGAATTTATTTCTGGTCTTGATCAGTTTATTAGATTTACCGAGGAACATAGGAAACAACCTGGAGATAAGTTCTACTGTCCATGTAGGCATTGCGGTAACAACTTGAAAGTTAGAACAAGTGACAAAATCAAAAGTCATGTCATGTGCAATGGGATTGTACAAGGCTATAAAGAATGGCACTGGCATGGAGAGATTTCAAACTTGAAATTAGTGGATGTCGATAGCAATGCTTGTGTGGAAGAAGAAATTGCCTCCAATGACGTAGATGTGAACGAACCAGTTCCAGTAGACACCATTGATGCGATGCTGGATAGTTGTGGGGTAGAGCACACCGATCCACCTCCCATGTTTAGAAACATTGTGCATGATGGTGAGATACCGTTATACAAAGGTTGTAAGTTGAAGAAGCTTAGCACTGTGTTGAGATTGTATAAGCTGCAAGCTAACAATAGATGGAGCGACAAAAGCTTCACGTCATTGTTGTCTTTGTTGAAAGAAATTCTTCCTGAAGGAAAGAGCTGCCAATCTCAACATACCGGTTAAAGAAATTGTTGTGTCCAACGGGAATGGAGGCCAAGAAGATACACACATGCCCGAATGATTGTGTATTATTTCAAAAGGACTATGTGGATTTGAAAGATTGTCCGAAATGTGGTGTGTCAAGGTATAAATTGACGACTTCAGGGGAGTCCAAAAATGGTTCTACTGCCAAGGTGATGTGGTATCTACCTATAATACCACTGTTTTGATGCTTGTTTGCTAATCTGATAGATGCGAAGAATTTGAGGTGGCATGCAGATGTTAAGAAAAATAATGATGGGATCCTACGACATGCGTATGATTCCGCACAATGGAAGAAGATTGATTTATTGTACCCTGAATTCGGTGAAGAAGTTAGGAATCTAAGACTTGGGCTTTGTACATATGAGATGAATCCGTACGGGACATTGAGCAGCCAACATAGCACTTGGCCAATTATGCTTGTTATATACAATCTTCCCCCTGGTTGTGTATGAAAAATAAGTATGTTATGTTGTCGTTGTTGATATCGGGCCCTAAACAACCTGGAAATGATATCGACGTTTATCTTGAACCTCTGATTGATGACTTGAAGAAGCTCTAGGGTGAAGGTGTGATGACCTATGATGCTTCACGAAGAGAGACATTTTGTTTGCACGCTATGTTGTTTTGCATTGTGAATGACTTTCCAACATATGGGAATTTGTCTGGATATAGTGTCCAAGGATCTAAAGCGTACCCTATATGTGAAGAGAACACTAATTCAATACGACTAAAACACGGTGACAAGACTATATATCTTGGTCATCGAAGGTTTCTTCCAAAATTCCATCTGTATCGTAGGTTGCACAAAGCATTCAATGGACCAAATGAGGAACACAGTGCACCTAAACATATACCTGGGGAGGATGTTTATGAAAGAGTAAAATACATTGCCAATGAATTTGGTAAGAGATCACAATGTACGATGGACACACGGAGTGATAAATCTTTATTCAAGAAGAAGTCAATATTTTGGGATCTTCCTTATTGGAGTTCTTTGGCAGTTAGGCATTGTATCGATGTCATGCACATTGAGAAAAATGTATGTGATAGCGTCATCGGTACTATGTTGAATATAGCAGGTAAGACTAAAGATGGGATAAAATCTAGAATGGACCTACGTGAAATGGGAATAAGGACATAATTAACAGAAGTAGCTAGTAGCGATTAGAGAACATACTTACCTCCCGCTTGTTACACGTTGTCTAGAAAGGAGAAGAAAGCTTTTTGTGAATGCTTGGTAAATGTTAAGGTGCCACATGGTTACTCATCCAACATCTGTAAATTGGTATCAATGAAAGATCTGAAGTTCATAGGTCTTAAATTTCATGATTGTCACACTCTAATGTAACAAATATTTCCCGTGACAATTCAATCTATATTGCCAAAGCATGCAAGGTTTGAAATCACCATACTTTATTTCTTTTTCAACAATCTGTGCAGCAAAGTTATTGACCCTGATACTCTCGATAAATTGCAAAGAGAAGTGGTTGTTACCCTATGTCATCTTGAGATGTATTTTCCTCCTTCATTCTATGATATCATGGTACATGTTGTTGTCCACTTGACTAGGGAAGTAAAAATGTTGGGACCAATTTTCTTGCATTGGATGTATCCCTTGAACGATACATGAGTGTTTTTAAAGGTGATGTTCAAAACCGTTATCGGCCTGAAGGGAGTATTATTGAGGGTTATGTGGTGAGAGAGGTTATGGATTTTTGCAATGACTTTTTGAGTGCTAATGACACTCATGTTAATGACAAGAATATTGAGGAGCATTTTGGCAAATGAATTTTGTGATCACGGATGAAAGTAATCAGCCATGAGTAGTTGGAACAAGGTCACTTTTGTATTTTACACAACATCGACGAAGTGAGTGTTTATATCGAGGAACATACCAATTTCATCAAGACACAATATTCTTAAGCCAATTTAATGTGGCTTGCTAGAGCATAACAAGACATTTATTAAATGGTTTGAAGATAAAGTCTTACATCAACTATCTCAAACACCAGATAATCTTACTGAAACTATCAAATGCCTCACCTTTAAACCAAAATTGAATGTTATGTCTTATGAAGGGTTTTACATAAATGGATTCTCATATTACACAAAGCGTCAAGATGATAAGAGTGTCGTACAAAATAGTGGGATCACCCTTCAAGTGTCTTCATTGTTTTTTGCAAGTGCAAAGGATAAGAGTCCACGTGAAGCTAAAATGTCATATTACGGTGTCATTGAAGATATATGGGAGTTTGACTATGTAGATTTTAGAATTACACTCTTTAAATCTAATTGGGTTGATAACACCAAAGGAGTTATAGCGGATGAATTGGGTTTCACATTAGTGAACTTTGAAAAGATTGGTGAGAAGGGTGAACCATTCATATTGGCATCATAGGTGAAACAAGTATTTTATATCGATGATCCTGTAAATGATAAATGGTCGGTTGTTCTTCATGTTAAAACACAGTTCATTGAAGATCCTATAGATGAAGAACAATACTATGATAAGTATGATGACTCCAGTCCATTCTTAGTTGGGTTGCCAACACCACCAAATATTGAAGCTAATGATGACTTGTATGTGCGCGGAGATCACAATGAAGGATTGTTAATTGATAAAAGATCACAATATTAGAGGCATGCATGTTTATATTTTTTATATGTTTTATTTTTCTAAATGTGAACTTTACAATGTGAATGCGAATGTGAACTTTACAATGTGAATTACTTTACAATGTGAACTTTACAATCTGAATGTGAACTTTCGTATGGCTGAGCGTTCGTATGATGACCGTGTTGATGATTATTGTGAGGGTGAGGACGTTAATGCGCCACCTCACAATGTAAGTTTTAAAAATATATCCTACCTCACATTTATAGTTATATCCTGTAAGTGTGTTTTTTTGGTCAAATTTTAGGTTGGTGATGTACCCCGTGAAGAAATTGGGGCACTTGATGAGCAACAAAAAAAATTGAGAAAGTGAGGGGCATCAAAATGATGAACAAGTTACTACAGCAAAGGGGAAATGGACCCAAACTGGCTGTGGATTTCGATCATGCAGGAAATCTAGTTGGAGCAAACCGCAACTCATTTATTTCATATCTTGGTGTTCTTATTCGTAGCCATTGTAGTCCTATTTTTGAATCCTGACATAGAGTTCCTAAGGGGAAGAAAGACTTAATATGGAAGGAACTATGTGTGACTTATCATTATTTGTAATTCTATTTTTGTATATTACTAATTTTTAGGATACTAGTTAATAGAAATTCTATTTTGTAGAGTATATTTGATATGGATGAAAAGCTACATCATAAATGCGTGATGCAATACTGTGGGAGGGTCCTAAGGAACTATAGGACAAATCTCACTCTAGATTACATACACAATGCTGAGAAGAGGTTCTTGATTGATTTCCAATTCTAGACATTGATCACTTTTTGACTAACTCTACACTACTAATTTTTGTTTGTATTCTCTTTAAAAAATAAATTTAGGAAGAAGGCAACCCCTGATCAATGGAACTATCTGGACCCCAAAGACTGGGAGGAGTTTTTTACCCAAAGAGAAACAAATGAATTCAAGGTATTAAGCACCACTCCCAATTTAATTAATATACATTCTTATGTATTCACCTATTTAAGATTATCCTTTAGTGTTACTAACCAAATCAATGTGCTTACTAACAAGGCTATCAGCGATGCTCAAAGAGAAAGGTGTGCACTAAATGTGCATGACCACACAATGGGTCTAAGAGGCTATGCAGGCGTTCGCCAAAGACTACAGGCTGAGTATACTGCTCAGTCTACTGCTCAGTCTGCTACTACTCAGGAGTCCTCTACTATTGGTCCCACACCTCTACCTCGCTATGCTATGTGGATAGCAGGGAGGAAAAACAAGAAGGGAGATATAACGAAGCCCGCAACTGCTAAGGAGGCTACAAAAATGGTAAAATTCAACTCTTAGAACAAGCAATCGATATTGATTATTGTTATATTTACTTACCAATTTCTGTTGATGGCAATTAGCGGGAGCTGCACGAGCAGAGGAAGGAAGGCAAGTTCATCCCTGAGGGCACAAGGGATGAATTGACAGTTGCTCTGGGTAACTCAGAGCATCCTGGATGTGTTAGGGGTGCAGGCGCTGGTTTGAGCATCAAAGAGTTCTTTGGGCCATCCCAGAGCAAACTTGTCCCAAAAATGGGACTTTCACAAGTTGATGTAACATATTCTTTTTTTAGAATGTTATTGTGAAAGGGAATTCAATAATAGATAGCTAGCATTTCTTTTATCCATGTATAGGTAGATGAATTAATTGAGAGGAAAGTTCAAGAAGCAATGGTGTAGTGGCATGCATCTCAGACGACCACTTAGACAGTACCTGTGACGTGACGCACTTCTATTACTCCTACTATAGAGGTTGGGAGTAATCTTATAGACCCACCACCTAACACATCCTCTGTAAGTATTTTTATGGCATAGTAGCTAGTCTTTGAAGAGGTTGGGAGTTTGTGTATATATGCATATAATATTCTTTACATAAATTTGTAGGGGTTGAAGCCATGCCATCTAAAAAGTCAAGAATATATCGTTGCAGAGGCGTTAGCTTACCCACCCCTTCTAGGGGAAATGTTTCATGGGACTCCAGTACCCGATGGTGCGGTTCGTGTGATTCCGATAAGTGTAGTCCCCAAATGGAGGGATCTTACATTGCCACATGCCCACCCAGATTCTGAAACACTTGGTGAGGCAGAAGGCAGAGTGATATTGTGGCCCAAAGTGGATGTCATCTATACTAATATTGTATGCTAAATTTACATTACATTAATTTATTAGTGTGTACGTATATATGAGTTAATTGATATGAAATTATATATATATATGTCAAAAGGAAGACACCCGCTACATCTCAGCCTCCACCTCCACCTCCTGAAGTACCAAGTTGGCTTTCAAAGGACCTACATGCCTCATTAGGTCCTAATTGTAGGGGTATGGAAGATTGGATAGGCGATCATGATCCAAATTTCCCTATAAATGTTACTATTCTAGAGGAAGTTGTAGGTCAATCATATGATAACAATCTATTTATACAAGTTTTGCATACGTATTAATGCAGGTCAATCATACGATAATAAGATATTTATACAAGATATTTTGGAGTTATTTCATTATGATTGGTTGAACACATCTATGATAGAGCTGTGGATATGGTGAGATCTTGTTTATACATTCTTATACCTTATTTTATATACGGTGATCCGGTTTCTTATATATTAATGCATACGTAATACATGTTTTGAAGCCACTTACACATGATATGTACATATTTTTCATTTCTCCATGTGGGATTTTTGGTTCCATCTTTGATTAGTCATGTAGTTAAAAACCCTAGGTCAGTTACTTCATACTACTGTGATGTTTTTGAATATTTTGGTAAAAACAAGAAGACGATGATAATAGCTCCATTCAATGTCGGGTAAGTTTACTTTGCTTATAATTTGGACTTAAGAAAATTACATTTTTATTATGACTTTTGAGTTATTAATATAAAACTTTCTTACCTCTAGTGGTAAGCATTGGGAGTTACTATTTATTATCCCCAAGACATTCATTGTCTATTATCTAGATCCTGCGGGGAAGGAATTGAATATATATGGACACGGAATGAAAATGCCATTATTCCCGTGAGAAATATTTTATATTTTTATATTCATTAACATATGTTATTACATTACTATTTAATTATGCAATTTAATGTGTTACATTAACATGTAGGGCTTTACAAGAGTACGCCAAAGCTGGAGGAAAGATCCCCAAGAAAACGAACTAGGCACTAACTTGGCAGAATGTGAAAGTAATTTCCCAATTCTAATGTAGATATTATTTATGTGAACTGTGCTTATTTGTATTTTTGAATATTTTGTATGTTTCAATTTACAGTGTGCTACACAAGACAACGACTGGGCATGTGGATACTATGTGATGCGATTTATGAGAATAATTATCGAACATGTCATAATGGAAATTGATACCATACATCAGGTATTATATGTAGTCTCATTAGATAATATGAAATATATCAATCTTATTATATATTATTAATTATATATATACATCATTCTCTTTATAGGTGTTTAAAACTAACTTCACTACAGGTGAAAAGTTATTAGATGTACATACTCTGTATACGATGGATGAGTTAAATGATGTAAGAGAACAATGGGCATAAGCCCTACAAGTAGTGGGAATTTTTAAATATAATTGGGATAATGGCGACGATGAATAAAGAATGATATTTCAAAACTTTGTTCTCATAATTATTTTTGTGTGAATGTGAATGACGTTTTATGAATTTCCATATGTGTGAATGTGAAGATGATCAATACATGAATGTTTCTACATGTGTCTGAATGTGAAAAGAGATGAAATGAATAGAAATGTAGGTTGCTAAATGTGTGTGAAAGTGGAGGAAATTTGTGGGCTCTGATCTCCAAACCATGATATAAACACGATTAAAACTTAGCGGAAGCGAATCGGTAATCAGCGGAAGGCAAAAATCACGGAAAATTAAAACTTTTCGTGACAAGAGCTTGAATCCATAAAAGCTTTTTTCATAAAGTGAGATAAATTGTTTACATCTCAGGATAATTACTTCTTGAGTAATTATATACATCAAGATACAAAATCTCAAGATCACTATACAAAAGACTCCAAGACCTGAGAGTACAGAGGACACATAGGACTGACTCTAACTACACCATATGGCAGGACAATCTCCACCTGAGATTACTGCTGCCCCTGATGCTGCTGCTGAGACTGATCACCTGTAGGCTGGTTCCTTCATCTCCGACGTCCACCTAAAAAGTTGAAGCCTACGGGGTGAGACAATTATACATAATTGTCCCAGCGAGAGTTATAACTCTTCGCCAGAAGCTTTATTATAACATCAAAGAATATTTTAAGCAGTAAATCCTTCAAAGCATTCTATAACAGTTGTAGGTATAACAAGATCTCTACAATTTAGGAGATATGGAGAATATCAACATTATTGCAATGTAACATCAATCAACTAACTTGGAGTCATCTCTAACAAGTTATACTACATGGTTGATTATGTTTTACAAACAACATTATGCCCTGTGGAGATGAGGCTTACCACTCATACTCCAACTGATCGCTGAGAAGTCACATCAGTATCATACATAGGTCATTAAGAGAGCCGGATTCTCATGACCTTCACCTTCCTCTGTCAGTAAGAGGATCACTTGTAGGACATCTCATGTCTCTACTACTATAGCTTACCAGGGTAAACTGGTCTTCCGCTATTCTAGAGTCACAGTGGCGTTCTGTACTCTCTTCGTCATCAAGAGGTTTCATATTTACCTACCACTGATACGGATATCTGTGCTTTCTTCGTCATCAGGAGGTTTCATGTTTACCTACCACTGATATGGTATGGAACTATAGTGAAGGATGGATGGATTCCACATCTACATCACTTTCCTACACTAGGATGTAAGGTTCTACACATCCATGTACCCCACATACTCAAAAGTATGTGCTCCAGGAGTTCCCTGAGGAAAACCTGTTTCACCATCACTTAATTTCTGACAATGATGGATCTATGATCAGGGCTCTACATTATACTTGATTAGTTAGGTACATTCAATATTCTTTAACAGCATACATTGTTCTTCAAACAATAACAGTAGCATAGCAGCTATAAAAGAAGAATACTAAATGTAACAGGCCTAACTCATATCAATCATTATTTCTCATTATCCTCATCACAAGTCATCTCTAAGGCATGACCTTGATGGTATTCATGGCTCTCATAGCCCATTATCAGCATAGGATGCCACTGGCAAGGCATCAGATTACTTTACTTATTCATAAGGCTAACATCATGCCTTTAATAAATATAACATCAACATCCATACCTGGATATGATTTCCTTCATATCAGAACCTGCATGGTTAATACATCTGATAAAGGTAATACAACAATAAGGAATGTACTTCCTACTCTTGTGATAAGAGTTAAATCTTTAATTCAAATCAAATAGAGTTTAAAACTCAAAAGCATGCCATTACCCTTGAATTAGGGTTTACTATTCACATCCAGGTGAATTAAACTCATAACATCATCATGTATGAGTAACATCTTCATTGATGCTCTTGGGTTAGTTAAAGGTTCATCATTTATCATAATTAGGGTTTCTATGACCTCACCCAGGTGGACCATACCCTAATTATGCTCTCTTATGTGCATTGGAGATGCTTTACTTGAGTTTCCACTTAGAAAGGGTACTTTCTCTTTCTAGAAGTACTTTCTCTCTCTAGAAGTACTTTCTCTCTCATCATAATGTTAGGTGATGTCAACATCACTCTAAAACAGGTTAGATTGAGTCATCATAGGCTAACATAGCCAAAAGCATCACCATTATGTGATTAGAGTTACTTTCTCTCTCTAGGGTACTTTCTCTCTCTAGAGTACTCTCTCTTTCATCATACTAATGGTTGATGGTAACATTAGACTAGATCAAGTTGGATAGAGTCATTATGACTAAAAACATCATTCTCATGTAATTAGGGTTTGAATTGAGCAAGGTATAACTCAATTGACCCTTTAGGGGTATTTTGGTAATTCACCCCATTGATCATCATTATGGTCAAAACCTTAGTCAAATAACCCCTTACTATCCTAGATTATCATTAGGGTTTGATTTGGGCAACATTGAACCATTTACATCATCAAATGATTGAATGAGGTCAACCTTGAATCACATTGATTGATTTCAATCATTAATCATCAATTGAGTTGAGATCGGTTGAAAGTGTTGCCCGTTTGCCCACTTTGACTTTCCAAGACCGCGAGCCTCCTTCTAACTCCAAGACTGCGAGCCCCCTTAGGCTTCAAGACTGCGAGCCATCATGCATTCAAGACCGCGAGCCATCATGCATCCAAGACCGCGAAGACTCCTATTGAGGTTAAGACCGCGAGGGTCATGAAGACCGTTTAGCTAGTTTGACCTCAGGACCGCGAGGCCCTTCACGGTCTTGAGACCGCGAGCCTCCTCTCGGTCTTTAGACCATGAGACCCTCATGGTCTTGAGACCGCGAGCCCTCTCACGGTCTTGAGACCGCGAGGCTCTCATGGTCTCAGCCGCTTGGTCCTTCAATCAAGACTCAAAGATGCAACCGATAATGTCAATCGAGGTTGAAGCCTTCAAAAGGTCCCATCTATGTTGACCACCTATGGATTGGGTTAATTAAGGTTATGCTTAACCAATTGGTCATTCAATTGACCCTCAATTGTTGACCCATTATGATTGAAATCGATTCAATTGGGATCTATCAATGTTCACCCATCAACACTCAACAATGTGCATCAACACAAGGTTGAACCCTTCAATTGAGCTCCAATTGGGCCCAAACTTGGCCCAAACGGTCTTGAGGTCATGTGGGTGGACCCCACATGGTCTTGAGACCGTTTGCCCAAGATTTCATCAAAATCTAAGGTGATTTGATAGGGGTTGAACCATGATTGAGTCACAAAACAGAATTTTGATTAAATTGATAACTTATTTGCAATTGGGTCCTCAATTGGTCAAATTACTCAACCCTAGACCTTAAAACGGTCTTGGGTGATTGTCCTCTCGGTCTTGAGACCGTTTGGATGAGTTCCAAACGGTCTTGAGACCGTTTGCCCATCAAATTTTGGATTCTAGTGCAAATTCATCAAGGTCTGACCCATTGAGTTGATGATCGTGTCAATATTTTATTACAATGTAATTTGGTGTAGTTGTACCTTCAAATGGTCAACTATCCTTGACCTAGACTTCCAAACGGTCTTGGTTGATTGCCCTTGCGGTCTTGAGACCGTTTGGGTAACCCCTAAACGGTCTTGAGACCGTTTAGGTCAATCAACCTTAAAAACCCTAATTAGGTCACCATAATTTCAGTACTGATTTCATCTAGGGTTAGCCCTAGTATTCACCCTTCAACTCTTAGCCCGTTTGGAATTAGACCATCAAACTTGGTGAGTTGTTATTTAACATAATTTTGAACAGTAATCGCATACGGTCAACGCCTGGTCAACGACCTTACACGGTCTTGAGACCGTTTTCCCAAAAAGGCAATTTCAGACCGTTTGAGAATCAGGAATAAATTCAAATAAAATTGTTACTTAAAAAGGTCATATCTCCCGATTCCCTTGGAGTTAGCCTCCCAAATTTTGAGGGTAATTAGCCTATATAATTAGAAACATATTTCTTATACGGTCCATGCCCGGTCAACTGGGACAAACGGTCTTGGAGACCGTTTGCTCTGTCGCGGTCTCGAGACCGTTTGCTCACCTCGCTGTCTTGAGACCGAGAGAGCAAACTTTTGAGACCGTTTAAGGAAGTGAAAAGCGGTGGGTTTTTCTTGGAAATCACGCCTTCATCTCCTAGATCAAGAACAGTACGAATATCCCATGTATTTTCTTGCAAAATAGCAGGGTAAAGTAGGGAAAAACTAAGAGCTATCATCAAAACGCATATAAGGATGCACATAGTAAAGCATGGGTTTAGAGTTATAAAACCCGCCTAAAGCTTGCTTCTTGAGCTCCAAGCTTTCAAGATCCAAGCTCTAATGGCGTCCTTGAGTTCTTACAGGTTGGCCAAGCTGAAAACTCCAAGGAAGGATGAAAAGAGACGGCTAGAAAGGTAGGGTTTCAAGAGTTAGCCATGAAGATGACCTTGAATTCGAGTTCTAACCATGGAATTAAGCAAGAAGAGGGGTTTAAACCTACCTTGCACCCCTTGGTCGTCCTCCTTAGCTCCAAGGAAGTCCTTGGTCGTCTTTGGTGAAATGAAACAGTAAGGGAACGAAGGGTGAGTTCCCTTGCAACTAAGGGAAGGAGAGCTTATATACATGGGGTAGGATTTTCAACATTAGTTCATAAGTTGTCCATAATTCCAACTAGGTCCCTCCTTCTTTACTTGATCGTCCCTTCCTCTTTATTCTAAGGACAAATCTTCTCTTAAGGTCTTAGGAAAAGAAGGTAAAGGAGAGCAAGCTAATAATGAGGTACATACATAAAGAAATATTGCACATATACCCTGATTATTCAATCACAAGGCATATCTCATAACTTGATAATTCAATTGAGGTGACTTCCTCATCACTTCTTCTCTTAATGATGGAAAGAGTCTAAAAAGATACATTAGATGACATATTTCACAATTTGTATCCCTTAATTTGGGTAAATTGCATTTTACCCCAAACTAGGGTTTCAAGCACCGGGATTGCTTCCACAGCTGCACCTTGGTGCCTTAGCTTGGGAAATCCCTCAAACTTGGCTAAAAAGATTTCTCATGATGTCTCAACATCAGAGGAACATCTCATCATGTGAAAATTGCAAGCTAACCCTTTTAACTGGGTAAATTGCACATAGGTCCCTGTATATCAAAACAATGCTATTACTTTAAATAAAAAGGAGCAAATACTGAGATATATGTTTCTGAGAACTTAATTACATGCTCAGAGTTAATCACAAAGATTTAATTACATATTTAGGCAAAACACCTAGGGTTAACTCATAACCCAGGTCAGGGATGTTACAAATTATCCACCCCTTACAAGGATTTCGTCCCCGAAATCGATAAAACATACTAAGAGAAAAGGGAAGGATACTTCCTTCTCATCTCATCCTCTAACTCCCAAGTGGCTTCTTCAATACCACGATGGTTCCAGAGGACTTTCACAAGACTTATATCTTTCTTCTTTAGCTTTTTAATTCGTTTATCAAGGATTGACACTGGTCCCTCCTCATAGGATATGTCATCATTCAATTCTACCTCCATAGGTTGTAGAACTGACTCGGTGTCTGGGTGACATTTCTTCAACATAGAAATGTGAAACACAGGATGTAACCTCTATAATTCTGGGGGAAGTTCTAGTTTATATGCTACCTTTCCAATCCGTTCAATGATTGGATAAGGCCCCATATATCTAGGAGCTAACTTCCCTTTCCTTCCAAAACGAAGGACCCCTTTCCAAGGCGAGACCTTAAGATACACTCTGTCTCCAACCTGGAACTCTAAGGGTCTACGACGTTTGTCAGCATAAGATTTCTGCCTATCCTGAGCAGTCTTAATCTTATGTTGTATAACTTTAATCTTTTTCGTGGTTTGCTACACCAGGTCAGGACCTAACAACTGGTGCTCACCAGTCTCAAACCAACACAAGGGTGATCTACAACATCTACCATATAAGGCTTCATAAGGTGCCATATCAATACTATGCTGATAGCTATTGTTATAGGCAAACTCTATCAAGCTTAAGTGTAGATCCCAACTTCCGGTGAACTGGAGAACACATGATCTCAACAGGTCTTCTAAGGTTTGTATGGTCCTTTCCGACTGTCCATCAGTCTGTGGATGAAAGGCCGTACTAAACCTTAGCTTAGTGCCTAAGGCTTTGTGCAACTGTTCCCAAAAACGACTGGTAAACTGAGGACCTCTGTCAGAAACTATTGTGACAGGAACTCCGTGCAAACGCACTATCTCTTGAACATACAACTCTGATAACCTTTCAGCAGAATAGGTTGTTTTGACAGGTAAGAAATGTGTTGTCTTAGTCAACCTATCAACAATTACTCAAATGGAATCATGTCCTTTGCTTGTCCTGGGTAGGCCAACAACAAAGTCCATGGTCACATGGTCCCATTTCCACTGTGATATGGGTAAAGGTTGCATTGTTCCTGCAGGCTTCTGGTGTTCAGCTTTAACTTGCTGACACACAGGGCACCTCAGAACAAACTCTGCAACGTCCTTCTTCATCCCAGGCCACCAATACAGATCTTTCAAATTCCGATACATCTTGGTGCTCCCTGGATGCATAGCATACATGGAAGAATGGGCTTCTTCCAGGACTAACTTTCTCAAGTTGTCCACATCTAGCACTATCATTCTTCCATTATAACAAGCTACTTGATCTTCTGAGTCATGAAAACCATCTTGCTTCTCATTTCCATACTCAGATCTTATATGTTGAACTGCAACATCATCTAGCTGTGCCTCTTTAATCTGCTCCCTTAGAGTAGGTTTAATATGCATCTCAGCTAACAACCCGGTTAACAATGACACCTTCAACTGTACATTATTTTGCCTTAAAGAGATAAGCATATCTCTTCTAGAGCATACTAAAGAGTTTAGTTGTGCTCTATTCATGGTTGATGTTGCTGATTTCCTACTCAAGGCATCTACAACAACATTGGCCTTGTCTGGGTGGTAATCAATTGTACAGTCATAGTCCCTGATTAACTCCATCCAGCGACGTTGCCTCATGTTGAGCTCATGCTGAGAGAAGATATACTTAAGGTTTTTGTGGTCTGTGAAAATCTGGAATGTTTCTCCGTAGAGATAATGCCTCCAGATCTTCAAAGCATGAACCACAGCAGCTAACTCCAAATCGTGTGTTGGATAATTCTCCTCGTGTTTCTTAAGCTGTCGGGAAGCAAAAGAAATCACTTGTTTATCCTGCATCAACACACATCCTATTCCGTTTTTGGAAGCATCACATAAAACTATATATCCTTTTCCTTGTTCAGGTAGCACTAGCACAGGTGCACTTGTCAACCTCTCTTTCAGCAGCTGGAAAGATTGTTGACACTTATCACTCCAAGAAAAAGGAACCTCTTTCCGGGTTAACTTGGTCAAAGGTAAAGCTATAGAACTAAAGTTCTTTATGAACCTTCGATAATAGCCAGCTAACCCCAAGAAACTTCGAATCTCTGTCGGTGTCTTCGGTTGTTCCCATTGTAGAACAGATTCTACCTTTGTAGGGTCAACATGAATTCCCGAGGCGGATATCACATGTCCAAGAAAAGATACCTCCGGCAGCCAGAACTCACATTTGCTAAACTTAGCATACAGCTTATGTTCTCTTAGCAAAGTCAGAGCTTGGCGAAGATGTTGCTTATGCTTCTGAGCATCCTTACTATAGATCAGAATGTCATCTATGAAGACGACAACACACTGATCAAGGAAAGGTCAAAAAACTCTATTCATGAGTTCCATAAATGCAGCTGGTGCATTGGTTAGTCCAAACGACATAACCGTGAACTCATAGTGACCATATCTTGTCCTAAAGGCAGACTTGGATATGTCACTATCCTTAATACGGAGTTGATGATATCCAGACCTCAAGTCTATTTTTGAAAAGACTATTGCACCACGCAACTGGTCAAAGAGATCATCAATTCTCGGCAGAGGATACTTATTCTTTATTGTTACTTTATTGAGTTGTCTGTAGTCAATGCACAACCGCATTGACCCATCTTTCTTTTTAACAAACAGACCGGAGCACCCCAAGGTGAAGTACTCGGTCGGATAAAACCTCTCTCAAGTAGCTCTTGAAGCTGTTTCTTGAGTTCTGCCATCTCAGCAGGCGCCATCCTATACGGAGTTTGAGCTATGGGTTTTGTATCTGGAATCAGATTGATTTCAAAGTCAATCTCCCGAGGTGGTGGTATACCAGGAAGTTCTTCAGGAAACACATCCTCGAATTCCCTGACTATGGGAACTTTAGCAGGATTGGAACTTTCCTTGGTAACATCTACCACATGGGCTAAGAATGCATAGCATCCTTGCCTCAACATCTTATCAGCAACCATAGCTGACACAAGACAGGTGGGCAGAATCTTTCTTTCACCTTGAAAGATCCATGTGTTGCTTTCATCAGCAAACACAGCCAACTTGGACTCACAATCCAAGACAACTCTATACCTTTCTAAGGTATCCATCCCAAGGATTATATCAAATCCCTGCATATCAAGTGGTATAAGATCCACTTGAATGCGATGGTCAGAAAAGAAAAGGATGCAGGGAGAACATACCTCCTGCAAAACGGCAGACCCACTCAATGGAGTCTCTAACAACAAACAATCTGTCCTATGACTAACAGTCATATTATAGTTACGAATCACTTCATGAGTGATGAAAGAGTGCGTAGCACCCGGATCAATCAGAATAGATACATCACAGGATATAGACACATCGGAATATAAAAATTTCATCTGACCTGCCACTACCCGTGGATTGACCACTGCCTTAGGTGGGTTCATAGCATAGAACCTCGCAGTCGCCTGGTGTTGAGGTGGTGCTGATGATCCAGCTTGAGACGCTTGTCCACGTCCTCGAGCTGCTCCTTGATGTTGTCTATTCTGAGATCCCTGTTGATTCTGTCTCGGGGGTTGTTGTGTCACACCGATAGGCCTAGAACGGAAATCCTTCATCAAGTGTCCCACCTTACCACAGTTGTAACAACTCCTCTCCTGTTGTTGTGGTCTGGGTGGTCCAGTAACTGACACTGATGCAGAACTATGCATCCCTTGAAGCGGTTGACTCCGTCCTCTACCTCTGCTTGGTGTCCATTGAGTTTGAAAACTCGATCTGGGTGGTGGAGGGTTAGGTGCAGAGAATCTAGGTTTCTTGGAATCCCTAGATGAAGAACCCTGGAACTGTGGATATCTTTTATGGGTTTGTCTTTTCTCAACCACAGATCTCTCTATCCTTCGGACTGACTCAATGAAGGTAGAGAATCTCTCTCTGTTTTCTAAGGCAGACACAGGGGTTGACATATCAGAATTCAAACCCTTCTCGAATCTTCTGATCCTTTCCTCATCCGTAGCAGCCATGTGCGGACAGAACCGCAACAACTCCATGAACTTAGCTTCATACTCACTAATGTTCATCATACCCTGCCTTAGTTTCTCAAACTGAGAGATCTTCTCATCTAGGAAGGTCTTTGGAAAATATCTATTGATAAATTCCCGACGAAACTCTTCCCATGAGAACTCTACTCTAGGTCTCTTCTGCTCTTCCATGTTCCACCAGTGACCAGCACTGCCTTTGAGAAGATAGACAGCATGTCTAACCTTCTCAGCTTCCGGAATTATAAGAATCCTGAAAGCCTTCTCCAACTCTGTCAACCATAAGTCAGCATCTGCAGGGTCGGCAGTTCCGAAGTACTCGGTAGCTCCGACACGACGAATTCGTTCGAATGTCTTACCGATACCTTGTGCTTCAGGTTGGACAGGTGCCCTAGGTGTAGGAATGGGCATCCTATCGGTTATATGTGTCATGGCAGTCATGAACTGCCCGAACATCGTCTGTACATCTGGATCACTCATGTCAGCTGGGTCGAACTGGGGTGGCTCTCTTGGCGACTCAGGTGCAGGTTGTTCTATTCTCGGAACTCTTGCACCACCTCAAGGTGCACTAGCACTACTCTCTGCCACGTGCTCATCATGATGTTCTGACATTCTTATGTATCTTCTTCTCCTGAGGAGCAGAAGATTCTATTAGATGAGGAAGGAGTACTAAAGGTAGACTCGACATCCTAAGTCCTATGCCTCTGTAGACTCAACTAAACCTAGAGCTCTGATACCACTAGTTGTGGGCTCTGATCTCCAAACCATGATATAAACACGATTAAAACTTAGCGGAAGCGAATCGGTAATCAACGGAAGGCAAAAATCATGGAAAATTAAAACTTTTCGTGACAAGAGCTTGAATCCATAAAAGCTTCTTTCATAAAGTGAGATAAACTGTTTACATCTCAGGATAATTACTTCTTGAGTAATTATATACATCAAGATACAAAATCTCAAGATCACTATACAAAAGACTCCAAGACCTGAGAGTACAGAGGACACATAGGACTGACTCTAACTACACCATATGGCAGGACAATCTCCACCTGAGATTACTGCTGCCCCTGATGCTGCTGCTGAGACTGATCACCTGTAGGCTGGTTCCTTCGTCTCCGACGTCCACCTAAAAAGTTGAAGCCTACGGGGTGACACAATTATACATAATTGTCCCAGCGAGAGTTATAACTCTTCGCCAGAAGCTTTATTATAACATCAAAGAATATTTTAAGCAGTAAAGCCTTCAAAGCATTCTATAACAGTTGCAGGTATAACAAGATCTCTACAATTTAGGAGATATGGAGAATATCAACATTATTGCAATGTAACATCAATCAACTAACTTGGAGTCATCTCTAACAAGTTATACTACATGGTTGATTATGTTTTACAAACAACATTATGCCCTGTGGAGATGAGGCTTACCACTCATACTCCAACTGATCGCTGAGAAGTCACATCAGTATCATACATAGGTCATTAAGAGAGCCGGATTCTCATGACCTTCACCTTCCTCTGTCAGTAAGAGGATCACTTGTAGGACATCTCATGTCTCTACTACTATAGCTCACCAGGGTAAACTGGTCTTCCGCTATTCTAGAGTCACAGTGGCGTTCTGTACTCTCTTCGTCATCAGGAGGTTTCATATTTACCTACCAATGATACGGATATCTGTGCTTTCTTCATCATCAGGAGGTTTCATGTTTACCTACCACTGATACGGTATGGAACTATAGTGAAGGATGGATGGATTCCACATCTACATCACTTTCCTACACTAGGATGTAAGGTTCTACACATCCATGTACCCCACATACTCAAAAGTATGTGCTCCAGGAGTTCCCTGAGGAAAACCTGTTTCACCATCACTTAATTTCTGACAATGATGGATCTATGATCAGGGCTCTACATTATACTTGATTAGTTAGGTACATTCAGTATTCTTTAACAACATACATTGTTCTTCAAACAATAACAGTAGCATAGCAGCTATAAAAGAAGAATACTAAATGTAACAGGCCTAACTCATATCAATCATTATTTCTCATTATCCTCATCACAAGTCATCTCTAAGGCATGACCTTGATGGTATTCATGGCTCTCATAGCCCATTATCAGCATAGGATGCCACTGGCAAGGCATCAGATTACTTTACTTATTCATAAGGCTAACAGCATGCCTTTAATAAATATAACATCAACATCCATACCTGGATATGATTTCCTTCATATCAGAACCTGCATGGTTAATACATCTGATAAAGGTAATACAACAATAAGGAATGTACTTCCTACTCTTGTGATAAGAGTTAAATCTTTAATTCAAATCAAATAGAGTTTAAAACTCAAAAGCATGCCATTACCCTTGAATTAGGGTTTACTATTCACATCCAGGTGAATTAAACTCATAACATCATCATGTATGAGTAACATCTTCATTGATGCTCTTGGGTTAGTTAAAGGTTCATCATTTATCATAATTAGGGTTTCTATGACCTCACCCAGGTGGACCATACCCTAATTATGCTCTCTTATGTGCATTGGAGATGCTTTACTTGAGTTTCCACTTAGAAAGGGTACTTTCTCTTTCTAGAAGTACTTTCTCTCTCTAGAAGTACTTTCTCTCTCATCATAATGTTAGGTGATGTCAACATCACTCTAAAACAGGTTAGATTGAGTCATCATAGGCTAACATAGCCAAAAGCATCACCATTATGTGATTAGAGTTACTTTCTCTCTCTAGGGTACTTTCTCTCTCTAGAGTACTCTCTCTTTCATCATACTAATGGTTGATGGTAACATTAGACTAGATCAAGTTGGATAGAGTCATTATGACTAAAAACATCATTCTCATGTAATTAGGGTTTGAATTGAGCAAGGTATAACTCAATTGACCCTTTAGGGGTATTTTGGTAATTCACCCCATTGATCATCATTATGGTCAAAACCTTAGTCAAATAACCCCTTACTATCCTAGATTATCATTAGGGTTTGATTTGGGCAACATTGAACCATTTACATCATCAAATGATTGAATGAGGTCAACCTTGAATCACATTGATTGATTTCAATCATTAATCATCAATTGAGTTGAGATCGGTTGAAAGTGTTGACCGTTTGCCCACTTTGACTTTCCAAGACCGCGAGCCTCCTTCTAACTCCAAGACCGCGAGCCCCCTTAGGCTTCAAGACCGTGAGCCATCATGCATTCAAGACCGCGAGCCATCATGCATCCAAGACCGCGAAGACTCCTATTGAGGTTAAGACCGCGAGGGTCATGAAGACCGTTTAGCTAGTTTGACCTCAGGACCGCGAGGCCCTTCACGGTCTTGAGACCGCGAGCCTCCTCTCAGTCTTGAGACCGTGAGCCCCCTCACGGTCTTGAGACCGCGAGCCCTCTCACGGTCTTGAGACCACGAGGCTCTCATGGTCTCAGCCGCTTGGTCCTTCAATCAAGACTCAAAGATGCAACCGATAATGTCAATCGAGGTTGAAGCCTTCAAAAGGTCCCATCTATGTTGACCACCTATGGATTGGGTTAATTAAGGTTATGCTTAACCAATTGGTCATTCAATTTACCCTCAATTGTTGACCAATTATGATTGAAATCGATTCAATTGGGATCTATCAATGTTCACCCATCAACACTCAACAATGTGCATCAACACAAGGTTGAACCCTTCAATTGAGCTCCAATTGGGCCCAAACTTGGCCCAAACGGTCTTGAGGTCATGTGTGTGGACCCCACATGGTCTTGAGACCGTTTGCCCAAGATTTCATCAAAATCTAAGGTGATTTGATAGGGGTTGAACCATGATTGAGTCACAAAACAGAATTTTGATTAAATTGATAACTTATTTGCAATTGGGTCCTCAATTGGTCAAATTACTCAACCCTAGACCTTCAAACGGTCTTGGGTGATTGTCCTCTCGGTCTTGAGACCGTTTTCCCATCAAATTTTGGATTCTAGTGCAAATTCATCAAGGTCTGACCCATTGAGTTGATGATCGTGTCAATATTTTATTGGAATGTAATTTGGTGTAGTTGTACCTTCAAATGGTCAACTATCCTTGACCCCAGACCTCCAAACGGTCTTGGTTGATTTCCCTCGCGGTCTTGAGACCGTTTGGTAACCCCTAAACGGTCTTGAGACCGTTTAGGAAAATCAACCTTAAAAACCCTAATTAGGTCACCATAATTTCAGTACTGATTTCATCTAGGGTTAGCCCTAGTATTCACCCTTCAACTCTTAACCCGTTTGGAATTAGACCATCAAACTTGGTGAGTTGTTAGTTAACATAATTTGGAACAGTAATCTCATACGGTCAACGCCTGGTCAACGACCTTACACGGTCTTGAGACCGTTTGCCCAAAAAGGCAATTTCAGACCGTTTGAGAATCAGGAATAAATTCAAATAAAATTGTTACTTACAAAGGTCATATCTCCCGATTCCCTTGGAGTTAGCCTCCCAAAATTTGAGGGTAATTAGCCTATATAATTAGGAAAAGATTTCTTATACGGTCCACGCCCGGTCAACGGGGCCAAACGGTCTTGGAGACCGTTTTCCCTGTCGCGGTCTCGAGACCGTTTGCTCACCTCGCGGTCTTGAGACCGAGAGAGCAAACTTTTGAGACCGTTTAAGGAAGTGAAAAGCGGTGGGTTTTTCTTGGAAATCACGCCTTCATCTCCTAGCTCAAGAACTGTACGAATATCCCATGGATTTGCTTGCAAAATAGCAGGGTAAAGTAGGGAAAAACTAAGAGCTATCATCAAAACGCATATAAGGATGCACATAGTAAAGCATGGGTTTAGAGTTATAAAACCCGCCTAAAGCTTGCTTCTTGAGCTCCAAGCTTTCACGCTCCAAGCTCTAATGGCGTCCTTGAGTTCTTACAGGTTGGCCAAGGTGAAAACTCCAAGGAAGGATGAAAAGAGACGGCTAGAAAGGTAGGGTTTCAAGACTTAGCCATGAAGATGACCTTGAATTCGAGTTCTAACCATGGAATTAAGCAAGAAGAGGGGTTTAAACCTAACTTGCACCCCTTGGTCGTCCTCCTTAGCTCCAAGGAAGTCCTTGGTCGTCTTTGGTGAAATTAAACAGTAAGGGAACAAAAGGTGAGTTCCCTTGCAACTAAGGGAAGGAGAGCTTATATACATGGGGTAGGATTTTCAACATTAGTTCATAAGTTGTCCATAATTCCAACTAGGTCCCTCCTTATTTACTTGATCGTCCCTTCCTCTTTATTCTAAGGACAAATCTTCTCTTAAGGTCTTAGGAAAAGAAGGTAAAGGAGAGCAAGCTAATAATGAGGTACATACATAAAGAAATATTGCACATATACCCTGATTATTCAATCACAAGGCATATCTCATAACTTGATAATTCAATTGAGGTGACTTCCTCATCATTTCTTCTCTTAATGATGGCAAGAGTCTAAAAAGATACATTAGATGACATATTTCACAATTTGTATCCCTTAATTTGGGTAAATTGCATTTTACCCCAAACTAGGGTTTCAAGCACCGGGATTGCTTCCACAGCTGCACCTTGGTGCCTTAGCTTGGGAAATCCCTCAAACTTTGCTAAAAAGATTTCTCATGATGTCTCAACATCAGAGGAACATCTCATCATGTGCAAATTGCAAGCTAACCCTTTTAACTGGGTAAATTGCACATAGGTCCCTGTATATCAAAACAATGCTATTACTTTAAATAAAAAGGAGCAAATATTGAGATATATGTTTCTGAGAACTTAATTACATGCTCAGAGTTAATCACAAAGATTTAATTACATATTTAGGCAAAACACTTAGGGTTAACTCATAACCCAGGTTAGGGATGTTACAAAATTTGAAATGGAACTACTAGTTTCTACACGTGTGTGATGAAAAATAATATGAATTAAATGTGCTAATACATGTATGTGAATCACATGATAAATATATAATATTGTCTATCTTGTTAATTGTGTAGGTTTGTGGCATGTTGTTATTTAATATCAATGGATGTTGTAAACCTGCTGTTCAGAACTGAACTGTAGGTTCTGCATCCTGCTGACCAGCCATACAGCAGGCCTGCAAACTGATAAGAAAAACAATCAGAACATAAGCGTCGGTTATTTGTGTAAAACCAACAACAAAACACATAGGCGTTGGTTGTTAGTCTAAAATCGACGTCTTTATCCCTTTCTGGCGTCAGTTATCCATAAACCCGATGCCTATTGTGGCCAGGTACCATGGTCGTGTTGGGTAGTCCGACCGTGGTGGTAGGGGATATGGCGACATTTATTAGTATACAAACTGACGTCGATGGTGTCGATTATTAGTAGATTCTGGCCAGGTACCACGGTCGTGCTAGGTAGCACGACCGTTGTGGGTGTGGATATGGCGTCGGTTACCTATATAAAGCTGACGTTGATGATGCCCTTGCTGGCACCTTTTTGGTGGTGGGAAGGGGTATGGCGTCGGTTGTTACTTAATAACTGACATTTTTAATAAGGTTATCGTGTCAGTTTTCTTTGAGAACCGACGCCGATAGTCCCCTTACTGCTCATTTTTGGTGACGGGAAGGTTAATGGTGTCGGTTAGGGGACTGATGCTGAAGGTGTCAACTTTTAGCAGCGCACACTTGGGTGTCGCTTGGAAACCAACACATTAGGCCTTAAATAACCAACGCCAAAGGTTATTTCTGTAGTAGTGTATATAGGGTAAATGATACTTGTTCTTAATGGTAGTCTGATTAATCATCCAATAGTCGATACACATCCTAAGAGACCCATACTTCTTCTTCAAAAAAAGAACTGGTGCTCCCCACGACGATGTACTAGGTCTAATGAAACCTTTATCCAATAGTTCCTACAGTTGTTTCTTCAACTCAAGCAACTTAGCAGGGGCCATCGTATAGGGTATCTTAGATATAGGGTTTGTCCCAGGAGCTAGCTCTATAAAAAGTTCCACCTCTATCTCATGGGGAATCCCAAGATGATCATCTGGAAAAATGGCAGGATACTCCCTAACTACCTCTATCTCTTCAAGGGGTCACACCTTAGGTTTTGACTCGGTCACTACTGCTATGAAATATTGACAGCCTTTGGATATCATCTGCTAGGCCTTCAGAGCCAAAATGTATAGACTAGTGGTCACATCTCTCCTTCCTCAAATGGTAAAGTGTGGGTGACTAGGTTTCCTAATAAGAATCTTCTTTTCCCTACAGTCAAACTATGCTCTATAGGTGTAAATCCAATCCATATCAATGATCACATCAAAATCATTCATATCAAGGGGGATGAAGTCAGTAGGAAGCTTGTGACTCAGGTATTTAACTGGCAAGATATGTTTTTTTAAAGATATGTATATACCCGACCACTCGGGGTTGTGACATCCAAAACATAACCTAAATCCTTGATGTCCAAACAAAGCATATTTTCTAGATTTCTTGAAATAAAAGTATTAGTAGAACTAAAATCAAAAAGAGCTTTTACATTTTATCCCATGACTTCAAGCATGCCTACATAGGTTTCCATAATGTATCACACTACTACATGACTAAACTAAGAAGAAAGGAAAACTCTAAGGGTTATTACCCTCTATCAACCAATTAGCATTAGCTTGAGCCTCTTCATTGTCGATGGCAAAGACTCAGGCTTGCCTCCTCTCACCAATAGGTGGACCTCCAGTTGGTGCATCGACTCCTGTTGGGGGTGCTGCTTCCACCGGTTGTGTCACCACAGGACCTGGACCTCTCAGATCAGGCACATGATAGTTGGTGATGAAGTGTCTCTCCTACTAGCAATGAAAGCACACCTTCTTCTTGAAGCGGCACTTCCCAGGGCGTGATTGTCCACATGTACGTCACTTCTAGAAACAACTCTCACCATGTGGCTTTCCTTTGCCTCCATGCCTTCCCTTGGCGTGATTACACCCTTGTCCTTTCTTGTGATCATTCTTCGGTCTACTAGTTCCTTCAGCATAGCCCAGGTACCCCTTAGATGGGTTGGTTGCAGGCATCACTGTCTTCTCCATGCTCAGAGTGGTGTTGTAGGCTTTAACAAAGGTCGTCGACTTACTCACCATCACATGAGGCTTGATGGCGGGGTGTAGACACTCCACAAAGTGATCCACCCGCCTCTTCTCCATCATCATGTACCCAAAATGCTCCAAAAAGTGAAACTTGCAAGCATAGTCTGCAATGGAGAGCTTTCCTTGCATGAGGAAGGTGAACTCCTTCTCTTTCTCCTTCTTGGCTGAGGTAGGCACAAACTTGGAAGAGAAGATGGTTCTAAAATCTGTCCAATCCATCAGATCTTCATTTAGGTCTCAGCCTATGATGTGGTTCTCCCACCATATCTTAGATACTCCTTCTAAAAGATGGGTAGCTAACATGACCTTCTTGTTTGGTTGAACCTCCAGCATATAGAAGCCATTCTTGACCACAAGAAACCAAGCATTAGCCTAGTTGATGACTTTTGTCTTGTCCTCTCCCCAAAACTTCTCTATGTTCATCTTCACAAAGTCTAGGATGGTGGCTCTGAGTCAGGGACGAAGTGGTAAAGGCTCTCCATCTTCACCTCTGGTGGTGCCCTTGAGGGCCAAAGCAATGATGGCCTCAGGTAGCTTCTTTTGCTGCTCCATCCAGATGGCATCGGGTGTATGGACCACCAAAGCTGGCACAGGGTTTGTGGCGGTGTCGGTCTTGGTCTCATCTTCTCCCACTGATTCCCCCTTATAGTCGTCATCCTCATCCATGTGGTCGAATGGAACAAGCTTAGGATCTACACCTTCTTCTGAGGCTTCCTATAGTCTCTTCCTCTTCTTCAAGGACTTGTCACTATGCTCTCTCCTCCTCTTCTCATAAGATCCCCTCCTCTTATGGGGTGGCCTACCCCTAGAAGGGTTCTTGGTGGACTCAACGGGAAGAACTACGGTCTTGATATGGACAATGTTGATTCACACAAGTTAAACTCATTTAACCATAGATTTATAACTTGGAAAGATATTTATGCACTTAAAACTTATATCTGTGTCATCTTGATTACATGCATTTTTCTGTTTGGTGGATGATTCCCTAATCCTTAACACTTGAATTCCCAACATATAAGGGGATGGAGAGAGAGAAAACCCTAAGCACTTAAAGTTTCTTTAGATATATGAGGTAAAGAAGGGATGAAAATAGATGAGAAGACCTAGAGGTATCTTATTTTGAGTCAAATCCTCAGATTTTGGCCAGGCAGTCACAAGGATTTTGGGTGTCCTCATAAACTGACAAGTGGGGCAGATGAAAATATTGCCACCCCCAGATCATGATCCTTTTCTAGACACCTCCATCCTTGGAAAATCCTCTCATAACTTGCTTGGGTTCTAATGAGTTTGTAAAATTTAATAATTATTAGAGATTAAATGGAAAACCATGCTCTGATACCAATTGTAATGACCCCACCCCTCAGTAACCCCCAATTAAGGAAGACCAAGAAACTAGAGTCGTTATACCAAAATGGGATCAATAGTTTTGCAAATAATAGAAAATAATTAATAAATTCTACCAAGGACTAAGCTTAAAACATGATAAAAAATTACTTTTCACATACCTTTCAAAAATAGGAATTGGAACTTTACCCAATGTAGATTTCAATCTAACTAAATCATCCTTTATTTAATTAGCTTTATTCTCCAAATTTCACTTTACTATTTGTCCTTTTTCAAGTATTCTTAAAATACCAACAAACAAAATGTCGGTCAATATAAATAATATACTGGTATGTGATGCCAACCAAACTTTTGCACATATCTTATAACAACCTAATTAGAGAAAATAATTGTTAACAATGCAAGATTACGTGTTCAATATAACTTCCCAAATTCTTTTACACATCCTCTGGGATACCCTCTTTTAATGTTTAGTCCTTGCAAGGGACTTTAGGCTACCTTCTCCATCCTGAGCTTGGTACCTTATGGGTCACCTCTCTGGGTGCCCTGTGGTCTTCCCTCTGGGGCTTGACCACCTCTGACCTTCCCTCCAGGGCTTGGTCTTCTCAAATTCTTACATCCAGATATGGTATGTAGGTTCGGGCAAGTCATATGTATACTTAAATTGTGATAATCATATTCACTTTAAAGATTGTAGAAATAAATTCATCCAAACAGTTATTTCCATGCAATCGATGAAACGTCCAGAAATGCCGGGAAACTAAAGTGAGTAATTGTAAATAACCACATACCTAATTTGTAGATCTCAAAGGAAACCAACACAATCCAATCCAATCAGGTAATCCAAGCAGCCAATCAAGCGGACACACACAAGTACAACTGAATCCTAAAAAGCTTATATAACCTAATTACTAAATATTCATCATGAACTCACTTTATTGACTTGTGGATCCCTCTTAGGGTTTTCTAAGTTGAATTAGGGTTTCCTTAGGGTTCTTTAGATCTATTTCTCAACTTTTCCCCTTTAGGTCAACTAAACCCTAAAACAACAACATATATACAAAACCATAATTATTCGTTGATTCCCATTAAAGCTTTTTTATTACCAATTTGTCTTAGGATCAACCTAACTTCATCTCATACATAGGATTTCGAAATATAACTCACTAAAAGTCATAAACACCTAGATTAGGGTTTCTAAGCCCATTAATGCACTTTATACATGTGAAACCCTAAGTTACCCAATTAAGCACATAGATCATATTTATGGATTCAAAACATCCCTTTTATTATCAACATGTTAATATCCACTTAAAACATCCATAACACATTTATCAATATTTATTAACATCAAAATTAGGATTTCTTCTTCTTCTTCTTAAAAGCATTAAAGGTAGCAACTTTATATACTTTTTGAATTATGAATATATTCGGGCTTCAATACTATTTTTATTGCAGTCTACATATTTTTGTTATCAAATTTCATATATAACTTATCCTCATACATATTCTTATAATTAATTGCAATTTTTAGCAAGTCAATCCTTTCTTGGTCAATCAGGGATTGACACGAGTCCATCCCGACTCCCTTGAGTCATGCTAGTGCCACATCGGCACCCGGGCTCACAAATCAGTGAGCCTCGTGCCCAAAGCAAATAATCTAAAATGACTAAAAAGGTCTTACCTCTCAATAGGACGCTCGAGGGTAGACTTGACTTTTCACTACAGGTCATCACCTACCTCGAGACTCCTCCTCGCACGATCCAATAGTCAATCGGCTGGTTGACTTTGCTCCCTACTCCACCTACGCACTAGCTTGGACCACTGCTCCCTTCGTCTTGCTCCCCCAAACTCAACAAGCCCCTCAATTGCTCGCTCGCTGCTCTCCAGTGCCGGGATGACTCCAAGAAAACTTTGGCAAGGACTGCTCTAAGACAAGGGTGAAGGTTGAGACTAAAACTCAAATTGAGGGCATGACTGTGTTTGTCTATGTCGTACGGTCTCGTGAAGATGGTTTGTTGGTTTGCTGGTACTACATATCACCCCCCTTATGTAGGGCAGGGTTCACTAGAGAATCCCAGTTCACACTAAATTTAGGAAATCTCAAATCTTCCTCAAAATTCCCACAAAGTCAGGGTTGATTGATTCGGGAAGGTCTCCTGAACATGTTGGGCAAGTTTCCAAGAACTCTCATGCATCAGAGATCACACTAGACCAAAAGGAAATTCCTCTAGTTTTCCATCTCGGGCTGGGATATAGACGACAACCCAACGTCGTCAGATCAGGAGATCTGTGATCCATATTGTAAGATATAGGGTGCATATTATCTACGTTATCACAATCCAAATTTTATTCCAAATAAACGTGACATTTAATACAATCGATTTATTATCCTTTCACTTTAGTAATTCTTATAAAATCCATAACTCCTTATTCGTTTATCCTTTTTCATCCAAATTTTAAGGGAAACCTTGTATTAATATTATAAACTTGTGTGCTAAGTTTTAGTTTCAAACTCGAAAGGATAAAGGACTTTTCTTCTTATGCAAGTTAACACTTAATAAAGCATGGTTCATTCATATTATCTCTCTCCTTCACTTTTATTTCTTTATTGGGATTCCTTTATCACAAGAAATCATGTGAACTTGAAATCCACTCTATTATGAACAAACACTAGTCTTCTAGAGAATTCCACATTATTCTTAACATTATCTGAATTTCCTTTTTTTCATTAGATTTCTTTCCATCATTATTCTCTTTTAATCATATTGGCCTTTATTACTCAATAAGACCCATGCTAACATTCATGCAAAGAGGATTATTATCAAAAAAATCCATTCAAGGTACTTAAATCATACAATTTTCATAATCATACACTTTTTTGGAGAAATTACATTTCAACCCATACATATGAAAATTGAGGATATAACACCTACTAACAATTCTACTAATATCAAGTTCCCCATGCTATGCCCCATAAATCATGAGCTTCATAAAAAACATGAAAACATGGGATTTCTAGAGACAACTCAAGAATATGTTCTAATGAAAAGCTAGGAAAGAGAGGCATTATGTATTCAAGGCCCTATTTATGTGAAACATGACTAAAGATCTAGTTAGGTCCTATGTAATCATGTTGATCAGGTAGGTTGAAAGCCTGGAGATAATGGGATTTCACTTAGGCCAAGAGTTGGATACTAGTGTAATCTTACAATTAATTCTAAAAGCTTACAATCAGTTTGTCCTAAACTACAACATGGTTTTTTTTTAACTATTATCAAAGTTGCTTGGCATGTTAACAATTGTTGAGAGTTAGATGAAGATTTCAAAGACAAAGTCTAGGCTGACAATAACCAAAGGAAATGACAAGTCAATAGATAAAATAAAATCTAAGAAGACTTATAAAGATATCCAAAACCCCATGTATTACACACTATAATATAAAGGAGGAGTACACAAGGAAGGAAATTGTCACTATTTTCACCAGGATAGACATTGAAAAATAATTTTCCTCTTTAACTTGATGAACTAAAGAACAACAAGAAGGAGTAGATTGAGATTTCTACTATAGGTATATATGTTATAGAGATTAACTTAGTTGCTTCTTCATGTCAGGTATATGATATCGTATGTGGATCTCACATATGTTCTAATATGCATGATCTAAAAAGAAATAAATCCTTATTGAAGGAAGAGTTGGATCTAGGAGTTGTAATGGAGCAACAATTTTTGACACAACTCTAGATACCTATAATTCATCTCTACATACTTGGCTTGTAATATAGTTAGAGAATTGCTATTATGTATATGCTCTAAATAGAAACATTACTTTTGTATCTTGTTTGGACAAGAATGATTTTTCATTTCTAATGAAGAATGATGAAATTTCTATTTTAAGAGATGACTTATTATATGATAGAGCCTTAATGTCATATGGTCTTATATAATGGATCTTGCGAAAAGTGTTTATAATATGAATACCAAGAAGTTAAAACTCGGTGGAACAAACAAAATTTTCCTATGTCACTATCATTGAGGGCACATAAATCGAAACACATGTCTAAACTCCACAAATATGGTTATCTAGAATCAATTGATTTTAAATTAATAGAGACATTTGAATCTTGTTTATTATACAAGATAACAAAAACACCCTTCACCGGTAACAATGAAAGGGCAAGTGACTTATGGGAATCATACATAGGGATGTGTGTGAATATTTTAGCACAAGTTCTAGAGATGGATATCAATACTTCATAACATTTATCGATGACTTCAGTACATATGGACATGTGTATCTTATGAAACACAAATAATAGTCTCTTGAAAAGTTTAAATAAATTATGTATAGTGTATAGATCCAACTTGGCAAGAATATAAAAAAATATCATCTAATCATGATGGAGATTATCTAGGCAAACATCTTGAGGCCCTTCTAAGAAATTGTGGTATTGTATCATAGTTGACTACACTTGGAACACCACAACATAACGATGTGTAAAAAGGAGGGAATTACACCTTGTTGGACATTGTATGATCAATTACAAGTTTATATAATCATTTGACTTTCTTATGGGGATATGATCTAGAAACACCACATTTACACTTAACCACATACCTTCTAAATCAGTTCAAAAGATACCATATGAGATATGGAATGGGAAATGTCCCAATATGCCTTTTATAAAGATTTGGGATTTGTGAAGCTTATGTCAAAATGCATCAAGAGAGAGTGAAAAGTGCAGTGGAATTAATGAAAAAAAAATATTTATCTCCACATATCCACCAGTACATTTCATCATCAATAATATATGATGAAGGAATTTTTGTGAGGTTATACCTTTTTCGTGGAATAGATTTAACAATAGATCAAACAAGAATAAAGTTCGAGGAAGATTTTGTGAAATTTCATAGTTTTCACAGAGTTTACATATCTATTTAGTCTTCATGGATGATAGGAACTCCACTTTCCCTCCAAGAGCCAACATGAAAGGAGAAACCTTTCAGTTGGAAACATGCTAGTATTGCACAACCTATTTTATCTCCCTCTTTCCTTTTGGGTCGTGATGGTTTGTCAAAGGCTTCTCAGAAGTTGTCTCTATCTCTCACCAAACCTTATATGTTGTTCCCCTATGTATAGGAAAGGTAGGGAAACATGATCTCTTATAAATAATGGGTAACAAAAAGACAGTAGTTGCTTTTGGGTGTGTTGTTCGCAGATAGTCTAGTAGGGTGGCTAGATCCAGTCTAATCATCCAATTGGAATACCAATCAGTCCATCAATCATTCAATTGAGTACCTAAATCTTTTTAGTAATGAAATAATCATATGCCCATGATTATAATCCTCTTCCCTATGCATCATATGTGTGTGACCCTATGGGCTCTAGATTATGTTGTTGGTGATACCCATAATCATATGATGACTTCACAAACAATGATTGGTATATATTATTTCACTGCCACCCATGCAATTGGAGAATTTGGAAAATAACTTCAACCTAGTATTGTAATTGGTGTTATAGTGATTATATATTTTGTTTCTCTCTAATACTTATGAACACATATTCATCCTAATTTTAGTTGTATTTCCATCTTAGTTTTACATTGATTTCCATTACTTTACTTTAGAACTAGCTTACATTTAGGTTTTCTTAATTTTATATTAACTTGTATGATTTTGATCAAATCTATGGTTTACATGGAAGTTTTTAGCTTCATATCTCATGCATCAACGTAGGAGAATTGGTCCTACTAAGTGACTAATGTGCACACTAAATTTTGGTAAATGGATCAATATATTATTGATTCTACCCTTCATCAATTGTTAATTCCATAAATTGAAGATTCATTAGTATAGACCCAATGAAACACACAAATAGCCATCCCCCCCGAGGGGGTGGGTTTGCATCTTCCTAAATCTCATCAATTTTCTCACTCTTCCCTTCCATTGGTTGGAAACCAATGGAATCTCATTGTTTTCCGACTGATGGAAATCTAGCACATACGTCTATTGATGGAATCTCCATCTTTACCTTCTGATGGGATTTCTACCTAGACAACTTATTGGAGCCCCACATGCTTCAATCGAAAAAACAACCATGCACCTCTAGAAACAAGATCCTAGATTCCATTAACTTATGGGAGTTGATGGAATATCTACTTTGTGCTCAATGGGAGTTGCCTCAACAATCGATGATCCACCCCCTTGGCCTTCTGATGGAAACCTGATGTGCCTCAATTGATGAAAATTTTACAGACACCTTTAGATGGAAAACTTGGTTCATCAATGAACAAAACTCCTCACTCATCAATTTATGAAACTCCAGCACACCTATATTTTGATGGAAACACTGCGTGCCTCAACCACCAAAAAGCATGCACTCTGCCTACTGATAGAAAGGTTGACTTTGTCTTCTAACGGTAGTCATGCTCACCCCTCCCGATGGAACTTTTGGCCAATTGACCAAGACTTTGCTTGCCTACCGACGGTTGACATGCCCCTTCATCTATCAGAAGAAATACTGAACACCGTCAGACCATTGCCTTCTCTGCATAGGCACCTCTTCACCTTCATAGTGGTTGACTACTTAATAAAAGGTGGTCAAGAAGGGTTCCAAACCCTAGCCTCTGTCTATAAATACAAGACCACAACCTCCACAAAAGGCATCTTCCCCCAATGCCGCCAAGCTACCAAAATCAATCTTGAGCCATCCATCTCCAATTTTGGTCACCCACTTCCATCAGTTGCTTTCAGCAATTGCCCAACCAACGAGATTCCAACCTTAGATGAAAATCTAAGGCCCTAAATTTGAAAGAAGATAGACTTAGGATGCCCTCAACCATTGGTCCATCATCTTCTCCAATTACTTCACTTACATAGTAGCAGACCCTGCCACAAGGAATGGAGATTGGCAACTTTCAATTCACCTCTGATGAACGTCAAGGGGTGTTCTTATTTTTTTATATGATCTCATATCCAAGTTAAACAAACACTTTTGCATACCATGGTTATGTCTTATTCTTCTATGATAATGGATATCTCCCTCTCTTCCCTTGTTAAACTTGTTATTGCTACCATGAATGAGTGTTCCCCTCACTAGGGTGCGGGGAGTAGCCCTACTCCCTGATTTTGTTATCTCTATCACATCTATTATTGTATCAAGAACTATATGTTCTAAACCAGTTCTTTTATGCTTATAATCTTTCATGATCATCAACTTACATGTTTATCAAATTTTTCATCTAGACAAATTTGAACCTAAGATCTAGGATGTCGATTGATTCTCGTTAGACCCTTAATGTGAACTTTGTATAAGTTTTTCCCGAGGTGATAGATATATGATTTCTAGGTAACATCACAGAAAGATTAGAGTGATATATGTCTAGGTTTTAATCCTAACATCAAAAGGGGGAGTTACCTAGCCACAACATATGTATTTTTATTCTTTATATGATGTAGTGAGAGAGTGAATGATAGATAGTGGTGGTGAAACCCATTCAACCATAGTGTTTCCATACATTGATGTATACAACCTTAATCTATCGAATTTATGACTACAATCATAGACCAATCAACAATCAACCATCTTTGTGTCAAGTAGTCATTCTTGAGTGATTACCTTGATCTAATAATTCTTAAATATGTTGTCCTTTGGGTTCGATCCTATTACTATACTATGATAATATACACTCTCTTGAGGGTGGTGATTATTATATGTAGTTTAGGTAAAAACCTAGGGACTCTTCTCTAGATGAATTTGCATGTGCAACAAAACACATAAAATTTGGCACCATTTCTAGGGGCAACCAAATTTTCTAGTCAAGTTAAAAAACTTGAATTTATAAAGATTTGTCTTTTACAATTGAGAATACTAAAAATCATCTTGAGCCACTCATCTTCAACCATATGACCTTGGTTGTGTGAACTTCTTAGATGACATCTACTATGCATGTGACACTCCTCCGGTATTGAATCCATCATAGACCTTGAACCTAATATCAAATGACCTACCTTAAGCTCCTTCATGAATGCAAAGCAAATATGGAGAAAGAGGAGATAAAATGTAGAGTTGAAGCAAGACTAGCAGCATACAAAGATAGATTCATGGTAGAATCCAGAGCTGTTGTGTAAGTAGAACTATGAGAAACTGAGGAAGATGAAAGACAAAGAGAGCTATGGGTTAATAACTAAATCTACAAACATTTACAACCCCATCGTCCAACCAGCCATAAAATATGAAAACTTTGAGATCAAGACTCAATGGGTGACGATGATGCAAAACAACAATTTCACATGATGAGCCAGTGAGAATGTGCATGACCACTTACAAAACTTCACAGACCTCTATGGACAAAGCCAACAACCTGGTGTGTTTGAGGAAGACATCAAGCTAAAGGTAATTCTACTATTCCCTCATTGAGAAGGTTATGATGTGAAAAACTTCCTAGATAATCACAATGTTGCCACTTGGGAAGATATTTAGGAAAAGTTTGTGGAAAAATTCTTTCTTCCCTCACTCACTTATCAAATATGAGGGTGAAGCATCCACTTTAAACAATACCCCATCAAAAATCTCGTTGAAGATGGGGCACAAATCGAGGAGTTATTTCATAAATGTCTGCATCACAATGTTCCTCCTTCACAGCTTATCGAGCAATTCTATAAGGGAGTCGATGATGACATCAAGTACTTCCTTGATGTTGCTTCGAATGGATACTTCATGAAGTAGAGCTTTGATGACACATTGACAGGTGTGAGTAGGGGAGTAGAGAACCAAGATAATTGGGGATCATCAAGAAAAAAGGGATTCCTTAAGGCTACTATAGTAGAGGAAATATATGATATGAAGGCTATTTTAAGTCCTTAAAGGTCATCACTCTTAAACAAGATAACCTTGATTCATCCTTCTAGAGGTATGGCTCGAGAGGTCAATCTCCTTTTCTAGCTAGGGCACCCCACAAGTTTTCCAAGCTTGTAGTGCAAAGGGGTACACAATTATGGAGTGCAATCACCTCTACAATGCCACTTTGAACATGCACCAGCCTCAGTTCAACAACAACCCAATTGAAGAAGTCAATGTTGTCAACTATGTTCTTGGACAGGGCTATTCTGATCCCAATTGAACAAGGAATCATCCAGATTCTAGTATGGAAATCCATACGGAGTAGCGAATGCACATCAGCTCAACCTAGGACCAAATCAAAACCAAGTTTAGGATTCTCTTAGTTTTCAACAAAACCAAAACTATTAACATAATAACTTCAACCTTGGACAATACCACAACAACTCCAACCAAGGCAATGACTACAATCTAGGACAACAACCATACAACCAACAAGGACAACTTTTCCATGGCTAGGGAAACCAACAAAACATGCATGCCTCCAACAATCAAGGTCACCTATATGCCATTGAGAAGATCTTATAAAGCCAATAGGCATATAAAAAACATATAGAGGCTCAACTTGTACATATTGCTACAACCATTCACCCTCTAGAGGGTTAGGTCGGAGGTCAACCTAAGAACAACCCCAAGAATTAGTAGAAGCAACTAAAGGTTATAACGACACATTCTAGATTTGTTCTACCAGAACCACCAGTGCTACGTATCAACAACATATTGGTTCTTGAAAAAGATGATGAAATTGATGAAGTCACCCAGTGGTTGAACCTTTCGAACCAGTAATTGAAGAGACAAGTTAAGGACATACATCTTCTCCAAAGGTGAGGACACACCCAATATAAAGAAGGAATATGAAGCTACACCTACCTCCCATGCCATCCTAGTATCGCATGTCTACAAATGTTGTGTCCCACATCAATTGTGTCTAGCCCAGACACATCTATACTTGAGATATATGAAGTTCAAGGAAGCGATGAAGAAGCTACATGTTGATATCTCTTTATTTGACACTCTTTCTAAAATCCCCTCCTAGACCAAGTTCTTCAAAGCTCTCCTACTTGCAAGTACATAACAAAGAGTTTGAAACTATGAAACTAGCATGAAGAACATCAAACATCATCCTGAGCAAGATGCTAAAAAAACTCAAAGAACGAGGATCTAATGACATCTCTTACTTTTTTGAGGACTCCACATGCTAATATGGTCTAGATGGCCTTAGGGCAATATTTTCTATCATTCCCTACAGTTTTTGCAAAAGACTAGGCTTCACCACTGACATTCGTCCCACTAGCATTATGATTCAACTTGTTGAATCTTCTATGACCACCCCTATGTGGAATGTAGAAGACATCCCCATGAGAGTGGGTCCTAATTCTTATTGCCCCTATGATTTTATCATCATGGATGTTAATGAGGATCTTCAATACCCCCTGATCTTTGGGCATTCGTTCCTTGTATCTGCCAAAGCCTTAATTGATGTTGAAGTAGGAATCTTGACATTAAGTCTTGGGATGGACACAATTGACTTTAAGGATTTTGAGAAACTTATGGGTCCCTCTTTCTAGGAGAAATGCTTCCTCTTTGGCTTCATTGACAAGATGGAACAACTACAATAGAAGACACCTACTTTTGAATACCCTCTTGAGATAGCATTCATAGACCCTAATGCCCACGAATTGAATGACGAACATGTGAAATAGATTATTTTTCACCTAGACAACACTGAAGAAGACCCTAAAGCCAAGTATGAAGAACTCAAGTGTATTTATACAATTGATGAAGAATACAAGGAGCCCACCAGATCAAAATGAATCCTCTACCCGAGGGGCTAAAATATGTCTTTCTAGATGACGTAAAGAGGTATGTCCAGTCATCATCAACGTAGATCTCAATGTCGAGCAAGAAGACATATCATTGATTGAACTGAAGCAGAGATAGAAGGTATCAAGATACAAATGATTAACCTAACTAGAGTTATACAAGCCCTTTAAATGCATAAAATAATACTATTGACAACTACAATCCCTACATTGATCTTCAACACAAGTTGAACCCATTTTTGAAGGAGGTCGTGCATAAAGAGGTGGAAAATATACTGCTTTCTGGGATTATATATACCATCTTTGATTCACAATGGGTGAGTCATATGAAAGTAGTTCTAAATAAAGGGGACACTATAATAGTTTTGAATGAGAATAATGAGCTTATCTCCATCCTCATTGTAATAGGTGGTGTGTGTGCATCGACCATCATCAGCTCAACAACGCTACTTGGAAGGGCCATTTCCCCCTTCCATTTCTTGATCAAGTCCTGGAAAGACTTACACACTAGGAGCTCTTCTTTTATTCCTATGGATACTTTGGCTTCTACCAAATACCCATCCACCCAAGAAATCAAGAAAATACTACCTTCACGTGTCCCGTTATCACATATGGCTTCCTTGATATGCCATTCAGATTATGCAATGCACTGACCACATTATAGAATTGCATGCTCGATATCTTTGCCAGCCTTACAAAGACAATAATGGAAATCTTCATGGATGACTTCTTAGTCTATGGAGGTTCTTTTGACGTCTGCGTACACCATCTTCCCATAGTCTTGGAAAGTTATAAAGAATCACATATGGTGCCTAATTGGAAAAAGTGACACTTCATGGTGAAGGAGGGGATTGTCCTAGGGCATCATGTTAGCTCCTAAGGCATTGAGGTCTACAAGGCAATGATCAAACTAATTGCCAAGATATTTCCTTGAACCACTATCAAAGAAGTCCAAGCATTCCTAGAACATCCTAGATTCTATAGGGGATTCATTGATGACTTCAACAAGATCAATAAGACCCTTACAGACCTTCTCCAGGATGATGTGGACTTCATCCTTGATCCCAACTGCATGAAGAACTTCAACACCCTTTAGGGTTTTGTTCGCATTGACCCCATGTTGTGGTGATTTTGTGAACTATTTGTATGTGAGAGTCCATTTAGATTGAATAGGGAACAAAAATAAGAATTTTATGTCTAACATCTGCCATCACTATTAGGATTAGCCTTATATATTTAGGTTGTGTTTAGACGACCTCTATTGTTGGTACATATCTAAATAGGAATCTCCTCTCACTCTTAAACAGTGTCATTCTAGTCAACTTAGAGGCCACATGAGATCCAAAAATATTACATTTAAGTTCCTTTAGTGTGCGTTCTTTTTCCACTCTGTCATTAAGGATGCTTATAGATTTGTCAAATCTTGAAACCAATGTCAGCGATCTGGTATATTTCTAAGATAGATGAGATGCCATTAAATCTTTGGAAAGAAATTGAGATAATTGACGTTTGGGGTGTGGATTATATGGGTCCATTCCCCTTCTCTTATGGATTATTATATATCCTTGTCAGTGTTGATTATATTTCCAAATGGGATTGCTATATCCCCACAATTTCTAGAGACTCCAAGCCAATCATCAAGTCATTCAAGGACATCATCTTTCCATGTTTTGGTGTTCCTTGCATTGCTATTTTTTATGGAGGATCTCATTTCCTCAAGCACAACTTCGAAGTGCCCCTTCACAAGTACACTCTCAGCATATGGATACTATATACCACCTTTATACGAGTGGTCAAGTGGAAGTTTCTAATCGCCAAATCAAATCCATTCTTAAGGAGACAGTCAATAGAACAAGGCAAGATTGGTTTCACAAGCTGAATGACACACTCTTTGCTTATCAAACTGCTTACACGACTCCCTTAGGTACTAAACCTTTCAGAATAATTAATGTGAAATATTTTCACCTACTAGTGGATCTTGAACACAAGGCCTGATGGGTCATCAAACATCTCAACTTTGACTACTGTGCAGAAATAGAAAATTGTTTGCTTCAACTACAAGAACTAGAAGAGCTAAGACTGAAAGCATATGAGAATGCATGCATTTATAAGGAGTGAAAAAAATGTGGCCTGATGGGAACTTGAAGGAAAAATATCTAAAGGTTAGAGATCAAGCATTACTACACAATTCTTTAGCACATGAGACTTTTGTCCCACTAATTAGCAAGCGGTCATAAGAAAGTTTTGATAAATGGGCCAAATTTCCATTGATTTTTCCTTTATTAGTTGATGATTGTTTGATTAATTATAGGCATAGACCCTATGACACATGCTAATAGCCCCTCCCTACCCTGAGTGGGTTTGCATCTTCATAATATCATGTCATCTTTGTCACTCTGCCCTTCTATTAGTTGACAACCAATGAAAGCACAATGTTCTCCTACCAATGGAAATCCATCACAAATGTCTACCAATGGAATCTCTACCTTTGCCTTGCAATGGGAGTTCTTCGTCGGCAACCAATAGGATCCTAATGTGGCTAAAATGACAAAACTCTCAGATTCCATTAACCAATGGAATTTTTGCCTTTGTCTTCCAGTATCTACCTCAACAAATGATGATCTACCCCCTCTTCCTTTCAATGGAATCCCTACGTGCCTTAGTCGACAAAAGTTTTGTACGCAAATTATAATGGAACTCTTGGTTTATCAACTTACAAAACTCCTGGTCCATCAATTGATAGAACTTTAGCGTACATATCTTCTGATGGAAACAATGTGTTTTAGGTAATGTGAAGGTGAGCTTAGAGTGATATGTGTATGTAATCCCAACGTCAAAAGGGGGATTTACCTAGCCCCAATATATGTATTTTCATGCTTAATATGATGCAACAAGAGAGTTAATGATAGGTAGCGGTGGCAAAACCCATTCCACCCTAGTGTTTTCATGCATGATATATATAAACTTAATCCAACCTTTTTATTATTGTAGTCTTAGAGTACTAAAAATAGACCATATTTATGCCAAGTATTAGTTGTTGTGTGGTTGCCTTGATATAATAATTCTTAAATATGTAGTACTTTGGATTCAATCCTAATTCTATACTCTGACAAGATCCGACTGCTTGCAGGTGGTGATTAATGTAGATAGTTTAGATAAAAACCAAGGGACTCTTCCCTAGGTGAATTTCCATTTGCAATAACACCAACATCTATATAAAGATTGAACACAAGGCATGGAAACATCATCCTCTCAAAGTTTAGTCTTTATTTTTTTGATCTAGTGTAAACTATTGGAGATACATATGAGATAAACATCACATGTTTACTCACATGAGCATGGACATGCATCTATAGTCTCACTCATCAAGTAGATATAAGAGCTTTCTTCATCATTTTGTTAACATTCACCCAGTAGTGTGCTGATTTTGTGAACTATCTATATGTGAGAGTCCATTTAGTTTGAGCAGAAAACAAAAAGAAGAATTTTGTGTCTGACACTTGCCATTACTATTGGGATGAGCCTTATCTATTTAGGTTGTGTTTAGACAACCTCTATTGTGCATCTCTAAAGAGGAAGCTCCTCTAACTCTTGAACAGTGTCATTCTAGTCCAACTAGAGGCCACATGAACTCTAAAAATATTGCTTTTAAGTTCCTTAAGTGTCAGTTCTTTTGGCCCTATATCTTCAAGGATGCTTATATCTCTGTCAAGTATTGCAACCAACGTCAGAAAATTGCTATATTTCTAAGAGAGATCAGATGCCATTAAATCTTTGGCAATAAAAAGAGATGACTGACGTTTGGGGTGCAGATTACATAGGTCCATTCCCCTCCTCTTATGGTTTCTTATACATCCTTGTCATTGTTGATTATATTTCCAAATGGGTTTGACATATCCCCACAATTTCTAGAGACTCCAAGCCAATCATGAAGTCATTCAAGGACATCATCTTTCCACATTTTGGTGTTCCTTGCACTGTCATTTTTTTATAGAGGATCTCACTTCCTCAAGCATAGCTTTGAAGCACCCCTTCACAAGTACACTCTCAGCGTATGGTTATTGTATACCACCGTCAGACGAGTGGTCAAGTGAAAGTTTATAATCTCCAAATCAAAGCCATTCTTAAGGAGACAGTTGATAGGACAAGGCAAGATTAGTCTCACAAGCTGAATGACACACTCTTGGATTATCAAATTTTTTACAAGACTCCCTTAGGTACTATACCCTTTAGAATAATTTATGCAAAGTATTATCACCTACCATTGGAGGTTGAACACAAGGCTTAATGTTCCATCAAACATCTCAACTTTTACCTGTGTGTAGCAAAACAAAATCATTTGCTTCAACTACAAGAGCTAGAAGGCCTAAGACTGAAAGCATATGAGAACATATTCATTTACAAGGGGTGCAAAAATATGTGGCATGATGGGCACTTGAAGAGGAAAGATCTATAGGTCAGATGTCAAGCATTACTACAAATTTTTTCTTCATTGTTTTATCTAAGAAAGCTCAAGACCTAATGGTTGGGCTCATTCATCATCAAGCACATCTTCATTCATGGTGTTGTTACAATTTGGAATGAGAAGACTAGTAAATTCAAAGTTAATAGCCAATGTCTCAAACGTTACTTCACAAAAAATGATATGTAGGACAGCCAATACCTCTCTCTTTAACACTACATATCATGACTAAACTTCAGGTGTCAAGTCGGTGATGTTAAATGAAGGCACTTATAAGGAGGAAACTCGAGTGTTCCTCTCATTTTTATCTCTTTTCCATTTTACTTCATATTTACATTTAGCTAGTTGGTGCATCTCATGACAAGATCATAAGTTATAACAAATTTGATTGTATGTGAATGACTTTCGGTGAATGGAGAGTAACCACAGCTCATGGTCCAACCAGCAAAGTTCTTATCCTCAACTTGTATTCAATGTTTGCTTTAGGACAAGTAAATATCTAAGTTTGGGGTGGAGGGTGGGTGTTACATATTATAATCTCTGCCTACACCTATTTGTTTGTAACTTACTATCTCATCATTCCATTTCTATGTTGCATTTAGATTAAATTTTTCAGATTTTTTCTTTTCTAGAGTAATCAAATCCATTACCTAACCGACTTATATACAAAAAATTTTCTTGCATATATGTACTTTACTCCCCTTACTCTAAGCAACATCTCACAATGACTAATGTTTGAAACAAACTAAAGGCTAGAAATCACCCCATGTGGCCTAGAAATCCTAAAATCATGTTTCTTTGGAAAACATGGAAAGTAGTTGAGGAACTAAATGGAATCAAACACATCATTCTTATAACTGACTAGTGAAACAAATTCATGGAATCATCACTTTTCCCCTTAGTCATGTCACTATTCGACCTTAATGAGACTAAAAGAACAACCAAATGCACTGAATTGCAAATCAAATTACATGTTGATCCAATCCTTCTTCTACACTTCTTCTATCTTCTTACATTCCATCCCTCAAAAAGAAAATAAAAATCCATAAAAAGTGCCAAACTCTAAGTTTGGGGTGGCACAACCCTCCCTACTCTAGCATCTTCTTCCATACCCCTCTCTATGTAATAGGTGCGTACCACCAAAACTAAAAGATGCCAATGTGGATAGAGTATTATTTTTGAAATATTGGTATTTGCACAAATAAATGCAATATCAAGTTGAGTAGAGGAGAAATTTGCATCTTCCTTCTACACCCATTCTCTCCATTTTCTACCTAGAGACACAATGAATGCCTCATTTTTATATCCTTTTTCACACACCCCGGTGTTGGATCATATGCATACTTTTTCCTCAAGACTCTTTGAACTTACATGAAAACTCTTAGATGTCCTGGTATTGGGGATAGTAGTTAGGAAGTGTTTTGAGGAAGTGAAATAAAAAAAGAAGGCATGTATAGAAGTGTTTTGAGGAAGTGAAATCGAAAAAGAAGGCAAATTTCCATCGGTTCATCCTTTTCTAGATTGATGATTCTTTGATAAATCATAGGCATATATCCTATGAGACACGCCAATAGTCCCTCCCCACTTTGAGTGGGTATGCATCTTCTTAATCATGTTAGTTTTCTCACTCTACCCTTATTTCTCGACAACTGATGGAAGCTTAGCATGCCTAAACTGAAAAAACTCCTAGATTCCATCAGCCGATGGAATCTTTGCCTTTTCCTTCTGTTGGGAGTTCTAACTCTACTACTAATGATCCACCCCCTCTGCCTTTCGATGAAATCCCTACATCCTCAATCGACGAAATCTTTGTACACCTTCTAGTGGAATTCTTGGCTTAACAACTGACATAACTCATGTCTCATCAATTAACAAAATTTCAATGCACCTATCTTCTAATGGAGACAATGTGTGCCTCAACCAGTAAAAGTCTTGTCACTCCACCTATCGATTGAAAGGCTTACTCCATTTTTTCATGGGATTCCTACTCATGCGTTCTAATATAATTTTGTATTCACAACCAATGAAGACTCTAGTCACCTACCAATGGTCATCCTACCCCTTCACATACTGACGAAAATATTGGATGATGTGAGATCCATCATATTCCTTGTGCAACTACCTCTCACCTTCATGGTGTCTGGCCACTTAATAACAAGCACTTAGTAAGGGTTCTAAACCCTAGACTCTGCTTATAAATACATGACCACAACTTGCAGAAAAGGAATCTGCCTCTGATGCTGCTAGAATGCCAAAATTAGTCTTGAGCCACCTATCTCCAATTTTCATCGACCATTTTTATTGTTTTCTTTCATCGATTTCCCAACCAACAACTTCCCAACCTATGTTGGGACTCCAACTCCCTAACCTTAAAAGAATATACATTAAGTATTCCCTCTCCACCATCAACCCATCATGTTATCCACCTACTTTACTTCACATAGTATCATACCCTGCCACAAGGAAAGGGGATTGTAAACTTCTAGTTCACCTCTGACAAACATCAAGGTGTGTTCTTGCTTCTTGTTAGACACTCTCATCTCCAAACTGAAGAAATACTTTTGACACCGTAACTATCTTCTTCTTCTTTTATGATGATGGCTATCTCCCTCTCTTACCTTGTTAAACTTATTATTGCTTCCATGAGTGATTAATCCCCTTGTTTGGGTGTAGGGACTAGCCCTGCTACCCAATTTTGTTCTATCTACTGTATCTATCATTGTATGGACCACTATATCTTAAGAATAAATGATTTAATGCTTGTAAGCTTTCTTGATCAACAAGTTTACATGTTTATTAGATCTTAGGTGTAGAGAACTATCAACCCAGGATCTAGGATGTCGATTGATTCTTGTCAAGTCCTTGATGACAACTTTAGATAGGTGTTTTCTAAAGTGATAGATAAATGGTTTCTAAGTAATGTGAAGGTGAGCTTAGAGTGATATATGTCTGGGTTTTTATCTTAACATCAAAAGGGGGATTTACTTAGCACCAACATATGTATTTTCATGCTTAATATGATGTAGCAAGAGAGTGAATGATAGGTAGGGGTGGTGAAATCCATTCCACCCTATATATATAACCTTAGTCCAGCCTTTTTATTATTGTAATCTTAGAGTACTAAAAAATAAATCATATTTGTGTCAACTAGTTGTTGTGTGGTTGCCTTGATATGATAAAATTTAAATATGTAGTCCTTTGGTTTCAATCCTTATTTATACTATGACAAGATCTGACCTCTTGCGGGTGGTGATCATTGTATGTAGTTTAGGTAAAAAAATAAGGGACTCTTCCCTAGGGGGCCGTTCAGATCCTGACATTAGAAATGTGGCAGTTTCAGATGTTGGCATCATTTAATTTTCAGAGCATCACCCCTAGCAGCTGTGAAAACCATTTTGCGCACGGAGCAGCAACATGCAAAAAAGATATGATAAATGGCTCACCAGGGCTGAGGATGGGTCGCAATGCGGCAGTGTTCACTCCCATTAAATACGGCAGGATTTTGAAGCTTGTCAATTAATGAAGATGAATACCAGATCAAATACAGAGGATGATATTTACTATCAAACTAAGGCTCCATTTTATATACAAAAAGTAGTAGTTAAAAAGATGTCAGCCAAACAGAGCTTAGGTGAATTTTCATGTGCAATAGCACCAACATCTATATACATATTGAATACAAGGCATTGAAAAATCATCCTCTCAAAGTTCAATTATTGTTTCTAGATCCAGAGTTGACTATTTGAGATACATATGAGTTCAACATTACATGTTGACTCACATGATCATGTCCATGCATCTATAGTCTCACTCATCAAGTGGCCATGGATATCACTCCACTAGGAGGGACACATTCCATTACACCACTCACAATAATCCACATCTTCATAGTGCACCCAAGTACTACATGTATGACAACCCTTATTCCATGTCACCTTGGGCAGTGTTAACATATATTGATTGTAGTGACTTCAAGTCTAAGGACCACAATCACCATTGTCACATAGAGATATGATTTAGATTGACATTAATGGATTCCACGTATCATACTCAAAGTAGGTATGTCCAGTACAACTTGTTCTCTAACAAGTACATGTGTATTTGAGTTGACATCCAATATCATGATTAAAGAGATATAGTCATTGCTAAGTAGACATACTAGTCATATGTATAATTTTTGTCTTGTAATTTCCCAATAATAACTTACTAGGGACATTACAAGCATGTGTACTCTTTATATGATCTTAACTTTAAGTCCTCAACCCAACCCATATGTCATCAAGTCAAGACTTCCTTAGGACGTTATTATATTTATTCATCATCTCAATACTAAAGAAAACATAAAAATTGGAACCGAGTTTATTAATATTCAAATAAATTACAAAGTTTGTCATTTTAATCACCATGTGATTGGCACTCAATGCATGCTGATAACAATCTCCCAAAGTCCAAGTGATCTAACATGACCGTCATGCTTGTTCTGAGAAAGTGCTTTAGTCATCGGATTAACAACATTGCTTTCAGTTGGTGAAACATACTAAATTTTACTACCAAATATAATTATGAACTATTTTACATAATTTTCCCCTACTTGAAAACCTTAATTACAAAATTCCTAGGAATATATTGATACTTGAAAATTTCTTAAATTAGGATACTTAACATTTTGATCAAATTAGCACAACAGGGACCCACAATAAAGAACTTAAACCTCATTATGCACATTTGGCCTTAGAATCACATTAAAAGATACTATGGATATTTAGATATTCATATTTGAAATAATTTTGAGTGTAATTGGTTTTAGCCATCTTGGATTCATGAATTGCAGAAGTTAATATTTTGAATATTTAGAATAATGACATTTAAACTAGTGTTGAAAATTTAAAAAGGAATGGATGTATGGATAGGGAGATATAAAATAAGAAGAAACTGTAAATCTATACTACTATAAAAAGAAGGAGTTTTTCAAGTAATTACAAACATACTATTTTTATGCTCTTTGACCAATCACAAACCAGCATTTTGAAATGGTGCTCTCTCCTTCACTCACCCTCTTCTTAGAATTTTTCTCATTTTTTTGTATTTTAAATGTCTTTATTTCTCCCACGTCTCTCGATCTCCCCTCCACCTCCATCCATGTTTCGACCCACTCTCTCCAGTTTTCATACTTAATCACGTTTTACATTTTTTTTTCAATAATGTATCTTCTGCAATTTCCTTATGTTTATCTCTCAAAAGACCACAACAAATTAACGTTTCATATACCACATTTCCTATTTTTACTTACAATCCAACTGCATCTTACCAATCCAAATCCCAGTCAAAGACAGCTTGATAACTTTAAATCACAACCCCCACTCTCTCCATTATCCGCCCACTCCAATCTTTTATTTTTTATTCTGCACTTTTATTTTTATTTTTCATACTCTAAACCAAATACTACCTTAAAAAAAGTGAATCATGTACAACCGAACCCCACTATCTACACACACCCAGATTGCATCTGTCTTCATAGGGGTTCTCTTTCTCTACCTATCTCTTCCACGGTAATTGTAGCATCGAGAAGTAGTTTAGGTTGCCCTGCAATAGAAGCATCAGTTCATCCCACACCAGTATTCAAAGGAGAAGGTTAATATATTTATTGGAGCGAACCACTCATCAGTCTGCCCCAACAAAAATTCCTATTTCTACTCTTTCTCTATACATGTTGTGGTCTGTCTTTGTTGGCCACCGCAACAATTCAATTGACCTTTTTGTCGCTTGTTTCCAGGATCCATTTCAGGACCACCCTCTTCTCTGGCATCGTCAGCCGCCCCTTCTCTGACATAACTGCAAAAATGGTATAGTCAAGCAGTTCGCAGTTATGCCTATTGGCGTACGTGAATGAGGCATTTGAGGCTCCAAGTCTCAAAGACTGTCTGAGGAGGTGAGCGTGGAGGTCGGGATGGTCTTTTGCTTCAGATCAACCGCGAGTAGAATAAGGTATAGTTCGTAATAGGGTACAAACTGCGATATAAGTCTGTTATGCGATAGTCTCCTGCGCGGCTGCTCTCCCAGGATCCAACAGTGTTTGTCGACGTGAAGCGCGCACACACAGTCACGACGACGAGAGAAAGACAACTGATCATCCTTCCAGTGGACAGACTGCAGGCGAAGGAGAAGAGAGGAGAAGAAACGAGAGAAGTTTTTCGCCTGTGCCAAACGACAGCGGAAAACAAACATAAATAACCAGGAAAGGAAGCGTGAAAGGATGCATTCGGTTGCAAACGCGGTGTGCTTTGGAACTGCCAAACGAACAGATGCATTGCAACGACCCAGGTTAAAAAATGGTTCAATGAACCGAAGGGCAAAACCAAGCCGGGGCTGCGCCCACACAAGGGGCTCCGAGAGGCCGGATTTGCACCCCCCCTGCGTGCGGGATGCGACGTGCGCCGACACGCCTGATTAAAGAGTTTTCAGACTGGGCCGGCCCAAACCCCATTGGCAAGGCCCACCATGCGCGTGCGTAGGGCCTATTCCCTTTCATTCCTCAATTGTAATATGGACAAGGGTCTATATATAAGGAGGAGGGAAGTCTCCAACACAAGCAATATGGGACTAAACCTTTTGCATTTTGGTTTGAAATACAGCAAAGAAGTATAACAATCCCCCACTATTTCAAAACAAACAATATAAAAACCGAGTTGACCACTGGAAGAACAAAAACAAATGACATGCATAAGCTTTGGTAGAACTGAGTTCTTTGAACTAAAACATAGAGTAGATGTACGTAATCTGTAGAAGATTAGTGGAACTATGTTCTTGAACTAATTCCTCCTATATCTGATTAGTGGTACATTACTCACATGACATTCATAAAATCAATTACCTTTCTTACGGATTGGCGCCTTTAGGCCATGCGCCTACTGGGAAAATTCATGAATGCTCTAGAGATTTGCCCAAATCTCAACAGGAGCGACCCCACTCCACACTCATATAGTTGGACTTTAATCAAGCATATATCGCAGTATATACACCACCATTAATGGCTATGAAATCCAATAAGAAAATATATTCAACTGAATCATTGCAAATTATTATTTACATCATAAGAATGAGATACATTTATTACAACACATTGAGTCATCCAGTGACTTCGTTTTTCCCATTGAACCTTCTTTCCGGTATCACTGTTCATGAAGGTTGGGTATCCATCACTTTGACATTTGGTAAGGGCATAATCCCGTTCTCCTCGATATATCGCTCACTAGTCTTTGACTTAATGGCTTTGTCAGAGGATCGGCCAAATTTAATTCTGACTTTACATAATCCATAGAGATTATGCTATCACATACAAGCTGCCTCACAATATTGTGACGTAGACGAATATGTCTACTCTTCCCATTGTAAACTTTGTTTTTAGCTCTTGATATGGCAGCTTGATTATCACAGTGTATAAACACTGGTGGAGAAGGTTTCTCCCAAATGAGAAGATCCATTAGAACATGTCTTAGCCATTCGGCTTCAGTTCCAGCCTTTTCTAAGGCAATAAACTCAGATTCCATAGTGGAACGAGCTATACAAGTTTGCTTGGAAGATTTCCAAGACACAACACCTCCAACCATAGTGAAGATGTAGCCACTTGTAGATTTCAATTCATCTGAATCCGAAATCCAATTGGCATCACAATATCCTTCTAGCATAGTTGGAGATCCACAAAAAATCAATCCATGATTAATTGTGCCTTTAAGGTATCTTAAAACCCTACGTAGAGCATCCCAATGATCCTTATTAGGATTTTGAGTATATCTACTTAATCTCCCTACTGCATATGCTAGATCTGGACGAGTACAATTCATTAAGTACATCAGGCTTCCAATTACTTGTGCATATTTGACTTGTTGAACACTATTACTTTTATTTTTCTTGAGATTGTAATTAGGATTAAAAGGTGTACTTATCGGCTTACAATCAAACATTGAAAAGTTATTGAGAATTTTCTCAACATAGTGTTCTTGGGATAGCATGATGCAATCATCATTTTTAAGAAGTTTAATTCCTAAAATTACATCTGCCTCTCCCATATCTTTCATGTCAAAATTAGAAGCCAAGAAGCCTTTTGTACTATTTATTTTATTAATATTAGTACCAAAAATAAGCATGTCATCTACATAGAGACATATTATAACACAATCTTGGTTATTGACTTTGGAATATATACATTTGTCTCATTCATTTATATGGAATCCATATGATACAACGACCTTATCAAATTTCTCATGCCACTGTTTAGGTGCTTGTTTCAACCCATAGAGAGATTTGATTAGTTTGTATACCATATGTTCTTTTCCCGAAACTACATACCCTTCGGGTTGATCCATATAAATTTCCTCATCTAAATCTCCATTCAAGAAAGTAGTTTTAACATCCATTTGGTGTATAATTAACTTCTTAATAGATGCCAAAGTAATTAAAATCCTGATTGAAGAGATTCTAGTAACAGGAGCAAAGGTATCAAAATAGTCAATATCCTTTTGTTGTTTATATCCCTTGGCAACTAAACGAGCTTTGTATTTATCTACAGTCCCATCCGTTTTCAATTTTCTTTTAAATATCCATTTACACCCTATGGGTTTAATACCTGGTGGAAGTTCCACTAGTCCCCATGTATGATTAGATAATATAGATTCAATCTCACTATTAATTGCTTCCTTCCATAAAGAGGAATTAGTTGAATTAATAGCTTCATTGTAAGATTGAGGGTCATTATCCACTATAAAGGAATAGAAATCATCACCAAGATTCTTTTCCTTCCTCATCCTAGTGGATCTTCTAGGTTCTATATCATCCGATTCTAAAACATCAATAGAATTAGATGTACTTGGGATATTCTCTAAAATTTCATTTGAAGGATTAGCTAAGTTTTCTAAGGGAGTTTTCATAGGAAAAATATGCTCAAAAATTCAGTATTTTTAGATTCAACAATTGTATTAGGTTCTACAACATTATTGCCACTTCTAATAACCAACAATCTATATGTGGCACTATTTTGAGCATAACCTATAAAAACACCATCTAGGGTTCTACATCCCAATTTTCGTTTTTTAGACTCAGTTAATAAGACTTTAGCTAGACACCCCCATCCTTTGAGGTATTTCAAATTAGGAGGATATCCTTTCCATAATTCATATGGTGTCTTATTTGTCTTCCTACTAGGGATGTAATTTTGAAGAAAATAAGATGACACAATTGCTTCCCCCTACAAGTTGTTGGGTGCTCCTGAATTGATTAAAATAGAATTCATCATCTCCTTTAGAGTTCTATTTTTACATTTAGCAATACCATTTGATTGAGGCGAATATGGAGGTGTGTATTCATGTATAATACCATGGTTCACACAAAATTCATTAAAGGGAGAACAATCATATTCACCACCCCTATCTGAGCGAAGATGTTTTATTTTCTTATTGAGTTGATTTTCTACTTCTATTTTATAATTAACAAACATTCCAAAGGCTTCATCCTTTGAATGTAGTAAATATAATTTTGTATATCGTGAGAAATCATCTACAAAAATAATGTAGAAACATTTCCCACCTCTAGATAGATTTCCTTTTAAATCTCCAAGATCAGTGTGAATTAAATCGAGCAATTCAGAATTTCTATGTGAAATTTGAGGACAAAGTTTCTTGGTTGATTTAGTTTCAGCACATATTTGACATTTATTATTTAAATTAACAACACCATAAATATCCTTTAGTAAACCTAAATATTTCATGCGTTGTAAATATTTAAAATTAACATGTTCTAATCTACTATGCCATACATCAAAAGAATCAATGATATAAGCAGAAGGACTTATTTCATTAGCAGAAGAGTTTGGTACATTCAACAGAAAGAGACCATTTGAGCAGTAACCCATGCCTAAGTAGTCCCCAGACTTGGTGAGAATGACCTTGTTTGATTCAAAGGACACTTTCACCCCAAATGTAACAAGTTGAGAAACAAAAATTAAATTAACACGGATATCTGGGATAAACAACACATCTTTGATCAGTAGAATTTTTCCAGAAGTCATCTTGATCATGACCTTGTCCTTTCCGGTCATAGGAGAAGCAGTTGAGTTGCCCATGACAACCCGATGTTCCTCCTGTCCTACTTCAGTATAGGTCACAAAGGCATCTCTGTTGCCACTGATGTGGCGACTAGCCCCCGAGTCAATGATCCAATCATTCTGGTGGAATGATCCCATGCTGACAATGCTGACAAATGCCACAAATACGTCCTCAGTAATAAGGTTGGTTGAAGGTTCCTTTGAATCCACTGCTTGTTTTTTTCCTATTCCTGCATTTAGGAGAAGTATCACCAGGTTTGCCACAAACATAGCAAAAAACATTCTTTTTATTAATATCTTTATTTCCTTTATATTTATTCTTATTTCCTTTCCCTTTCTTATTTTTCCACTTATTTTTAGACTGATCAGTAGAAACTTTATTTTCTTTAACTTCATTATTAACAAAGTTAGCAGTACATGACAACTCTTTATTCAGTTCAGATTTTTCTCTAGTACAGTTTTGATCTTCAACTCGGATATGTATTATTACATCATCCAATGACATTGTCTTTCTTTTGTGCTTTAAATTGTTCTTGTAATGTTTCCAAGAACCAGACAATTTTTCAATTAAAGAACTCACAACGAAAGACTCAGGAAGATCAATTTTTTCATTTTTCAAATCATCAAGTAAAATCTAAAATTCATGAATTTGAGTTGTTATATCTTTATCTTCAGTTATTAGAAAATTTAGAAAATTCGCAACAGTAAATTTTTGAGTAGAAGCCTCTTCCAGAATATATTTCTTATTCAGACTTTCCCAAATTTCGGATGCAGTTTTAATTGGAAAGTATGTGTCAAACAGTTGGTTAGACAATGTACTTAGAATTACATGTCGACAAATGCGATTTGCTTTTTCCCAATCAACAGAATCATTTTCAGGTTTGGGTTCAGTTAAAGCAAACGATACATTATAAACTTCTAAAGCAGTAATAATTTTTTCTTGCCAACGCCTATATTGTTGTCCATTAAACTGTTCAATTTTCGTAACATCAGGGATTGGTGTTTGTGAAGCAGCAGAAATAGTGACAATTTGGTTGTTATTATTTGATGGCGTCACAGGCGTAAAGGGGGTTTCAAAACCTTCCATATTAGTACCCATCAGAGAAACATGATACTCTTAAGATTGTAGTTCGTAATAGGGTACAAACCGCGATGTAAATCGTTAACAGTAAATCTTTTACCAGAGATACGCTGAGGCATGCAGAGAGCACTGTCCTTAAGAGTATTTCCGCGGTACTCGACGGAGAGCGCATGTGCGATAGTCTCCTGCGTGGCTACTCTCCGAAGATCCAACAACTTTTGCCGATGTGAAGCGCGCACACGCAGTCACGACGACGAGCGAAAGGCAACTGATCGTCCTTCCCGTGGACCGACTGCAGGCGGAGGAGAAGAGAGGAAGAAGAAATGAGAGAAGTTTTTCATTTTTGTCGAACGATAACGGAAAACAAACATAAATAACCAAGAAAGGAAGCCTGAAAGGATGTGTTCGGTTGCAAACACGGTGCGGTTTGGAACTACCAAATGAACAGATGCATTGCAGCGGCCCAGGTTAAAAAATGGTTCAATGAAATGAAGGGAAAAACCAAGTCGGGGCCGCACCCACACAATGGGCTCTAGGAGGCCGGATTTGCACCCCCCCTGCGCGCGGGATGCGACTTGCCCTGAATCGCCCGATTAAAGGGTTTCCGGACCGAGCTGACCTAAACCCCATTGGCAAGGCCCACCGTGTGCGTGCGTAGGGCCTATTCCCTTTCATTCCTCAATTATACTATGGATAAGGGTCCATATATAAAGAGGAGGGAAGTCTCCAACACAAGCAATATGGGACTAAACTTTTTTCCTTTTGGTTTGAAATACAACAAAGAAGTATAACAATTCCCCACTATCTCAAAACAAACAATATAAAAACCGAGTTGACCACCGAAAGAACTTAAACAAATGACATGCATAAGCTTTGGTAGAACTGAGTTCTTTGAACTAAAGCATAGGGTAGATGTACGTAATCTGTAGAAGATTAGTGGAACTATGTTCTTGAACCAATTCTTCCTTTATCTGATTAGTGGTACATTACTCACATGACATTCATAAAATCAATTACCTTTCTTACGGATTGGCACCTTTAGGCCATGCGCCTACTGGGAAAATTCATGAATGCTCTAGAGATCTGCCCAAATCTCAACAGGAGCGGCCCCACTCCACACTCATATAGTTAGACTTTCATCAAGCATATATTGCAGTATATACACCACCATTAATGGCTATGAAATCCATTAAGAAATATATTTAACTGAATAATTGCAAATTGTTGTTTACATCATAAGAATGAGATACATTTATTACAACACATTGAGTCATCCAGTGACTTCATTTTTCCCATTGAACCTTCTTCCCGGGATCACCGTTCATGAAGGTTGGGTATCCATCACTTCGACATTTGGTAAAGGCATAATCCCATTCTCCTCAATGTATCACTCACTAGTCTTTGACTTAATGGCTTTTTCAGAGGATCAGACAAATTTAATTCTGACTTTACATAATCCATAGAGATTATGCTATCACATACAAGCTACCTCACAATATTGTGACGTAGACGAATATGTCTACTCTTCCCATTGTAAACTTTGTTTTTAGCTCTTGCTATGGTAGCTTGATTATCACAGTATATAAACACTGGTGAAGACGGTTTCTCCCAAATGGGAAGATCCATTAGAACATGTCTTAGCCATTCGGCTTCAGTTCCAACCTTTTCTAAGGCAATAAACTCAGATTCCATAGTGGAACGAGCTATACAAGTTTGCTTGGAAGATTTCCAAGACACAGCACCTCCACCCATAGTGAAGATGTAGCTACTTGTAGATTTCAATTCATCTTAATCTGAAATCCAATTGGCATCACAATATCCTTCTAGCACAGTTGAAGATCCACAAAAAATCAATCCATGATTAATTGTGCCTTTAAGGTATCTTAAAACCCTACGTAGAGCATCCCAATGATCCTTATTAGGATTTTGAGTATATCTACTTAATCTCCCTATTGAATATGCAAGATCTGGATGAGTACAATTCATTAAGTACATCAGGCTTCCAATTACTTGTGCATATTTGACTTGTTGAACACTACTACTTTTATTTTTCTTGAGATTGCAATTAGGATTAAAAGGTGTACTTATCGGCTTACAATCAAACATTGAAAACTTATTGAGAATTTTCTCAACATAGTGTTCTTGGGATAGCATGATGCAATCATCGTTTTTAAGAAGTTTAATTCCTAAAATTACATCTGCCTCTCCCATATCTTTCATGTCAAAATTAGAAGCCAAGAAGCCTTTTGTACTATTTATTATATTAATATTAGTACAAAAAATAAGCATGTCATCTACATAGAGACATATTATAACACAATCTTGGTTATTGACTTTGGAATATATACATTTGTCTCCTTCATTTATATGGAATCCATATGATACAATGACCTTATCAAATTTCTCATGCCACTGTTAAGGTGCTTGTTTCAACCCATAGAGAGATTTGATTAGTTTGTATACCATATGTTCTTTTCCCGAAACTACATACCCTTCGGGTTGATCCATATAAATTTCTTCATCTAAATCTCCATTCAAGAAAGCAACTTTAACATCCATTTGGTGTATAATTAATTTCTTAATAGATGCCAAAGCAATTAAAATCCTGATTGAAGAGATTCTAGTAACAGGAGCAAAGGTATCAAAATAGTCAATATCCTTTTGTTGTTTATATCCCTTGGCAACTAAACTAGCTTTGTATTTATCTACAGTCCCATCTGTTTTCAATTTTCTTTTAAATATCCATTTACACCCTATGGGTTTAATACCTGGTGGAAGTTCCACTAGTTCCCATGTATGATTAGATAATATAGATTCAATCTCACTATTAATTGCTTCCTTCCATAAAGATGAATCAGTTGAATTAATAGCTTCCATTATCCACTATAAAGGAATAGAAATCATCACCAAGATTCTTTTCCTTCCTCATCCTAGTGGATCTTCTAGGTTCTATATCATCCGATTCTAAAACATCATTAGAATTGGATGTACTTGGGATATTCTCTAAAATTTCATTTGAAGGATTAGCTAAGTTTTCTAAGGGAGTTTTCATAGGAAAAATATGCTCAACAAATTGAGCATTTTTAGATTCAACAATTGTATTAGGTTCTACAACATTGTTGCCACTTCTAATAACCAAGAATCTATATGTGGCACTATTATGAGCATAACCTATAAAAACACCATCTAGGGTTCTAGATCCCAATTTTCGTTTTTTAGGCTTAGTTAATAAGACTTTAGATAGACACCCCCATACTTTGAGGTATTTCAAATTAGGAGGATATCCTTTCCATAATTCATATGGTGTCTTATTTGGCTTCCTACTAGGGATGTGATTTTGAAGAAAATAAGATGACAAAATCGCTTCCCCCCATAAGTTGTTGGGTGCTCCTGAATGAAAATAGAATTCATCATCTCCTTTAGAGTTCTATTTTTATGTTCAGCAATACCATTTGATTGAGGCGAATATGGAGGTGTGTATTCATGTATAATACCATGGTTCACACAAAATTCATTAAAGGGAGAACAATCATATTCACCACCCCTATCTGAGTGAAGACGTTTTATTTTCTTATTGAGTTGATTTTCTACTTCTATTTTTATAATTAACAAGCATTCCAAAGGCTTCATCCTTTGAATGTAGTAAATATAATTTTGTAAATCATGAGAAATCATCTACAAAAATAATGTAGAAACGTTTCCCACCTCTAGATAGATTTCCTTTTAAATCTCCAAGATCAGTGTGAATTAAATCAAGCAATTCAGAATTTCTATGTGAAATTTGAGGACACGGTTTCTTGGTAGATTTAGTTTCAACACATATTTGACATTTATTATTTAAATTAACAACACTATCAATATCCTTTAGTAAACCTAACGATTTCATGCATTGTAAATATTTAAAATTAACATGTCCTATTGTACTGTGCCATACATCAAAAGAATCAACGATATAAACAGAAGGACTTATTTCATTAGCAGAAGAGTTTGGTACACTCAACAGAGAGAGACCATTTGAGCAGTAACCCATGCCTAAGTAGTCCCCAGACTTGGTGAGAATGACCTTGTTTGATTCAAAGGACACTTTCACCCCAAACTTAACAAGTTGAGAAATAGAAATTAAATTAATACAGATATCTGGGACAAACAACACATCTTTGATCAGTAGAATTTTTCCACAAGTCATCTTGATCATGACATTGCCCTTTCCGGCCACAGGAGAGGCAGCTGAGTTGCCCATGACAACCCGATGTTCCTCCTGTCCTACTTTAGTGTAGGTCACAAATGCATCTCTGTTGCCACTGATGTGGCGACTAGCCCCCGAGTCAATGATCCAATCATTCTGGTGGAATGATCCCATGCTGACAATTCTGACAAATGCCACAAATACATCCTCAGTAACAAGGTTGGTTGAAGGTTCCTTCAAATCCACTGCTTATTTCTTCCTATGCCTGCATTTAGGAGAAGTATGACCAGGTTTGCCACAAACATAGAAAAAAACATTCTTTTTATTAATATCTTTGTTTCCTTTATATTTATTCTTATTTCCTTTCCCTTTCTTATTTTTTCCACTTATTTTTAGATTGATCAGTAGAAACTTTATTTTTTTTAACTTCATTATTAATAAAGTTAGCAGTACATGACAACTCTTTATTCAGTTCAGATTTTTCTCTAGTACGGTTTTGATCTTCAACTCGGATATGTATTATTACATCATCCAGTGACATTGTCTTTCCTTTGTGCTTTAAATTGTTCTTGTAATGTTTCCAAGAACCAGACAAATTTTCAATTAAAGAACCCACAACGAAAGACTCAGGAAGATCAATTTTTTCATTTTTCAAATCATCAAGTAAAATCCGAAATTCATGAATTTGAGTTGTTATATCTTTATCTTCAGTCATATGAAAATTTAGAAAATTTGCAACAGTAAATTTTTGGGTAGAAGCCTCTTCCAGAATATATTTCTTATTCAGACTTTCCCAAATTTCGGATGCAGTTTTAATTGGAAAGTATGCGTCAAACAGTTGGTTAGACAATGTACTTAGAATCACATGTCGAAAAATGCGATTTGCTTTTTCCCAATCAACAAAATCATTTTTAGGTTTGGGTTCAGTTAAAGCAAACGAGACATTAGAAACTTCTAAAGCAGTAATAATTTTTTCTTGCCAATGCCTATATTGTTGTCCATTAAACTGTTCAATTTTCGTAACATCAGGGATTGGTGTTTGTGAAATAGTAGAAATAGTGACGATTTGGTTGTTATTATTTGATGGCGTCACAGACGTAAAGGGGGTTTCAAAACTTTCCATATTAGTACCCATCAGAGAAATAAGATACTCTTAAGATTGTAGTTCGTAATAGGGTACAAACCGCGATGTAAGTCGTTAACAGTAAAGCTTTTACCAGAGATACACTGAGGCATGCAGAGAGCACTGTCCTTAAGAGTATTTCCGCGGTACTCGATGGTGAGCGCATGTGCGATAGTCTCCTGCGTGTCTACTCTCCCAAGATCCAACAACATTTGCCGACGTGAAGCGCGCACACGCAGTCACGGCGACGAGTGAAAGGCAACTGATCGTCCTTCCAGTGGACAGACTGCAGGCGGAGGAGAAGAGAGGAAGAAGAAACGAGAGAAGTTTTTCGTCTGTACCGAATGACAACGAAAAGCAAACATAAATAACCAGGATAGGAAGCGCAAAAGGATATATTCGGTTGCAAACGCGGTGCGGTTTAGAACTGCCAAACGAACAGATGCATTGCAGCGGCCCAGGTTAAAAATGGTTCAATGAAACGAAGGAAAAAACCAAGCCGGGGCCGTGCCCACACAAGGGGCTTTTTTTTGGTAAGTCAAGGGTCGCTTTTATTCATCCCACACCCCTCAGGTGGGCTACAAACATCATAAATACATCTCCCGCGCTTATAACTCAGGTATCATCCCAAGAAAACCCATCAAAAAAACACCAACTAAGACAAGGACCATTCTAAAAGCAATCATCGATCACATCTATCTCAAAAGAAATGTAGGGAATATTTCTCTTTTCCAATCTGGCCATACCACGAATTCTATTAGGAATTCTATTAGGATCCGTAGTGACAATCAGATTCGAGGAGCCACTTCCAAGCCTGCCAATCTCTCTCGGGATGGAGTTAATCAGTTTGTGCACACAACCACCAGAGACGCTTGCCCTCTCTAACTCCTCTCTAAGCTCATTCACATACGTTCTTGCTCTCCACGGCACAGAAGCATGATTCTAAAGAATGTTGTATATGCTATTATCATCCACTTCCATCGTAGAAATATGTAGCATATGATCTCCGGCCAGCTTAAGCCCGATGATTCACGCCTGAATGTATGCCAACTTGTAGTCCTCCTTTTGGAGCCATGCTCGGAAAATCATGCAGATTTCAGCATTGTGATTTCGGACAATTCCAGTTGCCCATCTGTGTTTATTTCCTTCCTCGTCCAAGTCCCTACCAATCGTCACATTTAGCTTAAGATTGAACATGTCTGGATTTGTCCATCTGATGAGACGAACCCTCCTCATCTTGAACGTAGGTTTGTTGATTCTAGCCTACCTCATCCTGGAGAGAAGATCCGGATTGCTTTTTAGATGAAAAACCTTCTTCTTCATCATCTAGTTAACAACGCCTATAAGACTGTTCCATTCATGTTCCAAAGATCTTGTATCACCAGCATATCGAGATGAGCATCTCAGCCTCCATATGGAAAGCGGTATATTGCCTGCCATGAAACCTGTAAACCAATTAGTCACCTCATTAGATAGCCCCGCCCCACAGATGCTAATGAGGGTCTGCACGTCATTCAGAGGTTCCTCGTCCGTCATCTCCTCGAACTTATCCCAAAATAATTTGGCAGCTTGTCCTTGAAAAAACAAATGATTCATGTCTTCCTCCTTCGGCTCATCACAACAGTTGCGCCGTGAGGCAAGCTGAATACAACAACTACTCTGAATATTATCGTCAGTCGGAATGGCTGCCCTTGCAATCTTCCAAATCAGAGTGCTGGCCTTTGGGTAATCCATCCTCCAAATCTTTCCCAGATCGCATGGTCCTTCCTGTTGCGCGTTCCGCAAAAGAGCCTTGGCCGATTTCAAAGAAAATCTATCGTTCTCCTCCATATCCGGGAGGCCGGATTGCACCCCCCCTACGTGTGAGATGCGACGTGCGCCGACGCTCCCGATTAAAGGGTTTTCCGGACCGGGCCGACCCAAACCTCATTGGCAAGGCCCACCGTGTGTGTGAGTAGGGCATATTCCCTTTCATTCCTCAATTATACTATGGACAAGGGTCCATATATAAGGAGAAGGGAAGTCTCCAACACAAGCAATATGGGACTAAACCTTTTTCCTTTTGGTTTGAAATATAGCAAAGAAGTATAACAATCCCCAACTATTTCAAAACAAACAATATAAAAACCGAGTTGACCACCGGAAGAACTTAAATAAATGACATGCATAAGCTTTGGTAGAACTGAGTTCTTTGAACTAAAGCATAGAGTAGATGTACGTAATTTGTAGAAGATTAGTGGAACTATGTTCTTGAACCAATTCTTCCTTTATCTGATTTGTGATACATTACTCACATGACATTCATAAAATCAATTACCTTTCTTACGGATTGGCGCCTTTAGGCCATGCACCTACTGGGAAAATTCATGAATGCTCTAGAGATCTGCCCAAATCTCAACAGGAGTGGCCCCACTCCACACTCATATAGTTGGACTTTCATCAAGCATATATTGCAGTATATACACCACCATTAATGGCTATGAAATCCATTAAGAAATATATTCAACTGAATCATTGCAAATTGTTGTTTACATCATAAGAATGAGATACATTTATTACAACACATTGAGTCATCCAGTGGCTTCGTTTTTCCCATTGAACCTTCTTTCCGAGATCACCGTCCATGAAGGTTGGGTATCCATCACTTTGACAATTGGTAAGGGCATAATTCCATTCTCCTCGATGTATCGCTCACTAGTCTTTGACTTAATGGCTTTGTTAGAGGATCGACCAAATTTAATTCTGACTTTACATAATCCATAGAGATTATGCTATCACATACAAGCTGCCTCACAATATTGTGACGTAGACGAAACTACTCTTCCCATTATAAATTTTGTTTTTAGCTCTTGCTATGGCAGCTTGATTATCACAGTGTATAAACACTGGTGGAGAAGGTTTCTCCCAAATAGGAAGATCCATTAGAACATGTCTTAGCCATTCGGCTTCAGTTCCAGCCTTTTCTAAGGCAATAAACTCAGATTCCATAGTGGAACGAGCTATACAAGTTTGCTTGGAAGATTTCTAAGACACAGCACCTCCACCCATAGTGAAGATGTAGCCACTTGTAGATTTCAATTCATCTGAATTTGAAATCAAATTGGCATCACAATATCCTTCTAGCACAGTTGGAGATCCACAAAAAATCAATCCATGATTAATTGTGCCTTTAAGGTATCTTAAAACCCTACGCAGAGCATCCCAATGATCCTTATTAGGATTTTAAGTATATCTACTTAATCTCCCTACTGCATATGCTAGATCTGGATGAGTACAATTCATTAAGTACATCAGGCTTCCAATTACTTGTGCATATTTGACTTGTTGAACACTATTACTTTTATTTTTCTTGAGATTGCAATTAGGATTAAAAGGTGTACTTACCGGCTTACAATCAAACATTGAAAACTTATTGAGAATTTTCTCAACATAGTGTTCTTGGGATAGCATGATGCAATCATCATTTTTAAGAAGTTTAATTCCTAAAATTACATCTGCCTCTCCCATATCTTTCATGTCAAAATTAAAAGCCAAGAAGCCTTTTGTACTATTTATTATATTAATATTAGTACCAAAAATAAGCATGTCATCTACATAGAGACATATTATAACACAATCTTGGATATCAACTTTGGAATATATACATTTGTCTCCTTCATTTATATGGAATCCATATGATACAACGACCTTATCAAATTTCTCATGCCACTATTTAGGTGTTTATTTCAACCCAAAGAGAGATTTGATTAGTTTGCATACCATATGTTCTTTTCCCGAAACTACATACCCTTTGGGTTGATCCATATAAATTTCCTCATCTAAATCTCCATTCAAGAAAGCAGTTTTAACATCCATTTGGTGTATAATTAATTTCTTAATAGATGCCAAAGCAATTAAAATCCTGATTGAAGATATTCTAGTAACAGGAGCAAAGGTATCAAAATAGTCAATATCTTTTTGTTGTTTATATCCCTTGGCAATTAAACGAGCTTTGTATTTATCTACAGTCCCATCTGTTTTCAATTTTCTTTTAAATATCCATTTACACCCTATGGGTTTAATACCTGGTGGAAGTTCCATTAGTTCCCATGTATGATTAGATAATATAGATTCAATCTCACTATTAATTGCTTCCTTCCATAAAGAGGAATCAGTTGAATTAATAGCTTGATTGTAAAATTGAGGGTCATTATCCACTATAAAGGAATAGAAATCATCACCAAGATTCTTTTCATTCCTCGTCCTAGTGGATCTTCTAGGTTCTATATCATCCGATTCTAAAACATCATTAGAATTGGGTGTACTTGGGATATTCTCTAAAATTTCATTTGAAGGATTAGCTAAGTTTTCTAAGGGAGTTTTCATGGGAAAAATATGCTCAAAAAATTCAGCATTTATAGATTCAACAATTGTATTAGGTTCTACAACATTGTTGCCACTTCTAATAACCAAGAATCTATATGTGGCACTATTCTGAGCATAACCTATAAAAACACCATCTAGGGTTCTAGATCCCAATTTTCATTTTTTAGGCCTAGTTAATAAGACTTTAGCTAGACACCCCCACACTTTGAGGTATTTCAAATTAGGAGGATATCCTTTCCATAATTCATATGGTGTCTTATTTGTCTTCCTACTAGGGATGTGATTTTGAAGAAAACAAGATGACAAAATCGCTTCCCCCCACAAGTTGTTGGGTGCTCCTGAATTGATTAAAATAGAATTCATCATCTCCTTTAGAGTTCTATTTTTACGTTCAGCAATACCATTTGATTGAGGCGAATATGGAGGTGTGTATTCATGTATAATACCATGGTTCACACAAAATTCATTAAAGGGAGAACAATCATATTCACCACCCCTATCTGAGCGAAGACGTTTTATTTTCTTATTGAGTTGATTTTCTACTTCTGTTTTATAATTAACAAACATTCCAAAGGCTTCATCCTTTGAATGTAGTAAATATAGTTTTGTATATCATGAGAAATCATCTACAAAAATAATGTAGAAACATTTTCCACCTCGAGATACATTTCCTTTTAAATCTCCAAGATCAGTGTGAATTAAATCGAGCAATTCAGAATTTCTATGTGAAATTTGAGGATACGGTTTCTTGGTAGATTTAGTTTCAACACATATTTGACATTTATTATTTAAATTAAAAACACCATCAATATCCTTTAGTAAACCTAAAGATTTCATGCGTTGTAAATATTTAAAATTAACATGTCCTAATCTACTGTGACATACATCAAAAGAATCAACGATATAAGCAGAAGGACTTATTTCATTCGTAGAAGAGTTTGGTACATTCAATAGAAAGAGACCATTTGAGTAGTAACCCATGCCTAACTAGTCCCCAGACTTGGTGAGAATGACCTTGTTTGATTCAAAGGATACTTTCACCCCAAACTTAACAAGTTGAGAAACAGAAATTAAATTAACACGGATATCTGGGACAAACAGTACATCTTTGATCAGCAGAATTTTTCCAGAAGTCATCTTGATCATGACATTGCCCTTTCCGGTCACAGGAGAGGCAGTTGAGTTGCCCATGACAACCCGATGTTCCTCCTATCCTACTTCAGTGTAGGTCACAAAGGCATCTCCACTGATGTGGCGACTAGCCCCCGAGTCAATGATCCAATCATTCTGGTGGAATGATCCCATGCTGACAATGTTGACAAATGCCACAAATACATCCTCAGTAACAAGGTTGGTTGAAGGTTCCTTCGAATCCACTGCTTGTTTCTTCCTATGCCTGTATTTAGGAGAAGTATGACCAGGTTTGCCACAAACATAACAAAAAACATTCTTTTTATTAATATCTTTATTTCCTTTATATTTATTCTTATTTCCTTTCCCTTTCTTATTTTTCCACTTATTTTTAGACTGATAAGTAGAAACTTTATTTTCTTTAACTTCATTATTAACAAAGTTAGCAGTACATGACAACTCTTTATTCAGTTCAGATTTTTCTCTAGTACGGTTTTGATCTTCAACTCGGATATGTATTATTACATCATCCAGTGACATTGTCTTTCTTTTTTGCTTTAAATTGTTCTTGTAATGTTTCCAAGAACCAGGCAATTTTTCAATTAAAAAACCCACAACGAAAGACTCAGGAAGATCAGTTTTTTCATTTTTCAAATCATCAAGTAAAACCTGAAATTCATGAATTTGAGTTGTTATATCTTTATCTTCAGTCATATGAAAATTTAGAAAATTCATAACAGTAAATTTTTGGGTAGAAGCCTCTTCCAGAATATATTTCTTATTCAGACTTTCCCAAATTTTGGATGTAGTTTTAATTGGAAAGTATGCGTCAAACAAGTTGGTTAGACAATGTACTTAGAATCACATGTCGACAAATGTGATTTGCTTTTTCCCAATCAACAGAATCATTTTCAGGTTTGGGTTCAGTTAAAGCAAACGAGACATTAGAAACTTCTAAAGCAGTAATAATTTTTTCTTGCCAACGCCAATATTGTTGTTCATTAAACTGTTCAATTTTCGTAACATCAGGGATTGGTGTTTGTGAAATAGTAGAAACAATGACGATTTGGTTGTTATTTTTTTATGGCGTCACAGACGTAAAGGGGGTTTCAAAACTTTCTATATTAGTACCCATCAGAGAAACAAGATACTCTTAAGATTGTAGTTCGTAATAGGGTACAAACCGCGATGTAAGTCGTGAACAGTAAAGCTTTTACCAGAGATACGCTGAGGCATGCAGAGAGCACTGTCTTTAATTGTATTTCCACGGTACTCGACAGCGAGCGCATGTGCGATAGTCTCATGCGCGACTACTCTCCCAGGATACAACAATGTTTGCCGACGTGAAGCGTGCACACGCAGTCACGACGACGAGCGAAAGGCAACTGATCGTACTTCCAATGGACAGACTGCAGGCGAAGGAGAAGAGAGGAAGAAGAAATGAGAGAAGTTTTTCGTCTGTGCCGAACGACAGCGGAAAACAAACATAAATAACCAGGAAAGGAAGCGTGAAAGGATGTGCTCGGTTGCAAACGTGATGCGGTTAAGAAATGGTTCAATAAACTGAAGGGCAAAACCAAGCCGGGGCCGCGCCCGCAGAAGGGTCTCTGGATTCACATCCCGCGTCCGATTAAAGGGTTTCCGGACCGGGCCGGCCCAAACCCCATTGACAAGGCCCACCATGCGCGTGTGTATGGCCTATTCCCTTTCATTCCTCAATTGTACTATGGACAATAGTCCATATATAAGGAGGAGGGAAGTCTCCAACACAAGCAATATGAGACTAAACTTTTTGCCTTTTGGTTTGAAATACAGCAAAGAAGTATAACATAAGGATGTGGAGAAGAAAGGTGACCAGTGAGATCTTATGGTTACATTTTCACAACCATATTTTTAAATAAATTGATAAGCACATGGTTTCTCAAGTTTTGTATCGGGATTCTATATTCTCTTTTTATATATCATTCTATGCATCTCCTTTGAGTATCCGTGCTAACAACTGCAAGATACAACCTGCACGTCCAAACAGGACTAGAAGAACACACCTTCTAAGATGCTAGAAGAAGCGAACGCTATCACTGACAACTAGGTGATGGACGATGAACAACTATATCTGTGATAAAGCTCTCACACATGTCACAACTAGCATTTCTTCTTAGTTTAGTGCATGTCTGGTGTTGGACGGGCTATAAAAATTTACAGCCCAAAATCTTAATCGCAAGTCAGTACGAAGTCTAGCTCACAACAACACTGAGACAACCAACAACTACACTAATTTCCTTCCAAACATTTGCTCTGGAGTCCACCAATTATCGTGACTTTATCACTGAAATCCACTAATGACACATATTTATTTTTAATCCTATTATATATATTTGCAGAACAACATCACTACTAAAATGTTTACTTTTCAGCGTGCAGGACTAGAGTTTCAGGCTCTGATCTCTCTTCTCATAGCTTTATCTCACAGTGAAGCAGCTTCGATGGATGTGAAATTTTTTTCTTCCCACATAGGCTCCCAAGCAGGCATTTTGAAGAAACATGAATATGTTTATCGAGGGGTTTAGCTATCAGTAATGAATCCACTACTGAAATTAATTTGGAAACAATACGGGAGGACGATATATATCACCAATATGGACGCCCAACTAATCTAATCTATTCTAATGAAATCTCCAAAATAAAAGAACGAGCAATGCCTTTCTTTCTACCTTTTTTCTTTGACAATTTTCTGTACAAAGTAAAGAATTATGTATGCTTTTTTGGTAGTAAATATACATATGCTTAAATTTTCATTGTCTAGCATGTTCAACCATTGTTTGTTACAAAGTATTTGCATTTGTACATTATGCTCTCAAAACACCTCTTTCTCCTTAACCCTCTCTCTTCCCACAATTTCTCTCTTTTTTTTTCTATTTTAATTGCATTCCTTTAGAACTTCCAGTATTTAAAACGAGCATAAGTAATGCCCTCTTCACGAACAAACTGATCCCAACACTCCTCTCGGTCCTCACCCATGGGCGGAACCAAGGGGGGGCGGGCAGGGGCCATGGCCCCCCCCCCCCAAAAAAATTAAAAAAATAAACATATATATATATATATATATATATATATATTTGTAACTTATATTTATAATATATATCATGTATGACACATAAAAAATACGAATGTGAAAGTAGTGTATTGGTTTGCAGTTGCACTCATGTACCAAAGGTCATGACTTCAATTCTTGTTGTGGGCATTATATGTTTTTTGACAATAAATGCAGAATACAGTTTTTATTAATACAATGTTTCACATATAAAGACACAAAATTGAACATGATGTAGTGGTTGATATGTTATTTGATGTACCAAAGGTCATGAGTTCAAACCTTACAATGAATATTTAGTTTTTGGCCCCCCCAACCTATGGATTCTGGTTCCGCCACTGTCCTCACCCCTCTCTAAATGGTTCCCAAACATCTCTTCCCTTCCTTGCATTCCGTCATCGCCCACAAATCGACGCAACAATCTCCTTAAGAAAATACGGCCTCTCTCCCTCTAACTTAGTAACCCCCTCCGAGATACACTCTCTAACTTCCCTTAAATGATTGCTCACCCAACACAACTCCTTTACTCTTACTCCAATTAAAATCAAAAGTAACTAATCTTACTTATTAAATGGAAATGTTGTATGATTGTTTAATATATAATAGACATAACGTATCACTTATAATAAAAGAGAAGGTAGGCGTACAACTATGTGGATGGAAAAACTTTTTTTAATTCAAATACATTCAACTTTTTCTATCCTTTCCATAAACATGTTTGTTATTAAATCTCCAACATGCCACCCCAACCTATAAAAATATAGATTGTTATCGCTTTCGTCGTATTTGATCGTCTCCTTTTTGTGATTTTTTTCCTTCCTTTTAGTTGTGTTCATATATCTATCAATATTTTAAATCCCCACTAGATTTTTTATATTTCAATCTAAATATATTTTATAATTCAATAAATTAATTCTTCAGATTTTAAACTTAGGTGATTTCTACATTTTCACAATTTTTGCTCTGGACAAGGATTAACTATAAATAACTACTTGAAACGTGGAGTACTTTTTATTTAGGTGATCATGAGGCTTATGGGATGCTTTTTTCTTCAATATATGTCTTTTTTCATCGCAACCGCATAATATTATGGAACACTTCAGTTTTTTTCAATAAAAACATGTTTGGATACCACATTCTCTTCCAGGACTGTGAGGAGCCGTTTCACAGTGCCAAATTTTTTTTATAATTTTATTCAAAAATTCTCTTCTATCAAAAAGTTAGTTTCCACCTTTCCCTTTCCCTTTGGCACTACTATCTTCTTCTAAACTCAACTTTCTTTCATTCTTTCTCCTTACCCTACTCAAAACAACTGATCTCTCTATTCTTTACGACCCCACTTTCTCCATAATTGCATCTTCAATATCTCACTATCTTCATCTCATTCAAAATAGTTCCACAATGTTCTCCTTAATTCTCCTCCCCTACTCTCGCTATTAATTTCTATCCATTAACGACACCCCGTTCCGCCCACTCTTTATACCTTTGGAAGTTTGAAAGGTCGACTTTTCTTTAACTCCCCATTCCCCCTAATTATATCTCCTCATGTCTTTAATCCATTTTTTCTTTCATCTTTTCCTTCTATTCTCTCTCATATATAACTAAACTGCCCATTAGCACGCATTATTTTGACTAATTCAATGCAACAGACCAACCCCTTCTCCTCACTAACAAACCGTACCACTTGCTTTTTCAAAAACAAAATCTCGAACCTCCCATTAATACACATTATGTTAGCAAATTCATTGCAGGTAACTTCATTCCTACTCCTTCCTCAATTAATCTTCCCATTATTTAAATATAAGATTAGGTAAAATTGTCAAACAAGATATAAAATAATTCATCATATAATTATCTAAATTTTCTATATGTATAATAATTCTGATCCGAACATGCGTTCATATTTTTATAAGTTAGTTACAAAAAAAAAATTATATCATGTGCATTGCATGTACAAGTGATATCTATGATCGAATATTAATTTGGTTCACATAACATGGTAAATTTACATTCATGTATGCTATACAATGTCCAAACATTGAAAATAGACAATGATTAGATTAAAAATATTGAATACATTATTTAACTATAAGTGTTTTTTGATTTATTGATACTTAGTTCAAATACTATAAGATGTGTCTTAGTTTATTTCATTGATTTATCTAATATCGATCAATGACGAAGTGTACCTTTGTTCAAATAAAGGCAAGATGTAAAAAAATATAAAAATATTTTTTCACATTCTAGCTCTCATATGTTCGTTCTTTGTTCATCTGCTCCTCCCTCTCTCTCCTCCTACCTAAAATTTCTTTAAAATAAATTAATCTTAATTATTGACATGTGTTTCTCCTTGGAGTCTATTATTGGTCAGTAAATAATATGAATTTAGATAATTTAAAAAGAATCTTACGATGATACAAGGAAAATGTATCTAATTTAATATATATGGCACGTACATGGGCACATGTGTGTTTACTAGTTTTAATAAGAAAATGAACTAAAATCCAAAACTAATTAACTAGTCAAAGGAGGCGGTTGACTCAGGGTGCGCATGCCGGCTCTTCCCCAATCTTGCGTGCGTGTCAGGGATCCTCTCCGCACAGATGTTACTCCTGCAAAAAAGCATCTCTGACATCCCTTCTTCTTAGACCCACAAACGCCCTTCCACCACCTCCTTATTCGTATTTGGAGTTCATAGCAGGCTGCCCAATTTTCTTTTAGTCGCAGTTTGGCCTGCACCATCGCCCCTACACCTCTTCCTCCTGCTGGACCTATTGCTCCATCAGGCCAGCGCTAGATCTCAACAGCAAAAGAAGATCACCACATCGCCTAGTCATGCATGCCCTTGGATTGAACTCGCCATCACCTACCCCTTTTCTTCTCCTCTGGCCAACTGAACCACCCGATCAACATCGGGTTGTAAGCAGCAGATCACGACTCCACTACCTTGAGCGTCGTTGAGCAGCAACCATCAAACCACCGCAGAACCCCCAGTGTCGGCAGCCTTTGCTGGGTCTCTCCAGCCGCCACGATGCCTCTGTGCTGCCACCAACACTCCACAACAGCTTCGGGAGAAGCCTAAGCAACCATGAAATCCACTCAACCAGGTCGAGATCCTAGCATTGTAGCCGAGGTTGTTGTGCATCACGAGATACATACTTGACCTCCTTTTACATGTTCCTTTCTCTCACGATTCATCAACAAGTGTTGGTCACAAAAGCGGCGCTTCTACGGAGGCCGTCTCTCGATAAAAAAAAGGTAAATCCTTAGCCACTCAGATCATGTGGTATGATACTATATTGCACAATGTGATTTAATATAGACATGGAATACATTTTCCTGAGTAACTCAATGTGATCCTAGACAAGAATACAAAACGAATAAGGGAAACCTAAGTTATGAATGAATACTTAGGGGAAATACTCAAAGAATAAAATTTGTTGTCATAATCCATATTGTCCAACTACTCAGTCCTAACTTGATACATTTCCTTATTAAAGTACACAGAAGGATAATCGCTAAATTGTACAACCTATAAATTTAGACCATACTTCTATTAGTTGGACCGAGAATGATCTCCCTTATGTATGATGTAGATTATGGAGGTATTAATGAAATAATGATGTCAACGAATCAATTAGAGAAATTGAATTTACTATTTTCCAAAAATGCTACTATTGCAACTTGTGAAAATATGGAAACCACACCCTAGTATAAAATTTACCTTTTAAAGATGAATCACTAAAAGTTATGTTCATATATGCCATACATTAGTACATCATATAATATAAATATAAAAGGGTATTATGTGATACTTGAATTATAAATACAAAGGCTTGGGGTAATATAATTTGTCATCATGGAACAACATTAACAACCTAATCGATGAAATTTGCCACAACTGAAATTATGAAAATAAATTATTCTAAACCAAAAGTAATGCATTTTCTTCCTACATTTTAGACTCATTGTGAACGAACTTGAGAAACTCAATATTTGGGTATCGGGTTTTCTTACTTTGAAGTTGAATTACAGATTCTCTATTATATTTGGAAAACTTATTCCCTTTTGAAGCATCGATAGTAGATGGTAAATTGTCTTAAAATTGTTATAAACATCAGCCCTCTTCTTTGAAAGCCACAAACAATTAATCTTAAAAAATAGTAGCACATTGTTTAAACTTCAAAAGGGGTCGTCTAGTGCCCTTAGATTAGTGGAATAATGTTTTCACGACTCTACTCAGAGAGAAGGATTTGAGGTCTCTCAATATATTGAGAAACACAGTTGGTGTGTTGTCATTTTCCATGGATAGAACATATGACTTCCCCAACAACTAGGCATTAACATGTGATATCTATATAAAAGCTTGAACCACTACTCTCAAGATTTTATATTGAAAAGCTATTTTCATTTTATCCGTGTCTATGTTGTTTATTCTTTGCAGAAAAAATGTGTAGCTAGATACATATTTATTTAAATTCTAAATGCAAATTGTGTACCAGTCTTCTCACTGACCCATATTTTCCCTTCTTGGGATCCATGTGTGCTTTTGTTCCCTCTGGGAAGGCATGGATAGGACCTAAAGAAGCATCACCCAAAGAACCTAGAAGGAAGGAAGGACACATGACTGAGGATGATTAGATGCCATTTGTTTAGATTTTGTTAACTTCAAATTCCTTATTGTAGCATCACTAAGAGATTTATGTTATGAACTTGTTGATGCAAAAATGTTTTGATTTTGAATAAGAATGCAACAATTTCCAAATCATGTTGATTACTATAATCTATTGTCACAGTTGGTATGTTGCAAATCTTCACATCTCCTCATTGTACGATCTCTCACATGAGATGGTAGCGCCATATTATATGATATGAACATTGATGTGGTATTGTTTCTTTAGCTTATGCAATAACTCCACTATTGTCATAGTGTAGTTGTACTGCATCATTAATGGATGGAACCACTCCTAGTTTACCAATGAGCTTCTTGATCCATACAACATCCTTTGTTGCACTAGATACATCAATGTACTCATCCTCTATTGTAGAATCAGTTACCATCTCTTACTTGGAACTTTTCCAGCTCACATATATGTCATTTTGGTGAAACAAAAACCTTGATTGCGATCGACAATTGTCCTTTTTGGTTTGGATGCTTATGTCAGTGTAACCATTTACAATCAACTATTCATTACCATCATAAATAAGGTATTGATCCTTAGTTCTCAAGTAATTAAGGTTGCTCTCTACAACAGTCTAGTGACCTTCACCTGGATCTGATTGGTACCTACTCATTATGATCAAAGCATACGAGACATCAGGGTGTGTACATGAAATGATATACATGGTAGATCCAATTGTATATGCATATGAAATCTTATTCATGTGTTCCCTCTCTTTAGAAGAGTTGGGACATTGAGTTGTAGAGAGACTTATTCAATGAGACATAGGTAAGTTTCCTCTCAAAGACTCTTGTACGTTGAACGTTTTCCATCACCTTGTCAATGTATGTACTTTGACTTGGACCAATAAGCCTTTTACATACTTATGTAGATCTTGAATCTTAGTATATAGGATGCTACTCCAATGTCCTTCATTGAGAAGGTATTTTCCAACCATTTTTTAACCAACTATAGGGTAGAAATGTCATTCCCTATAAATAGTATGTCATCAACATACAACATGAGGAATACAATTATGCTCGCACTAACCTTTTTGTTAACATAAGTTTCATCTTGAATAAATCTAAACTATTTGAATATCTCATCAAAATAAGGATTCCATCTCTAAGATGCTAGCTCTAATTTGTAGAATGACCATTGTAGCTTAGGCTCTGATTGGTTTGTCGTAACTCATCCGAAAAACTTATGGACTGGAGTTCTTTGAACAGTTTTTCATGATTGGTTTAAAGTAAGTGTTGGAACTTGAGTTTGTGACTTTCGGTGAGTTACAGACTTATATACAAAATACAATTCCTGAGTTCCCTCTTAAAAAGAGCGGAAAACAAGTTATGGGACAAGTAATAACATTTCTTATACAATTATATTCTTCATTCGTAATAAATGACACGTAAAATATTTATGACTAGAAATATTAGCGGTGTGGATATAGTTCATTGCTAAAACCACAACATAATATGACAAAATATCATACACTATAATCGCACTATGAAAATATTTTACACTATAACCACCATAATGAGTACGATCTACAAAATAAAAAAAATCTAAACATCATGAGAAAAAAAACACCACACCATGTGAAAACAATGCGATTTACATAATATATTTTTATTCTTCATGTTTAAAAAATATGATGTGAAATATGATAATTAAGTGTAATGTTGCACAAATAATATAGTAAAAGTTTCCTACAGAAATAATGTAAAAATTAATATTTTACATTGTGCTAAACAACGATGAACCAAAACTTATATTTATGAACACATGAAATGTGGATATTATTACAATACTTTATATACACAAGTGAAATAAAAATATTGTGATGTGATTTTTATCATAATATTTTTATTAAGATTTTAATTGTACCACAATAAAATATTTTGGAGGAGTAAAATCTACACCATAATTATTTGTTGTGGTTATTATGATTTAAGAATGTTATATTTTTACGAATATGATTTTTTATGTCATTGCCAACCTCATTTATTTATATTATACAATAAAAATTAACAATATTTTTAATGATTTCCATATTTATACTTACAACAAACTAATCACATGGAAGTCAACGGAACTTAAGTTCCAGAAACTGAACTAGAGTTCCCAAAAAATGAGTTCTACGGAACTCATGACTTACACCAAACCAATAGGAGCCTTACAGACTTTTATGACTTCATTTGGAGTGATAAACATTTGGTTTGTGTCATGTACACATCCTCAAGGAGATTCTCATTAAGGAATGTTGTTTTAACATCTATTTGACATATTTCATAATCATGATATTCTACAATGGCAATCATGACCCTAATGGATTTAACCATATCAACTGGTGAAAAAGTTTTATTGTAGTCAACACCTCAAACTTGTTTGTAACCTTTTGCCACCAATAAACTTTTGTAGGTCTCTACATTACCATCCATTTAGGTCTTCATATTGAAGATCCATATGTACCCTATGGGTTTTATCCCTTCAGGTGGATCAACCAAGGTCCATACCTTGTTTTCATACATGAAGTCCATCTCAAATATCATGGTTTCGAGCCATTACTCAGAATTAGGTCCCTTAATAGACTCATTGTAGGTTGTTGGTTCATCATCAATGACCAACACTTCATCTTATTTAGTCATGCGAAATCCATGTCTCTCTGGCTCAAGACATGGTCTATTAAATCTTTGAGGTTCCTATGCTACAGGAGGAACTTGATATTCCACAATAGCTTGTGGTTTTTCTCATTCCATATCAACCTCCATAGGTTCAATGTTATCTTCTTGGAGTTCAAATTCTACAAGTTCTCTTTTCCTCCCATCGGGTCCTCTATAAATAAATTCCTTTTCAAGAAATACAACAGTGACAACAAGAATTTTGTTGTCAGATGAAATATAGAAGTGATATCCCTTGGTTTCCTTAGGATATCCAACAAAATGACATTTGTTAGATATGGGTTCAAGCTTTTCTAGAAAAAATGTTTCTAATGTAATATTCACATCCCCAAATTTTCACGAATACACATTGGGACGTTTCCCAATTCATATCTCATATGGTATCTTTCAAACCGAATTTAAAGTTATGTTGTAAGTATAAACACTACAATTTCTAGAGATTATACCCATAAGGGATTTTGGAACAATAGTAAAACTTGTCATAGACCGTCTCATGTCCAACAAGGTGAGATTCTATCTTTTTGATATACTATTATGTTGAGGTGTTTGAGTTGGAGTCCATTGTGATACAATACCATAATCTCTTAGAAGGGCCTCAAACTCTTAGCTTAAGTATTGACCAACTCAATCTGAACAAAGTTCTTTCGTTCTTTTGTCAAGTTGATTTTGTACTTCATTTATGAATTCCTAGTAATTTTCAATGGATTTTGACTTGTTTTTCATTATATACACATAAACAAATCTACTGAGTTCATCAATAAATGTGAAGAAGTTTCGATACCCACCTCTAGCATTTTTGCTAAAAGGTCCACATACATCAGTATGTAAGAGTCTTAGTAAGTCACTTGCCCTTTCACTGTTTCTAGTAAAGGGTGTTTCCTTCATCTTGCCTAATAAATAAGATTTAAATATCTCAGTTGACTCGATATCAAATGAGTCTAGATAACCATCTTTATGGGGTCTAGAAATGCACTTATCAAATTATGTGCCCTAGATGAAAGTTCTATAGGTAATTTTTGTTTAAGTCATTGAGTTTAAATATCTTGGTATTTATGTTATATACATGTGTCTCAAGTTGAGACCATAAGACATTGGGGCATTATAATAGAAGACATCATCTTTTGAAATATGAATCTACCCATTCTTTATCAAAAAATCAAAACCATTTTTATCCAAACAATATGTAGAGATAATGTTTCTATTTATTACAAGTGTACAATAATAGTTCACTAACTATATTACAAGATCACTAGGCAGAGATAAATAGTAGGTGCCTACAATAGTGGGAGAAACTCCCTTGCCATCTACAACATGTAGTTCCACCTTCCCTTTCTTCATGAGTCTACTTCTTTTCTAATCATGCATATTAGAGCGTATGTGAGATCCACATCTGGTATCTGATACCCATGCTGAAGAAGTAGAATAGTTTATTTCTATTACATATATACCTAAATCGGAGATCTCTATCCCCATATTCTTGTTCTTTAGTTCCTCTAGGTAGATAGGACAATTTATCTTCCAATGCCCAGCCTGGTGACAATTGCCTCACTTAGCTAATCTCATTTTGCCTTAAGTGTAGAATACTTTTGGTTAGCCTTAGAACCTTTCTCGACTTTCCATTTTCCCTCTTATATTCCTTTTCCTTTGTCTAGAATCATCATGGATTTGAGCTTGTGTTTCATTTGCCCCTCAACTATTTTCAACATGCCAAGTAGCTTTGTCAATGGTTTAACAAAGTTGTTCATGTTGTAGTTCATGACAAATTATTTATAGGAACCTAGAAATGATTATACAATCACATATATGGCCAACTTTGTCTTAAAGGAAATCCCAGTCTAGCTATACTTTCCACATTTACAATTAACTTGACTATATGGGGTCCAACTGCACCACCTTACACCATCTTACACTTAAACAATGCCTTGGATCACATCATACCTCTCTTGTATTTATTGTTTTTGGTACATGTTCATGAGGTGTGTTATCATATCAATAACAATTGTATTACATGTTGCTTCTGAAGCTCAGGATTCATAAAACAAATCATGTGGCATTTGACATCCACAACATCATCAAAATGCTTCTTATAAGCTTCCCTTTATGCCCTAGGCACATTAGGAGTTGGTTCATTTAGTATTAGTGTATCCAATACATAGAGCTTACACTCATGTGTGAGAAGAATTCTCAGTGTCATGAACTAGTCACTGAAGTTATTCCCATTTTTTTTCTTTCTCTTGGATGGACTGTAGTGAAAAGGGGTTGTTGTTTGAGTTTGTCATTATTTCCAAGAGTTAACATTTGATTTTTTTTAAATTATCGATATCAATTTGGACTTCGATTAAGTATTGCTCACATTATTTATTTCAAAATAATAGTCCTCATTATTAGTTCATAAGTTTTACATCATACAATCTTATTGTGAGACAAGATTCATATTTCATTAATTCATGAGTCAACTTTGGTTGTTCGCCCATGACTTGAATATTTAGTTGGACAACACTTTCTAGTTGCATCCACTACAACTCTTTATATATGGATGCAAAATCCTTTGTTATAATCATCTCTATACCTTTAGGTGACTAATCTCATTAAGGTCGCCTAGTTAAGTCTGACCCAAAGGCCAATACAACATAATATGCACCCTGATTTGGCAAACTCATATATCTATTATCACACTTCCACGAGACAGATCGTGCACCGCACTTTGGTGTTCCCATACTTTCTCGGTCATGATTTCCATGTGTATTGCACCTTGGAAAGAATCTAGGACTTGACATTCTATTTTTGGGGTTTTACTTTATATATGTATACATATCTAAACACCACATACTTATAATATGTATCATACACACATTATAAACAGTCCACAACTACAAACTATAATCATATAACATTGGTTATGGTGATATTGATGTAATCCTTTGGAGTCATGATTCAGCCCCATTTTAGGGCTTCATCTTGTGCCAATTTGTTCTTTATTCACACCTAGACATGTTAGAATACACATTACTTCCCTCAATATTCATATTATTATCAAATGTACTTGTGGAGGCTTTTTGCATGTTATATAGGTACTTTGTCCACTACTTGATGGCACAAAAAGAAGATGGGCTAATCTAGGGTTTCCCTAGGCTTGGAGGAGCCCAAAATGAGATCAAAACCACTCCCAACATATCCCAAGTTGTCAAAGAATGTATTGAAGCAATAACCTTCATTGATGGCCAAGTTTAAGACCCAAATGCATGGGAAGGACCCTAGCATGGCTGTGCTACCAAGGAACAACCATTTTTGGACATGTCCCAATCACAAACTCTTCAGAAAACTTGTAGAAATTGATTTTTATGGCCAAAACAGTCATTTTGGGCAGAATGGTCATGCTAAGAGGTGGCCAGAACGGGCGTGCTACCATTGAGACCCACCAATTTTACCACTTTATGTCCCTATTCCCCCCCACTTAACCCTAGACCCCCTAGACCTCTATATAAGCCTTGGAGGTGGTTAGAGGTTGAAGGTCGGCTTCCTTGAGCTCTCCATTTCACCCCTTACCCATTCCACTCCATTTCCACCTCCATTCCACTCCATTTCTCCATTTCCACCACCAAAACCCTCATTTCCAAGCCTTCCATCCACTTCCCACCAATCCAAGAAGAAGGAGGATGTTGACCTTACAAGATTTTTGAAGTGGAGGATTTCTTCATCTACACTGAGCTCCATGGCTTCTTCTACCTCTTTCTCCCTTCTTTTTGTATTTCGCAATGTTATGAGTAGCTAGGCCCCTTGGGTGGGCTGTTTGGGGTCAAAAATGTTACTTTGATACCATGTTAAGGGAAAATGATATGTAAACATTATAATTTCATTTGCCAATGATTATGTTCTATTTCTATCTCACTCTTCATAAATTGCTTGTTGGTTTGTGCTTGAAATCACCTAGGAATTTAGGGAAATTGCTTGTATGTGTGAATTTTGGGACTTGCTACTAGGTCCATGATGCAAATTTACCATGTGTAGAAATGCAAGTGAACGCGTCGAAGTAATATAGGCCTTTGTGAGGCCCGAGTCGAACTCAGGGATACGTGAAATTGTCAGAGACTCCTACTAACTACTCGCGATCAACTAAGCTGATTAAATAGTTGAGAGTTGTTGTTAAAATTAAAAGAAAATATAAATGAAACAAAACAGAGCAATCGATTAAATGTTTGGTTTAATCAATTCAAAAGGAGATCTTTAGGATTGCGGTTTCACCATGGGTTTTTCATTGTATTAAATTCTATATAGTCACTCAATTTTATCTCTCTATCCGGGTAGTGGCCTAAAATCAGAATTGCCCACTGTCGTGGTACAATTCACTACCTATGTCTAGGTTGGTTCCACCGTCGTAGTAACCTATATCCTAAACTAGGTGCATTAAAAACGACCTCTCGGTATCCACCATTAATCTTACACCACCTTGTTCAAGGGATTTATCAATTAATGTAAATTCTGTCTCTTTTCAACCATTAGTTCTTCTTTCAAAGCAATTAAGGGCATTAGATTATCATTATGGTGATCAAGCATAACAATATATTGGAGAAAATGAAATTATACCACGGATTTAAGAGATAAGATATGAATTACTATGATAAAATTGTCATACAATGAATTCCCGGGCTACTCCCGTTCCTAAAGACAAAGGGGATTAGCCCCACATGTTCATCTCAAAGCAAAACGTGGAGTAGAAAAAGGGAAACATGGAGAAAAACGTGATTGAGTGGTGAAACCCCTGAACGGAGAAGATCCAAGCGATCCTTGGCGTGGAATACGCGTTCTCCCGCCTTTCGATGGTGGAAATCATCTTCTTCAGCGTCCGAATCGGCTGGGGCGTGTTTCTGGGCTCCGTTCTTCTCTCCACCTCTTCTCGGGATGTGTGCAGCGACTTCAATTCCAATTCTGGCGGGCTGATTAAGGATGATTGAAGCGGTGGTGAGAGCTCGCCTAAATCTTCATAATACCTCGCATAGAAGCATGGAAACATCTGAAGCATCTTGGCACACTCCTTGAGTGATTTTCTTCTCATCTAATCATGAGTGATATTGACTAAACAAACCTCGAGTGGTAATTCTGGATATGCATCAAAATTTGAATTTGCTATAACATCATCTTCCGTAGAGGGAGAAATGTCCTCATCCTCATCATTCGGGAACCCTACAGCCTTGCAAAGGGATACCACTTTGGTCTGCTCCATGATGTCCACAACCAAAGTCCCTTTTTCCACCTTGGTCATTACATGGGCCATATCTAAAAATGGCTTCCCTAGACAAAGTGAGATATTGTTATCAAAATGTTTTACCATGTGGAATTGCTCCTTGGATTTAGATGAAGTGGCACTGGAAGGCATGACCATCTCAAATCGTTCATCGACTATACCTAAGGTCAACCGGCCTCTCCCCATCTCAAGTATCATGTCGGTTGTAGCTTGGAAAGGTCGTCCGAGTAGCAGCTCATTGCCTTGTTCATCCTGCATCTCCATGACGACAAAATCTGTTGGAAATACGAATCGATCCACTTTCACTAGCACATCTTCACAAATCCCATATGGCTTTACCACTGAATTTTCCGCCAATTGGATTGTCATGTTGCTTGGCCGTGACTCTTTTAATCCCAGCTTCTTGAATGTAGAGAGGGGCATCAAGTTAATGCTCGCCCCTGAGTCACATAGTGCTTCACCAAACTTGACCTTCCCAATGTAACATGAGATGTTGAAACAGCCCGGATCTTGCCTCTTTGGTGGCAATGTGCCCATGATGAAGGCACTCACCTGCTCCTTAAGCACAACAACCTTTGTTTCTGGGATTTTTCTCTTCTTGGTGATGATGTCTTTCAGAAACTTCCCGTAAGAAGGGATTTGCTCAATAGCTTCCAATAAAGGGATGTTGACTGAAAGCTTTCTGAAACTGTCTAAAAACTTTTTAAATTGGGCGTCTACCTTCCTTGCCTTAGCACTGTTCGGATAAGGGACCGGGACAGCCTGTGCTCTTTGATGTGGTGGCACATAGGGTGTCCTTTTCTGAGGCTCCTCCTCCTCTATAATAGGATCTTCAGTAGCATCCACTGCTATGTCAGCGACTGGTTCTGTGACCAGTATGGGCAGCTCCTCAGGGGCCTCACCTTCAATTTCTGCTTGGGGTTTGCTTGGTTCATCAGCTCTGGGATTTAACAGTTTCTTGCCACTTCTTAGCAAGATGGCCTTCACCTGCTGGTTTCCTCCTGGAACATTAGTATTACCTGGAAAACCTGGGTGCGTCGGCTTCTTCAAATTGGCTATCTCTGCTGCCATTTGTGCCATGGATGTCTCTATTGTCCTCATTTGAGCCCCATGGCTCTGCAGTGTCTGCCCAAATTGGTTCATAAACTCCCCTTGTTGCTTTATTTGCTGGACGAAAGTAGTCATGAGTTCTTGATTTTGCTTTATCACTTGATTGAGCAGCTCTGTGCGCTTATCCTCCGCTACTGGCTGAGGTTTAGCATCTGGATCCTGTAAGAAGTTATTTGGATCCTTCCAGGAGAACTTCTTGTCTTTCCTCCATGAATAGTCGTTATTCCTATAGCCTTGTTGCTGCCTCATGAATTTAACTTGAGCCTCATCCTCGGACTCAGTATCCTCCTTTGCAAGTAGTTTCCTCACGAGAAGATCCATCTTCTCATTCATCTCCTTGATTGCTTTAGATTCACCTGCCACTCGAACTTGCTCCACGGCGCCTCTTTCGCCCCACGATTGTTTCTTGGCCATGTTCTTTAGGATTTCCCAACACCTGGTGTCCGTGTTATTCAAGAAGAATCCTGAGCCAGCTGAATCAAGGTTGCTTCTATCATGCTCGGAGAGAGCAAAATAGAAGATCTTGACCTGTGTCTCCTTATCAAGCCCGTGATGCGGGCACCGCCTGAGTATAATTTGAAACCTTTCCCAGGTCTCAGAGTAGGTCTCTCCTGCTTGTTGGGTGAAGTTGTGGATCTTCCTGATCATGTCATTGGTCTTCTCGGGCGGGAAGAACCGTTCAAAGAAAACCTCCATCATGTGGTCCCAAGACTCCACATATTCATCGTCCAAGTTGTGTAGCCATTCTCGTGCGTTTCCCGCTAGAGAACTCGGGAAAAGCTTCAAGTAGAGCACATCTTGTGGAAATGTGTCAATTTTTATCATATCACAATTCTCCACAAATTGACTTATATGCGCAACGGGATCTTCATTCTTGATCCCATGAAAAGCATTCGACTTCACCAAGTTGATTAAAGTCGGATCAATCTTGTATGTCGGAATATTAACCGCTTGCTTCTTGATCGGCCCCTTAGAAGCGGATGAGGAAGAAGCCTTAATCTTCTCCCATATTGTCTGTGGCTCGTCCATCTCTTCTTGTTCGGGTTCAGAAACTATATCCTCAAGATGGTCTTGATTATACTCACCTTCGTCTTCTGGTCCCGGCAGCAGAACCTCTGGTGCGTTCCTTGTGTAGTCTGTACTACGCGTCTGCACCATGCACAGTACCTGCAAATAGAAAAATTAAATTTAGTACAGTGCGTGACGATTGCAGATATTTAGAAAATATATTATGAATTTTTGAAATGATAGAATAAAAAATAATAATAATAAAAATGTGGCCTAGAGTGGCCGCTTGCAACACTCGAAGTGCCGACATTTTGCCGTATCCCCAGCAACGGTGCCAAAAACTTGACACAAATTTACTGTGCGCAGAAACGCAAGTGAACGCGTCGAAGTAATATAGGCCTTTGTGAGGCCCGAGTCGAACTCAGGGATACGTGAAATTGTCGGAGACTCCTACTAACTACTCGCGATCATCTAAGCCGATTAAATAGTTGAGAGTTGTTTTTAAAATTAAAAGAAAATAAAAATGAAACAAAACAGAGCAATCGATTAAATGTTTGGTTTAATCAATTCAAAAGGAGATCTTTAGGATTGTGGTTTCACCGCGGGTTTTTCATTGTATTAAATTCTATATAGTCACTCAATTTAATCTCTCTATCCGGGTAGTGGCCTGAAATCAGAATTGCCCACTGTCATGGTACAATTCACTACCTATGTCTAGGTTGGTTCCACCATTGTAGTAACCTATATCCTAAACTAGGTGCATTAAAAACGACCTCTCGATATCCACCATTAATCGTACACCACCTTGTTCAAGGGATTTGTCAATTAATGTAAATTCTGTCTCTTTTCAACCATTAATTCTTCTTTCAAAGCAATTAAGGGCATTAGATTATCATTATGGTGATCAAGCATAATAATATATTGGAGCAAATGAAATTATACCACGGATTTAAGAGATAAGATATGCATTACTATGATAAAATTGTCATACAATGAATTCCCGGGCTACTCCCGGTCCTAAAGACAAAGGGGATTAGCCCCGCATGTTCATCTCAAAACAAAACGTGGAGTAGAAAAAGGGAAACATGGAGAAAAACGTGATTGAGTGGTGAAACCCCTGAACGGAGAAGATTCAAGCGATCCTTGGCATGGAATACGCGTTCTCCCGCCTTTCGGTGGTGGAAATCATTTTCTTCAGCGTCCAGATTGACTGGGGCATGCTTCTGGGCTCCATTCTTCTCTCCACCTCTTTTTGGGATGTGTGCAGCGGCTAATGATGTGTTTTTTTTCTCTTCGACGCCGTCATTAGGTATATTTCCCGAATTAGGTCACCAATTAATCACAGTCATCCGATTAAGATCAATCTGAAACAAACTCATATCTGACGGTGTCGATACCATCGACTCAGGTCGATGGTATCGACCTAGCACGATATCGGCAGTTCTTCTTTTCCTTTGTCTCTGCGCCTGATGTCATCTCGATACCATCGACGAGGGTCGATGGTATCGATGAACCTGTAGCGACAGTTTTGTCTTTATGTGTCACTGTAGCTCCACTAGTCGATAGTATCGACATATACGGGTCGATAGTATCGACGCACTTTTCACCAGCAACCTGATGATATCTCAATACCATCAACATCCCTGTCGATAGTATCGACTTTCTTCTGGTCCTTGAGGTTGGCAACCTATGGTCTGGTCGATGGTATCGACAGTAGCAGATACTTGTTTTTCCTGAAATTAACACATGAAACCACATAAGTCCACATAAAATGTATTTTTTTGATAATTAATACTCAAAATGCTGAAATAGGGGAAATTTGACCAAAGAAGTAGCATAGACCAAAGTCAATGAATTATGCAACATTAACCATGAAAATGACTAATAAATGCATAAAACACATATCAAACAAGTCAATAAATACGACTCAAAATCATCGCATCAGTCCAATTCTTAGATAACCTAGCTAGCTACCCATCCTCCTACATTGTAATCAATTCTCCTAACCCTTGTTGAGAGATCTAAGTAGCTAGTTTAGATGAATTTGGTGTTCTTAGCATGGAGTTTTCTCAAGATTAGAATGTGGGTGATGGGAGGCCTAAAACCTCACTTCCACTCCCATTACTATCCTCAGCCCCTAATCACCCAAAGATCATCTAAACTAGAAACCTAGGCTTGTTTAGACTCTAATTGAATTACATCTAAACCCTAACCCAATTGAGCCTTGCAAGGGTAGTAGGGGATGTTAGGCACTAGTTCCCCTATACACAACCTAGCATATCCATGGCCATTTAGTAGTTTAGGATAATTCATTAGACTCTAGCTTGTTGTTTGATTTGATAATCTCAATGAAATCTTTATGTTCATATGTCACCCCAACCTAATTGATAAGTGCATCCCCCAAACAGTCTACATTTCCCTTTATTTCTTTAAAACCCTAATTGCCTTCTTACTTAGCTAGTGTTAGCTTAGTTAGCTCTTTTCTTGTTTAGTTAGCGTCTTTCCCTATTCTTGCTTTGCTCTTGCTAGTTTAGGTCTTTAATTGTTCTTTTTCCTTGTTTTCTATCTTAGTGTAGTGTAATTCTATCCTTGGTTACCTTAGTGTAGATTGTTCTTTTCTTGCCTTGCCTTGTCTTTTCTTGCTTAGTAGAATTAAATGTCTAGGGTTAACTTAGGTTTTCATCTTGTTTGCATTCCTTTACTTGTTTTTTTTTCTCAACCCTTAGTGTAATCAACAATCACCTCTAAACCCTTCAACCCTAGACTCAACAGTAGGAACCTACCCCAAAAACTAACCTAGCTCTAGTGCCCCCTTTTCTCCCTGTGGATTGACCCTATACTTGCCGCCCTCCTATACCATGACACGACCCTATACGCTTGTCGGCGTAGTGTTTTGTTTTTTTAGAGTGTGTTAAGTTTGGTCCTTATAAATTCAAAAGTAAATCCATTTTGTGTTTCTGTTTGTGGGGTCGCATCTATTCAAACTCTAATTGAGTAGTATGCAACACCATTGGAAGAAATGCACCAAGCCACAAATGATTATTATCCACCTAAGGTCTGTTGCATCATATGCATCATCAATCTATGAACCTACAATTGTGTCGAACAACAATCGACATTTCCATGTATGATCCTTGGATGTTCATGGTTTCCACATCATGCAAGTCCTCCAAAGCTTATTCTGCTCATATCTAAGATGTAGTTGATATGTAGAAACCTAGAGTTACATTCAAGGGGAGTAATAAGGAATAGAAATCATTACATATGGATTAAAAGAATGACGCTCAACATGCAAGTTGAATGCTTGTCAACCAAAAGAAGGATCCATTTACATCTACTTCATGCAAATACAAAAGGGATCTTTGGCCATAACCATGCACAAACCCACCAAACAAAACTTTATTATATGGTATGATTTATAGAAACATCATGTATTTTACATATATATATATATATATAAAAGATTGCAACTTTTCATACAAGCCAATCCCCATGAAACATTTTTGACATCCATAAAAACAAGGTGGGGACACAGACAAGTTATACTGAATTTTACTTCTATATGCTAAGAAAAATTCATATTTTTCTTAGTTCATAGCATATGCCATAAAAATCCATGTTGCAATGAAGGTGTGATTTATAGGATATGTATATTTACAGTTAATCATTCACACCACATGTAACAACACAATTGACATAAAACTAGATTAGATCTTATAAACTATAAATATCAATATACCCTAGATTGGCGTGGTTCTAATGCCACTGTAGGAATCCATCAAGAGAGAGTGATAGATGCAGAGTGTCACATCCCCAATTTTATAAGTATGTACAAGGAAGTATTACATATTTTATAAGCTTTATTAAGATCAGAAAGATTAATGTGTTGAAATAAGTCACACATGAGTGTAATAAATTATGGAATGAATATTTGGTTAAAAATCATGATAATATAAGCTTTATGATCAATTTTGGCAAGATAATGATATTCCTACATTTTGATAGGATTATGGAAGTTTCATGATCAACAATTAGTTTTAGGGTTTATGATGCCCAAACAACGCATATAAAGCAATGGAGATTATCTAGACACAATGGTAAGCCTAAGGTTAAATTTTGGTTAAGTTTGAAAAATTCTAGTTATTCTAATTAAATTTAAGAGGAAAGGGAATTATTTAGCTAAAGATTCACATAGCTAAGAAATGTATACATCTGATATATTTGGTTATTCCTACGGTCAAAATTGTTAAATCTGAGGCAAGCTGTCACGCGTTCGGTTAGTAAACCCGACCCACACCTCGGTCATTAGATATGGATCTGTGGGACAAGCCCATGTATCCTTCATCGTGAGTGTGAGAGTCATAGTGGGAACAAAAACCCATTGGCTTGTACTCTAATATTCTCTCTTTTTCTCACATATATCAGACAATGGTTTGGATAATGAGATATCCCATTGCAATCCAGACATATTTACAATTCTTTTAAACCCCAAAATCAACCATGTCTCACCCTCTCAAAAGAACACATAAATTCTTTTTTATCTTCCTCTGATCGTTAGTTGTAGGCATTGTTCATGTTCCTCATGTTGATGGGAATCAACCTTGGGAGATTTGTTGGACTCCCAGAGAGGCCCATGTTGACCAATTTTGGCACAGTTTGTCCTTGCAACCATCACGAGTCAACACTAGTTCACCTACAACAACAAGCTCATCATGGGGATAGGAATCAACCTTGGGAGCTTTATTGGACTCCCAGAGAGGTTTCGTGTTGGCCTCAGCAGAGTTTGTCCTTGAAACCATCATGAGGCAACACTAGTTTACTAACAACAACAAGCTCTTCCAATGATATCAAACATTCCTAGTTAAATTATAGTAGATATAAGATTCCTAAAACCAGCTACTTCCACTTAGTTGTGCTTCTAGTCTTTGGGGTTGATCGCTCAGTCAGGTTGACAAACTTTGACTGCCTTGCCAGAGATGGGGGTCCTCGTGGGACTGCCTCAGTGAAGATTTGGTCACGGTTTTCCTCTCCCTACTTCAAGCTAATAAGAATAATGCATTCATGACTTTTGTTGCTCATCTTACCACCATCTTGGTAGAATTGTTTCCTGAAATTTCCTCAGTTTTCCCTCACCCAACTCTGACATGGTTCCTCTACTTCTCTACAACCACAACAGGTGTCAGAACGGGAATATTTCCTTAAGGTCATTTTTTTGTTAGTTTCATTCACCTTTAGTTACCTTCTTTGTATGCCTATAATTTCTTGGTTGAACCTCTAGGCCTCCAACATGGGTCATCGCTCCCTGTTCCTCCTACCATGATGAATGGGTAGACATGGGAACTCTGGGTTCCATGGAACCTCACCAGATGATCATTGGGTTTGGCATGGCTTGAGGAGATTGTTGAGGTCTGTGTTTGGCAAATTTTGTGATGGTCTTTGTGCTTGAGTTGAGGGTGTGGTACTCCATTTAAGTAGTGAATGCGCCATGGATGGCAGATAGAAGCCTGTGATTGAGGGAAAAGGGGGACTCTATCTCCCTGTATGCTTATTAATCATGTGTCATGTTTGGATATAGTTCAACTTAGGTCTTAGGTGGTTTTCTCATGATCTAATATGTGGCATCTGATGAAGCTGATATTACAAAGATACCCCTTGTCACACTCTAAGTCTGTAATATGGTCAAAGGGTTTTCTCATCTTTTTATTTTTCATTTATCTAAATTCCAAAATAAGATAAAGTGAGTTATCTACGTCTGGATTGGTCGATATTGAGATTTTTCATATATTTTTATTAGTATATCTGTTGGAGTCCAGTTATATATGGTTTTTGATCAGTTTTTCAAGATATAACCAATGTGCTAGGTTAGGAGTCATGATTCTGACTGTAGTTTCTCAGATTTCAAGATTTTGCCTAATTAGGGTTTGTGAGATAATATATAGGGTTGTGGATTATAATGATAGGAAATTTAAAGACTTGAGATCAAGAAACTCCTACTGAAATCAGGTAAGTGGTCGATGCCTTGGGTTTCACTATATTGCATCATTTAGTTTTATTTGCATAATCATGTTTAAAGTTTATGTTGTATGAGCTATTATGTGAACACTAAAATGATTTAAGAGGTATTTATCTATTTGCATATCTTGTTAATATTTGTTCATAAATGTTACATGTTAAGATTAGATCAGTTAAGAATAAAACCTCTCATGTTTAAGATCAGTAATGCAATTATGGGTGAAAATCCTAAGTAAGATGAGATTAGATTAGATCAAATAGGAAATTAATCATTAGGCCCTACTCATGAAAATTTTATTGAAGGATGGTGCGTCATGAGCCCCCTTCACTTTATCAGTTTAGGACCAAGCATGTTCACTTTCAGTGTGTTTAGTGACGTTTATATTTATTGGGTTTAAACTAAATCCTTTTCACCATTCAATGTATTCAAAAGCCTACACACCTCATGTGTGTCAGTGAGATCAGATCAAATTAGGTTCATTGAGTAGGTGCCCTAACAAGAATGCTTAATAAAGTTAAGAATACATCCTAAAGGCATTATTAATGTTTATGCATGCTCATATTAGTTTTAAAGCTTGGTGTTAAGATACGTTCATATTATTAGTGGAAACCTATTGGGTTTTAGGTGAGGGAGAAGGCAGTAGAAACAAAAAAAATTCTCTCACCACAAAACCATAACCACGGATCACATCAATGACTATGAAATAGGAAGGATGGTTTTAGTGATTCATACCTGGTCCTGAGGCTTGCTCAACGACAATGCCTCACAACAAGTGCGGTCTTCACCCACCTATCTTCGACAACGTCTGTGCAACTCCTGGTCTTGACCCAGACTACAATTGACAGTCATCCTCCTGAGTGGAAGAAGTCTCCTGTATCTATAGATAGTCCATACAGACCACCAGGAACTCTAGTCGTCCAGTTCCATAGGACACTAGAAGGAGTCATCCCCTTCTGTCAGTGTACTAGTCACTGACACACTCTCCCACAACCAATTGATGTCCTGTAGTTGTCTTTCTCCACTATTCCTCCCTGGATGGGTAAAACTTGCTTGGGATCTCTCAGTTACCACAACCAGAGAGGACAACAACTTTACAGAGCAAATGATGTTCTAAGTTGTGCTATCTGAGAAGCCCCCAGTTCCCCTCTATGTATAGGAGGGGTCAGGGTCAGGGTTCTCAGTCCCGGGCAATGCGGGACTAAAGTGGGAGTAGAAGGGTCTGGAATTTCCATGAACTGATTGCACTGCGGCAGCCGAACCGGTCGTTTCACAAACAAACTGGTCAGTTGGGAGTATGAGTTGATCTGTTCACCAGTTGAATTGGCCGTTTCACATTCCTGGCTCACCTCCAATTGGCTTTCCTCTTTCATTTCCTACTAATCCAAAGTTTAATTCTTGTCCCAATCGAATTGTACAAGTGAAACAAAAAACTTTTCTCACAAATCGGGACAACCCAACCTTTACTCATTTGGTCCAGTCAAACTGTTCGGTTCACCAAGTGAACTAGTCGTCTCACTGACCATGAGCTGATCGGTTCACCCAGTGAATCGATCGGTTGGTGGTCTAGATTGTGCAGAACATAGTCAATGCAGTTCTCAATCAATCCGACACTCGAATCAGTTAGTTCAACACTTGAACTTGATGATTCTGAGTCAAGTCAATTGATTGAATGTTTGATTGAGTACCTAAACACCTTTAGTAATCAATCCAAACATCATTCATGGATAAACTCCTCTTCCAGGTAAACCCTTTGTGTGTCACCCTATAGGTCCCATTTCACGTTGGCAGTGAATGTCCATGACTAGCTTATGACATCACAAGCAAAGAGCAGTGCTTAGTCACACATCAGTGCTACCCAAGTGAAAAGGAAAGTTAGAGAACAACTTTCAATCCTATAGTCTGTGATTGGTGTTCCAGTGATATATAATTCCTTTGTCTCTGATATCCTGAATGAACTTAAGGCATGGATTTGTCATCTTTTTAACGTTCATTCATGTTCCTTGATCCAAAGTAGACTGTCTGAGTTATGTGTGCCATCAATATAACATATTGACTCACACGTGCATGCACATGCTTTTCTCAAACTCACTTATCAAGTGGCCATAGACATCATACTCCCTTAGGAGGGACAAATCTCATATCTATCACTTGATGTCAAAACCCCATGAGTCAAAGTCACTCAACCATCACCTTTATAACAATCCATATTTCAGGATTGCGTTTGATGATGTCAAAGTGTACCCAATGATGTGTGATGAGTGCAGTGATTTCAGGTCTAAGAATCACAATCACCACCATCAATGTGAGAGCTGACTGTGACTACCATGTCATGGTTCCATGTGTCACTCTCATGGTGGGTCTGTCTGATACATTGTTCTCTAACATGTATCTATGTGCTTGTTTTGATATCGCATATCATGACTAATGAGACTCTGTCATCAACCAACACACACTCTAGTCTTGTTGTGTCATTGTTGTCTATCAACCTTCCACAATGACATCCGACTAGGGACTAAACAAGAATGTACAAACTCTTAGCATCTGTATGATCTCATTCTTCAGTTCCTCAACCTGAAGACATACGTCATTGAGTACTATCATTCTCTAGACATTCATTCGGTTCTATCATTATTTCATAACTGATTGAACCAGAATAAATTGGAAGCTTTCCTTTGATATTTATCAAATCAATCATAATGTATCCCAATCCAAATCATCATATGATTGGGTCTCGGGGCATACATACCAACAAACTCCCACTTGCACTGCGAGCCAATCACCTTTGAATAATATTCTTAGTGATCTCCAAACATGTCCCACATGTTTCTACCGCTCCAGTGCTAACACAGTGAGTTAGCAACACTTTGCTTTAGTCAGTATATTGCATGTTTCACATCTTTTCGTTGTACAACATATCGTATGAGATGGAATTTTTGTAATATGTGATCTGATATTCCTTTCCTAACATTTAGCTCCATTGTTTGACTCAGAATTCCTACTTGTCATCAATGGTTGGAATATCTATAAGTTCATCTCTATGAACTTCCAAATCCATATAGTATCCTTTGTTGTTCATAATACAAGGGTTCTCAACATTCCCTTTTAGAATTAAATGGCATTTAAATCAGAACGTTTCCATTTATCAACTCATTTTCACTTTCATCTTTTATATTTTGCGATCAATTTCTATCATTTCGGAAGCTTGCATCAGTGTAACTCTTTACACTCAACTCTTCCTTTCATTACCATAGAACTAGTACTTCATAAGTACCAAACAAGTTCTTTATGGTATTCCAATGACTCTCACTAGAAGAAGACAGACATCCATTCGTCATACGAGTTAATAGGATGAGCATATCATATTTTCATGTCTAATACATACAAGATGATGAATACATATTTTCTTATCATGTCTAATACATACAAGATAATGGGATGATTACATACATGATAGATCCATTTCTATCTATGTGTTCCTATTCTTCGTAATAATTTGGGACACTTGGCATCTGAGATACTAACTCCATGTAACATGGACAAGTTTTCTCCCACTGAATCTATGCATACCGAACCCTTCAATACAAATTGCCAATGTATGCTCTCTCTTTACCAGATCAAGAGGTTTTCGATAACTATCTCTATATATCTCTATTCCTATCACATAGGACATTTCTCTTTCTTCCCTTAAAGAAGGTATTTCCACACCAGTTTCCATTTTAGAACATTTCATTCATCATCATCATGTGGAATGTGAATATGCTCCCACTGAATCTTTGTAATCACAGATCCCTTCTTTAGTTTGATATATCAGTCAAACATTTTGACTATATAATCAAAGTAAAGATTCTAGTTCTGAGTTGCTTGTAATAATCAATCATATTGATTAATCCCTTGTAACTTATAGACTGCATTTGCATTATTAGATTCATAAAACCCTTCAGGTTGTGTCACGTACACAGCCTTATCTTATTCCTGCCAGGAATGCAGTTTTAATATCCATATGCCAAATTTCATAGTCTTTCAAGTTCTAACATCAAGCATGATCCTTTCTCTAAATGTCATCCATGTCAGTCTTAACTCTTAAGACCCAATTTCACTAATGGGTTTTATACCTACAAGTGCTACCATAAGATCATACCATATTTGGTTCACATAGAAGTCATTTTGGATCTTATAGCTTCAAGCCATAAATCAAAATGTGATCCCTCAACATCATCTAGATTATTGGATCATCATATGACCAATTCATCACCAAGATATATGAGTTGTATCTGTTACATAAGGAATTTGAGAACCCACAATGCTTGTGATTCTTAATCTCCTTTATTTAGTGTAAATCATGTTCTTTAGAAGAATTCTAGAAGTTTAGTTATTTGATCATGCTCTAACTCTTTAGAGTATGACTCCTTCTTTGATTTCGACATCATGAGTTCTCTATGATACACTATCATAATTACTCACAAGATCCTCAAACATTTGGTTTAAGTATCCCATTCATTGACCTCATCAAAGAATTAACACTTTTACCAAGTGTGTACTTCATTTATGATATTCTTGAACACTTCAAGATATCCATATTGGTATTTCACTAAACACCATATGAAGCATTAGCATTTATTCCAATAGGCATGTATATACATCAATATGTATTATACCTAATAGAATAGTCATTCTCCCACTACATCTAGTAAAGATTGACTTGTCATCATGCCCAAGACATTCATATCTCTTAATGGTTCACAACCAAAAGAGTCTGGCCTATCCATCAACATGGAATCTAGAAATTAATTTCTCATGATAATGCTAATTAATTGTTTGAGTCATCAATAACTTTTAGGTATCATTTTATCTTATGCATACCAAGTACCACGAGATAAACAAGGCATTTCCATGAAAGATCATATCTTTGAAATTGAAATATCAACTTTATTGATATACATCCTTATCATTACAAGATGCAAAAATAAAGTGTTTCTATTTATTGGAAAAATGAAATAGCAGTTCATAACTCTATTACATGCCCTTTAGGCTGAAATAAACTAAAAGGTACTCCAATCTATGGCAGAAACACTTGCTCCAATGATGAGTGCTCCTTCCTTGGTCCTTTCACAAAGTCCATCACTTCTTTTCAGATCATGCATATCATATATGTCAGATCTATGTCTTGGTATCATATACCTCAGATTAAATAAGTGTTTCAAGTTTATTTCATGATACATGAGGTGGAGACTTCCATCCCTTCCTTCTTCTTCTTTTGTTCATCCAGATAGAGAGGGAAATTTCTCCTCCAATGTCTTGGCTCTTGACAATGGTGACATTTGCCTCCCTTGTTCACCCCTTCTTTGGCCTTGAGAGCTGAAGATGACTTGGGCCGCTGGCTAGCATCAGAACCCTTCATTGCTTTGCCCTTGGCCTTGCCTTTAGACTTACCCTTTTTTCTACTGATCAACATTACAGATTTGGGTTTGTCTTTCTTCATCTATGCCTCGGCTGTCCTCAACATGCCCAACAACTCTTTCAACTACTTGTCAAAGTTGTTCATGTTGTAGTTCATCACAAACTAACTGTAAGATTCTGGCAACGATTGCAGTATCACATCAGTAGCCAACTCTTGGCTTAGAGGGAATCCCAGTATTGTCAGGTTCTCCACATACCCAATCATCTTGAGTGTGTGAGGACCAATTGGATCTCCTTCTATCATGACACACTTGAACAACACCCTTGAGATGTCATATCTCTCTTTCTGTGCTTGATCTTGATATATGTTCTTGAGATGTTGAACCATCTCAATGACATCCATGTTCTCATGTTGTCTCTGCAACTCATAGTTCATTGAGCACAACATCAAGAACTTCACATCAATGGCATCTTCAATATGCTTCCTGTAAGCATCCCTTTCTGCCTTTGGTGCAGTGGGAGCAGGTTCCTCTCGCACTGGTGTCTGTAGGACGTAGAGCTTCTGCTCTTGAGTGAGAACAATTCTCAATGTCCTAAACCATTCTTGGAAATAATTCCCATTCAGTTTGTCCTTATCAAGGACCGATCACAATAAAAAGTGATTATTGTTGATAGCCATTTGTTCTACAAAAAGGAAATTTGTAATTTTAGTCCAAAACTCTTTTGACTTAATTTGATTGATTTGAAAATTTTGACAATATAATTGGGCCTTTAATTAATTATTGCTCCCACTATTTTTCTCAAATTGATAGTCCTCACCATCAATTCAGAAGATTGTAGTGTACAACCTTCTAGTGATCCAAGATCCAAAACAATTGAATTATTACCCGGCCAATGCCAACATCCATAATCAATTATTAAGGTAGGTAATACTTACAAATTGCATCATATGCAACTCTTGGATAGATGACATGTGCAACTCTTTGTCATGAACATCTCCATGCCTCTAAGTGCTTAATCCCATTAAGATCACTTAGTTAAGCCTGACCCAAAATCCAATACAATAGAAGTGAACCCAGCTTGGCAGGCCCACACAACTACCGTCACACTTCCACGAGATAGACAGCGCACCACCCTTGGGATGCCTATGCTTGTCGATCAAGCTTTTCATGTGTGCCGCTTATGGAAAGCATCTAAGACTTAATATTATATTGAGGGGTTTTAATATGCTTATATATGCATATATGTATCCAATCACCACATATATAGTATGTATCATATACATGCTATATCTCACAATGAAAACATACAATAATGATAAAGTGATGATTATGGCTATCCTATTGTAATTCCTTGAGCCACAACGAATTACAGTCATCTAGGTCTACATCACATGCAACCTATTGTTGATGAAGATCTTGTTCTTAGGCCATTTTGAGTTTGATCAACTCATCACACGACTGGTCGGCTCACCTCCTGGCCAATCAGTTGATTGTCTCCAACCGATCATCTGGCTCCTCTAGACGATCAGTTCGTTAGGTTGTCTGCTCCTCGTCAGGCCTCCAACTACACCATCATCCGGTTGTCTCGGTCCACCAGCCAATCAGTTGACACCTCCATCCAGTCATCTCGCACCTCCAGCCGCTCGTTTGGGCACCCGCCAGTCTTCGACGTAATAGGAAATAAACTATCCTACTTTTACATTTCTTATTGGGAAACCCCAAGTTACATTCGGGGGGAGCAAAGGTAGAAGATAATTTTGAGTTATCTCGAGTTACATCAAGAAAAGAAGAAGAATGCTCAGAGCACAGACTGAGATGCAAACAACCACAACCAACCAAGCACACATAGGGGTTTATAGGCCATAACCATGCTACACATCCACCATCAAAACCATTTCGAGTGACGTGTATCATTTGCATATATATACCATATCATATATGTATGTATTAGTTTGGGATCATGTGGTATTAATCGGATATTTAGATTAGTCCTTTAAATATTCACATTGTATGCTATAAATAAAAGATGGTAAAACCAAAAACCGATCATAATGATTATCCTAAAACACAGTACGTTGACGTTGATCTGATACCACTGTTGGGTTTTAGGTGAGGGAGAAGACAGTGGAAACAAAAAAACTTCTCTCACCACAAAACAATAACCATGGATCACATCCACGACTATGAAATAGGATGGATGGTTTTTGCGAGTCATACCTGGTCCTGAGGCTTGCTCGGCCACAATGCCTCACAAAAATTGTGGTCTTCACCCACCTATCTTCGATGGTGTCTGTGCAGCTCTTGGTCTTGACCCAGACTACGGTTGACAGTCGTCCTTCTGAGCGACAGATGTCTCCCGCCTCTATAGATAGTCCACATAGACCATCAGGAACTCTAGTTGTCTTGTCCCACAGGACACTAGAAGGAGTCTTCCCCTTCCGTCGGTGTACTAGTCACCGACACACTCTCCCATAACCAGTTGTTGTCCTACAGTTGTCTTTCCCTCGTTGTTCCTCCCTAGATAGGTAGAACTTGCTTGGGCTCTTTCAGCTACCATAACCAGAGAGGACAACAACTTTGTAGAGCAACTGATGTTCTAAGTTGTGTTATCTGAGAAGCCCCTAGTACCCCTCTATGTATAGGAGAGGTTAGGGTTCTCAGCCCCAGGCAATGCGGCACTAAAGTGGGAGTAGAAGGGTCCAGAATTTCCATGAACTGATTACACAGTGGCAGCCAAACAGGTCATTTCATAAATGAACCGGTCAGTTGGGAATGTGAGTCGATCGGTTCACTAGTTGAACTGGTCATTTCACATTCCTTACTCACCTCCAATTGGCTTTCCTCTTTCGTTTCCTACTAATCCAAATATTAATTCTTGTCCCAATTGAATTGTACAAGTGAAACAAAAAAAAATTCTCACAAATTAGGACAACCCAACCTTTGCACATTTGGTCTTGTCGAACTGATCAGTTCACCAAGTGAACCAGTCATCTCACTGACCATGAGACGATTGGTTCACCCAGTGAACCGGTCAGTTGGTGGTCCAGATTGTGTAGAACACAATCAATGTAGTTCTCAATCAATCTGACAATCAAATCAGTTAGTTCAACACTTGAACTTGATGATTCTGAGTCAAGTCAATTGATTGAATGTTTGATTGAGTACCTAAACACCTTATTAATCAATCCAAACATCATTCATGGATAAACTCCTCTTCTAGGTAAATCCTTTGTGTGTGACCCTATAGGTCCCATTTTACATTGGTAGTGAATGTCCATAACTAGCTTATGACATCACAAGCAGAGAGCGGTGCCTAGTCACACATCAGTGCTACCCAAGTGAAAAGGAAATTTGGAGAACAAATTACAATCCTACAGTCTGTGGTTGGTGTTCCAGTGAATGTATAATTCCTTTGTCTGTGATATCCTAAATGAACTCAAGGCATGGAGCTGTCATCCTTTCAACGTTCATTCATGTTCCTTGATCCAAAGTAGATTGTCTGAGATATGTGTGCCATCAATATCACATATTGACTCACATGTGCATGTGCATGCCTTTCTCAACCTTGCTTATCAAGTGTCCATGGACATCATAATCCCTTAGGAGGGAAAAATCACATATCTATCACTCGCAGTCAAAACCCCATGTGTCAAAGTCACCCAACCATCACCTTTATAACAATCCATATTTCAGGACCGTGTTTGATGATGTCAAAGTGTACCCAATGACATGTGATGAGTGCAGTTATTTTAGGTCTAAGAATCACAATCACGACCATCAATGTGAGAGCTAACTGTGACTATCATGTCATGGTTCCATGTGTCACTCTCATGGTGGATTTGTCCGATACACTATTCTCTAACATGTATTTATGTGCTTGGTTTGATATCACATATCATGACTAATGAGACTCTATCATCAACCAACACACACTCTAGTCTTACTATGTCATTGTTGTCTATCAACCTTACACAATGACATCCGACTAGGGACAAAACAAGAATGTACAAACTCTTAGCATCCGTATGATCTCATTTTTCAGGTCCTCAACCTGAAGACATATGTCATTGAGTACTGTCATTCTCTAGACATTCATTTTGTTTTATCATTATCTCATAACTGATTGAACCAAAATAAATTGGAAGCTTGCCTTTGATATGTATCAAATCAATCATAATGTATCCCAATCCAAATCATCATATGATTGGCTCTCAGGGCATACATACCAACAAAACCAACCACTTACAACAGTCCGTCAAATGCATAGCTATGTGTGGATGTACATAGGTTGTCTGCAGCTTGGGATATCTCTCAAGAGGTTGATGTATGTACGAGTTTAAGACCTAATGGGGTGCCATATATACAAAGCAAGGAGGTTTAATAAGTTTTTCTATTTCCTCATGTATGAAGATTCCTTGTTGTAAGTTTGTAAAAAGAATGTATATGAGAATCCATGTATCCATATCTTGTGTAAAATTATTTTTACTATTACAAAGAATGATATACATTGTTTATGACGTTCCCCGAGTGTGATCTTTATGGTCTATGATTCAGTAATGTTGTTTTTATGGATTTCACTTTGAGGATGCTACACAAAGGATGTAGTAAATAGTAAAAAATATTTGTCTCCACATATTCACAAGTAGATCTCATCAACAATGATTTATCATGAATGAAGGTTTTTGAGGTTATACCTTTTTTCAAAGTAGATCTGGAAATAGAGCTCACAAAAATAAAGGCATAGGAAGATGTTTATGACATTCTTCCAACATAGTCATGAAGGTGTCTATGTCTCTATGTTGTCCAAACGGATGAAGGGAACTCCACTTATGCTTCAAGAGCCAATGTGGAAGGAGTATCTTTTTGTTGGCAACGTGCTAGCATTGCATAACTTATGTTCTCTCCCTCTTTCTTTTTGGATAATGATGGCTGATTAAAGGCTTCTTTAAAGATGTCTTTATCTCTCACAAAACCCTATCTGTCATGCCCCTATATATAGAAAAGGAAGCAAAGGACGGTTTCATATATACCCACAGAAGAAAAATGGTAATTACCGCTTTTTAGTGTGTTGTTTGCCGACAATCTAGTCAGGAAATCAGAGCTATTCCATTCGAATGACTAGGCTTCAAATGAATCCATCAACGATTCAATTGATAACCTAAACCTTTTAGTAACAAATATTGGCATCCAGCAAGACTTCATTGTTACCCAAGTAATTAAAGAATTCAGAGACCAACTTCAACCTAGTATTGTGAACAATGTTACAATGATCACATAGACCATTTCTCTATGATATTGATATTGAATATGGGGCATGGAAACATCATTCTCTCAAAGTTAAGTATGTGTTTCTTGATCTAGATTAGACTATTTGAGATACATATGAGCTCAACATCATATGTTGAGTCACATGAGCATCACCATGCATTTATAGTCTCACTCATGAAGTGGTCATGGATATCACTCCATTAGGAGGGAAAAATTTCACTTATGTCCCTCACAATAATCCACATGTGTCATGGTGCACCCAAGCACTACTTGTATATAAACCCTTATTCAAGATCACATTAGGCAGTGTTAAACTATACCGAACAACATGTGATCATTGTAGTGACTTTAGGTCTAAGGACCACAATCACTATTGTCACACATAGATATGATTCAAACTACCATTCATGGCATCTATGTATCATACTCAAAGTGTGTCTGGTAGTATAGATTGTTCTCTAACAAGTACCTATGTATTTGAGTTGATATCCAATATCATGACTAAAGAGATATAGTCATCAGTCAACATATATACCAATCTTATGTTTTATTGTTTTCCTATAATATGATAAGGACATAACACGAATGTGTACTCTCAAGTATACATATGATCTCATGTTTGGGTCCTCAACTCAATCCAAAAACTTTTTCACCACTTTCCATGGTCAAATATGTCAGGATCACGCTTGCCGTTACAGTATATCATGACTACGAGATATGGAAATGGATGTGAAAACTAATTTCCTTGAAGAGTATCTTTGTGTGGATGTGTACATGACACCATGTCAGTTTTTGGATTGAAGCAAGCATCTAGAATCTAGAATCTAGAATCTGCATTTTGATGAGATAGTCAAAGAGTTTGGCTTTATAAAAATTGAAGATGAACGTTGTGTATACAAGAAGGTTAGTGGAAGTATTTTTGTATTTTTCATTTATATGTGTATGACACATTGTTTATGAGAGTTGACATACCTAATGTATTATTGATTAAGACTTGGTTGGCAATACCTTCTCCGTGACGGACTTAGGTGAAGCATTCTATACTTGAAGAATCAACATCTATAGAGATAGATCTATAAGGCTTATTGTCCTAATCCAAAGTAAATACATTGACAAGGTGCTTAAGAGGTTCAACATGCATGATTCCAAATGAGGAAACTCATGTGTGTCTCGTCAAATAAGTCACTCTAAATCCCAATCCTGTCTATTTAGAAGAGTGGGCATGCATGAGTATGATTTCATTTGCATCTGTATTTGGGTCTATCATGTATGCTATGTTATGTACTCACCCAGATGTCTCATTTGCTTTGAGCATGATGAGCATGTACCAATTAGATCCCGATGAAGGTCATTATATTGTTGTGAAGAATATCGTGAAATACTCAAAAGAGAAAAGAACCCATTATTGATATATAGAGTTGAAGAAAATCTAGTTGTAAAGGGTTACATTAATGCAAGCTTGCAAACTGACAAGGATGATTACCAATTGCAATCAGGATTCTTATTTTACATGAACAACAAAGATGTAATCTAGAAGAGTGTCAAGCAAGAAACAATGGTCGGTTCTACAATAGAAGTTGAGTATATTGTTACATCTAGTACAACAAAGAAAGTAGTATGGATCAAGAAGTTTATTAGTGAACTTGGTATGGTTCCAACCATTGGAGAACCAGTAGAGCTTTACTGTGATAGCAATGGATCCATCACATAGTCTAAAGATCCTTGATTTCATCAGTGTTCTAAGAACATACTACAAAGATATCATCTCAAATGAGAGATCATACAATGAGGATATCTAAAGATTTTCATAATACCAGCTAAATGCAATATTGTTTATCCCTTAAAGAAAACACTTTAATGACAGAAGCATGATTGTCATATTACATCACCTTGGAATTTTATACTTGGAATTTTATGCCCTGAGAACCATCATGTGATGATTTGTAACAGGGATACACTGTATATGATTGATAATTAATAAAGGTGATTCCACTTGTCATGTTTGTGTTAGTATTGAGATAATGAATAAATCTAATGACATCCTAAGAACGTTTTGAATCAGTGTCATATGGTTTGGGATGAGGACTTGAACATGATATCATATGTATAATCAAAATTATTCATTCTTGTTAGGTCCCAAGTAAATTATTATTATGTATACTATATGACAACAACAATACCTAAGATTAATGTGTTTGCTATATCATGACTATGTCTCTTTAAACACGATATTGGGTATGAATTCAGATACATGGGTACTTGTTAGAATACATGTTGTACTGAAAAGACCCTCTTTGAGTGTGGCACATGTAATCCATCGGTACAATGTTTTCACATGTTGTTTTATGTATTTCATACTACCCAATGTAACTCTGAATAAGGGTTGTCGTATAGGTAGTGATTGGGTGCACTGTGAAATTTTTGGATTTTTGTTAGTGATGTAGATTGAATTTTTCCCTCCATTGGAGTGACATCTCGGCCACTTCAAAGTGAGACTATGAATGCATAGCCATGCATGTGAGTCAATATATATAATATTATAGTCACACAACCTCAATAGTCTGCTTCAAGAAACATCAATTTATTTTTAAGAGGATGACAACTCTCATCCTTAGTTTCAACCTAGATATCCATGAAAAAGGGTGTACCATCGCAAATTTTAAATAAAACAAGTTTAGGATCTTATTGGTAAATTTCCAATTAGAACATTTAAAAACTTGGACTTCAATGCAAGCTACCCCAATTATTCATTTCCTTCTATATAATTTTGGCACAGAAAGAAAACGAAATATGCTTACTTTAATGTCTTTATGATCAAATGAGAAAACCAACATTATTTCTCTTTCTTCTCTCTCCTCCTTAAAAGTTACTTAAAAAAGCATAAAACATATGAGATATGAATTTCTAGGAGAATTAGTGTTCATCTCGAGTTTGGACTCAATGTCTCATAAGGAAAGGTAATTGCCACTAATTTAATCAATTAAATCCAATAAAATTGAGTTTAGTAACCTATATGGAAACTATGGATAAAACTGGTGCAGAACCTAAATCTAACTATAGAGGAAGAATCTAGACTCTAACCTATGGTTCAAATTTGAAGACATTAGGACTTTTCTTGACCCCTTAAACCTGATTTAAAAGGATTATATATTGTTTTAATTGAATTTATTTGAAATGCCTTTGATTTTTCAATCTAACCTAATGTCCCAAAGTCAAATAGTTGTCACTCGACTCATTTAGATTGTGTCTGGGTTAGACTTGGGGAACTCGAACCCGACTATGATCGGGGAGGTTATCATCCTCACCCAAGTCCTGTGATGCTACAGACTCTACACTCCCAGATTCCTTTCCCTATCTTGATCTCCCTCACAGTGGTATCCCTCACCATCTAGACTCATCTACCACCTTCAAAACATCATTTCGGACACATTGATCCCAAATAACATGGGATTTCTTGCCATGTAGATTTCAGGAAACTACAAAATCTCTACCCCTCCCCTATTTCATCTGGTATTGGGTCTCCCGATGAAACCCGGATGTTAGACGTATATATAAGCACTCCTAAGACATACTCAAACACACTGAAACCCTCTCTACTTGCTCATTTTGTCTCTATCACCCTTCATACATCTTCTCTAGCACCACACGATGGTTCTAGCAAGTTGGCATTTGCCGACGTGTGTTGGACAGCCGCAGTGAACTCTTACCTTTGGAATTGTCTTTGTGTGGCATGATGAAGCCTCTGATGATGTCAATTTCTTCAGTAGAGTTGACAGCAAGTTTTCCCCCATTTTCTTGTGTTCTAAGGTCCCTTCACCAATTCATGAGTTGTGCGTGACTTTTTCTATCATTTTCATCATTGTTGGCTTCACCAAGGAGTTTCAAATTCATCCCGAGTTCTAACTTTCTCACGATTCGGTCCTTTCTTGCTTTCTCTTCTCGACAGTATACCAGTTTCCATGGAAAGAGGTGTTCTAGGTCATCTTGCCACAATGGAACCTGAGTTAGGGGTCTTTGAGACTGTGTTAATCCCCTAAAGTTAGTTCAACAATCGAAAGCCTGAGCTTTCCCTCAATATCTAGTTTTGTATCCAGGGATCACACCCAGGATCGAGCTTTGTACACTCAGATTGTAGGATTTATAAGATGATGATTTTCCAGGTTTACTTTACTATTTGTGCTTGACCATGAGGATGAGATTGTAAGATGATATTATAAAGTAGTGTACATAGAATATGCAAAACTCTATGGTGGGTAGTATGAGAAAATTTTGAGGATGAAATTTATTTAAGGTGGATAGAATTGTAACGTCCCAAATTTTAAATAAAACAAGTTTTGGATCTTATTTGCAAATTTCCAATTAGAAAATATAAAAACTTGGAATTCAATGCAAGTTACCCCAATTATTGATTTCATTATATAATTTTGAAATATAAATAAAACTAAACATGTTTCCTTTAATGTCTTTATGATTAAATGAGAAAACCAACATTATTTATCTTTCTTCTCTCTCCTCCTTAAAAGTTTCTTAAAAAGGCACAAAACATATGAGATATGAATTTCTACGAGACAATTATTGTTCATCTCGAGTTTGGACTCAAAGTCTCACAAGGAAAGGCAATTGCCACTAATTTAATCAATTAAATGCAATACAATTGAGTTTAATAACCTATATGGAAATTGTGGATAAAACTGGTGAAAAACCTAAATCTAACTATATAGGAAGAATTTGGACTCTTAGATTAACCTAAGGTTCAAATTTGAAGACAGTAGGACTTTGTTTGTCCCCTTAAACCTAATTTAAAAGGATTATATATTGTTTTTAATTGAATTTAATTGAAATGCCTTTGATTTGTCAATCTAACTTAAAGTCCCAAAGTTAAATAGTTGTCACACTACTCATTTAGTTTGTGTCTGGATTAGACTTGGGGAACTCGAACCAGTCTGCGAGCTGGGAGGTTATCATTCTCACCCGAGTCTTGTCATGCTATAGACTTTGTAGTCCCAGATTCCTTTCCCTATCTTGATCTCCCTCTAGGTGGTATCCCACACCATCCAGACTCATCCACCACCTTCTAAACATCACTCTAGACACATTGATCCCAATTAAGATGGGATTTCTTGGCCTGTAGATTATGGGCGACCACAAAGTCACTGCCCCTCCCCTTTTTTCTCTGGTGTTGGGTATCCCAATGAAACCAAGACGTCGGACGTATATATAAGCACTCCTAAGACATACACAAACACACTAAAACCCTCTCTACTCATTCGTTTTGTCTCTATCACCCTCTATCCATCTTCCCCAGCATTGTGATGTGGTCCTAGCAAGTTGGAGTTTGTCGGTGTGCCCTGGACTGCCGTAGTAAACTCTTGCATTTGGCATTATCCTTGTGTGGTGTGATGAAGCCTCTGACAGTGTCAATTTCTTCAGTAGAAGTGCGAGAAAGTTTTCCCCCTTTTCTTCTAATCTCAGGTCCCTTCACCAATTCATGAGTTGTGTGTGACTTTTTTATCATTTTCATAAATGTTGGCTTCACCAAGGATTTTCGAATTTTTCCCAAGTTCTAGCTTTCTCGTTATTCATTCCTTTCTTTCTTTCCCTTCTCAACAGTATACCAGTTTCCATGGAAAGAGGTGCTCCATGTCATCTTGTTGCAATGGAACCTAAGTCAAGGGTTTTTGAGACCGTGGTGATCCCCTAAAACTAGTTCAACAAGAAAAACCCTGAGCTTTCCCTCAATGTCCAATTTTATATCCAAGGATCACACCCAGGATCGATCTTGCTGCACTCAGATCACAGGATTTGTGAGATGATGATCTGCTATGTTTTTTTTACTATTTTTCCCCTATGGATCTGATTTCATCTATTGCACAACCATGGGTACTTTTGGGCTTTGACGCGCCCTTTTCTTCTTTTCACAAATGTTGGTTCGATGGGTCTTTTCTCAATTGGCAGCACCTGATTGAGCCACCTCAGAGTATGTCCAATGCTAGATGGACCAGGCATTTGGATAATGATGCACGCATGGTTTTTCCTCAAATTTTGATTTGTTAGATATTTAAAAGTTCAAAGTAATTCAATCGATGATCAGAATGTTGTGAATAAATAGTCATTGGAAACGATTTTTTTAGGGGAATCCAATTTCAAAGTTTTCAAACCCTAGATACTTTGTATCTGATCTTAATTCCTTAAAAGACTCAAATTAGGGTTTAGGATGGTGTTTAAAGTGATGAATAATGTAAATCATGTAATTTCAGGGAACTTAGGTTTTGACCAAGATCAAAAGGACTAAGCTAGGATTTTTTTTCTTTGCTCCAATAAAGGTAAGTGGGTTCATGCATTTTGACTATTTAGTATTAGATTTTCAATCACTTTAAGATTATTGTATCATGATGATCAAGTTAAATTATGTACATAGTTATGTATTCAATTTTCAAAAATTCTTGAATTTATGTTCCCCAAAAGTTATTATATGATGATTATGCTTTCAAGTTCTATTTCAAGAATCTATGCTATGTTCATGTGAAATCCAAGTAAATAATTATTATTCTAAGTTAATGATGAATCATGTAATTGGTTGTATTATTTTGTCCTCGTCATGTTAATGTTGAGCCCTTGATCCTTGTGAGTTCAAATGGAGCATAGTGGAACTTATGTGCAAATCATGAGTTCAAATGGAACATAATGGCACTTAGGTGCAAATCACGAGCCCTATTGGAGCATAGCTAATGGCACTCAGGTGCAAACCAGGAGTTTAAATGGAACATCAGTTGAGCATGTGGGCCTTATGAGCACAGTTGGTGCATAAGAGTAGAGGACATTATAATCAACCACTAAGAGCATATTATGTGAATCCAAGGTTTATTGTTCAAATAGTTTCATGTTTTTCCTTATTGCCAAGTTATTATTTTGTTATAACAATACTCAATGCAGCTTACTCTAACATGATTTCCATTTTGAATGCATGGTTGGGGACGCAACGTACGCAGAAGGAAAGAATAAAGGAGATTAAGCAAGGACCATACATCTCAAGGACAGATTAAGAGTTTATCCCTAGTGGGGTGCCATCCACCTAGACCATCCAGTCATTTATATTAGACTTGTCTTCAAGTTCTACATCATGTTTAGATGTTCGATGATATATTCAAGAACTCAAATGTACTAGATTTTTCCTTAGAATGATGTATGAATTCCAATTAATGCATGGTGTTTTATTTATCTTGTTGCTATGTATATCATGTTTTTGTGGTGTTCCTCCAAGTTGAGTGACCTTGTTATGGACATCATAGGGTTTGCTTCCACTTTATATATATATATATATATATATATATATATATATATATATATATATATATGTATATATATATATATCTGTGTGTGTGTGTGCGTGCTTGGAGGGGTGTTACAAAGGGATTATAAGGTCATGGTAACAATTGGTTACTTACATGTTAAATGTGTTCTCCAACTTATTCCTATTACTTGGTTAGCAATGATTTGTTTCTAGATACCGATATTTTCTTGTATGATTTTGAACGTCACTACCAATATAATAAAGAACCTACATGGTCAAACACAAAAGGATGCTTAAAGGACTTGAATTTCATAGTCACACATTGTAATGCCCGAGCTCATTGCCTAAGGCTCTAGTAGAGTTTTAGGAATGATGATTGGTCCCACAGACCACCACTAGCCTTAATTGTGTGTTGTGTCCTCACTCACATGCAATCTAGGAGAAACTTCCTGACTGATCACCCATCCTAGTACTACTCTGGGTTGAGCATGCTTAACCATAGAGATATTTAGAGATGGGCTCCCTCAAAAGGAGGTGCAACTTGGTGATGTGGGTAGTCCAATCATCCCTTTTTAAGACCATTTTATTTGAGGCTTCAAATTTGGGACGTTAAAATCTCCCCCACTTAGACTCTAGACATCCTTGTCAAGGCTCAATTATACGACCTCATAATATTTCCCCACTTTATTGTGGACCTAGAATGGCCCATGGACACCCAGCTCCCAATCACGGAATACCAATGCAAGGGTGGCTACATCAACACGAACAACCCTTTCCAACATGCCTGGACCACACTTCTGAAGGTTGGCATGTCACATGCCCATGTCAGCCCCACACCAACACAAGGGTGGCTACATCAACACGAACAACCCTTTCCAACATGCCTGGACTGCACTTCTTAAAACTGGCATGCCACATGCTCATGTGGGCCCCACCTACTGGAGGATTTTGGCTCTGATACCATTTGTAACACCCAGTCCTACTACCCAAGACTCTAGTAGAATTTCAGGAATAACTATTGGCCCCACAGACCATGACTAGCTTTAACTACGCGCTTTGTCCTCACTCACACACAAGCCAGGACAAACTTTCCCATTAGTCACTCATCCTAGTAAAGCTTTGGGCTGAGCACACTTAACTGCATCGTTCTTTAGTGATGGGCTCCTTGAAAAGGAGGTGCATGTTGGTCATATGGATAATCCAATCATTCCTTTTTAAGATCATTTTATCTGAGGCCTCAAATCTTGGAACATTACACACATGATTAAAATGATTATAAATCATGTTTAGATGATGATTTTTGCCCAATCATGTGACTGAAAAGCTAGTTGGTTGACTAGATGGTTTATCTTAGCTGGGTGGTAGAGTGTCAATCGACCAACTAATTACCATTTGGCAAAGTATCCAATCATTTGAATGGATAGTACAGTCAGTTGACTATGTGAAATCAAGGTTGAATAAGAATTGGAAAGACTCAACTGGTTGGAATTTGGATTGATAAATTCAAATTGGAACATGAGTTGTTAACTAAAAAATTGGGTGAATAGATACTCTATCCAATTGACTAGGTTAGTGAGTCATCTGTTTCATTAACAAACCAACCAACTGAGAAGTATGTCTGAGTTTTCTAGTTTGATTCTGATTGTGACTTGTGATTAGGAAAGGATTGTATTTTGGGAATTCAAACCCCATGACTCTCATATATATAGGATAGAATGTCCATAGGGTGAGGAACAGATTGAGAATCAATAGACACAAGTTGCATAAGAGATTCTATCTTAAATAGAGAAAGAAAATTAGCCCAAGGACGACAACTCATGGTAGGAGAGTAAGAGTTTGGCAACACTAGCATGTCGAACAACTCTAGTTACACTTCCTCTTGGAAATCAAGGTTATGTATCAAGAGTTCCCTTATCCACTTATATGGCATAAATTCCAAGACCCTTGGGTGGAGTCTCAAGGACAAGTGACTTCTCCAAGGAGAAGATTAGGTGGTGTTGTGACAACAAGATAGAACCAACAAAAACCACTTTAGATCTGGATAAAGAAGTGAAAGTTCACACTGACAAAAGTCATTTTATATGTTGGACAACTAGTGTGCACTAAGATATATTCCATATCCCTATACGTCTTTAATATACCTAGATTTCATGTCTATTATAGATTTGGGAGTTTTGTTGAGAAAAATTATTTTTGCTACGTCCCTTTTCCCAAAATCGTACACAAGATGCACAATATTACGTGAACACATTTCATGGAGAAGGGGGATTTGGTGATGTCTTCTTAAGGATAGAGAGACTTTGTTGATGATGGTAGACAATTAATACTTGTTCTATGACTTTATGGTTCCAAGTAGTACAAAATAATACAAGTACACTCACATGATACATGTAAGATTTTCACTTTGTTACATTTTCCCTATAGTATCTTTTATGAACTCCTCATGGTGTTAATGGAGATATGATGACTAGGTATCATCCAAACATCTTCATTATTACCTAACACCATTTAGATTCTAGGTCATTCCTTAATAAACAAAGCCGTCAAATTCCTAAACTATGTTAAAGGTTATTACAATAGATGTTTGAGATCATTTTCCTACATTCAACCACTAAACACAAATGGTTATGTTACTTTATCAAAATACTTAAATTTTATACGCATGTGACTCTATGATTCTTTAGTATAATTGAGGGTGGGTGGAGTCCTTCTTGGGTTTCTTAGTCAGACCAAATGATGACTCTAACTATAAAATAACATTGAGAAGGTGGAGGAAGGTATGGTAATTTTTTTATGACCACCCACCTTCATATGAAACTTCATTCTCATTACTCATCAAATCTTAGAAAAAGTAAAATTGAGCACACATCTTCGTTTTAATTTCATCCTCAAAATTAAACTAGGTAAGGATGTAAAGGGTAGCAAATTACCTATTTACCTACCAACCATACCCTACAAGGTGGGGTAAGGGTAAGAATATTATTTCACCACCACATGTCTACCCTTTACATGTTTTACCCACAACTAAAGTGGGTAAGGTAAAGGGAGAATTATTTTTTTTTAACCAAGGCTACTTATTTATTGATCATGTGCCCTAGTATAGGAGGAAACCAATATAGTTGTCGCTTGGGCATTACAACTGAGCCAAGTGGGCTGCAGTGAAGTAGAAAAGGAACGCCTAGTTCTTAAAACGTTTTTTGCTATGCTATCTGCAATTGCGTTATGGGTTCTAGGAATATAAATAAGCTTGCCTGAATCCTGTTTTCTGAGATCTCGGTACCTTTGGATCAGGGGTATAAATCTTCCCTCTCTGTTGTTTCTTCCTATTAGGCATTCTACATCCAATTTGGAGTCTGATAAGATAACATAGTTGTCTATGTCCTTCGAGGCACAAATGTGCACAACTTGAGTGATCACGTGGATCTCAACTTCTAAGCGGGAGTAGCTTGCTGAGGGAAGACTTGCAAAAAGAGTGTACTGTCCCACCGTGTCACATATGAAGACGCCTAGTCCTGAGAGACTGGAGTGAGTTTGATAGGAGGCGTCGACCATGGCCATATAACTATGTGGCGGGATAGAGGCAATCTCTCTTGGTGCTCTTGGTTGGTGAGCAATGGCCCATGCATTCTGAATTGAACGGGAGCATTCCTTGATGAACTTGACCCGATTGGCAAGCAGGACAACAACATGCTCGTGGATGAATTTGTTCCTCAGGTTCCAGTTATGCGAATAGGTAACGAAAATGACAGATGCATCTGGCGTATCTCGTGATGACGAAGAAAGACAGAAGGTGATCCAATCATTTTCAGACAAATCGAAGTGTGAGTTGTCCATAACAAGCTCCTTCCAGGTCTGCTTGCATTCTGGGCAGTCATGGAGGGCGTGGAGAAGAGTTTCATCGGCATTATTGCACACAGGACAGAGAGGATCTACATCCATGTGGCGGCAAACTCGTTCGGTGTTTGTAAGCAAGGCTTTATGCTACAAAAGCTAGAGGAAGACATGGATTCGTTCTGGGATTCTTGCTTTCTATATGAGATTCCAGCTGCCAAGTGAGTGGCATTCAACAGCAGACCGTATATACTGGTAGGCAGAGTGACTGCTCATCACGCCAGAATTTTCCAGAGGCCAAGACCATTGATCCTCGCCACCATGAGGACAAGGAGGAGGGATGGTCTCGGTCATTTCCCATGTCGGCCTTGGGAAGAAGGCTTTGATGAATCCCCAGTCCCATTCACCATTGTCAAGGGTCATCGAACATGCTTGTAAGGTCTCCAAGGAAGGAGGAACGTTCTAGTTGGGCAAAATGTCAGAAATCGAGCGGTTGTTTAGCCATTTGTCGTACCACACATTAGTAGATTGGCCTTTGTTGATAATCTTCCCACATAGCGATTGGATATCAGTTAGCCTGCTTTGGATGAAATGCCAGGTTGGCGAACCAGGTTTCTTCAGAAATCTGCCATCGGTAGTGTACTTTTCTTTGAGAATTTTAACCTAGAGCTTATCATGTTCATTTAGGAAGGACCATACGTTCTTCATCATTAGAGATGTATTTTGGTCCCTGGCATCCTTGATACTGAGGCCTCCTTTATCTTTAGGTGTTGTAATCTTCCTCCACGCAACCAACGAAGATTTCCTTCTGCCTGAGTCAGACCAGAGGAAGGTACGAATGTGCTTATTAATGTCATCACAGAGCGTTGGTAATATTTTCACAGTTTACATGGTATACGTAGGCAGAGCCTGGAGTGTGCTTTTGGCTAATGTGATGCATCCAGCCATAGAAAGGTGACACATCGCCCACCCATTAAGGAGGTTCTTTACAAGGGTTGTAATGTGGCTCTGTGGTGAAGAATAGGGATCCCGAGGTATTTCCCAAGATCAGAAGTCCATGGGAATCCCATCTTGTTACTCACCACCTTGCGTTCAACGTTAGTAACATTGTTGGAGAAGTAGCACTTGGACTTCTCCCTGGAGACAATTTGACCAGAAACATTAGAGAAAGCTTTCAGTACTTTCTTGACACTACGAGCCTGGCTAATAGATGCTTCTGCGAAGAGTAGGATGTCATCTGCAAAGCATATGTGTGATACTGGCATTCCTCCTTGGGTGAGTTTGATCGGAGTCCATGAACCATTCCCTACTGCATTGGCAATGGCTTGGGAGAGGTGCTCCATACAAAGAACGAACATATATGGACTTATGGGATCGCCCTGGCGAACACCATGCAAGGCTTTGAATGGTTGAAGTGGCTGACCATCCCAGAGGATGGATGTTTCCCCAGTAGTGATGATTTGCATTATAATCATGATAATTTTGTCTGGGATCCCAGTTTTTACCAAAGTATCTTTTACAAAGCTCCAATTCATCCTATCAAACGCCTTAGCAAGGTCAATCTTGATACACATCCATTTCTTTTTTATGTTCTTTGCTTTCATAGAGTGTATGATTTCCTGTACTAGAAGAATGTTATCACTGATTTTACGACCAGGGATGAAGCTGGACTAGTGAGGTGATATCCAGGCATTTAGGTGTGGCTTGATACGTTCCACAATAATCTTGGACAGCAATTTGAAACAGCCATTGTTCAAGGAGATGGGCCTCAAGTCATTGCAGGTTGTAGGGGCCTTGACTTTAGGAATAAGCACTAGATGGGAGTTGGTTGTGGAAGCATCGACTACACCTGATACATATGTGTCTGTGATTGTCTTAACCAAGGAGGGACCAATCTTGGCCCAGTTGTTCTGTATGAATTCGTTGTACACACCGTTGCGCCTTGGATGGTGCCATCATAAACATAACATCTCAGATTTCTTGTGGATTAGGGATCAATTGAATGCAGGCAATTTCCTCACCAGTAAGCTGCTTGAACACCCCAGGATACTGACTGATAGCCCTAAGATCGGGTTGAAAGGAGAAGGACATAAGATCTGCAAAGAAGTCACGTACATGCTTGCAAAGGGTGCTGGGTTCGGTAATCCATATCTGATGAATCCTCCAGATTCATCATTACAGTCACCAATTCTAAGGTTTTTATACCTCATTATGACTAAATTACCCTTGCTTTGCTTTACTCTGAGTATTTCTTCATTCTCACATAAATAATGCTTACTAGCTCAAATTACCCTATTTTCCAGTTTATTTGATCTCCTTTTTCCCCTACTCATGTTCTCTCTCCTCTGCAGATCATCCTCAACCATCACCAACGGTCATGACCCCTACAACACTGACTCTAGCGGACTCAAGACCGTTTGAGGCCATGCGGTCGCAAGACCGTTTGAGCCCATGCGGTCCTAAGACCGTTAGAGCCCATGCGGTCTCAAGACCGTTTGAGCCCATGCGGTCTCAAGACCGTTTGAGCCCATGCGGTCTCAAGACCGTTTGAGCCCATGCGGTCTCAAGACCGTTTGAGTCCATGCGGTCTCGAGACCGTTTGAGCCCATGCAGTCCAAATACCGTTTGAGCCCATGTGGTCTCAAGACCGTTTGAGCCCATGCGGTCTCAAGACCGATTGTTGCGATCGAAAAGACCGAATGGACAGTCAAATACAAGACCGTTTACAGAGGTAACGAGATCCAATCGTTCCTTTTCATCCAACCATGCGGTCTCGACCTTCATGTGGTCTTGACCTCCATGCGGTCTCGACCTTCATGCGGTCTCGACCTTCATGCGGTCTTGACCTCCATGCGGTCTCAACCCGCATGCGATCTTGATCTTCTTGCCATAAATGTCGGCGACGTCTACCTCACCATCAACAGCAGCAACGATGGTGCCCACGATGGATGGCTTGCCACAAGTGGCAGCGTCGTCTTCCTTACTGTCACCAACAACGTCAGCGCCCACCTACACATGATCTCCGACAGTGTCGTCTTCATCTCCTACTCCGGCAACCATGCTGCCCTCACCAACCACGCATGCAAACCATTTGAAGCATGCAACATACATCGGCAGCCACCACATATCCACGCTCAGCAGCACCCACAGACTGCTCACTGACACCACTGTTGTCCACGACGACCTGCCCGCCACAACCGCCAGCACCATCCTCTTAAGACAGCAGCAACGCCGACGGCTTCTCATGCGGTTTGCTTGGTTTCTCATGCGGTCTTGCTGGTGTGCATGAGATCATTTGCTGCTTTGATGCGAAACCGCATGGCTCCACATGACGGAGCGCTGCGTTGCTGCCAAGACCGTTTAAGTCCACACGAGGCCGAAGAACACATGATCAATAGAATGCATGAAGACCGTTTGCTCAGCCCACATGAAGACCGTTTGGAGGTTTGTATGAAACCGAATGGAAAAGCTATCAAAGCAAACGTTTAATTAAAGCACTTTGCAGCAGATCGTTTGGAGCTGGATGAACACGCATCACTATTCACGTGAATAGCATGGAAATCAGATAGGCATGCAACAGACCGTTTGCTTCACTAAAAAACAAAACCATTTGTAAGGGATCGGTTTCCCAAACCATTTAATATCAAAGACCTCATGAAGCTATAGTTCGTGAGAAGCCAAAACCGCATGGCCAATTGCCATGTGAAGACCGAATGATCGCATGAGCAATGGAGTCGAGATCGTATGAGCAATAGGAAGCAAAACCGCATGAGTCCACGTGACCCAGCTAGATGAATGGAGCATTGCATTACGGCCACGTGAAGTTGCCAAGATAGGATATTGATTATCCACGAAACCGCATGAAGCAAGTAATGAGAAACGAAGACCGCATGACCTCACGTGGGCATGAGAAAGCACAGTAGCAAGACCGCATGGTCATTTACATATGAAACTGCATGAGAAATTGTAGCACAGACCGCATGCACAAGCCAAGACCGCATGAAGCAATTGTGGAGAGCAAACCGCATGGGACAAAAGGACACGCACAAGGTGTGACTCCTTGGCCCAATATATTTTGGCAAGCCTATAAATAGAAGGGTAGAGGCATGGTCTTACACAGCTATCTCACTACGACCCAAAGCTGCTGGACTAGGACCAGGGCTGGGACACCGCCAGACTGCCCGAGCACCGTTTCTGACCAAACTTCACCCACAGCCTTAGAATCCCGGCCTGAGTCCAGATTCGGTATGATGCCATACTGGGGACAGATCTAGAAGGATGTTCCACTACCATCTTACTACCACCTTTGTTCTACCATCGTTCTACCTCATTCTACACGTGCAATCTCCGAGGTAGACACGACGATCGAGGCAGAGAGACAGACGCCATCGACCACAACGGAGCAGTCTCGGAAACTGCGATGATCTACACCGGGCTGTCACAGATCTACTCTTTTGCTCTGACGATGCTTCCTTTCTCTCTCTTCTCTTTCTTTGTTTCTTCCTCTATGAGGAGCGAGTAGTTCCATCCAATGGGGCGCGGAGACTAGCCCCGCTGCCCGTGTCTTGTAACTTGTACTAAAAAGATGTTATCATTCCGATTCAATACTAAATCGTTTCATACATGCTTGAATGTTGGCCGCGTTCTTGTATGCATTTATTGTCTTTTGTTGTGGTTTTTCTACGACCGCTCTTGAGACTCGAATACTGATTTAGTGTTGGTTTTTGGTGTGTGTATCCACTGTGCATCCGTTTCGGTATCTAGGAATGCTTTCTAAGGAGTGGAGTAAACTCACCTCCATCGTTGTACTTTTGTACTATGAAATGGAATCAGTTGACGTATAAAAGTGCAACCTTGACAGGTCAAGGAACACACTCTGAGGAGAGAGTGGTGCAAAGTACTTGACCATTCATTCAAGAATGGTTGACATTGCAACACTCTCACGTTTCTCATAGCTATATCCTCGAAAGAGGGATAGTCTATAAGGATACTAATTGATTTGGTAATTATCGCTCTCTTGTTAGTTTTCTGATGCACGTTTTACAAGGTTGAGTAAGATTTTCTCTTCAGAGACTACATATCTTCATTGACACATAGATATGTACTGGATGAGAGTTACTCAACCCGTGAAGGATGTGTGCATTACTCTTGTCCTATAAGACATCGGTATAGTACAACATCCATGTATCTTGCTTACAAGTCTTGCTATGTTTGGTACAAGTACAATTCATGTGTAGTGGTGGCGAATACCCGCATCACCCAAGTGATCCATCATCATTTGCTAATCTTAGATTTTAATCATTAAACTAGTTTTTTATTCTTGCCTTTACTTTTGCATGTTTAGGTTAAACAACTCAAATCAAACTTTTGGTTTTAGATGATTGACTTAGATTGATACGAAATGAGAAAAAGGCACTCAGATTCTTAACGTTGTCCTTTGGGTTCGATCCTAAATCTGTACAATGTTAAGGCTTCCACACTCTTGTGGGGTTGGAGAATTTATCTAGCACTAGTTGTAGGTAAACCTAGAGAGAACATCAACTCCCTAGGGTTTTTGGTGCATATTAGGACTTCCATTGGAAGAGTAATCTTTTGGTGTAAGTTCTAGCTCCATCAAAAAATGGCGCCGTTGTTGGGGACAACGGTATAAGAATCATCTTTTTCGAATTCCGTGTCGATTTAGGTTTCTCTAGGGTTTTTCATTTTCTTTTCAAAAACCTAAAAAGTGAAGGGCTTAATCTCACATATCTTCTTGGATTTGAAGTGGTTGGTCAAGCCTGATACACTCTTTCCTTGATTTCAGGTACCAACTCTCTTCAAAATGAAGCAGTCGACACCACCAACCGTTAGATGTCAACAATGTGGTGACTATTCTCATGCATCGATTTACTGCTTCAATGTCCCTCCTCTCTACGTGATGGCCTTGCGTCAAGTAATCATGAATCGGATAGCTAGGAAACTCAAAACAGCCTCTTCATACAACTATGGATATAACGCAAGTTATAGTTCGTATCACCCTGGAGGATACTATGAAAAACCTAACTATGGTGGATTTCAAGGTGTGGACTACAATGTAGAAGGGAACCTGGAAGACGATGAAGTGCATGAAGATCAACGCACATTGATGGAAGAACTACGTGCTCTACAGACATCGGTGGCTCAACAACTAGCTGATCAGACAGCCGCGATCAAGAAGTTGATAGTCGATCTTGATCAACTTATGCAACTTGTCAACGCTCCTGAGCAACATGTAGAACAACCACCAATTTCAACCAAGCACTCCCCTAGTTCATATTTTGCAATCGATTACGATGATGATTATAAAATCATGTGGTATATGCATTCCAATGATCTTCAGGCATCAGTGCAAGGTGAGGAACCATCCTCAGGGCTAACAACTGAACTCAAAGACAATTTACTCATAACACCACAAGGGAAGGAATTACTATCCGAGCCGGAGTCTGACTTGGATAATGATTCATGCACTATGCTCTTAGAGGGAAGGATGAGTAGCCAATATGGGGATTCTCTACAGTCAGGAGATCAACTGGAAATAAACTTCAACACTTACCCACCTTCTAACTTCATGGACCCAAATCCAACCATTGAAGAGCAATTGGCGATAATCGACTCCCTCAATGACAAAATCTCTTCAACTTCATCTGTCCCATCCATGAAATCCATAGAAGAAGGGTTCATGTCACAAGAAATTTACACTCCTTCACAATCAGACTCAGATGGGTATGTGACTGATTCAGATAAGGATATGTCTTTTATGCAAGGGAATCAAATGTCTTCACTTCCAGAACAAAATCTGAATTGCCCTTATGAAGAAATTTCCGATCATTCGGCTAATTTAGGGACAGACTTCGAGGATAGATCTGATCAAGATCTTGATTTAGAAATGGACCATACCACTCTCACTGATGAAACAGAATCAAGGGAGGATGAAGGGTCTCAACACGACAATCCTATGACAGGTCCTTCTCATGAGATGATGTTACCTGAGTTACTATCACCACAAAAAGTCCATACGGAGCCAGTCCTCAAACAAGAGCATGATCTTTCTATTGAACCTCCTTCTAGTCACTTGAACGAGTCGACAGAAAAGAAACATGAACCACCTCTTGATTTTGGAATGGATTACGATATTTTCGTAGACTCTTGTAATGAAAAAAAGGGCTCGTGGGAGGACATTGAGTCACAAACCCATCCACTTAGAGAAATTCACCCCTATGAAGAAGACCTTCCTAACATTCAAGAAACTGCGATATGTCTTTTACCTGAGCCATGGTTCAATATTCCCATAGAAACTCTTCTCGAGCACTCAATAGAATCGGAGGAGTGTTATGAAGAAGAACTGGAACAACAACATGACTTAGAAATGGTTTATATTAGTCCCAATATCGAAGAAATGGGTTCATCAGGGGATTTTAGCCCTCAAAATGATATGTCATGGACTAATCCCTTCCATGAAGATACATCATTGGAACCTCTATCTCAGGATCCCATGATTTCCTTACCCGAGCAAGAGTTCGTTTTACCAGTCAAATCCTCTTCTAGTTACTTGGATGAACTAAGGACGTTCTACGAGGAAAATTCTAAACAAAACCTTGAAAAGAAAAACGACGCTCTTACCAATTTCAACATTGATAAAGATGATGATACTTCTCAAAATAACTCCTCTAATGAAGAAACGTCCTCCTGGATACCATATCCCACACAAGAAAAGCCAGGTGATGAAATGAAGCCGGAACCGGATCCACCACCTGATCCTGGACAGGAGGAAGTTCAAGTGGCCGACCCTCAATCAACTGCCCTAGATTTTGAAGAAAGCAGTTTTACTTTGAACTTCGAGGGTGAGCCACAAATGGAGGGCACAAGTGGGCATAACCTTGATTTTTCGCATAGTCCTCCAGTTTCTACTGCTTATATTTCACCTCCCTTGTTGATGGGGGAAGGTCTCTGGATTCTTCTAGACGGACAACGAGGCGAAATAAATATGCATCCAAGTCATCCAGAAGACTCGTTCGAGTCGCCACAACCACCCAGTCAACAGGTTGTTCGGGCCGCTTCCTCGTTCTCAACACCAGCTATCGCGAGACATCTTTGCCACACCTTCTTCCAATTACAAGGAATGCCTGGTTAACATTGCACAACCCTTCCCCTCCACCTCGAACCTAATATTTGTTCAGTAAAGAGTGAATTCATGAGTTCAAGGTGGAGGGTGGGTGGTATGACTTTCACTCCACCCTCTATCTTTATTGCTTCCTATTTTTCCATTCTAGTTTCTTTTTTTCATATTTTTTTGCCTTTCTGTAGTCTTCCAAAAATAAAGCCTTTATCTAGTCGGCTTTTGTTTTTCGAATTTGTTATCATCACCTGTTTTCGTTGCAAATTTCCAAGAAAAGAATGCTTAAAACTAGCCAATGTCTATTTTTCATCTTGAATAGTCTATGAATCCTTATGCCATACCCTCAAACAGGAAAAGATGATACACTTCAATAAGACTGAGATAGATCAAATACATCACGCCTTTATCTGATTAATGGACCTGTTGTATGGATTTCTCATTTGATGTTTCATCATGTCTCTTTTTGAGCAGAGTGTGATGGAGAAAAGAGACCCGTCGCATGGAATCGCTAAGCAAACTGAATCATGATCCGAACTCTCTTCTACACTTCTTCCTTCATTTTCATACCCCTCTGTTCACTAACCATGCCAAAGTTCTAAGTTCGGTGTGGTAAACCACACCTCTGCAAAACTCTAAGTTTGGTGTGGTACACCACACCCCTCTTTCCACTACCGCTTCTTCCATACCCCTAAATACATAATAGGGGTGTATCACCTTCTTTTCTTGATTCAAATAGTATACAATGATTGTGCACATACCGCGGTTGGTGAAAAATCTACCCCGATTCGAAAAAGAGGCTTGGCAGCCCAAATATATAAAAATCCAAAAATACCCTTTTTCCCAAGCCAAGTGAGAATGAATAAAATCCAGAGTGTGAATAAAAACATGAGAGTTGTGCCCTGAATAAGGATAACCAATAAAGGTCTCGCCCGGCCGGTACATTAGCTGCCCTCATAAAGGCAGATGTGTCATGACCGGTAGTGAGATCCTAAGGATCCAAAAATAACCCCTTACCTCCTCTCAAATAGGTAAAATAGCCAAAAGCCTTAAGCCAACCTATACACACTTCTGAGTTACCTTTAGAAAAGAAACAAAATCAGGTGTAAGGCTAAGTCAACCAGAGTTGTGCATAAATCATTCAAAGTATCTCAATGAGTCAACTAATATTAAGAGTCTTGACTCAATCAGAGGAGAGACTCTTATCTCTTGATCATACCCCTATTCTCTCCTTTTTCAACACCTGTGACAGATCATATGCATTTTGTTGATTCTGTGGGTCTTTTCAAAGTCTCATAAAACTTTTAAACATGACTGATACGGAAGAGAATGAGAAGGAAATACTTCAGCAAAATGAACTCAGAAATGAGGATATCATAAGATGTATTCGGTGATCTAAGGAAGCTTTGATGTTGTATCAATCTGAGCCATGAACAAAATTAGGATATAACAATAGGATGAGGCAATCACGAGATGAACGATTTCATTGGCGACTGTTTAAAGTTTTTCGTTTCTCGGGATGAGCAACGCTTAAGTTCGGTGTGGTGATGAATCCTCCAGACTAATCCTCAGTCACCAATTCAAAGGATTTTTGATGTTTTTACCCTAATTTTGTCTCGCCTCATTTTCCTTTCCTCTCTTTTTTATGAAAAATTTTGACGCTTGCACGAAGGTGAGGTATTTATGAGACCAATATGCATGCGTTTTGGCGACTGTCTTGGGCCTTTTCTTTCCTCGGGACGAGTAACGCTTAAGTTCGATGTGGTGATGAATCCTCCAGATTCATCATTACAGTCGCCAATTCTAAGGTTTTTATACCTCATTATGACTAAATTACCCTTGCTTTGCTTTACTCTGAGTATTTCTTCATTCTCACATAAATAATGCTTACTAGCTCAAATTACCCTAGTTTCCAGCTTATTTGATCTCCTTTTTCCCCTACTCATGTTCTCTCTCCTCTGCAGATCATCCTCAACCATCACCAACGGTCATGACCCCTACAACACTGACTCTAGCGGACTCAAGACCATTTGAGGCCATGCGGTCGCAAGACCGTTTGAGCCCATGCGGTCCCAAGACCGTTTGAGCCCATGCGGTCTCAAGACCGTTTGATCCCATGCGGTCTCAAGACTGTTTGAGTCCATGCGGTCTCAAGACCGTTTGAGTCCATGCGATCTCAAGACCGTTTGAGCCCATGCGGTCCCAATACCGTTTGAGCCCATGTGGTCTCAAGACCGTTTGAGCCCATGCGGTCTCAAGACCGTTTGAGCCCATGCGGTCTCAAGACTGATTGCTGCGATTGAAAAGACCGAATGGATAGTCAAATACAAGACCATTTGGATAGGTAACGAGATCCAATGGTTCCTTTTCATCCAACCATGCGGTCTCGACCTTCATGCGGTCTTGACCTCCATGCGGTCTCGACCTTCATGCGGTCTTGACCTCCATGCGGTCTCGACCCGCATGCGATCTTGACCTTCTGGCCACAAATGTCGGTGACGTCTACCTCACCGTCAACAGCAGCAACGACGGTGCCCAAGATGGCTGGCTTGCCACAAGTGGCGGCGGCGTCTTCCTTACCGTCACCAACAACGTCAGCGCCCACCTACACATGATCTCCGGCGGCGTCATCTTCATCTCCTGCTCCGGCAACCACGCCGCCCTCGCCAACCACACATGCAAACCGTTTGAAGCACGCAACATACACCGGCAGCCACCACATATCCACGCTTAGCAGCACCCACAGACTGCTCACCGACACCACTGTTTTCCATGACGACCTGCCCGCCACAACCGCCGGCACCATCCTCTTAAGACAGCAGCAACGCCGATGGCTTCTCATGCGGTTTGCTTGGTTTCTCATGCGGTCTTGGTGGTGTGCATGAGATCGTTTGCTGCTTTGATGCGAAACCACATGGCTCCACGTGACGGAGCGCTGTGTTGCTGCCAAGACCGTTTAAGTCCACGTAAGGCCGAAGAACGCATGATCAATAGAATGCATGAAGACCGTTTGCTCAGCCCACATGAAGACCGTTTGGAGGTTTGTATGAAACCGAATGGAAAAGATATCAAAGCAAACGTTTAATTAAAGCACTTTGCAGCAGATCATTTGGAGCCGGATGAACACGCAGCACTATTCACGTGAATAGCATGGAAATCAGATAGGCATGCAGCAGACCGTTTGCTTCACTAAAAAACAAAACCGTTTGGAAGGGATCGGTTTCCCAAACCATTTAATATCAAAGACCGCATGAAGTTGCAGTTCGTGAGAAGCCAAAACCGCATGGCCAATTGCCATGTGAAGACCGAATGATCGCATGAGCAATGGAGCCGAAATCGTATGAGACATAGGAAGTGAAACCACATGAGTCCACGTGACCCAGCTAGATGAATGGAGCATTACATTACGGCCACGTGAAGTTGCCAAGACAGGATATTGATTATCCACGAAACCGCATGAAGCAAGCAATGAGAAACGAAGACCGCATGACCTCACGTGGGCATGAGAAAGCGCAGTAGCAAGACCGCATGGGCATTTACATATGAAACCACATGAGAAATTGCAGCACAGACCGCATGCACAAGCCAAGACTGCATGAAGCAATTGTGGAGAGCAAACCACATGGGACAAAAGGACACACACAAGGTGTGACTCCTTGGCCCAAGATATTTTGGCAAGCCTATAAATAGAAGGGTAGAGGCATGGTCTTACACAGCTATCTCACTACAGCCCAAGGCTGCCAGACTGGGACCAGGGCCGGGATGCCGCCAGACTGCCCGAGCACCGTTTTTGACCAAACTTCACCCACAGCCTCAGAATCTCGGCCTGAGTCCAGATCTGGTATGCTGCCAGACTGGGGACAAATCTAGAAGGATGTTCCATTGCCATCTTGCTACCACCTTTGTTCTACCATCATTCTACCTCATTCTATGTGTGCAATCTCAGAGGTAGACATGACGATCGAGGCAGAGAGACAGACGCCATCGACCACAACGGAGCAGTCCCGGAAACTGCGATGATCTACACCGGGTTGTCACAGATCTACTCTTTTGCTCCGACGATGCTTCCTTTCTCTCTCTTCTCTTTCTTTGTTTCTTTCTCTATGAGGAGCAAGTAGTTCCATCCACTGGGGTGCGGAGAATAGCCCCGCTGCCCGTGTCTTGTAACTTGTACTAAAAAGATGTTATCATTCTAATTCAATACTAAATCATTTCATGCATGCTTGAATGTTGGCCGCGTTCTTGTATGCATTTATTGTCTTTCGTTGTGGTTTTTCTACGACCGCTCTTGAGACTCGAATACCGATTTAGTGTTGGTTTCTGGTGTGTGTATCCACCGCGCATCCGTTTCGGTATCTAGGAACGCTTTCTAAGGAGTGGAGTAAACTCACATCCATCGTTGTACTTTTGTACTATGAAATGGAATCAGTTGACGTATAAAAGTGCAACCTTGACAGGTCGAGGAACACACTCTAAGGAGAGAGTGGTGCAAAGTACTTGAACATTCATTCGGGAATGCCTGACGTTGCAACACTCTCATGTTTCTCGTAGCTATATCCTCGAAAGAGGGATAGTCTATAAGGATACTAATCGATTTGGTAATTATCGCTCTCTTGTTAGTTTTCTGATGCACGTTTCACAAGGTTGGGTAAGATTTTCTCTTCGGAGACTACATATCTTCATTGACACGTAGATATGTATCGGATGAGAGTTACTCAACCCGTGAAGGATGTGTGCATTACTCTTGTCCTATAAGACATCCGTATTGTACAACATCCATGTATCTTGCTTACAAGTCTTGCTATGTTTGGTACAAGTACAATTCATGTGTAGTGGTGGCGAATACCCGCATCACCCCAGTGATCCATCATCATTTGCTAATCTTAGATTTTAATCATTAAACTAGTTTTATTCTTGCCTTTACTTTTGCATGTTTAGGTTAAACAACTCAAATCAAACTTTTGGTTTTAGATGATTGACTTAGATTATACGAAACGAGAAAAAGGCACTCAGATTCTTAACGTTGTCCTTTGGGTTTGATCCTAAATTTGTACTATGATAAGGCTTCCACACTCTTGTGGGGTTGGAGAATTTATCTAGAACCAGTTGTAGGTAAACCTAGAGAGAACATCAACTCCCTAGGGTTTTTGGTGCATATTAGGACTTCCATTGGAAGAGTAATCTTTTGGTGTAAGTTCTAGCTCTATCAATATCCCAGCTTCATTTCTTAGCTGCGTGATTTTATTGTGAAGGATGCATGCTTTAACAAAGGATTGGAAGAACTTTGTATTACTATCATCATGGTGGAGCCAATCAATATGTGCTCTTTGTTTCCAGTCGATCTCTTCACTGAGAAGAACCTGGTTGTATTTTTTCTGCAGCTCAATATCAACCAAATTAATAGGATCAGCAAGATTTAGTTCTTCTTGTACCTGGATATGGCGTATGTTGGCCAGAAGCTTGTTCTTTTCTCTATTTTGTTCTCTCATTCGATTATGGTCCCATTTCAAGGCTGGCTTTTGAAAAGCATTTAAAGCATCCTGGAACGATAGGGATGAATCCCAGCGAGGTAGAACAGTGGACCGGAAGTCTGAGTTAATAGACCAGCTGGCCTTCATCTTGAAGTATTTGTAGTGCTATTTTTGGGGGCTATGGAGTCGTAATAACAACGGGATGTGGTCAGAAAGGAGCCTAGGTAGAGCAGTCATTGTGGCCTCACTAAAGAGGTTGAGCCAGTCATTATTAGCTATAGCTCTGTCGAGCCTTTCAAATAGGGTACCTCATCTAAAGGTGAAGAGGTTGCCTTGGGTTCTAAGATCAGATAGTCTGGTGTTTATTAGGACTTCATTGAAGCGAGTACATGATCTTTTATCGAAGTGCTTACCTCCCTTCTTCTTAGAAATATGGAGCATGGTGTTGAAATCACCCATGACTATCCAACTGGAGTTGATGGTAGTGGAAATGGCTTCGAGATGGTCCCAAAGATGTTTCCTGACTATCAAGTTGGGGCTTCCATAGATGATAGTAAGGAACCAACTCTTATTTATTTTCAAATGGATAAACTGTCTGTGGTTGAGAAGGACCTCAACCTCGCACTTACGGTGATCCCAGAGGATCCAAATGCCGCCCGAGAAACCTATTGCTTCAACTCTATGGGAGGAGGAGAAGCCCAATTGATGGATAATGTTAGAAGCAGTGTCACCACTGCAACGCCGTTCAACTATATCTAAGAACAATAGATTGTATGAATGCTTCATCGATTTGATATGTCAAATCTTCTTGCCCTGGCAGGAGCATTGAATGTTTTAACAACAAAACATTAAAACAAGTGTGAGGAAGAAAGGTTGCTGCGACAAATCGTAGCAAGCAATCCTTTGGATTGCCCTTCAAGATTTTCATGCATTTTATTATCAACGTCACCCTTAGTCTATTTGTCACAGAACACTAGGTCTTCTTGGCATGATGTGCGTCGGCGGTAGCTCCAATTGTCTCATCTGGTGGTTCAGCCTCACTGGTGTCCATTCAGCCTTTTTTCCGGACCCGATCTGGGCTAACCACAGTTTGGTAGACGACCTTGCGATTCCTCATAATGACGAAGCTTTTATCGTTGTCTCTTCCTTGCTTGCTAATGGGCTTGTGAGGTTTTTGCCCTTGAGTGCGAGGAGATGATTGGGATTGGAATAGATGTCCCTCATCGATCGGGTGGGAGCGACCAGTATTGGTTTCATTTCCTACCAGGTGAACGATGGAGTCGTTGGCCTCCTTGGGTATGGGTGCGGCTTGGCCGGAGGAGGCTGATGTCGCCTTCCTTTGCTTCTGTTTTTGCTTCTTTCTTAACACTTTAGTGAAGCCCTCTTCGTCTACCTCGGCGTCAGAGTCTGCGACCTGGATAGGTTTCTCTGCATCCATGGTCGAGGTTTTCGTAGCGACATCTTTCTTTTGTGTTTGTTTCCTCAGTTCTGGCTTCTTGGCGTGAATTGCCATGGTATATGTGACACCAGGTAAGGGAATCGGGGTAGACGTGGATGCTTCGGTGGTCTCAGTACGTATTGCTTGTTTGCAGTCCTTATCTGCATGACCAACCCTCCCACACTTCATACATACCACAGGGAGGTTCTCGTACTCAAGATGAAAGTGTTCCCCATTGATGAAGATAGCTGACAGAAGGGGCTTGGAAGTATCCACTTCGACGACGATCCGTGCAAATTTCCCATGGTGTCCCTGGAGAGTATGGTCGTCTACCTTAATTGTCTTCCCAACCGAATTTCCTATGGAGACAAGCAGTTGGTTTTGGAAGAGAAATACAGGTAGCTCTGAGATTCTCACCCAGATGACTAGTTTTCTTGGAATCAGATTAGAAGGACGGAAGGTCGGTGACCACAACTGAATGGACAAATTGTTGTCAAAAATCGTCCATGGACCCCCGGTCATGGCATTCAGGTAGTCATCATGCCCCGAGAATTAGATGATGTAGTAGTCATTCTCCGAATCAATAACTCAGAATTCTTGTTGAGGTTGCTAGATGGTGTAGATCTTGTTGATCAGGGCCTTGAAACCCACGGTGATTCCAATTGCCTTGACTATGACGGCAAGCTTCCACGGCTCCAGCAAGGGTTGCAGCGCCTCATTGCGGACCGATAAAAAAGGAAGGACCCCGCCGAGGTCTATGTTGATGTCCGACTCATGCAACATGTCAGGTGAGATTGGATTTTTATAAGTTAGCATGCCAATCGGTCGTCCAGAGACCGTCTCGACATATGAGGGTTTTGCGTCGGTGTCGGCACTCATGCTCGCATTTGTCTCCATTGTTGCACCTTTGGGTGATATGGTATGGATAGCTTCTTTGGTGGTGTTAGCGGGTCCTTGAACAAGAGTCACGCTCTCCTGGTTGCCCGTATTATGATCAGGCAGACGATCGGTGTGGCCTCAGCCCCGGCCGCCGCCAAGGTTCCCCCCGCGGCCGCCGCCTTGGGAGAACCCTAGGCGAGAGGACATCGTTGGTAAAGGGAGAATTCTTACCCTAATGGATTTACCCATTTACCATTAATATAAGTTCGAATTATAGTTTAGGGTTATACCACATTTTTTTATTCCTACCAAAATCCCCTAACAAGCCTCGCCACTACTTTCTTAAGGTGTAGTATTATATAATTCCAAAAAAAAAATACAAAACAATCAGTAGCATGTCAGTGTTTGCATATCATATGTTATAGGTAAAATGAATTTCTCAATAATAAGTCATATACTAAAAATAAATGTTGGGTAAATATCAGTTTTTGGGTGTATACCACTAGAAACATAACTTATAATTGTTTAAAATTTATTTTATGAGTGTCTTATGTTTGATGTAGGAATATCAAATGAAATGATGGTTGAAAAAATTGTGTGTATGTCCATTCATTCACTACCCATGCGGGTAACTAAGGTTAGTTACCCTTGCATCTGTTTTGTAATAGGAAGGCAAATATTTGTAATGAGACAACCAACATTGTAATCAGATGGCCAAAATTTTAATAGAAAGACTCATTTGTAATACTACATATTATGTAAGCTACTATCATAAATATCATTTTTACTATTTTTAGAGGGACAATAAAAAATTTATGTTGTATTTACAAAATGAGTCTTTATATTACAATTTTGGTTGTCTCGTTACAATTAGGTGCCTTCATATTACAAAATAGGTCTAAGGGTAACAAAAATTAGTTACTTGCATTGGTAGTGAATATATACCATATATATTAGGTGCCTTCCTATTACGAAATAGATCCACGAGTAACACAAATTAGTCACCCGTGTGGGCAGTGTATATATATATATATATATATATATATATATATATATATATATATATATATATATATATATATATATATACATATATATATAGGTGTTGATTTGATGCCCACACGAATAGCTACCCACTCCAACATTACTTACTTCTTTTGGAGTTTCTTACTTTACACATGTAGAAGGTTACTTTACTTTGCAAACTGTTATTTTTCATCCATATATAGTTACATTTGTAACATATATAACAATTTTGCAATTACATATTTATTTCAGAATTTTTGTTGTGTATTCTGCTTGATTTTACTTTTTGAGTCGAATAGTTACTTTTTGGTCAACAAAGTTACTTTTTTATCCACAGAGTTACTTTTCTTACCAATAGTTACTTTTCAGGAGGGACTGGTAGTAAATTTTAGGCTACTTGCGTGGATATTAAAGATAAGCCCTAGACATACATACATACATACATACATACATACATACATACATACATACAGCCAAAAAGGAGTGGCTCAAGTGGTCAAGCATGGTGTCTCCTCACGAAGGGACCCGGGTTCGAATCCCAGCTGCCGCTTTAGTTTACCACCCTCCCGGACGTTCGGCCTATGTCACGGGCATGGGAGAGGGGGAGAGAATGCCTCTCTTTATCCCATATATATATATATATATATATATATATATATATATATATGTTTGCTTACAGATTTCACCGCTTACCCTCCCATTATACCATGTGTGTAAGTTGGTGTAGGTAAGAGTAGGGTAATGATCCCAAGGGAAATGGTAATTACCCTATAGAGTAAGGGTATGGGTAAGCCTTCACCCTACCCTACCCTACCCATTCACATCCCTACAAGTAATGTCAGATTAATAGAAATAAAAAGATTTAAAATGTTTATTTCAACTCATTATTCTACTAAATTAGTTATTTTCACCTAGGTATAAAAGACATGAGAGTATTGATTTATACAAATTATGTTTCTAGTTGTAAGATACAATAATACACATATTGTGGAAGATATGCACATATTAAGAGAAATTAGTAGATAAAGGCATATATATAAAGGATTACTCTATGCACAAGAGTAGGATACAACCAAGGGAGACAAAAATCCATTATTTTCCCTGTAGTGACTATCATTTTACAAAAAGAGACTTAGATTATCCATATACATACGCTAATCCACACCAAAGACCTAGGTATAGATCCCTATGAGAGATGGAGGCTATTTAATACTCTAAATGAAGCAAATTTCTTTGAAATGCCCTTATGAATTCATTTAAGTAGAACTAAATTTTGATTTGTCATTTTGGGATGGGTCATTATCTAGCGCATTGTTAAGGAGGTCCATATTCCCCTATCCCCTCTACTAGATACTTAGGAAGAGAAAACCACTTATACTCTAGTGAAGGGGCATTAATTCAACCAAGGGATATATATGGCTCAGGATTCAAACCATGTCAGTGCAAGTTGTCCATTAGGTTATGTTGGAGAAAATTTTTCTAGGATAAATAATATAATAATGTATATTTTTTATTTCCCATTATTATACCATCAACTAATGTTGACAAGGCATTATAACTTCAATTCATCCACATTTTATCAATTATTCCATGAAAGTTGCATACAAATCTACACACATTGTAATGGTAATTATGTGAGAGTATAGTAACATTCAAGTTCAACGATAAATCAATTTCAAATAACGAGCCTTGCCTTGATCCTTAATATGTTTTCTCTCGTATTGTACTCATCATACCCTCATAATAACTACAATATATAGCATTGAGTTACTTTATTAAAGATTCATGCAAGTCTATATGGAAATATGCATCTCCAAGACAAAATAATAGACCATTAGATTGATTATGTAGGTTTATGCATTTTATTATTTTATAAAATTACTAGGACATCAATACCTAAGCTAAGAATGATTTCTTTTGTTTGTTTTTTGATGGAGCTAGAACTTACACCAAAAGATTACTCTTCCAATGGAAGTCCTAATATGCACCAAAAACCCTAGGGAGTTGATGTTTTCTCTAGGTTTACCTACAACTGGTGCTAGATAAATGCTCCAACCCCACAAGAGTGTGGAAGCCTTATCATAGTACAGATTTAGGATCGAACCCAAAGGACAACGTTAAGAATCTGAGTGTCTTTTCCTCGTTTCGTACCGATATAAGTCAATCATCTAAGACCAAAAGTTTGATTTGAGTTATTTAACCTAAAACATACAAAAATGAAGGCAAGAATAAAAACAAGTTTAAGGATTAAAATCTAAGATTAGAAAATAATGATGGATCACTAGGGTGATGTGGGTATTCACCACCACTACACATGGATTGTACATGTACCAATCATAGCAAGACCTGCAAGCAAGATACATGGATGTTATACAATATCGATGTCTTGTAGGACAAGAGTAATGCACAAATCCTTCACGGGTTAAGTAACTCTCACCCGGTACATATCTACGTGTCAATGGAGATATGTAGTCTCTGAAGAGAGAATCTTACTCATCCTCGTGAAACGTGTATCGGAAAACTAACAAGCGAGCGATAATTACCAATTCGATTAGTATCCTTATAGACTATCCCTCTTTCGAGGATATATCTATGAGAAACGCGGGAGTGTTGCAACGTCAGCCATTCCCAAATGAATGGTCAAGTACTTTGCACCACTCTCTCCTCAGAGTGTGTTCCTCAACCCATCAAGGTTGCACTTTTGTATGTCAACTGATTCCATTTCATAGTACAAAAGCACAACGATGGAGGTGAGTTAACTCCACTCCTTAGAAAGCGTTCCTAGATACTAAAACGGATGCACGATGGATACACACACCAGAAACCAATACTAAATCGGTATTCGAGTCTCAAGAGAGGTCATAGACAAACCACAACGAAAGACAATAGATGCATACAAGAACGCGGCCAACGTTCAAGCATGTAAGAAACGATTTAGTATTGAATCGGAAAGATAACATCTTTTAGTACAAATTACAAAGCATGGGCAGCGGGGCTAGTTCCCGCACTCCAGTGAATGGAACTACTCGCTCCTCATAGAGGGAGCAACAAAGAAAGAGAAGAGAGAGAAAGAAAGCATCGTCAGAGAAGAAGAGTGAATCTGTGATAGCACGATGTAGATCGTCATAGTTTCCAGAATTGCTCTGTCGTGGTCGATGATGTCTGCCTCTCTTCCTCGATCCTCACGTCTACCTCTGGGATTGCAGAGGTAGAATGAGGTGGAGTGATAGTAGAACAATGGCAGAGGTGAGATGGCAGTGGAGCAGCCTTCCGGATCTGTTCCCAGTCCAGCAGCCTTTGGCCGTGGTGAGATAGATGTCCAAGACCATGCCTCTACCCTTCTATTTATAGGCATGCCAAAATATCTTGGGCCAAGGAGTCACACCTTGTGCGTGCCCTTTTTTCCCATGTGCTTTGATCATGCAGTTTGCTCCCGTGATTTGGTTGCCTCATGTAGTTTTGTGTGCATGCGGTCTTGCTTTGTTTATTCAAAACCGTTTGGTAGTGTGCACAACAATTCCATGTGGTCTCACGTGGCAATTGGCCATGCGGTTTGCATGGCAAATCATCAACCGATCTTGGTGTTTTGGCAACTTCACGTGGGCGCAATGCAGCGCTCCATTCAGCTTGTTAAGTCACATTGACTCTACTAGTCTTGGGGTCATGCGGTTTCGCATCCCAGCATTCTTCACGAGCATGCTCTCTTCACGGTCTCATAGGTAAGGCCATCATGCGGTCTTAAGAACGATCACAACCTACATGCTCATGCAGTTTCGTAGCTTCTGTGGTCTTGGTTACTCATGCGGTTTCGTAGCTTCTGCAGTCTTGCCTTCATGGTCGTGTGCATGCACTCTTCACGGTCTTGCTGCACTTCCACTCAAACGATCTTGCATGCTTTCTCTCCTAACGGTCTGCCACAGTGGAGTGGATGACGGCAGAGTAGGTGTCGAGCTCTACGATTGGAGGCAGACGAGCGGGCGCCATCATTGTTGTTGGACAGTGTGGGAGGCACCGCAGTTGCTAGTTTAGGGCCGCGGTGGCGTGGCGGTGTAGCTGCTGGTTGTGGGTGCTGCTTGGCAGCTCGTTCGGAGGTGAGCAAGTGTCTTCATTGCTGATGGACAGTGCAGAAGGCGTCACAGTTGCTGGTTGTAAGGCCGCGGCGGTGTGGCAGTGTAGCAGCAGGTCGTGGGTGCTACTGGCGTGAGCTGTAGGTCATGCATGCAAGTCGTGAGAAGAAGAGGATGACGGCGGCGCTACTGTTGGATTGTAGATACTGTTGATGAAGAGGAGGGTGTCGGTGATCGTGGCAGGCAGGCCTTCGTGGACAGCGGTGGTTTCGATGAGTAGGTCGCAGGTGGTGCTAGTGGTGAAAGAGGATGGTGGCGGCGCTGCTTCATGCATGTGTGATGGCGGCGGAGCAAGGTTGGTGAAGAAGATGACGTCGGCGGTCGTGGACAACAGTGGTGTTGACGGGTAGGTTGCAGGTGCTGCTTGCGTGAGCTGCAGAGCGTGGATGTCAATGGCATAGGTATGGAGCTTGTGATTGGACGCAGACAAGCGGGCGTCGTCGTTGCTGCTGACGGCGAGGTAGACGAGCGGGCATCATCGATGCTGCTGACGGTGAGGTAGACGACGCCGATGCCGACGCTTGTGGCAAGCATGCCGTCGTGGGCAGCGGTGGTGCGACCTGGGACTGGTGATGAATTCAGACAGCGGTGGCGCTGCTTGGTTTTGAGATCGAGAGAGCAAACGGAATGGAGGTCAAGACCGCATGAGGTCGAGACCGCATGGAGGTCAAGACCGCATGAGGTTGAGACCGCATGGAGGTCAAGACCTCATGAGGTCAAGACCGCATGGAGGTCGAGACCGCATGGAGGTCAAGACCGCATGGAGGTCGAGACCGCATGGAGGTCAAGACCACATGGAGGTCGAGACCGCATGAGGTCAAGACCGCATGGAGGTCGAGACCGCATGGAGGTCAAGACTGCATGAGGTCGAGCCCGCATGAGGTCGAGACCGCATGGAGGTCGAGACCGCATGAAGGTCAAGACCGCATGGGGTCGAGACCACATGGAGGTCAAGACCGCATGGGGTCGAGACCGCATGAAGGTCAAGACCGCATGGGGAAACTGAATGGATCAAGACCGAATGGTGGTCAAGACCGAGTGGTTGGATGAAAAGGAACCGTTGGATCTCGATCGGATGGTTGAGAGTGATCTACAGGGAAAAAGGAAAGTGAGTAAGGGGGGATAAGATCAAATAAACTGGAAACTAGAGTAATTAGAACTAGTAAAGCATTATTTACATGAAAATGAATAGATACTTAAAATAAACCCAAAGCGAGGGTAGATCAGTCGATATGCGCCACAAAATCCTTAGAATTGGCGACTGAGAGGGTGAATCTGGAGGATTCATCACCACGCCAAACTTAAGTGTTGCTCGTCCCGAGGAATGAAAAAGCCCAAGACAGTCACCAAAACACATGCAAGTTGGTCTCATAATTACCTCACCTTCGTGCAAGTGTCAGAATTTTCATAAAAAAGAGAAAAGAAAAATGAGGCGAAACAAAATTAGGGCAAAATATCAGAAATCCTTTGAATTGGTGACTGAGGATGAGTCTGGAGGATTCATCACCACACCGAACTTAAGTGTTGCTCGTCCCGAGAAACGAAAAACTTAAAATAGTCGCCAATGAAATCATTCATCTCGTGATTGCCTCATCCTATTGTCATGTCGTAATTTTGTTCATGGATCAGATTGATACAACATCAAAGCTTTCTTAGATCACAAAATACATCTTATGATATCCTCATTTCTGAGTTCACTTTATTGAAGTATTTCCTTCTCACTCTCTGTTGTATCGGTCATGTTTAAACGTTTTATGAGACTTTGAAAAGACCCACAGAATCAACAAAATGCATATGATCTGTCATTGGTGTTGAAAAAGGAGAGTATGGGGGTATGGTCAAGAGATAAGAGTCTCTCCTCTAATTGAATCAAGACTCTATTATTGATGATTCATCAAGACACTTTGAATATTTGTGCACAATACTGGTTGACTTAGCCTTACTCCCGGTTTTTTTTTTCTAAAGGTAACTCAGAAGTGTGTATAGGTTGGCTTAATGCTTTTGGCTGTTTTACCTCTTCGGGAGGAGGTAAGGGGTCATTTTTGGATCCTTAGGGTCTCACTACCGGTCGCGACACATCTGCCTTTGTGAGGGCAGCTAATGTATCGACCGGGAAAGACCTTTATCAGTTATCCTTATTCAGGGCACAACTCTCATGTTTTTATTCACACTCTCGCTTGTATTCATTCTCACTTGGCTTGGGAGAAAGGGTATTTTTGGATTTTTGTATATTTGGGCTGCCGAGCCTCTTTTTGGAATCGGGGTAGATTTTTCGCCAACCTCAGTATGTGCACAATCATCATTGTATACTCTTTGAATCAAAAAAAGAAGGTGATACACCCCTGTTATGTATTTAGGGGTATGGAAGAAGCGGTAGTGGAAAGAGGGGTGTGGCGTACCACACCGAACTTAGAGTTCGGCAAGGTTCTAGTTTACACTAGAAAAAGGTGTGGTTTACCACACCGAACTTAGAGTTCGGCAAGGTTCTAGTTTACACTAGAAAAAAAAGGTGTGGTTTACCACACCGAACTTAAAGCTTTGGCATGATTGGTGAGCGGAGGGATATAAAAAATGAAGGAAGAAGTGTAGAAGAGAGTTTGGATCATGATGTAGTTTTCTTAGCGATTCCATGTCACGGGTCTCTTTTCACCATCACACTCTGTGTAAAAAAGTGACATGATAAAACATCAAATGAGAAATCCATACAACAGATCCAATAATCAGTTAGAGGTGTGATGTACTTGATCTATCTCAATCTTATTGAAGTGTATCATCTTTATGGAGGATATGACATTAGGGTTCATGGACTTATACGAGATGAAATCATTTATCGGTTAGTTTTAAGCATTTGTTCCTCATGGATTTGCAACGAAAAGAGGTTTTGACAAAAGATTCGAAAAGAAAAATCCGACTAGGTAAAGGCTTTATTTTAAGAAGAAAAATGATAAAGCAGAAAAAATGTGAAAAAGAACTTAGAATAGAAAAAAATAAAGCAGTAAAGGTAGAGGGTGGAATGGAAGTCATACCACCCGCCCTCCACCTCGAACTTATGAGTTTGCTCATTTCTTAACAAGTACTAGGTTCGAGATGGAGGGGAAAGGTTGCGCAGTATTAACCAGGCGGTCCTCGTAGTTGGAAGAAGGTCCGGAAAAGATGTCGCACAATAGCCGGTGCTGGAAGTGAGGGAGTGGCCTGAACAACCTATTGACTGGGTGGTCGTGGCAACTCGAATTGGTTTTCTAGATGATTTGGATGCATATTTATTTCGCCTCTTTGTCCGTCCAGAAGAATCCAGAGTCCTTACCCCATCAGTGGGGGAGGTAAAATATAAGCACTTGAGACTGGAGGGCTAGGTGAGTAGTCGAAGCATTGCTTATTTGTGTCCTCCAGTTGTGGCTCGCCCTCAAAATTTAAAGTAGAACTGCTTTCTCCAAAATGCAGAGCAGTCGATTGTGGGTCGGCCACTTGGACTTCCTCATGTCCTAGTTCAAGTGGCGGATCTGGTTCAGGTTTCATTTCGTCACCTGGATTTTCTTACGCAGGATATGGTAGCCAGGATGGCATTTATTCATCAGAGGAGTTGTTTTGAGAAGTATCATCATCTATATCAACGTTGGAATTGATGAGAGCGTCATTCTTCTTTTCAAAATTTTGTTTAGAATTTTCCTTGTAGAACATCCTTAATTCAGCCAAATAACTAGAAGAGGGTTTGACTAGTAGAACAAACTCTTGCTCGGGTAAAGGAATAATGGGATTCTGGGGTAGAGGTTCCAACGATGCATCTTTATGGGGGGGATTAGTACATGACATAATGTTTTGAAGGCTAGAATCTCCCGGTGATTCCGTTTCTTCGATGTTGGGACAAAAGTACTCCATTTTTTAGTCAGATTGTTGTTTGAGTACTTCTTCATAATACTCCTCCAGTTCTATTGAGTGCTCAGGAGGAGTTTCTATGGGAAGATTGAAACCTGGCTCAGGTAAATGACATATCTCAGTTTCTTGAATGTTAGGAAGGTCTTCTTCATAGGGGTGAATTTCTCTAAGTAGATGGGTTTGTGACACGATATCCTCCCACGAGCCCTTTTTGTCATTACAAGAGTCTACGGAAATATCATAATCCATTCCAAAATCAAGAGGTGGTTCATGTTTCTCTTCATAGTGCACTGTCAACTCATTCAAGTGACTAGAAGGAGATTCAATAGAAAGATCATGCTCTTGTTTGAGGACTGGCTCCGTCTGGACTGCTTGTGGTGGTGGTAACTCAGGTAACATCATCTCATGAAGAGGAACGGTCATAGGATTGTCATCTTGAGACCCATCATCCTTCCTTGATTATGTTTCATTTGTGAGAGTGGTATGGTCCATTCCTGAATCAAGATCTTGATCAATCCTATCCTCGAAGTATGTTCCTAGATCAGCCGAATGATCAGAAATTTCTTCATAAGGACAATTCAGATCTTGTTCCAGAAATGGAAACATTTTATTCTTATGCATAAAAGACATATCTTTATCTGAATCGGTCATATATCCATCTGAGTCTGACTGTAAAGGAGTGTAGAGTCCTTGCGACATAAACCCTTCTTCCATGGGTTTCATGGATGGGATAGATGAAGTTGAAGAGATTTTGTCATTGAGGGAGTCGATTATCTCCAATTGCTCTTCAATGGTTGGATTTGAGTCTATGAAGTTAGAAGGTGGGTAAGTGTTGAAATTTATCTCCGGTTGATCTCCTGACTGTAGAGAATCCCCGTATTGGATACTCATCCTTTCCTCTGAGAGCATAGTGCATGAATCATTATCTGAGTCAGACCTTGGCTCGGATAGTAATTCCTCCCCTCGTGATGTTATGAGTAAATCATCTTTGAGTTCAGTTGTTATCTCTGAGAATGGTTCCTCACCTTGCACTGATGCTTGAAGATCATTGGAAGGCATATCCCACATGATTTTATAATCATCATCGTAATCGATTGTGACATATGGACTAGGGTTATGCTTAGTTGAAATTGGTGGCTGTTCTACATGTTGCTCAGGAGTGTTGACAAGTTGCAAAAGCTGATCAAGATCGGCTATCAACTTCTTGGTTGTGGCTGTCTGATCAGCTAGTTGTTGAGCCACTGATGTCTGTAAAGCTCGTAGCTCCTCCATCAATGTGTGTCGATCTTCATGAAAAGGCTTTTCACTACACCCGTTGGGTTGATATTGATAATAGCTCTCCTCATCATAGTATTGATTTGCATTGTTTTCTAGGTTTCCTTCTTCATTGCAGTCTACACCTTGAAATCCACCATAGTTAGGTTTTTCGTAGTAGCCTCCAGGGTGATACGGATTATAACTTGTGTTATATCCATAGTTGTATGAAGAGGCTGCTTTGAGTTTCCCAGCTATTCGATTCATGATTACTTGATGCATAGCCATTACGTAGGGAGGAGGGACATTGAAGCAGTAAATCGATATGTGAGAATAGTCACCACATAGTTGACATCTAACGGTCGGTGGTGTTGACTGCTTCATTTTGAAGAGAGTTGGTACTTGAAATCAAGGAAAGAGTTTATCAGGCTTGACCAACCACTTCAAATCCAAGAAGATATGTGAGATTAAGCCCTTCACTTTTTAGGTTTTTTGAAAAGAAAATGGAAAACCCTAGAGAAACCTAAATCGACACGTAATTTGAAAAAAAAAACGATTCTTACACTGTTGTCCCCGGAAACGGTGCCATTTTTTGATGGAGCTAGAACTTACACCAAAAGATTACTCTTCCAATGGAAGTCCTAATATGCACCAGAAACCCTAGGGAGTTGATGTTCTCTCTAGGTTTACCTACAACTGGTGCTAGATAAATGCTCCAACCCCACAAGAGTGTGGAAGCCTTATCATAGTACAGAATTAGGATCAAACCCAAAGGACAACGTTAAGAATCTGAGTGTCTTTTTCTCATTTCGTATCGATCTAAGTCAATCATCTAAGACCAAAAGTTTGATTTGAGTTATTTAACCTAAAACATACAAAAATGAAGGCAAGAATAAAAACTAGTTTAAGGATTAAAATCTAAGATTAGCAAATAATGATGGTTCACTGGGGTGATGCGGGTATTCGCCACCACTACACATGGATTATACATGTACCAACAATAGCAAGACCTGCAAGCAAGATACATGGATGTTATACAATACTGATGTCTTATAGGACAAGAGTAATGCACACATCCTTCATAGGTTAAGTAACTCTCATCCGGTACATATCTATGTGTCAATGGAGATATGTAGTCTCCAAAGAGAGAATCTTACTCATCCTCGTGAAACGTGTATCGAAAAACTAACAAGCGAGTGATAATTACCAATTTGATTAGTATCCTTATAGACTATCCCTCTTTCGAGGATATAGTTATGAGAAACGCAGGAGTGTTGCAACGTCAGCCATTCCCGAACGAATGGTCAAGTACTTTGCACCACTCTCTCCTCAGAGTGTGTTCCTTGACCCATCAAGGTTGCACTTTTGTACGTCAACTGATTTCATTTCATAGTACAAAAGCACAACGATGGAGGTGAGTTTACTCCACTCCTTAGAAAGCGTTCCTAGATACCGAAACGGATGTGTGGTGGATACACATACTAGAAACCAACACTAAATCGGTATTCGAGTCTCAAGAGAGGTCATAGACAAACCACAACAAAAGACAATAGATGCATACAAGAACGTGGCCAATGTTCAAGCATGTAAGAAATGATTTAGTATTGAATCAGAAAGATAACATATTTTAGTACAGATTACAAAGTTGGGTAAAGGGGCTAGTTCCCGCGCCCCAATGAATGGAACTACTCGCTCCTCATAGAGGGAGCAACAAAGAAAGAGAAGAGAGAGAAAGAAAGCATTGTCAGAGTAGAAGAGTAAATCTGTGACAGCCCGGTGTAGATCGTCGCAGTTTCCAGAACTGCTCCGTCGTGGTCGATGATGTCCGCCTCTCTGCCTCGATCCTCGCGTCTACCTCCGGGATTGCACAGGTAGAATGCGGTGGAGTGATAGTAGAACAATGGTGGAGGTGAGATGGCAGTGGAGCAGCCTTCCGGATATGTTCCCAGTCTGGTAGCCTTTGGCCGTGGTGAGATAGATGTCCAAGACCATACCTCTACCCTTCTATTTATAGGCTTGCTAAAATATCTTGGGCCAAGGAGTCACACCTTGTGCGTTCCCTTTTTTCCCATGTGGTTTGATCATGCAGTTTGCTCCCGTGGTTTGGTTGCTTCATGCGGTTTTGTGTGCATGCGGTCTTGCTTTGTTTATTCAAAACTGTTTGGTAGTGTGCACAGCAATTCCATACGGTCTCACATGGCAATTGGCAATGCGGTTTGCATGGAAAATCAGCAACCGGTCTTGGTGTTTTGGCAACTTCTCGTGGGCGCAATGCAGCGCTCCATTCAGCTTGTTAAGTCACATGGACTCTACTAGTCTTGGGGTCATGTGGTTTCGCATCCCAGCATTCTTCACAAGAATGCGCTCTTCACGGTCTCAGTGGTAAGGCCATCATGCGGTCTTAAGAACGATCACAGCCTACATGCTCATGCGGTTTCGTAGCTTCTGCGGTCTTGGTTACTCATGCGGTTTCGTAGCTTATGCAGTCTTGCCTTCACGGTCGTGTGCATGCACTCTTCACGGTCTTGCTTCACTTCCACTCAAATGATCTTGCATGCTTTCTCTCCTAACGGTCTTTCACGGTGGAGTGGATGACGGAGGAGTAGGTGTCGAGCTCTATGATTGGAGGCAGACGAGAAGGCCCCGTCATTGCTGCTGGACAGCGCGGGAGGCACCGTAGTTGCTGGTTTAGGGTCGCGGCGGCGTGGCGGTGTAGCTATTGGTTGCGGGTGCTTCTTGGCAACTCGTTCGGAGGTGAGCGGGCACCGTCGTTGCTGTTGGACAGTGCGGGAGGCGCCGCAGTTGCTGGTTGTAAGGCCGCGGTGGTGTGGCAGTGTAGCAGTAGGTCGTGGGTGCTACTGGCATGAGTTGTAGGTTGTGCATGCAAGTCGTGAGAAGAAGAGGATGACGGTGGCACTACTGCTAGATCGTAGCTGCTGTTGATGAAGAGGAGGGTGCCGGTGATCGTGGCGGGCAGGCCGTCGTGGACAGTGGTGGTGTCGACGAGCAGGTCGCAGGTGGTTCTAGTGGTGAAAGAGGATGGTGGCGGCGTTGCTTCATGCATGTGCGATGGCGGTGGAGCAAGGTTGGTGAAGAAGACGACGACGGCGGTTGTGCACAATAGTGGTGTTGACGGGTAGGTTGCATGTGCTTCTTGCGTGAGCTGCAGAGCGTGGATGTCGACGGCGTAGGTACGGAGCTTGTGATTGGAGGCAGACGAGCGGGCACCGTCGTTGCTACTGACGGCGAGGTAGACGAGCGGGCATCGTCGATGCTACTGACGGTGAGGTAGACGACGTCGACGCTTGTGGCAAGCAGGCCGTCGTGGGCAGCGGGGGTGCGACCTGGGACTGGTGATGAATTCAGACGGCGGCGGCGCTGCTTGGTTTTGAGATCGAGAGAGCAAACAGAATGGAGGTCAAGACCGCATGAGGTCGAGACCGCATGGAGTTCAAGACCGCATGAGGTTCAACACCGCATGGAGGTCAAGACCGCATGGAGGTCGAGACCGCATGAGGTCGAGACCGCATGAAGGTCGAGACTGCATGGAGGTCAAGACCGCATGGGGAAACCGAATGGATCAAGACCGAATGGTGGTCAAGACCGAGTGGTTGGATGAAAAGGAACCGTTGGATCTCGATCGGATGGTTGAGAGTGATCTACAGGGAAAAAGGAAAGTGAGTAAGGGGGGATAAGATCAAATAAACTGAAAACTAGAGTAATTAGAACTAGTAAAACATTATTTACATGAAATTGAAGAGATACTTAAAATAAACCCAAAGCGAGGGTAGATCAGTCGATATGCGCCACAAAATCCTTAGAATTGGCGACTGAGAGGGTGAATCTGGAGGATTCATCATTTTTCTTTTCCCAAATATGAATCCATTTATGAAAATGACCCCTAGTTTTCAAATGCCTATAATATTTTCTTATAAATTTCTAATAAAATAGTGAACTCTTGGTTATTTAGCATTAACAATTTTGTCCATAATATCATATTATCTTGATATATCAATTTTTTAAATTACCAATCTTTTTTATCAATGAATGATTTTAGTAAACTATTAAGGATTACAAAAAGGACTCTAATGGGCATATAATTCACACATCAATGCAAATTATCTATACCAAAGTGATATAAACTTCATTTCTTAAAATGTTGTATGATATTAGGTTTGCTTTACTTTGATATAATTTCTGGAGAATCATTTCTATTTCCTTTCTTTTTTAGTATGTAACAAAGACAATAATATGTCAAAAGAAGACAAGTTGAAGTGAATTTCCAAGACAAGTATGAAGAAGTTTTATACACTTAATTTCTCTATCCACTCTCTATCTTAATGATTACAAAAGTGCTTGGATGATTATTTCACACCAAAACTTATATAACAAAATTCACGTGAATCGTCCCATTTACAAAATAAACCCAATTTACCATGAAAAATTCACCTCAATAGCTTTCTGTATAGTTTACAAATAATAACCTCAATATTTCCTCAAATACAACCTTATATGGGGTAAAAGGTCACAACTCAACCTGAACGAAAGGCATCACTAGAAGTGTTGTCTCATTCAAACTATATTTCAAAAAAAAAATGAAAGATTTAGGGTCAAAAGTAAACCTTTTTACATTTCAAATGGTATTCTTTAAGTTTTTCTCATATTTTAAAGAGATGGGGAAAGTCATTAAAGTAAATAAATAATGATAAACCCACAACCCATCTCGAAAATCTACTATTTACTCAAGCCCAGATATTTGTAATTTCTCTGCCTAACCCTAAGCAAAAATGTCGCCCCTGACTTCACCTCTATTAATGTATATTTTAGTCACCAACATCAATCCAAGGAAGAAAGGAGAAACCTTGATATAATCGAGGTTGATCATATTATGTGGTGATGCTCCGAGGCTTGTTCTTGGAATAATGATGCAAGACATATAAGAACAACATTGCTTTCACATCATTTTTTAATTTTTTTTCATACCATATTATTGATCTAGGAATGTGTTATATGATTTTGCAATGACATGGGTTGTTACATCCTTATTTTTGGAAACTTTCATATAATTTCTCAAGTATATATATATTTTTTTACGAGAGAACCACCCTCGTAGAAGCGCCACAATCGTGACCCCCCAGACAGTGTAAACTCTCGGGGCATGAGAGGGTGTGGTCCGGTCACCCCCTCCCGCGCCCAATTAAATTCATGTTACTTTTCGCAGAGCGCCTTCGGCGTGATTCGAACCCGGGTCCTTCATCTGGACTTACCGAGCCGTAACCAGCCGGGCTACTCTAACCGGACCTCAAATATATTATTCACGGTCAACATTATATAAATGGATCATTATCCCTAATTCTAGTTATTGGAATGCACTAAGAATTTTTCTATCAAGAGAAAATGTGTAAAAAGGATACACAAATTTCCAAGGTTTAATTATATTAGGATAATTAGTTATTTAATTTTAAAGACTTAACTTATTTTAATCATAAAAACCTTTCTGTCCAACTTTATGCAAAATGAACTATGCTAGAATATACTACACGGCAAGTGGTTAAAATTTAGAATTAATTGAGGTTGATTTGATAAGAAAAAAGACTTCTACAAGATAATGGCAAGAAAATGATTTGTTTCCTATTTCCTAGATTTTCTGTTGAATCTGACTTGACGGGGCCCGTTCGATGTGGATGACAGCTAAGTCCGATGATCTCAGTCGTCCGCAAGGTCTCCTTCAACCTCTGGCTTCTTGGCAATAGTCCCTCTTCCAATCAACCGCGGATTTCTCGCAACCTACTCTTCCGTTCTGGAAAAAAACTTCTTTAACAGCTTCAGGAGACCATTCCGCATCTTTTAAGCCATCAGATGAACCTATTTCTTCCCCTACTCGAAATCCCCCTTTTCGCCGCCGTTTCCTTCTACAGTTCTGAGTCGCAGACCACTCTCTAGCCCTCCATCTTCTCTCCAAAGTATTGGCAGAGCACCTTCGTGCTCGTGCGAACTCCTCTCAACCATCAATTTCCTCGTGTTATCCCCCATAATCTCCACCCTACACCAACAATAATTGAAGAAATCTCACCGGAGTTCTCCAGATATGCACCACCTCCCATCAATTCCTAACGGCTCCACGTGCCAGAAATCAATATCCAAACTCTGTGTGATCCGTGATTCACTAGGGAGGCCTACCGATGAACCCTCTACCTGACCACGGTCACCACGCTAGGGGATCGCACTGTCAGTGAGCTCTGGCTGTCTCTGGCCTACCAGAAGTGGGTGAAGAGTATCACGGGGACCTGAGGAAGCTGCTGCGACCCTCTCTGAGCCGCCATGAAAGGTACTTTAACCTTAGTTCTTGCCATGTTGCTGCCCTACTTTGATCTGTCATTGATAGTAATGGAGTTTTTCTTGCTGACTTTGACTGTGTGATCTGTTCACCATCACTAATCTGATCTCGCAATGTCCCCTGGTTTTCTTAAGGGCGCAAGACTCTCCCTTCTTTCTTGCACATTCTCCTTCTTTGATTTCCCATGTTTTCTGCTTGTTTTGTGGTGGGTCAGAGACATCCTCAACCCACTGTTTGACTCCGAGCACGGAGCCATCATGTCCAGTTTTGCACGACCAAGTTAGCTCTTCGCTTTACTTTTCCTGATCTTCTTGATGCTGTGAGATCGTGTTGGAGATCTAAGTTTGGTCACTGCTTGAGCAAGCTTCCAGTAGGAAAATGTATTTGATTTAACACACAAATGATTCACGAGTCACATGAGCTTCTCTCGTATCCCTCTCACAGGTTTATTTATTTCATTTAATTAGTTATCTTATCATTGATTGGCCAGAATTGATCAGAATTTTAGAAAAGCCTAGAAAATAATTGATTAATAAGAATAACATAAAAATTTAACCATAGCCTAAGAAAAGTGTCATGATCCTAATAAAATCATAATATCATCCTAACGACTATCGTATGATTAGATATTCAAACACGTCTATACTAGCTACATCTTTACTATTAAGAGTGTTAAACTAATATGAATTATTCAGTCTTAGGGTTTAGATGACTATGACCCGAGCTATTAGCTAAACCAGGAACCCTAATCATCTAGATTGAAGATAAGTAATAACAATGTTATGATACAAAATGCTATCTTAAGTATGATCCAAAGTATGGAGAATTTATGAACATAAACAAAGAGATAATGTGAATATATGAGTGAATAAATGGGATTTAAATCAGAACCTTTTCATTTATTTTGAGAACCCAAATACAATCCTAATCTCTATGGTTACATACTAGGGTCAATGTAAGTAAATCCTAACCAAAATTTAAAAAACGGGTAGGTAAAGTAAGACAGATAAAGTTGAATGTCAACTAAACCCTAACCCTAACAACTCATCTATTACAAAGGGTAATATAATACACCCTAACAGTAACTAGAACACTAAATCATCTGTATGATCCGCATTTTTCTCTCAAGGGTCAAATACATGCACTAAGAAACCCTAATTGAGAATCCTAATGACCCGAGAAGACTGGACTTTAAGAAGAGACAAGAAAACTAATAGACCCTTTTATTTTTCAGGAGAAGGTCAGAAGGACTTGAAACAGTGTTTTCTTGATAAGACTAGGCATACGAAAGGTAAGTGGTCCATGTCCATGAGTATTCATATTTAAACCTTAGTAAATTTACACGTTCTTAATGAATACTTCATGATCCAATGTTTTAAGATTTAAAGTTAAGTTATGCAAGCATGATTTTCAATACTTTTGTAATTCCATATGTTCAATATCTCAACTAGAGACATGCTTATATTATAGGATGATCAATGTTGGTAAGAAGAATAAAGGAATATATTTCTATCAAATTTCTTAGTAATGTTTTATATGAATGCTGAATACTACAAGACATGAAACACAAGCAATATTATTATACTTCCATGGTTATGTGATATAACCATGTACTTCAGATTTAAAGTAGAAATATATTATTTAGATTTCATGATAAGAATATGAGAACATAATCTTTAAGATTTATGATGTAAGTCCATTAAGATTTATGCTTTAGATTTCATGATAAAATTGTATTAACATTCATTTTAAGATCAGACTTAATGAGATTTTATAGATATTGAGTCACCTTGTCAGAAATCACATTTTTAGATATTTGATACTTAAGTTGCTATATATCTAGTATCAAAAGTTAATTAAGTCATTCTAGTAAGTCAAAGTATTAGATTAAGGTTTATCCAGATAATAAGAATGTCATATTTAGATTTAGACTTAGGTTACTCACTATGTGAGTAGCCATATATGTTGGTATAGTATGGTCAAAGAGCCAATCATATGATGATTGCAATGAGGCATGTGATACTTGATTTGATAATAATAAAGGCAAATTTCATCCATATGCTTTAACTATTTTGAGATAATAGTATAACATGTTAGATGTCTAGAGAGTGACAATGTTCAATGACGTATGTCTTCAAGTTCGTGACTTGAACAATGAGATCATACAAATGTTAAGAGCATGTACATTCTTGCTATTGTCCCTAGTCGGTTGTTATTGTGGAAATAACTATAGACATCAATAACATAAAAGACTAGAGCGTGTGTTGGTTGATGACAGAATCTCATCAGTTGTGATATATGATATCAAACCAAGAACCTAGATACATGTTAGAGAACAGTGTATCAGACAGACCCACCATAAGAGTGATGCATGGAAACCACACTTGGTTAGTCAGGATCATCTCTTATAGTATTGGTGGTGACTATGGTTCTTAGACCTAAAATCACTACACTCATCACATGTGGTTGGGTACATTTTGACATCATCAAATGCAGTCCTAAAACATGAGTTGTTATAATGGTGATGATTGGGTGATTTTGACACATGGGGACTTGACTCTAAGTGATATATATGGAATTTGTCCCTCCTAAGGGAGTGTGATATCCTGGCCACTTGAGGAGTGAGACTGAGAAATGCATGGCCATGTACATGTAAGTCAATATATGATATTGAGGTTACACATATCTCAGACAGTCTACTCTAAATCAAGAAACATGGATTGAACGTTTGTAGAGGATGATAAGTCCATGCCTCGAGTTCAATCCGGATATCAGCGACAAAGAAACTATGCATTCATTGTAACACCAATAACATATTGTAGGTTGAAAGTTGTTCTCCAACTTTCCTCTTCACTTGGGTAGCAGTGATGTGCGACTAGGCACCTCTCTGCTTGTGATGTCATAAGTTAGTTATGGACATTCACTGCCAACGTAAAATTAAACCTATAGGGTCACATACATAGGATTAACCTGGAAGAGGAGTTTATCCATGAATGTTGTTTAGATTTATTATTGAAGTGTTCAGGTATTCAATTAAACATTCAATCAATGGACTTGACTCATAATCATCAAGTTCAAGTGTTGAACCAACTGATTCGAGTGCCAGATTGATTGAGAACTGCATTGACTGAGTTCTGAACAACTTGGATCACCAACCGACCGGTTCACTGGGTGAACCGATCGACTCATGGTCAGTGATAGGACTGTGGTGAACCGATCGGTTCACATGGACCAAATGAGCAGGTGTTGAGTTTCCCAATTTGTGAGAAAAGATCCTTGTTTCACTTCTTCAATTCGATTGGGACAAGAATTAGTCTTTTCATTAATTTGAAATGAATAAGGAAAGTCAATTGTGGGCAAGTCTGGGAAGTGAAATGACCGGTTCACTGGGTGAACCGATCGGCTCACCTGCCCAAACGATCAGTTCAGTTATGAACCGATCAACTCACCTGCCCAAACGATCAGTTCAATTATGAAACGATCAGTTCGCCTGCCGCAGTGCAATCAGTTCATGGAAAATTCGGACCCTTCTATTCCCGTACAGATTGGGAACCTTGACCCTGCCCTCTACTATAAATAGAGGGGTATAGGGGGCTTCTTAGAAGACACAACTTAAAACATCAGTTGCTTTGCAAAGTTGTTGTTCTCTCTGGTTGTGGTAATCAAGAGAGCCCAAGCAAGTTCTACTCGTCTAGGGAGGAACAATGAGGGAAAGACAATTATAGAAAAGTGACTGGTGGTGGGAGAGTGTGTCAGTGACTAGTACGCCGACAGAAGAGGATGACATCTTCTAGTCTGTCCATCAGGACGACTAGAGTTCCTGATGGTCCGTGTGGACTATCTATAGAGGTGGGAGATTTCTGCCTCTCAGGAGGACGGTTGTCAACCGCAGTCTGGGTCAAGGCCAGGAGCTGCACATATATCGTCGAAGACTAGGTGCTTGAAGGCTGCACTAGTTGCAAGATATTGTCACTAAGAAAGCCTTAGGACCATGTCTATCTCGCTAAATCATCTTTCCTATTGCATAGTTGTTGATGTGATCTGTTGTTCATGGTTTGTGGTTAGATAAAAGTTTTGTTTCCGCTTCATGTTCTGTCCCACAAAACCCAACAATATATTGAATAAAGACACATGATAAGGGTTTTAAACCCAATATCAGATATGTAGTAATTGAGATCCATAGTCATATGTAGATCTGGTTTAGAATTTAAGAGAAGAGATTCAGATTTAGAATTTAGTACATTTTTAGTACTCAGTATTCAGTTCTAGATAAGTCTAGATTCAGAATTTAGTTAGCTTAGACTTAAGTTAATTAATTCAAAACTTTCACATAATACATTATATGATAAGTCATCATTCAGAGAGTCTTGGGACGGTTCATAAGCATATGTTTCCAATTCATAGGAGTGTTTACTCCATTTCAAAGTGCATATTGAGCCAACAAAGGATGCGTTGCACTATATAGGGCACTTCAGTGTCAACAGAGGGTTTGTTGTGCCAACAGAGGGTGTGTTGCACCATAAAAGACACTTCAGTACCAACGGAGGAGGACTTATCGTATAATGGTGGCCACAATCAGATAAAAGTCGTAAATAAAAGATGCCTTAGTTCAGAACATGCACATAATATCATTTATAAGTATAATGAAATATATTAAGATAAGAGAGACATGACTCAGTCCCTTTGTGCAAGTCATGTGACCCAGGCACCAGAGTGCTGGCCAATCCAAATACATAACCCATGCCCAGAGTGCAGGTTATGTCACCCAGTCACTTATGTGCAGGTCATGAGACCCAAGTACCAAAGTACAGGTCTCCAGAGAAAGATAAGTAAAAAGATAAGAACTAAGTTAAAGAGAGAAGCAATATTTATATTTCAGATTTGATACAAAGTTTAATGTTAGTTTCATGCTTATAATATTCATAAATATTTTGTAGCACTTCATTTCTTTAGTAATATATGTACTAGAATACTCATGCCACTTATGCTAACAACCATTTTTCAAATGCATGGCTGGGGATGAGATGTCCACAGGTGAGGAGCAGAAGTATCATTCAGAGACTTGGAGCACAAAGATAGAGTATAATAAGATCTGGTGGGGTGCTAACTATAAGATGATCCTCATGTTTATAAACTCATCTATATGTTTTAATGTTTAGAATTTTAGAGTAGAGACTCAAGATGTCAAATGTGTTTTCCATGTATTAGCATTTATGTTATTTCTGTAAGAATAATCATGAAAATGTTTTAATACTTCAGTTTGTGAGATTGATTATATTGTTGTTATGAATGCTAGTTTAATGTGATACCCTCTTGAGTACATGATTTATGGATAACTTAGAGTCACTTCAGCTATGTGTAAGTGTGTACCTAGGGAGGGGGTTACAGTATGGTATCAAAGCCATATTATGGTTCTCCACCAGATAAATTCTCATGTTCTTACTTAAAATCACCCTATAAGAAGTTACGTGAGAGTATAGATTTAGAAAGATAAGTAGTAGCTCTATGTATAGAAAAAGTAAGTGAAATATATTAGAAATCGAAGTAGAGCTCTAGATAAGAGATAAAAGTTTATATAAGGATTAGGGTTATGTGCCTAGATGTTTTAGACTTTTATGTTATTACTATAGTTGTATATAGCATTCTCTCTCTTTTTCCCACATGTTTGTGGTATGGAACACATGCTTATGGGTTTTTGCAGAGAGAATGTTATCTACATAATCATGCTTGGCTTATCCTTTAATGTCCATAACATTTACACTATGGTGGTGCTAAGATAAGTGTGATACCACATGTCACCTTTGAATATATGACCAGCTGGCATGTATCCAAAGGTGACAAATAAAGGAGTTGATATTAAAAGTTTGAGACATATAATCACCTAAACCTAATCATGCAAAGAGTAAGACCGAGCATGTATACGAAGGGTGGATACCTTGACATAGATAGGTGAGTTGAATTCAAAGTGGAACCAAAACCCTTTTTGTAATTCCCTATGAAAAGCACAAGTTAGGTTTCCTTACTATGATGATGATATGAGGTAGATCTCAAGATTCATTAGTAGCATGAACATGTTAGTCAGATTTAGATGTTTAACCATGAGAAGGTCACACATTGAATGTGTCAAGGACCCCTTAAGATAATATTGGAGAGTTAGAATATATAGAATATGTGAAACCTAAGGTGGGTAGTATACAGAAGTTTTGAGAATGAAATTTTGTTCAAGGTGGGTAGAATTGTCACATCCTCATTTTTGTGAACTTTAATATAATTTCTCAAGTATATATTATTCATGGTCCATATTATATAAATGGATCATTATCCCTAATACTAGTTATTGGAATCTACTAAGAATTTTTATATTAAGATAAAATGTGTAAAAAGGATGACACACACATTTCCAAGGTTAATTATATTAGGATAATTAGTTATTTAATGTTAAATATTTAACTTGTTTTAATCATATAAACCTTTTTGGCCATCTTTATGCAAAATGAACTATGCTAGAATATTCTACACATAAAATAAGGCAAGTAGTTAAAAATTAAATTAATTGAGGTTGATTTGATAAGGAAAAAGAGTTCTACAAGATAATGGCAAGAAAATGATTTGTTTCCTATTTCCTAGATTTTCTGTTGAATCTGACTTAATGGGGACTGTTGGATGTGGACGCCAGCTAAGTCAGATGATATCAATCGTTTGTAGGGTCTCCTTCAACCTCTGGCTTATTGGCAATAGTCCCTCTTCCAATCAAGCATGGATTTCTCCCAACCTACTCATCTGTTCTGGAAACAAACTTCTTTAATAGCTTCTGGAGACCATTCTGCATATTTTTAATCTATCATGCAAACCCTATTTCTTCTCCTACACAAAACCCCCCTTTTCTCCATCATTTCCTTCTACAGTTTTGAGTCATAGACCACTCTCTAGCCCTCCATCTTCTCTCCAACGTATTGGTAGAGCACATTTGTGTTTGTGTGAACTCCTCTCAACCATCAATTTCGGCGTGCTATACTTGACAATGTCCACCCCACACCAACAGTAATTGAACAAATCCCACTGGACTTCTCCACCTATGCCCCACCTTCCCTCAATTTCTCATGGATCCACCATCTCTAGTATGCCAAAAATCAAAATCCAAACTCTATGTGATCCACGATTCTCTAGGGAGGCCTACCGACGAACCCTCTTCATGACCACAATCACCACACTAGGGGATTGCACTGTCAGTGAGCTCTGGCTGTCTCTACCCTACCAAAAGTGGCTAAAGAGTATCATGGGGACCTGAGGAAGATGTTGTGACCCTCTCTGAGCCACCAGTAAAGGTACTTTAACATTATTTCTTGCCCATGTTGCTGCCCTACTTTGATCTTTCATTGATAGTTATGGAGTTTTTCTTGTTGACTTTGACCGTGTGATCTGTTCACTAACACTAATTTGATCTCGCAATGTCCCCTAGTTTGCTTAAGGGCACAAGCCTATCCCTTCTGTCTCACACATTCTCCATCTTTGATTACCCCTATTTTATACTTGTTTTCTGGTGAGTCAGAGACATCGTTAGGTCACTATTTGACTCCGAGCAAGGAGCCATCATGTCTAGTTTTGCACGACCAGGTTAGCTCTTTGCTTTGCTTTTCCTGGTCTTCTTGATGATGTGAGATCGTGTTGGAGACCCAAGTTTGGTCACCGCTTGAGCAAGCTTCTGGTAGGAAAATGTATTTGACTTAACATGTAGATGATTCATGAGTGACATGAGCTTCTCTTGTATCCCTCTCACAGCTTTATTTATTTCATTTAATTAGTTATCCTATCATTAATTGGACAAAATTGATCAAAATTTTAGAAAAGCGTTAACGACTATCATATGAGTAGATATTCAAACACATCTATACTAGATACATCTTTACAATCAAGAGTGTTAAACTAGTATGAATTACTCAGTCTTAGGGTTTAGAAGATTATGACCTGAGCTATTAGCTAAACCAGTAACCCTAATCACCTAGATTGAATATAAGTAATAAAAATGTTATGATACTATATGATATCTTAAGTATGATCCAAAGTATGGAGAATTTATGAACAAAAACATAGAGATAATGTGAATATATGAGTGAATAAATGGGATTTAAATCAAAACCCTTCCATTTATTTTAAGAACCCAAATACAATCCTAATCTCTATGGTTACAGACTAGGGTCAATGTAAGTAAACCCTAATCAAAAGTAAAAAGGGTAGGTAAAGTAAGACAGATAAAGATGAATGTCACCTAAACCCTAACCCTAACAACTCATCTATTACAAAGGGTAATATAATACACCCTAATAATAACTAGAACACTAAACCATGTGTATGATCCACATTTTTCTCTATGGGTCATACATGCACTAAGAAACCATAATTGAGAGCCCTCATGACCCGAGAAGACTGGACTTTAAGAAGAGACATGAAAACTAATAGACCCTTTGATTTTTCAGGAGAAGGTCAGAAGGACTTGAAACAATGTTTTCTTTATAAGACTAGGCATACAACAAGTAAGTGGTCCATGTCCATGAGTATTCATATTTAAACCTCAGTACATTTACATGTTCTTAATGAAGGATTTCATGATCCCATGTTCTAAGATTTTAAAGTTAGTTTATGCAAGCACAATTTTTAATACTTTTGTAATTTCGTATGCTCTAAATCTCAACTAGAGACATGCTTATATCATAGGATGATTAATGTTGCTAAGAACAATAAAGGAATATATTTCTATCAAATTTCTTAGTTATGTTTTATATGAATGCTCAAGACTACAAGACAAGAAACACAACCAATATTGTTATACTTCCATGGTTATGTGATATAACCATGTACTTCAGATTTAAAATAGAAATATGTTATTTAGATTTCATGATAAGCATATGAGAAACTACTCTTTAAGATTTATGATGTAAGTCCATTAAGATTTATGCTTTAGATTTCATGATAAAATTCTATTAAGATTAATTTTAGGATCAAACTTAATGAGATTTTATAGAGGTTGATTCACCTTGTCAAAAATCACATTTTTAGATATTTGATACTTAAGTTGTCATATATCTAGTAAAAAAATTAATTAAGTCATTATAGCAAGTCAAAGTATTAGATTAAGTTTTATCCAGATAATAAGAATATCTGATATAGATTCAGACTTAGGTTACTCGTAGTGTGAGTAGCCATATATTGAATAAAGATACATGATAAAGGATTTAAACCCAATCTCAGTTATGTAGTAATTGAGATTTATATTCAGATATAGATCTAGTTTAGAATTTAAGAGTAGAGATTCATATTCAGAATTTAGTACATATTCAATACTCAGTATTCAGTTTCAGATAAGTTCAGATTCAGAATTTAGTAAGCTTAGACCTAAGATAATTAATTCAGAACCTTCACATAATACATTATATGATAAGTCCTCATTCAGAGAGTCCTGAAACGATTCAAAGGCATCTTTTGCCAATTCAGAGGAGTGTTTACTCCATTTCAGAGGGCATATTGTGCCAACAGAGGGTGTGTTGCACCATAGAGGACATTTCAGTGTCAACAAAGGGCATGGAGAGGGTGTGTTGCATCATAGAGGACACTTCAGTGTCAACAAAGGAGGACTTATTGTATAATGGTGGCCACAATCAGATAAAAATCATAAATAAAGGATACCTTAGTTCTAAGCATGCACATAATCTCATTTATAAATATAATGAAAGAGACTGAGATAAGAGAAACATGACTCAGGCCCTTTGTGCTAGTCATGTGGCCTAGGCACCAGAGTGCAGGCCGATCTAGATACATAACCCATGCCCAGAGTGTAGGCAATGTCACTCAGGCACCTACATGAAGGTCATGAGACCCAGGTACCAGAGTACATGTCTCTAGAGAAAGATAAGTAAAAATATAAGAACTAAATTAAAGAGAGAAATAATATTTTTATATTTTAGATTTTATATAGAGTTTAATGTTAGTTTCATGCTTATAATGTTCAAGAATATTTTGTAACATTTCATTTCTTCATTAATGTATATACTAGAATACTCATGCCACTTATGCTAACAACCATTTTTCTAATGCATGGTTGGGGACGAGATGTCTGCAAGTGAGGAGCAGAAGTAGCATTCAGAGACTTGGAGCACAAAAATAGAGCATAATAAGATCTGGTGGGGTGCCAACTATAAGATGATCCTCATGTTTATAGACTCGACTATATGTTCTAATGTTTAGAAATTTGAAGTAGAGACTCAAGATGTCAAATGTGTTTTCCATGTATTAATATTTATGTTACTTCTATAAGAACAATCATGAGAATGTCATAATACTTCAGTTTGTGTGATTGATTATATTGTTATGAAAGCCAGTTTAATGCAATACCCTCTTGAGTACACGAGTTATGGATAACCCATTGTCACTTCATCTATGTGTATGTGTGTACCTAGGGAGGGTGTTACATGGGTCCATCTTAATGAGGGTTCCATTTGGTTGGTTTGCAATACTTCTGCTTCTTTTCCCATTTTATCTTATATTTTCATGTACACAATTTTTAAGCTAAAGCCAACTCCAACTTTGTCCTAGTTATGATGCTCATCATGGGTGATTAACACCTTTTGATAGAATAACAGATGTCTTACATAGATGTCAAATCATAAACCGCTACTATATGGTTTTATGGAGTCTTTTAGGTTTTCCCTTATTTCCATTTGGTGAACATTGTTGTGACTCATTTATCATATTGAACTTTTTCACTATTATAAAGTGTTTTCCATTCTACTCAAATAAAAAATTGAAACCTAATATTAAAACAATTCTTGTGAGATAATTTATTATTATTTTTCTTTTCTTAATCTATTATTTCATGTTTAAAGCTTAATGGAAGTTGTTTCTCTTATGCTACATATTCTTTGGAGTTTCCAGTGGGAAATCCATATAAATTTTATTATTACTTTTGTTTCTATGTTGACTTTTCTTGATCTAGAAAATAGGCTAGAAGTAAGATTTTGTTTCAATATTTATTTTATGAATCTAATATATTTTATCATGTAATCTTTTTTCTTACATCTTGTACTTCCCTTGTAATAACATGTGCGTACGGTTTGACATGTAATTTTAATTGTATGCCCTTGCACTTTAGTTCTTATCTCTAAACCTTAATTATTATACATTATACCTTCATATATACACAATTTAGATATAATTATCATTTAACAACCCATCTTTTTTCTAAAACCATTTGTCCAAATAATGTTCTAGAACAAATTAGTCAAAATGACAAATATTGGATTATACATTCTTATATAATTTGATAGCCCGACTTTAAACAAATGAGTAATAATGTACATTCATTATAGGCCAAACATATATAAGTTTATGCCTTATGATAATATGTAATATTATTGGGATCATATACAAGTTGACCTTATTAGGGCATCTTTTAAGTTAGAGAAATTCAATAATTAGATGATAGACATAGACCAAATAATTATTCTATTTTCGTATTTGATACAACATGAATCACATATATATTAAATATTAATTTATTTGGATCTGATTTTATCTAATAAACCTTAAGGAAAGTTTATATAATCTAAAAATGTTTGTCTACCAATCGACTAGTAGATATTTACTCAATAATGGGGTTGAACATAGCCATGTGAAGGGTTCAATTGTTCTAGTATGTTTTGACCCTTCAATAATAATAAATTTAATATTATCATTAATATAGAGTGTGAAAACTATGCATTTTCCTCACATAGATAATAATTTATTTTCTTGTTGTATGAGTTTAGTAGATGATATTCCTACTACTATCATATTTATCCAGTCTCATTTTCTCACACAAGAATGGTGAATAAAACGTATGAAAAAGCATGCAACTCTACAAAGTTGTGAGAGTTATTAGGCATCTACGACTTCACCTACTAGAAAACTCACCCAGCTTCTTGGGATATACATGAATCCTACTTTCACAAGTCATGTGTCCAAGAAAACAATCTTCAACTAGTCAAACTATACTCTTGTTGAATAGGTGTAAACATGATGCCATCACAACAATTATATAGATAGTCTTACATGTTTTCAGTGCTTCTCCTAGTCAAAGAGTATTTAAAATGTCATTTGTCAAATTTTTGATAAGAAAATGTAGGAACCATACTAATACCAAATTTCCTAAATCCAAAACAATATTGAGTGCATTAGTTAGCCCAAATGTCATAATCAAGAACATGTAGTGCATGTATCATGTATAGGAAAATTACCTAGAAACATCATCTATCTTGATCCTCGTCTGATAATAACATGATCCTAGATCAATCTTCAAAAGTACTATATCTACCCTTAAGTGATCAAACAAGTTATCAACATGTGGCAATATATCATTACTTCTCACTATTACATTGTTAAATTGATGGTAGTCTATGTCAAACCACATTATATTGTCATAACTTCACAAACAAAATTGGAGTACCCCAAGGTAAAGTGTTCGATTGGATAAAGCCTTTACCCAAAAACTCTAATATGGGATTATCCATCTCTCTCAGCTTAGCTAGTTCCATTATATATGGTTCTTGCTCTATTGACTGAATGCTAGGTAGCAAATTGATCTCAAAATTAATCTCACATAGAGTTATAGAATGTGAGAGATTATTAGGAAAAACACCCTAAAAATTAGAACCACAAGAAGTTGGGAGTTGTTAGGGCTCTTTGCCCTCCTATCCACCACACGTGTAATATTTGTATTGATTTCTTGTCTTTTTATCTTTTATACAAAAACTATAGAAACCAAACACATAAGATAATGTTCATGTATCCTAGGAATATCCAAGACACACATGCATATGAAACTTTCCTCCTTGGACCATGATCTATTCTTCATCATGTACCTCTCCAGACGACCCATCCCAACTATCACCTAGTAAAATATCATTGGGTGTATATATCACTATCACCCTATAGATCTCCTTAACGGTATCTCTAGTAGGACATCATAGGACATACATTTCATTATTATCTAGTGTCTTGGATCACCTCTCAAAAAACCATCATGTCAAGTCTACATCTATTTGAATGGAAAAATTATAAATGTAATAGAATACGATCCATCTAACATATAGTTACCCTTATAGAGATAACACCCTAATGTGGAGTTATTGCATGCATGTATCATGTAACTTGTAGATGCCCTTTTCCTTGTCTCAACTTACCATTTTTATGACCTAAACTAAAAAACGCAATCTCATCCTATCCCTAAGTGTTTTGATGTTGTTGAACAAACTCTCAAGGTATCTATCCATGCTTCTTCCATGACAAATGTGCCCCTAATGCCCAAACTGACCAAATGAGAAGTCAGTGTAGAATTATGTTCCCAATAGACTCCGATGTGTTTCCTACTACACAAATGACACTAAATTTCTCCCTATGGTCATGTTCCATGTTGGCATGGAAACCCTATCACAAAAGCAAAGTATAGGGAGACTTCTTGTCCCTACTAGAAGATTCAAGCTCTTGGTATGGCATGTATACATCTACCTAACCATGTTGAAGATACAAGTATATACTAACTATAATGAAATATCATATTTATCAAACTCTTAGTTTGTGTTGGCCCACCTTATATGCTAGTCTCTAATATTATCCCCCCTATACATCTCAAAGGTGTGGATAACCCTCCCTGTCCATTTCATTGCCTTCATAAATATAATGATTTTATGCCTTGTCTCTATGAATACATAAAGGTTTATTGAACATGTAAATAATCAAATCAAACAAATCCAAAAACCAATCAACGAGTTCCATAATCAAGCCCAAACTCAAGTTTAAATCATCAATGACGATTCCATATTTTCAATCTTAACCAAATAGGGATCTCCATCTCAATTAAATTATGTATCCAAAATGTGATCACAAGTTTGAATTATAGTGAAGTCCAAAATCAATTTTAATCATTAACCATAATCACAACTCCACATTTACAATCCAACACCAATTCAAATATTGTATCAGACAATTTCCACAACCAAAATGGAAACACAAGTTTGAACATCCCATCACAAAATTCTATCCACTAGTGTCAAAATGAACAATACAATTTAAGAATTTGAAGAAAATGGTATTTCAATAAACAAAATATGACCCCAAAGAAATGTATGTTGTGACATATTCATACATCCTCATTCTAACATTTAATATTTAACATGTATATATTTTATTCAAAGTACATGCACATGTTCCCACATTTTATTTATTGTCTCCTTTGTATATGGATCTTGATCAATATCTAGAATTTAGATTCATAACATGATATAGTGGACTTGCTAAAGTCGTGATTATTTTAAGAAAATAAAGTGAAACAATTAATTAACAGAATACCTCATTGATAACATACGATCACATGGTATCACTATTGTCGTAATGACCTCCATGTCAACATACAGTTTTATAAAACAAGATATCTTGTGTGTTGGTGTAATGAGTGGGACCCGAGAGGGGATCCACTCCCTACTTAATTTGAGGAATGAATTCATCTATTCGAAACACACTCAAAAGGTATGTTGGAATAGGTGTAAATTTTTCATTTCTCAAATGATGATATATAAAGTAGCCAAAGAATAGCAGCAGAATAATAAATCATGATTATATTCAATTTTACAAAAATACATCATTATCTCCTATATAAGGTTTAAATGGAAGCCACAACATAAGGATCTAAGTAGAGGGATATCCAACTATCTCAAGTCTATCTCCCCAGGAGCTCCACCCAGTAGGTCCATGTCATCATGTCTGCTCTTCCAAGTCCTACGCCTGGGGTTGGAAGCATACCCCAGAAGAGAACACAAAAATACAACATATTAGCATAAACGTTGGTATGTACATATTAATCGAGATTTGAGCAATATAAGGGAAACATGATATCAAATTTAACAAGTCTTCCCATAGAAGAGGACAATATCATCCAAGTGGGTATCAAAAGAATATGAATTTTAAAATAATGATAAGCAAGTCAGTAGATAAGGCATTTATTAAAAAGGAAAAGATTAATAGAAGAATTCTTTCCATATAACAATATTAACAAATCATCATTAGTGCGTGAAAAAAAAATTAGATCACTTTTATTTATGTAGGGACGAGACACATAACATTTCATGCCTAAGTCGAGTGGAAGGGTGCACCCTGGGCGGAAGGCACATCCAATATATAGAATATGAGTGGAAAGGTGCACTCGGGGTAGAAAGACACATCAAAATATTATGGTAGTACAGATGTACATGCTACTATAAATAAATTTAGTCTATTTACACACACACCAAAATATATAGCAAGAATAAGTCTAGTCCATCCAAAGTAACAGGATGAGAACATCCAATAGTTATAATGTGAGGTCAGAGGACCCATAAACAAATATTCAACAATCTCCACAAATAATATGCATACGAGTCCATATTTAATTCAATATCTCAAATTAGGGTTCCACAAGAAATGAGAAGAAAATTATACAAATAAGAGTCCGCTAAGAATATTAAACAAAGTAGCATGATCACAAGATCATAATCAACACACACAAAATTTCACATGAAATAAATTCTCAGAAGAGAGAGAACAGTGTGTAGAGCATATTTGTATGTAGGACCAAGAGAGAGAGGTAAAATGGGTTTATTTCTACATGAGTATGGAATGCAACATACCTTGGTTTAAAGCCTAAATATCCAATCCAACACAAGATCAGGGTAATGGTCGCACCAAAACCTATATTCTTTATATATTATATGATTTAGGAAATCAATGTTTCATCCTTTTTTTCATTTGTATACTTAACTAAACTCTTAGTGAATTCAAACTACAGTAAGAGAATATTGACCTATTACCTTGGAGATGAAGGCATCTAATCTTTAACAAGTTGTAAATAGACTATTGATCTTATTCAATCACAAACAAGGTTAACCATTGACTAGTCACATGGATTAAAATTTTTGTATTCTTGATCATTGTCAAAGAAGAAGACAACCAAAGATTAGTAGTTGGATTCAAAACATCTATGGAATGTCAAAGGGATCGAGGAAGGTTGAGGGTTTGGTTCAAGTTTCTAATGTCCATGAATCTAGGTTGTCTATAGTGTCCAAACTCTTTGAGTTGTAGTTCAATGGTTTTGGTGGTTGTAGCTTCTTGTATGTACTCTTAGATCTTTTAGACAAGTCACCATGTATTGTTTGGAGTTCTCTGAATAGTATATCAACATGAGCAAAAGAACCAAGGACAGATGTTAGAACTAGTAGAGCATGGTTGTGCACTGCAAACATGATGCTTTGATGAAGTTTAGTGCTTCTTTAGAAAGATGGCATCATGGTGGTAGTAGGTGTTGCTTCATGATCATGGCGGAGGGGAAGAATAGGGAAGGGAGAAGAGAAGAGGAAATTGTAAACAACCTTCCACATATCACCTGACTTCATAGGGTTGTATATAGAGAAAGGAGGCAAGAGATATTATAGAATTAAGAGTGACAGACAGGGTTTGTTGTATGACCAATTTCAATACAGATTTATAATGTAGTGTGATAGGAAATCTTTAAGAAAATACAACCCAACTAAAGAAGCAATGTTTCCTTATATACTAGTATTTTTCCTTTGTTTTATATCTTATTTAAGGAAACAAACATTAATTAAACAAAATAAATTTGACATGTAGTCTAATTATAATGTGTATAATACAAATTTAACATGTTCATGTTTTGAAACTGTTTAATAAGTCATTTAATTTATTTATGTCCTTTAGAATTATCATGTTAATTTATTTTATAATTTATTTGTGGTAACTTAGAATTATCCAATTGATGTGAAATATCATAAATAGACTAACTAATACATGACAAATCCAAGTTTAAAATTAGTTCTTGTTTCTAGATTATTTAGTGGAATATTTAGTATATAAATATATTTTTTATAATATTTAAATAGATATTATTATATGTATATTGTGTTACTATATTTGGTTTTTATGATCCTTTGAAAAATATATACTCACCAGGGAAGTATATCCTTTTTATATTTTTTAAAATACATATTGTCATGCTAATTTTCCATTAAGTATGTGTAACACAATTTCCTTCTAAGAAAAAGGTATATATGTAATTAATGTAAAAATAGATTTGAATTTTGATTTCTGATCTCCCCAAAACTATTCTAAACTTGCATATCACGAATTTGATTATATAAATAACTTATAAGAGGAAACATTTTAAGATATTCATGGTATCTATACTATAGTATTTTTGTTAAATTTGTATTAGATCAAAATAATGATTATGAGACTACCAAAATGACGATTTTCCATTTTTGAGGAATTGTGAAAGAAAGTGGTAAGTTTTTTTAAGAAAAGTGTACAAACAAAATTGTTAGAATTTTTCAACTAGTATTGATTTATTTATTGGATGTGTTTAATATTGTGACATATTTTAATGGAATGTAAACTTCATAATGGGGGTCCACTTCCTATATGGTAGGCTAGAGAGGATGATTCTACCTACATTTTATTTTATATATAAGAAAGAGAGATAGCAAATTAGGTTTTTGTAAAATTATATATTGTATAAAATTGAATAATGTCATTAAATTCCATATACAATCAACATATTTTGAAATGAGAATTTTATTTGAATTTTTTATGAAAAATAATTCCACACATCTACTACACATAATACACTGGTTTCCGTAAAGAAATTTTTTAGCCAAGGGCAATATAAAGTGCCCCACTTGTATGAAATATCGATTAATATTTAATTAGATTTTATGCATGTTTTTAACATTAGTATATACATATGAATATCATAATATCTATTGCTACGTGTCTTGTAAGAAATATTCCATGTGATTACTGAATCATTGCATAATTTTATGTAATTAAAAATTTATAAATTAGAAAGTAAGTTTTCTTATTAAATTACATGTTACTCCAAATCCATAATGTCTTATATTTATTTTCATTCAAATTTTTACTATGAATTTTATTATTGTAATTCATCTAGGAAATAACTACAATCTTTCCAACTTATGTTATTTTCTCAATAATAAGAAAACCAACTTCTATAACCAATAAGAAAGGAAAAAAACTACTTCTCTCACTATTTTTCATTTTTGAAGTCATTCAATAATTCTTGTAGCCATTTCACATTATCTTTTATTTTTTTTCTTAATAAAATTAGGATAGTTATTATTGTTCAAATAAATAAAAACTCGGCATCCAAGATAATTGGGACCCAAGGAACACCATTTTAAAATTATATTTTAGTTTTGAGATTCCTTTTATGAATAATGACACCATTAGGATTTTTGTCTCATTGTCATTCTATTTATCAAACTATTATATCTTTATTATCAACATTCATTTAATTGAGTCATATTATCTTCAATTTGTTTCAAAAGGATTTCCTAAAATTATTATGCATGAATTTCCATATTTTACTCATTTAACATTTTTAGATGATAAAAGATTATTTATATTTATGATCATGTGAACAATAATTTTATCCCAAATCATATTATATCTCTTACTAACCATATTTTAGACATTATGTGCATTTTAATTAGCAAAAGGAACATATGTGACATATTTAATGAATTTACTTACATGTTAACACATAATTAAGTTATTATGTTAATATGAGTGTATTATGATATGTAGCGTTGATTATAGAACATATTGTCACAAAATATTTGATATGCATCAACAATTTTCATTAAGGTCTAACTTTATCCTTGTTTGGTAAAAGTTTAAAAGACCAAACATTCTAATCTCCTAATCATGAGAATATGATTTCTAGAGTCAAGATGCTAGGTTTGGGTATGTTATAACACCCTACCCCTTAAAGAGGGTTTCATCCTCGAAATCCAGCCATCTTTATACTACCAACCAACCTCCCTCCACCCCTTAAAAGGTTTAACCTAATAAGCCAAGCTAAACAACATAGAGACTAAGGTTGTGTATGTATCCTTTAGTTGTGAATATTTTAGGGGATTATGTTGTTCATAGATCACTCATCTAACTAACAGGCAATGCTTATCTAGGGTTGAATTTTAGGTCCCTCTATTACTATCCTATCAACCTTAAGATTCACATCTCAAAGATTCACCTGGGATAATTTCCCACACCTTAAAGGGGTGAGAGGGTAATTCCACTACACATTTATATCATGCCACATATTCCTAGTCAACACTTCATAGATACAAGTAGGGTTGAGATTTCTATTCTAATTAATTCTAGGGTTTCACTCCCCAACTTAATTCATCTTGTCATTGTGACTTAGTTTAAGAAAACCTCGATAAAATATAGAAAACATTTTATACATATATTATTATAAGGAAAAATAATTTGATGTGAAATCTTTGTGATAAAAAACTAAAGATGTGATTCCCCGCACCACACAAAATGAGATTACTTAAAACATAACCGCAGAAAATAGATATTAGCATAAAACACTAAAAATTAAAACCTTTTTCATAAAACAACCATACAACAAGAATCTTTACACATGTGTCCTTTCATTCCTCAAAGCATTCACAAGGCATGTTGTCAAATTGTAATAAAAGAACTATTCTAGAACATATATACATGATTCCATCATATCTGGTATACAAAAGGACACATAAAGAAAACACTTTCATAAAACATCTACAAAACGCTCCCAAAGACCTGAGTGTATAGGGACAACTCTAGGACTCTATCTACAAAAGACATCCAACATCACTTCCAATCTTATCAGCTACTGCTCCTCTAGATGTTGCTCAACCTCCTATGCATGATCTCTACCTCTTCGTGCTCATCCACCTAAAAATGGGTTTAACCAACGGGGTTAGGCACACAGTCCCAGCGAGAGATATAACTCTCCACCAACTCCATTATCATCACAGATAAGATGAACTGAGAAGTAATATAAATACAACTAAGATGAAGCAGGTAAAGATTAATAATAGGAATGGAAATTACTGTTGAATTATGTAACATCTTAATAATTTAAATGGAATATGAAGAACATGTATATTTTCTACCAAGAACAATGTATAAGGATCAATCAAGGCCTCAACCAATGTTTTCATATTTGTTCCTATACAATTATACTACACGGCTGATTATGTATTCATTATGCCCTAAGGATTTGAATCGTACCATCCAAATCCAACCGACCACTATATGATTATAGTCGAAATCAATGCCACATAAGGTCTAATGGAAGTGCTGAAATCCACGACCTCACCATACATCTTGGTCAAGTCAAGAGAAAACATTGAAGAGACACATCAGTCAACAACAAATATGACATATAGTCAAGATCAGGGATTGGCTCACGCATGGCCATCCACATATATAATCATAACTAGCCCACCTTGGTACAGGTACAATGCTAGAAGAACAGGCTCATGCATGGTCATTCTAACAAAAGGAGTGACTCACGCATGGCCATGGATAACACAACAAGATCAGCTCATGCATGGTCATCTCACACATCATGTATTTAAGGATATAAGGAATTACTCAACTTGTACCCCACATATTCAAAAATATGTGCTCTGAGTTAAACTCATTTCACCATCTAGCAATAAAGCTAACACTAGAATGGATCAATGGCACAGGGCAACTACGCTATAGGATTTCACTTAATTAATTAGATCAATTTAAATATCTTAAAGCATCAATCAAGTTACAACGTATAACCTTTAAACAAGATCTACATAAATAGGGCATGACTCATCACCAGAACATATTGATTCACATGTGTGATCTCATCACATAACGTCTCTTTATGCTTACTATTCATCATATGTCCATCACAAGGACCAATGTCCATCACAAGGACCACATGTGCATCACAAGGACAAATGTCCTTTACATCATAACCACCATAGCTCATACATGGCTATGTACATCAATAAATATCACCTGCATGGTTAGAAGATGATAACAAGAAGGAAAATCATCATCATCTCATAGAACTCATGCTATACATTCACATCATATACTTCACATCATAGCAATTAGGGTTTACAAGGTTGGATCACCAACCACCCTTAGGCCATCACTTTCCTCATTATAATGAGATGTGTTATGAAACATAAAGGCATGTTTCTCATTATCATTATAAAACATGTAAAGAGGTATATCTTTCAACATCATACACATGATTACACCATAGGGTATCACATCACACCATGTGACCCTAGCATCAATAGGATGCATCATTATTCATCACATAGGGTATCGGTTAGGGTTAGGGAATCAGTTAACCCTAGGTATTGGGCAACCAACCTAGGTAGGGTATTGACCTACCAACTCAAGGATGAGTATTCATTTATCATCATTTTGTATCAGGCTCAACACCTCAATGAGAGGGTGTTAGTCAAGGCACAACAAAAGATATAGGTCTAGAGGTGCATGAGAAAGTGTATCGGTCATACCATCTCATAAGGTATCAGTTTCACCATCCATTAGGGCATTAGCCTACCCATAAACTAGGGTATCGGCCTACCCATCAACTAGATTATTAGCCTACCGTTCCATTAGGGTATTAGCCTCACCTTCAACCAGGGTATTGGCCTACCTATCAACTAGGGTATCGGCCTACCCATCCATTAGGGTATCAACCTACCCATCAACTAGGGTATCATCCTACCCATCCATTAGGGTATTGGCCTCACCTTCAACTAGGGTATCAGCCTACCCATCAACTAGGGTATCAGCCTACCCATCCATTAGGGTATCGGTCTCACATTCAACTAGGGTATCATCCTACCCATTTACTAGGGTATCATCCTATATGCCCCTTTGTGTATCGGCCACATAGATCTCCATAGTATATCAGCCACTAGGATTTAGTTGTATCAATTGAACATCAAGGGAGATGTTTTCCTCCTCTATTCAAGATGTGTCGGGCTAGGGGGTATCAGATTGCAAGGTGTGTGATTGAACGTGTATCAGATTAAGGTTACCCATGTCGACCTCCATACTCAACTAAAAGAATCAAGATTTAACACTCTTCTTCACTAGTTACCCCTAGATCATGACAATCCATCATCATAAGAGGTATATCAATTTACATAAGAGCATATCGGTTTTGCATATCAGATTGCATGTCATATCGGTTTAATCATCTTCTACCTAAAGATGATGTTATTAACAAGACAAAGGAAAAGAGAAACTTATGGCAGCAACTTAGTGAAAGTTTTATTCTCAAAACCGAACATAAGGCTACCAAGTAAAGCTATGAGCAAGTAAGAGATAACAAGCGAAAGATAACTAGAAAGGTAACAAGTAGAAAGGGGATAATAACAAAGTAGGTTTAGAGTTATCTAACCCGCCTCAAGAACAACCACCAAGCTCTAAGCTCCAAGGCCAAGCTCCAAGCTCACGAACACAAGGTAGAGGAAGGAGATCCTCCAAGCACAACACCTCCAAGAAGGAAGATAGAACCATGGTTAAGAAAGAAAAAGAGAGGAAAGAAGATACCAAGGTCCATGGCCGAGAAGAAGAAAGAAGGAAAGAAGGAAAATTAGAAAACCAAGGCTTATCAAGGAAGAAGATGGAAGAGAGAGCCACTAGCTTAGGCTCACCCACCAATCTCCAAGGTAGATATCTCTTCAAGCTCACGGTTGTCCACCAAGGAGAGAAAGCAAGGATCACTAAAAGGGTTCTCTTGCATGGGAAGAGAGGGGTATATATACATGGATGATGAGAGAGAGAGAAAGGGGAAGGTGTCACCACCTTAGAAGCCTAGATGACACATGTCTAAGTAGGAAGGCCACATACCACACCATGCAAAAAGGTGATAGGACCTATGTCTCAACCACTTGGTCACTAAGGAAGGTCAAGGTCGATACACCCATCCACCCCCTCTACAAACCAATAGGGATGAAACCCTAGGTCACAAACTGATATGTCACTCCTCTAGAGACACCACAACCTGATATGGTGATCCCCAAGTTACCACCAAACTGATAGGATGTCCCTCAAGACACCCTCAACAGATACCAATCCTCCTCAAGGAAACCACAAACCGATATAGGGTCTCACCAAGGCTCTCAAGCCCGAGACAACACTTTTATGAGCAAAGCACACCTCAAACATGTGCCCAAAACATCACCAAGGATGTCACCACTAAACTAAGGCCAAAACAAGGCGCCCAACACTTCCTATCTCCTCTAGATGATGCCCAGAGAGAGAATAACCACTCTAGAGGTGTCAAACTTGCACATCAACCCCTATTCTGGGTAAATTGTAGGTTGCACCAAAACCTCACCACAAAGAACTAACATCAAGCAACAAGCTCAAACAAGGAGCACAAACCTCCCACATGCCCTAATTACATCTTAGGTGATTAGGGCAAGGAGCTAAGCAACATACTTAAGTAAAATAAATAGGGTTAGCCCAAAATGTGTGTCAAGGTCCTTACTAAAGATAGATCCCAAAATCAATATGAGAAACCAAGTCACAATTTTCCACATTAGGATCTCTTTATCATGCTACATTATATCCTCATTACCAAAATCCATACCAAGACAAAATTCATAACTTCCAAAGATATGGGTCACAACTAACCAAGATTATAGGATATGATCAACTAGGGTCTCATCACATAAGGGTTTAACAATCCCTGTTATGATCCTAAATCGACCTTGCATCATCTCATTAGTAATATAGGTCAATTCTAGGGTAAATGTCTCACTTAGAGGGTGACTATGTAAGATAAGGGTATTAATTAGGGAGGCAAAATTGAAATAGTCAAAAATCTGACCAGTATGGCTCTGGTACCATCTAGTAAGGAGTGGGACCCGAGAGGAGATCCACTCCTTACTTAGTTGGAGGAATGAAGCCATCTATCCAAACATACTCAAAAGGTATGTGGGAATAGGTGTAAATTTTTTATTTCTCTAATGATGATATAGAAAATAGCCAAAGAATAGCAGTAGAATAATAAATCATGAGTATATCCAATTTTATAAAAGTATATCATCATCTCCCATATAGGGTTTACATGAAAGTTAGAACATAAGGATCTAAGTAGAGGGATATCCAACTATCTCAAGTCTATCTCCCCAAGAGCTCCACCTAGCAGGTCCATGTTATCATGCCCAGTCTTCCAAGTCCTACACCTGGGGTTGGAAGCATAAGCTAGAAGAGAACACAAAAATGGAAGATATCAGCATAAACGTCAGTATGTGTATATTAATCGAGATTTGAGCAATATAAGGGAAACATGACATCAAATTTAAAATGGATTTCCATATAAGAGGGAAGTTCCACCCAAGAGGGTATCAAATGAATATGAATTTCAAAATGATGATAAGCAAGTCAGTAAATAAGGCATTTATCAAAAAGAAAAAAAATAGAAGAATCATTTCCATATAACCACGTTAACTATGTAGGATTGAGACCCATAAAATCTCAAGCCTAAGTTGGGTGGAAAGGCAGACCCTGGGCGGAAAGGTGCGCCAAATATATATAATATGAGCTGAAAGGCGCACTCAGACTAGAAAGGTGCATCCAAAATTATGGTAGTACATATGTACTTGCTACTATAAATAAATTTAATCTATTTACACACACACCAAAATATAAAGGTAAGAATAAGTCTAGTCAATCTGAAATAAGAGGATGAGAACATTCGACATTTATAATGTGGGGTTAGAGGACCCATAAACAAATATTCAACAATCTCCATGAATAAGATCCATAAGACTCCATATTTAATTTAATATATCAAATTATGGTTTCAAAAGGAATGAGAATAAAATTATACAAATAATATTCCAATAAGAATATCCAAAAAAGTAATATAATCACAAGATCATAATCAACATAGAAAATTTCACATGAAACAAATTCTCAGAAGAGAGTGAATAGTGTGTAGGGCATATTTGTCTGTAGGACCAAGAGAGAGGGAAAATAGGTTTATTTGTCAATGAGAATAATATGGAATGCAACACATGTTAGTTGAAGGCCTAAATATTCAATCCACCACAAGATTAGGGTAATGGTCATGCCAAAACCTATATTCATTATATATTATATAAATTATGATATCAATATTTCATTCTTTTTTTTTGTTTATCTACTTAACTAAACTCTTAGAGAATTTGAACTACAGAAAGAGAATACTAATCTATTTCCTTGGAGATGAAGGCATCTGATCTTTAACAAGTTGGGTTGAAAGTAGCCTTAGCAAAATAGACTTGTGACCTTCTCCAATCACAAACAAGGTTAACCATTGACTAGTCGCATGGATTAATATCTTCATATTATTTTTCATTGTTGAAGAAGAAGACACTAATATATATAAGTAGTTGGCTTCAAAACATCTATGGAATGTCAAAGGGGTCAAGGAAGGCTGAGGGTTTGGTTCAAGTTTTCAATGTCCATGAATCTAGGATGTCTATAGTGTCCAAACTCTTTGAGTTGTATTTCAATGGTTTTGGTGGCACTAAGGAATAATAGGAAAGCACATAGAGTAGCAAATAAAGAATTGACCCCGTTATTATGGATCAATTTATTAAATGTTTCATTTTATTGATTAATATTCAAAAAATTGTCTCGTTTGTGGCTAATCATTTATTGAGAAAAATTGAAAAACTCAATATGAGAGAAGAAAAAGAAATAATAGTAACTTGGTCTAGAGCATCTACCATTATACCTACAATGATTGGCCATACAATTGCTATTCATAATGGAAAAGAGCATTTACCCATTTATATAACAGATCGTATGGTAGGCCATAAATTGGGAGAATTTTCACCTACTCAGATTCTTGCCGATACTCTTAGATCATTTGCACAAGTCACCATATATTGTCATGGAGTTCTCTAAATAGTACAAAAACGTGAGGAAAAGAACAAAGGACATATAATGGAGCTAGTGGAGCATGGTTGTGCATTGCAAACATGATGCTTTGATGATGTTTAGTATCTTTCAAAATAGGGCATCATGTGGTAGGAGGCATTGCCTTATGGTCATGGTAAAGGGGAAGAATAAGGAAGGGAGAAGATAAGAGGAAAATGTGAGAAACATTCTGCATAGCACCTAACTTAATATGGTTGCAAATAGAGAAAGGGGACAAGAGATATTATAGAATTATGAATGAGAGATGGAGGGCGTTGTCTGACCAATTTTGATTTGCAGATATATAATGTTGTGTGATAGGAAATCTTTAGGAAAATACAATCCAACTAAAGCAACAATGGTTCCTTATATACTAGTACTTTTTTCCTTTGTTTTATATTTTATTAAGGAAACAAACATTAACTAAATAAAGTAAATTTGACATGTAGTCTAATTATGATGTGTATAATACAAATTTAACGTGTGTTTCCTATTTTAAAATTATTCAATAAGTCATTTAATTTATTTATTTCCTTTTAGAATTATCATACGAATATATTTTATAATTTATCTATGGCAACTTTGAATTATCCAGTTGACGTGAAATATCATAAATAGATTAACTAATACATGAAAAATCCAATTTTTGCATTAGTTCTTGTTTTTAGATTGTTTAGTGGAATATTCAATATATGAAAATATTTTTGGTATAATTTAAATAAATATTATATAGCATATTTTGTGTTACTATATGTAGTTTTTATGATCCTTCATAAAATATCTACTCACAAGGGAAGTATATCCTTTTTATATTTCTTTAAATGCATATTGTCACGCTAATTTTTCATTGACTATGTGTGACACTATTTCCTTCTAAGAAAATTGAATCTATGTAATTAATGTAAATATAGATTCTAATTTTGATTTCTAATCTCCCCAAAACTAAATATCAATAACTTATAAGAGGAAATATTGAAAATATTCATGGTATATATAATATAGCATTTTTTTAAATTTGTCTTAAATCAAAATAATGATGATGAGATTACCAAATTGATGATTTTCCATTTTTGAGGAATTGTAGAGGAAAGTGGTAAGTTTTTTTTAAGAAAAGTGTACAAACAAAATTGTATAATTTTTCAATTAGTATTTGTTTATTTATTATATGTGTTTTATGTTGTGACATATTTTCAGTGGAATGTAAACTTCATAATGGGAGTCTACTTCCTCTATGGTAGGCTAGAGAAGATAACTCTACCGACATGCTATTTTATATATAAGAGTGAGATACCAAATTAGATTCTTTCTAAAATTTATATATTGTATTAAATGGAACAGTGTCATTAAATTCCATATACAATCACCATATTTGAAAATGAGAATTATATTTTAATTTTGTTATGTGAACAATTTTACACATTTACTACATATAATACATTAGTTTCGTAAAGAATTTGTTAGGAAAGGGAAACCTAAATTATCCTACTTGTATGAAATAACCATTGAAATATAATTAGACGTTTATGCATGTTTTTAACATTAATATATACATATGAATATCATAATATCTATTGCTACATGTCTTCTAAGAAATATTGCATGTGTTCACTAAATCATTACATAATTGTATGTAAATACAAATTTATAAACCAGAAAGTAAGTTTCTTATTTCTTTACATGTTACTCCAAATCTATAAAGTCTTACATTTCTTTTCATTCAAATTTTCACTAGGATTTTTATCATTGCAATTCATCTTTGAAAGAACAATAGGTTTTCCAACTTACATCAATTTTCTCAATGATAAAACATCAAGTTTTGTCACCAATAATAAAGGAAAAAACTACTTCTCTTGCTATTTTTCATTAATGAAGTCATTCAATGATTCTTGCAACTTATTTGTCATTATCTTTTGTTTTCTTAATGAAATTAGGATAGTTATTATTGTTTTTAATAAAGATAAATTGGGCACCCAAACTAATTGGGACCCAAGGAGCACGATTTCACCATTATATTTTAGTTTTGAGATTTCCTTTTATGAATTATGGCACCATTAGGATTTTTTGGATTGTTTCCATTATATTTATCAAAATATTATATATTTATTATCAAAATTCACTTAATTGAGTCATATTATATTCAATTCATTTCTAAAAGGATTTCCTTATATTATTATGCATGAAGTTTCATATTTTACTTATTTAACATTTTTAGTCCATTAAATCAATATTTATTTTAGATGATAACATATTATTTATATTTATGGTCATGGGAACAAGAATTATTATCCCAAAGAACATTATATCTCATACTAAACATATTTTAGACTTTATCTTGATTTTAGTTAGCAAAAGGAACATATGTGGCATATTTAATGGATTTACTTACATGTTAGCTCATAATTAAGTTATTATGTTAATATGAATCTATTATGATATGTGGTGTTGATTATAGAACATATTGCCACAAAATATGTGATATGCATCAACAATATGCATTAAGGTGTAACTTTATCCTTGTTTGGTCAAATTTAAAAGATGAAACATTCTAGTCTCCTAATTATGGGAATAAGATTTATAGAGTCAAGATGCTAGGTTTGGGTATGTTACAGTTGGACAATAATAAAATGTCTCCTTAATAAAATATAGAGACAAATAAGAAATACTAGTAAGATTTTAGAACATTGACTATAGATACCTACACTAATGTTTGGCCCATTTACTTAGTTTGGTTGTGGTTTTCTTTTTCCCTTTATGTGCTTGTTATTAAAATTTTACACACCTATAAAGCAAATTAATCTATTTCATTGAAATCATACATGTGAAAATGAATGCATGTTAATGGTACTAAAGAAACTTCTATTGCTAAAGCTAATTAAATTGAATACTTTTTTGTAGTGTAGAGCTAGAATAAAATACCTCCATTTATCATCTCTTGAGGAAAATTTTAAAATATCCAATTCTTTCAACTTCATGTGTGCATATATTAACTACAAATAAAACATTTATTCAATAAATTATATTTGAAAATTATGAAAAATAATAGACTCTGAATCCACATTATAAGGAGCTAAAACTATCTTGTTTCCTAATTCTTAAACATACAAATGTCCTTGATGACATATTCTTCAACCTCACATATATTGTCTTGATATGTGATACCGATAACAAAGGAGATAAGAAGTTACACATTCATCAACCCATATGCAAGGTGGTGCATATGGCTGTACAAGTAAGGTTGAAATGACAAGCATACAAAACATTGTTAAAATTGTTTGCATGCATGGCATACCATATCCACACTTCTAATTATAGTGCTTAACTACTCACATTAAAAATATTAAAGTATTTAGTAACTTCCACATTAAATTTTCTTCATTGAATGAAACTTCCTCATGCATCAACACCACTATGTTTGGATCTGGATCAAAGCATTGTAGGTATGAATGTAGCATAGGCATATTATTTCATGGATTCTACAAACTTTCTATAAACTGACTCTAGAAACTAGTATTTATGAATATGAGTCTTAGTAGACTTCTTTATTGGGGGTTTCTTCATATTTTTAATGTAGAAAATCAACATTATAACCCATGACTTATACAAAATAGAAGGCAATGAAACATATTGCATGGATATGGATTCTACCCCATGTAACACGACTTATATATAAACCACCCAAAAAAACATTGTACACCTCACCGAGAGTGGATATTTCAGTTGAGGGGATAGTCAAGAGCATATCCCTCATCCCTTGATAGATGTTATTTGTAGATATTTGATAGAGACCAATGCCCATGGGTGTTCTATGACTTGTATTGACTGATGTTTGGTGCAGTGTACCCTTGACCACTATATAGTCTAGGTCATCAACTACATGCTTGAATCTTGTATGTATTTGTTGTTTACATTCCCACTACTAGCATGACATAATTATAAACAAATGACAAAATACTAATAACAAATAAGATCGAAACTTAAAACTTACATCAGGTTGAGTAGAACACACTCTAACATTCAATATTACAAACTTGGGGACCAATGTTGAAATGTAGTTATTGTTAACAAATTCCAAACAAAGGTGAATATGTATATCCCCATCCTATTAAGAGGAAACACCTTGGAAATTCACTACCAAAATATTGGCGTGATATATATTATTCACAATGGATTTCTATATAGAAATGTCACTAGTTTCTTATATAACAACTGTAGTTGAAAACCCTTACCCCTTATTGTGTTTTTGTTTCTCACTCAAAGTAACAACATCCTCCACAAAGATAAGTTGATTCCTTGTCCCAACTTATATTTTATGTGGAAAAATCCACCATTGGTTTGGCTTCTACTTTATTTCCCTCTCGTGGCTCAATGTGATCCTATTGGTTTCGTGTGCCTCTCTTCTCTATCTCCTTCTTCTATAACTATTTCCCATCTTCATCCCATTATGATGGATAGCATCAATCCATTCCATCAAGAATAAACTTACTTAGGTGTCCTAGGCTCTTAACAGGAGATGGTTGTTGAGTGTAATATCAACACCAACACCAGCCACCAATCGAAACAACATCAATAGTCACACTAGAATCATACCTTCTCTATCATTTATAGGTTTTTTTGTTGTTCCTGCTACTCATTAGTTTTTCCCTATTGTTGAAATCATTTATTTTATTAATATTATAACATTCAACTTATGTCTATTTTGATAAAACTAAGTCTAATTCGGTAAAACTAGTTCTAAACCTAGGTCTAATTTAGGTAAACTATGTCTAATTTTGGTACAATTAGGTCTGATTTTGGTATAACTATAACTAATTTAGGTAAAACTAGGTCTGGTTTAGGTTAATTTTAGGTAGATAAGGGTGGACAAATTTTATGCCTAATTATGATTTAGGACCGATTTAGGTCCCATTTATGCTTCATTAGGAAAATATTACGTCAATTATTCTCATTTCATTTCAGTCTCATCCTTGTTAGTAGTATTACGTTAGGCCAAATTATTGTCATCTCACCTAATCACATCTCTCTCATTGTTATATGACCTCCTCCCATATCATCTCATACTCATCTCATATCATCCTTACTAGTCAAATTAGGCTAGATTAGATATAATGTAGGTCGATTTATGCCAAATTGAGTATGGTTTAGGTTGACTTAGGGCTAGATGAAGTTAGCTGAAATATGTTATGCTCATCTTTTGGTTTATTGTTTTCATGTTCATCACTTATTTGTTGATAATATTGACTCCATGCATTTAATTTTCTCACATTTACTTTGGTAAATATGTGTACCACATGGTACAAAATATTTATCCTTTGGTTCATCTAGTTTTGTCTCTTCTTCCTCCTTTTCTCTTTGACTTTCTTATTGTTCAACACAAGGAGTATGAACATGTATTGGTGGTGATTCATGCATATAATATATGGCTTATTGTAGGCATCATGAGATCTTGTTTCTTCTGTAAAATAGTTTGAAAAGTAATATGTTTGATGCAAAGAAGCATCACATGTTCAGTATGGCTTGTACCAAGAAATAAATTTTCCTATTACAAGTAACAAGTTTTATATTATTTGCATCAATTACATCCCATATTGGATCATCAAAACCTCTAAAATTAAACAAAAAGTACAAACACACATCAATTAAGTGGTCTAATTTATAGAGACAGTATATCACTTATTGTAGCTAGTATGGACCCTTGTGGCTTGTGATAAGTAGTTTGGAGAGGGAATGATGTTTGTTTCAAATAACCTTCACTTATCTAGACTGTCTGCAATGAGCATCAAGTGTTCATGCTACTAGGGATATTGTTATGACTGTGACATGGAATGGAGAAAGAGGTGTGTATTTGACCAGATACTAGATTAAACTCTCATCCAATATGAATTCCTATTTTTGGTTGTAGTCGTGAAATTTTTAATTTATACATAGATCACAAAACATCTAACTCTTGTAATTGTATGAGGTCAAAATGTTGTAATGTCAAAATGTTGACTTTGTATTATCAACTTCAATCCGAAGATAAACTAATTTTGATTGTAAAGTACAACTATATATAAACTAAGGAAAGAAGTAAAATATAAACTAGACAAATTGATTTGACCCCTACAATATATGATGTAATTTGAGGAAAAACATATATATTGAATCTATATCATAAATAATTAAAGATAAAGATATAGTCAAAGGAGAAATGTGGATCAAGATCCTATAGCTGAAACTAGTTGCTCAATTTTGAGTTCCCTTACGATACTCTGTGATATAGATGCGTTTCTACCACTAAGTACAATTGTTGGGGAGATCAGAATTCTAGGCTGTCAAAGGTAAAACTGATGGTAGCACAAACAATCCTGCAACATTATGAAATGACTACAAGTCTAACCAGAAGCTTATCTATAGTAGGGAGTATGGTGAGGGCAGAATGAAGTGGTAGGATAGTTTGTTCTTGAATGTAGGTATGATGTTTGTGGAAATGTTAAACTATTGCACATGGAGGGTGCACGACAAGCATGGGGCAGAGAAAAAATGATGCAAAGTTTAGAACCCCAAGAACATTGGTGGAGGGGTGGTGTGGAGCCTAGAAAAAGGGTACAACAGTCCTTTGTTGATATTCTAGTAGAATTTAATAGGGAGGACACCAAGTTTGAGACTAAAGTCTTTCAACATCAAAGTGTTTCATAGAATCAAGGGTGGATTATGAGACCAACAATTTTCTATATTTGGGTTTGTTGAAGAGCCTATCATTGAGTATGAGCCTAGTGATTTCTAGATTAAAGTTCTAGGAAGATCGAATAGGGTCGAGTCATTGGTTGGAGATTTTTGGATTTGAGTGCTTGGAAGGTTCCTGGGTTAGATCAATAATGAATGTGGAAGTTTCTTCTCATATTTGGTCAAAAGGACTTAGAGTATCCAAATCATCTTTCAAGACTTGGAGCATATAGCTTGTCTGAGCTACTCAAGATCCACTTCTACTAGCATTATCGAGTAAAATCTCTATCTATCCAATGAGGAAGAAACCAACTAATCTAATATCATAGACAAGTGATGTTGGTTGCTTCAATAGTGGTAGGACTTATTTGTTGGTTTCATGTTTTCACGTGTCAAAGAAAGCTCAAGAAGTAGCTTAAACTGAGTATTCAAATGAGTCAATATTTGAGGTTGAATTCAGATCAAAAAGTGACTTCCACATTCATTTTGTAGGAAAGTAGAAAATATCAAGATTTGGGTAGAACTTGGCAATATTTCTCTTTACTCTAAGGAAAAATGGAACTGTTTTTCGCAATGGGGAAAAATGAATGTAATCAACCACACCGCACTTAAATCTTGCCTTCCCTCAAACATAGAAGTAAGTTAAATTCTTTTGTTTAGAATTCAAAATTATCCTCCACTCTACACTTTAAAAGTTTCATTGTCGTCAATTGAAGTAAAAATAACAGAAACTAGAGTGAGAGTGAATCAAATGTTGAGTTTTTGTCTTGATGCAACTGGAATGCATGAGTGATGGATTTCTACAATATTCCCAGCTTTTTAAAAAGTGTCTATGGCACTCCTCATGTCCAAGGTTGAGGAGAGAGTTATTAATATGATTTAACACATTCAAATCAAAACATGTTAAATTCACAAATGAAGAGAAGAAAGGCTTGGATGTCTCTCTCACCTCTCGTATTGGTGTCCATTACCAGACAAGAAAGAATCATGAAGATATATAGAAAGATTTGTATGACCATTTAGTGGGGAATGATCATGATTTTGTCAAAAACTATAGATACGTAAAAGTTATCACTCTACACTTGAATTCAACTCAGTTGAATAGTTCTCGAATACATGTCAAACACTCGAATGAGGTCGAGAGGATATTTTGAGTACATATATGTGATTTTTACCTAGATATCTAAAAATAATGACTTAATACGCCCCCAAAAGAATATTGGTAAGTGAAAGTGTAGGATGTCACATGGTCTTGCAAATTTGAACCGTGAGATAATCTATGGTTTTTACATTAAGTCAAATCTCATAGAATTTAAGGTTATTGTTTACTAATAGGATAGTTTATGGATGCATGCTTGTGTCTACTCAGGTTCCTCTAGGTTGGTAGCTCATTGTGAAGTATGAGAGAAGAGATATAAATGATATCTTGAGACAACATGTAGCTTCTCCAGCTTTATTTTGCAATTTTATTTCATTCTAAAAATCATTCCTTATGAGGGTATAATGTCCCATCTCCTTATAGCGAGTCTTTTAGTTTTATTCCCAAATCACTCAGTGAATGATGTCCCCAAACTAATAGGAAAGGAGGGCTCCTCCAGTGTGTTGGCACAATCACAGTATGTTATGATCATATCATCAGTACCACTAGATTGCAATTTAACTATCAACGTCAATGCTTCATATCTTTAGACGGATGACTAATTCATAACAAAGATCTCATTCCTACTCCCTTCCTTCTCAGTCTCAAATATGTCAAGAGAAACTCTAATTTGGAAAATCACTCAGAGATGATTTGGTCAATGATGATTTTGATGATGATCTGGAAAAGTCACATCCATCATCTTCATCTAGATAGGTGTAGTAGGAAGGATATGATTTTTTTGGGATTTCAATGTAAGTGTTTTTTTCCTAAATACATGTACATATATGTAAGAAATTAATTGAACTTCCCTTTTGAAAATGTAATTGACTTACGATTTCATAAAGACAAATGTCAAATTGCATTTACTATTTGTATTCGAAAAGAAAAAGAATCAACAAAAATCAATTCATAAAACACAAAAACCAAAACAAAAACTAAAAATAGGTTGCTGATAACATCAGTTTTTGTGACGTTTTTGCCCTTTATTTTGTTATCAAAACTGCCCTTTTTCTGCTATTTTCCTCTATTTTATTAAGCATTTTTGCAATAATTGGCCAAGCAATGCTCTTACTCCGATTTTCCTATCTTTTACAGAATTTTCCTCGCTTTTGTGCAATAAGGCCGATTCCAGCCCATGAATAAGTCCAGACCCGTCTCGGCCTCCCTGACGCCCGATACAGCCTCTGCCCGACACGGGCTGGGCGACACAAAGATGCTCGATGAGGAGATGCCACGTGACAGGAACGTGCCGGCCGACACACCTTCTACCCGACAAGGAGCCAAAGCCGCCTCGACGACCCAGCTCGTCGGGCGACACAGCCACCCACCGGCAGGCGCGCCGCCCGCCACGGGACCAATAGCCAGCACCTTGCGCTGAGAAATAATTGTATCGGCCGTCCATCTCCATCGACCGGCGTACAAGGGAGCTACGTGGTGCTTCGAGCACCATGTCTTCCCACCGACCAGCTGACTATAAATAGCAGCTACAGGGAGCCGAAAAGACGGCTCGCACGGCTCACATTCAGACAACTGACAGTTATACAGTTGGGAGCTTGAGCGAGGAAACTCTGAGAGCACCCGTATCGTACCCCAGTGTTCGTCTCGGGCGACACTAGGTGAGCTTCTCCTCATCTCGAGAAGGAGGGGACAGTTCACTTAGGACCGTCCCGGGCGACACTGCGGGTCGATATCGACCGACATCACTGCCCGACACAAGTGACCGACATCAATAATGCTTAGCTCTTAGCCCGACACGATATCAACCCGATACGCTTAGTCTATCGAACGTGCCGCCCAAGAGGGTGTGTCGCCCGACACCTCTGTATCGGGCTAGGCCTCTGATCGATATCGGGCAGGAGAGATACAACACCCTGTCGCCGTTCTACATCAAGGAGGCGACACCTATCTTTTCATTATGTTATTTAATTCTTTGTTTATGCAATGAATTAAGACCTTTAAATGTTTATGGAAATGGAAAGATTCAATTACTTGTTGCTCTATGCTTGGTGTACAATGTTGGATGACTGCTCTGTTTAATATCTGAACCCTAGCTTGCATGATTTGGATCGCGTTTCGATTAGCTACTGAACCGTTTTCCTGTCACAACAACTTCGAGAGTTGTGTTGCGGCTCTAGCGTTTGGTCCGATTCTGGAGTACGAGAGTGCCTGGAACATAGCTGTTTTCTGTAACATTCCACTCTAACTGAAGCCCAGCAACCTCGAGAGGGGTGTTGATGTAGAGGTTAGAGGTACCCGCTCTGAGAGGAGGGGTGCAGTGTGTTACCGCTACCGCTTGTTTTACTACAGTCTTATCCTCCGAACCTCACCTGAGCTCTAGTCTTTATCTTTCTGCTTCTGTTGCATGAAAACCCCTAAAAACTGCTAAATGACTAAAACCTTAAATCTCTCTTGTAGCTCCATTTGGAGATAGTTTTCTTGTTTATTTCGTGACATCTTACTATTCCCTTTCAGGAATTTATATCTCTTTATACCTACCCGAGCGTAGCGTGTCGATTTATGGTTCTCAACACTACCCCCTTGTCCCTGTGTTCGACCCCGTATGACTACTTCGACCCCATGAGCAAAGTTGCGGGGGCCTAGAAGGATTCAGGTTTATAAATGTAAAAGCTCGACTACCTCAAATCCGCCTCCAATTTTGGACGCGCGATTTAGGCCGGTCAACTTTTTGGCACCGTTGCCGGGGACAAGGAAATAGAGGTACTGTAAGACGAACCTGAATCCACTAACTACACTCTTGTGCCTCAAGCTTAGAGATAAGCTTGACAACACTCTTTTTCCTTTTTCTTTTCGTAGCATTATACTTTGCTTTAAATAAAAATTTCAATATTCTAAACTTGATTTTCCATGCCTTTTCAGAAACTCTGAAGATCTGTGACTTGTTCCGCCGAGCTTTGAGACATGTCTCGCTGCGAGCAGTCCCTTTCTGCGGATGAATGTCAGGGAAAGGGCAAGAGGTCAAGCCAGCCTAACTTGGTTGGCCAGCTTTCTGCCTATATAAAGAGACAAGATGCCATCATCAGCCGACTGGTGCAGAACACGCTCCCTAGCCCTGGGGCTCTGGATTCAATGCAGTGCCAGATGGCCAGCTTGCAGACGCGCTAGCGCGAGGTTGATCAGCGACTGACCCAGATGGCTTCTCTGATGAAGAATCCTGCAATAAAAGCACTCACACACCCTGAATCTGCCGTAATGGCAGTTCTGAGGTCTGGAAGGACGCTGGAGCGCCCTGATGAAGCCAGGCCCGAGCCTGAGCAAAGGCCTGAGGGTGCAGATCCAGCAGAAGGAGAAGAAAGACAGGCAGACGTTCGGGAGTCTGCGCAAGGTTCCCCTGAGGATCTACCTGGCAGAAGGAATGCCTACGCTCCTAGGATCCCGTTCCCGTACAAACTAATAAAGGAGAATCTGAAGAAGCGTCACGAAAGGTTCATGGACTCGATCAGAAAACTGCATCTTGAAGTCCCTTTCCTTGATGCCCTGGAGGAGATGCCTACATACACCAAGTTCCTCAAGGACCTTATCACAAAGAAGAGAAGGAGAGGAAGGATAGAGACAGTGCAGCTAGCTTCTGCCTCGTCTACCTTCCTCAAACCCGACTTACCAAATCAGAGAAGGGATCCCGGAGCTTTCACAATCCCTTTCGCCATCGGGGACAACGTCGAGCGCAAAGGTCTAGCGGACTTGGGGGAAAGCATTAGCCTCATGCCTCTAAGTTTCACACGAAGGGTGGGCTTGACCGACATGGTTGGAACCAGAATGCGGATTCAACTGGAGGACCACACCTTTAAGAGACCCGTTGGCATTGTCGAAGATGTGCCGATAAGGGTTGGTGATTTCTTCATCCCTTGCGATATAGTAGTCATGGATACAGCTGAAGACCCCCGGTGCCCGATCATCTTTGGGCGCCCCTTCTTGGCAACAGGAAGAGCGCTAATTGATGTTTCCGAGGGGATGATCACCTTAAGGGTCGGAAACGACCATATGGACTTCAAGCTAAAAGAAATAATGAGGGGCCCGTCCATCTCTGAATCAACACAGTTCACAGATAGTTACAATAAATTCTGCGAGGAGATAGAGGAGGAATTCTGGACAGTAGACCCCCTCTTGAGGGCTATAAACTGTAAAGATCCTGACCTCGAAGATCCTGAGGTCGCAAAGCATATCGACCTTCTCAGCCTTTCGGAGGAAGGCTTGTCAGAGGAAGATGTGGTGGTAGAGTCTGCGATGTATGTCTCTCTTGAAGGAGAACCTCAGGAGAAGACACCCGGACCAAAACCAGAGTTAAAAGCGTTACCCGAGGGCCTGAAGTATGAATTCTTAGATGAAGAGCACAGAAACCCCGTCATCGTGAACGTCGATCTTTCGAGCAGCCAGCTAGACCGACTCCTTGAAGAGCTCAGACTCCATAGGGGGGCTATAGGATACTCAGTGGATGATATCAGAGGCCTTAGCCCCGCCTTGTGCATGTATCACATCAACCTGGAGGAATCTTCCAAGCCCCTGGCCCAACCCCAGAGGAAGCTAAACCAGATGCTCAAGGAGGTCGTCAAGAAAGAGGTAATAAAGCTTAGGGATGCGGGGATCATTTACCCAATCAGCGACAGCAATTGGGTAAGTCTGATCCACGTAGTACCTAAAAAGGGCGGGATGACGGTGGTCAGGGGTGAGAAGGGAGACGAGGTGGCGGTAAGGACCGTCACCGGCTGGCGGATGTGCATTGATTACCGAAAGCTTAATCATGCTACAAAGAGGGATCATTTTCCGCTACCTTTTATGGACCAAGTTCTTGAAAGGTTAGCGCATCACGATTTCTTTTGTTTTCTTGATGGCTTTTCAGGTTTTTACCAGGTACCCATCTTACCCGACGATCAAGAGAAAATAACGTTCACCTACCTTTACGGCACTTATGCCTTCTGAAGGATGCCCTTCGGACTCTGCAACGCCCCTGCCACCTTTCAACGATGCATGATATCAATGTTCTCAGATTTTCTGGAAGACATCGTAGAAGTTTTCATGGATGATTTCTCTGTCTATGGAAAAGACTTCGATAGTTGCCTGAAAAATCTATCATTGGTCCTTCAAAGGTGTGAGGAGAAAAGCCTAGTTCTGAACTGGGAGAAGTGTCATTTCATGGTACGGGAGGGCATCGTCCTTGGGCATAAGATCTCGAAGCGTGGGATCGAGGTGGACGCAAGCAAGGTTGAAGCAATATCCAAGATTCCTCCACCAAGATCCATGACGGGGGTGCGAAGCTTCCTCGGACACACGGGATATTACCGAAGATTCATAAAGGACTTCTCAAAGATCTCCAAACCACTGTCCAATCTTCTGGTAAAAGATGCTGAATTTGTTTTCTCTAATAATTGTCTAAGTGCTTTTCAGGCCCTAAAAGACGCTTTAGCCTCACCACCAATCCTTCAAGCACCTGAATGGGGTTTACCTTTCGAGCTAATGTGCGACGCTAGCGACTACGCGGTTGGGGCAGTCCTGGGGCAAAAGAAAGACAAGAAGCACCATGTGATCTGCTACGCGAGTCGCACGTTGGACAAAGCTCAGGTGAACTACATGACCACTGAGAAGGAGATGCTAGCGATCATCTTCGCGTTTGATAAATTCAGGTTGTATCTCGTTGGAGCCAAGGTCAAGGTATATACAGATCACGGGGCAATAAAATACTTGATGCAAAAGAAAGACGCCAAGCCAAGACTGTTGAGGTGGGCCTTGTTGCTCCAAGAGTTCGACCACGAAATTATCGACAAGAAGGGCGCAGAGAATGTGGTCACAAACCACCTATCAAGGATCGTGACTGAGAAAGAGAGAGGACCTCCCATCAACGACGACTATGCCGATGAAGCTCTTATGTCGGCCGAAGCCCAAGAAGAAAGCCTACCCTGGTTTGCAGACATCTGCAACTATCTTGCTTGCGGTGAGCTGCCTCCTAACATTACGTACAATCAGAAGAAGAAACTTCTCGCGGATGTTAAGAACTACTACTGGGATGATCCCCTCCTATTCAAAAGATGTGCCGACAACTTATACAGAAGGTGCATCCCAGAAGAAGAAACCGCAGACATCCTGAAGCAATGCCACGCCTCTCCCTATGGTGGTCACCTAGGCAGCGAAAGAACAGCTGCAAAGGTGCTGCAGTTAGGTTTCTACTGGCCATCCCTATTTAAAGACGCGGCACAGTTTGTGAAGGTTTGCAAAGAGTGCCAGTTCACAGGGAACATAGGAAAGAGGAACGAAATGCCTATGGCAAGCTGGATTGAAGTGGAGATATTTGACGTATGGGGGATCGATTACATGGGACCGTTTCCCCCATCCCGGGGGTATCAATACATTCCCGTGGCTGTAGATTATGTATCAAAGTGGGTGGAAGCGGTAGCCACCCAGACCTGCGACGCCAAGTCAGTTATCCAGCTCTTCGAGAAGATCATCTTCCCTCGTTTCGGCGTCCCACGAACAGTAATAAGCGATGGAGGGTCGCATTTCGGAGAAAGACAGTTTGAAGCACTTCTGCGCAAGTATGGAGTGAAGTACAAGATCGCTACACCCTACCATCCCCAGACATCATGACAGGTAGAGATTTCTAACAGACAAATCAAGCAGATCTTGGAGAAAACTGTCAGCCGAACAAGGAAAGATTGGTCTATAAAACTAGACGACGCACTATGGGCATACCGCACCGCTTACAAAACACCCATTGGAACCACCCCCTACCGTCTGATCTACGGAAAATCCTGCCACTTGCCATTGGAATTGGAACATAAGGCCCTTTGGGCAATCAAGTTCCTAAATATGGACCTCCACAAAGCTGGAGAAAAGAGGTTTTTGCAGCTTCAAGAGCTCGAAGAACTGAGAATGAACGCCTACGAAAATGCAAAAATCTAAAAACAGAGGACCAAGTTGTGGCATGATGCCCATCTCAGGAGAAAAGATGTAAGCGAAGGAGATAAGGTCTTGTTATTCAAGTCCTCTATTCGTCTTTTCCCTGGGAAGTTGCAAACAAGGTGGTCGGGACCGTTCATAGTGTCAAAGATATATCCATCAGGGATGATGGAGCTCTACGACAAAGACGATCCGAGTAAGGCCTTTAAGGTAAATGGGCACAGGTTGAAAAGGTTCTACGAAGACGAAGTGTTTCTCAAGAGGACAGAGACCAGTCTGCAAGATATGGGTACAATTGAGGGCTGAACATGATGATCCTACACCGGTCGAGCTGGCGACGCAAACCCCAGCGCTCCTCGGGAGGCAGCCCGAGTTCTTCTTTCTTTCTTTCTTAGAATAGGTTGCAATTTTCTTATAAACAGCAAAAACAAACTTTATGAATTGTAATAAGGCCCGAGTCAGAGCATGCGCCGAGCGTGCTGACTCTTCTGTTTTATGGGTTATCGCTTAATTTTCCGAAGCTTTGACGAGCATTTCTGTCTGAGGGCGATGGGTTCTTCCCTGACCTATGATGTTTTGCCCGTCAAATGCTTTTTCTCACTTTGCTTTAAGTTTTAGGCCGTGTTGGGCAGCCGCTCAGCTGGCGCACAGACTCACTCATATCGGCCAGAGTTTCTTGGGCACCGCAAGCGCCGCGACAGTTAGCATCCCCGAGCGACTTCCGTTTCATGCGAGGAGTAAATGCCCTTCACTTTGGCCGACGGGACCGTCGTCTCGGGGACGACATGTTTTAACCAGTCGACGCGTGCGCCCTGATCTGACCGATTTGCCCCCAGCTGAACTCGGTATAAATACGAAGGGGGGGCATCGTGTTGGGGTACCTCACTTGTTCACTTTTCGACCACCTGGAACGCATGCACTGACCCGTCTTTTGCTCGTGTGTCGGCCATCTCGCCTTCACTCTAGTATCGGGCGATGTCTCCTATGAGCAAGGGTATAGCCCGACACACCTTTTACCTGACACGTTTTCTTTTACCCGACACATTTTCTTTTACCCGACACGAGTCTTGTATCGTGCGCTTGGTATGGTCGCTTGTTATTTTCTTATCGCCCGACATGCTTATCGCCCGACACAGATATAGACCGACACGTCTATCGACCGATAACCTTATCGCCCGGCACAAGTTTCTTTAGCGCACGCTGCTGATTGGGTTTATGTGCCTTACAGGATTGTATCGCCTGAAGTAGTAAAGTGCTACATATGACCTTGTCGCCTGATACACCAGTGTCGGGCGGCGAGTCGTATCGTGCGGCATTCCTCGTATCGCCCAATTTTGCATCGACTCGAGTTTCTTTTAGTGGACGATACCCGGATTTCTGAAATAAGTCTTGTTTTTGTTTTATCGAGCGACACGTTCTCTTTCAAGGCGTCCTGTCAGGCAGTTGCCCTGTGTGACATTATCGCCCGATACACCTATATCGGGAGGGATATTGTACTGCGCGACAGACATATCGCCCGATCCCGTCTCGCCCAAGCATTAATAAAGTTTTTCTTTTTATCTTTATCTGCCTAACGTATAAATAAATTTTTATTTTAAATAACAGGTATGGCTCATACGGAGCAAACCACCAGCCGCGCCAACAACGGCGCGGAGATCAGCAATGACTGTCGGGCAGAAATGACAACAACAATGAAAGGGGAGATTTTTCTTGATTTGGTAGCTCCAATAGAGAGTCACCTAGTTATCCACCTGTCCCTGTGGTGGTTTATGACCATCTCCAGGGGCAGCAAGAGTGCGGCAACCAAGGCCTCCAAACAAGTTTGAGGTGCCCCGGTTCCGTCCTCTTAAGGGAGAGGGGCCACCCTGACTACACACTCCAGGGAACTGAACGAGGGACTGATGATCAGTCCTTTCGTGCATGTTCACAACGGAGATGTGGAGAAAAGGTGGGCCAGAAGTGAATTTTGAGGGTTACGCTCAAGCTCAACCGCTACTTCGCCAAAGCGAGCCCGCTAGACAACCTCCCAATGGCATGCTGCAACTTCGAAGGAGCATATTGCAGTACATCATCAAGCTAACCCTCACTGGCTAAAACTTTACCTCACTTTTTCTTTCTTCTCTACTCTAGGACAGAGTATGGAGTAAGTTTGGGGGGGTATCCGTATGCCAGTGAGGGAGGTATAAATTTTCTTTAAACTCTTCAAGCTTTCTACACTGATGTGCTCTTATAGCTTCCTGTATATTTGATCTACGCATGTATGCCATATATATATAAATTTCAATTTTAAAAAACTGGCCCTTTACAAATTTCTGCCCCTATGCATATGTACAAAGTTGCTGTAATAATAATGAAAATCTGTTGTTACTTTTTGCAAAGTTTATTTTCTTTGTGCTAAATGTGATGCAAGTCCTGTTATATCTTTTTGATAATGCTGCTCCAAACGAACAAAAGAGTATACTTTGCCATGTCAAAAATTTCAAAAATATAATAATCTCGCAAACAGCTAAGAGACAAGTATGGAGAAGGAAAAAGCTGCCCAAACAGCAGGAATCTCTTTGTTCCCCCTTACCCAACAAAAATCCCAAAAAGAGAGAAAAGCCTTATGAGCGTGAATAAAAGCATGATAGTTGTGCCCAATAAAAGAAAAAGAAATATATATATATATACACCACTTGTTTTTCCAAAAGTACCCATCTTTAGGCATGGTAGATCGGGGGCAGTGGTACGTAGGATGTGGAATCACTGATCTAAAGCCAACTGGCTTGTACTGCAGGGACCACTTGCTCGTTAACGGACCCTTACCTGGATGGACTGATGGGAAACAAGAATGAAAAACCCAAAAAGCCTTAGCCTACCCTATACAAAACTTTCTGCCCCGAAAATAAAGCTGTTTGGTGCGTAAGCTAACTTCGGAATCATAATACAAAGTCTCGCTGAAGCTGTAGAGAAAAATTTTATTGAAATAATAAGGCTAGGAAACGCGTAGTCTTTTGTTTGAGTGAAGCAACATTATCTCTAAAGGCATTACTACACTTTTTTTACCTCTTGGTCTGAAAGTTATCCGAGCAAAAAGAATCATCACAAAAATATAGTTTAAATATTGATTGAGTACAATCAAAACGCTAAGTTTGGGGGAGTGGTATCCATATGCCAGTGAGGGAGGTATAAATTTTCTTTAAACTCTTCAAGCTTTCTACGCTGATGTGCTCTTATAGCTTCCTGTATATTTGATCTACGCATGTATGCCATATATATAAAAATTTCAATTTTCAAAAACCTGCCCTTTACAAATTTCTGCCCCTATGCATATGTACAAAGTTGCTGTAATAATAATGAAAATATGTTGTTACTTTTGGCAAAGTTTATTTTCTTTGTGCTAAATGTGATGCAAGTCCTGTTATATCTTTTTGATAATGCTGCTCCAAACGAACAAAAGAGTATACTTTGCCATGTCAAAAATTTCAAAAATATAATAATCTCGCAAACAGCTAAGAGACAAGTATGGAGAAGGAAAAAGCTGCCCAAACAGCAGGAATCTCTTTGTTCCCCCTTACCCAAAAAAAATCCCAAAATGAGAGAAAAGCCTTATGAGCGTGAATAAAAGCATGAGAGTTGTGCCCAATAAAAGAAAAAGAAAAATATATATATACACCACTTGTTTTTCCAAAAGTACCCATCTTTAGGCATGGTAGATCCGGGGCAGTGGTACGTAGGATGTGAAATCACTGCTCTAAAGCCAACTGGCTTGGACTGCAGGGACCACTTTCCCGTTAACGGACCCTTACCTGGATGGACTGATGGGAAACAAGAATGAAAAACCCAAAAAGCCTTAGCCTACCCTATACACAACTTTCTGCCCCGAAAATAAAGTTATTTGGTGCATAAGCTAACTTCGGAATCATACATCAAAGTCTCGCTGAAGCTGTAGAGAAAAATTTTATTGAAATAATAAGTCTAGGAAACGTGTAGTCTTTTGTTTGAGTGAAGCAGCATTATCTCTAAAGGCATTACTACACTTGTTTTACCTCTTGGCCTGAAAGTTATCCGAGCAAAAAAAAGCATCACAAAAATATAGTTTAAATATTGATTGAGGACAATCATAATGCTAAGTTTGGGGGAATTGATAACATCAGTTTTTGTGATGTTTTTGACCTTTATTTTGTTATCAAAACTGCCCTTTTTCTACTATTTTCCTCTATTTTATTAAGCATTTTCGCAATAATTGGCCAAGCAATGCTCTTACTCCGATTTTCCTATCTTTTACAGAATTTTCCTCACTTTTGTGCAATAAGGCCAATTTCGGCCCATGAATAAGTTCAGACCCATCTCGGCCTCCCTGACGCCCGATACAGCCTCTGCCCGACACAGGCTGGGCGACACAAAGATGCTTGACGAGGAGATGTCGCGCGACAGGAACGTGCCGACCGACACACCTTCTACCCGACAGGGAGCCAAAGCCGCCTCAACGACCCAGCTCGTCGGGCGACATAGCCACCCACCGGCAGGCGTGCCGCCGCCACGTGACCAATAGCCAACACCTTGCGTAGAGAAATGCTTGTATCGGCCGTCCATCTCCATCGACCGGCGTACAAGGGAGCTATGTGGCGCTTCGAGCACCATGTCTTCCCACCGACCAGCTGACTATAAATAGTAGCTACAGGGAGCTGAAAAGACGGCTCACACAGCTCGCACGGCTCGCATTTGGACAACTGACAGTTAGACAGTTGGGAGCTTGAGCGAGGAAACTCCGAGAGCACCCGTATCGTGCCCCAGTGTTCGTCTCGGGCGACACTAGGTGAGCTTCTCCTCATCTCGAGAGGGAGGGGACAGTTCACTTAGGACCGTCCCGGGCAACACTGCGGGCCGATATCGGCCGACATCACTGCCCGACACAAGTGACCGACATCAATAATGCTTAGCTCTTAGCCCGACACGATATCAACCCGATACGCTTAGTCTATCGAACGTGCCGCCCGAGAGGGTGTGTCGCCTGACATGAGCGTATCGGCCAGAGCCCTTGACTGATGTAGTCACCAGTCGGTGCGTGCCACCCGAGAGGGTGTGTCGCCCGACACCTCTGTATCGGGCTAGGCCTCTGACCGATATTGGGCAGGAGAGATACAACACCCTGTCGCCATTCTACATCAAGGAGGCGACACCTATCTTTTAATTATGTTATTTAATTCTTTGTTTATGCAATGAATTAAGACCTTTAAATGTTTATGGAAATGGAAAGATTCAATTACTTGTTGTTCTATGCTTGGTGTACAATGTTGGATGACTGCTCTGTTTAATATCCGAACCCTAGCTTGCATGATTTGGATCACGTTTCGATTAGCTACCGAACCGTTTTCCCGTTGCAACAACTTCGAGAGTTGTGTTGCGGCTCTAGCGTTTGGTCCGATTCTGGAGTACGAGAGTGCCTGGAATGGAGCTGTTTTCTGTAACATTCCACTCTAACTAAAGCCCAGCAACCTCGAGAGGGGTGTTGATGTAGAGGTTAGAGGTACCCGCTCTGAGAGGAGGGGTGCAGGGTGTTACCGCTACCGCTTGTTTTACTACAGTCTTATCCTCCGAACCTCGCCTGAGCTCTAGTCTTTATCTTTCTGCTTTTGTTGCATGAAAACCCCTAAAAACTGCTAAATGACTAAAACCTTAAATCTCTCTTGTAGCTCCATTTGGAGATAGTTTTCTTGTTTATTTCGTGACATCTTACCGTTCCCTTTCGGGAATTTATATCTCTTTATACCTACCGGAGCGTAGCGTGTCGATTTATGGTTCTCAACACTACCCCCTTGTCCCTGCGTTCGACCCCGTATGACTACTTCGACCCCGTGAGCAAAGTTGTGGGGGCCTAGAAGGATTCGGGTTTATAAATGTAAAAGCTCGACTACCTCAAATCCGCCTCCAATTTTGGACGCGCGATTTAGGCCAGTTGATAACATCAGTTTTTGTGACGTTTTTGCCCTATATTTTGTTATCAAAATTGCCCTTTTTCTGCTATTTTCCTCTATTTTATTAAGCATTTTCGCAATAATTGGCCAAGCAATGCTCTTACTCTGATTTTCCTATCTTTTACAGAATTTTCCTCACTTTTGTGCAATAAGGCCGATTTCGGCCCATGAATAAGTCCAGACCCGTCTCAGCCTCCCTGACGCCCGATACAGCCTCTGCCCGACACGGGCTGGGCGACACAAAGATGCTCGACGAGGAGATGTCGCACGACAGGAACGTGCCGACCGACACACCTTCTACCCGACAGGGAGCCAAAGCCGCCTCGACGACCCAGCTCGTCGGGCGACACAGCCACCCACCAGCAGGCATGCCGCCCGCCACGTGACCAATAGCCAGCACCTTGTGCCGAGAAATGCTTGTATCGGCCGTCCATCTCCATCGACCGGCGTACAAGGGAGCTACGTGGCGCTTCAAGCACCATGTCTTCCCACCGACCAGCTGACTGTAAATAGCAGCTACAGGGAGCCGAAAAGACGGCTCGCACAGCTCGCACGGCTCACATTCGGACAACTGACAGTTATACAGTTGGGAGCTTGAGCGAGGAAACTCCGAGAGCACCCGTATCGTGCCCCAGTGTTCGTCTCGGGCGACACTAGGTGAGCTTCTCCTCATCTTGAGAGGGAGGGGACAGTTCACTTAGGACCGTCCCAGGAGACATTGCAGGCCGATATCGGCCGACATCACTGCCCGACACAAGTGACCGACATCAATAATGCTTAGCTCTTAGCCCGACACGATATCAACCTGATACGCTTAGTCTATCGAACGTGCCGCCCGAGAGGGTGTGTCGCCCGACATGAGCGTATCGGCCAGAGCCCTTGACCGATGCAGTCGCCAGTCGGCGTGTGCCGCCCGAGAGGGTGTGTTGCCCGACACCTCTATATCGGGCTAGGCCTCTGACCGATATCGCGTAGGAGAGATACAGCACCCTATCGCCGTTCTACATCAAGGAGGCGACACCTATATTTTAATTCTATTATTTAATTCTTTGTTTATGCAATGAATTAAGACCTTTAAATGTTTATGGAAATGGAAAGATTCAATTACTTGTTGCTCTATGCTTGGTGTACAATGTTGGATGACTGCTCGGTTTAATATCCGAACCCTAGCTTGCATGATTTGGATCGCGTTTCGATTAGCTACCGAACCATTTTCCCGTCGCAACAACTTCGAGAGTTGTGTTGCGGCTCTAGCGTTTGGTCCGATTCTGGAGTACGAGAGTGCCTGGAACGGAGCTGTTTTCTGTAACATTCCACTCTAATTGAAGCCCAGCAACCTCGAGAGGGGTGTTGATGTAGAGGTTAGAGGTACCCGCTCTGAGAGGAGGGGTGCAGGGTGTTACCGCTACCGCTTGTTTTACTACAGTCTTATCCTCCGAACCTCGCCTGAGCTCTAGTCTTTATCTTTCTGCTTCTGTTGCATGAAAACCCCTAAAAACTGCTAAATGACTAAAACCTTAAATCTCCCTTGTAGCTCCATTTGGAGATAGTTTTCTTGTTTATTTCTTGACATCTTACCGTTCCCTTTCGGGAATTTATATCTCTTTATACCTACCGGAGCATAGCGTGTCGATTTATGGTTCTCAACACTACCCCCTTGTCCCTGTGTTCGACCCCGTATGACTACTTCGACCCCGTGAGCAAAGTTGCGGGGGCCTAGAAGGATTCGGGTTTATAAATGTAAAAGCTCGACTACCTCAAATCTGCCTCCAATTTTGGACGCGCGATTTAGGCCGGTCAGTTGCCTCCCTTAAGTGTTATATTTTGGGTCTTGCTTGACCTTTATTCAAGAATCAAGTGGTCAAATCAAATGGTCCTTCACCCTTAATATTAGAAATCCATTTCCCATGATGTGTCCTATAGGATCCTTTATTGATTTAGCAAGCAAAGAAAGATTATTCTCAATGTTTTTATTCTATTTTTGGACTTCCAAAAACTGAGATCCTTAGGAGAAAATAAACATTTCAATATTAAGGTTACTACTACTAAAACAAGGGTTAGTATTGTTTATATTATGTTGGTTTCTCTACTAAAAGTCCAAATGGAAAGGTTTGTTTCGTATCTGGTTGGCTTGTTGATTCTATATATCTTGGTTTTGATCGGAAAGAAGATGTACATTTTCAACAACATGGGTGTTGCTTTAGGGGAAAAAACCTTGATGATTTTGGCTCATTTTTATGTATTTATCCTTATATAGAGATTCTCAATGGATCTATCCATAGTCACATATATCGAGATGTATGCACATATATGAAGTGCTTTAACCAATTCCACATGTGCATTGGAATTCTGGGATAAGGTTTGGATTTGACCTTTCATATCCAACTGATTCTTTGTAAGAAATTTGATGTCGTTTGATATATGTCTAGCTTGGTGTTCAACATGTATGCACTTTTAAACTCATGAAATCCACCATCTTGGTAGTAGTAGCTTCATGATCATCTACAAGACTAGTACATTTTAAGAGTGATTCCATGCAAGTTTGCTCGTATCCATATCATTAATGACTCAAATGCCTTTCTTTAATTATATTTAGCAAAATATTTGCATGATGCATCATTAAGACGATGGTTCACCTCATTGCTAATACATGTGAAGAAATTATTAATAAGTAACTAGTTGGATAGACCATCACAAGTACATTCCTTCAGATACCCCTAGAATGTCTCCCATGTTTCATTGAGATCTTCCATATGTCCTTGTTTGAAATTGCAAATAAAATCCCTATAATGTTTGGTCTTCACATAGGTTTATAACCTCTTAATAAAACCACTAGTGAGTTCTAGAAAACATCAAAGAGAACCATTGGTAATGGAATTATACCATATTTATAATTTATCTCACATTAAGGAAGTTCAACATATGCATTAAAGGTCCTGGTGCAACTCCATTCATTTCTATAGTATCACAGAGTTTTTGTTAATGTATGGACTTTCTATGTAGGATTTTATAACACACTAGCCCCAAACTGCCTTGTTTGGATCAGAGTAATAAGTACAATATTGAAGTGGTTGTTATTGAAGTGAAACACCTTTGATAATGTTGTTATTTTTTAGACTCTCTCCTCATGGTGATTTTAATCCCGATCCAGTGAAACATCCTCTCTTCATGCCATAATGTCATTATTCATGCCTCCTCTCCACTCGTTATCGACATTAAGAGGAGGTTTAACTACACTTGATAGTAGAGCATTTACCTTAGGCCCATGAAAGTTCTTCGTAAAATACTGAGATATGTGATCCTAACTCTGGTGTCAATATGCTTATTTATTTTAAAATGGACAAACAAGGTAAGAGATATAGTTTAATACACTTACTTGTAGCCTATTGAGCATACAATACCCATAACATAAGTAACTCAAAATGCTAACTTTGATATTGATACATGTAACCATAATCAGGATATGAATTGGTAAGCCCTTTTGTGATGGTAAGTTGGATATATGAAACCTAAGCCTAGACTTTGTATGTGTTGCTGATGTGTATGAGATGAATGGTAAGAATGTTGACCTAAACCCTAGATGTAACTAACTAACCCTAACATATATGTTCTTAGTGCAACATACATACATTAGTGGCATAGCGTTATAATCACATAGCACATCTTAATACATATAATATGGACCCAAAAACCTAAATTATACCCACTACATAGGTTAAACTCATACGCATGTAACACATGCACATTTTTCACTAATATTCTTTAATGGCTTAGATATGATGATGAGTAATGAATGTGAATAAATATGCATAAATGAGTAGTGTGGGATATAATGTGTTCTAAACATGTATCATAGTAATATTCAGATGTTGTGTATATGTGGGGATAACTATATTATTTGTCCAATTTCATTTATTCCTAAAATGCCGATAAACAAAACATCGGTCAGTATAAATGAATATATCGATATGTGGTGACAACCAAAACATTGCACATATATTCTAACAACTTAATCACATCAAATCGTTGTTAACAATGCAAGATTACATTTTTCAATATGACTTCCCAACCGCTTCTACTCATACTATGAGATACCCTCTCTTAAGGTTTAGTCCTTGCAAGGGACTTTAAGGCTACCTTCTCCATCATGAGCTTGGTACCTAGGGTCATGTTATAACCCCAATTTTTGGGTTCATGTGGTGAGAAATGAAATTTCTCATATTAAAGATATTTGAACAAATAATGAAATAACTTGCTTCAAATAAATGTATTTCATTTAAAATAGCCTTGATTGGTTGCTTTGTGGGCTTTATTGGCTATTGGGCCCAATGACAAGGAAGTTCAATTAGTAAACGAATAATTGAGTTTTTGAGAAAAGAATAATGTGGAAACCTCTAGAAGGCAAATCCAAAGAGGGATTTCGTGCCTCTTGGGTTCCTTGGGTTCCAAGGAGTCCAAAGTTGCAAGGAAAAGCAATAATAAAAGAAAAGATCAATTAAATATTTCTTTATCAAGAAATATTTTGAATATAATGGTAAAATGTGGAAAATAAGTAGAAAGGTGTGTAATTGGGTAATCCTTAGAGGAATTTCGTATCCCAAGAATTCCTAATGATAGAAGGAATACTAATGAGGAAAATGAAAGAGAAATGAAGAGCAATCCTCAAAAAGAAATATTTTAACAAGAAATACACATGATAATGCATTAAGATGCATCTAGAAGGATAATAGGTATCCTTAACAAAAAAAGTAATTTCGAAATAATAGAGTGTCTTGGGATCCAAGGATTCCCAATAAAGAGGAAAGAAAGAGAAAATACCAAAATTGCAAGATAAAAGGATAATGTGATATATTAATGAATTTCGTGATATTGTTAAAAAGGAAAATAGTTTCTACTAAAAGAACATAGAAATTCATGCTTATGGATTTAAAAAGTAAACTTAAAGAGAATAAGAGAAGGGAAAATAAAAAGAGTAAGAGAGAGATTAATATAAAGGAATGCTTTGAGAGGAAGGAAATTGAGTTTTCTCTAAAAATCATCTTTTTGCCTTCTAACTAAAAGGGAAATAGATTGATGTCTTCCATCTCCTCCCTCCCGTGGAGAGCACTAGGGTTCTCTTAAGAGATATATATATAGGGATTAAAATTGAAGCCCTCACCCTTCTACAGACCTGCCATCACCATGATAAGTCTGGGAGAGAGAGGGAGATGTGTGGACTCGGTGGTTGTTTTCCCGGACAGGTTGAACCACCGCCCATCATCCATGGTAGCGGGCTGAATATCTTCTGTCACCCCATTAACCAAGGAGGGTGGGTTACGTGCGACAAGAAGGGCCCCATAGGGACTCGCAGGGTTCCTTGGCTCCGTAAGGGAAGAGCTAGGAAGTCCGGAGTGGGCGCACTGTAGTTGCGGTTCATGGACGTCTATATGGTGTCCTCGTATTGCTAGAAGAAGTAGCTCTACTCGTTACCAAACCAGTGTTGTCCTTCCATCCCGTGTCTCCATGACAGATAGCTAAAGTCATGGTGCCGCCGCACTCTACAGATCCAAGGAGACGAGCCGTTGGGGTTGTAGATGATCTTGAGGAAGAAGAAGACGTCGGATTAGATCTTGCGTGCTGGAGATGTGGCGGATCTGGTAGGGGTCTTGAAGAGGAGGAAGGCAGCCAGAGGGGTGGTGCTCATGCTTCAGTACCGTCCGTGAAGGAGGAGTGCGAACTGTCGCTGCGCCTACGGCCGCTCTGCGGCAGGCGTCGCGTGAGCTGGAACCCTCGCGTGAGGAGGAAGGCGACGGGTGAACAGGGAACGCGTTCCCCTGGACCGGCCGATCCAGAGCAGAAGAACCGTGCCCCTGGCCCGGGGATTATAATAGCACTGACCAATAACAACCCGCCACGTGGCATAATGTTGAGGTAAAGTATGTTTTCTTGTTTAATTCATAATAATTAAAGGGATAATCGAAATATAGGGAAACTATATATCATTTTGATCAAAAAAATGATAGGAATCCAAATAAAATATTGAGGAAACCTAAATTTGCTTCCTATTCGAAAAGTACATGGGTAACATGATAAGACGTGGACTAATGCATGAAAAGTCTAGATTTGGGTATTAAAATGTTGGAAAACTTTAAAAAGGATTTCTTTCTATTGATAATCTGATATTACCGAACATTATAGAAATCTAATATGATCACAATGATGATTATATGCAATGTATAATTAGAGGTGTTTAATGTAAAGGAAAACTTAGATTTGCCTTAATCTGATACTTAATTGAATAGGTTTGTTCATGTTAGGCTAATCTTGCCATGTATAATGGGTAAAATGTTGAATAATGGACATTTCCATATTAGTGATCTTATATGTGCTATTTTAGGGTTTTGAAACTAATGGAAACATCTTGAGATAATCTTAATGCTGATGATGTGAATTAAATAGTCTAATTTTCTTAAGATGATAAATTAGGGTTTAACCTAATATGCATAGGTGAGATTGTAATATTAGAAACTATGATATGATGGAACTAGGGTTGTAACCCTAATGTCTGGTCCAAACACGAGATAACTCTAAACCCTAGTTTAGGAGCAAATCTAGATCTGAGTAATGTAATGTGAATACATGGTGACACATATGTAGTATTTATATTTCAGATTGAATGCTTATTGCGTGGATGTTGAATATATTCTTAAACTACATATGATGTTCTGCACAGTTCTGCAATGGCATAAGGTATGTGGTTACGCTTATGGCTATACCGAATAGTTTTCCGAGGATTTTATCGACGTTTCCCTCGATGCATGAGATAACTGTTGGATGTTTTAATTCATGCAACTATAAAGTGACTATGGCTATCACTATGAGTATACATGTATAACTAGCTAGATCCGAGTCCACCCCTGTGGCTATGCAAAGGCTAAGGATAACCTAGAGCAAGGTCTAGGGTATCATGAGTTAGAAACTGGGCTACCCATATGTAGTGCCATGAGACTCTTAGCAAACCATGAGTTAAGGAGTGGGCTACCTACGGGTAGTGCAATGTGACTCAGCCCTAGAAATTGATTCACCTATTAGGTGAAGTCATGAGGGGTAAAATGGGAATCTACCACATGGGAGGTAGTATCCAGGTCCACTGCAGGGACAGCGCAGGGGATAGGGTACACATGGATCGTGTAGTTATACTTAAAATGTAAACTTGTTTGTTAAATGATAATTGAATGTGATACATTGTTATAGATAATTGAATGTTTATTTGTTTCCCCCACATACCAGCTAAGGCTGACCGACGTTTTGTTTGTCGGCGTTTTAGGTACAATGAAAAGAACAAACAGTAAAGTGGCACATGTGATACTAAATGAGAATTAAAGTGCAAAGGAGGATTAGATAGATTAGTATCGGTGTGGATAGAAGTTTAGAGATCCAAGTTTTCAAAAGGTATGTAAAGAAAATTTTTATTACCATTTTCAGAGTAGTCTGTTAGAATTTAATAATTGTTTATGGTTATATGTCGAACCTTTGATCTGGAATTAATGGGTGCGGCTTCAACCTCTTGGTCTCCCTTAATTGGGGGTTATCGGGAGGTGGGGTTGTAACATTTGGTATCAGAGCATGGGTTCCTCAGTTAACCATTAATAATTATTAAATTTTACGAACTCCATAGAACCCAAGGGAGTTATTAGAGGAGTATCTGAAAGGCCGAGGTGTCTAGAAAGGGATCACGACTGGGGTCTGGCAAGATTTTCCTCCGCACCGCTAGTCGGAATACGAGGACTCCCAGACCCGTGTGACCGCCTGGCCAAAGTCTTAGGGTATGAATCGAAATAAGATACCTATAGGACTTTCTCATCTTATTCATCCCTTCTCATCACAAAATTCTGATAAGGACCTAAAGGATTAGGGTTTTCTTTCTTCTCCTCACCCTCTTGAGGTATGGGTAAGGTTAATAAGGTTTAAGGAATCCTCCACTAACTTAATGAAAGGCATGTAAATAAGATGTCATGAACATAAGCTTAATAGATTAAGCGCAAAATAAATAATAGATACATGCTTAGGACGTATGACATAAGATGTCATGTCCTCAGAAGAGACCTGAGGCTAGACCTTCTTGTTAGGAGGATAAGTTAGTCATGGAGATAGAGATCTCCATTGCAAGTAGAGACCTGGCACATCCTCTGAGGATGATGCTAACCCTAACCCTAAGTAAAGGTTAGAGAGAGATGAGTTAGACCAGGTGTTTGAAAGGACATGCCTTTGGGATGGCATATGATCCATGGGTGACCTAGTACCTTTGGCAACCCAACCCTGGGAAGGGTCATGCATGTTAGGGTAAAGGATAGCTCCTTAGATGATGATGTTAGTGAAAGACCATAGAAACCCTATGGGCTTGTACCAGTAGGGCATAGCTGGCACCTAGGGCACGTCATAGTGCTGACGGTAGGATGAAACCATGGATAAGGAATTATGATGGAGCATAGAGGGTTATGGATGATCTTGAGCAACTATAAGTTCGAACCTAGGCTTCACCCATGTAGAGCATGCCTTTGAGGTTGATCCGTCATGAAGAAAGGACCTATAATGGTGAGGTTGGTGGTAGTTTTAGCTCTAGAGAGAGAGCAGGAAACCCAGAAAGAAGGTTGGAAGCCTAAAACCCTAAACAATGGATGATAGTGGTTGCCTCATGATCGATCTCTGAAAGTTTTTTTTGATACCTTGGTTGTCTTTAGAGGGAACAAATCCTTGAGAAAAGATGAAGCTTCCGGTGCCTACGTGCCTATGGTATAGATGTTCACCTTCCGAGGTAGGAAGAAGAGTTCCTTAGACTTAGAAAGGTTTAGTAGCAGGTTATGAGGCCCTGTACCTTGTTGGTTGTCCTTAAGGAGGACCCAACTCTAAATGTTGCTTGAGTTGAAGGATGACAAGGAGTGCATGTTATGCCTTTTCATGCTTGGTTCGTAGTTAAGAGACAGAGCATGCAGTGAACCTAGGGATCCTAGGCCTAAGAGGGGAAGTGGTGTACCTAAGGTTCATGATGAGAAGTTGAGTTCCTATAGAAGCGAGCATGGTAATCCTCAGGAATAGAGGAAAAGAGAAGCCCCTTAAGTTTAAGGTGTTTGATGAACCCCTCATAGCTAGGTTGGTGATAAAGGAAAGTATGATCTTGATCCAGCATCAAGGAAAGAGGACAAGTATGACCTAGCGTTGTACAGTAGGTGACCTGCTTGTGCCTTAATAGCTTGCTAGGGTTGAGTAGGCTCATGTGGATGAAAACCCTAGACCTAAGAGCTTTTGTAACCTTGTTGTCAAGAGATAGTTTTCCTCCCATCCTGGGAGAGGGACCCCTTTGGTAGGGTGTATATCAGCTTTGTTGGTTTAAGATAACTTAAAGAAGGTCTCATAGGATCTTGAGAAGCTAAGTGAAAAGTACATGGTATGAGAATGGACTGGCAGACCCATAGATATCCATCTCTAATTGCATATGAATGTGTTAACATGGAGGTAACTGATATGGGGCTTGACCAAGGTAGGCAGGTTGCCATGATCCCTATGAAAGGATGAAAGCCAGCCCATGAATGTAGAAAGAGAGATGATGAAGACGTGGGTAAGGTTCTAAGTGAACATGTACTATTATGGAGAATCCTAAGTCTATCCTAGGGTCAGGTAGGGATAAGACCGGTGAAAGTAGGAGTTGCCTAATTCCCCAGTTGCACATGACCATAGGGTCGGGAGGTAACAGCTATCATTGTCTGAGGACCATGGGTTAGGAGATTGATCACCTTCATGAACTCATGGGACCCAAAGGGCAGATGAGTAGGGCACTCTCTTGATGCATGAGGGAAGAGGGATGACCCCAAAAGAGTCAGAGCCCTATAGACCTAGAGGAGATGACCAAGGATATAAACCTTAGTAGGTTCAAGACTAGTTTGATATCATGCTGTTTATGAGGAAGAGACATATGTGGCACGTTGCAACTTAGATTTAAAGGTGTACTGGCAAGGTGGGATGTACCATCTCTACTCTTGGAACAGGAAGAACTCTGTATTTGGACTGCAGCCAAATGCTTATTTCCTCTTATTATGGGGGTGAGAGATAGGACATTACGCATGCCATACACCAAGGATAAGAGATGATGTGGGTTGGAACGTTGCCACGAGAAATGGGGATAGAGAAGATATCTATCCTGGTAAAGTGAATGATACATGGATGGTTTGCAAACACTAAGAGGAATAAGGTAGTCCCCTTATGAGGATGTTTCTAGCCTGTGATAAGTGGAGCTTACAAGTTATACCAGGTTGAGTTTGGTCACCATGATTATGAAATGGAGATAGACATGGAGTTGGAGGTAATATGATAAGTGAAGTACATGGAAGTGTAATGATTACTTAATACCTACAAATGTGAAGTGGTAATGAATGCTCTGGTTGAGATACATCTGACTTGAAGCTAGAAGAGGTTGTTGGGCTAACCCTAAGTTTGAAAAGGAGAGGTGTCTGGATAACACTCAGATGTAACAAGATGGTTGTCCAATCTAGTCCTTGATACAATGAAAGGATGATGGTAGAACCTCAAGTGCACTTCTTTGGAAGAAAAGGTGACGAAACCCTGACTAGACTGGTTTACGGTTTTAGAGGATTAGATCTCGAAAGAATCATGACATACAGGAAATCATGGTTGAAGATCACCATACACCATGGAAAATGGCAATAGAACGTTAGATGCTTAAGATGAGTTTGCATGTGGTTTATGGCCATGCAAGCCAGGAGGTAAAGGACGAACCTCAGTAACCCTGTGTATCGATATGGAGGACAAAAGAATCCCTGAGAAGGAATGAGAGCTCAACACTAGGGATGTTGTGATAGGTCTTCCCTGGACCGAGGAAGGTCGAGATACAATATGGGTTATGGTAGGTCGCCTTACCTAGATAATATGAGAAAGGAAGAGTTTTGTCAAGGGACATATCTATTTGAACTACCCATGAGAGAGATGGTACAACTACACCATAATGTGAGTTCAAAGAATCTGAGTTTGACCTAAAGGTTCACTTCCATAAAGTGGAAGTAGGTACATGAAGAACTCAATGTTAGTATAGTTTATCACCCCTAACTATGGTTAGTATGATCCAGACTAAAGGGTCTGATGAGGGCATGTATGCTCGTTCAGGGTGATATCGAGAGACAATTTTGCCCTATGAAAGATGTGAAGATAACCACCATAGCCAGTATCGGGTTTTATAAGGAGCTCTGTAAGGGAGGTTGTGTCGGTCACCACTTCAGTAAGGTGATGTTGGTGAAAAGGACCTCATGATGGTTAGAAAAGAGCCACATGATGGTTAGAAGAAAAAAAAAAGGACCCCAGTGCGTGTAGATGAAGTCACTTTGATTTGCAAGGGCTGAAAGGAGCCTAGAGACGATGAGAGTCGTGAGCAGATGCAAAGTAGACTGACATGCAGTTCATTGTGGGAGATTATGTGATATGAAAATCCGACCCCTCTAAGTTATAACTAAGAGAGCTGAGTCCCCGATACATGGGTCCATTAGAGATGGATGGGTGGAGAAGGTTAGGTTTGACCCTACCCCTCAGGATAGAGTAATGGGAGATGTTTTCCATGTGTCCAATTTAGAGCGCTATGTGAGGTACCCCGACCATGTGCTAAGCAATGAACCTAGTGAGCCCCAAGGGAGGCTGAAATGGCCTGAGTCACCTGTGTAGTTTATAGACGCCAGGATGAAAGAACTCAGAGAAAAGAATATGTGATGATAAAGGTTCTTTGAAAATGCCATGGGTACGGCAAATCCACATAGGGACCAATGATGGACATGGAAAAGTCTTATCCTGAATTGTTTGTTTGCTTGTTTGAATTTTGAGGACAAAATTCCTATAAGAGGGGAAGGATGTTATAACCCCAATTTTTGGGTTCATGTGGTGAGAAATGAAATTTCTCATATTAAAGATATTTGAACAAATAATGAAATAACTTGCTTCAAATAAATGTATTTCATTTAAAATAGCCTTGATTGGTTGCTTTGTGGGCTTTATTGGCTATTGGGCCCAATGACAAGGAAGTTCAATTAGTAAACGAATAATTGAGTTTTTGAGAAAAGAATAATGTGGAAACCTCTAGAAGGCAAATCCAAAGAGGGATTTTGTGCCTCTTGGGTTCCTTGGGTTCCAAGGAGTCCAAAGTTGCAAGGAAAAGCAATAATAAAAGAAAAGATCAATTAAATATTTCTTTATCAAGAAATAGTTTGAATATAATGGTAAAATGTGGAAAATAAGTAGAAAGGTGCGTAATTGGGTAATCCTTAGAGGAATTTCGTATCCCAAGAATTCCTAATGATAGAAGGAATATGAATGAGGAAAATGAAAGAGAAATGAAGAGAAATCCTCAAAAAGAAATATTTTAATAAGAAATACACATGATAATGCATTAAGATGCATCTAGAAGGATAATAGGTATCCTTAACAAAAAAAGTAATTTCGAAATAATAGTGTGTCTTGGGATCCAAGGATTCCCAATAAAGAGGAAAGAAAGAGAAAATACCAAAATTGCAAGATAAAAGGATAATGTGATATATTAATGAATTTCGTGATATTGTTAAAAAGGAAAATAGTTTCTACTAAAAGAACATAGAAATTCATGCTTATGGATTTAATAAGTAAACTTAAAGAGAATAAGAGAAGGGAAAATAAAAAGAGTAAGAGAGAGATTAATATAAAGGAATGCTTTGAGAGGAAGGAAATTGAGTTTTCTCTAAAAATCATCTTTTTGCCTTCTAACTAAAAAGGAAATAGATTGATGTCTTCCATTTCCTCCCTCCCGTGGAGAGCACTAGGGTTCTCTTAAGAGATATATATATATAGGGATGAAAATTGAAGCCCTCACCCGTCTACAGACCTGCCATCACCATGATAAGTCTGGGAGAGAGAGGGAGATGTGTGGACTCAGTGGTTATTTTCCCGGACAGGTTGAACCACCGCCCATCATCCATGGTAGCGGGCTGAATATCTTCCGTCACCCCATTAACCAAGGAGGGTGGGTTACGTGCGACAAGAAGGGCCCCATAGGGACTCGCAGGGTTCCTTGGCTCCGTAAGGGAAGAGCTAGGAAGCCGGGAGTGGGCGCACTGCAGTTGCGGTTCATGGACGTCTATATGGTGTCCTCGTATTGCTAGAAGAAGTATCTCTACTCATTACCAAACCAGTGTTGTCCTTCCGTCCCGTGTCTCCATGACAGATAGCTAAAGCCGTGGTGCCGCCGCACTCTACAGATCCAAGGAGATGAGCCGTTGGGGTTGTAGATGATCTTGAGGAAGAAGAAGACGTCGGATTAGATCTTGCATGTTGGAGATGTGGCGGATCTGGTAGGGGTCTTGAAGAGGAGGAAGGCAGCCGGAGGGGTGGTGCTCATGCTTCGGTACCATCCGTGAAGGAGGAGTGTGAACTGTCACTACGCCTACGGACGCTCTGCGGCAGGCGTCGCGTGAGCTGGAACCCTCGCGTGAGGAGGAAGGCGACGGGTGAACAGGGAACGTGTTCCCCTGGACCGGCCGATCCAGAGCAGAAGAACCGTGCCCCTGGCCCGGGGATTATAATAGCACTGACCAATAACAACCCGCCACGTGGCATAATGTTGAGGTAAAGTATGTTTTCTTGTTTAATTCATAATAATTAAAGGAATAATCGAAATATAGGGAAACTATACATCATTTTGATCAGAAAAATGATAGGAATCCAAATAAAATATCGAGGAAACCTAAATTTGCTTCCTATTCGAAAAGTACAGGGGTAACATGATAAGACGTGGACTAATGCATGAAAAGTCTAGATTTGGGTATTAAAATGTTGGAAACTTTAAAAAGGATTTCTTTCTATTGATAATCTGATATTACCGAACATTATAACAATCTAATATGATCACAATGATGATTATATGCAATGTATAATTAGAGGTGTTTAATGTAAAGGAAAACTTAGATTTGCCTTAATCTGATACTTAATTGAATAGGTTCGTTCATGTTAGGCTAATCTTGCCATGTATAATGGGTAAAATGTTGAATAATGGACATTTCCATATTAGTGATCTTATATGTGCTATTTTAGGGTTTTGAAACTAATGGAAACATCTTGAGATAATCTTAATGCTGATGATGTGAATTAAATAGTCTAATTTGCTTAAGATGATAAATTAGGGTTTAACCTAATATGCATAGGTGAGATTGTAATATTAGAAACTATGATATGATGGAACTAGGGTTGTAACCCTAATGTCTGGTCCAAACATGAGATAACTCTAAACCCTAGTTTAGGAGAAAATCTAGATCTGAGTAATGTAATGTGAATACATGGTGACACATATGTAGTATTTATATTTCAGATTGAATGCTTATTGCGTGGATGTTGGATATATTCTTAAACTACATATGATGTTCTGCACAGTTCTGCAATGGCATAAGGTATGTGGTTACACTTATGGCTATATCGAATAGTTTTCCGAGGATTTTATCGACGTTTCCCTCAATGCATGAGATAACTGTTGGATGTTTTAATTCATGCAACTATAAAGTGACTATGGCTATCACTATGAGTATACATGTATAACTAGCTAGATCCGAGTCCACCCCTGTGGCTATGCAAAGGCTAAGGATAACCTAGAGCAAGGTCTAGGGTATCATGAGTTAGAAACTGGGCTACCCATATGTAGTGCCATGAGACTCTTAGCAAACCATGAGTTAAGGAGTGGGCTACCTACGGGTAGTGCCATGTGACTCAGCCCTAGAAATTGATTCACCTATTAGGTGAAGTCATGAGGGGTAAAATGGGAATCTACCACATGGGAGGTAGTATCCAGGTCCACTACAGGGACAGCGCAGGGGATAGGGTACACATGGATCGCGTAGTTATACTTAAAACGTAAACTTGTTTGTTAAATGATAATTGAATGTGATACATTGTTATAGATAATTGAATGTTTATTTGTTTCCCCCACATACCAGCTAAGGCTGACCGACGTTTTGTTTGTTGGCGTTTTAGGTACAATGAAAAGAACAAACAGTAAAGTGGCACATGTGATACTAAATGAGAATTAAAGTGCAAAGGAGGATTAGATAGATTAGTATCGGTGTGGATAGAAGTTTAGAGATCCAAGTTTTCAAAAGGTATGTAAAGAAAATTTTTATTACCATTTTCAGAGTAGTCTGTTAGAATTTAATAATTGTTTATGGTTATATGTCGAACCTTTGATCCGGAATTAATGGGTGCGGCTTCAACCTCTTGGTCTCCCTTAATTGGGGGTTATCGGGAGGTGGGGTCGTAACAGGTCACCTTTCTGGGTGCCCGGTGGTTTTCCCTCTGGGGCTTAACCACCTCTGGCCTTCCCTCTGGGGCTTTATCTCTTATCTTACATCCAGAGATGGTATGTAGGTTTGAGCAAGGCATATATATACTTCGATTGTGATAATCATATTCACTTTAAAGATTGCAGAAGTAAAATCATCCAAGCATTTTATTTCCATGAAATCGATAAAACATCGAGAAATGATGGGAAACTAAAGTGTGTACTCATAATTAACCACACAACATATTAGGAGATTTCACAATAAATAAGCACAATCCAATCCAATCAGGCGAGCAAGCCAATCACACAAAAGAATAGAATCCTGAAAAGCATGTACAACCTATTTCTACATACTCATCAATAACTTATTATATTGACTTGGAATCACTTTCTAGGATTTCTAATCCGAATTAGAGTTTCATTAGGGCTCCTTTAGATCTATTTACAAATTTCCTCTTTTATGTCCACAAAACCCTAAAATAGCAGTTCTAGGTTCAAAACGCTAATTACTAACTTATTCATATTAAAACCTTCTTTATCATCCATTAACTTAGGATCATCCTAATATCATCTTATACAAAGGATTTTGAATATATCTCATTAAATGTAATACTTACCAAACTTAGGGTTTCTAGGCCCATTAGTGTACCTTCATACACATCAAACCCTAAATTGACCAATTACATACAAAGATCATTCTTTTAGATCTAAATCTTCCTTTTATTAACAACAGGTTAATATTGGCTTAAATTATCCAAAGAACTTTACCAAATCTCATTAATATCAAAATAAGGGTTTTCCATTTATAAATGCATTAATTTTTGAATTGCAAACAGAATTAGGCTTCAATTATATTTTTAATGGATTCCTTGCATTCTCCTGATCAATTTTTATATATAACTTTGTTCCACCTGAGTTACCAATAATTTATTATGATTTTTGCATAGTAATTCCTCATTGACCAATAACGAAATGCCACGTCGGCAATTACAATCCTCAAAATCCTTGGGTCCACACTGATCCCGGCTGGACTAATGGATGTGCACCACCTAGTGCCACGTTGGGCGTGGCTTGCTCACCCGTGGACATGATAGAAGGTCCTATCTGCCCTTCCCTCTTGTTCACAAGGCTGGGGGCAGGTGATTAATTCAGTGCTTCCTTTCTTCAACCTCGCAATGGTTCTCGTATGTAGAACAGCGCCAACCTGTAGTCTACTCCACTGCTGAACACATGATCCACTACTCTTGGGTGCAAAGCAAGGTGGCCCTCACATTCGTCTCTCTTCCCTAAACTTGAAGCATGCCTCTATTGATCCGGTGCTTGCCTGAGTTATCGGGACAAAGGATCTCTTCTTTGGTGAGAAGTGTGGCTTGGTTAGGGTACAGGTCAGGTACTCCTCCACAATTGTTAGTGCAAAACACTTTGGCTCTTTCTCGCAAACTGATGACATGTTCAGGGATCATGCACATGGTTTGTGGCCCGCCCTATTTATAGGGGATGGTCACCTGTGCTTTCCTCCTGGTTTAGGGTAATCTTGCATAGACCATGAAAGGTCCCCAACCCTAGGTCGATTGGATGTGGAATTTGCTCCTGAAGCCATTGGGGCTGTTTCCAAATTCGCACACGAACCAGGATGCGAGAGAATCCAAATCAAACAAAACTCCTTCTATTCCCAGTTCTTTTCCAACTCGATAATGAGCAGCCATCATTGGATCTAGGATCCAACAGCGTAGGTTATTCACTCTACTTAAATAAATTAGATTCCCTATTCACTAAAATCATGACATTTAATACATTGCTCGAATATCCTTCCCACTTTTGGAAAACCTCCAAAAATCATATCTCCCAAACCAAGAATCCTTTTAATCTCAAATTTTAAAGGGAAGTCCATAATGACTTTAAATTCATGTGTGAAAAGTTTGAGACATAAATTCGAAAGTATATGAGACTTTTCTTCATATGCAATTTATCTCTTAATAAGGCATATTTTATACATATTTTCTCACTCTTACGTCTTTTATTCTCTTTATTTGAATTCCTTTTTACCATTAGAAACCTTGTGGATTTTAAATCTCATCCATGATTATTCAATCATACATCTCTCCACATATTTCTCATATTTTCATTATTATCTCAAATTTCCTTCTCAATAATGCATTAATTGATTTCTTCTTTTAATCATATTGGACTCATTAACATCTTATGATGCACACAGGAAATATTGCAAAAGGAAATCCATTCAATACACATAAATCATACAATTTCCATTATCATACATTTATTTGGGAAATTGTATTTCCAACCATTTGAACCCAAAAAATTGGGGTCATAACAGAAATTTTCTAAATTTTACCATAAGATTATAACTAAAGTTTTATTTTTGGATTTGGGAAGGGGGCTAGATCCCCCTCTGGCCCTACTCTAGATCTGGACTTGAACACAGGGATTTCACCCTCTAGGAGCCCCACATGATGACATGTACATACTCCTTGTGTCTTCATGAAGTTGCTTGTGCTGTCAATTTACAATGTTGAGGTACAATCTAAAGTTTCACCATTTTTATTGGTGTTTTCTATTCTGCATAATCCTTATGCAAACTCATGTTTCTGTTTTTCATTGTTTCTATTTGTTGCCTCAGTTGGATTCATTTTATGCTTGCAAACTTAATGCACATTTGGTTTCCATCGAACGCCCTTTGTTGATCTTATTTGTTGCAAAAACATTGGTAAAATATGACTAGATTTTTGCAAGCTCAGGGTCTACTATAAGTTTTGTGAATAGAGGGGTCAGGTACTTGTGCAGTAGGTGAAAAAATAACATTAAAATTTCGAAGGTGTTGCATTAGATATTTTATTACAATAGGAGATTTAGCAGTATAATATTACTAACAAAACAAGCTAATGAACTAAAAGATGTCGTTGGTAATTAAACAACAAGTCCTAATACAAGTCTATTGACAAAAGTAATTATTGTTCTGGAATACAATACACTCATGAAATATACTAACTTTAGTTTAAATACTACAAATCACTCCATCAAACTATCAATTATTCAATGTTTTTCATTCTTGTAGCAGAACTTAATTGATACCACCCAACAAAAAGTCACTCAATGTGTGACTTATCATACAAAGGTTATGTTAAATCAAGTACTTTAAGGATACAACTTGAACAAAACTTGGATTGCAATGAGATTGCCATGTTTAGCCTAACTATGACTAACCAATGTCTATAAAACTCTAAGATTATGTCCTGGTAATAAGAAGGGTTGTGTATAGGAAAAAAGAACCAAACTCGATGCAATTTTGTTCCACTATGAATGACTCATAGAATATAGAAATTGCAAAGTATTGAACTAACCTGAACTAGTACCAGTGGTACTCAACCATTTATTGTTGGGTACTCACTATCTATAAGGAAATATTAGGACCCCATGTATCTTGTGACTAGGACAAGTTCTATATGAAACTCTCCTGACCTAAGATGTTTTTCAATCACCTATTTCACTCTTACTAGTACAAACCTCCCAGAAAGAATTATAAAATTTTCATGGCAATAAAAACTATTGCTTGGTCCTTCGCATTACTTGTATTTCAATTGAATACTGACTATCTGAGCTACTCAACTAAAACCACTATGAAGAAATGAACTGCATACTTGATTTACTCATTACCATGTTATTAGTATTTCAAATTTTCATTCATATTCACTCATAATAACCAGACAATCAAAACATTACTCTATAGTTGTCTGAACTAGGACTTCTACATAGTCATTCAATTTTAGTATTACTTGAATCTAGAATAAAATTAAATTGGAAACTCTAGCTATCCCAAGAACAATACAACTAATCCTTTATAGTTTAAATAGGAAAATCGCACTTTCAAAAAGCTAAATTCTCTTTGGTGTTTATTGGATTCTCATAAAAAAAATTTATATGAATTGAAAATCTAAATTTGTCTAAGGATCAAATAAAAATGATCGAGCAAGAGATTCCAAAAATTCACTATATTAATAGATGTTAAAGGATTCTAAAATGACGTTAAGAGGGGTTCAAGGGGTGTGAGGGGCGTGAGGGGTAAGAGGCGGTAGAACCGTCGAAATGAGTAATTATGGTAGCAGAGAGGGGAGTCGTTACTCTGGGAACACTAGGGGGAAGTAGACTCGGAGTGGGGCAGGCGGAAGGAGCCAGACAAGGATCAGGAGGCGATGGAGCTATCGTGACATCTAGAGTTAGGGTTTTGGTATCGTTGGTCAGCATCGATTTCCAATTTGCTGGAATGTGAGGTGGTCTAGGAGGGGATAGTAGGGGGATGGAAGAGATGATGATGGACCCACATATTTGTGATTGGAGTAAGGGGCTACAGACATGTATCCCGGCACCATAGGGTCTCGTGGAGATGGATACGATGATAGATATAATTGGGAGGCAAGTGGGACATAGACCATCCTTCAACGTCATTGTGGGTGGCACCAGCACATAGGGAAGCAGACAGGGAGACAAAGAGACATTCTTTCTAGATAGCCTATTTGAAGAATGTATGGACCACAATGCAGTCAAACTAGGGTAGGTTGAAGGATCGACAACTATTTTCATAGACCGATAGGTTGAAAATGAATTGGCTTGGCCCTGGAAGTACACAATTGTCATCAGATTGCTGGGAACTGATGTGAGGTTCATGACAATGAGAAATGGAATTAAACTTCTCTAGAACCCCAAAGGACGGTTCAATATGTAAGAACTAGACACGGGACACTACATGGTGCAACTGTCATGTAAAGATGACTATGAGTTAGCCATGACTCGTGGGCCGTGGAAGCTCTTTGGGTGTTGTTGGTGGTCTAGGATTGGTTCCCCACCTTCAAACCTATTGAGGAGATGCCAAAGCATGTGGTAACTTGGGTATGTAGATTGGATTTTCCATTGCACCTCTATGTGGAAACCCTATTTGAATATGTTGGCTTAGCCTTAGGCATACTCATCAAATTAGACAAACATACAACATTCAGAATGAGAAGTAAATTTTCCAAGTTGGCAATTAAAGTGGACACGACAAAAGCTCTATGCTAATCTATACTAATCAACAACAAAGAATATAAAATTGAATATGAAGTAGCACCAGACACCTGCTCCATTTGCGGTAGGGTTGGGCATAATGCCAGGTATTGCAAGTCCAACCAACATCAACAACCAAGGAATGCAAGACAGGGGATAGAAGGTTAGACAGATGAAGGAGTGGAGAACCAAGAAGAAACATGGCAACAACAAAGAGGGAGAGGATTCAGGTAGCAAAGAAATAGTAAACAGCCAAAATCTACTACACATACACTTGATATTCCCCCTACGAACAACAAGTTCATCAACTTAGTATATGATGAAGAACTAGATGACCAAGAAGCATGGGTAGAAGAGGAGAAGATGGCCTCAAACCATAAGAAGAGCACAGATATACCAAAAAAGATCTAGAAACCTAAGAGCAAAGGGGTCCCGACAAGCAAGTAGAACACCAACAAGAAAGAAGGTGCAACTACTGAGATGGAGGTGCACGTCGAGGCTAACAAATATGCTAATGCAAGCACCATAGTACAACACCACACAGTAGTGCATCCCGACATGGATGAGGCAATCCACAAAGTGGATCAGGAAAAGTGGAGCAGGTTATCAATGTTGAAGATGATGGAAAAATCAATGCGGCCATAGAGTGTTCAAGAGGCAGTGTATTGGAACCCGATGGTATATCCAAAGGTAGAAGTGAGGGAGAACACATGGTTACTTAGATGCAATTAGATGAAGATGGTAGCACTAGGGACATAGCTGGAGATGGGGGAGAGGAGCCAACAAAAAATGTACATGGGGACATAGATAACTCACAACCCATACCACCAGACAAGAAGATCAAAGGGAGTGGCATTAAGATGAAGAAGCTCAGAGCAAATCCACCTTACTAATAGAGAAGGAAAAATCCATGATGAAACGCTTTGTCTATGGAGATGGAAACTGTAGACAAGATAGGTGGAGAGTATAAGGTCATGGAAGACGAGGCATGATGCCAAATATGTTGAACCCTTCCTATCCTCCGGTAGTCATTATGATAGATCTCCTTTGTTGAAAGACCCGAGGGATTGACAATGATGAGATACATTGAGCCCTGAAGGAGATGGTAGAAGCTCACAAGTTGAAGATCACAACAATTCTAGAGCCAAGGATTAGTGTAAAGGTTGCAACCTGGACCATCTGTCAGCTTGGATACAATAACTCCTACCGTGTTGAGGTGAGAGGATATGTAGGGGGCATCTGGGTCTGCTAGAATGTGGCATAATGCAAAGTAGAGGTCATACACAGCCATAGAAATTTCATCACATGTAGAATGAACAACGTGTTCTTTGTAACTTTCATATATGCTAGTCCTCAGATAGGCACAAGGAGACTAATTTTAAAACATCTGGTCCAGATGGTGATGAATTCAAATCCCCTTGGATCGCATTGGGGGACTTCAATACTACCATTGACCCCAGAGAGAAAAGTGATAGTGATCAGTTCAATTATGTAGAGGCAACCTTATTTCACAACACAATAATGGAGGTCGATAGGTTTCTCTGGCATGAAACTTACATACTGTCACAAACTCCAACAAGAGATAAATTATATAGCAACAACAAATAGCAAATTCATAAGAGAATATATGAGTACAATTGTAGAACATCTCCCATGATTGGGATCTGATGATTTCTCACTACTGGTTAGATTTCCTTTGCCCCACGTAGCTACAATAAGGTTCATAATCAAAGCCTCATGAAAAGACAATAAGAAATTTCTATATATGCTCCATAATGCATGGGATCAGGATCTAAAATTCAATGAAGCTTTGTAGGTAGTTCAAAGCAAGATAATCACATGGGATAGGAGACAGAAGAAGGAAAAGAGAAAGGTGAAAGATCACCTCATAAGCATCATCAATAAATTACATATAGAGGTAGTGGTGCAGTACAACCATATATTAGATGGTTTGTATTTGGATATGCAATTTGAACTAGATAGGATTTTGAAATCTGAGGAGGAGGACTTGATGTAGGGAAATCAGGGCGACAGATAAGGGAGCGGAAACAAAAATTTAAAGTTTGATTCCATTTATCAACAAGATCGTGCTAAGAATAATGTATCTAGGAAGGAAAGGTTTCAAGGTTATACCTGGTCCTGGAGCAAGTCCAGCGACAATACCCTTGTAGTAGCATCGTGCTTCTTCTTCAGGCAGCAAATTGCTCCTTCTTCAACAACAACACTTGAACAATCATCTCCACTGGCCTCCTAGTGCAACACCACAGACAGCAACTAACGGTGTCTTCCCAGCGGCAGACAATAGCCTCCTGCCTCTAGAGTAGTCCACATGGACCACTAGGAATTCCACATTGCGCTACCAGAGCCAACGAGAAGGAGTTTTCCCTTTCAAACATCAACTTTCTAGAGTTGATTCACATTCCCACAATTGTCTCTCCCTTGTTATCCCTCCCTTTATCAAGTAGGACTTGCTTGGGCTCTCTATTGGTTACCACAACCAAAGAGGAGAATTGTTAGAGCAACTATTATGTTCTGAGAAGCCCTCAGTACCCCTTTCTTTATCTTTATAGGGGAGGCTAGGGTCAGGGTTCCCAATCTGTGCAGGAGTCGAAAGGGTCACATTCACGAATTTTCTACAACCTGCACATAATGAACCGATCAGTTTGCATACCCAACCGGTCGGTTCATGCGCAAACCGGTCAATTCATGTAGTTTCCCATTCTGAATCACATTGATATTCAATGTATGATTAATGCAAAACATGATGTTAGCACTAATCTTTGATCCAATTGAACTGACCATTGAACCATGCGGTTCTTCCCATGAACCAGTTAGTTGGGGCCTATGAACCGAACGTCTCACACCCTGGTTCAGCCATTGATCAGCCAATGTTGATTTCAATTGACTTGATACTCTAACTGGTCAGTTCAACACTTGAACCGGCCGGTTCAGAGTCTAGACAGTCAATTTTGAACCTCATTTGTTTAATTGAATACCTAAACACATTTAATAATCATTCTAAACATCATTCATGAATGTACTCCTTTAATCCAAGTGTATCCAATGTGTGTGACCCTATAGGTCCATAATTACATTGGCAGTGAATGTCCATAACCAATTATGACATCAGAAGCAAAGACTGTCATCTAGCAACACATCATTGCTACCCAAGTAATTTGGAAAGTTGGAGAACAACTTCAACCTACAATTTGTGATCAATGTTATTGTGATCATATAGTTCCTTTGTCTATGGTGTCCGGATTGAACTCGAGGTATGGAATCGTCATCCTCTCAATGTTCAATGCATGTTCCTTGAACTAGAGAAGAATGTATGAGATGCATGTGACTTTGCAAATCACATATTGAATCCCATGAGTACGTTTGTACATTTTTTAGTCTCGCTTATCAAGAGGCCTTGGATATCAATCTCCCATAGGAGGGACAAATCCCATCTACATCACTTACATTCAATCCCCATGTATCACGGTGCATCCAAGCATCACTATTATGGCAACCCTTATTCAAGATCATGTTGGATGATTTCAAAGTACATGAACGACATGTGATGAATGTAGTGACTTCATGTCTAAGAACCACAATCACCACTACCACTATGAGAGCTAATTCTAACTACCATTCCATGGTATCCATGTATCACTCTCGTGGTGGGTCTATCTGATATATTTTATCTAACATATATATGTGTGCTTGACTTGGTATCATCATGAATAATGAGATTCTATCATCAGTCAACACACACTCTAGTCTTATGTATTATTGTTATCTATTTTGCTTCCACAATAATATCTGACTAGGGACATAACAAGAATGTACATACTCTTAACATTCATATGATCTCATTGTTCAAGTCATGTACTTGAATACATATGTCAATGAGTAGAATCATTCTTTAGACATATACTATGTCTGTGTCATCATCTCATGCAGAGACAAACATAATAGATAGAATTACCTTTATTATTATCAAACTAGGTATTTAATGTCACATTCAAATTATCATATGATTGGCTCTCTAGGCATACATACCAATAGACTCCCACTTGCACTTAAAGCCAATCATCCACGAATTTTATTCCAAGTGATCTTAACATGTCCATCATGTTTTAGTTGCACTGGTGCTATCATAGTGGGTTAACAATGTTTGCTTCAAGTCGGTATTTACAAGTTTCACATCTCTCCGTTGTGCAACTTTTTGCATGAGATGGAAGTTTCGTAGTATGCTATCTGAGATTCCTTTCCTAACAGGTAGCTTCATTGTTGTCATCAGTATTTCTACTATGTCATCAATGGTTGAAACCTCCCATGAGTTCATCTCTATTAACTTCTAGATCTATACAGTGTCTTTTATTATTCACATAACAGCAAGATACTCATCTTATATTGTAGATTTAAATAACTGTCTCTTTCTCATAAATGTTTTAGCTTACAGTTTTATTTTAAGATCAAACATTAAATTATATTGTGATCATTAATTTTATTTGTCATTTTGGAAGCTTGCATCAGTGTAACTTTTATGCCCAACTCAATCCTTATTACCATAATCAAGGATTCAATCCTTTTAGTGTTTCTCAAGTACTTAAGGATGTTCATATGGAATTTTAGTGACTTTCACTAGAATCTTACAGATACTCTCTCTTGTCATTTCCAATACATATGAGATTGCTAGATAAGTATATAAATCCTCTCATCATGTCTAATACATATGAGACAACAGGTGAGTACACACATGATAGTTCCAATTGTGAATGCATGTGCCATCTATTCATGTGTTCTTGTTCTTCATAAGAACTGGGACATTAGGATCTTAGAACATGGAGAAGTTCTCTCTTGTTGAGTCATGTATTTTGAAACCCTTCAACATCTTGCCAATGTATGTGCTCTTTCTTAATTTGAGAAGATTTCCAGATCTATCTCTATAGATCTCAATTCCTATCAGATAGCATGCTTCGCCTAAACCCTTCAGAGAAGGTACTTTCCTTACATGATTTTAATATTTGTGGGATAAGAACCTTATTCCCCATCATTATGTGGAATATAAATATGCTCCCACTAAATCTTTTGTAATGTCATATTCCATCTTCATTCTAACTCATGCCAAACCCTTTGACTATCTTATCAAATAGAATATTACAACTCTGAGATGCTTGCTTCAATCCACAGATTGACCTTTGTAGCTTATAGAATTTATTTGAATTATTGGATTTATAAAATCTTTAGGATGTGTGAAAAACACATCCTCGTAATTATTCCATTTAAGGAATACAATTTTAACATACATATGCTAAATCTCATAGTCATATTAAGCTATAATAGCAAGCATGAACCTAATGGATTTAACCAAGGTAACTAGTGAAAGATTTCATCATGTTCAACACCTTGAACTTGTTTGAAACTCTTTGCAACCAATCTACCCATCCATATTGGTCCCCTTTTAAAAACCCAAATGCACACTATGGGTTTTACCCCTTTAGATGGATCCAACAAGGTCATACCCTTATTGGTTTACATAGAGTCCATGTTTGATCCCATGGCTTCAAGCCATTTCTCAGACTCCACTCCCTCAATAGCTTCTAGGTAGGTTTTTGAGTCATCATCTATGATCAACTCACCACCTTTTGATTTATCATAATCTTTCAAACTCAAGATGTTTTCTATTAGAGCTATGAGTTTTGTGTTACATAAGGAACTTGAGATTCCACAACAACTTCTGATTCTCTTTGTTCCTACTATATCTCTTTAGGTTCAATGTTTTCTTGTTTGTCTCAAACATTTTGAGTTCTAATTTTATTCCCACTAATTCCTTTAGAACTAAGTTCCTCTTCATGAATACATCCATCCATATTAACAAACAACTTTATTACTGGATTGGGATAAGAGTAGTATTTTAACAAAATAGATTTATGTGATTTGTGGAAAAATTCAAGAAACTATTTTCTTATATAAGCATTCATCCCTAATCACCATAAAAGACACATCGGGACACCTCTCATTCCATATCTCATATGATGTATTTTAAACCATTTTAGACGGTACATAGTTTTAGTGTAATGCATGTGCCAAAAAGAAAATTGAAAGATTAGCTAGATTTAATGATAATCACACCATGAATTAACAAGGTGTGACTCCTTTCTTTTGATACACTATCATTGTATTTCAGGTGAAGTTAATCATGATACATTATCATAATCTCCCAGAAGGTTCTCAAACTATTAGTTTAAAATGTTTCAAGAGTGATCACATCAAAGTGTCTTGATACTTTTACCAAGTTAGTTACGTACTTCATTCATGATCTCCTTGAACACTTCAACAAATTCATACTTGTATTCAATTAAATACAAATTACCAAATCTAATGAGATCATCAGTAAATATAATGAGTTACTTATAACTACCTTTAGCATTTATTCTAAAAGGTATATGGAAGAATCCTAGAACAAAATGAGAAGTAGATAACCAACTTCTAGGAGAAACGTAATTGACTACATTGATCTCGGTAGCTATGCCACCCACTAAATTTAAAGAACCTAAAGGAGCATGAGTCATATATTCTGCCGAACATCGTTCTTGCCAAGGTTGTATGTCTTTTTTCAGCCTACTCAAGTCCAAACCATTTGGACCCCTTAGCGGTTCCAGCCAATGAGCATGGAGATCCCAAAAACACATAGTTTCCCCTCTAAAAATAATCATACATCAGTATGTATGAGCCCTAATATAACAATCACTCTCCTACTACATCTAGTGAAGATGCTTCGGTCATATTGCCCAATAAATAAGACTTGCATGTCTCTATCAGTTCAGTAACTAAAAGAGTCTAAATATCCATCATATGGATTCTAGAAATGCATTTCTCATTTATGTGCTCTAGATGACAATGCTATAGGTATTCATTGTTTGAGTCATCAAATCATTCAATATATGTGTCATATGCATTTGTCTCTAAAACTATCTAGTATAGTTTATAAGACATAGGGCATTTCCATATAAGATCTTATCTTTTAAAATGAAACATCAATTCTTGTCCATACAAGATACGTGATGTTTTCATCAATGGCAGGTGTATAATAACAATTCACTAATTCTATTACATGTCCATGAAAGATAGATTCCAATTGTAGTGGCAACAACTCTTGCTCCATACAGTTCTAGCTTACTTCTTATTGGGTCTTGAAGTAGAGATCTCTATCTCTTTCTTCTTCCTTTGTTCCTTTAAGTGAAAAGGACATTCCCTTTTCACTTACCCTTCTCCTTATCTTGAGTGCAGAAGACTTGGACTTTATTTCAACCTCAGAACTCTTCTTGGCCTTGATTTCATCTTTGAACTCTCATCTAATGACTACCATCACCGGTTTGTCCTTCTTCATTTATGCTTCGGCATCAATCATCATGTCAAGCAATTGGTAAACTGGCTATATGATTCAAACAACAATTGTAGAATCATATATGTGGTCCACTCTTGACCTAAAAGAAATCCCAGTCACTCTATTGGATCTCCTTTTTTCAGTTTGACTCAAACTGTGCTTTTAAGACATTACACCTTACTTGCTTTACATGATTCTTAAGATGTGTTACCATCCCGAGAATGTCCATATTTTTCATGTTGTTCATGCAACTCATAGGTCATACATCACGCATAAGGTACTCAATGTCTGTGACATCATTGGCATGCTTCAAGTAAGCATCCATTTTAGCCTTAGGCGTATTTGGAGTGGGTTCCTCTGGCTCTGGTCTTTCAAGGACATAGAGCTTTCACTAATTTATGATAACTCTTCTCAAAATCCTAAACCAGATGTGGAAGTGAATCCCGTTTAGTTTTGTCCTACTCAAGGACTGATCACAATAATAACGTGTTTGTGTTAGCCATTAGATTCTACAAAGAAAAATTACACATTTTTATAACATTCTTGATTTGTTTGATTGGATAAGTTAACGATATTAATTAGGTATTTAATTAATTATTGCTCCCAACATTTTTTTCAAATTGATAACCCTCACGTATCAATTCAGAAGATTACAGTGTACAATCTTCTAGTGAGCCAAGATAAAAAACAATCAACTATTACTTGACCAATGTCTGTGTCCTTGGTCAATTATTAAGGTAGGCAACTTTTGCCAATTGCATCATATGCAATTCTTGGATAGATGATATGCACAACTATTTGCCATAGTAATCTACATGCCTCTGGTGCTTAATCCCATTAAGTACACTCAGTTAAGCCTAACCCAAAAGCCAACACGATAGACTATGCACCCTGCTTCGACAGACACTACATATCTACCATCACACTTCCACGAGATGGATGGAGCACCACACTTGGGCGTAACCTACGCTTGGTCGATCAAGCTTTTAATGTGTATTGCTTATGTAAAGCATCTAAGACTTAATATTATATTGAGGGATTTTGTATATATAAATACATATACATATCCAATCACCACATACTTAGTACATATCATATACATGCTATAACTAAAAATGAGAATGTGCAATAATAGAACACACAAGCGATGGTTATGGATATTCTATTGTATTTCCTTAGAGTCACATGGAATTACTACCACCTAGGTCTACATCACATGTAACAACATGTTGTTGGTGAAGATATGTGATTTATCCAACCTAGGTTGATCGGTTCAACACTTGAACCAGTCACCTCACCTCCTGGACATTCGGTTGGGTTCTTGAAGTGGTCGTCTTGTCTCAGGTCAACTGATGTCTAGACTCCTCTAGTCGATCAATTGGGCCTCTAGTTGATCGGTTCATCCTCCTATCATATGTCCTCCATGGTCCTCTAGTCGATCGGTTTGTCTCGCAAGCCAGTCAGTTCATCTAGTGAAAAACGTCTTCTCATGATAAAACATAAATTAAAATAATCCTATTTCTTATTATATTATATAATGGAAAACCTCGAGTTACATTCAAGGGGAAATATGAATAAGAGTGTTAATTTACATTTGTAAATGAGAGATAGGATCAATATGCAAACTAAAATATAAATAGGAATAACTGACTACAACCATGCACACATAGATCTAAGGGTTATTGTCCATAACCATACTTCACATCCACCATCACGGCCAACTTTTAGGGCGATGTGTGTAAATTGCATATATATCATATCATATATATTTTTTAGTTTGTGAATCGTATGTGATAATTAATCAAATATGCACATTAACCAGTTTAATATTCACATCATATGCAATCAAATAAATCTGATCATATCGATTTAAATCCAGATACACCAAAAATTGATGTGGCTCCAATACCAGTATAGGAAACTCGAGGTGACGGATAAGGAAGCGGAAACAAAATTTTAAAGTCGTATTCCCCTTTAACAACAAGATCACATCAACAACAATGTATCTAGGAAGGAAAGGTTGTAAGGTTATACCTGGTCCTAGAGCAAGTCCATCAACATTACTCTTACAATAGCATTGTACTTCTTCTTCAGGTAGCAACTCACTCCCTCAACAGAAGCACTCGAACAGTCATCTCCACCAACCTCCTGGTGCAGCACCAGGGATAGTGGTTGACGATGTCCTCCTAGAGGCACAATGGTCTCCCACCTCTAGAGTAGTCCACGCGGACCACTGGTAACTCCATGTTGCACTACTAGAGCTAATGGGAAGGAGTTTTTCATTTTGAACGTCAACCTACTAGAGTTTATTCACTCTCCCACAATTGTGCCTCCCTTGCTATTCATCCCATTATCAGGTAGGACTTACTCAGGCTCTCTATTGGTTACCACAACCAGAGAGGACAACAATTGTCAGAGCAACTATTGTGTTCTGAGAAGTCACCTAGTACATCTCTATTTATAGGAGAGGCTAGGGTTAGGGTTCCCAGTCTGTATAGGAGTCGAAAGGGTTGGATTTACAAATTTTCTAGAACATGTGCATGGTGAACATGTCAGTTCACATACCCAACCGATTGGTTTGTGCCATGAACCGGTGGGTTTGTACAGTTTCCTATTCTGAATCACATTGGTATTCAATGTACCAATGTGTGATTAATGCAAAACATGACGTCAAACTAATCCTTAATCCAATCGAATTTACCATCAAACCAAGTGGTTCATCCCATGAACCAGTTGGTTGGGAGTTGTGAACTAATTGGTTCACTATTTGAACTGGCCGTATCATACCCTGGTTCAGCCATTGATCAGCCAATGTTGATTCCAATTGACCTGACACTCCAACCAATCGATTCAACACTTGAACTGATCGGTTCAGACTCCAGTCACTCAATTTTGAACCTTAGTTGTTTAATTGAATACCTAAATATGTTTACTAATCAATCTAAACATCATTCATGAATATACTCCTTTAATCCAAATGTATCCTATGTGTGTGACCCTATAGGTCTGAAATTACATTGGAAGTGAATGTCCAAACCAATTATGACAACACGAGCAAAGAGTGACATCTAGCAACACATCATTTCTATCCAAGTAATTTTCAAAGTTGGAGAATAACTTCAACCTACAATCTGTGATTAGTGTTACTATGATTGTATAGTTCCTTTGTCTCTGATATCTAAATTGAAGTCGAGGCATGGAATCACCATCCTCTCAACATTCAATCCATGTTCCTTGAACTAGAGCAGACTTCCTGAGATGCAAGTACGTTCATATATCACATATTGAATCATATGAGTACAGTCGTACATTTCTCAGTCTCTCTTATCAAGAGGTCTTGGAAATCAACCTCTTGTAGCAGGGACAAATCCCATCTACATCACTCACATTCAATCCCCATGTGTCTCAGTGCACCCAAGCATCACCGTTATGGCAATCCTTATTCAAGATCATAGTGGATGATGTCAAAGTACATGAACAACATGTGATGAATGTAGTGACTTTGTGTCTAAGAACCACAGTCACCACTATCACTATGAGAGTTGATTCTAACTATCATTTCATGGTATCCATGTATCACTTATCACTCTCATGGAAGGTCAGTCTGATATACTGTTCTCTAACATATACATATGTGCTTGACTTGATATCACATATCATGAATAATGAGATTTTGTCATAAGTCAACACATACTCTAGTCTTGTGTATGACTATTGTCTATTTTTCTTCCATAGTAATATCTGACGATGGACATAACAAGAATGTACATAATCTTAATGTTCATATGATCTCATTGTTAAAGTTGAAGACATACAACATCGAGTAGCATCATTCTTTAGACATCTACTATGTTTGTGTCATCATTTCATGCTAAGACAAACATAATATATGTAATTACCTTTATGATTATCAAATCAGGTACTTAATGCCACATTCCAATCATCATATGATTGGCTCTCTAGGCATACATACAAACACTTGAAACATTAGAGTCACATTAACTGGATTAAACAATGGGACAACAACTCAAGGTTTTTCCACTATGTGGTCAACCAAAGAAGAAGAAGGAACTCAATTAACACCCTTAAGAACTCCAATGGAGAATGGATCACGTACGAAGGGCCTCTGATGGACAAGATTTTTAGACACTTTGAACAACTACTAATTGTGCTAGAGCGGGAATCTGAACCCAACTTGATTGAGATCCTAAGCAGATTCAAAATTGTGAGTTGATCATAGCTGGATGAAATTGGAGCTATTCTGTGGAAGGAGGAAATTCATAACATTATTATATTGTTGGATCCGGGAAAGGTATCGGGGCTTGATGGCATCTTCAGCACCTTTATTCAGAAAAACTGGGAAATTTTGATACAAAGTGTTATCAAAATAGTAAGAGATACCTTAACAACATGCTATATCCTGACAAATCTCTATAAGTCAATGATAGTTCTGATTCCTAAGGTTCCTGAACCACAACAATGTGAAAATATGAGTCCCATATCTAGGAAAAATGTGGTCTTACAGATCACATTCCAATTAGTAGTGGAAAGACTTAGGCCTTTAATGCCCAAATGGGTATCGAAGGCATAGAGTACTTTCACTCATGGATGTCAGATAATGGACAACAAAGCCTTAGCATAGGAACTTATCCACAAAATGAAGCGGAAAAAAGGGATGCTAACTGTGGCCATCAAGGTAGACCTCACAAAGGCGTACAATCAAATGTCATGAAGGTTTTTCAGTGAAACTATATAGCAAATGGGACTGCAATAAAACATCATCAACTACATTATGACATCTATCACACGAGGTGAAACTGCAATTTCATGGTACGACAAGATATCCAACTCATTTAAGCTAGTAGAGGGATGAGGCAAGGTGACCCATCGTCACCATATATTTTTGTTTTGTGCTTAGAGAGGTTGAGTCAGATGATAGAGCAGATAGTGGCACAAGCCATTTAGAAACCCTTGAAGTTGGGCTTGAACAGTCCCAAGGTCTCACATATCTACTTTGCGGACAACCTGATCATGTTTTCCAATGCTATGATGAAACAAATGAAGACTATCATAGAATGCTTCAAAGTGTTTGAAAATGCTCCTAGCCAGATCATTTCACAAACTAAGACTAGGATCTTTTTCTCTAGAGGTGTGGACAAAGTCCTGAGAAGGAGAAGGAGGATCAAGTAGTTAAGTGGGTACCAAGTCATAAATGATTTGGAGAAGTACCTATGCATCCCTATTTTACATAAAACGGTGAACAGATAGACATATAGCGAGGTTTTGGAGAAGGAGAATAGCAGGGTGATGGCCTGGTGGGCTAGGAGTCTCTCCTTGGTAGGGAGGATATGCATGGAGAAGGATACCTTGTCGGCCATGCCCACCTATGTGATGCAGACCTCAATGTTTCCACTACAACTCTATGGTATAATTGATAGCACAATCAGGCAATTTATCTAGGGAAGCTACCAGAACTCCACCCTTTGGCATTGGTAGCTTGGAAAAAGGTGACATGTCACAAAAATGAAGGGAGACTCGGCTTGAAGAACGTGTAAGAGTGGAACTAGGCTTTATTTCACAAGCATGCATGGGATCTTAGTAATAATCAAGACTAGTTGTGGTACTCAGGCATGAGGAGGCTCTATGAGAAAGGATACACAAGTAGATACCCAAACCTCTCCAGACTCGGGAGGGTTGCGATTACAAGGACATGATTCATTGATGGTAATTCGTATAAAATACCAATGAATGGACAAATTATATGTGTATGGGAGTATAGATGGTGGCGGGATGGCCCCATACTAAAACAACATGTAAAAAAAAATCACCAGTGAGGTTTCGAATCAAAAAGTCAGTAGTCAGGTGAATCTCAACAGTTAATGGAATGTAGGCTTCCTAGAGGAATGGTTACCTACACAGATAGTATAGGGGATCAAGAATATCAAAGTACCTTCAGAAACTAATGGTGAAGATGTTAAAGTTTGGAAACATACCATCAATGGCAGCTCTACCACTAAATTTGTGTACCATATTCTTAGATAGGGAAAAAGCATCCCTACGTCTGGAAGATGGATAGAAGTTTGGAAATCAAGAGTGTCACCTCGAATTAAAACTTTCATGTGGCTTCTGTTGCACAAGACGATACTGACAAACAAAAGAAGAGATTAAAGGCACAAGTTGTCATGCAATACGTGCCCAAGGTGCAATGGTACCGAAGAGACCACAATCCACACCATACAGGATTGTCCATTCACTAAAGAGGTATGGGTAGTGTTGTTTTGAGGTAGGGATAAGACATCCTTATTCAATGGGACAAACATCAAAGAATGGCTCCATGAGCACATGAAGACAAAGGATGACGAAGCTATTGAGTTCTCACAGCATGATGGCACATGTGGACATGTAGGAACAAGCAATTTTTTAGAAACGAAACACATTATGCACTTCAACAAGTTGGGTTCTTGGGGAAGGAAAGTTGCATGCAGATGGAGGCATGTAAGAGGAATAGTTCAAATGCCTAAAAACCAAATACAGTTTGATGGGAAAAACATGCATAAGGTTTCATTAAGTTCAACTTGTTGGGTTTTAGAGGAGGCAGGGATGGCAGCGGAAACAAAAATTTTCTCCCCAAACCCAGTACAAAGGAATCACGTCAATGTCTATGAAATAGGAAAGATGGTTTGCAGAGACATACCTTGTCCCGAGGCTTGCTCGGCGACGTTACCTCGCCGCTTGTGCGGTCTTCACCTCTGATCTTGGACGGTGTCTGTGCAGCTCCTGGTCTCACCGGGACTGTCGGGATTGACAACTGTCCTTCGAGCAACAGAAGTCTCCGGCCTCTATAGTAGTCCACATGGACCACCTAGAACTCTGATCGCCTTGTTGCACAAGGCACCAGAAAGAGTCATTCCCTCCTATCAGCGTACTAGTCATCGACACACTCTCCTGCCACCAGTCACCTTTCTACAGTTGTCTTTCCCTTATTGTGCCTCCCTTGTCGGGTAGCACTTGCTCGGGCTCTCCTGGTTACCACAACTAGAGAGAACGACAACTTTGTAGAGCAACTGGTGTTATGAGTTGTACTATGAGAAGCCTCCAATACCCCTATATATATAGGAGTGTCATGGGACAGGGTTCTCTACCTCGGGCAATGTGGGATTAAAGCAGGAGTAGAAGGGTTCGACATTTTCACAAAATCTGACAAACTGCGCCAGTTGAACCGATCGGTTCAGCCCTGAACCGATCATCTGGGCCCTTGAGTCGATCGATTCAAGCATGAGTTGATCGGTTTGTGGTCCTGGTCCAACTCAAATTGACTTTCCATGTTTGTTTCCAACTAATCAACTATTAGTCCTTGTCCAAATCGAATTTGAACAAGTGAAACAAACTCAGTTGGTCACCCGACCAGTTAAACAATGTGAACTGATTGGTTCATTGACCTGAGTCGGTCGGCTCACCAGCCTGAGCTGATCGGTTCATCTCTATGATCCGATTGGTTGGGGTAGGAGATCAGTCAATTGCAGTTTCAATCAATCTGATACTCTAATCATCTGATCCAACACCTTGAACACTATGATTTTGAGCTATCAATTGATTTGGTGTTTAATTGAACTACTAAACTTCTTTCATAATCAATACAAACAAGATTTATGGAGAAACTCCTCTTCTAGGAACATGTCCTAGTGTGTGTGACCCTACAGGTCCATTTCACATTGGCAGTGAAAATCCATAACACTTACGACTTCACAAGCAAAGAGCGGTGCCTAGTCACACATCAGTGCTACCCAAGTGAAATAGAAAGTTGGAGAACAACTTTCAATCCTACAATCCATGAATGGTGTTATAGTGAATGTATAATTCCTTTGTCACTAATGTCCTGAATGAACTCAAGGCATGGTATAGTCATCCTTTCAACGTTCATCCATTTCCTTGATCTCAAGCAGACTGGGTGAGATGTGTGTGACATCAATATCACATATTGATTCACACATGCATGTGCATGCCTTTCTCAATCCTACTCATCAAGTGGCCATCAATATCAAACTCCCTCAGGAGGGACAAATCCCATATCTATCACTCACCCCTCAAAAGCCCCATGTGTCAAAGTCACCCAATCATCACCTTTATAACAACCCATGTTTCAGGACTGCGTTTGATGATGTCAAAGTGTACCCAAAGACATGTGTTGAGTGTAGTGATTTTAGGTCAAAGAATCACACTCACCACCATCACTTTGAGAGTTGACTGTGACTACCAAATCATGGTTCTAGGTGTCACTATCATGGTGGGTCTGTCCGGTACACTTGTTCTCTAACAAGTACATATGTGCTTGGTATGATATCACTATATCATGACGAATGAGATTTTGTCATCAACCAACACACAATCTAGTCTTTAGTGTTATTGATGTCTATGGTTATTTCCACAATAACAACCGACTAGGGACTAAACAAGAAAGTATACTCTTAACATCTGTATGATCTCATCATTTAGGTCCTCAACCCAAAATCATATGTCATCGAGTAAAACAATTCTTTAGACATCTATCATGTTACACTATCATCTCAGAAACAGTTAAAACATATAGATCGGAAATTGCCTTTATTATTATTCAAATCATTTACAAAGTATCCCATTACAATCATCAAATGACTTGCTCTATGGGCATACATACCAACAGACTCCCACTTGCACTTAGATCCAGTCACCTAGGAACCTCAGTCCTTGTGACCTAGCATGACCACCATGCTTCTGCTGAGAAAGGGCCTTAGTCAGTGGATCAGCTATTTTGTCTTTAGTTGGTACTTTGCAAATCTTCACATCTCCTCGTTGTACGATCTCTCGTATGACATGGAAGCACCGCAGTATGTGCTTGGACCGTTGATGTGATATGGGCTCCTTAGCTTGAGCAATAGCTCAATTATTATCACAATAAAGCTCAATTGCATCACAGCTACTGGGAACTACACCAAGTTCTGTGATGAACTTCCTAATCCACATAGCCTCCTTTGTTGCATGTGAAGCAGCAGTATACTCGGCCTCTATAGTAGAATCAGCAACTGTTTCTTACTTGGAACTCTTCCAGCTCACAGCTCCATTGTTTAGGCAAAATACAAATCATGATTGTGATCTATAATCATCTTTGTCGGTTTGGAAGCTTGCATCGGTGTAACCCCTTACTACCAGTTCTTCCTCACCGTCGTATACCAGGAACTGATCCTTAGTCATTCGTAAGTACTTGAGGATGTTCTTTATGGCTGTCTAGTGAGCATCCCCGGGATCTGACTGGTACCTGCTCGTCATGCTAAGAGCATGCGAGACATCTAGGTGTGTGCACAACATATCGTACATGATGGATCTGATGGCTGATGCATATGGGATCCCATTCATATGCTCCCTCTCTTCATAAGATTGGGGACATTGAGCTCTAGAGATGGTGACTCCATGTAGCATGGGGATGTTGCCTCTCTTTGAGTTCTCCATGCTGAACCACTTCAGCACTTTGTCAATGTACGTGCTTTGACTTAGTTCGAGAAGCCTTTTAGATCTATCTCTATAGATCTTAATACCTAGAATGTAGGATGCTTCTCCTAATTCCATCATTGATAAAGTATCCCCAAGCCCAGTCTTTACCTTCTCTAAGGTTGTGACATCATTCCCCATCAATAGTATGTCATCCACATACAATATGAGGAATGTGGTTGTGCTTCCACTAACATTCTTATACACACAAGGTTCATCTTCATTTTGAATAAATCCAAACACTTTGACTTCCTCATCAAATTGAAGATTCCAACACCGAGACACTTGCTTCAATCCATAGATTGACCTTTGTAGCTTACAGACTTTATTGGCATTCTTTGGATCCATAAAACCTTCAGGTTGTGTCATGTACACATCCTCATTTATATTCCCATTAAGGAATGTGATTTTAACATCCATTTGCCAAATCTCATAGTCATAGTAAGCCGCAATAGCAAGCATGATCTTGATGGACTTAATCATGGCAACTGGAGAAAAAGTTTCGTCATAGTCAACACCTTGAACTTGTCGGAAACCCTTTGCAACCAATCTACCTTTATAAGTTTGCACATTGCCATACATGTCGGTCTTCTTCTTGAAGACCCACTTGAACCCTATGGGTTTTACCCCTTTGGGTGGTTCCACCAAAGTCCATACTTTGTTGGAGTACATGGATTCCATCTCAAATCTCATGGCTTCAAGCCATTTCTCAGAATCTAGTCCCTCTATAGCCTCTAGATAGGTAGTTGGATCATCGTCTATGATCAACTCACCACCTTCTTGAGTCACAAGGTATCCAAGCCTCTCAGGTTCAAGGCATCCTACTAGATCTACGAAGCCCTTGTGTTACTTGAGGAGACTGATTTTCCACAACACCTTGTGAATCTCCATGTTCCTCTTGTACATCTACTGGTACAGTGTTTTCTTGTTGGGCCTGAACCTCTTCAAGCTCTATTTTCCTCCCACTATTTCCTTTGGAAATAAATTCCTTTTCTAGGAACACAGTTGTCCTAGAAACAAACACTTTGTTGTCAGTGGGGTGGTATAAATAGTATCCCCTTGTTTCCTTGGGGTATCCAACAAAATAACATTTATCAGACTTGGGTCTAAGCTTATCAGGAAACATTTTCCTGACGTAAGCCTCACAACCCCAAATCTTAATAAAAGACAAATCGGGACGCTTCCCGTGCCATATCTCATATGGTGTCTTTTAAACCGATTTAGATGGTACCCGGTTAAGTGTAAACGTGGCAGTTTCAAGAGCATAACCCTAGAAGGAAATCGGAAGATCAGAAAAACTCATCATTGATCGCACCATATCAAGTAATGTGCAATTCCTTCTTTCAAACACACCATTATGTTGTGGTGTTCCAGGCGGAGTCCATTGTGATACGATACCACGGGCTCGTAGAAGATCCTCAAACTCTTGGCTTAAGTATTCTCCACCTCGATCGGATCGAAGTGCTTTAATACTTTTACCAAGTTGGTTATGTACTTCATTCATGAAATCCTTGAACCTTTCAAGGGTTTCTGACTTATGTTTCATCAAGTACACATAGCCATACCTACTGAAGTCATCAGTGAAGGTAATGAAGTATTGACACCCACCTCTGGCATTAGTTCTAAAAGGTCCACATACATCAGTATGTATGAGTCCTAATAGATCACTAGCTCTCTCACCTTTACCTAAAAAGGGAGTCTTTATCATCTTTCCCAACAAACAAGATTCATATGTCTCTATTGATTCATAATCAAAAGAGTCTAGATAACCATCTTTATGGAGTCTAGAGATGTGCTTTTCATTTATGTTCCCTAGACGACAATGCCAAAGATATGTTTTGTTTGAGTTGTTGAGTTTTTCCTTTTGGTGTTTATGTTGTATACACTTGTCTCTAGATCTATCAAGTATAGACCATAAGACATTGGGGCACTGCCATAAAGGATCCCATCTTTTAAAATGGAACATTTTCCATTCTTAATGAGAAATTCAAAACCATCCTTCTCTAAAAAATAAACGGAAATGATATTCCTATTTATGGTAGGTACATAATAGCAGTTCTTCAAATATATTATTAACCCACTAAGTAGAGTTAACTCATAGGTTCCTACGGCACTAGCGGAAACCCTTGCCCCATTGGCAACACATAGTTCAACCTCACATTTCCCTAAAGGCCTACTTCTCTTAAGATCCTTCACATTTGAACAAATGTGAGATCCACATCTGGTATCAAGTACCCATGACAAAGAAGTAGTAAAGTTAATCTCTATCACATATACACCAGAAGTAGAGACCTCTATCTCTGACTCTTCTTCCATCGTTCCTTCCATCCTCTCCATGTTTTGAGTGTAGAAGAATTTGGTTTGGTGAGAGAACCCTTCTCTCCCTCACCTTTGTCCTTAGACTTCATTCCATTGATTCTATCAATGAACTATCATTCTTCTCATTTGTCTCAAACAACACCTTAAGCATACATAGAGTGGACTCAAAGGCTACCGGTATATTTGGATTGTGCATAACATTTCTCATCATCCCCAATCAGTTATGGAATTTATTCTCAATTAATTTTCCCATTATAAAAGATGACTCTTTTACCATTCTACAAGAGAAAATTGCATTTGTCAAATCTCCTTTTGATTTGATTTTATTTGAATAAAGTTTTACAATAGTTAATGAGGCCTTTAATTAATTACTGCTCCCACTATTTTGATTCAAATTGACAGCCCTCGCCATCAATTTGGAAGATTGCAGTGCACAATCTTCTAGTGGGTCAAGATCCTGAAATCCTCTCAGTCATGGACCAGCTAGGGTTGTCACCCACAACTTATATCTTCCAAGTAGGCAACTCTTGCCAATTGCATCATATGCAACTCTTGAAAGATGTCATATGCAACTCCTTGCCATGATCACCTCCATGCCTCAAGGTGCTAGATCCTATCTAGGTCACCTTGTTAAGTTCGACCCAAAGCAAACATGATGAATATGCACCCTGCTAGGGAAGACCCACATATCCATCCTTCACGCTTCCACGAGATAGATGGTGCACCATGCTAGGGTGTGCCCACACTTGGCCGATCAAGCTTTTCATGTGTGTTTCATTTGGAAGGCATCTAAAACTTTAATATTTAATGAGGGATTTGGTTTTATAGGTACATATACATATCCAATCACCATAATATATAGTATGTATCATATACATGTTATATCCCATAGAAAACATGTGAAACGATACAAGCGATGATTATGGCCGTCCTAATGTAATTCCTCGAGCCAAGAGGAATCACGGTCATCTAGGTCCATGTCACATGAAACTTGTACAAGATGAACTATGTGCTTTGTTGTTCTGGGTTTGATCAACTCATCTCCATGATTGATCGGCTCGTCATCAGGCTGGTCGGTTGGGTGCCACCAGCCGATCGACTGGCGCCTCCACCCGATCGGTTCACTGGTCATCGTGCATCTCCTCAGGTCACCACCTACTCATCTCTCTCCTCAAAGTGATCATCTGGAATGCCAACCGATCGGTTCGCACCTTGAACCAATCATCTCAGTCGTCATCAGGTAGTCCTCCGTTCTTCAATATAACAAGAAATAAAAGTTCTATCTTATTTACATTTGAATTGAGAAACCCCAAGTTACATTCGGGGGGAGCAAAGGTAGGAAAGAAATCTCGAGTTATCTCAAGTTACATCAAGAAAATGAGGTAGGGAATCGGTGCGCAGACTGAGATGCAAGCAACCACATTCAACCAAACACACATACATAGGGTTTATTGGCCATAACCATGCTATACATCCACCATAAAACTCATTTAAGGGCGACGCGTATCGAGTACATTCATATTACATATCATATATGTATTTTGAGAATTGTGTATTTAGGATTGGACATGCATAAAGCCAATTTTATTCACATCGTATGCAATAAATAAAGGCGACAAACCAAAATTGATCACATCAATAATCCTAAAGTATAGAGTAGTTGACGTGGCTCTGATACCACTATTGGGTTTTAGAGGAGGCAGAGATGGCAGTGGAAACAAAAATTTTCTCCCCAAACCCAGTATAAAGGAATCGTGTCAACATCTATACAATAGGAAAGATGGTTTGTAGAGACATACCTTGTCCCGAAGCTTGTTCGGAGACGTTACCTCATGGCTTGCACGGTCTTCACCTCCGGTCTTGGACGGTGTCTGTACATCTCCTGGTCTCACCGGGTCTGTCGGGATCGATAGTTGTCCTCTGAGCAACAGAAGTCTCCCGCCTCTGTAGTAGTCCACACAGACCACCTGGAACTCCGATCGCCTTATCGCACAAGGCACCAAAAGGAGTTGTACCCTCCTATCAGCGTACTAGTCACTGACACTCTCTCCTGTCACCAGTCGTTCTGTAGTTGGCTTTCCCTTGATGTGCCTCCCTTGTCGGGTAGCACTTGCTCGGGCTCTCCTGGTTACCACAACCAGAGAGAATGACAACTTTACATAGCAACTAGTGTTCTGAGTTATACTATGAGAAGCCCCCAATACCCATATATATATAGGAGGGTCATGGGACAGGGTTCTCTACCCCGGGCAATGCGGGATTAAAGCAGGAGTAGAAGGGTTTGAGATTTTCATAAAATCTGACAAACTGTGTCAGTTGAACCCATCAGTTCAGCCCTAAACTGATCGTATGGGCCCTTGAGCCGATCGTTTCAAGCATGATCCAATCGGTTTGTGGTCCTGGTCCAACTCAAATTGACTTTTCATGTTTGTTTCCAACTAATCAACTATTAGTCCTTGTTCAAATCGAATTTGAACAAGTGAAACAAACTCGGTTGGTCACCCGACCAGTTCAACAATGTGAACCGATCGGTTCATTGACCTGAGTCAGTCAGCTCACCAGCATGATCCGATCGGTTCATCTCTATGAGCTGATCGGTTGGGGCAGCAGATCAGTCAATTGTAATTTCAATCAATCAGATACTCTAATCATCTGATCCAACACCTTGAACACTATGATTTTGAGCTATCAATCGATTTTGTGTTTAATTGAACTACTAAACTCCTTTAGTAATCAATCCAAACAATATTTATGGAGAAACTCCTCTTCCAGGAACATGTCCTAGTGTGTGTGACCCTGTAGGTCCATTTCACGTTGGCAGTAAAAGTCCATAACACTTATGACTTCACAAGCAAAGAGTGGTGCCTAGTCCCACATCAGTGTTACCTAAGTGAAATAGAAAGTTGGAGAACAACTTTCAATCTTACAATCCATAAATGGTGTTATAGTGAATGTATAATTCCTTTTTCATTAATATCCTGAATGAACTCAAGGCATGGTACAGTCATCCTTTCAACGTTCATCCATTTCCTTGATCTCAGAGTAGACTGGGTGAGATGTGTGTGACATCAATATCACATATTGATTCACACATGCATGTGCATTCCTTTCTCAATCCTACTCATCAATTGGCCATCGACATCAAACTCCCTCAGGAGGGACAAATCCCATATCTATCACTCACCCCTCAAAAGTCCCATGTGTCAAAGTCACCCAATCATCACCTTTATAACAACCCATGTTTCAAGACTGCTTTTGATGATGTCAAAGTGTACCCAATGACATGTGTTGAGTGTAGTGATTTCAGGTCAAAGAATCACGCTCACCACCATCACTATGAGAGCTGACTATGACTACCAAATCATGGTTCCATGTGTCACTCTCACGGTGGGTCTGTCTGGTACACTTGTTCTCTAACAAGTACCTATGTGCTTGGTTTGATATCACTATATCGTGACTAATGAGATTCTGTCATCAACCAACACACAATCTAGTCTTTAGTGTTATTGATGTCTATGGTTATTTCCACAATAACAACCGACTAGGGACTAAACAAGAAAGTATACTCTTAACAACTGTATGATCTCATCATTTAGGTCCTCAACCCAAAAGCATACGTCATCGAGTAAAACAATTCTATAGACATATATCATGTTAAACTATCATCTCAAAAATAGTTAAAACATATAGACCAAAAATCACCTTTATTATTATTCAAATCATTTACAAAGTATCCCATTACAATCATCATATGACTTGCTCTATGGGCATACATACCAACACAATTGTGATGCAATGATGAAGAATAAACAAGCGAGTTGTGTGGTCATCATAAGGGATGAGGTAGGAAGATGGATGAGGGGAGTAGCTACATGGTCCCATTCAACAGAAGTGATGGAACCTGAACTGACCCCATATGCCTAGCTATGGAAATGCAAAATGAAACAACATTATACGAGCAATCTTTGAAACTGGTCCATAGGTTGCAGCAAGGATGATCAAGGATTTTGTGAATAATAACCCTCAATTTGTAAAATATCTATCTAGCATTAGTAGCATGAGAAGGAATGGTTGGTAAGTGTCATTTGTTAATAGGCGATGTAATAGAGCTACTGACGGACTAGCCAAATACCACCTAAAAAACAACTATGGGTATGAGGGGTACCCTCGACCCCCTATAGAGATCCATGATCTCCTAGCCATGGATTTATGTAATGGTAGTAGTACTACTGTAACATACTGGATCTCAAACCCTACCCTAGAAGTTTGATCTTTTAGACGTAGCCAAATAAGGTTGAGGATAGATCTAGGTGAGGTTTAGTAAAATCCTAATGAGTTAATGCATGTATAAATCACCCTAATGTAGCTTAATGTCCTCACATTAGTCTTAGAATGATTATGGATATATAAAATATGTCACATAACTCTTTTGGTGATAATATGAATATAAGGAATCAAATTGGATAAGCAATAATGATAATAGTGAAATATTATGATAATGTGTTAATAATGGCCATAACTATTAGCTATGTCATAACTCATTAAAGGAAACCCCAAAAGTGGAATCTAAGTTAAAAATTGTGTTCCTTGGGTCCCAATTGCCTTGGGAGTCAAGTTTCACATCATTCACATAATAATAATCAATTTGATTCATTTTGGAAAGAGAGGATCTAAATTTTACTCAAAATATTAAATAAAATATTAAATGACTCCAAAATTGGAAAATAATTTTGGATTCGTAATCTACATAATAAATATAGCCTTGGGATGAATTTCCATCCAATTTGGAGAAAGTTTGCTTAAAAGGTGAAATCATGAGGGAGAAAGTGTGTAGAACCTTCAAAATATTAAATAAAGGTACAAACAACTCCAATGTGTAAAATTGATGGCAAATTCATATTGAACACATTAAATATGACATGTGGGTGAAGTTACATAAAATTTGGGTAATCTTATCACCATTAATGTATGAGGAAGGAGAAAATAAGATTTGATTTATTTAACACATACAAACTTCTCAAAAGGAAAAATCTAATTGCATAATCAGAATCTACATGCTTTAATTAGCTTCTGTGCAAAATTTCACCTAATTTGGGATTCGTTTGCACCTTAAATTAAAGAGAGACAAACTAGGAAACTAATTGGATTCACACTTTATTTGATATTTCAATTTTGTAATTTTCTCTGTCACATGATTATTTCCAGTTCATTTCCTTTTTATTTGCAAACACGGATTCTATCCCAACTGTTGGATTTTTTATCCAACGACGATGGTGTGTCTCCTACCTTCCACTTCCTATTTTCCCCCACAAACTATAGACTCGTATTCCTTGATTCTTTCTCACCTTCCTCCCTCAACTTGCGGTGATTCTCTCCAATTTCTTTTCCTTCACCTTTGTTACTCCCTCTTGAATCCATTAACTATATATATGCTAGGGTTATCAAGGAACTTGGGAAAAACCATACCCACCACTCTTCTCCTATATTCTTCCCATGTTCTACCCCACTTCTTCTTCTCCGCACAACCCTGAATCATCAGAACCTTTGGAAAAATGGTTCTCGACCTCTGTAGTGAACCCAGGTTCTGGTTGACCACTTTGGTTTGGCTTCAGTTGACCCCGAGCTTCTTCCCCTACTCTGACCACCCAGTTACCAAAGCCTCAGCTTGGGGTCAACGCTCCAAGCTATCGCGAGACCCAGTACAGGAAAGGATCAATTACCCTCACACCCGTGAAGGTTTCTAGGCCTTTGATTTAGCCTCTCTACATGGTATGCCAAAAAAATCAATTACTTCCATGTACGTTGGTTCTTTTTCAATGTTTGATCAGTAGACTCTTGTTCTTGGGGTTTTGTTGCTCTTAGCATCGTGGCGACCTAGCGAGGTTGATGGGTTGATTTTTGGGTGCTTTGATGCTCTGAAACCTCAGATTGCCCCAAGCCTGATGCTTCATGGACATGGTGGGCTCGTAGCTATGGGGATGAAACCCTTATGTGGTTTCTCTGAGGTACCCTCCTATTTTCCTTCTTGCCTTTGTTTTCCAACGAATGGCATTTTGGTACTTCTGCCTGGTTTTTGTTCCTTGCCTTTGTGCTTGCTGGTCACTGAGTTGGTTGTGGGACCAGCTACGTTGTCCTATGATGATTGGTCCACCTCAGCATGTGGTTTGTCTCTTTTCTCTCTCAATGCTTTTTGCTTACGTGGATTAATCTGATTGGTCAAATTTCTAAAATGCATAACTAATTATTTACTGAGCCAAAAATTACAAATAAATAGTCGTTGGATTTAGAAAAATAAGGTCTAACTAATGAAACTAGTTTTGTTTCCCGAATCTAATCTTGAAAATATGTGATTTTAATTAATTTACCTAAATATATAATAACTTACGAAATTCATAACTAGATATATATAAGTCATAAAAATATAATAAAATATGTTTTGGACCCAGAAAAAGGTAACCTAAAATGTGGCATAGTTTTGATAACCCAAATTGTATATAAGGAAAAAGGTAATCTTTAGGGTTTATGAAATCAATGTAAACCTAACCCTAATTTCACATAAATGATAATAGGTACTTTGGAGAACTAGGCTTGGACCTAGGACTGAACTTGGACATATGTAAATATCTTATGAGCTATGTTTTGCATCTCCTATTATTCTTTGTTGAGAAATTCACCTATATTTTCTTTCTCTTGGTCCTATGGACAATAGCCTACACATATGTCTTTTCTTTTGATAATCATGGTTCTTGTGAACTACCTTGTTTGTTATTGATCTTGTGATCATGGATATTGTTTTGGACTCTTTTCATATGATTGGTGCATGTTGGAATTATTTTATGATATGTGCCCACATTGAGGTGGATGTTTATATGTTTGTGTTGTTCATTGTGAGATGACAACATTGTATAATCTGACTATACTTTCTACTTGCCTCTACATTAAACATGTTATGTGATTCAGTAGCACTAGAGTAGTATAATTGTATCAGTTTTGGGTTATGTGCCCTTTATTCTTTTGGGATGGAGGTTATGTGCCCCATATAAAGGTTTCAAATTTATGAGGTTTGGCCCACATTATATATATTGGGAGTTTGGTTATGTGCCATTCTCTATTAGGTTTCAAGTTTATGAGGCTTGGCCGCCATTGCTATTTTATTGTTCTAGGGCTGTGTTTATCTCACATGCATGTAGGATGATGTTTATGGATTATGGGTTATGTGCCCCAAATTTCATATGTGCTTATGTGGCACCACTTTTATATGTTGATTTAATGACAAAATTCTCTTTTGTTATGATCTTATTCTCTTATGCCTGATTGGGTAGTCCTTTATTTTTCTATGGGAAGTCTTTTATAATTGATGTCCCTTTACTCATAATATTTCTCAATTTCCTTTTTAGTATGCACATACCAGCCTTTGCTGATATCTTTTATTTTTCTCTTATTGCTGGGGTATGCTTCCAACCCTAGGTAAAGGATGTGGAGGACATGGCTTTAAGATATGGACTTAGTTTGAGACGTTAAAGATTGGACACAATCTTGAAGTGGTTTAGATTTCCCGCTACATGGATCCTTAAGATGTACCTTTACATGTAAGTTTAAGATTTTCTTTTGTAACCTTATGTGAAATTGAATATAGTCAATGTTTTTATTCTACTGCTACACTTTGGTTGTTTTGTATATCATAAATAAGATTTGAAAATTTTACACCCACTCCAACATATCTTTTAGGTGTGTTTGGACTGGAGGTTCTATTCTTCAAATTTTTAGTAGAGAGGTGGTTTCACTTCTTTACAGCATGGTATCAGAGCCCATGGTAGTCAGAATCTATTTATTTCAATTTTGTCTCACTTGTTAGAGCCCTTGACTTAGATAGTCATCCTTTAGATGAGATGTTTTACCTAGAATTTCCTAAGTGCACCCTTTGAGATAAGGTTTTAGATGATCTACCATATAGATTGATTATGATTTTTATCTCTTTATGCTATTAGGTTTGACTTGAGGATGTAATTAGGTTATGAGGAAGTAGTAGGATAAGAAGACCTTGATATGGATAAATTGTGACTTGGTTTTTGTGTTGATTTTGCCGACATGTTTGTTTTACTTCGCAAAGTTTTTCACCAATAAAAATTATTTTCAATATACTACTATATATACAAACATTTTCTCAGATTATCTCAATGATTTCTTGGACTAAGTCACAACTAAGAGATGTGTGGTGTATGGATAGTGAAACCCTAGAATTAGTTGGAATAGAATCCTAACCCTAGATTTTATGAAGTGACTGGGATGGAAACAAAGGTATAGTTGACCTACCCTATGCTTTTTGGATGTTATGTAGGGTTGATAGGTTAGAGACACAAGGACCTAAAAGTCAACCTTAGATGGTGTGATTATTAGTTGGATACATGAGTGACATAAATTTCTAAACTTTCACAACTAAAAGATATGTGGGTAACCCTAAATGATGTTTAGTTTGACTTGTTAGTTTAAACCTTTTAAGGGGTGGAGAGTTGGTTGTTTGATGTTTGGATTAATAGATTTTGAGGACAAAATCCTTTTAAGGGGTGGAGTGTTATAACATACTGGATCTCAAACCCTACCCTAGAAGTTTGATCTTTTGGACGTAGCCAAACAATGTTGAGGATATATCTAGGTGAGGTTTAGTAAAATCCTAATGAGTTAATGCGTATAAATCACCCTAATGTAACCTAATGTCCTCATATTAGTCTTAGAATGATTATGGATATATAAAATATGTCACATAACTCTTTTGGTGATAATATGAAGATAAGGAATCTAATTGGATAAACAATAATGATAATAGTGAAATAATATGATAATGTGTTAATAATGGCCATAAATATTAGCTATGTCATAACTCATTAAAGGAAGCCCCAAAAGTGGAATCCAAGTTAAAAATCATGTTCCTTGGGTCCAAATTGCCTTGGGAGTCAAGTTTCACATTTTTCACAAAATAATAATTAATTTAATACATTTTGGAAAGAGAGGATTGAAGTTTCCTCCAAATATTTAATAAAATATTAAATGACTCTAAAAGTGGAAAATAATATTGGATTTGTAATCTACATAATAAATATAGCCTTTCGGTGAATTTTCATCCAATTTGGAGAAAGTTTGCTTAAAAGGTGAAATCAGGAGGGAGAGAGTGTTTAGAACCTTCAAAATATTAAATAAAGGTACAAACAACTCCAATATGTAAAATTGATGGCAAATTCGTAATCAACACATTAAATATGACTTGTGGGTGAAGTTTCATAAAATTTGGGCAATCTTATCACCATTAATGTATGAGGAAAGAGAAAATAATATTTGATTTATTTAACACATAAAAAGTTCTCAAAAGGCAAATCTAATTGCATAATCAGAATCTACATACTTTAATTAGCCTCTATGCAAAATTTCACCTAATTTAGCATTCGTTTGCACCCTCAAATAAAGAGAGATAAAATGGGAAATTAATTGGATTCACACTTTATTCGATATTTCGATTTTGTAATTTTCTATGTCACACGGTTATTTCCGGTTCATTTCCTTTTTATTTGCAAACAGGGATTCTATCCCAACCATTGGATTTTTGATCCAACAGTGGCGATGTGTCTCCTACCTTCTGCTTCTTGTTTCCCCCACAAACTACAGACTTGTATTCCTCGACTCTTTCTCGCCTTCCTCCCTCAACTCACACTGATTCTCTACAATTTCTTTTCCTTCACCTCTGTTACTCCCTCTCAAATCCATTAACTATATATATGCTAGGGTTATCAAGGAACTTGGGCAAAACCATACCCTCCACTCTTCTCCTCTGTTCTTCTCCTGTTCTCCCCCACTTCTTCTTCTCCGAACAACCTTGAATCATCGAAACATCTGGAAAATGGTTCCCGACCTCTGTGGTGAACCCAGGTGGAAAATGGTTCCCCACTCTTCTCCTCTGTTCTTCCCATGTTCTTCCCCTGTTCTCCCCCACTTCTTCTTCTTCGCCTACTCTGACCACCCAGCTACCAGAGCCTCGGCTTGGGGTCGGCGCTCCAAGCTATCGCGAGACCCCGTGTAGGCAAGGATCAATTACCCTCGTGCCCGTGAAGGTTTCTAGATCTTTGATTTGGCCTCTCCGCATAGCATGCCAAAAATACCCTTTTCTTCCTTGTACGTTGGTTCTTATTCAATGTCTGATACGTAGACTCTTATTCTTGGGGTTTTTGTTGCTCTTAGCGTCGTGGTGACCTGGCGAGGTTGATGGGCTGATTTTTGGGTGCTTTAACACTCTGAAACCCCAGATTGCCCAGGCCTGATGTTGCATCGTGACCATGGTGGGCTCGCAGCGATGGGGATGAAACCCTAATGTGGTTTCTCTGAGTTACCCTCATATTTTCCTTCTTGCCTTCATTTTCCAATAAAGGGCATTTTGGTACTTTTGCCTGGTTTTTGTTCCTTGCCTTTGTGCTTGCTAGTCGCTGAGTTGGATGTGGGACCAGCCGTGTTGGCTTGTGATGATTGGGCCACCTCAGCACGTGGTTCATCTCTTTTCTCTCTCGATGCTTTTTTCTTACATGGATTTATCTGATTGGCCGGATTTCTAAAATGCATAACTAATTATAGCCAAAAATTACAAATAAATAATCATTGGATTTAGAAAAATAAGGTCTATCTAATTAAATCAGTTTTGTTGCTCGAATCTAATCTTGAAATTAAATATGTGATTTTAATGAATTTACCTAAATATATAATAACTTACAAAATTCTAACTAGATATTTATAAGTTAGAAAAATATAATAAAATTTGTTTTGGAATCAGAACAAGGTAACCTAAAATGTGGCATGGTTTTAACAACTTAAATCATATATAAAGAAAAAGGTAATTTTTAGGGTTTATGAAATCAATGTAAACCTAACCCTAATTTCACATAAATGATAATAGGTACTTTGGAGAACTAGGCTTGGACCTAGGACTGAACTTGGACACATATAAATCTCTTATGAGGTATGTTTTGCATCTCCTGTTATTCTATGTTGAGAAATTCACCTATATTTGCTTTCTCTTGGTCCTATGGACAATAGCCTACACATATGTCTTTTCTTTTGATAATCATGGTTCTTGTGAACTACCTTGTTTGCTATTGATCTTGTGATCATGGATATTCTTTTGGACTCTTTTCATATGATTGGTGCATGTTGGACTTATTTGATGATATGTGCCCACATTGAGGTGGATGTTTATATGTTTGAGTTGTTCATTGTGAGATGACAACATTGTATAATCTGACTATACTTTCTACTTGCCTCTACATTAAACATGTTATGTGATTCAGTAGCACTAGAGTAGTATAATTGCATCAGTTTTGGGTTATGTGCCCTTTATTCTTTTGGGATGGAGGTTATGTGCCCCATATATAGGTTTCAAATTTATGAGGTTTGGCCCACATTATATATATTGGGAGTTTGGTTATGTGCCATTCTCTATTAGGTTTCAAGTTTATAAGGCTTGGCCGCCATTGCTATTTTAATATTCTAGGGCTATGTTTATCTCACATGCATGTAGGATGATGTTTATGGATTATGGGTTATGTGCCCCAAATTTCATATGTGCTTATGTGGCACCACTTTTATATGTTGATTTAATGGCAAGTATCTCTTTTTCTATGATCTTATTCTCGTATGCCTAGTTGGGTAGTCTTTTACTTTTCTATGGGAATCCTTTTATAATTGATGTCCCTTTATCTCATAATATTGCTCTATTTCCTTTTTAGTATGCACATACCAACCTTTGCTGATATCTTTTATTTTTGTCTTATTGCTAGGGTATGCTTCCAACCCTAGGTAAAGGATATGGAGGACATGGATTTAAGATATGGACTTAGTTTGAGACGTTAAAGCTTGGAGACAATCTTGAAGTGGTTTATATTTCCCACTACATGGATCCTTAAGATGTACCTTTACATGTAAGTTTAAGATTTTCTTTTATAACCTTATGAGAAATTGAATATAGTCAATGTTTTTATTCCACTGCTACACTTTGGTTGTTTTGTATACCATAAATAAGATTTGAAAATTTTACACCCACTCCAACATATCTTTTAGGTGTGCTTGGACTGGAGGTTCTATTCTTCAAATTTTTAGTAGAGAGGTGCTTTCACTTCTTTACAACTACCATGTTTAATTCTGGAAATTTTATTAGTGGACGTAATCTGAATGTTTTGATTCTCACAAGGGGAGGATGAGATGAATAAGATAGGATCCATACTATTGACCTAAAGGTTGTACATTGTCCATATTTTGATAATGGTCAACCATTCCATTCATATGTATCTAATATCTTTGTTTAAGATTTATTTCGGGCTTTAGGTACATGAAAAGGATCAAATTACACAAGCCCTAGCTTGTCCAAGTTCAAGTCAAATGCAATGCAAGTGTGCTAATTAGGAAATCACTTCAAACGAACTTAGAAGATTTTTGTAATCACTTGTATTGATGTATGACTTGTAACTAAGATGAAAAAAATATGTGGGACACTTTATACCAATTTTTAATCACCCAAAAGTCAATTTAGAAAATTGATCACAGGTTGTTCATCAGTCGAGTTACAATCTCAACCGATCATATGATGGATTTTTTAAAGATGACCCATCGGTCGAGTTGTGCATTCATAGAACTCGACCTACCGACTCACTGAGAAAACTCTATTTTAGCTCATCGGTAGAGTTCCCCAAAACAAACTCGACCGATAGTTTGAAAATTGGCTTTGTCTTTTAGTTGATCGGTCGAGATACCTTTATTGAAACTCGACTGAATGCACTGGATAGAAAATGTAGAAATGGTGATTATAACCATTGGTGACTTGGTTTGGGTGAAATAGATCTGTTGCCTTGTGCAAAATGGCTATATTTCAGCCCTAAGTGTTCCCCGATTCAAGGATGCATCCCCAGCTATAAATAGGAACCTTGAAGTTCATTACAAGTTTGCTCATTTAAGATATTCAAGGTCCTTGCTATAGTTGTAACATCCCTGGCTTGGGTTATGCCATAAACCATGAAGTTTTGCTTAATTAAACTATCCATAAACTTGTTTTAATCTTTTGAAAAGTAATTAAGACTTTCCTTGAGTTTAATTTCAAGTTTGAACTTATTTGCAAATTGTTTGTGCACTATATGATAGTTTGGGTGTAAACTGTAATTTACCCAAGATGAGGGGTTATATTGTAATATGTCACATTTTGAACATTCTTCAAGTATTTGAGCATCATAATAGAGAGAATTATGCTAAGGGGTGTCTTTTGTAAAGCCTAAGTTCCAAGTTGAAGCTTGTTTGAATAATGATTGTGCCTTGTGTACCAGTTTTGGTGCAATTTGCAATTTACCCAAAATGTAGGGTTGATATGCAAATTACCACCTCTAGAATGTCCTTACTCTCTCTTGGAATCATCTAGAGGATAGATAAAGAAGTAAACACCATGTTTGAATCATATTTTAGTGATAGCATTCTTGGTGATGAAAAGACCAAGAAGAGTTGTGTATTTGAAACCCTAATTGAGTTGTATAGGGTTGTATCGAGTTGTAGAGCTTATATGGGAGTGCCTATCGGACAAGGAGCCATAGAGAATGTCCCATATTGTTTTTTCAACTCTTGGAAAATACCATGATGGGTTAAGCACCTCAAGTAGGTGATGTATATCGGTTTACAACTTTCCTTAGAAAAAGTGTATCAGTTTGTGAATAAAGTGATGTTGAGTTGAAATATCTTGCTCAACAAGATAACTAATGGCCGAAATCTTATCCCTAAATTATCCTCAAGAGTTTTTCTTGTCAAGATAAATATGTGTGCATGGACACATGTCAACCATGCATGGACACGTGGCACCTAGTAGTGTAAGGTGATGGCACCTCTTATACACTCTCTCCCATGAGCCTCAATTATATATACCACTCCTTTCACCTACTAGTGAATCTTTTCGAACCATTATCACCCTCTTTCTCTTAGATATTGTGCATAGAGTTGAGGATCAAGGAGGAACTTGAACCTTAAGCTTTGATGTGAATCCATGTCATCTTTAAACTTGGATAAAGCATGATCTCAGGTTGTGATTCTTTCTTTCTTTCTTTTCTTCTTGTTGGCTATTTGGCTAACGAGTTTCTATCCAAACAAAGGATAGTTTACCCAACTTAACCAATCTTTACAAGTATACAGAGGTAGTATAGTCGAGGTCAAACACAAGTAGCTTAACTAATTTAATTGAGCACAATAGCACTAAAGTTCAACAATCTAGATCGGTTTTAAGGAGATGAAAATGTTTGTCTAAATGTAGAGAATTCAAATTCCAACAGTAGAAAAATTAGATTTTAACTAGCAAGCAAGAACTACTAAAAGAAGTTTGATTTCAGAAATATTGGGAATCTTGGACATTAGGATTTCATTCAGACTTCATAGCAATCAAAGGAACACAATAATTTAAACATACATAAGTTCTTATTTCAAGGAAAGGTTGTGTTACATTTCACCTCCCGATGTAAATGCAACGATCACAGCTTAAAACAACACTCTCGTGTATGAATTTCACTTTTGATCACAAACTATTCCTCAAATCATTTCTCTCTACTCTCGTAGAAGAGGAAGAGTTGCCAATAAGATCACCTCCATACATTCCTACTTATCTTCTCAGATCAAGCAAGAAAGCAGAAAACATGCACATAAAGTGGCCAGCCATACATGCAAGAAAAGAGCAAACTGGTACTTTCAAGGTTAAGAAACAAGAAACATAGTATTTAGTATGAAATTACTTGTTCCATACATGCTATGAAATGGGAGATACTCTCCCATGCCCAAGAAAATAAGAATTACTCGTCCATAACCATGTCTTGCAGATTTGTTATAGAAATTTCAGTTCTAAACATGATTTAGAAGGGAAAAGACAAAGAGAACTAAAGATGTAACCACAAGAAGGAAGAATTCTAGCTTGAGGACGAAATTCTCCTTCTTTAGCTGCTCCAAGATGGACTAGCTCCTTTCCCAAGAGGTTGCTCGAAGTTGGGGAAGCTTGGCTACACCTTGGAGAAGACAATGGAGAAGTAAGAAGAAGAAATGGTCTCCTTATGCAAGAAACCACCTTGGATCTCTCCAAAATCGCCCTCCTCTGGTCTCCTCTAGCTCTAGGACGAGAGAAAACTCCTCAAATGCCCCAACATAATCGTCCCTTGCCTTCCCTCCTTGTTTTAAAATTGAATTCTAAAATTTTGTATTTCTGAAACTTCCAGGTGCACGTCATGCATCTGGGGTGCACGTCGTGGACCTACAGTGCGGTTTGCATCAGGTTGAACTGCGCACGGTGTGCGCTGAAGATATGCACGTCGTGTGACTTTCCAGAACTTTCTTTGGCTATTTACGTTCCAGGTGCACGCTGTGCATCGGCATGCACGCCGTGCGTTTGGCTTCCTATGCACTTCTGGAAACTCGCACGTCGTGCGTTTTTTTCGTGCACGCCGTGCGTTCTTCTGGCTGGGAAAATAGAATTTTCTCTGGAAAGGTGCACGTCGTGCATTTGTCCTGCACACCGTGCATTCTGCTGTTTCAGCAGAAATAAACTCTAAATTCAGTTCTCTTTGTGGCAAATATGCAATGCAAGTTATGAAATAAGTAGAATAACAAAAAGATGGAAAAAGTAATATGAAAAGAGACTGAATTATATCAGAATGAACCAAATTTATGTGTTATGGCATGTGAAAAGATGATATATAAATTACACAACAAATCCCCCTAAGCTTGAACTATTGCTTGTCCTCAAGCAAAAAAAAAAGAACAGGGCTATTTTCAAGGAGAAAAATTAGTTCATGTATGGATGAAATGAAAAGAAGATATGCAATCCGCTCAGTCAACTATGTACTTTGTGCTTGTGTTCATTGTTAACATCTCAAATTTTTCAAGATCTAAGATAGATAAATTAAGTTCAGCATGGTTGGTTTCAAATTAAACTAAAAGCTCAACTAGACAACACTAAATAGAATTTGGATAATCAAGCCAAACAGTCAGTGCATGTACATTACAAGTTTTCAGCTAGTATGGATATAAGATGATCAAACTGATTTTAACATTAACAAAACTTAGTTGCACTCTTTTTCATAAGGATATGATGATGAAATTTTTGGGTTTCTGACATTCGGCTGCTAATTTAGGCTTATGCTCATGAGGAATGTCGGTTGGGGTGTTGTTTTTACCCTTTTTTGATTTTCATATCACCTAACCATCATTGCCAGATTGGACTCACACTAGGCTAGCATAATATGTGGGCCATATGCCATCTTTTATTGAGTGAAGATAAACTATTGACGGTGCAACACCAAAGAGTCAACAAGAATGTTAAAGTTAGCAAGATTTTGATCATTCTCTTGAAAAAAATTCACTAAAAAATCGATTGCAAATGGACTAAAAATTTGGCAAGAGTATCCCGTATTCTAAAAAGTGCTACAAGTTAATTAATCTACAAAAATTTGAAACTATTACATGTATTGAGTAGTTCAAGATGTAAAATTTGAGATATCAAACCACAAACACAAATCACATCAATGTACATGGGAATTTTCGACTTCCATTACATTCAAACATGCTCTTAATTTTTCTCTCTTAAATATAGCCAAAACACATAGAGGACAGAAAATTTCAGCATGCTAGAGGGGGTTCATTCTTAATAAGATAGTCTCAAATCATATAGATTTTGCCATCATGGAACAAAACATGGAATAAAATGGAAAAATAGAGAAACAACTGACACAACTTATTCAAAAAAGGAAATGTTGAATGAAAACTACAACTACTGGCCGATTGTGCCCCCCCTAAGCTTGAAATCAATAGTATCCTCACTACGTCAATCAAACTTACGGAGTTCATAACTAGATACCTATCGTGAAAGGAATCAGAAAAAGGATCTGTCGCTCCCCTGCTCAGGGAAGAACTGACTGACGATATCAGGGATGTCCATCGGCTGGGAAGATGAGTCAGGCTACTGCTCCTGGAACTGTTGTGGCTGGTGATCTGCAGGTTGTGGTTGGTGCTGGGAAAAAATTATGTTGTGGAACTTCTGGAACTTTGGTCTTCTGCCGGGAAGGAGTCTGGAAAGTCTGTGGTGTAGGGTAGTGGCCTTGAGAGATGTGCCATGCATCCATCCTATTGACCATGTTGTACATGGTAGTGTACTGCGCACTCAAGTGGTCGAATTGGGTGTCGTATTGTGCGCTCATCTGGTCAAGATGGGTGTCGCTGTGGTCAAATCTCTGATGCACGTAGTCGTAAAGGTGATGCACGTCCGGCATCGTCCAACTATACTATGTCTGAGTACTGGTGGACGGTGGAAGTGGAGTAGGGGCTGCTGGTGTAGGCACTGGTGTAGAGCTGCTGGCACCTCGAGTGGGTGTCTCCTCATCTGCCTCTGGCTGTAACTCCACCTTCCAGGTGGCCTTGTTCTTGATGTCGTTTCGAGCTGCATCAGGAATGGTTATGAACTGCTTCTTGGTGATAAAAACTGTGAATTTAGATGTGTTGTTTCCATGTCTTGAGATCAGACTACAAGAAATGAGATAGTTGATATCTACAAGGTTCTTTCCCGGTGCAGGTTCTAAATCACCCACATCTAATCCCAATTGCATTGCAAGAATACTTATCAGCCCCCCGCACATAATGTCACCAGCCTCCCTTTTCTTTTGCTTTTTTGTGTCAAGATGCTTATTAACAATGTAGAAGCCAGGACTGATTTGCTCATTGTTCACCAAACACCATAAGAAAAATAGATCAGTCTTTCCTACTACACCCTGAGTTTCATTTTTAGCAAAAGGCCATGTGCTAAGAAGACGATGCAGAACTCGGAAAACTAGATTATGGATTGTTGAAGCCCGAGCGTTCCTTGCTCTATGCACCGTTTCACAAGTGATTTCAGACCAGAAAGAGTCACTATGGAAGGCGGGAGGATAATCAGTGTAGCCGCCATAATTGAATATAAGCCAAACACAAAACCGCTTAGGATCCATAGAAAATGATTTGTTCAAAAGTTAAAAACTGATTTTCATATAAGGTGAACTGCGGTTTTGTGGGTCATTCTCAGCCTTGAAAGTTGTGAGAAACTCATAGACTAGGCAGGGATAAGTTTTAGCAACTCTGGTGCAAAGGTAGTGCAAACCCAAAAATGTTAAATGGTCTACTACCTCATTCTTGAAACCCAATTTGTTAAGGGTTTCCTCACACATGTAGCGGGAGGGCAGAACACGCCTGGTGATGAGGAACTAGTAGTCAGCGTCCTCCTCAGGTCTGACCCTGAACTGTATAGAGGGTACAAATGTTGCAGGTGCTGGCGCAGAAGGTGGTGCATCAACGGAGAGAGGTGCGGAGGATGAAGAAGCTACTTCATGGCGTCGGCCTACTTTGTGCTTGATTGGTGCCATTAGATCAGCAGTTAGTGCACGGCAAGTGCACGGTGTGTTTCTGACGTTCACGACTGTTGGTTGTTTAGGCTAACGAGTTTCAATCATAAGAATGATCTTTTACTCAACTAGCTATATCCCACAAGTATACGAGAGTAGTTGTAGTTGAGGTTGAATACAAGGAGCGTTGGTTAGTTAGGCGCAAGAGTTATGATTTTCAATAATCTAGATCATTGTACACAAGATGATTGGATTAGAACAACTAAATTATAGATCTAAAATAAAATAGTAAATTATCACTTAAGAAAGGTTAAGATTCAGATTTGGAAGGATCTTAGACTTGGGATTTTACTATCACATCATAGTTTATATTAAAAAACGAATTTAAACATGTTAATTAACTTGCAAAGGATGTTTGTAGTCATCACTCACCTCCTGGTGAAGTGATGAAGATTTTAACTCCATACATCACTCTCATGTATGTATTTCATTTCAAATCACAAACCTTGCTCCTCAACATAATCCCAGCCACTCTCACGGTCAACAACAAGTTGCCGAAAGAGTAACTCCATACTCTCAAACACATCTTCTCAGATTATGAAAGAAAGCATAAAACATGCAAGTATGATGGCCAATCACACAAACAAGCATTTTAGATCCGAAACAACTCTTGGAACATGCAAGAAACTAACATTTAGTATGAAATTCATATGTCCATACAAGCTATGACATGGGAATTACTCTCCCATGCCCAAGAAAAAGAGTCTACTCATCCATGATAGTGTACAGTAGAAAATGTGTAGAAATTTTAGAATTTAGCATGGTTTAGAGAAGGAAAAGCTAAGAAATCCCAAGGTGTAACCAAAGAAAGGTAGAATTCCAACTTGAGGACGAAATCCCACTTCTACATCTGCTCCAAACCGGGCAAACCTCTCTCCCAAGAAGCTTGGTGGAGTGAAGAAGCTCTATTGCACCTTGGAAAAGAAGCTTGGAGAAGAAGAGAAGAAGAATGGAGGTTCTTTGGCAAGGAACCACCTCTTTTCTCCTCCAAATCGCCATCCTCTACTCTAGGCTTGCCCTGGGATGAGGGAACTGACACAAATGACCGAGCATAACCGCCCCTTAAGTTCCCACTCCGTTTTAAACAAAAACTCGTATTTTTCAAAATGTTGAAATTTCCAGTTGCACGTCGTGCACCCAAAGTGCACGTCGTGCAACTTTCTAGAAACTTTCTGTTTTCTCCAAAATGCACTATGCACGGCGTGCGCTGAAAAAATGCACACCATGCAACGTTCTAGAAACCTTTAGCTCCCAGGTGCACGACGTGCACTGAAGAAATGCACGTCGTGCAACTTTCCAGAAACTTTCAGTTCCTAGGTGCATGTCGTGCAATTGCGTGCACGCCGTGCAACTTTCCAGAAACTTTCAGTTTGCTCGACGCTCCAGGTGCACGGCGTGCACTTTCGGTGCATGGCGTGCACCTGGCTGTTCTGGGTTGTTGTGTATTCTGCTCATAACTTTCAGTGTGTAGGTCCGATTTACATGTCATAAAAAGTGGTATTTGCGTAGTTTCAAACCCCAAAACATGTAGATACTTGAGGAGTGATCCAATAAGTGATAATATGATATGTTCCTCATAATTACATTGAAAAATGTAGTACCTACAATCCAAACCATGAGATAAGAAAGAATAGCTAAAAATATAGAATCTAGCATGAATGAGAGTGATAATTGAGTCAAAACAACATGGATATGCAACCAAACATGATCCAAAAGATGATATGATTTGTGCACATCAAATCCCCCTAAGCTTAAACCATTGCTTGTCCTCAAGCAAAAAGAGTATAGAAACACAAATGAAGAACTGTCAAGTTCATGCATAGATCAAATGAAAAGAAAGATGTGTATAAGACCAAGCTAACCATGATCAACATATTTATACTCATAGCCATAAATTAAACTTAAACACCCAAGATAAAGATTTTTAGTTCAGCAGGGGTGGTCACAATTAAATGAATCAATCAATTAAACAACACTAAGTAGAATTTGGATGACCAAACCAAGCAATTAGTAGATGTGCAACTCAAACACTCAACTATTAAGGATACAAAAGATGAAATCTTAGTTAAAATTAACAATTTTAGTTGTACTCTCCTTCTTTCAAAAAAATGATATGACAATGGATTATGGGTTCTGACACTCGGCTGCTAATGTAGGCTTATGCACACGTGGAGTGTCGGTTGGGGTATTTATCCTCTTTTAAGACATACCACCTAACCATTGTGGCCAGATCAGGCTTACACTAGGCTAGCATGATATGTGGGCAGTGTAGCCATCTTTTATGGGGTATAAAGATGAGATAAGCCAAAAGATATTTTAAAATTTTCCAAAACATAGGAGAGTCAACTAAATTGCAACATCAGCTAGATTTCATTCATTTGTTTTGAAAAAATTTCATTGAAAGAGTGGTTGAAAATGCACTAAGAGCTTGGCAAGGGCATCTCGTATTCCAAATGATGTTGTAAAGTTGATTTACTCACAAAAATTGAAACCATTACATGTTTTAAGCAATCAAGGATGTGAAAGATGAATGTTCAGGCTAGAAGCATAAACCAGAGTTAAGCACATGTTGATGGCCAAAAGGTTTCATTTGATTAATGCATGCCTTTTACAATTTCTCCAAATGATATTTCTCATCAAAAGAGGACAATCAGTTAAGCATAGGAGTTCTATCCACATATAAAAGATAAACCTCATATCATACTAGACTTGCCACAAGAAGAGAAGAACTGAAAACAACAACTAAAATGTGAACACAAAACAAAAGCAAATGACAAGAAGCAAATAACATGAAAGGCAAAAGCTAAAAGAACTAGGATACCATCTGGTTGCTCCCCCCTAAGCTTGAAATCTGCAGTGTCCTCACTGCATAAATCAAACTAAAAAGGTTGCAACTGGGTACCTCATCATGGTGGAAACATCAATGTCCATGGAGGACCGGTGCTCTGATTTGCAACTGGAAATTGTTGTGCTAAATATTTATGCCTACTTGCAAATATGTCCTTGATTTGGGGCAAGCGAAAGCACCTATGAGCTGCAGCAAGAATAGTCTTGTGTACACCAATACTATTTGTCTTTTCATTCTCCTTTGAATCATCATCAAAATACAAGTTGGGAAGAGTGTTCTCATTATAAAGTAATGTGTCATCTTGAATGTGAGGAGGAAGGACATGTGGCTTGCTTGAAGAATCAACATGTAGAGCATGTGTTGTAGCTTTCTCCCCTTTAGTTGCAACTTCATAATCGTAATGGGTATCAACATCATCATACTTTGAAGGATATACCTCTATAACAACTCCATTATTCAATGTCACCGGCCTAAAATACGTAGGACTAATCTCCAGTAGACTAGGCAAGAAAGGTGGAAATGCTTATTTGCTAAAAAGAGCTTGCTGGGTAATTTGTTTCTCCAAGATGTGTGCATGAGTGGCAATATCGTCCACCTTAGAAGAGAGTTGGAAAATGGCACCCTTCATTGATTGTCTTTGTTGATGGAACTCCTCATTATACTGCATTTGAGTTGAAATAAATGTTGCAAGCATGGGCTCTGATCTAGAAGTTACTTGTGGTTGTTGTGGCTGAATGAAATTTGGGTTCACATTGTTGTAGACGTCCAGTGGAGTGTAGTCGATGTTGAAGATCTTTGAACCTCTCCCATGTATCATACAAGGTCTCTCCATCCCTTTCAGAATAATTGATGAGTTGACTCCTTAGCTGCAAATTTTGCTAGGTGGGAAATATCTTGCCAAAAAGACCTTTAGAAGCTCCTCCCAAGTGCCAATTGACTTCTTTGGCAAAGTATAGAGCCATGCCTTGGCTCTATCTCTAGAGAGAATGGAAAAAGGATTAGGTGTATCCCATCAGTAGGAATGCCATATATCTTTATGGTGCTTAGCAACTGTAGAAATTCAGCAATGTGGAGGTTTGGATCCTCCATTGGTGTCCCTCCAAATGCATTCAGCTGTAGTAATTGTATGATGGTTGGGCTGATAGCAAACTCATCTGCCTCAAATTATGAATTATTAATAGGCCCACTCATGTGCATTGTAGCTGTACCAAAGTTGTCCTTAAGAGGAAGGTCATCCTCCTTGACAAGTTTCTTCATGTGGATTCGAAGGATTAGGTGGATGTGGCGTAGATGGTGGTGATGTATGTGGTATGGATTAAGGTGGTGGATATGAGGGTGTGGAAGAGTGTGGTATGGGTGTTGGTGGTGTATATGATGGTGGTGAATTAGGTGTGAATGAAGGATGCATGGATGAATGTCATTTGGATGATGGTGACATGGATGATGGTTGTGTGGGTTGTGATTCCTCAATACATGTTTGGGTTTCACTCCTTGCTCCATGAGGGCTGCAAATAGTGTGTTCATTTTCTGAATGTAGAGATATGCATGGTTCAAGGATCTTTTTATGAACACCCCATATGCTCCTGTAAATAAATAAGGTGAGTGAGATACAAAAACAAACATGGAAGATACAACAAATTATGATGATCATGATGAATTATGATTTATGGATATGATGGTGGATATGAAGGTTGTGATCTAGTCTCATTCACTTATCAACAACTCTTACTCTAACAGGAATACTGATGCTCCCCGGCAACGGCACCAAAAACTTATTGGTTGTTTAGGCTAATGAGTTTCAATCATAAGAATGATCTTCTACTCAACTAGCTATATCCCGCAAGTATACGAAAGTAGTTGTAGTCGAGGTCGAACACAAGGAGCATTGGTTAGTTAGGCACAAGAGTTATGATTTTAAATAATCTAGATCGTTGTACACAAGATGATTGGATTAGAACAACTAAATTATAGATCTAAAACAAAATAGTAAATTATCACTTAAGAGAGGTTAAGATTCAGATTTGGAAGGATCTTAGACTTGGGATTTCACTATCACATCATAGTTTATATTAAAAAATGAATTTAAACATGTTAATTAACTTGCAAAGGAGGTTTGTAGTCATCACTCACCTCCCGGTGAAGTGATGATGATTTTAACTCCATACATCACTCTCGTGTATGTATTTCATTTAAAATCACAAACCTTGCTCCTCAACATAATCCCAACCACTCTCGTGGTCAACGACAAGTTGCCAAAAGAGTAACTCCATACTCTCAAACATATCTTCTCATATTATGAAAGAAAGCATAAAACATGCAAGTATGATGGTCAATCACACAAACAAGCATTTTAGATCTGAAACAACTCTTGGAACATGCAAGAAACTAACATTTAGTATGAAATTCATATGTTCATACAAGCTATGACATGGGAGTTACTCTCCCATGCCCAAGAAAAAGAGTCTACTCGTCCATGATAGTGTACAGCAGAAAATGTGCAGAAATTTCAGAGTTTAGCATGGTTTAGAGAAGGAAAAGCTAAGCAATCCCAAGGTGTAACCAAAGAAAGATAGAATTCTGACTTGAGGATGAAATCCCACTTCTACATCTGCTCCAAACTGGGCAAACCTCTCTCCCAAGAATCTTGGTGGAGTGAAGAAGCTCTAATGCACCTTGGAGAAGAAGAGAAGAAGAATGGAGGTTCTTTGGCAAGGAACCACCTCTTTTCTCCTCCAAATCCCCCTCCTCTGCTCTAGGCTTACTCTGGGATGAGGGAACTGACACAAAAGACTGAGCAAAACTGCCCCTAAAGTTCCCACTCCGTTTTAAATAAAAACTCATATTTTTCAAAATGTTGAAACTGCCAAGTGCACGCCGTGCACCCAAAGTGCACGTCGTGCAACTTTCCAGAAACTTTCAGTTTACTCCAGAATGCACTGTGCACGGTGTGCGCTGAAGAAATACACACCGTGCAACTTTCCAGAAACCTTTAGCTCACATGTGCACGATGTGCACTGAAGAAATTCACGTCGTGCAACTTTCCAAAAACTTTCAGTTCCCAGGTGCACGTCGTGCAATTGCGTGCACGCCATGCAACTGTTAAGAAACTTTCAGTTTGCTCGATGCTCCAGGTGCACGGCGTGCATGTTTGGTGCACGGCGTGCATTTTTTGAGCACGACATGCACCTAGCTGTTCTGGGCTGTTGTGTATTCTTCTCATAACTTTCAGTATGTAGGTCTGATTTACATGTCGTAAAAAGTGGTATTTGCGTTGTTTCAAACCCCAAAACATGTAGATAGTTGAGGAGTGATCCAATAAGTGATAATATGATATGTTCCTCATCATTTCATTGCAAAATGTAGTACCTACAATCCAAACCATGAGCCAATTAAGAATAGCTAAAAATATAGAATCTAGCATGAATGAGAGTGATAATTGAGTCAAAACAACATGCATATGCAACCAAACATGATCCAAAAAATGATATGATTTGTGCACATCAACGGCGTGCAAATTGCACTGTTCTTCTTCTTCAGACTGGTTGACGCACGGTGTGCAAATCTGGTGCACGGCGTGCACCTGGAGATCTACAGCATATTCGAATCTGCTCTGACGGCTGTGTTTTTGGGGGTGATAGGGCAAGATGATTGGTGAAGAGCATCGACTTATTGGTGGTTGGCTATAGAGGGTGGCACTTGGGATGACGGCGATGGTAGCTGGGCTGTAGCTTGGTGCTTGGCCACTGCTGCTACTCGTGTGGCGGAGAAGAAAGGAGGTAGGCAGCAAGGTTGCACGGTGCTAGGGTTGCATGGAGTCAGAGTTGTCACGGGCATTGGCGTGAGGAAAAAGAAGAAAGCGGCGCAGTGGCGTGCACGGCTGGATTCGGAGCTACTGCGGCGCCGGTTGGTGAAGAACGATTGGGTGGGTGGCTCGAGGATGTTGTTGGCCAGAGAAAAAGGAAAACGGTCGGGGTGCACGGCTGTCTGAGCGGCGGAATGACGTGTGTTTGATAGGGCTTCGATGGATGGCGGCACACACGGCTTCTAGGGTTAGAGTGCACAGCTGCTAGTGTGGAGAGAAATTAGGTCGTGCACTCCAAACTCTTTTATCTAAACTTTACGAGAAAGTGCACGGCGTGCACTTGGGGTGCATGATGTGTACTACTCCAAATTTTCATTTTTGAATTTTCCTTTACGACCAGGTGCATGGCGTGTGCTGAGGATATGCATGTCGTGCAAGTTTCCAGAACTTTTGCTGCAGCTTTCGATTACCAGGTGCACGGTGTGTAGATATGGAATGCATTTCGTGCAAGTTTCCAGAGAGTTGCCGAAATTTCCAATTTCCAGGTGCACGGCGTGCATATGGATAGCGCACGCTGTGTTAGTTTCCAGAACATCTTCTGTTGCAATTTTTACTGAGGTGCATGTCGTGTCTTCAAAAGACACGCCATGCACTTTGCGATTTCTATAGAAAATTGCAGTCATTCAACGGTAAACAAAGACGGATAGGGTGGAAATCAAGTCTAGATTATTACATTCATCCATGACAGGCTTATTAACGAAATTAAAGAGTGTTTTTGACTCAAAAAACTTAAAAGAAATCTATCCTAACGTGGGGTCAACTCCCACAAGGTCCTCCATTTAGAGTCCGGAGTAAGACTCTTCTAATTCTTCAAGCATCTTGGAAGGAGCAAGAGGCTCCTTTCTCCACTTCATCCCCGCAAGAGTAGCATTTGCAACGTTGTCCATTTACTTTGAAGGTTCCATCTTTGCCTTGGAGTTCCATAGCTCCATATGGAAAAATCTTTAGCACTAGGAATGGGCCAGACCACTTTGATTTTAGCTTTCCTGGAAATATCTTTAATCTAGAGTTGAATAACAATACTCTATCTCCTTCTTGGAAGTCTTTCCTATGAATTCTTTTATCATGCCAAGCCTTTGTCCTTTCATTGTACAACTTTGCATTCTCATAAGCATCGAGACGGAGTTCTTCAAGCTCCTGCAGCTACAATAGACGTTTTTCTCATGCCCTCTTCATATCTAAATTCAAGAACTTAATTTCCCACAAAGCAAGGTGCTCCAACTCGAGCGGAAGGTGACATGATTTGCCATAGATTAGCTTGAATGGAGTAGTCCCGATGATGGTTTTGTAGGTTGTGCGATATGCCCATAGTACGTCATCTATCTTTAATGCCCGATCTTTCCTTGAATTAGAGACAGTCTTTTCAAGAATATTCTTCAGTTGCCTATTTGAAACCTCTACTTGCCCGGATGTTTGAGGGTGATAGGGCATAGAGATCTTATGAGTCACACCATACTTGGAGAGAAGATTGTTGAATTGTTTTTCAGCAAAGTGTGTGCCTCCATTAGAAATTACAGCACGTGGAACTCCAAACTGAGGGAAAATAATCTTTTCAAAAAGCTTAATTACAGATTTGGTGTCCGATGCTTGGGTTGGAATGGCTTCAACCCATTTAGACACATATTCACAAGCAACAAGAATGTATTGATACCCACAGGAAGATGGGAATGGTCCCATGTAGTCCACTCCCCATACATCGAACACCTCAACCTCTAAGATAGAGTTGAGTGGAATGTCGTCGCGGTGGGATATGCCTCCTGTCCTTTGGCATCTATCACAAGATTTGACGAATAGATTGACATCTTTGAATAATGTGGGCCAATAGAAACTAGCTTGAAGTATTTTGGCAGCAGTCTTTTCTCCTCCAAAATGTCCTCCATAAGGAAAGGCATGGCATTCAACAATGATGTTTGGGACCTCCTCTTCAACAACACACCTCCAGATTAGCCCATCACTTCCATGCTTGAATAGCAATGGGTCATCCCAGTAATAGAATTTTCCATCATGAAAGAATTTCTTCTTTTGTTGATACGTCAAGTCTGATGGAAGTTGTCCAGTAGAAAGAAAATTAGCGATGTCTGCAAACCATGGTGCTTGAGTGGATGACAGTGCGTAGAGCTTTTCAATAGGCAAATGATCCTCAATTGGCAATAAATCTCCAGCCTCTGTTGTCAGTCTAGAAAGTGATCGGCAACACTATTTTCTGTACCTTTCTTGTCTCAGATTTCAAGATCAAACTCTTGCAAAAGTAATATCCAACGAATAAGGCATGGTTTGGCATCTTTTTTATTCAGCAAATACTTTATGAAAGCATGATCAGTATATACAATCACCCTTGATCCTACCAAATATTGTCAGAACTTATCAAAGGCATATACAATTGCAAGCATTTCTTTCTCCATGGTTGTATAGTTGATTTGTGCTTCATCGAGAGTTTTACTAGCATAATAGATGGCATGGAGTTTCTTGTCTCTCCGCTGTCCTAAAACAGTTCCCACTGCATAATCGCTTGCATTGCACATTAGCTCGAAAGGGGAATCCCAGTCTGGAGGTTGAATAATTGGGGCTGAAATGAGGGCCTCTTTGAGCTTGGAAAAGGTTGTATGGCAATCATCATCAAACAAAAATTCTGCATCCTTTGCAAGTAGGGAACATAGTGGCTTTGCAATTTTGTAGAAATATTTAATAAATCTTCTATAAAAAACCTACATGTCATAAAAAATTACGGATGTCTTTAACTAAAGATGGAGTAGACATCTTCTCAATTGCTTCGACCTTTTCCCTGTCCACTTCAATACCCTTGTTAGATACAACATGTCCTAGCACTACACCGGATTGTACCATGAAATGGCATTTCTCCCAGTTTAGCACTAGGTTAACCTTTTTACAGTGGGCTAAGACTAGAGATAGGTTCAATAAACATTGATCAAAAGAGTCACCATACACGCTAAAATCATCCATAAAAATCTCCATTATATTTTCAATAAAATCATAGAATATGGCCATCATACACCGCTGAAAAGTAGCGGGAGCGTTGCAAAGACCAAACGGCATACGGCGATAAGAATATGTTCCATAAGTACAAGTGAATGTGGTTTTCTCTTGGTCAGGAGGATAGATAGGAATCTGAAAAAATCCGGAATACCTGTCCAAGTAACAAAAATACAAGTGCTTGGCAAGACGTTCAAGCATCAAATCAATGAAAGGCAACAGAAAATGATCTTTGCGGGTTGCCTTATTCAAATGATGGTAGTCAATACACATACGCCATCCGGTAACCATGTGTGTTTGTATTAACTCATCATTGTCTCCTTTAATGACAGTTGCACCCCCCCCCCTTTTAGGTACCATGTGAATGGCACTAACCTAGGGGCTGTCACTTATGGGATAAACGATTCCAGCATCAATTAACTTGAAAAATTCTTTCTTTACCACTTCAAGCATATTTTGATTTAGGCATCTAGGTGGTTTGACTGTTGGTTTGGCATCATCTTCCATATTTATTCTATGCATACAAATTGAAGGATGAATGTCTTTTAAATCTTCAATGGAATAACCAATGACGTCTTTATACAAATGCAATTCGGCAAGTAATTTACTTTCTTGGTCATTGGTTAATTCATTATTTATTATAACAGGAGATGTAGAATTTGGGTCAAGAAATGCATACCTTAGCCCGGGTGGAAGGGCTTTTAGTTCTACCTTTTTGCCCGATATACTTTCATCAATCTTATCTTCAACAAGTGGAGCATCTTCGTTGATAGCTGCTGCTTTAGAAATAGATAGTGCTCCAGAAATTTCAAAATTGTTGAGTTCAGTTACATCTTCATCATAAAGATTAATCATCAAATCAGAATCATCTTTATTATCATTCTCAATAAGATCAATAGTATCAAGAAAACATATTTCTTCAACATGTGCGGGTGCTTTCATAGCTTCATAAATAGAGAATTCCATAGCCTCTTCCCCCAACACGTAGAGTGAGATTTCCTTCCTGAACATCAACAAGACATCTAGCAGTCCTCAAGAATGGCCTTCCAAAAAGGACGGGGTTGGAAGGAGCTTCCGCCATGTCAAGAACAACAAAATCACAGGGTATATAGAATTTCTCAATTTGTACAAGTACATCTTCCACCATACCTTTTGGGTATTTAATAGAATGATCAGCTAATTCAATAGCCATCCTTGTGGGCTTCAAATCCCCAAGATCTAGTTCTTGCCATAAGGTAAATGGAATGAGACTAATATTGGCATTGAGATCTACTAGACCTTTATCAAAAGTGGTATCATTGATCTTGCATGGTAGTGTAAATGCTCCCAAATCATCAAGCTTTTGTGGAAGACGATTTTGAATAATAGAACTCACTCGTTCTGAAAGCATTATTGTTTCTACTTGATCAACTTTTCTTCTTTTAGTCAAAATATCTTTAAGGAATTTAGCATAAGAAGGCATCTCAGCAATAACTTCAGCAAAAGGAAGATTTACATGCAATTTGTTGATTATGTCCATAAACTTCCTGAATTTCTGGTCTTCCTTCTTATTGGCTAACCTTTGAGGAAAAGGTGCAGTGGCTTTAAAGGAAAGTGGTGCTTCAGCTTTACCTTTCTCCTTGCTGCAATTAGGAGTGTTAGACTCCTCTTCATCAGTTACCTTCATGTTCTTCTCCTTGGATGGAGAAGGTCTTTCAATCTCAGCTCCACTTCTTAGGATAATTGCATGAGCTTGTTGCCTTGGATTCACTTCTGGTTGGCTTGGAAGAGAACCGGATTGTAGAGTCCTTTGTTGGTTTAGAGCTTGTTGTGCTATTTGGTTTTCTAACATCTTAGTGTGAGTGGAAATTTCATCCACCTTTGTAGAAAGTTGAGAAATAGCATCTTTTAAAAGCTTGTCATTCCCCCGGAGTTCCTCATTCTGTTGCATTTGTGTAGATATGAATTTTTCCATCATAGCTTCTAGAGAAGAACCATGGGGTTGTTGTGGCTGTTGATAACCCCTGTTGTTGAAACCCGACAGATTTCCTTGACGGTTGGCATGTTGTTGATGTTGCAGTTGTTGTTGTCCTTGCTGGAAGTTTTGAGTGTTGCTTGTATTTCGGTAGGAGAAATTAGGTTGATCTCTCAATCTCAGATTGTATTGGTTGGAATAGGGATTGTATTTCTTATTCCCTTGCATCCCAACAACATTGACATGTTCAAAGTTTCCTTCCATTGCATTAGGGGCAAAACATGAAGAAGAAGTATGTCCTGCATTACCACAAGCTTCACATGTTGCTTCAGCGGATTGAATTGGAAAAGTGGTCATCTTCTCAAATTTCTGTGTAAGCACATCTAGCTTGGCAGCAATAAGGTCAACGGCATCAACAGTGTGTTTTCCTCCTTATTTTCTGGTTGAAGAATTTGATGTAGAGGTTGATTTTGCTCCAATATCTCCTCCCCATTGGCAGTGATTTAGTGATATATCTTCAATAATATCATAAGCCTCTCTATAAGACTTAGTCATTAATGCACCACCAGTTGCGGCATCTAAAGTCAATCGGGTATTGTAAAACGGTCCATTATAGAAAGTTTGAAGTAGAAGCCAATTTGTCAAACCATGGTGTAGCTACCACAGAAGGCGAAGAAGATTGTGGTGGTGATGATGGTGACGACGGAGTACCTCCTAGTAGCAGTTGTTCCACTCTTCTTACTCTTCTCAAGCTTGAAAGAGTACGCTCGATTTCAAGGTCTAACAAAGCGGATGTTTGAAGACCTCGTTGTGAGCGACGCATACAACCTGAACAATAATAAGAGGAATTAAGAACACAACTAAGAGGTATATGGAAATTTGAAAAATATGAGTGATGATCTAGTCTCGAATACTAATTAGTACTTATTACTCCAATTAAATTATCGTAGCTCCCCGGCAACGGAGCCAAAAACTTGTTGGCTATTTGGCTAACGAGTTTCAATCCAAACAAAGGATAGTTTACCCAACTTAACCAATCTCCACAAGCATACGGAGGTAGTATAGTCGAGGTCGAACACAAGGAGCTTAACTAATTTAATTGAGCACAATAGCACTAAAGTTCAACAATCTAGATCGGTTTTAAGGAGATGAAAATGTTTGTCTAAATGCAGAGAATTCAGATTCTGACAGTAGAAAAATTAGATTTTAACTAGCAAGTAAGAACTACTAAAAGAAGTTTGATTTCAGAAATATTGGGAATCTTGGACATTAGGATTTCGTTCACACATCATAGCAATCAAAGGAACACAATAATTTAAACATACATAAGTTCTTATTTCAAGGAAAGGTTGTGTTACATTTCATCTCCCGGTGTAAATGCAACGATCACAGCTTAAAACAACACTCTCATGTATGAATTTCGCTTTTGATCACAAATTGTTCTTCAACTCATTCCTCTCTACTCTCATAGAAGAGGAAGAGTTGCCAAGAAGAGCACCTCCATACATTCCTACTTATCTTCTCAGATCAAGCAAGAAAGTAGAAAACATGCACATAAAGTGGCCAGCCATACATGTAAGAAAAGAGTAAATCGGTACTTTCAAGGTTAAGAAACAAGAAACATAGTATTTAGTACGAAATTAATTTTTTCATACATGCTATGACATGGGAGCTACTCTCCCATGCCCAAGAAAAGAAGAATTACTCGTCCATAACCATGTCTTGCATATTTGTTATAAAAAAATTTAGTTCTAAACATGATTTAGAAGGGAAAAGACAAAGAGAACTAAAGATGTAACCACAAGAAGGAAGAATTCTGGCTTGAGGACAAAATTATCCTTCTTTAGCTGCTCCAAGAAAGACTAGCTCCTTTCCCAAGAGGCTGCTCGAAGTTGGGGAAGCTTGGTTGCACCTTGGAGAAGATAATGGATAAGTAAGAAGAAGAAATGGTCTCCTTATGCAAGAAACCACCTTGGATCTCTCCAAAATCGCCCTCATCTGGTCTCCTCTTGCTCTGGGATGAGAGAAAAGTCCTCAAATGACCCAACATAACCGTCCCTTGCCTTCCTTCCTTGTTTCAAAATCGATTTCTAAAATTTCATATTTTGAAACTGCCAGGTGCACGCCGTGCATCTGGGGTGCACGTCGTGCACCTGCAGTGCGGTTTGCATCAGGATGAACTACGCACGGTGTGTGTTGAAGATATGCACGTCGTGTGACTTTCCAGAACTTTCTTTGGCAATTTATGTTCCAGGTGCACGCCATGCATCGGCATGCACGTCGTGTGTTTGGCTTCCTGTGCACTTCTAGAAACTCACACGACGTGCATTTTTTTCATGCACGCTGTGCGTTCTTCTGGCTGGGCGAACATAATTTTCTGTAGAAAGGTGCACGTCGTGCATCTATCCTGCACGCCGTGCATTCTGCTATTTCAGCAGAAATAAACTCTGAATTTGGTTCTCTTTGTGGGAAATCTGCAATGCAAGTTATGAAATAAGTAGAATAACAAAAAGATGGCAAAAGTAATATGAAAAGAGACTAAATTATATCAGAATGAACCAAATTTGTGTGTGATAGAATGTGAAAAGATGATATATAAATCACACAACACTTCTCCATCAAGTTCTTAACTATGGTGATTCCTTGCATGTAGAGGAATTGTGAATGAGTCTTGGATCTGTGATAAGTTCATATTCAACCTTGGGAGCGTGAAGCTTTGGATCTTGGAGCTTTGAAGTTGTTCTTAAGGTGGGTTATATAACGTGAACCCAATCATGTTATTATTCACCATCAATCTTGCTATACTTGATGATATACTTTCAATTTTGAACTATCTTGAATAATTGATGAATCTATGAGTCATAACAGTTGCTTGGATCTGTTGTCCATGAACTAGAACAGTAAGAATGAAGGTCTTGAGCTTGAAGATGATGACCTCATCATGGCACAAATGGATATCAGGTAGAAGCACCTCTAACCCGATATGACAAACCCAAAATTATGAGCAACCCAATATAAGTGATTGAAGTACCCACCTCATGCATGATATAGTGATGATTTTACACCTCATGGATGATATGAGTGACACATACACACACCTCATGCACGATATGGTGTCAATCACACACCTTATGCATGATATGGTGTCAAGTATACACATCTAACCTGATATGGTGTTGAAACCCTATATGGTGATATGAAACCTGATATACCTTGGAACCCCACACCTCTATCAGTTTGTATACTTGGGTTGGTTGAGACTATTTAGTTTTCTAGCCCATCACTTAACACATGGTGAAGGGTAGGTCGATACCTTAAAGGTTTGAGAAGGTATGAGCTTAAGGGTCTAACCTGATATGCCAAACCCTAATTTGAGTAACCTGATATGGTGACACACACATATATACACCTTATGCATGATATGGTGATCAAGGATACATCTCTTGGGTGATATAGAAGCACACATACACCTCATTCCCGATATGGTAAGTACACATACACCTCTTTCCCAATAGGATGAGCATACACACTCCTCATGCCCGATAGGATAAGCATACACACACCTCTTGTCTGATATGGAAGCAAGCACACACCTCTTAGGTGATATGGAAGCAATCACACACCTCATGCCCGATATGGTGGGAGCACCTCAATACAATATACTTGATTGAGTAACGCATGAAGTGTGTTATGTCAAATGATACATTAAGATGTATAGAGTTTAATGTTTTTTTATAAATGTAGGCCAATGTACCTTGAAAGAAGGATAGAGCCAACTTGATTAAGTATGATGTAACCAATATCCTGAGAGGATGAGAGAGAAACTCATACATTATGTGATAATTTAATGATAAATGATGAGAATGAAGAAGTATGATTGAATACTTGTGATATCAATATATGTTCCTAATACATATGGAGCTACAAATTAGGGTTTTGATTCTTAATAATATGAATTAGGGTTTTTATTCTTGATAATATGAACTTGAAACTCTAATCGGTGAAGAGGGAAACCCTACCCTAATAATGGGAAGGTTGTATTTCTCTTATGTTGCATGGTAGTGATATGTACTTGATAATTGTTTCTATCATGAAATACTAACCATGCAGGTATCATGATATGATGAACATAGTCAGGTATGAGCTATGATGTTTCATATGATACAGATTAAATGGGCCTTGTGAGCCATGTGAAATACTTGTGTAACAAGTATAATGTATATCTGGTCTGAGGACCTAGAGGTAATAGTTACTTGATAAGAGGTAACAATGTTCAGTAATGAACTAAGGGTTTGAATACCCAGATCTAGCAATCATGATGATGATAATATTAAGGGATGAGAATTCCCAATAATGTGATAAGGGAATGAGATCTTGAGTATTATGCATTCAAAGTGTTCCAAAGATTTTGCAAGTACTTGATAAATGTATTACACCTTTCTTTGTAGCATATGTTATAAATTATGCTTGTAACTTGATTGATGCTAAAAGATAGTAAAATACACCTAATTAATCAAGTAGAACCTTATCATGTAGTTTCCCAGGCCATAGATCCATTCGGTGTCAAGATTTGCTCAATGGTGAAATGAGTTTAACTCGGAATTCATATTTTTTTTATATGTGGGGATGATGGATGAACATATCCTGACGTCCAGATGGGGATTGATGTGTTATCTCCTCAATGAATTCCAGGGTTTCCATGTGATCGCCCTGATGAAAATGTACCAGGGATTGATGTGATATCTCCCCAAAAAGAGTGCATGTTGCGGCTGTAGCTCTTTAGCGAAGATGTTGCTATATTGATGCATGTGATTTTAGTCGCTTTTATAGGCCCATTTTCCTTTGTTTTCGTGTGTAGTTTGGACATTTATATGACCTATTATGCATGTAATGTCATAGCTATCCTATATTTTCTTGTTTGCATCAAATCATATGATTTCAATCATTTTTACTAGCATTTTATGCATTTCGAGCACTTACGATGCTTTATGTGTTTTCATGTACAAGGCAGATCGACACAACTCGGTACCACCGACACCACAAAAGTCAGTGGCATCGACTTGACCTCAAAGAGCCACCCAAAAACAACCCAGATTTCGGTGCTACCAACCCAAAAAGTCGGTACCACCGAGTTGACGTCAGAAAGGTGGCTTGATTTCACAAGAAGTCGGTGCCACCGAGACATTGCCGATGGTATGGACGGGATCAAGATCGTGCAACCTAACTTAAGAGACTCAGTACCACCGATACATCAATTTAGTACCACTGAGTCTGCCTGATCAGGCCAGCCACAGATTTGCTTCTAATCCAATGGTGGACAAAATTTTGCACCCTAAGTCATGCCAATGACTTAGGGGGACGATGGCCAGACCTAGGGGGTGAACTTTTTTCATTGTACAATGACCAAAGAGAAAGAAGAGAAGGACAAAGGGCCAAAAGCTTCAGTGAGAGTGATCTGAGCACCTATGAAGGATGTTTCTACTGTCGAAAGATAGCAGACCGCACGTACTCAGGAGGAGATCGTCCAAATAGCCAAGGATCCAGGGGTTACCTTAGTTTTTACTATGTTCCCCACATTTTTCTTCTTCCCTTCTTTCTATTTTTTTTCATGAAAACCATGCAAGGCTAACACCCTTTGTTCTTTAGGACCTGAGAGTAGCCTGGATATACACTGTAGTTGATTTCTATGCATTAATATCAATTTATCTCTTGTTACTAGATATAATTCTATGGATGTTGTTTGTTCTATTTATGCTTGATCACCATGAATGGATTAATAGACACTTAATCATCTCGGGAGAGGGATTAAGGGTTGGAAAACATAGAATTACTCGTTTATTGTACCCTTTGGGAAAAGTGGTGAATAGACGAGGGGAGAAACCTGGAGTATTGATGTAAAGTGCCTAGCTAATCAAACAAATAACCACGGGAGTGGGATTGGCATTAGTATAGGTAGTGAATTACACTACGGAAGCAGGTAATTCTGGCTACATGCTCCCTATCCAGGAATTGAGATAATAGGTATTAGTGTGTAGGATAGATTGTAAATGATATCTATGGAAAAACCATCATCCTAAGGAAATCATTATATTTCTGATTTACTCAATTCATTTAATATGTTTGCTTTAGTATTAATTTAGTATTTCTACCCAACTCAAACAACCATCATTGGTATAAGGCCCCTGAACTTGCTTAATGAGTTGAATAAGCTTCATTACCATAATTGAATGCCTATAACCATTACATAACCTTTTTATATTCTTTGAAATCATAAGACAAGCTTAATTTTCAAATTTGGTCCAATTTGGACATTGTTTGAGCAAGTTATGCAATTTTCTGTACATTTTGGACTTTTCTGTAATTTACCCAATTGAGGGGTTTTCCTTGCAATTTGTCGCATAAATTATGTTCCTTAGATGTTTTATTATCATTCTTGAGTATTTTAGCCATGGGGATCCTAGTTGATCCATGGTTTGAAGGTGTTTTCCTCAAGGGTATTTTAGGGTTTACCCCTTCATGGATGAGCTACCTTTAATAGCTATCAACTAATGAATTATTTGATTGGCTGGGAAATTCGAAAAAGGAAGGATAAGTAGGTATATATGGACGGTGGGGGAGCTGCTTGTGTGTGTGCTTGTATATTCTTAATAGTTTAAGGCCAAAGACATATGGGGAAGCTACGTTTACACCTCATGCTTGCTTCCATCCTTATCCATGGGCTATATTTACCTCTTCCTTGCCCAAGTACAAAACTATGCTTGCTTTCTCTTTCCTATAATCTGGAGCAATGACTCCACTCTGTTTTTCTGCAGAACAAACTGCTCTAAGGTAGAAGACAAGCTCTTTTTGGAGAAGAAGGTCTCCTAGAGCTCCATCTAGCCCTACCTATGGTTTCCAAGGTCATCTTTTAGGGATTTTGACCAAGGAAAGTTGTTTTCTTCCTTCCTTCTCCGTTTCTCTTGCTCTTCTCTTTCCTTATACCTTCCTCCAAGTCAGAAACTTGTTGTTCCATGGTGAAAGTGGCTCTAGAACTCAAACATCTATCCTTCTTGTTTCTTTTTCTACGATTTTGCTTCTTTGTGGAGAGAAGTACCTATTTGGCCAAGTTTAGATATGAATCTAGGGATCTTTTGCTTTATTTTCTTGAGATTCTTTCTGTTTCATATCTTACCTACTCAATAGAGGCGAGTTATATAACATTTTTCACTTATATTGCTTGTTAGAAGCTTGTTAGTTCATGTTTATGCTTTAATGTGATGAACTAAGCATAGAGAAACCATGCTTGTTTAGAATTACGAATTTTGTGGTGTTCCCTATTCTGTTCCAGTTCTATATGAACTTGTAAATATGTGTACAGACTTTCTAAGGTGTAACATGATCTGGTACAGATTGATAGCAACAACCTATGGTGTTAAGTACAAAACAATTGGTGGTCCAAATTTAGGATTTTCAAGCTATTTCCTTCCCTATCATACAACTGATGGTCATACCATTCAACAACCAATAGTGTTGCTATCTTGGAAACTAATGTTATTGATCAAGGGTGTCAAATTTATGGTGAAAACATATGTTCATCCACTTAGGTCAGGTTTTGGCTCAATTAGACGTATAATTATCATCCACTAAGTATTCTAATGATGTTATCAATTGATGATGACATTAGCTTAATATTTGATGGTGTTAACTAAAATGTATTACTGATCTAACCACCAATGGTGACCTAATGATCAAAATTAATGGTAGATCAGGTCATCAACATATATTATGAGTTAAGAATGTAATTGTAGATTTGACTAAACCTTGAACTAATGGTTCCTTGGTTCAATTGATCTAATGGTTAGACCTATACTTCAATTGATAACCTTGAACAATGAACTTGATCCAATGAATAACATCGGATGCTTCAAAATCCAATGGATTATAATAAATCACATGGTATTATATGTGGGTCCTAGTGATGATAATTTGATGGTTCAATGCCATTAATTTGCAGTCTTACCTTTGCCATCATATAGTTTTTTTTGGTGAACCTTTGCCATCATATAGTTATATTTGATAAATCACTATAATAAGTGGATGTGTAACTCCCATGTGATTTAGCTTGTTATAACTAACCTTAATGTAATTATATGATGTTGATTTCTTATAATCAGACCTCGTGAATGATTAATGTGGTAATGAATTACACTCTTCTTGTGTTGAAACCATAATGTAGTACTATTTGAATATCATAGTGCCTTGCCATGTTCATATCTATGGACACATATGTGCTAATGATATTTTGAGCCTTGTTTAAGGCATGGAATGATGATGATGACCTTACTATGAATAATGTGATGGTCTTAACGACCTTTGGACATGTTTTAATCCATGATTGAGGTGAAATCCTCTTCATGTTCCAATAAGGGTTAAAACCCTGGAACTTGTGATAAGATATTGGTATCTTGTAATAGTATGATGATAAGTGTGGTCTATTAATTTGCAATGAATGATAGTATGTGGTAATGTGATTAAATTTATATCTCAAATGTTTTATATATTTTGAAGTTGGTATACATATACTCTTGTTAGAAAATAATTAGGGTTTGAATGTCCACTTGTATGATAAATCCTTAATGCATTCATTTGTAGTAATCAATCAAGTGTAACCTTAATCATGTAGAGCCCTGTGTCGTAGAGCCATATTCAGTGTCGAAACTTACTAGATGGTGAAACGAGTATTCCCGAGGGAAACGCGGAGCGCATACTGTTGAGTATGTGGGGGTGGCAAGTTGAGGATATATCCTTGTCATCCACAATTGTAGGTTATGAAGGATGGCTATGGTCATGCCTCTGACATTTGATGTAATTGAGGATAGTTGCGGTTGTACCTCAGATTAGAGGGTTTAGTATACCCTATTTTCTAGTGTCATAACTTGTACCAAGTACATACTAGTTGTTATCAGTCGACTACATGTTATTGTTGGCAGTTTGACTGGTATGTCACTCCAGTTTACTCATATTGACTGAGTGGAAGAGATCTTAGGATATTGGCACTCCTAGATCTTATACAAAACTGAATAGCACTTTGTAGTGGTCAGTTGGACTTTGAGTTGTACGACTCAAACTCCCCAGGAAAACATAATAAAAGATATAATACTAGTTGTGTAGTATCATTGCTAGGGTTTAATACGTATCACATTGGTTGATTAACCCTTGGCTTGTCTTTACACTACATAGTTCTTACATGATGCAGACTTATGAAAATTGTATAATTCTACTTGATGCTACAACTTATTTGCTTAACTGCTTAGTATGCTTAAACTGTTCAATCTGTTCATATTGCTTATTCAATACCCTAACTGCTCAATGTATTTACTGTTAATTAATATGTTATAATCAATATATGTTGGAGAGATTTATATCTCTCGCTAGGACTGGGTCTCACCTGTGGGTCACCACATTTTTTTAGGTGGTCGCAGGCAACAAGGTTGAGGTCGCACTGTGGAAGAGAACCAACCTGGTGATCAATAGATTCAGAAGGTTGGTAGGTTGTAGATGTTAGTAGTAGAGTCCTAGTGTCGTCCATGTACTCTCAAGTCTGGGTATGGGAAGTGTTTTCTAGATGATATACTCATATCGACATGAGATTTTGGTAGTATGCCAATGTTTGTAAATATATGGCATGTACATGTGAAATATCTTTTATATGCAGGATGTGACTAAGGTCTTTAGACCCATATGTAAATACTTGTTACACTATATGAGAATGGAATGATGGACCTTTTGTAAATGTTTTAGAGTTTATTTACATTGTTGGAACTAGTTTTAATTATTCCGCATTTTTGACTATGTGATTAATTAGTAGTTGATCGTGTTTTGTGTTTTGAGTAATCTCATTTAGCGTGACGAGGTGTCACAGTTAAGTTGGTATTAGAGATCTAGGTTTACCGAATCTACAGGGACATAGGACTTAGGTTTGAGTCTGTTCTTATGTATCCAACATATTTGATCATAGTTTATGCTTATGCAGATATGTCTGGAGGACATGAAGAACACATTGAGAGTAGCTATGTTGCACTATGAGGAGGTGCTAGGAGGCAGGCACGTGAAGAGAGAGTATCAAAAGTAGGGCCAGAGCAGGCTGTAATGCCTCATCTAGACCCGACAATGATGGCCAATCCTGAGTTTTAGTCTATTTTTAGACAGATGATGGCCACAATTACACATATCGTTGACAGAGCGCCAACACCTCAAGCTAGGGCAATTGCCTCCAATGTGGAATCCCAAGGTGTCGGGAAGACATTTGAACATCTTAGACGTGTTGGGGGATTGAATATGCATGTACTTCTGATCCAGCATATGCTGACATGTGGTTGACTGAGATGGAAAAGGTGTTCAAAATCCTAAACATTACTGAAGAAGACAAAGTTAAGCATTTGGTATACTTGTTGAAGGGTAGTGTTGGCCACTAGTGGGTCATAGAAGAGGAGAAAAGGCCAAGAGTTGTGATAGTATGGGAGGAGTTTCAGAGGGAATTTGTTAGTCGATATTTTCCAGAGACCTATCTAGATGAGAAGATATCTCAGTTTGAGAAGATTCATCAAGGGGCTATCACTATTAATGAGTATGAATAAAAGTTTATGGAACTTCTGAGGTTTTGCCCGCTTATGGAGGCAACAGACAAGGAAAGGATCCAGAGATTCAAGAAGGGCCTAAGTACAGAGTTGACTACAACAACATCAGCCCTAGAAAATAGGGAGAGGTTTTCCACCTTTGTGGAATCTGTAAGGAGGATTGAGAGGTCTTCCATAGAGAAGTGTGAAGCTAATGCTAAGAAGCGGCATATGCAGTTTCAAGGGCAATCATCTGGAGGCTTTAAGAAGCTGAGGTTTTTCCCACCACAGTCGCAACCAAGGTCAACCTTCACTGAACCAAGATCGCATGCACCATCATAGCGGACCCCGAGTTGGGGTAGAGGTCACAGTTTTCTGCCAATAGAAGCCCACATTACCTCATCAGTTTCAGTGATAGGGCCGTTTAGGCCATATCAAGACACCAGAACATGTTACAAGTGTGGGCAAGTGGGGCATACAAGACCTTATTGCCCTATGAAAGATGAGGAGGTGACTCAACAACCAAGGCAAAGTCAACAAGGTCCACAACAATGACAGTTTAGTAGTGGTAGTGGAAAAGGACGTGGTCAGGCGTCCCAGGTAGGATCCTCTGGACAAGCAAGCAGAGGATGTGGACGACAGTAGGTGGTAGCAAGGTTCTATACCATGACCTAACCAGAAGCAGTGGTCAATCCATGAGTCATGATAGGTCATATGGAGCTATTTCATTCTAATTTGTATGCTTCTTGTTTCGTATATGTGTTAGTAGACTCGGGTGCGACACACTCTTTTATCACCAGAGAGGTGATAGATTGTTGTTATCTACATGTTAGTCTTAGATCTGATAGCCTGCAGCTAGAGACTCCTTTGGTTGATGCCACCTAGTTGTGGGTAGTGTGCCCTTCTTGTGTTCTTTCTTTTTCTGGACACAACATTCAAGTGGATTTTTTACCACTTAACATGCATGGTTTTGATGTAATCCTAGGAATGGATACCTTGGAAAAATATAAGGTAGTCTTGGATTGTAGTACTAAGGTGGCGACGTTTCATGATGGAGATGAACAGTGGATTTTCTAGTGTGATACGAAGATTCTTCCTACAAGTTTAATGTCATCTATGATAGATGAGTGGTTGATGAGACAAGGATGTGAGGCTTTCTTAGCTCATGTTGTGGATACCAAGGCAGTAGGTCCTAGTATCCAGGAGGTATCAGTGGTGCGAGAATTTGAGGATGTCTTTCATGAGGAATTTCCTAGCATTCCCCCTCCTAGAGAGATTGAGTTTGAGATCAATCTTGTTCCTAGAACACAATCCATAGCACAGTCATCATATAAAATGGCACCAGAAGAGATGCGGGAGTTAAAGAAACAATTACAAGAACTGTTAGAGAAGGGTTTTATCAGGCCGAGCTCTTCCCCTTGGGGTGCTCCCGTGTTTTTTGTTAAAAAGAAGGATGGTTCAATGAGGTTTGTATAGACTACAGACAGTTGAACAAGGTGACAATAAAGAATAAGTATCCTTTGCTGAAGATTGATGATCTTTCTGATTAGTTGAGAGGTGCCACTGTGTTTTCAAAGATAGATCTGAGGTCAGGTTACCATCAGTTGAGAATTAAGGCTGATGACATACCCAAGTCAGCTTTTAGGACTAGGTATGGTCATTATGAGTTTGTGGTTATGCCGTTTGGGCTAACCAATGCACCTGCAGCTTTTATGGATCTAATAAATAGGGTGTTTAGACCTTATCTTGATCAGTGTGTGGTTGTGTTCATAGATGATATCTGGATATACTCCAAGGATAGTCAACAGCATGAGCAACACCTTCGCCAGGCATTGACTTTGTTGAGGCAGCATCAACTATATGCTAAGTTCAGCAAGTGTGAATTATAGTTATCTGAAGTGTCTTTTCTGGGCCATGTTATATCTGCAAAAGGTGTTTGTGTTGATCCCAAGAAAGTGGAATATGTACTATAATGGGAACAACCAAAGAAACCGATAGAGATCCGTAGTTTCCTAGGTCTGGCAGGTTACTACAAGAGGTTCATCAAAGACTTTAGTTCTATAGCGTTACCCCTAACTAGGTTAACTAGGAAGGATGTTCTTTTTGCTTGGAATGACAATTGTCAACATTCTCTCCAAATTTTGAAAGAAAAGTTCACTAGTACACCGGTGTTAGTACTGCCAGAGTAAGGAAAAGGCTATATTGTCTTTTGTGATGCTTCAAAGAATGGGTTAGGATATGTTCCGCATAACATTGAAATAAGGAATCAAAAGATGGTGGAGCACAGTGGGGGTGGCAGTGCGGGTGACTCCAGAGGAGAATCTAGGGGTGATTCCGTTCTAGGTCGACCTCCATTACAACAAGTGAAAGCAAACAGAGCAGAGAAGAATTTCAATCAAAGCAATAAGTCCTGGAGTGATCTGTTTCAATTACTGAAAAGTTCTAATGTTAACACCTCATTGGAGAAGACAAAAATCGTCCTTCATGAAGGTAAACTGATCTACCCTAAGGAGGAAGTTGTGGAGAACTCGGAAAGATGGAAGAACTGCTTAGATGGATATATAGTAGGATTCAAGCCACATCTTCCTACTCTTGAACTATACTTTGCTAAGATTTGGAAGACGGTTGGCTCGAGTGAAGTTATAGGCAGAGGAAATGGGTTCTTCATTGTTAGATTTTCTTAGAGTCAAGATCTCGAGGATGTTCTTGAGGGAGGGATCTGGACTGTTAAAGGAAAACCAGTGATTCTCTTAAGATGGAGTCCAGGTGATGTCATTTCGAGATTCAAGCTGTCAGACATCCCCATTTGGGTAAGAGTACACGGTATTCCTCTGGAGCTATGGGATAAAAGAATGTTTGATCACATTGGATCATTTTTGGGTTTCCCTTTGTGTACCGATAGACTCACAGGTGAATGCAAAGAATGGAGTATGCCAGACTCCAAGTTTTGATTCAACCAGACTTTTCTTTTCTGTCTGAACTAGTTCTATGTTCTAACAGAGGGAGCATCCATAAGGTCACATTTGAATATGAGTGGAGGTCGGACAAATGCAGTACATGTGGGCTATTTGGACATGGAGAATGTGAAAGGAGGTGTTATTAAGAAAGTGTGGGTGCGGAAAACTGTTGTAGAACAAGGTACATGCTCAGATAGGCTTGCAGGTGCCAATGGATATGTTAGTAGAGATAGCTCAGATAGGTGTGCAAGTGCAAATGAAGATGTGAGTAGTGATAGTGTTGAGAAACCTCTATCTGATTAGGGTTTCAAGGAAGACACTAATGCTAATGACCAGGTGAAATCTACTAAAATCATTGATAAAGAAAAAGAAGCATTTGAGAAAGTAGTTAGAGAATTTGAGGAGAAAAGCAAAGAATAAGGTGAAGCTAAGGTGATCGACATAATGCCAGATAGTACTCCTTCTGATGCAACTAAAGGGATTGAATAAAAATTCAAATCTTTTTTGAATAAGAAAAAGGACAAGGTCACTAAGAAGATTGCAGATCAAAAAGTTGTTCTTAATAACAAATTTAAAAATCTTGGAGGTGGCTCCTCTCTGCCCAGTGAAGTACTAGATGACAACACTACTAATGGATAGTTTATCCCTGTTGATTGTGTCCTAGAATGTGAGGGGCCTTAACAAAAAGGTACTCAAAGTCCAGGAAGAGGTGAACAGGATTAATCCCCATATCATCGTTCTTATGGAAACTAAGGTGAGGAGTGGTAAAATAAATAAGTTCGTTAGAAAAAAAATCCTAGTTACTCTTGGATCTCTAATCATGGGTCTTACGTCCTTGGAAGAGTTTTGATTTTGTGGAAGTAGGATTGTTGTGATGTCATTAAAGTTGAGGAATCTGATCAACTTATTCATTCTATTGTGTCAGTTGATAATGATCATTTTTTTCTTACTAGCGTTTATGGTCATAATGATGATTATGAAAGAATAAGCTTATGGATGAATATTGATAGGATATCAGACTCTGCTACTAGTCCCTGGTGTTTAATAGGAGATTTTAATTCTGTTAGAAAGGAGGTTGAACTAATTGGAAAGGATCCTCCCTTAAAGAAGAGTATGGAAGATTTCAATGAATGTCTGATTTATATTGGGTTGTTTGAACTTGACATTGATGGTTCCTTTTATAGTTGGGATAACCATCAGGAAGGGAAAAATTTATTATATCTAGAATTGATAGAATCTTTTACAACTCGGAGTTTTTGTTAAAGTGTCCAGATTTTAAATCTATTGCTCATTATTCTACTACTAGTGATCACAGGCTTATTGAATTTTCCATTGGAAAAAAGAAAATTTTCAAAAGCCCTTTCAGATTTATAAATGCTTGGTGTAATAAAAAGGACTTTAATAGTATTGTGGTTGATGGTTGGAAGGGTGATGTTGCGGGTTTTCCTATGTTTAAGGTTTACTGTAAGTTGAGAAGTACTAAAATAGCTCTCATCAAATGGAATAAGGAGAATGGTAACCTTTCTAAAAATGTGAAAGTGCTTGAGAATGCAGCTGCTCAAATTTAAAACGATCTTGATAGAAATCCTACTGACATGAATCTGATTCAGGAAGCTATTGTGGCTTGCAAGAAAGCTATTGATGCTTACATTGAGTATGAATCCTTTTTGAAGCAGAAGTCTCGGGTTTATTGGTTGAAGGAAGGTAATAGAAATTCAAAGTTTTTTTACTCTTCTTTGAGAACCAAAAGGCAGAGAAATAGCATCAGATGCCTAAATATAGATGGTGAACTAGTGAATGACCTTTGTATGTTGAGAGACTATGTTACAAATTTCTATAAGAATATTTTCAATAACAACAGCGGTGTGGATATTTCTAATTTGAGTAGCTTGTCCTTCCCCTGCCTGGATGACGTTCAGAAGCTTCATCTTGATAGGCTTGTTACTCCAAAGGAGGTTGAAGATGTGGTTCTTAGTCTTAATGATGATAAAAGTCCTGGACCAGATGGCTTTAATGGAAAATTCTTCAAGCAGTGCTCGACCCACGTCAAAGAGGATATTACTCAAGTTGTTCTTGACTTCTTTAGGATAGGTAGATTACTTAAAGAAGCTAATAGAACGTTCATCTGCCTCATTCCAAAGAGTAATGATACTGTTGATATCAGAAACTGGCACCCTATAGCGTTTTGCAATGTCGTTTACAAAATCATCTCCAAAATTTTGGGTAATAGACTTCAGGTGGTGTTACCTTCTATTATTAGTCCTAACCAATGTGCATTTGTGAAGAACAAGAACATTAAAGATGCTATTCTCTTGTCCAACGAGATTATCCATGATTTCAACAAAAAACATGCTAGTCCTAAAATGTGCATTAAGGCGGATCTTCCTAAAGCTTATGACTCGATCAATTGGGATGCTCTCTTTGTCATCATGGAAAAGATGAATTTCCCATACTGCTGGTTGGTGTGGATTAAAGAAACTTTTCATACTACCTCTTATCAGGTGATGTTTAATGGAGAACCCCTGGAGATGTTCACTCCTAGTAATGGAGTGAGACATGGAAATCTGCTTGCTCCTTACTTGTTTGTGATTGTGATGCAAACGTTCACTCAATTGATGAAGAAGGTTGTTGAAGAAGGAAAAATTCAGCCTCTCAAAGCTTCATTATCTTTCTCTGTCTCTCATTTGGTGTTTGCCGATGACTTAATGATTTTTCAGAGGCAAACGAACAAAATGGTACAAACTTGAATCTTATCTTTAAGAAGTTGGAAAGTCTTACTGGTTTGAAACTGAACCCTACTAAGAGTTCAGTTTTTCTTAGTTGTAATCCGGACAAGGAATCTATGACTTCTATTCTTAACATTGATGCAGGAGTGCTACCTCAAAGGTACCTCAAAGTTCCCCTATTTATTGGAAAGCTGAAAAGGGATTTATGTGCTCCGCTTATTGATAATATTAAATCTAGATTGGATGGGTGGAAATCCAATCTCTTATGTATGGTTGGTCACTTGGAGTTGGTGTAGTCAACCATCAGTGTTATGCAGAGGTTTTGGTCTGTAGTTTTTCCTCTTCCTTGCTCTATTGCAGATGATATTGAGAATCTGTGTAGGAACTTTCTTTGAGGAGGTTCTGAAATGAAAAGAAATATCCATCTTGTTAAATGGAAACATATTGTTTTACCTAAGGAGGAAGGGGGATTGGGAATTACATCGGTGACATCAACTATTAAGGTTGCCTCTATTATTAATGTTTGGAATGTGGCATGCAAGAAAGATAGTCTTTGGGTCTGGTGGATTCATGAGAGTTACTTGAACAAATCTACGATATGGTAGATTGGGATTCATGGCACTAATTCATGGCTTGTCAACCAACTCATACGTGTCAGGGACAGTATGGTTCCTTATATCAAATTTTCTATTGGCAATGGTGAACCCACTAGTGTGTGGGGAGATCCTTGGTTCCCTAGGAACAAGTTCTTGTTGGATGTTATAGGTCCCAAAGCTGCGTTGAGCCTTGGAGTGCCTAGTGGAGCTTGTATAGCTTACATCTTGAAAGATGGTTAGTGGAGTATTCCCAAAAACTGAAGGAACAATCATGTTTTGAATATGCTTAAAGAGATTAAAACTAATGGTTATGCTGAGGATAGTTTGACTTGTATGGGTTTGCAAAATCTAAAGTTTGCTGATGTTTACAGTACTATAAGGGATAACTCGATTGCTTCTGCTATTTTCAAATGATTTTTGGAAATTCTCTACTCCAAGAAATTATCAGATACAAGCATGGAAAGTTGCTCATTCTAAGTTGTTAACATCTGCATATATCATGAGAATAGGTGTTTCTAGCACCTCTGTTTGCTTCCTGTGCATGAAAGATATTGAAGACTCTAATCATGTCATGTTTAGATTCTTGTATCTAGGGATATCTGGTCAAGATGTGGTTTTTATGGTTCTATGCCAGGCTGTTGTGAAGACCTCACTCAGTGGTCGAGCAAAGAAGCTCATCTTGTTGCTTTGCTGGTGCTTTATACTATATGGCATGAAAATAAATTTTGTGTTCATGAGAATAGATACACTAATATGGATAAGCTTTGGTTTCAAATAAGGAATATGCTTAGGATTTTACATACTTAGCTTTATGCAGATAGATAGATACTTTTCAATCTATTTGGAAGAGTTTTGCATTTGATTCCTTAGCCTTTTATCGGTTGCTTGCTGGTCAGATAACTGTTTAAAGACACTGACCCCTGTATTCCCCCTTTTTTCCCTTTCCCAAAAATACAAAAAGAGACATAGGAGTTTTCGCATTAAAAAAAAGAATGGGTTAGGATGTGTGTTGATGCAGGATAAAAATGTGATTTCTTTTACTTCACGACAGCTTAAGAAACATGAGGATAATTACCCAACACATGATCTATAGCTTGCAGTGGTGATCCATGCCTTAAATATCTAGAGACACTATCTTTATGGAAAAAAGTGTCAGATCTTCACTGACCACAAGAATCTATAGTATATCTTTTCAAAACAAGAGTTGAATATGAGGCAGAGGATATGGATGGAGCTGATTAAGGATTATGATTGCACAATAGATTACCATCCAAGGAAAGTTAATGTGGTAGTTGATGCATTGAGTAGAAATTCATCTTCATCGTCAACGGTAGATAATGCACAATTAAATTCCTTGATGTGCCATAAGAGAGATATGCTAGTGTCTCTTCGCCAAATGAATGTACAGCTAGAAGTTTCCTTGTTGGCAGGATTTTTGGCACAATTACAAGTGAAACCTACCTTGAGACAACAAATTCATGATACACAAAAGAATGATACTGTGATACAGAATCTCTGATCAGGGATTGATAGTGAAAATTATGATGGCCTTCATGAGGCAGATGATTGTACAATTTGTTACCACAATAGGACAGTAGTTCCTAATGTTGATGGGTTGAGGAAGATGGTACTTGAGGAGGCTCACTCATCCATGTATGCAATGCATCCTGGAAGTACCAATATGTACCAAAACTTGAAAGACATGTATTGGTGGCCAGGTCTAAAGCGTGATGTGGCAGAGTTCATTGCCAAATGTCTAGTTTGTCAGCAGGTGAAGGTTGAGTACCAGAAGCCTATAGGGACATTACAACCCTTGTCAATACCACAGTGGAAATGGGATCATATTACTATGTACTTTGTGGTTGGTCTTCCTAGGATAGCCAAGGGTCATGATTCCATATGGGTGATAGTAGACAGATTGACTAAGTCAGCTCATTTTCTTCCAGTTAAGATGACGTTTACAGTAGAGAAATTGGCACAAATATATGTTGATGAGATAGTCTATCTGCATGGCATTTCAGTGACTATAGTTTCTGACAGAGGTCCACAATTTACAATTCATTTTTTGGAGCATCTACATTCAGCAATGGGAACACAACTGAGATTCAGCACAACTTTTCATCCACAGACTAATGGCCAGTTTGAAAGGACTATTCAGGCTTTAAAGGATCTCTTGAGGGCATGTGTGCTACAATTTCTTGGTAGTTGGAATGTACATCTAACTCTGATAGAGTTTGCGTACAATAATAGCTATAAAAGAAGCATATATGTGGCCCCTTATGAGGCTCTATATGGGAGACAATTTCGGTCTCCTCTTTGCTGGTATGAGACAGGTGAATATCAACTTTTGGGTCCTAAGCTAGTACAGGAGACTACAGAAAAGATTAAAGTGATACCACAATAGTTGAAAGTGGTCCAGGATAGGCAGAAATATTATGTAGATAACCGATGTAGACCACTTGAGTTCCAAGTGGAAGATAGAGTATATCTTAAGGTTTCTCCTTGGAAAGGTGTGCTGAGGTTTGGAAAGAAGGGTAAGTTGGCTCCTATATTTATGGGACCATACCCTGTCCTAGCTCGTGTTGGAAAGGTAGCATATAAGTTGGAGCTACCACCATAGCTACATAGATTGCATAATGTCTTTCACAACTCTATGTTAAGGAAATGCCATCCAGATACTGAACAGACAATCCAACCAGTAGAAGTTGAGTTAGATGAGGATATCTCCTATGTTCAGGGTCCTGTGTTGATCCTGGATAGAAGGGTGAAAAAGATGAAGAGAAAAGATATAATACTAGTGAAAGTTTTTTGGAACCATTGTTTCATAGAGGAAGCCACATGGGAACTAATGAATGAGATGTGTAGAAAATACCCATCTCTTTTTTAGTAGGATTTCAGGGCGAAATCCTTGTTAGGGGTTTATAGTTGTAAGGCCCATGAACTTGCTTAATGTGTTGAATAATATTAATTACCATAATTGAATGCATATAACCCTTATATAACCTTTTGATATTCTTTGAAACCATAAGACAACTTAAGTTTCAAATTTGGTCCAATTTGGATATTGTTTGAGCAAGTTATGCAATTTTATGTACATTTTGGACTTTTCTGTAATTTACCCAATTGAGGGGTTTTCTTTGCAATTTTTCACCTACATTATGTTCCTTATATGTTTTATTTATCATTCTTTAGCATTTTGATCCATGGATCTACTAGTTGAGCCATGGTTTGAAGGTGTTTTCCTCAAGGGTATTTTAGGGTTTACCCCTTCATGGATGAGCTACCTTTAGTAGCTATCAACTAATGAATTATTTGATTGTCTAGGAAATTCAACAAAGGAAAACTAAGAAGGTATATATGGATGGTGGGAGAGCTTCTTGTGTATGTGCTTGTATATTCTTAATAGTTTAAGGCCATAGACACATGGGGAAGCTACTTTTACACCTCATGCTTGCTTCCATCCTTATCCATGGGCTATATTTACCTCTTCCTTGCCCAAGTACGAAACTATACTTGCTTTCTCTTTCCTTTAACTAGATCAATGACTCCACTCTATTTTTCTATGGAACCAACTACTCTAAGGTAGAAGACAACCTCTTTTTGGAGAAGGTCTCCTAGAGCTCCATCTAGCCCTACCTAGGGTTTCCAAGGTCATCTTTTAGGGATTTCGACCAAGGCAAGTTGTTTTCTTCCTTACTTCGCCATTTCTCTTGCTCTTATCCTTCCTTATACCTTCCTCTAAGTCAGAACCTTGATGTTCCATGGTGAAAGTGGCTCTAGAACTCAAAAATCTATCCTTCTTGTTTCTTTTTCTAGGATTTTACTTCTTTGTGGAAAGAAGTACCTATTTGGCCAAGTTCAGATATGAATCTAGGGATTTATTGCCTTATTTTCTCAACATTCTTTCTGTTTGAGATTGACCTACTCAATAAAGGTGAGTTATATAACATTCTTCACTTATATTGCTTGTTAGAAGCTTCTTAGTTCATGTTTATGCTTTAATGTGATGAACTAAGCATAAAGAAACCATGCTTGTTTAGAATTACGAATTTTGCATAGAGAAACATGTGTAAAGCCTTTCTAAGATGTAACATGATCTGGGATAGGTTGATAGCAACAACCTCTGGTGTTAAGCACAAAACAATTGATGGTCCAAATTTAGGATTTTCAAGCTATTTCCTTCCCTATCATACAACTGATGGTCATACCATTCAACAACCAATACTGTTGCTATCTTGGCAACTGATGTTCGTGATCAAGGGAGTCAAATTTATGGTGACAACATATGGTCACCCCCTTAGGTCAGGTTTTGGCTCAAGATGTATAATTATCATCCACTAAGTGTTCTAATGATGTTATCAATTGATGATGACATTAGCTTAATATTTGATGGTGTTAACTGAAATGTATTATTGATCTAACCACCAATGGTGACCTAATGACCACAATTAATGGTATATCAGGTCATCACCATATATGATGAGTTAAGAATGTAATTGTAGATTTGACTAAACCTTGTACCAATGGTTCCTTGGTTCAATTCATCTAATGGTTAGACCTATACTTCAATTGATAACCTTAAACAATGAACCTGATCCAATGGATAATATTGGATGCTTCAACATCCAATGGATTAGAATAAATCACATGGTATTAAATGTGGGTCCTAGTGATGATAATTTGATGGTTCAATACCATTAATTTGTAGTCTTACCTTTGCCATCATATAGTTATATTTGATAAATCACTATAATAAGTGGATGCATAACTCCCATGTGACTTAGCTTGTTATACCTAACCTTAATGTAATTATATGATGTTGATTACTTATAATCAGACCTCTTGAATGATTAATGTGATAATGAATTACACTCTTCTTGTGTTGAAACCATAATGTAGTACTATTTGAATATCATAGTGCCTTGCGATGTTAATATATATGGACACATATGTGCTCATGATATTTTGAGCCTTGTTTAAGGCATGGAATGATGATGATAACCTTACTATGAATAATTTGATGGTCTTAACGACCTTTGGACATGTTTGAAGCCATGATTGAGGTGAAATCCTTTTCATGTTCCAATAAGGGTTAAAACCATGGAACTTGTGATAAGATATTGGTATCTTGTAATAGTATGATGATAAGTGTGTTCCATTAATTTGCAATGAATGATAGTATGTGGTAATGTGATTAAGATTTATATCTCAAATAATTTATATCTTTTGAAGTTGTTATACATATACTCTTGTTAGAAAAGAATTAGGGTTTGAATGTCCACTTGTATGATAAAGCTTTAATGCATTCAATTGGCAGTAATTTATCAAGTGTAACCTTAATCATGTAGAGCCCTGTGCCATAGAGCCATCTTCATTGTTAGAACTTATTGGATGGTGAAACGAGTATTCCCAAGGGAAACTCGGAGCGCATACTATTGAGTATGTGGGGTTGGCACGTTGAGGATATATCCTTGTCATCCACAATTGCAGGCTATGAAGGATGGCTATGGTCATGCCTCTGACATTTGATGTAATTGAGGATAGTTGTGGTTGTACCTCAGATTAGAGGGTTTGGTATACCCTATTTTCTAGTGTCGTAACTTGTACCAAGTACGGACTAGTTGCTATCAGTCGACTATATGTCATTGTTGGTAGTTTGACTAGTATGTCACTATAGTTTACTCATACTGACCGAGTGGAAGAGATATTAGGATACCGACACTCCTAGATCTTATACGGAACTAAATAGTACTTTGCAGTGGTCAGTTGGACTTTGAGTGGTATGACTCAAACTCCCCAGGGAATCATAATAAAAGATATAATACTAGTTGTGTAGTATAATTGCTAGGGTTTAATACATATCACATTGGTTGATTAACCCTTGTCTTGTCTTTACACTGCATAGTTTTTACATGATGCAAACTTATGAAAATTGTGCAATTCTACTTGATGCTACAACTTATTTGCTTAACTATTTAGTATGCTTAAACGGTTCAATCTGTTCATATTTCTTATTCAATACCGTAACTTCTTAATGTATTTACTGTTAATTAATATGTTATAATCAAGATATGTTGGAGAGAGTTATATCTCTTGCTAGGACTGTGTCTCACCCGTGGGTCACCACATTTTTTAGGTGGTCGCGGGCAACAAGGTTGAGGTCGCACTGTGGAAGAGAACCAACCTGGTGATCAATAGATTCAGAAGGTTGGTAGGTTGTAGATGTTAGTAGTAGAGTCCTAGTGTCATCCATGTACTCTCAGGTCCGGGAATGGGATGTTCTTTCTAGATGATATACTCGTATCGACATGAGATTTTGGCAGTATGTCAATGTTTGTAAATATATGGCATGTACATGTGAAATATCTTTTGTATGCAGGATGTGATTGAGGTCTTTAGACCCATATGTAAATACTTGTTACAATATATGGGAATGGAATGATGGACCTTTTGTAAATGTTTTAGAGTTTATTTACATTTTTGGAACTAGTTTTGCATTTTTGACTATGTGATTAATTAGTAGTCGATCGTGTTTTGTGTTTTGAGTAATCTCGTTTAGCATGACAAGGTGTCACAATCGGCTTAGCTGATCGATTTGTAGTTAGTAATAGTTTCTAGAGAAACGCTTCCCCGTGTACGACTCGGGCCTCACAGTTCCATTATTAATGTGATACGTTCACATGAGTTTTGTGCACAGTAGACAACGCATCAAGTTTTTGGCACCGTTGTCGGGGAAGCGTCAACATCCAGCACTACGAGTGTTGTAGTCGGCCACTCTAAGTAATTTTTATTATTATTCAAACTGAATCCAAATAATCTCTTCATTCAAATATAATCTTCTGAAGCTGACATTCATTCTCTTTGTTTCATGTACACCAGTGCATGGTGTGAACCAGAGCTCTAGACTACGGTGAACCTTCTTCACCAGGTTTTGGGTAAGCAGAGTTTTTGTAGGGAGAGTGAGTATAGGGCAGACCTATGGACAAGTTCAGCAGAACGCCTTCACTGAATCCTCCTATGTTAGAAGAAATAGAGGCACTAGCAGTACCTAAACTGAGAGAAATGGGGGACAGAGTAGAGGAATATGAAGAGAAAACCATATGGGTGAAAATCAAAGCTTCATCGTCTACAGCCCAGAAAGGGCCCATCAAACGACAAGCTATAAATGTGGCCAGCTACAAGATAGAGCATGGACTCATTGCTCTAGTCAAGGCCCAAGCATTCCATGGTCATCCTTATGAAGATCTAGTGACACACATCATAAATTTCATAGAGAGTTGTGACATGGTAAAAATAGACAGGATCCCAGCTAGCACAATCTACCTCAAGTTATTTTGTCCTCAATTGCAGATGGGGTGAAGTCATGATTTCATAATTTAGATGATGAGATCATAGAGTCATGGGACTAGATGATTGATGCATTCTTTGACCGCTTCTTTCTACCACAGAAGACTAATGATCTAGTAAAGAAGATTCACAACTTCAGACAGCAAGCTGATGAGTTGTATTCTGAGGCATGGGAGAGATTCCAAAACATACTTAGGAAAGTGCCTCATCATGGCATTGATATGTAGGGATAGGCAAAGAGCTTTTACTATGGTTTGCACAAAGAGGAGCAAACAACTCTTGACAACGTAAGAGCAGGGTTCTTTCTGAACAATAAGCCCGCTCATTGCTTAGAGATCCTCAAGAACATGTCAAAGAATCAATCTTGGGGAGAAGAAAGAGAGACATAAGCCACAATAAAGAGTGTCAGTGAATCTAAAGTGATATATGCCTTGAATGAGAAGTTGGATCTCATTGCTAAGTCACTATGTGTTCCAGATAGAGGCCCTGATGAAGAAGAGGAAGAGGAGTGCAAATATGTGCGCCAGGGTTAGTACAGGAATAATGATTATTCATGGAGGAAAGACCCCAAGTTCTCATGGAAGGACCCCAATAACTTCCAATAAGATCCTTCTCAAGCACAGCAGTAGCCACCAAGACTGCAACAGTTCGGTGGTCAAGCCCAATACACACCAGAACAACAGAAGATTGATAAGATCGAGCATATGCTAGGCAAGTTGGTGAGTCAGAATGAGATGCAGATTGCACAAACACAGAGGGACTTACAGAATCAGGGGGCATGCATTCACAGTATTAAGACACGGATATCCCATATTGCAGCATATGTGAATGCTTTGAAGTAGCAAATGCAGTAGGGTTTTCTGGCGAACACCAATGTACCTATCGGAAACCAACAGGCGAAAGTGGTTCTACTCCATAGTGGTAGAAAGATACTGAATGGAGCACCACAGAATGCAGTGATAGAATATGTAGACACTCAAGATAAGCTAGTGGAAAGAGAAGAAGTAGACATTGCAGACCAAGAGAAGACCATAGAGGAGGCAATAAGACTTGAGCATACATTCCTCCTCACCACAGGGCACCTGTGATTCCAGTGCCATTTCCAAATAGTTTGAAGGCTACAAAGATGGATAGGCAGTTCAAGAAGTTTCTAGATAGCTTTCGGAAACTATCGATGAACATATCTTTGATTGATGTAATTGAATAAATACAACCTTATAGGAAGTTCTTGAAAGATACCATTACTAAGAAGAGGAAGATCCCAGAATCCGACGTGGTGGTGCTTAAAGAACAAGTCAGTGCTTTTATTTTAGGCACACTGCCACCCAAAAGACAAGATCCCAGCTGTTTTAATATTACATGTTTTATTGGGAAGACAAAATTTGGAGAAGCTTTGTGTGATTCAGGGGCAAGTATCAATATTATGCCCCTATCAACTTTCAAGAATCTTAGACTTAAAGAAACCAGAAGGAGCAACATGACAATCCAGTTGGCGGACAACTCTGTAGTGAAACCATATGTAATTTGTGAAGATGTTCTAGTGAAGGTAGATAGGTTCGTATTTCCTATAGATTTTGTGGTTATGGAGATGCAAGACGACCATGGTAATGAACTCCTACTGAGGAGACCATTCCAAGCTACTGCATACATGATACTTGAGATGGGAAGAGGACGCCTCACCATGGGAATCCAAGATGATAGATTTGAAATAAAGATGTCAGATTATTCCCAAGCAAGGGGAGATAAGTCACAGTGCAACATGCTTCAGTAGGTAGACAATAAAATTTCTTTGTTTATGGGGAATCCATTCTTGTATATGGCTCATGTGATGACAAGAGTAGATAAAGGCACTCTAGTTGTTGACATCTTGGAGAACACTAAGGTACTTTCTTTGACTCAAACTATGTGCTATCCAGGAGATGACGGGGAGGACTATGACCAAGCTGCAAAATAAGAAATAAAGGTTGATTCTGTGATAGGGTCATCTCCACAGTTACCTTTAGAAGCTTGCTTGACTAACATAGTGGATGATAGCTTATGTAACAATTGTTTGGAGGAGTGTGTTTATCTGTTAAACACATTACCTTGTTATTATGCAAGGTGCTTTGAAGATCTAGGGCCACCACCCCCTCCTTTGGTCCCGTCTCTTTTGAACCCACCAAACTTGGAACTAAAGTCGCTACCTCCACATTTAAAGTATGTATTCCTTGCTACAGAAGAAAAGCTACCAGTGATCATCTCATCGTCTCTTAGTGATGAGGAGGAGAAGCAGCTTCTCACTGCATTGAAGAACCATCGAGCTGCATTCGGTTGGTCTGTAGGAGATATAAAAGGGATCTCACCATCCTTATGCCAATATAAGATCTGTCTTGAAGAGGGAGCGTAGGTAATTGTTCAGGCTCAGCGGCATCTCAACCTAATCATGACTGAGGTGGTTAGGTAGGAGTTCATCAATCTCTTATTTGTGGGTATAAGTTATGCAATATCTGACTCTATGTGGGTAAGTCCTACATAGGTAGTTCCAAAGAAAGGGGGATTACAGTTACCACAAGTGCATCCAATGAACAAATTTCCACTAGACTTGTGACAGGGTGGCGTGTTTGTATTGACTACCACAGGTTGAATGCAGCCACTTTAAAGGACCATTTTCCCCTACCCTTTATTGACTAAATCCTGGAATGTTTATCCAGTCGATCTCACTTTTTCTTTCTCGACGGGTATTCCGGCTACAATCAGATTTCTATAGAGCCTAAGGATCAGGAGAAATCTACTTTCACCTACCTTTATGGCACTTTTTCTTCTCACTGAATGCCTTTTGGTTTATGTAACGCTCCTGCCACGTTTCAAAGGTGTATGCTCGCCATTTTTTTCCGATATGGTGGGGCGGTGCCTTAAGGTTTTCATGGATGACTTTTCAGTTTATGGGGAGTCATTTAGTGATTGTTTGCATAAGTTGGACAGGGTGTTACAAAGATGTGAGGACACTCACCTGGTTCTTAACTGGGAAAAGTATCACATGATGGTGAGTGAAGGAATCGTTCTTGGATACAAGGTGTCCAACAAAGGCATGGAAGTTGATCCAGTCAAGATTGAGGTTATTTCCTCACTACCTCCACTGACATCGGTGAAAGGAGTTAGGAGTTTCTTAGGTCATGCAAGATTTTATCGCCGATTCATAAAAGACTTTTCAAAAAATTTCAAGCCTTTGTCTGAGCTTTTAGAAAAAGATGTTGATTTTACTTTTGATGAAAGATGTTTAAAAGCTTTTGAAACACTTAAAGAAAAATTGATTTCTACACCAATTGTGCAGGCTCCAAAATGGAGCCTCCCATTTGAACTGATGTGTGATGCATTGGATTTTGTAGTGGGAGCGATGTTGGGTCAATGTTGTGATAAAATTCCTACTATTATCTATTATGCGTCTAAAACTTTAAATGATGCACAAATGAACTACACCACTACTGAAAAGGAGTTATTAGCAGTAGTGTTTGCCTTTGAAAAATTCTGACAATACCTAGTAGGGGCTAAGGCGATAGTGTGGACAGACCACACCGCTATCAAGTATTTGTTGCATAAGAAGGATGCAAAACCTAGACTTATTAGGTGTATTCTTTTGTTATAGGAATTTGATATTGAGATTAAAGACAAAGCAGGTGTGGAAAATGTAGTGGCTGGTCATCTTTCTAGGTTAGAGAGGTAGAATGAGAGAGATAAAACTATCCCCATTGTTGAGGAGTTTCCAAATGAGAAACTATTTTTTGCTCAATCTAATGACCCATGGTTTGCAGATATAGTGAATTACTTGGCTTGTAAGGAGATACCTGCATATTGGGGTTACTAGGAGAAAAAATATTTTTTTCATTCTTTAAGATTTTATATCTGGGATGACCCAATTCTTCTCAAGCAATGAAGGAATGTATGTTGAGAAGGTGTGTTCCCGAGTGTAGAGTAGAGAGCATTCTATCACATTGTCACTCTCTACCCATAGGTGGGCACCATGCTAGCTCCAGGATGGCAGCCAAAGTCCTGGAGAGTGGGTTCTATTGGCACACTTTGGTTAAAGATGCACATAATTATGTTTGTCGTTGTGATGCTTGTCAACGTGCAGGTACAATTTCAAAGAGACACGAGATGCCCCTAAATGTATATCAGGAGGTTGAAGTTTTTGATCTTTGGGGTATCGACTTTATGGGTCTGTTTGTGTCATCCAATTTGTACATGTACATTCTTCTTGTAGTTGACTATGTGTCTAAGTGGGTGGAAGCAATTCCAACCCTCACCAATGATGCGCAAGTGGTGTGCAAATTTGTCAAGGATTACATTTTTTGCAAGTTTGGTGTCCCTCACCTAATCATTAGTGATGGTGGCTCACACTTCACTAATAGGCAGTTTGGAGCTCTCTTGAGCAAGTACAGGGTGGAACACCGTGTGGGTACCCCATATCACCCACAGACCCAAGGTCAGGTTAAGGTTTCAAATAGGGAAGTTAAGAAAATCTTAGAGAGAATAGTCTCAACCAATAGGATGAATTGGAGTTATGTGCTTAATGAAGCACTCTAGGCCTGTAGAACAGCTTATAAATCTCCAATAGGTACCACACCTTTTAGGATGATCTATGGTCGTGCATGTCATTTACCTATAGAATTAGAACATAAATCTAGATGGGCTATGAAGAAACTGAACTTCAATTTAGATGAAGCATGTTAGAAGAGATTTCTAGAATTAAATGTGTTAAAGATGAATGCTTATGAAATCTCTAGGATATATAAGGATAGGACAAAGAAAATTCATGATAGGTACATTCTTAATAGGGTGTTTCTTCCTGGGAAGAAGGTCCTCCTCTTTAATTCTAGGCTTAGACTGCATCCAGGGAAGTTGATGTCCAAGTGGAGTGGACCGTTTGTTATTGAGAAAGTTCATCCCCATGGTGTTGTGACCATTATGGATGGGAGTAGGTCATTCCTTGTTAATGGCCAAAGACTCAAGCATTATTTTGGAGGGGAAGTAGAGCCAAAGTTATAGGAGGTGCAACTTTGCACCATTCCTTAATTTTATGCTTAAAGGATCGTATAGTCTAGGATGTTACACAATCATGCTTGTTGGGAGGCAACCCAATATTTATCACATCTCTTAGATTTAATTTTCATGTTTAGATGTACTTTCAATTTGATTTTTAGTAAAAAAAGGTACTTTGATCCATTCTGTTTGAAGTGTGCAGAAAAGTATGTTGATACCATCGAGTCAATCAGTCGGTGGTACCGAGATAGAGAGCATTTTTTACAAACCGACAGCACAACTCGGTGGCACCAACCAGCAATGTCAGTACCACTGAGTCTCTGGAGATGTGATGCAATTTAACTGATAAGGACTCGGTACCAGTGACAGTTCTCGTTGGTGCTACCGACGTTTGGGCACTCTCAGGCTCGGAACACCAAGTCCATTTTTTGCGAGCACCAACATAAATGCAAAAAAATCTTGGTAGCATTGACTAAGGAAGTCGATACTACCGATTGGTCACGTCAACAATCCAAGTGGTCGCAATCCAACATCTCATATGCACTTCATCGAGCAGTCGGTAGCACTGATCCGCGGCATAATTCGGTACTACTGGCAGTTCTTTCGGTACCACTGATGAAGGGCGATCCACGCACATCACGTCAGCCAATCGTAAGCATCACAAGCACCGACCACGGATTGTGGTCCGCAACTCGGTACCATTGACTCTTGTGTCAGTAGTACAGACAACGTTGTGAATAGCTATAAGAAGGGAGGAAGTGGAGTCACTTTCATTCACAGCCTCAAGCATCCACCTCTCCTATCTTCCAGAGCATAGTTACCATAGGCACCAGTAGACTTCTTCAAGCTCTATTATCCTATCCTCACTCTTATTCTTCACCATGGCTCCCAGACCAGCTCATGTCCAACACCAGAATGCAGAAACTAGGAGGATGTACGAGGAACTCCAGACTGGGAAGGTGATACCAATGTGATATGGTGATTGCAATCTACTTGAGATGACTGGCTTTACAGACAGTAATGGTTGGGTGTATCGGTAGTAGTAACTGGAGGGAGACAATCCTTTCTTCGGTGATTGGCAGACTTATCCGGCTCTTATCCTGGAATTCTTAGCATCTCTGTACATTATTGTCGCCCCCGAGCAGACAGTAGGTGAGGAGTGGAGAGAAGGCAAGGTCAACTTTTACCTTTTCAACACCACTTATTCCCTCACACTACGTGCTTTCAATGATATCTTTAACTGGCCTCAAGTACTAGAACGCTCTGTGCCATCCAATTTCAACTATGATCTAGCATGAGAGTAGCTGACAGAGGTGTCGGTTGGTTACCATATCAACTGGCACATCAGTTCAGTGTCTGACATTGAAAACCCATTTGCTCGGATACTACATCGGTTATGTTTCAACACCATCTTCACCCGATCAGGTCAAGCGCAAGGTAAAGCCCAATAGGCTGATCTTTATTTCCTTTACCAGCTATTGGGCGAGGAGATGGTGAATTTTGGGTCGTTTATGGTGCTTCACATGTTATTTGTGAGACGTAATATGAAGAGAAAAGTTCTAATTCTATTTGGGGGTCTTATCACCCCCATTTCACTTCATCTAAACTTGGATTTGTCCACGCTCGAGCCTTTGGAGAACACATCCAAGTTGGACCTCCTCCACTTCCACAAGGTGCATCTACTACACAGCAATCACGATGTCATCTATGTGCATTGCAACTGGGGAGGTGTTTTTAGGGAGCGCGCCTTCCCTGACCCTATCTTCAACCTTTGTGGGGTGGAGAACCTCAGGTGGCCACTCAATGAAGGTGAGGAAGAAGACCCAGTGAGAGCACAACAGGGAGGCATGGACGACAATGGTAGTGACAATGAGGATGAGGAGGTGGAGCCCACCATCCCCATCACACGGCGACCGGTCCCATGCAAGCGGTCCCACACTTATGCGGTCTCGACATCCTCATCCCCACCCCCTTCTCAGGAGGAAATCAACTCATACAACATGTAGGGCATGTACGGGATGTTGCAGCAGATACAGATTGGGCAGCAACAACACCAGGAGGCCCTAGCCGATGTGTGGGACATTTAGGGACGGCTATACGAGAATTAGTAGGCCATCTTTGAGAATGAACGCCTTCTCCTGGCCAACCAGGAGAACGTTCATACACATCTGCAGAGGATTGAGCAGTACCAACAGCCATTCTACAACAACTATTGGAACTGTGGCTACTTTGGAGAGTATCCACAGCTGTCATCGATGCCTTCACCTGATCTATCATTTTAGGGGATGTTCCCTCTCCATGACCCGAACATGCCACCTCCACCATTCTGATCCATGGTATCGATGTTCCACCTCTTGGTTGAGAGTATTGACTATGCGGACATAGTCGTATTCAAGCTTAGGGGGGGTGCTGGAATAGCATTCTATCCTAGTTTTATCTTAGTTTCTATTTTTATTTCCATTTTGTTTTGCTATTTTCGTTGTTAGTTTGCCTTATTTTTAGTTATGTAAGTAGGATCCACATCTATCTAGTGTAATTTTGGAGTTAAAAATGTGCATGGTTTAAATCTTGAATGCTTGTACTCTCTGGTATTAAATGAAAATGAAGGTCATGTTTTTAAAAGTTTGATATGCAACATCCTTCTGCAACACCTTATGAGGAAGTGTTTGAATTAGTCAGCTTTAGGACACAGTACATAAAAGAAAGTCTTTTTCAATAATGAAATGTGGATGATGAAGATGTTGAGCCTAAATTGACCAAACCATAATGAGATCTTAAATGAATATATGAGAAATAATCCCTTGGATCACCCTGAACACATGTCATTTAAGAGGGACACATCATAATATAATGAAAGGTGTTATCTCTTAGTTGTGTGATTCTATCTTTTCCATTCATTCATTTGACTCACCACTTCAAAATTCTTGAGTACTTCAAACTATTTTTCTTTTATTACATTGCATAGCATATAAGCTAGTTAACTTGCACAAAGAAAAAAAATTGCATTTGTAGTCATTGATCGTCTTGCATACCATTTTAGCTTGCACAACATAATTCATATAGTGCATTCATTCCACTATTACATGCATTTTCTCTTTTTCCATGTGGATTCTTAAACTTGAAATTAAGAAGATGAGATGCAGAAAAAATGAAACGAGAAAAAAAATACATATCAAAACCAAGTTGGAAAGAAAGCGAGAAGCACAATGTGAGACTTGCTGAAAAGAAATTTGAATTAAAAAAGTATAAAGGAAATGAAGTATATTCTGCATTCTTTTATGAAGAAGAGTATAATCCATATGTGCAACTTCCCAAGTTGAAGAAAGAAAAAAAAAATTCTTAGCTTATTCTACATGCATCATCTCATGAAAAAGAAAATTAGGCATAAGGTTCATTCATTACATTCGTCTGCATTCATATAGGTTCATTCTTCTTATACATAAATAGATTGGATGTACTCTTGAATTTTTTTCAATTGCTACCCATTTTCACCATTACTTGCTCTTATTGGTAGGCTACTCTTCACGATTTATCTCCTCATTCATGTTTACATGGAGATCTGCTTCCAATTAGCTAGTAGCTAGGAAAGAGTGATTTAGTGTAGGGAATCATGCAATACATCAAGCAAATGTCTGAATAATTATGATGTTAACTGTTTACTTGATAATGTCATTGACTGAGGGTGGACATCTCTTATTGTATTTTTTTATCACTTTAAAGCAGTTAGTGGTTCAGTGGTCAGTGAAGGCCGGTTTAGGGCTTGCTAGGTGGGTTGTTTAAGAAAAGAATGTATGTGCTTTGTCCTTTTGCTGACTTTTATCAAATAGATCCGAGAGTGTGTTTCTCGAGGACGAACAACATTCAAGCTTAGGGGAGTTTGATGCATGTGATTTTAGCTACTTTTATAGGCCCATTTTCCTTTGTTTTCGTGTGTAGTTTGTACATTTATATGATCTATTATGCATGGAATGTCATAGCTAGCCTATATTTCCTTATTTGCATCAAATCATATGATTTCAATCATTTTTTTACTATCATTTTATGCATTTTAAGCACTTACGATGCTTTATGTGTTTTCAGGTACAAGGCAGATCGACACAGCTCAGTACCACCGACACCACAAAAGTTGGTGGCATCAACTTGACCTTAGAGAGCCGCCCGAAAATAACCCAGATCTCGATGCTACTGACCCAACAAGTCAGTGCCACCAAGATACCATCAGAGATCCCCGCGTGAATCAAGAAAACTCAGTGCTACCGACCCAAAAAGTCGGTACCACCGAGTTGACGTCAGAAAGGTGGCTTGATTTCACAAGAAGTCGGTGCCACCGAGACATTGTCAATGGTATCGAAAGGATCAAGATTGTGCAACCTAACTTAAGAGACTCAGTACCACTGACACATCAAGTCAGTACCACTGAGTCTGCTCGATCAGGCCAGTTGCATATTTGCTTCTAATCCAACAGTGGACAAAATTTTGCACCCTAAGGCATGCCTATGACTTAGGGGGACGATGGCCAGACCTAGGGGCGAGCCATTTTCATTGTACTGTGGCCAGAAAGAAAGAAGAGAAGGACGGTGGGCCAAAAGCTTCATCGGGAGTGATCTGAGCACCTACGAAGGATGTTTTTGCCGCCGGAAGACAATAGACCGCACATACTCAGGAGGAGATTGTCCAGACAGCCAAGGATCTAGGTGTTACCTTAGTTTTTACTATGTTCCCCACATTTTTCTTCTTCCCTTCTGTGTGTTTTTTCATGAAAACCAAGTGAGGCTAAAACCCTTTGTTCTTTAGGACCCGAGAGTAGCTCGGATATACATTGTAGTTGATTTATATACATTAATATCAATTTATCTCTTGTTACTGGATATAATTCTATGGATGTTGCTTGTTCTATTTGTGCTTGATCACCATTAATGGATTAATAGACACTTAATCATCTCGAGAGAGGGATTAGGGGTTGGAAAACATAGAATTACTCATTTATTGTGCCCTTTGGGAAAAGTGGTGAATAGACGAGGGGAGAACCCCAAAGTATTGATGTAAAGCACCTAACTAATCAAACCAATAACCGCGGGAGTGGGATTGGCATTAGTATAGGAAGTGAATTACACTGCGGAAGCAGGTAATTCTATTTACAGGCTCCCTATCCAGGAATTGAGATAATAGGTATTAGTGTATAGGATAAACTGTAAGTGATATATGTGGCAAAACCATCATCCTAACGAACTCATTCTCTTTCTGATTTACTCAATTCATTTAATTTTTTTGCTTTAGTATTAATTTAGTATTTCAACCCAACTCAAACAACCATCATCGGCTTAGCTGATCGATTTGTAGTTAGTAGTAGTTTCTGGAGAAATGCTTCCCCGTGTTCAACTCGGGCCTCACAGGTTTGTTATTACTATATACGTTCACTTGTGTTTTACGCACGATAGATAATGCATCATATACCCCGGCAAGCTAGTTGCATTTTGACATGTGGTCACTACCAATAGTCTCATACTGACCGAGACGGGTGAGGTCTTGGCAGCCGGCTCTTCCATTGACCTTGTATGGTACTGATATTTTTCTTAGTTGTGGTCAGTTAGAGCATGAGCGGTATACCTCACCTCCTATGGGAATAAGTGTGATTGTAAATATGTAATCAGTCGTGTAGCATATCTTCTTGAGGATTGAATACGGAAACATTGGTTGATGTTTTAATACTTTTATACCTCTTAAATAGATAGACATTATATGTATTCTTCGTATTCCTTATAAAGTGAATCAATGATTATTGCTCTATCTTAGATAGATGCATTGCTTTTAAAGATGATATTGCTCTATTCTACTTATAAACAGTAATTAATCTTGATTATTAATATAAAAGATCCTCTACTCAGTTTTATACTATTTATCTATGATAATAACATTGTTGGCAGAGAGTTATATCTCTCACTTGGACAATCATATCACCCTGTGGGTTCCATAATTTTTAGGAGGATGCAGACAAGGAGGTAGAGACTATATTGCAAAGGGAGGAGAATAGTAGTAGGGACAGCAGTAACAGTTTAGGTTGAGTGTGGTGTCTGTCGAGTCTTGTAGATAGAAGTCCTATGTGTCGTCTCTATACTCTCGGGTCCTTGGGAGTTAGTATGTAATGATTTTATAAACGATATGAGATTTTGGCTGGTATGCCTCGAGGTTTTATGTTTCTTATGTATATGTTTGGGCAGAGCAACTGGTATATGGCATCCTCGAGATGAGATGGTACAATGTATGTACAATGTGAACCATGATGTATATATTGCTTTGGTTCTTTCTTTAAGAGTTTCTAGGAATTGGATCTCTTTGCAAAATAGTTTTAATTTTTGGTGATTTTTGTTAATCCACTGCTAATGGTTATTTCGCATAATTAATTTACCATTGTGGTGGCTCATGCGGTCAGGTTGTCACAAATTTTTGGTATCAGAGCCTAAGGTTTGCTGAGTCTATAGAGACATAGGATTAAGATTGTTGAGTCTATTCTAGTGTCCTATAGTTTATCTTATAGTGACTTCTGCTCATATAGTAGAAGAAGTAAAGCTGAAAGATGGCTGGAGCACATGAAGAACATGTTGTTGAGAGTAGTGTTTCTATACCAGGAGGAGGTGCAAGGGATCAGGCAAGAGAGGAATCAGTGCCTGAGAATCCCCAACTTGATCAAGCCATGCTAGAAAACCCAGCCTTTCATGCTCTTTTCGGGCAGTTCATGACCACAAGGACGCATATGACAGATCGGATGCCAGCACTAGCACCTAGGGAACCAGTTCCCAATGAGGGACATGGATATGGCAAAACCTTTGAGCAGTTATGGCGGGTAGGAGCCACCGAATATGTCGGTATAGATGGCCCAGCAAACGCGGATTCATGGCTCACTAAACTGGAAAAAGCCTTTAGATTCCTTAGCATCCCAGAAACTGATAAAGTTAGGCATGTTGTGTACCTTTTAAAAGGAACTGCTAGCCATTGGTGGGCCATTGAAGAAGAGAAAAGACATGGTGTTGAGATCGGATGGTAGGAATTCTGACGTGAGTTTGTCAGTAGATACTTTCCCAAGATTTATCTAGATGAGAAAATCTTGCAGTTTGAGCAGATTTTACAAGGACCGATGAAGATTAGTGAGTATGAAGCTAAGTTTATGGAGTTTCTATAGTTTTTTCCACACATGGCTACTAAATATGAGGAGAGGATTTAGTGTTTTGAGAAGGGTTTGAATGCTAAGTTAACCACACTTGTAGCTGCGCTAGAGAATAGAGAGAGGTTTTCCACCTTTGTGGAGTCGGTTAGGCGGATAGAGAGGTCTGTGACTGAGAAACATGAGGATAACAATAGGAAAGTACCTGCCCAGTTCCAGGGATAGAGGTCTGGAAATTTCAAGAAATCAAGGTTTCCTGCACCAGTAGCACCACAAAGGTTTAGTGTTCAGACGCAGTGGACATCAAGCAAGGGTAGAGGCCATAGTTTTTTGCCAAGTGGAGCCCATAGCACGGCATCAATGTTAGTGACATGAACATCTAAGCCACAATGGGAGAACAGAGACTGCTTTAAGTGTGGGTAGACAAGACATCTGATAAAGGATTGTCCAGTTAGAGACAGGGAGGTAACCCAACCACCGAGGCAGAGTAAACAAGGATCTTAGAGGCAACAGTTTAGCAGTGGCACACGAGGACGTGGATAGGTGTCCCAAGCAGGTTCATCTGCACCAAACAACAGAGCACAGAGTCAACAATAGGTGTGATGACTCGACCGCCCGAGCCACCACAATGGTAAATTAATTACGTAGAATAACCATTAGCAGTGAATTAACAAAAATCATGTAAAATTAAAAGCATTTTGCAAAGAGATCCATTTCCAAAAAACTCTTAAAGAAAGAACCAAAGCAATATATACATCATGGTTCACATTGTACATACATTGTACCATCTCATCTTGAGGATGCCATATACCAGTTGATCTGCCCAAACATATGCATAAGCTGTTGGATAAATTGGACATTATGATAAATCCCTTTGTTTCGATGATGACAAACATTTCATTCTTGTTGATCTAACGTGCTACTTGAGTGTTGCAGGAATGAGGTGGATGACAAAGCTATAGGGAATTTATATGCTTGAATGATTGTAAAAGTCATGAAATGTAATCAATTGTAAACTTGTACAAATATATAATGTACAAGTACTTAGACTTCATATAAATCAAGCGTTAGATCTTCCCTAGCTAAACACCACACTTAGATAGGTCATCCCCTTCAATAGTGTCACATATGCACACTCATACACACACTTAGTACCTTAGTTGAAACATTGAAACAGGGTCAATCTCGGTCGACAAAGTCCTCGACCGAGACACTCTCGGTCGACAAACTTCTCGAATGAGAATGACCCAAGTAGCCGTTAGACACAGCTGACAAGGTAGTTAGCAGTTGGTAATGAATGTTGCTAACACTTGATCCAGAGAGCCTGTCGGTCGACAAAACTTCAACCGAGTAGGTGTCTCGGTCGACAATTTATCGACCGAGATGGACTCTGACACCAACTGCAGAATTAATTAACTAGCCGTTGCTAAAGCAACTAAACTGTACCTAACGGCTAGTTAAGCACTTAGAACCCCCTAGAAAGTGTCTAGAATGTCCTTAAGCACTTGTAGGCCATTCCTATAAATAGGACATGCCTTAGGACACCCAAACACACCTAAGCTACACTTGTGATACACTTGAGCATACACTTACAATTGGCAATCTATTTTAAGAAATTGAGCAACACTTGCATTGGCGATTTCTCTACTTGCTCTAATTTCGTGTCCTATAGGCTAGTATCTCCTATCCACAACAATCACACGTGCATATACATTGGTTAGGAGATCTACATGCTTGATATAGGCAAATCAAGCCTTGTGTCTCAAAGGTTAAGTGTAATTTCCATTTTCCTTCTTGTTCCTTTTATTCTTTGTATTCTCCTTGCTACTCCTAGGGTTGGAGGTTGCAGATTGGAGAAGGTTCTTCTCGGAGGAGAAGGTGGACTTCAAGCTACTTCAAGAAGGCTATTGCAATGGGAATCTACTTCAAGAAGGCTACTGCAACAGGAAGCTACTTTAGGAGGAAGGCTGCTTCAAGGTTGGTGCAATTACTTCAAGACGAAGGTTGCTTCAAGGTTGGTGCAATTACTTCAAGGTGAAGGCTGCTTGAATGGTTTAGGGAAAGAATTGTAATTTTATGTAAAGTCCTTGCGAGGTAATAAAATTAAATTCTTTCAAAATCCCGGTTGGGTAAGCAACCGGGTAGTGGACTGACTACCTTAGTATTTGCTAAGGTAGGAACCACTCTAAATCCTTGTCCCCTTGTCCAATATTCTTGTGTTCGGTTGTTTGAGTTAAATAATTGTTAAATTAGTTTAAAACCCTATTCACCCCCCCTCTAGTGGTTTTTCAATTGGTATCAGAGCAGGCTTCAAGGAACCCTAACCAGGTCTTGAAGAATGGGTGATGGGTTGCTCAACAACCTCAATCTTGAAGGAACACTTGTGACTAGGCCTCCTATGTTTGATGGGACAAACTACACCTACTGGAAGAGAAGGATGCAATTCTACTTCCAAGGGATTAGCTGGGATCTATGGAGAATGGTGTCAATCCCCTATGAGCTTCCTCAAATGGAATATGCAACTTGGGACATCAATACGGTAAAATCTGCTCAAATGAATGCAAAGGCTGTAAGTATTCTTTATTGTTCAATTTCAGTAGGAGAATTTAATAGAATATCAAATTGCGAAACAGCCTATGAAATATGGCATAGACTTTCTATAACTTATGAAGGGACTGTTCAAGTCAAGAATTCCAAAATTAGTATGCTTAAACAAAAGTTTGAACATTTCCGTATGGATCCAAATGAATCTATTAGTGAAATGTATGCAAAATTATCTTCTATTGTAAATGGTTTAAATGCTTTAGGTAAAGTTGTTCTTGAGGAAGATCAGGTGTCAAATATCCTTAGATCACTTCCTCCCAAATACAAGCCCAAGGTGACGGCCATTGAAGAAGCAAATGACCTCACCCGACTAAAGATGGAACAACTCATTGGCAACCTAGAAGCTCATGAGGCAACTTTAGAAGAGGAAGAAAGAAGAGAACGTGAACTTCAACAAGGGAAAAAGAAGGACATTGCATTCAAAGCATCAACCAAGGACAATCATGACACAAGTGAAGATGATAGTGAAGAAGAAACTCTCATTGTAAATGGTAAGCAATATAAAAGTTTTAAAACTAATAAAACTTCTAGTGGTTCTTCTTCCAGGTGCTTTGAATGTGGCAAAAAGGGACACATGAAAGGTGATTGTCCAAAACTCAAGAAAGGGAAGAAATCATCTCATAAAAATAAAGAAAGAGCATATAAAGCTGCATGGGATGATTCAAGTGATGATAGTGATGACGGAAAAGAAGAAGTAGAATGCCTCATTGCTACAACAAATGAAGAAGAAGAGGTAAGTCTTTTTGATCTACCAAAAGAAGATCTAATTGCTAGTCTTCAAGATACTCATGAGAAATATATTGAGTTCAAGAAGAAACTTAAGAAATCAAATAAGGTGAATGATGATTTAAACGTTAAACTTCTTGCTCTTGCATCTGAAAATGAAGATCTCAAAAAGGCAAATGAAGACTATGATTTTAAGTTAAAATCGGTAGAAGCTAACTGCAATCTTCTTTCCTTAGAAAAGTTAAACTTGCAAACTCAAGTGAATGATCTTCAGAAACAACCTGTTCTCTCATTATACATATGTGTTCACTATTTCACATGTTCTATCATTATACACATAAGATAAAATTTCTCTATTGGTATTTTAAGAACGTGAGACATTAATCTTGCTTTCAAGGGTATATATTTTCTTTAAGAAAGAAATAGGACTTGATATTTATAGCAAAGATTAAGGGACATCATTCATAATAAGTTTCACTCAAAGAATTGATATTTCTTTAAGCTACCTGCAGGAATTATACTTCATATATGAATGTTCAAATGTGCAATCTGCAGCATTTGCCTCTTGGTTGAAATGAAATTTGACCAAGGGGCACTATGGTCGAAGTCAAGGTCGACCTAAAATAAGCTTTGACAAAATGCTTATTTGGACATCATTTTATTGTACTTAATCTTAGTATACTTTTGATAAAGGTCAAAATCAAAATTTAAAATCATTTGTGACCTTAGAAGCTTTAAATTGCTTTAATTGTAAGATTAAGGGGGAGCCCATAAAAACAAATTTGATTATTTGATTAAGAAGCTTACAAAAACATTGTAAACATCATTTGAAGCTTGTTACGACCTTAGTATTTTTACTCTTGTTTATGAAGAAATCTATGAATTTCATAAAAATGATATATCTTGTTCTTAAAGGAACTCTCTAAACAAATCAGGGCTTAACATCACATGCATTTGGTTGGAGACATTTTTATGTACTCTAAGATTAAAGGATTCTCATTTCATTTTTAGGGCTTAACATCCCTTGCAAAATGGATGAGAAATCAATATGTATCATAAGCTTAAGGGAATCTCATTTCATTTTCAGGGCTTAACATCCCTTGTAAAATGGGTGAGAAATCAATACATATGCCATGAACCTAACAGGATCTCATATCATTTCAAGGCTTAACATCCTTTGCAAATGATTGAGAAACATATTGTGGCTAAATTAGACAAAAATGATATTAAATCCATGTTCCTAATAGAATATCTATCTAAAGGGGAGCATAGTATAAAATTAAGGGGGAGAAGAAATATAAAATATTCAACTTGGATATCTTTTTGAAATGACAAAGGGGGAGAAAGAATATAAAATAAAAAATGAGTTTCATTCACTTACAAAACAAGAATGGCTACAAAAGGTAATCTTCAGGTATGAAACTCACATGCTTTATATTTCCTCATTTCATATTTAGGAAATGTTTGTCATCTTCAAAAAGGGGGAGATTGTTGGATAAATTGGACATTATGATAAATCCCTTTGTTTCGATGATGACAAACATTTCATTCTTGTTGATCTAACGTGCTACTTGAGTGTTGCAGGAATGAGGTGGATGACAAAGCTCTAGGGAATCTATATGCTTGAATGATTGTAAATGTCATGAAATGTAATCAATTGTAAACTTGTACAAATATATAATGTACAAGTACTTAGACTTCATGTAAATCAAGCGTTAGATCTTCCCTAGCTAAACACCACACTTAGATAGGTCATCCCCTTCAATAGTGTCACATATGCACACTCATACACACACTTAGTACCTTAGTTGAAACATTGAAACAGGGTCAATCTCGGTCAACAAAGTCCTCGACCGAGACACTCTCGGTCGACAAACTTCTCGACCGAGAATGACCCAAGTAGCCATTAGACACAGCTAACAAGGTAGTTGGCAGTTGGTAATGAACGTTGCTAACACTTGATCCAGAGAGCCTATCGGTCGACAAAACTTCGACCGAGTAGGTGTCTCGGTCGACAATTTATCGACCGAGATGGACTCTGACAGCAACTGCATAATTAATTAACTAGCCGTTGCCAAAGCAACTAAAGTGTACCTAACGGCTAGTTAAGCACTTAGAACCCCCTAGAAAGTGTCTAGAACGTCCTTAAGCACTTTTAGGCCATTCCTATAAATAGGACATGCCTTAGGACACCCAAACACACCTAAGCTACACTTGTGATACACTTGAGCATACACTTACAATTGGCAATCTGTTTTAAGAAATTGAGCAACACTTGCATTGGCGATTTCTCTACTTGCTCTAATTTCGTGTCCTATAGGCTAGTATCTCCTATCCACAACAATCACACGTGCATATACATTGGTTAGGATATCTACACGCTTGATATAGGCAAATCAAGCCTTGTGCTTCAAAGGTTAAGTGTAATTTCCATTTTCCTTCTTGTTCCTTTTATTCTTTGTATTCTCCTTGCTACTCCTAGGGTTGGAGGCTGCGGATTGGAGAAGGTTCTTCTCGGAGGAGAAGGTGGACTTCAAGCTACTTCAAGAAGGCTATTGCAATGGGAAGCTACTTCAAGAAGGCTATTGCAACGGGAAGCTACTTCAGGAGGAAGGTTGCTTCAAGGTTGGTGCAATTACTTCAAGACGAAGGCTGCTTCAAGGTTGGTGCAATTACTTCAAGGTGAAGGCTGCTTGAATGGTTTAGGGAAAGAATTGTAATTTTATGTAAAGTCCTTGCGAGGTAATAAAATTAAATTCTTTCAAAATCCCGGTTGGGTAAGCAACCGGGTAGTGGACTGACTACCTTAGTATTTTCTAAGGTAGGAACCACTCTAAATCCTTGTCCCCTTGTCCAATATTCTTGTGTTTGGTTGTTTGAGTTAAATAATTGTTAAATTAGTTTAAAACCCTATTCACCCCCCCCTCTAGTGGTTTTTCATAAGCAACATAAAACCTTGAGGCATACCATCCAAAATCTCAGATCATTTATAAAACCATTACGTACTAACTCCCAAGGACCTATGAGTATAGAGACGACACATAGGACTATTATCTACAAGACTCGACAGACACCACACTCAACCTGAGTTGTTACCACTGTCCCTACTACTATTCTCCTCCCTCTATAGTACGGTCTCTACCTCCTTGTTCGCATCCTCCAAAAAATTGTGGAACCCACGGGGTGAGATGATTGTCTTAGTGAGAGATATAACTCTCCACTAACAATGTTATTATCATAGATAAATAGTATAAAACTCAGTAGAGGATCTTTTATATTAATAATCAAGATCAATTACTGTTTATAAGCATAACATAGCAATATCATCTTTAAAAGTAATGCAACTATCTAAGATAGAGCAATAATCATCGATTCACTTTATAAGGAATACAAACAACACATATAATGTCTATCTATTTAAGAGGTATAAAAGTAATGTAACATCAACCAATGTTTCTGTATTCAATCCTCAAGAAGATACCCTACACTTCTAATTACATATTTACAGTCACACTTATGCCCAGAGGAGATGAGGTATACCGCTCATGCTCAACTGACCACGGCTACGTTAAGCATCGATACCATACAAGGTCAATGGAAGAGTCAGTTGCGAAGACCTCACCCGTCTCAGTCAGTACGAGACCACTAGTAGTGACCACATGTCAAACTACAACTAGCTTGCCAGGGTATAGCGGCATCTTCGCTAAAGAGCTACAGCCGCAGCATGCACTCTCTTTGGGGAGATATCACATTAATCCCCAGTACATTTTCATCAGGGTGATCACACGGCAATCATCGGGGAGATAACACACCAATCCCCATCTAGACGTCAGGATATGTTCGTCCATCACCCCCACATATTCAAAAATATGCATTTCAAGTTAAACTCATTTCACCATTCAGCAAGTCCTGACACCGAATGGATCTATGGCCTAGGCAACTACATGATAAGGTTCCACTTGATTAATTAGGTGTATTACAGTATCTTTTAGCATCAATCAAGTTACAAGCATGAATTATAACAGATGCTACAAAGAAAGGTGTAATACATTTATCAAGTACTTTCAAAATCTTTATAACACTTTGAATGCATAACACTTGGGATCTCAGTCCCTTATCACATTACTAGGAATTCTCATCCCTTAACATTGTCATCATCTTGATTGCTAGATCTGGGTATTCAAACCCTTAGTTCAATACTGAACATTATTACCTCTTATCATGTAACTATTACCTATAGGTCCTTAGACCAGGTATACATTATACTTGTTGCACAATTATTTCACATGGCTCACAAGGCTCATTTAATCTATATCATATGAAACATAATAGCTCATGCTTGGCTATGTTCATCATATCATGATACCTACATGGTTAGTCTTTCATGATAGAAATAATTATCAAGTACATATCACTGCCATGCAACATAAGAGAAATACAACCTTCCAATTATTAGGGTTAGGGTCTCCCTCTTCACTGATTAGGATTTCAAGTTCATATTATCAATAATCAAAACCCTAATTCACATTATTAAGAATCAAAACCCTGATTCGTAGCTCCATATATACTAGGAACATATATTGATATCACAAGTATTCAATCATACTTGTTCATTCTCATCATTTATTATTAAATGATTATTACATAAAGTATGAGTTTCTCTCTCATCCTCTCTAGGATATTGGTTACAACATGCTTTCAAGTTGGCTCAATCCTTCTGTCAAGGTACATTGGCCTACCTTTATCAAAAAGCATTGAACTCTATACATCTTAATGTATCATTTGACATAACACACTTCATGTGTTACTCAATCAAGTATATTGGATTGAGGTGCTTCCACCATATCGGGCATGAGGTGTGTGCTTGCTTGCATATCGCCCAAGAGGTGTGTGCTTGCTTCCATACCGGGCAAGAGGTGTGTGTATGTTTATCCTATCGGGCATGAGGTGTGTGTATGCTCATCATATCGGGCAAGAGGTGTATGTGTACTTACCATATCGGGCATGAGGTGTATGTGTGCTTCTATATCACCCAAGAGATGTATCCATGATCACCATATCGCGCATAAGGTGCATATGTGTGTGTGTCACCATATCGGGTTACTCAAATTAGGGTTTGGCATATCGGGTTAGACCCTTATGCTCACACCTTCTCAAACCTTCATGGAATCGGCCTCCCCTTCACCATGTGTTAAGTGATATTCTAGACAACTGAATAGTCTCAACCAACCCAAGTATAAAAACTTATAGGGGTGTGGGGTTCTAAGGTATATCAGGTTTCATATCACCATTTAGGGTTTCAACACCATATCGGGTTAAAGGTGTATACTTGACACCATATTGTGCATAAGGTGTGTGGTTGACACCATATTGTGCATGAGATGTTTGTATGTGTCACTCATATCGTCCATGAGGTGTAAACTCATCACTATATCATGCATGAGGTGGGTACTTGGATCACTTATATCGGTTTGCTCATAATTTAGGGTTTGTCATATCGGGTTAGAGGTGCTTCTACCCGATATCGGTATGTACCATGATGAGGTCATCATCTTCAAGCTCAAGACCTTCATTATTACTATTCTAGTTCATGGACAACAGGTCCAAGCAACTATTAGGACTCATAGATTCATCAATTATTCAAGAAAACTCGAAATTGAAAGTAGATCAACAAGTATAGTAAGATTGATGGTGAATAATAACATGATTGGGTTCAAGTTATATAACCCACCTTAAGAACAAATTCAAAGCTCCAAGATCCAAAGCTTCACATTCCCAAGGTTTAAGATGAACTTATCATATATCCAAGACTCATTCACAACTCCTCTACATGCAAGCAATCACCATAGTTAAGAACTTGATGGAGAAGAAAAGAAAGAAAGAATCACAACCCGAGATCATGCTTTATCCAAGGTTGAAGATGACCATGGCTTCACCTTAAAGATTAAGGTTCAAGCTCCTCCTTGGTCCTCAACTCTATGCATGATATCTAAGAGAAATAGAGTGATAATGGTTCAAAAATATTCACTAGTAAGTGAAAGGAGTGGTATATATAATTGAGGCTCATGAGAAAGAGTGTATAAGAGGTGCCATCACCTTACACTACTAGGTGCCACGTGTCCATGCATGGTTGAAACGTGTCCATGCACACATATTTATCTTGACATGTGAAACTCTTAAGGATAATTTATGGATAATATTTCGGCCATTAGTTATCTTTTTGATAAAGATATTTCAACTCAACATCACTTTATTCACAAACAATACACTTTTCCTAAGGAAAGTTGTAAACTGATATCCATCACCTCATTGAGGTGCTTAACCCATCATGGTCTTTTCCAAGATTTGACAAAACGATATGGGACCTACTCTATGGATCCTTGGCCGATAGGCACTCCCATATAACCTCTACAACTCGATACAACCCAATACAACTCAATTAGGGTTTCAAATACACAACTCTTCTTGGTCTTTCCATCACCAAGAATGCTATCACTCAAATATTATTCAAACATGGTTTATCCTTCTTTCTCTCTCCTCTAGATGATGCCAAGATAGAGTGAGTACATTCTAACGGTGGTAATTTGCATATCAACCCTACATTTTGGGTAAATTGCAAATTGCACCAAAACTGGTACACAAGGCACAAGCATTATTCAAACAAGCTTCAAATTGGAACTTAGGCTTTCCACAAGCCACCCATTAGCATGATTCTCCATCTTATGATGCTAAAACACTTGAAGCATCTTTGAAATGTGACATATTACAATATAACCCCTCATCTTGGGTAAATTGCAATTTACACCCAAACTATCATATAATGCACAAACAGTTTGCAAATAAGCTCAAACTTGAAATTAAACTCAAGGAGAGTCTTAATTACTTTTCAAAAGTTTAAAACAAGTTTATAGATAATTTACTTAAGCAAAAATTCTAGGTTTATGACATAACCTAGGTCAGGGATGTTACAATTATCAACCCCTAACAAGGATTTCATCCTCAAAATCTCAAGAGAAAAGAGAAGGGTACTTCCTCCTCATTTCTTCCTCCAGCTCCCATGTGGCTTCTTCGGCGCCATAGTGATGTTAGAGAACTTTCACAAGAACTATGTCTTTCTTTTTCAACTTCTTGATTCTTCTATCAAGAATCATCATTGGACCTTCCACGTAGGATATATCCTCATTCAATTCTACCTCTACATGTTGCAACACCAACTCTGTATCAGGATGACACTTTCTCAGCATAGGAATATGAAACACTAGATGTAGTCTATGTAACTCAGGTGGCAATTCCAACCTATAGGCTACTCTTCCAATCTATGATGTCACTGGATAAGGTCCCATAAATCTAGGAGCTAACTTACCCTTCTTCCCAAATCTGAGAACACCTTTCCAAGGAGAGACCTTGAGATACACTCTGTCACCAACTTGGAATTCTAAAGGTCTACGGCATTTTTCGGCATACGACTTCTATCTATCTTGTGCAGCCTTCAATTGTTGTTGTATTACTTTAATCTTTTCAGTTGTTTGTTGCACTAATTCAGGATTCAGAAGTTGGTATTCTCCTGTCTCATACTAGCATAACTAAGATCTATAACATCTACCATATAATGCTTCATATGGTGCCATATCAATACTAGTCTGATAACTATTATTGTAGGCAAACTCTATTAAGCTCAAGTGTAAGTCCCAACTTCCTACAAACTGAAGAACACATGCCTGAAGTAAGTCCTTGAAAGTCTATATAGTCCTTTCAGATTGTCCATCTGTCTGAGGGTGAAAAGTTGTGCTAAACTTTAACTACGTACCCAAGGCTTTATGTAGTCGTTTCCAAAAATGACTTGTCAATTGGGGACCTCTATCAGGCACAATTGTAGCTCAAACTCTGTGTAACCACACTATATCATCTATCTAGATTTGTGCAAGTTTTTTAGCAGTATAGGTTGTTTTAATAGGAATAAAATGTGTTTACTTAGTCAACCTATCAACTATCACCCAAATGGAATCATGACTTTTGGCTATTCTGGGTAGACCAACCACAAAGTCCATTGTCATGTGATCCCATTTCCACTGTGGTATAGGTAAGGGTTGCAATGTTCCTGGAGGCTTCTGGTGTTCTTCTTTAACTTGTTGACACACTGGACACCTCACAACAAACTCAGCTACATCCTTCTTCAAACGAGGCCACCAATACATATCTTTTAAGTTATGATACATTTTATTACTCCATGCATGCATTGCATACATGGATGAATGAGATTCCTCCATAACTATCTTTCTTAAGTCATTGGCATCATGTACTACCATTCTACCATGGTAACAGACTACCTCATCCTCTGACTCATGAAAATTGTCCCATTTCTCACTACCATACTCTGACCTGATTTGTTGAATCACAGTATCAGCCTGTTGTGCCTCTTTAATCTGTTGTCTCATAGTAGGTTTCACATGCATCTCGGCTAGTAATCATGCTAACAAAGATACTTCTAACTATACATTCATATGTCTCAAAGAGACAAACATGTCCCATTTAAAGCACATTAAAGAATTCAATTGTGCTTTATCTATGGGTGGAGATGAAGATTTTCTACTCAGTGCATCTACCACTACATTAGCTTTTCCTAGATGATAATCAATTGTACAATCATAGTCCTTGATTAATTCCATCCAGCAATGTTGTCTCATGTTCAACTCATGATGTGAAAATATGTACTTTAAGTTTTTATGGTTTGTGAAAATCTGACATGTTTCTCCATAAAGATAATGCCTCCAAATATTCAATGTGTGGACCACTGCAGCTGATTCTAGATCATGCTTCAGATAATTCTCCTCATGTTTCTTAAGTTGTCAGGAAGCAAAAGAAAATACATGATCACTCTGCATCAGCACACATCCTAGACAATTCTTAGAGGCATCACAGAAAATAATGTATCCCTTTCCCTACTTAGGTAAAGCCAACATAGATGCACTAGTCAACCTTTCTTTCAACAATTGGAAAGAATGCTGACACTTGTCATTCCAGACAAAAGGAACCTCCTTCCTGGTCAACCTAGTTAGGGGTAATGCTATAGAACTAAAGTCTTTAATAAACCTCATGTAGTAACCTGCCCAGACCTAGGAAACTATGAATACGTTGGTGTCTTGGGTTATTCGCACTCTACAACAGACTCCACTTTCTTAGGATCAACACGAATACCTGAAGCAGATATAACGTGTCCTAGAAAAGACAATTCTGACAACCAGAATTCACACTTATTGAACTTAGCATATAACTTGTGTTGTCTCAACAAAATCAAGACTCGATGAAGGTATTGTTTATGTTGTTGAACATCTCTACTGTATATCTGAATACTGTTTATGAAGACCACTATGAACTAATCAAGGAATGGCCGGAAGATTCTATTCATCAGCTCTATGAATGCAGCTGGTGCATTAGTTAGTCCAAACGACATAACTACAAACTCATAATGACCATACCTTGTCCTAAAGGCTGACTTAGGTATGTCATCCTCCTTGATATATAATTGATGATATCCTAACCATAGATCTATCTTAGAGAACATTGTTGCACCATGCAATTGGTCAAATAGATCATCTATCCTTAGCAGAGGATATTTGTTCTTTATAGTCACCTTGTTAAGCTATTTATAGTCTATGCATAATCCCATAGACCCATCCTTCTTTTTAACAAAAAGAAACGGAGCACCCCATGGTGAAGTACTCGGTCAAATGAAACCTTTATCAAGCAACTCCTGTAACGATTTCTTGAGTCCTTCCATCTCAGCATGCGCCATCCTATAAGATGTTTGTGATATTGGTTGTGTACCTATTATATTAATCTCGAAATCCATCTCTCAAGGGGGAGGGATATCTGGAAATTCTTTAGGAAACACATCCTTGAATTCCCTAATAACAGGAACTTCACAAAAGACTAGGACTCTCTGCTTTGGTGTCTACTACATGTGCCAAGAATGCTTCACATCCTTATCACATCAATCTCTCAGCTACCATTGCTGACACTAGACATGTTGGAAGAATCTTTCTGTCCCCCTGAAAGACCCATGTCTCATCACCGTCTGCAAACATAGCTTGCTTAGAACCACAATCCAAGACAACCTTATACTTTTCTAGTGTATCCATCCCAAGAATTACATCAAACTCGTGCATCTCAAGTGGTATAAGATCCACATGAATGTTGTGTTCTGAAAAAGAAAGAACACAAGGAGAACATACCTCCTTCAACACTGCAGATCCGACTAACAGAGTTTCTTATAATAGATTATCTGCTCTACAACTGACAGTCGTATTACAGTCATGAATCACTTCTCAAGTGATAAAGGAATGTATCACACCTAGATCAATCAAAATAGATATGAAGTAGGATGAAGACATATCAGAATGAAACAATTCCACCTGACCTGTCATGACCCATGGATTGACTACTACCTTCGGCTGATTCATATCATAGAATCTTGATGTTTCTTGTTGTTGACTTCGTGCTCTGTTGTTTGGTGCAAATGAACTTTCTTGGGATGCATGTCCACGTCCTTGTGTGCCATTGCTAAACTATTGCCTCTGAGAGCCTTGTTGACTCTGCCTTTGTGGTTGGGTTACCTCCATGTCTCTAACTGGACAATCCTTTATCAGATGTCATGTCTGCCCACACTTGAAGCAGTCTCTGTTCTCCCATTGCGGTAGATGGTCTTGACACTGACATTGATGTTGTACTATGGGATCCACTTGGCAGAAAACTATAGCCTCTACCCTTGCTTGATGTCCACTATATCTTAGCATTAAACCTCTGTGGTGCTACTGGTGCAAGAAACCTCAATTTCTTGAAACTTCCAGACCACTGTCCCTAGAACTAGGCAGGTACTTTCCTACTATTAGCCTCATGTTTCTCACTCACAGACCTCTCTATCTGCCTAACTGACTCCACAAAGGTGGAAAACTTCCCTCTATTCTCTAGAGCAGCTACATGTGTGGTTAACTCAGTGTTCAGACCCTTCTCAAAATGCCAAAAACTCTCCTCATTCGTAGTAGCCATGTGTGGAAAAAACCACAGAAGCTCCAAAAACTTTGCTTCATACTCACTAATATTCATTGGTCCTTATTTAATTTGCTCAAACTGTGAGATTTTATCATCCAGATAAGTCATGGGAAAGTATCTACTGACAAACTCACATCAGATTTCCTGCCATCCGATCTCAACACTAGGTCTTTTCTCTTCTTCAATGGCCCACCAATGGCCAGCGCTTCCTTTTAAAAGGTACACAGCATGCCTAAATTTAACAATTTATGGGATGCTAAGGATTCTAAAGGCTTTTTCCAGTTCAGTGAGCCATGAATCCACGTCTGTTGGGTCAGGTGTACCGACATATTCAGTGGATCCTACCCGGTGTAACCGCTCAAAGGTTTTTCCAGATCCATGTCCCTCATTTGAAACTGGTGCCCTAGGTGCTGGTGTTGGCATCCGATCTTCCATATGTGTCATTGTGGTCATGAACTGCCTGAAAAGAGCATGAAAGGCTGGGTTTTCTAGTATGACTTGATCAAGCTGAGGATTCTCAGGCACTGATTCCTCTCTTTCTTGATCCCTTGCACCTCCTCCTAGTGCAGCAACACTGCTCTCAACAACATGCTCTTCGTGTGCTCCAGCCATCTTTCAGCTTTATTTCTTCTCCTATATGAGCACAAGTCACTATAAGATAAACTGGAGGACACTAGAACATACTCAACAACCTTAATCCTATGTCTCTGTAGACTCAACGAACCTTAGGCTCTGATACTAAAACTTTGTGATGACCCGACCTTCCGAGCCGCCACAACAGTAAATTAATTATGTGGAATAACCATTAGCAGCAGATTAATGAAAATCACCAAAAATTAAAACTATTTTGCAAAGAGATCCATTTCCAGGAAACTCTTAAAGAAAGAAACAAAGCAATATATACATCATGGTTCACATTGTACATACATTGTACCATCTCATCTCGAGGATGCCATATACCGGTTGCTCTGCCCAAACATATACATAAGCAACATAAAACCTTGAGGCATACCAGCCAAAATCTCAGATTGTTTATAAAACCATTACGTACTAACTCCTAAGGACCGGAGAGTACAAATACGACACATAGGACTTCTATCTACAAGACTCGATAGACACCACACTCAACCTGAGCTATTAGTGTTGTCCCTACTGATGTTCTCCTCCCTCTGTAGTACGGTCTCTACCTCCTCATCTGCATCCTCCTAAAAATTGTGGAACCCACGGGGTGAGACGATTGTCCCAGCGAGAGATATAACTCTCCACCAACAATGTTATCATCATAGATAAATAGTATTAAACTGAGCAGAGAATCTTTTATATTAATAATAAAGATTAATTATTGGTTATAAGAAAAATAGAGCAATTTCATCTTTAAAAGCAATGTATCTATCTAAGATAGATCAATAATCATTGATTCACTTTATAAGGAATACGAAGAATACATATAACGTCTATCTATTTAAGGGGTATAAAAGTAATGTAACATCAACCAAATGTTTTCGTATTCAATCCTCAAGCAGATACGCTACATGGCTGATTACATATTTACAATCACACGTATGCCCAGAGGAGATGAGGTATACTGCTAATTCTCCAACCGACCACGGCTACGTAAAGCATCAGTACCATACAAGGTCAATGGAAGAGTTGGCTGCCAAGACCTCACCCGTCTCGGTTAGTATGAGACCACTGGTAGTGACCACGTGTCAAACTCCAAATAGCTTGTCAGGGTATAGCGACATCTTCACTAAAGAGCTATAGTCGTAGCATGCACTCTCTTTTGGGAGATATCACATCAATCCCCAGTACATTTTCATCAGGGCAATCACATGGCAACCCTAGCATTCACCGGGGAGATAACACATCAATCTCCATCTGGACGTCAGGATATGTTCCTCCATCACCCCGACATATTCAAAAATAGGCATTCCGAGTTAAACTGGTTTCACCATTCAACAAATCCTGACACTGAATGGATCTATGACATGGGAAACTACATGATAAGGTTTCACTTGATTAATTAGGTGTATTACAGTATCTTTTAGCATCAATCAAGTTACAAGCATGAATTATAATGGATGCTACGAAGAAAGGTGTAATACATTTATTAAGTACTTTCAAAATCTTTGGAACACTTTGAATGCATAACACTCGGGATCTCATTCCCTTATCACATTACTGGGAATTCTCATCCCTTAACATTATCATCATCATGATTGTTAGATCTTGGTATTCAAACCCTTAGTTCAGTACTGAACATTGTTACCTCTTATTGGGTAACTATTACCTCTAGGTCCTCAGACCAGGTATACATTATACTTGTTGCACAAGTATTTCACATGGCTCACAAGGCCCATTTAATCAGTATCATATGAAACATCATAGCTCATACCTAGCTATGTTCATCATATCATGATACCTGCATGGTTAGTCTTTCATGATAGAAACAATTATCAAGTACATATCACTACCATGCAACATATGAGAAATACAACCTTCTCTTTATTAAGGTTAGGGTTTCCCTATTCACCAATCAGGGTTTCAAGTGCATATTATCAAGAATCAAAACCCTAATTCATATTATTAAGAATCAAAACCATGATTCGTAGCTCCATATATATTAGGAACATATATCGATATCATAAGTATTCAATCATACTTGTTCACCCTCATCATTTATCATTAAATGATTATCACATAAAGTATGAGTTTCTCTCTCATCCTCTCTAGGATATTGGTTACATCATACTTAATCAAGTTGTCTCAATCCTTCTTTCAAGGTACATTGGCCTACATTTATCAAAAAGCATTGAACTATATACATCTTAATGTATCATTTGACATAACACACTTCATGTGCTACTCAATCAAGTATATTGGATTGAGGTTCTTCCACCATATCAGGCATGAAGTGTGTGCATGCTTCCATATTGCCCAAGAGGTGTGTTCTTGCTTCCATATCGGGCAAGAGGTGTGTGTATGCTTATTCTATCGGGCAAGAGGTGTGTGTATTCTTATTCTATCAGGCATGAGGTGTGTGTATGCTCATCATATCGGGAAAGAGGTGTATGTTTACTTACCATATCGGGCATGAGGTGTATGTGTGCTTCTATATCACCCAAGAGGTGTATACTTGATCACCATATCATGCATAAGGTGTATATGTGTGTGTTACCATATCGGGTTACTCAAATTAGGGTTTGGCATATCGGGTTAGACCCTTATGCTCATACCTTCTCAAACCTTCAAGGTATTGGCCTCCCCTTCACCATGTGTTAAGTGATAGGCTAGACAACTGAATAGTCTTAACCAACCCAAGTATACAAACTGATAGGGGTGTGGGGTTCCAAGGTATATCAGGTTTCATATCACCATCTAGGGTTTCAATGCCATATCGGGTTAAAGGTGTACACTTGACACCATATCGTGCATAAGGTGTGTGTTTGACACCATATCGTGCATGAGGTGTGTGTATGTGTCACTCATATCATCCATGAGGTGTAAACTCATCACTATATCATGCATGAGGTGGGTACTTGGATCACTTATATCAGGTAGCTCATAATTTAGGTTTTGTCATATCGGGTTAGAGGTGCTTCTACCCGATATCGGTTTGTGCCATGATGAGGTCATCATCTTCAAGCTCAAGACCTTCGTTCTTACTGTTCTACTTCATGGACAATAGGTCCAAGAAACTGTTAGGACTCATAGATTCATCAATTATTCAAGAAAACTCGAAATTGAAAGTAGATCATCAAGTATAGCAAGATTGATGGAGAAGAATAACATGATTGGGTTCAAGTTATATAACCCGCCTTAAAAACAACTTCAAAGCTCCAAGATCCAAATCTTCACGTTCCCAAGGTTGAAGATGAACTTATCATAGATCCAAGACTCGTTCAAAACTCCTCTACATGCAAGGAATCACCATAGTTAAGAACTTGATGAAGAAGAAAAGAAAGAAAGAATCACAACTCGAGATCATGTTTTATCCAAGGTTGAAGATGACCATGGCTTCACCTTAAAGCTTAAGTTTTGAGATCCTCCTTGCTCCTCAACTCTATGCACGATATCTAAGAGAAATAGGGTGATAATGGTTCAAAAAGACTCACTAGTAGGTGAAAGGAGGGGTATATATAATTGAGGTTCATGGGAGAGAGTGTATAAGAGGTGTCATCACCTTACACTACTAGGTGCCACGTGTCCATGCATGGTTGACACATGTCCATGAACATGTATTTATATTGACATGAAAAACTCTTGAGGATAATCTAGGGATAAGATTTTGTCCATTAGTTATCTTGTTGAGCAAGATATTTCAACTCAACATCACTTAATTCACAAACTGATACACTTTTTCTAAGGAAAGTTGTAAATTGATATCCATCACCTTCTTGAGGTGTTAACCCATAATGGTCTTTGCCAAAATTTTACAAAATGATATGGGACCTTCTCTATGTCTCTTTGGCCGATAGGCACTCCCATATAAGCTCTACAACTCGATACAACCCAATACAACTCGATTCGAGTTTCAAATACACAACTCTTCTTGGTCTTTTCATCACCAAGAATGCTATCACACAAATATGATTCAAACATGGTGTCTCCTTCTTTATATCTCCTCCAGATGATTCCAATAAAGAGTAAGGACATTCTAGAGGTGGTAATTTTCATTTCAACCCTACATTTTGGCTAAATTGCAAATTGCACCAAAATTGGTACACAAGGCACAAGCATTATTCAAACAAGCTTCGAATTGGAAGTTAGGCTTTCCGCAAGCCACCCCTTAGTATCATTATCTCTCTTATGATGCTAAAAAACTTGAAGCATGTTCAAAATGTAACATATTACAATATAACCCCTCATCTTGGGTAAATTGTAATTTACACCCAAACTATCATATAATGCACAAACAGCTTGCAAATAAGCTTAAACTTGAAATTAAACTCAAGGAGAGTTCTAATTACTTTTCAAAAGATTAAAACAAGTTTATATATAATTTACTTAAGCAAAACTTCCAGGTTTATGGCATAACCCAGGTCAGGGATGTTACAATTATCAACCCCTAACAGGGATTTTGTCCCCGAAATCTCAAGATAAAAGAGAAGGGTACTTCCTCCTCATTTCTTCCTCCAGCTCCCATGTGGCTTCTTCAACACCACGGTGATGCCAGAGAACTTTCACAAGAACTATGTCTTTCTTTTTCAACTTCTTGATTCATCTGTCAAGAATCATCATTGGACCTTCCACATAGGATATATCCTCATTCAATTCTACCTCTACAGGTTGCAACACCAACTCTCTATCAGGATGACACTTTCTCAGCATAGATATATGAAACACTGGATGTATTCTATGTAGCTCAGGTGGAAATTCCAACCTATAGGCTACTTCTCCAATACGTGCTATCACCAGGTAAGGTCCCATAAATCTAGGAGCTAACTTACCCTTCTTCCCAAATATGAGAACACCTTTCCAAGGAGAGACCTTGAGATACACTGTGTCTCCAACTTGGAATTTTAAAGGTCTACAGTGTTTATCAGCATATGACTTCTGTCTATCCTGTGCTGCCTTCAATTGTTGTTGTATTACTTTAATCTTATCAGTTGTCTGTTGCACTAATTCAGGATTTAGAAGTTGGTATTTTCTTATCTCATACCAGCATAATGGATATCTACAATGTCTACCATATAATGCTTCATATGGTGCCATATCAATACTAGTCGGATAACTATTATTGTAGGCAAACTCTATTAAGCTCAAGTGTAAGTCCCAACTTCCTACAAACTAAAGAACTACATGCCCTAAGCAAGTCCTCCAAAGTCTGTATAGTCCTTTCATATTGTCCATCTGTCTGAGGGTGAAAAGTCATCCTAAACTTTAACTGCATACCCAAGGCTTTATGTAGTCATTCCCAAAAAATGACTTGTAAATTGGGGACCTCTATCAGACACAATTGTAGCTAGAACTCAGTGTAACCGCACTATCTCATCTATGTAGATTTGTGCAATTTTTTCAACAGTATAGTTTGTTTTAACATGAAGGAAATGTGTTGACTTAGTCAACCTATCAACTATCACCCAAATGGAATCATGACTTTTAACTATTATGGGTAGACCAACCACAAAGTCTATTGTCATGTGATCCCATTTCCACTATGGTATAGGTAAGGGTTGCAATGTTCTTGTAGGATTTTGGTGTTCTGCTTTAACTTACTGACACACTGGACACCTCATAACAAACTCAGCTACATCCTTCTTCAAACTAGGCCACAAATACATATCTTTTAAGTTATGATACATGTTAGTCCTCCCTAGATGCCTTGCATGCATGTATGAATGAGCTTCCTCCATAACTACCTTTCTTAATTCATTGGCATCAGGTACAACCATTCTACCACGGTAACAAACTACCTCATCCTCTAACTCATGGAAACCGTCTCATTTCTCACTACCATACTCTGACCTGATCTGCCAAATCACAGTATCAACCTATTGTGCATCTTTAATATGTTATCTCATAGTAGGTTTCACATGCATCTCAGCTAGTAATCCTGCTAAAAAATATAATTCTAATTGTACATTCATATGTATCAAAGAGACAAACATGTCTCGTTTAAAGCACATTAAAGAATTCAAATATTCTTTATCTATAGGTAGAGATGAAGATTTTCTACTCAATGCATCTACCGCTACATTAGCTTTTCCTGGATGATAATCAATTGTACAATTGTAGTCCTTGATTAATTCCATCCAGTGACGTTGTCTCATGTTCAACTCATGCTATGAAAAGATGTACTTTAAGTTTTTATGGTCTGTGAAAATATGACATGTTTCTCCATAAAGATAATGCCTCCAAATCTTCAACGCGTGGACCACTGTAGCTGATTCTAGATCATGCTTTGGATAATTCTCCTCCTATTTCTTAAGTTGTTGGGAAGAAAAAGAAACTACATGATCACTCTGCATTAGCACACATCCTAGACCATTCTTAGAGGCATCATAGAAAATAATGTATCTCTTTCCCTGCTCAGGTAAAGCCAACACAGGTGCACTAGTCAACCTTTCTTTCAACAACTGGAAAGAATGTTGACACTTGTCATTCCAAACAAAAGGAACATCCTTCCTGGTCAACCTAGTTAGGGGTAATGCTATAGAACAGAAGTCTTTAATAAACCATATGTAGTAACCTGCCAGACCTAGAAAACTATGAATATTAGTTGGTGTCTTGGGCTGTTCCCACTCTACAACAGACTCCACTTTCTTAGGATCAACACAAATTCCTGAAGCAGATATAACATGTCCTAGAAAAGACACTTCTGACAACCAGAATTCGCACTTGTTGAACTTAGCATATAACTTGTGTTGTCTCAACAAATTCAAGGCTTGACGAAGGTGTTGTTCATGTTGTTGACAATCTCTAGTGTATATCAGGATGTCGTCTATGAAGACCACTATGAACTAATCAAGGAAAGGTCGGAAGACTCTATTCATTATCTCCATGAATGCAGTTGGTGCATTAGTTAGTCCAAATGACATAATTACAAACTCATAATTACCATACCTTATCCTAAAGGCAGACTTAGGTATGTCATCCTCCTGGATACGTAATTGATGATATACTGACCTTAGATCTATCTTAGAGAACATTGTTGCACCATGCAACTGGTTAAACAGATCATCTATCCTTGGAAAAGGATATTTGTTCTTTATAGTCACCTTGTTAAGAAGTCTATAGTCTATGCATAATCTCATAGACCCATCCTTACTTTTAACAAAAAGAATTGGAGCACCCCATGGCAAAGTACTCGGTCAAATGAAACCTTTCTCAAGCAACTCCTATAACTATTTCTTGAGTTCTGCCATCTCACTAGGCGCCATCCTATAAGGTGTTTGTGATATTGGTTGTGTACCTAAAATTAAATTAATCTCAAAATCAATCCCTCGAGGGGGTGGGATATCTGGAAATTCTTCAAGAAACACATCCTTGAATTCCCTGATAATAGGAACTTCAGAAAGACTAGGACTCTCTGCTTTGGTGTCTACCACATGTGCCAAGAATTCTTCACATCCTTATCACATCAGTCTCTCAGCTACCATTGTTGACACTAGACAGGTTGGAAGAATCTTTCTGTCCCCCTGAAAGACCCATGTCTCGTCACTGTCTGTGAACATAACTTGCTTGGAACCACAATCCAATACAACCTTATACTTTTCTAGTGTATCCATCCCAAGAATTACATCAAACCCGTGCATCTATCAAGTGGCATAAGATCCACCTAAATTTTGCGTTCTGAAAAAGAAAGAACACAGGGAGAGCATACCTCCATCAACACTACAGATCCGACTAACGGAGTTTCTAATAATAGATTCTCTACTCTACGACTGACAGTCATATTGCAGTCATGAATCACTTCTCGAGTGATAAAGGAATGTGTCACACCCAGATTAATTAAAATAGATATGAAGCACGATGAAGACATATTAGAATGAAACAATTCCATCTGGCCTGTCACGACTCATGGATTGACTACTGCCTTCGGCTGATTCATAGCATAGAATCTTGTCATTGCTTGTTGTAACATCCCTGACCTGGGTTATGCCATAAACCTAGAATTTTTTTTTCTTAATTAAATTATCTATAAAGTAGTTTTAATCTTTTAAAAAGTAATTAAGACTTTCTTTGAGTTTAATTTCAAGTTTGAGCTTATTTCCAAACTGTTTGTGCATTATATGATAGTTTGGGTGTAAATTGCAATTTACCCAAGATGAGGGGTTATATAGTAATATGTCACATTTTGAACATGCTTCAAGTGTTTTACCATCATAACATACAGAATGATGCTAAGGGGTGGCTTGTGGAAAACCTAAGTTCCAAGTTGAAGCTTGATTGAATAATGCTTGTGCCTTGTGTACCAGTTTTGGTGCAATTTGCAATTTACCCAAAATGTAGGGTTGATATGCAAATTAACACCTCTAGAATGTCCTTACTCTATCTTGGCATCATTTGGAGGGGATATAAAGAAGGAGACACCATGTTTGAATCATATTTGAGTGATAGCATTCTTGGTGATGAAAAGACCAAGAAGAGTTGTGTATTTGAAACCCTAATTGAGTTGTATTGGGTTGTATCGAGTTGTAGAGCTTATATGGGAGTGCTTATCGTCCAAGGAGCCAAAGAGAAGGTCTCATATCGTTTTGTAAACTATTGGAAAGCACAATTATGGGTTAATAACCTCAAGGAGGTGATAGATATCGGTTTACAACTTTCCTTAGAAAAAGTGTATCGGTTTGTGAATAAAGTGATGTTGAGTTGAAAAATCTTACTCAACAAGATAACTAATGGCCGAAATCTTATCCCTAGATTATCCTTAAGAGTTTTGCATGTCAAGATAAATATGTGTGAATGGACACGTGTCAACCATGCATGGACACATGGCACCTAGTAGTGTAAGGTGATGACACCTCTTATATAACTTGAACCCAATCATGTTATTATTCACCATCAATCTTGCTATACTTGATGATCTACTTTCAATTTCGAGTTTTCTTGAATAATTGATGAATATATGAGTCCTAACAGTTTCTTGGACCTTTTGTCCATGAACTAGAATAGTAAGAAGGAAGGTCTTGAGCTTGAAGATGATGACCTCATCATGGCACAAACTGATATTCACTACTACAGAAATAGCGCTCAGTGTCGCTTTTCTGGGCATCGGTTATTTCAGACAACCGAAGCCTATAATATTCGACGTCGGTTATTTATAAAAACTGACGTCTATATTCGAAGACCATCCAGACACGGGTACCGCTTTGTATTCAGCGTCAGCTGAGTGTAACCAACCGACGCCTAAAGGCGCCCGCGAAATCCAATTTCCGAGCAAAACAAATCTGGGTCACATACAGCGTCGGTTGTTTAACAATTCACCGACGCCTATGTGAAATGAAATTTTTCGCGAAAAGTTCCACTTTCGGTGTCGGTTATCCTCGGATAACCGACGCTGATAATAGTTCCCGCCAATTAATTTGGGGTAAAGATTGTCTAATTGGACGTCGGTTATTACGATCAACCGACGCTGAAGATAATAGGCGTCGGTTGTACTAGATAACCGACGTCGTTGACCGACTTAATAGAGGCCCGATCACCTGACTCTTCCCCCTTTCTTCCTGTTTCATCGATTCTCCTACATGTGCGCTGCTCGTCGCCGCTCTCCCAAAATCGCCGCCTGGTGCCTGGTGCCTGCTGCTTCTCGCTCGCCGCCGACGATCCCTGCTGCTGCTCTGCGTCACCGCCGCCACCCGCCGCCTTCCTCCTTGCACCGCCGCCGCCCGCTCCTTCCTCCCTGCTCACGCCCTACTGCGGCGTTGTCTTCTTGCTTGCCTCCACTGCTCACAAGGTATTAGCCGTAGCACCTTCTTCCTTGTCTTCTTCCTTGCCGCCCGCTGCTCTGCTCTGCTTGCTGCTCTGCTCTCCTTGTTGTTCTACTTCTTTCACTGAGAACTGAGAAGAATGGCCTACCACGGCCGTGTTTGATTTGATTTAAACCCTAATTTGATTTAAACTTGTCCATTCTAGCATCCTAATTTGATTTGATTAAACACTAACATTGATGAAACCCTAACATCAATTGTGATGAAAGCCTAACATGTACATATCTATTATTGTGTTTGTTGGCCTAGAAACCCGTCCAAGATTGACTCATTAGGAGTAAATCTTGGATAGTCCCCAGTTTGGGACTGTTCTTGAACACCTAATCTCACTTAGGATGTAAGTGTATAATGTGTATTGGGTTTTCGAGAAAATTTCGGTAGCATTTCCCCATTTGTTCTCTAAGTACATATGTACTTAGAGAACAGTGGGGAAATGCTTCCGAAATTTTCTCGAAAACCCAATACACATTATACACTTACTAGTGAGATTAGGTGTTCAAGGATGGGATAGGTGGTACACATTTATTATATATAAGAATGACATCACATGTGTTTGTTGGCCTAAAAAGTGAACAATCATTGTTCTTTATATTACTTGTACATTGGTATAAATTAGAATGAACAATCACTAAATTATATACTGTTTGTATGGAGTCCGGCTTCATTGTAGATATCTATTATTGTGTTTGTTGGCCTAGAAACCCGTCCAAGATTGACTCATTAGGAGTAAATCTTGGATAGTCCCCGGTTTGGGATTGTTCTTGAACACCTAATCTCACTTAGGATGTAAGTGTATAATGTGTATTGGGTTTTCGAGAAAATTTCGGCAGCATTTCCCCGTTTGTTCTCTAAGTACATATGTACTTAGAGAACAGCGGGGAAATGCTGCCGAAATTTTCTTGAAAACCCAATACACATTATACACTTACTAGTGAGATTAGGTGTTCAAGGATGGGATAGGTGGTACACATTTATTATATATAAGAATGACATCACATGTGTTTGTTGGCCTAGAAAGTGAACAATCATTGTTCTTTATATTACTTGTACATTGGTATAAATTAGAATGAACAATCACTAAATTATATATTGTTTCTATGGAGTCCGGCTTCATTGTAGATATCTATTATTGTGTTTGTTGGCCTAGAAACACGTCCAAGATTGACTCATTAGGAGTAAATCTTGGATAGTCCCTGGTTTGGGACTGTTCTTGAACACCTAATCCTTAGGATGTAAGTGTATAATGTGTATTGGGTTTTCGAGAAAATTTCGGCAGCATTTCCCCGTTTGTTCTCTAAGTACATATGTACTTAGAGAACAGCGGGGAAATGCTGCCGAAATTTTCTTGAAAACCCAATACACATTATACACTTACTAGTGAGATTAGGTGTTTAAGGATGGGATAGGTGGTACACATTTATTATATATAAGAATGACATCACATGTGTTTGTTGGCCTAGAAAGTGAACAATCATTGTTCCTTATATTACTTGTATATTGGTATAAATTAGAATGAACAATCACTAAATTATATACTGTTTGTATGGAGTCTGGCTTCATTGTAGATATCTATTATTGTATTTGTTGGCCTAGAAACCCGTCCAAGATTGACTCATTAGGAGTAAATCTTGGATAGTCCCCGGTTTGGGACTGTTCTTGAATACCTAATCTCACTTAGGATGTAAGTGTATAATGTGTATTGGGTTTTCGAGAAAATTTTAGTAGCATTTCCCCGTTTGTTCTCTAAGTACATATGTACTTAGAGAACAGCGGGGAAATGTTGTCGAAATTTTCTTGAAAACCCAATACACATTATACACTTACTAGTGAGATTAGGTGTTCAAGGATGGGATAGGTGGTACACATTTATTATATATAAGAATGACATCAAATTATACACTTAGGATGTAAGTGTATACCCTAATCTTTTCCTAATATATACTTGTTTCCTAATATATACTTGTTTTCTCTGATCATAGAATGGATAGACCATGGATGTCCATTCGTAATCATTGCACCCCAGAGTTTATATCTGGTCTTGATCAGTTTATTAGATTTGCCGAGGAACATAGGAAAAAAACCTACAGATAGGTTCTACTGTCCATGTAGGCATTGCGGTAACAACTTGAAAGTCAACACTGGTGAGGAAATCAAAACTCATGTCATGTGCAACGGGATTGTACAAGGCTATACAGAATGGCACTGGCATGGAGAGATTTCAAAATCGAAACCAGTAGATGTCAATAGCAGTGCTTGGGTGGAAGAAGAAATTGCCTCCGATGATGTAAATGTGAACGAACCAGTTCCAGCAGACATCGTTGATGCGATGTTGGATAGTTGTAGGGTAGAGCACACCGATCCACCTCCTATCTTTAGAAACATTGTGCATGATGCTGAGATACCATTAAACACAGGTTGTGCTAAGTTTACGAAGCTTAGCGCTGTGTTGAGATTGTATAAGTTGAAAGCTAACAATAGATGGAGCGACAAAAGCTTCACTTCATTGTTGACTTTGTTGAAAGAAATGCTTCCTGAAGGAAACGAGCTGCCAATCTCAACATACCAGGTAAAGAAAATGTTGTGCCCAATGGGAATGGAGGCCAAGAAGATACACGCATGCCCGAATGATTGTGTGTTATTTCAAAAGGACTATGTAGATTTGAAATATTGTCCAAAATGTGGTGCGTCAAGGTATAAATTGACGACTTTGGGGGAGTCCAAAACTGGTTCTCCTGCCAAGGTGTTGTGGTATCTACCTATAATATCACGGTTTCAATGCTTGTTTGCAAATCCGAAAGATGCGAAGAATTTGAGGTGGCATGCAGATGTTAAGAAAAATAATGATGGGATCCTACGACATGCGTCTGATTCCCCACAGTGGAAGAAGATTGATCTATTGTACCCCAAATTTGGTGAAGAAGATAAGAATCTAAGACTTGGGCTTTGTACGGATGGGATGAATCCGTACGGGACATTGAGCAGCCAACATAGCACTTGGCCAGTCATGCTTGTTATATACAATCTTCCTCCCTGGATGTGTATGAAAAATAAGTATGTTATGTTGTCGTTGTTGATATTGGGCCCTAAACAACCCTGAAATGATATCGATGTTTATCTTGAACCTTTGATTGATGACTTAAAGAAACTTTGGGCTGAAGGTGTGATGACCTATGATGCTTCAGCAAGAGAGACATTTCGTTTGCACACTATGTTGTTTTGCACTATTAATGACTTTCCAGCATATGGGAATTTTTCTGGATATAGTGTCAAAGGAGCTAAAGCGTGTCCTATATGTGAAGAAAACACTGATTCAATAAGACTAAAACATGGCGGCAAGACTGTATATCTTGGTCATCAAAGGTTTCTTTCAAAATTCCATCCGTATCGTAGGAAGCGCAAAGCATTCAATGGATGGAATGATGAACGGAGTGCACCTAAACCTATACCAGGGGATGTTGTTTATGCAAGAGTAAAAGACATTGTCAATGAATTTGGTAAGAAATCACAATGTAGTATGGCCACACGGAGTGACAATTCTTCATTCAAGAAAAAGTTAATATTTTGGGATCTTCCTTATTGGAGTTCTTTGACAGTCAGGCATTGTATCGATGTAATGCACGTTGAGAAAAATGTCTGTGATAGCATCATTGGTACTCTGTTAAATATACCAGGTAAGACTAAAGATGGGATAAAATCTAGACTGGACCTACGTGAAATGGGAATAAGGTCAGAATTAATAGAATTACATGAAATGGGTAATAAAAGAACATACTTACCTCCCGCTTGTTACACGTTGTCTAGAAAGGAGAAGAAAACTTTTTGTGAATGCTTGGTAAATGTTAAGGTGCCACATGGTTACTCACCCAACATCCGTAGATTGGTATCAATGAAAGATCTGAAGTTGATAGGTCTTAAATCTCATGATTGTCACACTCTAATGCAACAAATATTGCCCGTGGCAATTCGATCTATATTGTCGAAGCATGTAAGGTTTGCAATTACCAGACTTTGTTTCTTTTTCAACAGTCTATGCAGCAAAGTTATTGACCCTGATACTCTCGATAATTTGCAAAGAGAAGTGGTTGTTACCCTATGTCAGCTTGAGATGTATTTCCCTCCTTCATTCTTTGATATCATGGTACATCTTGTTGTCCACTTGACTAGGGAAGTGAAAATGTTGGGACCAATTTTCTTGCATTAGATGTATCCCTTTGAACGATACATGAGCATTTTTAAAGGTGATGTTCAAAACCGTTATCGGCCTGAAGGGAGTATTATTGAAGGTTATGTGGCGAGAGAGGTTATGGATTTTTGCAATGACTTTCTCAGTGGTAATGACACTCCTGATAATGACAAGAATATTGAGGAGGGCAAAGGAATTTTGGGATCACGGGTGAAAGTAATCAGCCGTGAGCAGTTGGAACAAGCTCACTTGTATATTTTACACAATATGGACGAAGTGAGTGTTTATATCGAGGAACATACCAATTTCATAAAGAGACAACATCCTCGAGCAAGTTCAATGTGGCTTGCTAGAGAGCATAATAAGACTTTTACGAAGTGGTTTGAAGATAAAGTCTTACATCAACTATCTCAAACACCAAATGATATTACAGAAACTATCAAATGCCTCACCTTTAAACCAAAACCGAATGTTATGTCTTATGAAGGGTTTGACATTAATGGATTCACATATTACACAAAGCGCCAAGATGATAAGAGTGTCGTCCAAAATAGTGGGGTCACTCTTCAAGCGTCGACTATGTACTTTGAAAGTCCAAAGGATAAGAGTCCACGTTAAGCTAAAATGTCATATTACGGTGTCATTGAAGACATTTGGGAGTTTGACTACATAGATTTCAAAATTCCGCTCTTTAAATGTAATTGGGTTGATAACACCAAAGGAGTTATAGTGGATGAATTGGGTTTCACTTTGGTGAACTTTGAAAAGATTGGTGAGAAGGGTGAACCATTCATATTGGCATCACAGGCGAAACAAATATTCTATATCGATGATCCTGCAAATGATAAATGGTCGGTTGTTCTTCATGGTAAAAGACAGTTCATTGAAGATCCTATAGATGAAGAAGAGTACTATGATAAGTATGATGACTCCAGTCCATTCTCAGTTGGGTTGCCAACTCCACAAAATATTGAAGCTAATGATGACTTATATGTGCGCGGAGATCACAATGAAGGATTGTTAATTGATAAAAGATCACAATTTTAGAGACATGTATGTTTATACAAATGCTAAATGTTTGCCTTTTTCTGGTTAATACAAATGCTAAATGTTTGCCTTTTTCTAGTTAATACAAATGCTAAATGTTTGCCTTTTTAATGACATTTTCAGATGGCTGACCATGATGAGCATGATGTCCATGATGAGCATGAAGTCCATGATGAGCATGTTGTCCATGACGAGCATGGCGAGGATACCAATGTAAGTTCTAAAAACATATCCTGTATTTCTATAAAATTCATTATCTTCTAGTTATGTCATATATCTTATATTTCTATATTGGGCTAATTCAGTGTGTTTATTTTTGTCAAATTTTAGGTTGATGATGCACATGTACCCACTGAAGCACTGGAGCAACTTGATGCGCAGCACCAAACACTTAACAAGAAAAGGGGCATCACTCTGTTGAAGAAGTTAATAGCGCTTAGTGGCAGTGGATCCAAATTGGTTGTGGAGTTTGATAATGGAGGAAATGCAATTGGAGTGAACCGCAATAATTTTGTAAACTATCTTGGGTGTACCACTCGGAGCCATTGTGGTGTTAAGTATGATAATTGGCATAAAGTTCCTCAGGGGAAAAAAAGACTTGATATGGAAGGATTTATGCGTGAGTTATTATTATTTGCAATTCTATTTTGTAGATTACAAATTCTATTATTTGCAATTCTATTTTGGATATTAGTTAATAACATTTCTATTTTACAGAATCTGTTTGCATTGGATGAGAAGTTGCATCGTAAAAGTGTGATGCAACGCGCTAGAAAGATGCTTAGGAATTATAGGACAAATCTGAATAGAGAATACATAAAAGAGGGTGATAAGAAAAAGAAGTCAGCCCTTGAACAATGGAACTTCTTGGATAAAGAAGATTGGGACAATTTTGTTGCTTCAAGAAAATCTGAAGAATTCAAGGTATTAGGTGTCACTCCCAATTTAATTAATATACATTGTATTCACCTATTCAAGATTAACATTTAGTGATACTAACCAAATCATTAATGTGCATACTAACTAGGCCCTCAGTGACGCACAAAAAGCAAGGTGTGCACTGAATGTGCATGACCACACTATGGGTCCAAAAGGCTATGCAAGCGTTCGCCAAAGACTACATGCAGAGTCTGCGACTACTCAAGAGTCTGCTCCTACTCAGGAGTCTGCTCCTACTCAGGAGTCTGTCACACCCATGCCTCGCCATGATATCTGGATAGCTGGGAGGCAAAACAAGAAGGGTGAAATAAAGAAGCCCGTAACTGCTGAGGCGGCTGCAAAAATGGTAAAATACAACTCTTAGAGCAATCGTTTGAATATTGATTATTTGTGGTGTTAACTTACCAATTTCTGTTGATGGTGATTAGCGGGAGCTGCACGAGCAGCGGAAACAAGGCACGTTCATCCCTCAGGGCACAAGGGATGAATTGACAGTTGCTCTGGGTAACCCAGAGCATCCTGGACGTGTTAGGGGTGTAGGCGCTGGTGTGGGCATCAAAGCATTCTTTGGGCCATCCCAGCGCAAACCCAGAGCGGGACTTTCTCAAGAAGAGGTAACCTATTCTTTTTTTAGAATGTTACTGCAAAAGGAAATTCAATAATAAGAAGCTAATGTTTCTTTTATCCATGTGTAGGAGAATAAGAGAGTCGAGGATATAGTTGCTAAGAAGGTCAACGATGTAGTTGCTAAGAAGGTCAAGGAAGAATTGCTGCGGTGGCAGGCATCTCAGGCTTCCAATCAGCCTATGGCAACCCACTCTTCTCCTGATGCACAGACTGCGAGTAATCCTGGAGACCCATCGCCTAACACGTCTGCTGTAAGTATTGTTTATGACATTGTAGCTAGTCTTTTCAAGATGATATGTTTTCAAGATGATATGTATATATGTATAACATTCTTTACGTAAATTTGTAGGCATTGAAGCCATGCCGCTTAAGAATACAAGACTATGTTGTTGCAGAGGCGCAGGCTTACCCGTCCCTTCCTAGGGAAAGGTTTCACGGGACTCCAATGCCACAGGGCTACGTTCGTGTGGGCCCATTACGTGTGTTACCCGATTGGAGGGAAGCTACATTGCCATATCCCCACCCGGATATTGATACACTTGCTGAGGCAGAAGGCGGGGTCATATTGTGGCCCAAAGCAGATGTCGTCTATACTACTGAAATTGTAAGATAAATTTACATTGATTTAGACTGTTAATGTGTATATATGATGTCAACTGATCTGAAATTATATATACAGGTTAAAAAGAAGACACCAGGAGCACCTAGGCCTCCACCTCCACTTCCCGCATTACCAACTTGGGTTCCAACTGACCTAACATACCCGTTAGGTCCTGCTTGTAGGGGAATGGCATGTTGGCTACGGGCACATAATATACATTGCCCGATAATTGTTTCTTTAGATGCAGATTATGTAGGTCAATCATACGATAGCTCTTTATTTATACAAGATATTATTGAGTTGTTTATGTATGATTGGTTGAATACATCAATGATAGAGACATGGATAAGGTGAGATCTTGTTTATACATCCATATACCTTGTGTAAGATCCGATGATCTGGTTTCTTATATATTAATGCATACGTAATACATGTTTTGCAGCTACTTAGTCGAAGATCATTGCAAACAATTTGCATTTGATCATGTGGGATTTTTTATTCCATCATTGATTAGTATGGTAGCTAAAGACCATGATAATGTTCAACAATACTGTATAGATGCTTTTACAATTTTTGGTCAACAAAAGAAGACGATAATAATAGCTCCATTCAATGTCAAGTAAGTTTACTTTATTTATAATTTGGACTTAAGAAAATTCCATTTTTATTGTGCATTTTGAGTTATTAATTGTTAACTTTTTACCTCTAGCAGTAAACATTGGGAGTTACTAGTTATTGTCCCTGGGACGTTCACTATTTATTATCTAGATCCCGCGGGAAGTACATTAAACACTAAAATTGGACACGTATTGAGAATGCCATTATTCTGGTGAGAAATATTTCATTTTTGTATTTGTTAACATCTGTTATTACATTACTATTTACTTATGTAATTTACTGTGTTATATTAACATGTAGGGGTTTAGATGCATTCAAAAAGGATGGAGGAACGGTCCCAAGGAAAAAGAACCAGCCAATAAATTGGCAGAACGTACAAGTAAGTTCCCGACTCCAATGTATATATTATTGATGTGAATTGTGCTTAGTTGTATTATTTTGTATGTTTCAATTTATAGTGCGCTACACAAGACAATGGCTGGGCATGCGCATACTATGTGATGCGATTTATGCAGATGATTATCAAACATGCCGCATTGGACATCGATACCATACATGAGGTATTATATATAGTCTCATTAGTTAGTATGAAATATATCAATCTTATTTTTATATTATTACTTATATATATATATATATACATCATTCTCTTTGCAGGTGTTTAAAACTGACCACACTATAGGTAAATGCTTAAAAAATATACATGCTCCATATACGATGGAAGCATTAAATGAAATAAGAGAAGAAAGGGAAAAAGCCATACAAGCAGTGGCAACTGTAAGATATAATTGGGATGTTGATAGCGATAATGAATGATACTTTGTAAATGAATATTTCTGAATGTTAATACATGTATTTGAATGTTTCTATATGTGTGAATGTGAGAATTGAATTGATGTCTGAATGTATCTACTTGTGTGAAATTTTCCTTGGGACTTTTGCAGGTTTGTGGCCTGTTTGTAGGCTGATATCAATGGATGTCGTAAACCTGTAGTTCAGAAAACTGAACTGCAGGTTCTCATCCTGCTGACCAGCCACAGCAGGCCTGCAAACTGATATAAAAAAAATAGATATAGGCATCAGTTATTTACAGAAAACCGTCAGCAAAGACCTACAACGTCGGTTATTGGATAAAAACCGACGCCTAATATTACAAACAACCCGGCCGTGCAGGAAAGCACGGCCGTGGTGGAAAAGGCATCGCTTATTCATATAAAACCGACGCCTATAGTACTAAACACGGTCGTGCAGGGAAGCACGGCTGTGTCGTCTTAAAGTATGGCGTCGGTCTTTTAGTAGATAACCGACGCAAAATGTGTCCTAGATGACGCCGTTTTCTGTGGCGCGAACCCTTTTGGCGTCGGTTATCTACTAAAAGACCGACGCCTATATGTTAAATAGGCGTCGGTTAAAAAACCGACGCCGAAGTGTTCGACCTTTAGCGGCGCCCACATAGGCGTCGCTCAGAAACCGACGCCAAAGGGGGTTAAACAACCGACGCCAAAGGTTGTTTCTGTAGTAGTGATTGGGTAGAAGCACCTCTAACCCGATATGACAAACCCTAAATTATGAGCAACCCGATATAAGTGATCCAAGTACTCACCTCATGCATGATATAGTGATGATTTTACACCTCATGGATGATATGAGTGACACATACACACACCTCATGCATGATATGGTGTCAAGCACACACCTTATGCACGATATGGTGTCAAGTATACACCTCTAACCCCATATGGTGTTGAAACCCTAGATGGTGATATGAAACATGATATACCTTGGAACCCCACACCCCTATCGGTTTGTATACTTGGGTTGGTTGAGACTATTCAGTTGTCTAGCCTATCACTTAACACATGGTGAAGGGGAGGTCGATACCTTTATGGTTTGAGAAGGTATGAGCATAAGGGTCTAACCCGATATGCCAAACCCTAATTTGAGTAACCCGATATGGTGACACACACACATATACACCTTATGCACGATATGGTGATCAAGGATACATCTCTTGGGTGATATAGAAGCACACATACACCTCATGCCTGATATGGTATGTAAACATACACCTCTTGCCCGATATGATGAGCATACACACACCTCATGCCCGATAGGATAAGCATACACACACCTCTTGACCAATATGGAAGCAAGCACACACCTCATGCATGATATGGTGGAAGCACCTCAATCCAATATACTTGATTGAGTAGCACATGAAGTGTGTTATGTCAAATGATACATTAAGATGTATAGAGTTCAATGTTTTTTGATAAATGTAGGCCAATGTACCTTGAAAGAAGGATTGAGCCAACTTGATTAAGTATGATGTAACCAATATCCTAGAGAGGATGAGAGAGAAACTCATACTTTATGTGATAATCATTTAATGATAAATGATGAGGATGAATAAGTATGATTGAATACTTGTGATATCAATATATGTTCCTAATATATATGGAGCTACGAATCACGGTTTTGATTCTTAATAATATGAATTAGGGTTTTGATTCTTGATAATATGAACTTGAAACCCTAATTGCTGAAGAGGGAAACCCTAACCCTAATAATGAGAAGGTTTTATTTCTATTATGTTGCATGGTAGTGATATGTACTTGATAATTGTTTCTATCATGAAACACTAACCATGCAGGTATCATGATATGATGAACATAGCCATGTATGAGCTATGATGTTTCATATGATACTGATTAAATGGGCCTTGTGAGCCATGTGAAATACTTGTGCAACAAGTACAATGTATACATGGTCTGAGGACCTAGAGGTAATAGTTACCTTATAAGAGGTAACAATGTTCAGTACTGAACTAAGGGTTTGAATACCCAGATCTAGCAATCATGATGATGATAATGTTAAGGGATGAGAATTCCCAGTAATGTGATAAGGGACTGAGATCACGAGTGTTATGCATTTAAAGTGTTCCAAAGATTTTAAAAGTACTTGATAAATGTATTACACCTTTCTTTGTAGCATCTGTTATAATTCATGCTTGTAACTTGATTGATGCTAAAAGATATTGTAATACACCTAATTAATCAAGTGGAACCTTATCATGTAGTTGCCCAAGCCATACATCCATTCGGTGTCAGGATTTGCTTAATGGTGAAATGAGTTTAACTCAGAATGCATATTTTTGAATATATGGGGGTGATGGACGAACATATCCTGACGTCCAGATGGGGATTGATGTGTTACCTCCCTGATGAATGCCAAGGTTGATGTGTGATCACATTAATGAAAATGTACTAGGGATTGATGTGATATCTCCCCAAAGAGAGTGCATGTTGTGACTGTAGCTCTTTAGCAAAGATGCTGCTATACCCTGACAAGCTAGTTGGCGTTTGACATGTGCTCACTGCCAATGGTATCGTACGGACTGAGACGGGTGAGGTCTTGACAGTCGACTCTTCCATTGAACTTGTATGGTACCAATGCTTTACGTAGTCATTGTCAGTTGGAGCATGAGCGGTATAACTCATCTCCTCTGGGCATAAGTGTGATTTTAAATATGTAATCAACTGTATAGTGTATATGCCTGAGGATTGAATATGAAAACATTGGTTGATGTTACATTACATTTATACCTCTTAAATAGATATACTTTATATGTGTTCTTTGTCTTCCTTATAAATTGAATCGATAATTATTGCTCTATCTTAGATAGTTGCATTGCTTTTAAAGATGATATTGCTTTGTTCTGCTTATAAACAGTAATTAATCTTTATTATTAATATAAAAGATCATATGCTCAATTTTATACTATTTATCTATGATAATAGCATTGTTGGCTGAGAATTATATCTCTCACTGGGACAATCGTCTCACCCCGTGGGTTCCACAATTTTTAGGAGGACACAGACGAGGAGGTAGAGATCGTACTACAGAGGGAGGAGAACAGCAGTAGGGACAACAGTAATAGCTCAGGTTGAGTGTGATGTCTATCGAGTCTTGTGGATAGAAGTCATATGTGTCGTCTCTGTACTCCCAGGTCCTTGGCAATTAGTACGTAATGGTTTTATAAATGATCTGATATTTTGGATGGTATGCCTCGAGGTTTTATGTTGCTTATGTATATGTTTGGGCAGAGCAACTAGTATATGGCATCCTCGGGATGAGATGGTATAATGTATGTACAATGTGAACCATGATGTATATATTGCTTTGATTCTTTCTTTAAGAGTTTCCTGGAAATGGATCTCTTTGCAAAATGGTTTTAATTTTTGGTGATTTTTGTTAATCCGCTGCTAATGGTTATTCTTCATAATTAATTTACCGTTGTGGCGGCTTGGGCAGTCAGGTCATCACAATAGTTGAGTGTGCTACTACTCCTTGATCCCCTTTCTCTCTCTATGTTACACTTCATTTTGTGATTTGTGAGTGAGTTAGGCATATTGTAAGAGAGCTCCACCCTTGTGCATGTAAAGCTCTCATCTTCTCCCACTTCCCTATCCCCTTCCTACATGAAGAAAAGGTGAAGCAAGCTCCATCGAGCGAAGAAGGAGTTGTAGTTGGTCCTCTTCAAGGTTGATGAAGAGGTGGTGATCTTCTCCAAGTGAAGGAGAAGGCAAAGGCTAAAGATCCAAGAGGAGAAGCAAAGTCCTTCAAGGTGGAAGACTTGAGCTTGACTGGGTAAGACCTTGGTGAAGTCTGAAGAGTCAAGCTAAGTGGGTAAGTCCTTTGGTAAGGTGGATATCTCCTTGTGATTGGATGGGTAAGTCTTTTGGTGGTCTTGTGTTGTAACTCTTATTGGTGATAATATAGAGAAAAGCACTTGCAAAGTCCTAGAGGTTGACCACTCTAGGTAGTGGACTGACTCACTTCTAATTTGAAGTGTGGAACCACTCTACATCCCTTTGTCAAGTGCTTGCTATCTATCTATCTCATCCTTGCTATGCTTGTTAGATAGGACTTCAAATTGCAATTAAGTTGTTACTTTAAACTTGATATAATTTGAAGGTCTAATCTATTTTGTGAGAAATTTTGTAGCTCTATTCACCCCCCTCTAGAGCCCTTAGATCCAACACACACTTCTTTAGAAAAATCACTATATTAGCTTGTTTCAAATGATAACTTAAATCTTATTGTTATGAAGATGAAATGAAGACCATTGAATGAATTAATCTAATTATGTACAAATCGATGATAGATCGATTTACCCACCCACCAAAATCACTATCATCAAGTGATCCATGTGATGAAGAATTCAATTAAGCTCCTTCTTGGATCAAATTTCCAACAATACATTATAAAAGTGTAGAACAAACTACCTACTAGATCCCAAGATCAATCTCCAGAGAAAAATGGGAGAACTTAAGATAAATGGATGAAAATCGATTGAGTAGCCAATATTTTTTTCTATTGCAATATCATTTTTATCATGTACATCACCCAAAGAAGTCATGTTGTTAGTTTTTTTTCTTTATCCACTTTTTGTTGTTAACCTATTTGTGAAGGGGTGGGATAAATAGGAAATCTTTTGAGGTTGATCAAAATAAAAATAGTAACCTGACTAGATCTAGATTTGAAGAACATGGTTCAATTCTTCCTCTTCTATGGAAATACTCTTTGAATTGCCCAAAATTCATGCTAATTCAAAACCTAGGGTAGTGGAACCATAAAGGGGGTGTAATGTTCCTACAACTCAAGCTTTGACCCTTAAACCAAATTTTTGATTGATTAAAGACTTCATTGACCTTTCTTTAGTAGCCTGCCTGTTGATGGACTAGAAGTCTGCCCAGTTCCTGGTAAGTTGATGTGACTTATCATGACCAACTTATGCTAATTTGGTTGTCAATGCCCATCAACTTGGGCTCAAGTAAAGCCTAAAGTCTGGTTCAACTTTCTACAAGTCAACCAAGTTCTTATGCATATCATGGATCACCATTTCTAGATAATGAAAAAAATGCATCAGTTTTTTATCTAAATCAAGCCTAATATAATGAAATATATATTCATGTATTCTAAGGTATTTTTGCACTCTTTTCAGAGTTACTAGAATTTTTCACTCTTTGTAGAATCTAATGAAATTGGGATATTGATTTCTTATCCATGTCACTTATTAACCAACAATTATGTTTTGTTTTTTCTAGTAAGGTTCAACTATATAATTCTTATTGGATTTCTCAAATGAATAAGAACTAAACAGTAGAACTTGAAAGAGGTTTTATTTTTGTATTATAAACACAAATTCAGGTTTCACTTCAAACTAGAGATATTGCTAAATTGAACATATATGTATTAGGATGATTTGTACGTAAATAGATGATTTAGTTACTAAGTTGAGTTTAGGGCTGCTCGCATCTTGTATTACTTTCTAAGTAGAAGTAGGCATGTAAGAAAATTTGTAGGATAACAATTGTTGGGTGATTGTAGATTATTGTTAACATTTGTAAGAAACAAGGGTATTGTCATATTTCTTGTAAAATGAACATTTTTGGATAACTTTGGTTTCTTATATGGGATTTTTTTATGGACTTGAAGATTTAAGACCAAATTCTAAAGATTTGAACATACCATCATGGTATCATAAAATATTCATACAAGAAGGTTACATGTAATAAAAATAATGAAATATCAATACATAATGAACTAAGCCTTAATCCATTTAGTTTTCGAATCATTTCTCACCCAAAACATAAGGGAGGGAAAAATATCTTCATATTGGGGTTAGATTATATATATATTGACTCATAGGTCTCTAAGGATCACCAAAAGTCTAAATAGCACTAACTTTATAAATCAATGTTCCTCATACACGGTCATGACCACTTGTTAGTGTATAGGGAGCAAATCCTTTCAATATTGTAAATAGTACACCACTAAAACATGTGATATTACTCATAATGGAGGTATTTATATATGCATACACATTTTGACTCAATGAGTTAAGTACACATGAAACAATAACAAACCATGCCTTTTTAGATAAAATTCACGCTAGAATAAATAAACAATAAAATATTGTACAAAATTAAGTAAGACATAAATAGGTAATTGTGAAGATGGATATAATACTACCAATTTGGACAACTATATATGAAACAAATAACTGTATAACCATAGTGATAAAGTTACTCATTATTTATAAGTTAGCATGATAGAATATGATAGAAGCACATACTAAGGAACACATTCATTAAGTTAGATAAGTGGACAACCATTAAAATTAGAGTGTGAGTTGGAGAATTATAAAAACTTGAACCAAAAAGAAAAGACATCCATAAACATATATGAAAAGCCATACATCAACACTAGGGTCAAGTGGTAGCACCCCATTGTGAGTGACTCATTGCTTGGTCACAAAAAGTTACTTTATTTGCCATTTAGTTATGCCACTTAGATCAAAAGAGATTTAACATAAACTAAAAAAGATGAAGAGCCAAATGAGGCTAAACGCTACTTTTCAACCTTTCCAATCATTTTGAACTATAGGTAACATTTGAAATAGAAGCAAAAGTGACTAGATATGTATGATGAACATAAAGAGTGTGAATTGTAAGGTTCATGCCTTTTGGTCATCCTTACGCTCAAAGCTTCTTGAAATCTGAAGTAGATGATAGACAAAAAATGAACATAAAGGGGGTAAATATGCTCACCCACAATACAAAAGTCATATTCATAAGGGAAACATGAGCTATTAAAATAATATTGTAAGCCTCAATCATGGTGAAAATTTACACTCCACATGCTATGAAGAATTGAAAATGATAACTCAAGCATAAATGGTCATGACTTAAAGCTAGAATCCAACTTTCACAACTAAATCCTTTAGATTTGCCCTAAAACATTGAATACTCAACGACGAATGGACATGCCACATATTTACATTATGTAACCAAAGAAAAATAGGAGAAATGTCTTACCATGATTCATGGAGTCTCACCATGTTTGAATGGGGAAAAATGAGGAAAACATGGCAAAGACTTTGAAAAGCAAGCAACAAAATGGAAAATGAACAAGATAGGAAATTGATACATCATGCTAGATGCAGGGAATAATTAAATAAATATATTGATTAGAAAGATGTATTTTCTTATGGAAAAAGAAAGCAATACCATAATAATCTTAAGAAACCAAAAATGAACTAACAAGTACAAAAGCAAACTATAGAAAGATAAAGATGACAATCAAAATGGATTTCATCAGATGAAAAGTAACAACCCCACCTCTCGGTAACCCCTAATTAAGGGAGACCAAGAGGTCAGAGCCGTTATCCCAATTTCCCAGATCAAAGGTTCGACAAATAATCAGTAATAATTATTAAATTATACTAAGACTATACTGAAAAGCTGGAATAAAATAAAACTTTGCATACCTTTAAAGATATCTAACTTCTATCCAAGACCGGAATCTATTCTAACTAATCCTCCTTTGTACTTTAATTCTTATTTAATTCCACATATGCCACTTTACTGTTTGTCCTTTTCAAACTTGTACCTAAAATGATGACAAACAAAACGTCGGTCAGTATAAATGAATATTCCGGTATGTGGGGGAAACAAAACTCGTGTAATTAACTGTAACAACATAATGCAGTCAATTATGATTAAACAAACAACTTTACATTTTCAGCATAACTGCTCAATCCATACATACCCTAGCCTTTGTGTTGTCCCTGTAGTGGACCTGGATGCTACCTTCCTTATGGTAGATCCCCATTAAACCCCTCATGATCCTACCTAATAGGTGAATCAATTTCTAGGGTTGAGTCACATGGCACTACCCACAGGTAGCCCCCTCCTTAACTCATGGTGTGCTAAAGAGTCTCATGGCACTACATGTGGGTAGCCCAATTTCTAACTCTTGATAACCTGATGTCCTACTTAACAAGTAGGCCATGTACTAGGTTACCCTTTTCATCATTAGAAAAGCCACAGAGGAGGACCCAGATCTAATCCAGTAATATATACATATTTATAGTGATAATCATAGTCACTTTATAGTTGCATGAAATAAAAGTCATCCAAGCAGTTATTTTCAGGCAACTGATAAAACTTTCGGGAATCGTCGTGAAACTAAAGCGATTATCCATAAGCGTAACCACATACCTGATTTGAAGATTTCACAGGCATTAAGCAATTCCATCCAAGAAAGCAATCCAAACAAGCAATTCAACAATCACAGAATTCCTAAAAATAATGCATAACATCCAAGTGTCATTGTTTTATCCAAAACATTCTCAAGATCGACTTGGATTCCACCTTATGATTTCTAGGCCAACTTTAGGGTTTTATTAGGGTTTTAGCCTTCATTATGCATTTATCACTTTTGATGCTCTTTTTGTTCGCAAACCCTAATTTCAACATCATAAGCACAATTGAATGTCAATTAAGTCTAATATGTCTCTTTTACACTAAAATTACCATCTTTACCCTTTTAAGTCATATCCAGATCATTAAGGCTAATTTTCATGTTCAAGTTCTTTTTTAATTAACCACTCGTACTTCATTAATGATTATAGCCCAAATCACATATGAACCCTATTTATTACTAGTTCCACCTTTATACACTAGAAAACCATAATTACCAAATTAAGGGTATTTATCCACAATTAGAATCTTTCATACTCAAATCAGCTTAAAACTAACGTATCTTAGTTTTATTCATGAATTTGAACAATTAAAGCCATTAAGAGTCATAATTACCAAAGTTAGGGTTTCAAGGCCCATTAAAGCATATCCATGTACATGGAACCCTAAATTAATCCATCTATGCATAAAGATCATCCTTTTAGATCTAATTTGTCCTTTTTATTAACAACAGGTTAATATCCACTTTAAACATTCATATAATCCTTCCCAATTCATTAATCATCAAAGATTAGGGTTTTCATCAATTAAACCATTAAAGATAGCATCTTTTCATACTTTTTGAATTTCAAGCAGAATTAGGCTTCAAATATAATTTCTTTGTGTTCACTACGCGTTCAATGTCACTTTTAGAGGCCTCGGTTTTTTAGTAAAACCGATTATGTTAACATTAAACGTCGGTTAATAAGGACATCCGATGTCTATATTTGAAGACCAGCCAGACACGGGTATCGCTTTTCATTCAGTGTCGGTTGAAGAAAAGAAACTGACGCCTAAAGTAGCCCGCAAAATCCAATTTTTTCGAGCAAAAAAAATTGCGCTAAAGTATCAGATACAACGTCGGTGTTTTAACTAAAAACTGACACTGAATGAAAATAAAATATGTGCCAAAAGTTCCAATATGGGTGTCGGATGTCTTAGCATAACTGACGTGATAAGGGTGTGTGTGTCGTCCTCACCAAAAAAATTAGGGTAAAGGAAGGTCCAATTAGACGTCAGTTTGTTACTATCAACCGACATTTAAGATGTTAGGTGTCAGTTTTGTAGATAACCGACGCCTTTTACAAACTTAATAGACCCGCGATCACCCGAGTCTTCCCCTTTCTTATGTTTCATCGCTCCTCTCCTGTTGCTCGCCTAAAATTGCCTGACGATGCCCCTGCCCGCCCGCAGATAACCTACTGCTCGCCGTCGCTGCTGCTGGTGCGTCTCTGCTCGCCACCGCATCCTTCTTCTCCTACTGATGGTGCTGCTCTACTTGCCGACCTCCACCGTCACCACCTACAGCTCTGCTCACCACCTCCTTCTCTGCTCACCACTGTTGCTCTCACACTGCCGCCGCCACTCTTCTCCAAGCTGCTAGGTAGTCCTCTTCTTCTTCCTTCATGCCCCTCTTTTCTTCCTTCTCCCTTCAGGCCCCTCTTCTTCTTCCTCCTTCTCTCTCTCCTTACCAAATGGATTAAAGTAAGGCCACAACCGTGTGGTATGGCCACAGTTATGGCTATGTTGGCCGACCACGGCCGTGCTAGCCAGCACGGCTGTGGTAGGGGAACACAGCCACGGTCGTGGCCAGCCCACACAGTCGTGGCCTTGCTTTTATCCATTTGGTAAGGAGGGAGCATGAAGCAGAAGATACATTTGCAATTGAATACTAATGCTTGACCTAATTTTGTAAATTATGATGCATGTTGAATTAAGATATTAAAACCCTAATACACATTTCACCATAATTTTGAATTAACTATATTGTTGAAATCTTGTGATCAATATATGTAAGATATTAAAACCCTAATGTTAAATCTCTAATTTTGTAGTGATGTGTCACCCTAACATCTACGTGAATCCCTATTGTATGATGTAGATTGATGATAATGCATGAGCTAGTTTGAAATTTTGAAATCAATTATGAATCTCTCCATCCCTAGGTCATACTAATTTATGTGTAATCTTTATCTTGATGATGAACATGCATGGACACTCGAAATGTTGAAATCAATGTTATAGAATGACATTACATGTATTTGTTGGCCTAGAAACCCATCCAAGAATTACTCATTAGGAGTAAATCTTGAATAGTCCCCAGTTTGGGACTGTTCTTGAACACCTAATCTCACTTAGGATGTAAGTGTATAATGTGTATTTGGTTTTTAAGAAAATTCTCGCAGCATTTCCCCGTTTGTTCTCTAAGTACATCTGTACTTGGAGAACAGTGAGGAAATGTTGTCGAAATTTTCTTGAAAACCCAATACACATTATACACTTACTAGTGAGATTAGGTGTTCAAGAATGGGATAGGTGGTACACATTTATTATATATAAGAATGACAGCACATGTATTTGTTGGCCTAGAAACCCATCCAAGATTTACTCATTAGGAGTAAATCTTGGATAGTCCCTGGTTTGGGACTGTTCTTGAACACCTAATCTCACTTAGGATGTAAGTGTATAATGTGTATTTGGTTTTCAAGAAAATTTCGGTAGCATTTCCCCATTTGTTTTCTAAGTACATATATGTACTTAGAGAACAAACGGGGAAATGCTGCCGAAATTTTCTTGAAAACCCAATACACATTATACACTTACTAGTGAGATTAGGTGTTCAAGAATGGGATAGGTGTTACACATTTATTATATATTAGAATGACAACACATGTATTTGTTGGCCTAAAGTTTTAACCATGCAAAAACTCTAATCCTAGACCCTAATCTTGTTGTAATATATACTTGTTTTCTCTTTGATCATAGAAGGATAGATCATGGATGTCCATTCGCAATCGCTGCACCCCAGAGTTTATTTTTGGTCTTGACTAGTTTATTATATTTGCCGAGGAACAAAGGAAACAACCTGGAGATAGGTTCTACTGTCCATGTAGGCATTGCAGTAACAACTTGAAAGTCAGCACTGGTGACGAAATCAAAAGTCATGTCATGTGCAACGGGATTATACAAGGCTATACAGAATGACACTGGCATGGAGAGATTTCAAACTCAAAACCAGTAGATGTCGATAGTCGTGCTTGTGTGGAAGAAGAAATTGCCTCTGATGACATAGATGTGAATGAACCTGTTCCAGTAGACATCGTTGATGCGATGTTGGATACTTGTGGGGTAGAGAACACCGATCCACCTCCCATTTTTAGAAACATTATGCATGATGTTGAGATATTGTTATACACATGTTGTACTAAGTTTACGAAGCTTAGCATTGTGTTGAGATTGTATAAGCTGAAAGCTAACCATAGATGGAGCGACAAAAGCTTCACGTCATTGTTGTCTTTGTTGAAAGAAATGCTTCCTGAAGGAAACGAGCTGCCAATCTCAACATACCAGGTAAAGAAATTGTTGTTCCCAATGGGAATGGATGCCAAGAAGATACACGCATGCCCGAATGATTGTGTATTATTTCAAAAGGACTATGTGGATTTGAAAGATTGTCCAAAATGTGGTGCGTCACGGTATAAATTGACGACTTCGGGGGAGTCCAAAACTGATTCTCTTGCCAAGGTGATGTGGTATCTACCTATAATATCACGGTTTCAACGCTTGTTTGCCAATCCGATAGATGCAAAGAATTTGAGGTGGCATGTAGATGTTAAGAAAAATAATGATGGGATCCTACGACATGCGTCTGATTCCCCACAGTGGAAGAAGATTGATCTATTATACCCTGAATTTGGTGAAGAAGTCAGGAATCTAAGACTTGGGCTTTGTACAGATGGGATGAATCCGTACGGGACATTGAGCAGCCAACATAGCACTTGGCCAATCATGCTTGTTATATACAATCTTCCTCCCTGGCTGTGTATGAAAAATAAGTACGTAATGTTGTCGTTGTTGATATCGGGCCCTAAACAACCTGGAAATGATATCGATGTTTATCTTGAACCTCCGATTGATGACTTAAAGAAACTCTGGGGTGAAGGTGTGATGACCTATGATGCTTCACGAAGAGAGACATTTCGTTTGCATGCTATGTTGTTTTTTACTATTAATGACTTTCCAGCATATGGGAATTTGTCTGGATATAGTGTCAAAGGAGCTAAAGCATGTCATATATGTGAAGAGAACACTGATTAAACAAGACTAAAACATGGTGGTAAGACTGTATATCTCAGTCATTGAAGGTTTCTTACAAAATTCCATCTGTATCGTAGGAAGCGCAAAGCATTCAATGGATTGAATGAGGAACGGAGTGCACCTAAACCTATACCAGGGGAGGTTGTTTATGAAAGAGTAAAAGACTTTGTCAATGAATTTGGTAAGAGATCACAATGTATGGCCACACAGAGTGACAAATCTTTATTCAAGAAGAAGTCAATATTTTGGGATCTTCCTTATTGAAGTAATTTGACAGTCAGACATTGTATTGATGTCATGCACGTTGAGAAAAATGTTTGTAATAGTGTCATTGGTACTTTTTTTAATATACCAGGTAAGACTAAAGATGGGATAAAATCCAGATTGGACCTACGTGAAATGGGAATAAGGTAAGAATTCACAGAATTATGTGAAATGGGAAATCGGAGAACATACTTACCTCCCGCTTGTTACACATTGTCTAGAAAGGAGAAGAAAGCTTTTTGTGAATGTTCGGTAAATGTTAAGGTGCCACAAGGTTACTCATCCAACATCCGTAGATTGGTATCAATGAAAGATCTGAAGTTGATAGGTCTTAAATCTCATGATTGTCACACTCTAATGCAACAAATATTGCATGTGGCAATTCAATCTATATTGCCGAAGCATGTAAGGTTTGTAATCACCAGACTTTGTTTCTTTTTCAACAGTCTGTGCAGCAAAGTTATTGACCATGATACTCTCGATAATTTGCAAAGAGAAGTGGTTGTTACCCTATGTCAGCTTGAGATGTATTTTCCTGTCTTTCTTTGATATCATGGTACATCTTGTTGTCCACTTGACTAGGGAAGTGAAAATGTTGGGACCAATTTTCTTGCATTGGATGTATCCCTTTGAACGATACATGAGAATTTTTAAAAGTGATGTTCGAAACCTTTATCGGCCTAAAGGGAGTATTATTGAGGGTTATGTGGCGAGAGAGGTTATGGATTTTTGCAATGACTTTCTCAGTTGTAATGACACTCCTGGTAATGACAAGAATATTGAGGAGCAATTTGGCAAAGGAATTTTGGGATCACGGGTGAAAGTAATCAGCCGTGAGCAGTTGGAACAAGGTCACTTGTATATTTTACACAACACAGACGAAGTGAGTGTTTATATCGAAGAACATACCAATTTCATCAAAAGACAATATCCTCGAGCCAATACAATGTGGCTTGCTAGAGAGCATAACAAGACATTTATTAAGTGGTTTGAAGATAAAGTCTTACATCAACTATCTCAAATACTAGATGATATTACTGAAACTATCAAATGCCTCGCCTTTAAACCAAAATTGAATGTTATGTCTTATGAAGGGTATGACATTAATGGATTCACATATTACACAAAGCGCCAAGATGATAAGAGTGCCATCCAAAACAGTGGGGTCACCCTTCAAGCGTCGACTGTGTTTTTTGTAAGTGCAAAGGATAAGAGTCCACGTGAAGCTAAAATGTCATATTACGGTGTCATTGAAGACATATGGGAGTTTGACTACATAGATTTCAGAATTCTGCTCTTCAAATGTAATTGGGTTGATAACACCAAAGGAGTTATAGTGGATGAATTGGGTTTCACTTTAGTGAACTTTGAAAAGATTGGCGAGAAGGGTGAATCATTCATATTGGCATCACAGGCAAAACAAGTATTTTATATCGATGATCCTGCAAATGATAAATGGTCGGTTGTTCTTCATGGTAAAAGACAATTCATTAAAGATCATATAGATGAAGAAGAGTACTATGATTAGTATGATGACTCCAGTCCATTCTCAATTGGGTTGCCAACACCATCAAATATTGAAGCTAATGATGACTTGTATGTGCGTGGAGATCACAATGAAGGATTGTTAATTGGTAAAAACTCACAATATTAGAGGCATGTTTATACTTTTTTATATGTTTTATTTTTCTGAATGTGAACTTTACAATGTGAATTACTTTACAATGTGAATGTGAACTTTACAATGTGAATTTTACAATGTGAATTACTTTACAATGTGAACTTTACAATGTGAATCACTTTACAATGTGAATGTGAACTTTACAATGTGAATTACATTACAATGTGAACTTTACAATATGAATGTGGACTTTCAGATGGTTGAGCATTCTCCTGATGAGTATGTTGATGATTACTGTGAGGGTGAGGACATCAATGTGCCGCCTCACAATGTAAGTTTTAAAAATATATCATATATTTATATGTACATGTCCATTTATAGTTATATCATGTAAGTGTGTTTATTTTGTCAAATTTTAGGTTGATGATGCACATGTACCCTCTGAAGCACTTGAGGCACTTGATCAGTAGCACCAAAAATTTGAAAAGAGACGGGGCATCACTATGATGAAGAAGTTAATAGCGCAAAGGGGCAATGGACCCAAACTTGTTGTGGATTTTGATAATGTAGGAAATGCAATTGGAGTGAATCGCAATTTGTTTGTTTCATATCTTGGGTATGTTACTCGTAGCCATTGTGGTTGTAAGATAGATTCTTGGTATAAAGTTCCTAAGGGGGAGAAAGACATAATATGGAAGGATTTATGTGTGAGTTATTATTAATTTGCAATTCTATTTTGTAGATTACTAATTTTTTGGATACTAGTTAATAACAATTCTATTTTACAGAGTATATTTGAATTGGATGAAAAGTTGCATCATAAATGTGTGATGCAACATTGTGGGAGAGTCCTAAGGAACTATAGGACAAATCTCACCCAAGAATACATAAAAGAAGGTGGCAAGAAGAAGAAGACAGCCACTAAATAGTGGAACTTCCTGGACCAAGAAGAATGGGACACGTTTGTTGCTTCAAGACAAACTGATGAATTCAATGTATTAGGCATCACTCCCAATCTAATTAATATACGTTGTATTCACCTATTCATGATTAACATTTAGTGTTACCTAACTAGGCCCTCAGTGAGGCACAAAAAGCAAGGCGTGCATTGAATGTGTCCAAAGGGGTATGCAGGCATTCGCCAAAGACTACAGGCTGAGTCTAATGCTCAGTCTGTTGCTACTCAGGAGTCCTCTACTATAGGTTTCATACCACTGCCTCGCCATGATGTCTGGATAGCTGGGAGGCAAAATAAGTAGGGAGAAATAAGGAAGCCCGCAACTGCTGAGGCGGATGCAAAAATAGTAGAATACAATCTTTAGAGAAATCGTTCAAATATTGATTATTTGTGGTGTTTACTTAATTACAATTTTTTGTTTTGGTAATTAGCGGGAGCTGCACGAGCTGAGGAAACAAGGCAAGTTCATCCCTGAGGGCACAAGGGATGAATTGACAGTTGCTCTGGGTAACCTAGAGCATCCTGGATGTGTTAGGGCTGCATGCACTGGTGTGGGCATCAAAGCGTTCTTTGGGCCATCCCAGTGCAAACATGTCCTAAAAGTGGGACTTTCACAAGAAGAGGTAACCTATTCTTTATTTATAATGTTACTATAAAAGATAATTCAATAATCAGAAGCTAACGTTTCTTTTATCCATGTATAGGTAGATAAGTTAGTTGATAGGAAACTCGAAGAAGCAATGAGCAAGTGGCAGGCATCTCTGACTGCCACTTAGCAGACAGTACCTATGGCATCTCGCTCTACTCCTACTGCAGAGGTTGGGAGTAATCATGTAGACCCACCACCTAGCACATCCGTTGTAAGTATTTTTATGACATAGTAACTAGTATTTTCAAGATGATATGTATATATGTATATAACATTCTTTACACAAAAATTTGTAGGGGTTGAAGCCATGCCGTCTAAAAAGTAAAGAATTTGTCATTGTAGAGGTATCGGATTACCCATCCCTACCAGGGGAAATGTTTCATGGGTCTCCATTACCAGCTGGTTTGGTTTGTGTAAGCCCGGTACGTATATTCCCCTAATGGATGGATCTTCCATTGCCATATGCCCACCCAGATTGTGAAACGCTTGGTGAGGCAGAAGGCAGAGTGATATTGTGGCCAAAAGCAGATGTCCTCTATACTGAAACTGTATGGTAAATTTACATTACGTTAAACTATTAGTGTGTGTATATGATGTCAATTGATCTGAAATTATATATATATATATATATATATATACATGTTAAAAAGAAGACACCCAGAGCATCTAGGCCACCACCTCCACCTCCTACATTATCAAGTTGGGTTCCACATGACCTACCTGTCCCGTTAGGTCCTAATTGTAGGGGTATGCAATATGGTTAGGCGAACATGATATAAATTGCCCTATAACTATTTCTATAGATGCGGATGATGCAGGTCAATCATACGAAAGCAATCTATTTATACAAGATATTTTGGAGTTGTTTCGATATGATTGGTTGAATACATCTGTGATAGAGCTATGGATAAGGTGAGATCTTCTTTATACATCAATATACCTTGTGTAGGATCTGGTGATCTAGTTTCTTATTTATTAATGCATAAGTAATACATGTTTTGCATCTACTTAGACAAGATATGTGTAGATTTTTCATTCGAACATGTAGGATTTTTTATTCCATCTTTGATTAGTCTAGTAGTTAAAGACCCTCCATCAGTTCAACAATATTGTTGTGATGCTTTTACAAATTTTTCTCAAAATAAGAAGACGTTGATAATAGCTCCATTCAATGTGGAGTAGGTTTACTTTGCTTATTATAATTTGGACTTAAGAAAATTACATTTTTATTGTGGATTTTGAGTTATAAATTTTTTACTTTTTTACCTCTAGTGGTATGCATTGGGAGTTACTAGTTATTGTCCCTGAGACGTTCACTGTCTATTATCTAGATCCTAAGGGGACTAAATTGAATTCAAAATATGGACACAAAATGAAAATGACATTATTCCGGTGAGAAATATTTCATTTTCATATCTGTTAACATATGTTATTACATTATTATTTAATTATGCAATGTACTGTGTTACATTAACATGTAGGGGTTTAGATGAGTTCAAAAAGGTTGGAGGAAAGGTCCCCAGGAAAAAGAACCAGCAAATAACTTGGAAGAACGTGGAAGTAAGTTCCCGACTACAATGTATATATTATTTATGTGAACAGTGCTTAATTAGTTGTATTATTTAATATTTTGTATGTTTCAATTTATAGTGTGCTACACAAGACAACGGATGGGCATGTGCATACTATGTGATGTGATTTATGCACATGATTATCAAATATGCCGCAGTGGACATCGATACCATTCTTGAGGTATTATATATAGTCTCATTAGATAATATGAAATATATGAATCTTATTTATATATTATTAATTATATATATACATCATTCTCTTTGTAGGTGTTTAAAACTGACCACACTACAGGAAAGGCCTTACCATATGTACATGATCCCTATATGAAGGGAGAATTAAATGAAGTAAGAGAAGAATGGGAAATAGCCATACAAGTAGTGGGAGTTTTAACATATAATAGGGATGTTGATAGCGAATAATGACTAAAGAATGATATTTTGTAAATGAATTTCTGAATTATAATATGTGTGAATGTTTCTACATGTCTGAATGTTTCTACATGTGTCTGAATGTTTATACATGTGTGAATGTGAAAATGAATGAAACTGTTGGTTGCTATATGAATGTTTCTACATGTGTGAATGTGAAAATGAATGGAACTGCAGATTGCTACATGAATGTTTCTACATGTGTGAAAATCGAATGGAACTACAGGTTGCTAAATGTGTGAAAATTAATGTTGTTAATTTTGCAGGTTTGTGGCATGTTGTTGGCTTATATCAATGGATGTCGTAAAACCTACAGTTCATAACTGAACTGCAGGTTTCTCATCCTACAACCAGTCACAGCATGTCTGCGGACTGATAAAAAAACTTACAATAGGCATCGATTATTTGTTTAAAACCGACGACAAATGGTTACAGTGTCAGATAAATAATTAAAAATGACGCCTAATGCATGTGATGTGGCATTGGTTATCAATAATCGATGTCGATTTCCCTAATGAGGCCAGACACCACGGTCGTGCTGGCCAGCACAGCCGTGGAAGTGGGCCAGACAACACGGCCGTGTTGGCCGGCACGACCGTGGCAGCGGGTGAGATGGCATCGGTTATCACTAATAAACTGACGCCGATAATGCCCCAGATGGCGCCCTTTCTGTGGCACGAAGGTTTATGGCATCGGTTTCAAAACTAATAACCAACGCCTATACCCCATGCTGGCACATTTTCGGTGGCGCGCGAAGGGTTGTGGCGTCAGTTTGCGAACTGACGCCTAAAGGTTGGCCTTTTAGCGGCGCCCACATAGATGTCACATTAAAACTGACACTAAAGGCCTTAAATAACCAACACTAAAGGTCGGTTATGTACTAGTGGTTCCTCTCATTCTGACGATCAATTTTTATATATAATTTGTCTTAATAAGAGTTACCAATTATTTTCTACAAATTTGTAAAGAAATTACCTCCCGAGCCAATTAGAGAACGCCACGTCGGCCACTCAACTCTTATCTCTCTTTTCACGCGGGTCAGGCCAGGCGCCTGCTCTCCTGGCTCGACGCGCCACGTGACCTGGAACCCTTAGAAGGTTGAAAGACGTTTCTACCCTTCCTGACCCCAAAGCCTAAGGCATGAGCTCGAGGGTGATTCTGGGATCTTTTCTCATCGTCTACCTCTTGTTTCCACGAGCAGAGAACAACAACTTCCATCTATGGTCAATCGGGTCATTGACTCAGGGTTGTAGGGCACTGGAGTGCCCGCCCTGGTGCAGGTCGCCGCGAGGATCTTCCGTGAACTTGAAAGTCACCTCAATTCTGCTAGATTTGCGAGGAATCAGTGGGACGAGAAGAACATCCTTCGACAAGGTAGGGGACTAGTTTCCAGGGAAAAGTAGCTGCCCAAACCCGAATTGCTTGTGTCGCTGTGATCGCAAGGACTAGTCGCTCATCTCGGAGGTTATTGTTCCTCTTTTGGGGACCAACGGACCTCCTTTTATAGGTGTATTTTCCCTAACTGAGTCATGTTGTTACTAGGATTTGGGAGAAGCCCTTAGAGCTCTCCAAACTACCGAAACCTTAGGTTAGATAGGTGTGGATTTCGCTCTCGAAACCATTGGGACACTTTCCATAAATGCTCATGTAGAGAACATTGAGGAATCAAATCTCGAAATCTTGCTTTTTGGTTCCTTTCCTAATGAAGAGTGTAAAGGACAGCCACCATTGGATCCTAGATCCAACGGCTATCCACCATGCGCCAAGAACAAGGGTTTCGGATTAATTGGATAAATGTGACATTTAATATTTATCTTTAGGATAATTTGCAAAATCCATAACTCTCAAACCATACATCCTTTTTCAATCAAAATTTAGGGGAAACTTTATCTTGATTTTATCTACTCATACACCAAAATTGAGTCCCAAATTTCAAAGGAAAAGGGCATTATCGTCATGTATAAGTTATCCTTTAATAAGACATATTTTAAGCATATTTTCTCTCTCTTAATCTTTTATTTTCTTTATTTTGATTCCTTTTACCATCAGAAACCATGTGAACATGAAATATTTTCCAAGATGGATCCATTATCCAAATATCCACATATTTCTTATAATATTATTATTATCTCATATTTCCTTTAATAAAGCAATATTTAATTGATATTTTCTCTTTCTTGTTGCATTATCTTTGCAACTTGGACTCCTTGGAACCCAAGGAACCCAAAAGGCACGAAATCCACCTTAGGGGAATATTCCTTTGCCTTCTAGAGGTTTCTACATCTTTCTTTTCTCCATTTCTTAATTATTCATTTACTAATTGAATTTCCTTTTTCTTTTCCTTGTTATTGGGCCCAATAGCCACTAAGGCCCACGAAACAACTAAGAAAGGATATTTACAAACGAAATTCATGCATTCAATCAATTGCATCATTATTTGTTCATATATCTTTAATAGGATAAATTACATTTCTCCCCAAAAGAACCTGAAAATTGGGGTTGTAACATCCTTCCCCTCTTATAAGAATTTTGTCCTCAAAATTCCATCAAGCAAACAAACAATTCAGGATAAGACCTTTCCATGTCCATCATTGGCCCCTATGTGGCTTTACCTTATCCATGGCGCTTTCAAGAACCTTTATCATCACATATTCTTTTCTCTGAGTTTCTTTCACCTTGGCATCTATAAATCTCACAGGTGACTCAGGTTATTTCAGCCTCCCTTGGGGCTCACTAGGTTCATTGCTCCACACATGGTCTGGGTACCTCACATAGTGCTCTAAATTGGACAAATGGAACTCATCACACATTACTTTATCCTGAGGGGTAAGGTCAAACTTAACCTTTTCCACCAATCCATCTCAAATGGGCCCAGGTATCGGGGACTTATCTATCTCAGCTATAGCTCAGAGGGGTCGGATTTTCATATCACATATTCTCCCACAGTGAACTGTATGTTAGTCTACTTTGCATCTGCTCACGACTGATGTCGCCCCTGGGCTCTCTTTTCTAGCCATTGCATGATCAAAGTGACTTCATCTGCACACATTGTGGTCTTTTCTGACCTTTGTGAGATCCCTTCACCAACATCATCTTAATGAAGTGGTGACCGACACAACCTCTCTTACAGAGCTCCTTTACATCCCAATACTATCTATGGTGGTTATCATCCCATCTTACATAGGACAAGAACTGTATCCATGTATCACCCTGAATGAGTACACATTCTCTCATCAGACCCTCTAGTTTGGTTCATACTAACCATTACTTAGGGGTGATAAACTGTACTAACATCGAGTTCTTCATGTACCTACTTCCACTGCATGGGTACGAACCTTCAGGTCATACTCAATAACCTTTGAACTTGCATCAGGGTGTAGTTGAACCATCTCTCTTACATGTAGTTCAACCGGATCTATCCCTTGACAGTACTCTCTCTTTTCTTAGATCATGTCATCTAGGTAAGGCGATCTACCATAACCCATATTGCACCTTGACCTTCTTCGGTCCATGGGAGACTTACCACGACATCCATAGTGATGAACTCCCATTCCCTCTCAGGGACTTTTATCCTCTATATCAACTTAATGGGTTACTGGTGTTCGTCCTTCACCTCCTGACATGCATGGCGATAAGCCACATGCAACTCCATACACTTCTTAGGCATCCAAAGTACTACTACCACTTATTATCTTAGTAGTACCATGGTGTATGATGAACTTAAAATCATGATCTCTTGTATGTCATGATTCCTCAAGGTTGATTCCTCAAAAATCCTAAAACACTCTAGTCGGGGTTTCATCAGCTTCTTTTCCAGAGAAGTGCATCTGAGGTTCTACAACCATACTTCCATCATAACAAGCCCTAGGATGGCTAACTAAGCAACCACTAACTCGATCAACGGATCTCGTTACATCTGAGTGTTAACCAAACATATCTCACAAACTTAGGGTTCACTTAACCACCTCTTCCATCCTTTCCACTAGCTAAACTAGGTAGCTGTATTTCAACCAGAGCATCCATTACTACCTTTCATCTTTATGTGCTAGGTAACCATGAAGACCTACACCTCCATGTATTCCACTTATCATCTCATCTCGGACTTTAGGTCTATCATCATCAAGAAAACTCAGAGCTCATCAAACTCAAACTTATTTAACTCATAAATTCCATGCAACTCATGATAAGAACAATCTTATAAGATGACTACCTCAGTCCTCTTGGTGTTTGTAAACCATCCACACATCATACACTCCACAAGGGTATGTTATTGTCTCTATTCCCGTACATCGTAGCAACGTTTCAGCTCACATCATCATTATCCTTAGTGTATGGCATGCATACTTCCCTATCTCTCATCCTCATAACGAGAGGAAATAAGCATTTGGCAGCCGTCCAAACACAAAGTTATTCCCATTCCAAGAGTAGAGATGGTGCATCCCACATTGCCAGTAAACCTTCCAATCTACGTTGAAACGTGCAACACATGTCTCTACATCATGAACATCTTGACATTAGGGTAACTTCCATGGAAAACTGGTCTCGAACCCACTTGGGTCATCACACCATCCTTGGTCATCTCCTCTAGGTCTGTAGGGTGCCAGCACTTTTAGGGTCATCCCTCTTCCCTTATGCATCAGAGAGTGCCCTCCTCATTTGCCCTTTAGGTCCCATGAGTTCGTGAAGGTGATCAATCTCCTAATCCATGGCCCTTAGACAATGATAGTTGTTACCTCTCGACCCTATGGTCATGTACAACTAGGGAATTAGGCAACTCCTACTCCCATCGGTCTCATCCCTACCTGACCCTAGGATAGACTTAGGATTCTAACATAGCACATATCCAACTTGAAACCATACCCAAATCTTCTTCATCTTCCTCAGCATTCATGGTATAACTTACATCTCTTCGTAGGGATCATGGCGACCTACCTGCCTTAGTCAGGCCCCATCCCCATGCACTAAGAGATGATCATCTATGGGTCTATAGGTTCGTTCTCATACTATGTACTCTCCCCTTAGCTCCTTAATATCCTATGAGACCTCTTTAGGTTACCTTAAACCTAACAAAAGCTTATTCATACCCTACAAAAGGGTCCTTTCCCAGGATGGGAGGAAACTATCTTTTGATAGCAACTAAGGTCACAAACGTCCTTATATCTAGGGTTTACATCCACATGAGCATGCTTAACCTTAGCAAGATACCAAGGCGCAAGCAGTCCACCTACTAGGCCATGCTAGATCATACTTGTTCCCATCCTCGACATTGGATCAAGATCAAACCTTCTCATGCCACCACTTTGGCTGTGAGGGATTCATCAACCATACCTTTGACTTACAGGGGTTTCCCTTTCCTCTAAACATGAGGAGTGCCATGCTCGAATCTATAGAAACTCAAAACTCATCATGAGCATCAGGTACACCACTTCCCCTCTTAAGCCTAGGAACCTTAGGTTCACTTTTTAGATGTCCAACTACATGCTCAACCTTTTAACCACGAACCAAGCATGTACAAGGTATAACGTGTACGTCCTATTATCATTCCACTTGAACAACTCTTTAGAGTGGAGTCCTCCTCAGGGACAACCAACAAGGTATAAGGCCTCACAACCTATTACTAAACCTCTTCAGGGTCTAAGGAACTCTTCTTCCTAACTCAGAAGGTAAACACCTATACCATAGGCACATAGGTACCAACAGCCTCATCCTCTCTCTAGGGTTTGGTTCCTCTAAAGGCAACCAAGATATCATCAGTCTCTAGGGATCAAGCATGAGGCAACCGCTATCATCCACTTAGGTCGCATCATCCTCAACTCCCCACTATTCCTCATATCTTAGAGTCTAAGCTTCCAACCTTCTTGCTCGGGTCTTACTCTCTCTCTCTAGAGCTAACCCTACAAACAACCTTACCACTACAGGTTCTCCATGAAGGTGGATCAAGCTCGCACGCATATACCTACAGGGGTGAAACGTATGATCAACCTATTTTCACTCAAGGTTACCCATAGCTCTTTATGATTATCTCATAGACTATCCATTATGCCCTTTAGGCCTGGGTTTTTAACCTACTTCCAGTACTACTAATGTACTCAAGGTGCATACTATGTCATGCTCATATCCGCCCATAGGGTTTCTATAAGTTCTTCACTAACCTCATCAATGAAGGAATTATCCTTCACCCTAACATGTATGACCCAACCAAGGTTGGGTTGCCAAAGGTACTAGGTCATCCAACCTCTCATGGCTCATATGGGCCTCCAAAAGCATGTCCACCCACACGCCTAATCTACCATGACATCTAACTCATCGTGTCATCTCTCTTTCTAACCACCACTTAGGGTTAGGGTTAGCATCATCCTCAAAGGATGTGTTAGGTCTCTACTTACAATGGAGGTCTCTACCTCCAAGAATAACTCTCTCTACTCATCCTCCTGACAAGAAGGTCTAGCCTCAGGTCTCTCCTGAGGGCATGACAACATATGTCATACAACCTAAGCATGTATCTATTCTTTAGTTTACGCTTAAACTATTAAGCTTTTGTCCATGACATCTTATTCACATGCTTTTCATTAATTTGGTGGAGGATTCCTTAAACCTTATCAACTTTACCCGTACCTCAAGAGGGTGAGGAAGAGAGAGAAAAAAACCATAAACCTTATATTCTTAACAAAATTAGGGTTGAGAAGGGACGAAAATAGATGAGAGAGTCCTAAAGGTATCTTATTTCGAGTCAGATCCTATGACATTGGCCAGGCAGTCACACGGATCTGGGAATCCTCATATTCCGACTGGCGGTGCTGAGGAAAATATTGCCAACCCCCAAACATGATCCTTTTCTAGACACCTCTGTCTTTTGGAAAATTCTCTAATAACTCCCTTGGGTTCTACAGAGTTTGTAAAATTTAATAATTATTAAAGATTAAATGAGGAACCAACGCTCTGATACCAAATTTAACAACCGCGCCTCTTGGTAACCCCCAATTAAAGGAGACCAAGAGGTTAGAGCCATTATCCCAATTTCCCGGATCAAAGGTTCGACAAATAATCAGTAATAGTTATTAAATTCTACCAAGACTATACTAAAAAGCTGGAATAAAATAAAACTTTGCATACCTTTAAAAACTTGGACATATAACTTCTATCCAAGACTGGAATCTATTCTAACTAATCCTCCTTTGTACTTTAATTCTTATTTAATTCCACATGTGCCACTTTACTATTTGTCCTTTTCAAACTTGTACCTAAAACGCCGACAAACTAAACGTCGGTCAGCATAAATGAATATGTCGGTATGTGGGGGAAACAAAAATCATGCAATTAACTGTAACAACATATTGCAGTCAATTATGATTAAACAAACAACTTTACATTTTCAGCATAACTGCTCAATCCATACATACCCTAGCCTCTATGTTGTCCCTGCAGTGGTCCTGGATGCTACCTTCCTTATGGTAGATCCCCATTAAACCCCTCATGATCCTACCTAACAGGTGAATCAAAATCTAGGGTTGAGTCACATGGAACTACCCATAGGTAGCCCACTCCTTAAGTCATGGTGTGCTAAAGAGTCTCATGGCACTACACGTGGGTAGCCCAATTTTTAACTCTTGATAACCTGATGTCCTACTTAACAAGTAGGCCCTGTATTAGGTTACCCTTTTCATCATTAGCAAAGCCACAGAGGAGGACCCGGATCTAAGCCAGTTATATATACATATTTATAGTGCTAATCATAGTCACTTTATAGTTGCATGAAATAAAAGTCATCCAAGCAGTTATTTTTAGGCAACCGATAAAATTCTGGGAATCACCATGAAACTAAAGTGATTATCCATAAGCATAACCACATACCTGATTTGAAGATTTCATAGGCATCAAGCAATTCCAACCAAGAAAGAAATCCAAACAAGCAATTCAACAATCACAAAATTCCTAAAAATAACGCATAACATCCAAGTGTCATTGTTTTATCCAAAACATTCTCAAGATCGACTTGGATTCCACCTTATGATTTCTAGGCCAACTTTAGGGTTTTATTAGGGTTTTAGCCTTCATTATGCATTTATCACTTTTGATGCTCTTTTCGTTCGCAAGCCCTAATTTCAACATCATAAGCACAATTGAATGTCAATTAAGTCTAATATGTCTCTTTTACACTAAAATTACCATCTTTACCCTTTTAAGTCATATCCAGATCATTAAGGCTAATTTTCATGTTCAAGTTCTTTTTTAATTAACCACTCGTACTTCATTAATGATTATAGCCCAAATCACATATGAACCCTATTTATTACTAGTTCCACCTTTATACACTAGAAAATCCTAATTACCAAATTAAGGGTATTTATCCAAAATTAGAATCTTTCATACTCAAATCAGCTTAAAACCATCGTATCTCAGTTTTATTCATGAATTTGAACAATTAAAGCCATTAAGAGTCATAATTACCAAAGTTAGGGTTTCAAGGCCCATTAAAGCATATCCATGTACATGGAACCCTAAATTAATCCATCTATGCATAAAGATCATCCTTTTGGATCTAATTTGTCCTTTTTATTAACAACAGGTTAATATCCACTTTAAACATTCATAAAACCCTTCCCAATTCATTAATCATCAAAGATTAGGGTTTTTCATCAATTAAACCATTAAGGATAGCATCTTTTCATAATTTTGAATTTTAAGCGGAATTAAGCTTCAAATATAATTTCTTTGTGTTCCTCTCGTTCTGACGATCAATTTTCATATATAATTTGTCTTAATCAGAGTTACCAATTATTTTCTACGAATTTGTAAAGAAATTACCTCCCGAGCCAATTAGAGAACGCCACATCGGCCACTCGACTCTTGTCTCTCTTTTCACGCGGGCCAGGCCAGCCAGTAGGCACCTGCTCTCCTGGATCGACGTGCCACGCGGCCTAGAACCCTATGAAGGTTGAAAGATGTTTCTGCCCCTCCCGACCCCAGAGCCTAAGGCATGAGCTCGAGGGTGATTCTGGGATCTTTTCTCATCGTCTACCTCTTGTTTCCATGAGTAGAGAACAACAGCTTCCGTCTGTGGTCAACCCGGTCATTGACTCAGGGCTGTAGGGCACCAGAGCGCCCACCCTGGTGCAGGTCACCGCGAGGATCTTCCACGAACTCGAAAGCCACCTCAATTCTGCCAGAGTTGTGGGGAATTAGTGGGATGAGAAGAACGTCCTCCGGCAAGGTGGGGGACCAGTTTCCAGGGAAAAGTCCCTGCCCAAACCCGAATTGCTTACGCCGCTGCGATTGTAAGGACTAGTCGGTCGTCTCGAAGGTTATTGTTCCTCTTTTGGGTACCAATGGACCTCCTTTTATAGGTGTAGTTCCTCTAATAGAGTCCTGCTGCTACTAGGATTTGGGAGAAGCCCTTAGAGCTCTCCAAACTACCGAAACTTTAGGTTAGATAGGTGCGGATTTTGCTCTCAAAACCATTGGGACACTTTCCATAAATGCTCGTGTAGAGGCCATTAAGGAATCAAATCTCAAAATCTTGATTTCTTGTTCCTTTCCTAATGAAGAGTGTGAAGGACAGCCACCATTGGATCCTAGGTCCAACAGCTATTCGCCATGCGCCAAGAACAAGGGTTTCAGATTAATTGGATAAATGTGACATTTAATATTTATCTTTAGGACAATTTGCAAAATCCATAACTCCCAAACCGTACATCCTTTTTCAATCAAAATTTAGGGGAAACTTTATCTTGACTGTATCTACTCATACACAAAAATTAAGTCCCAAATTCCAAAGTAAAAGGGCATTATCGTCATGTATAAGTTATCCTTTAATAAGACATATTTTAAGCATATTTTCTCTCTCTTAATCTTTTATTTTCTTTATTTTGATTCCTTTTACCATCATAAACCATGTCAACATGAAATCTTTTCCAAGATAGATCCATTATCCAAATATCCACATATTTCTTGTAATATTATTATTATCTCATATTTCCTTTAATAAAGCAATATTTAATTGATATTTTCTTTCTTGTTGCATTATCTTTGCAACTTGGACTCCTTGGAACCCAAGGAATCTAAAAGGCATGAAATCCACCTTTGGGGAATATTCCTTTGCCTTCTAGAGGTTTCTAAATCTTTCTTTTCTTCATTTCTTAATTATTCATTTACTAATTGAATTTCCTTTTTCTTTTCCTTGTTATTGGGCCCAATAGCCAATAAGGCCCATGAAACAACCAAGCAAGGCTATTTACAAATGAAATTCATGCATTCAATCAAATGACATCATTATTTGTTCATATATCTTTAATAGGAGAAATTACATTTCTCCCCAAAAGAATTTGAAAATTGGGGTTGTAACATGAAACATGCTAATGTCATTGTCCCATATACAATTGACTTGCTAAAAGAACATAAAATAAAAGATAAACATGATTCCACTATCTTTCTTAAATGGTGTCTGGAGTATATCAAAGTATGTTTTTATGGGTTATCATGAGAGTCCCAACCCTAGGTTGGGTTTAACAATAAACCTATTGCATTGGATTCATTTACATGTACGCATATTGAATCTATTTACCTTGAGTTTTGGTTGGAATCCAGTCACTAGTTGAACATAACTCATGCCAAACCTAACCCATTTATAATGCTTGTCTTGTAGAAAGATCCACATGTGCCCAAGTGATCCATTAACTATGTTAAGATGATTAGAATGTACGATTGTTAGTTTTTTGTCTTGGTACCCACATTCTACCCATTGCATCATGTATATTCTTTTTACCTCTACATATGGTATCTACAAAGTTAAATCATTATGGCACAATGGCGATCTATAGCTACACACATGCTTATGCTCATTCTCTTTTACAATAAGAGATGAGTAACACACTTTCTAGATAAAAAAACCCTAAACCAAGTCTCATACTTTATTCATAATATCCTTTATTGTTACATGGTAGTCTATATCACATGCTTAGATAAGTTAAACTTTTGCACAACACTATAATTTGTTAAACAACAAACATAAATAAGGTGGACTTTTTTCTTAAGCATAAGTAATGATCTAATGATGAATAGCCAAGATATTGTGACCGTTCCTTATCTCATCAAGAGTTTATATTGTTTTACTATTTGATAAAAGTCAAATGAGTATAGTAGTCAATTGAATAAGGGAGAGCTCATTTCCCACATCTTTACAACCAAGTAATATAATATGCACCTACTAGCTCTATACATGCAATAACCTAAATCATTTATGTAAGACCCATGACCTGGTTTAATGCTTAAACATGCTTGTTTGATTCAATAGGGTTCTTAGTTTCATATTTTGAGATCAATTGACAAAATTTTGCTTCAAATTTGGTCCAAATCAAACTTCATTTACTCAAGTTTGCAATTTTATGTACTTGTGTGGACTTATGAATCATTTTCCCTTTTTTGTAGGGACATTATTGCAATTTTAACACATGAATATTTTGTTGCATAGTATTCATTATAATATGGATAAGTTTCATTTGATTTGAATGCTTTTAAACCTTATTGCATAGAGGTACCAACACTTGATGTTCGTTTGGTGTGGATATGAAGGCATGTGCCTTCCGGTGGTTGGACTAGGTGTGCCTTCTGATGGTTGGTCTAGGTGTGACTTTTTTTGGTTGGATTGGGTGTGCCTTCTGATGGTTGGACTAGGTGTGCCTTTTGATGGTTGAACTAGGTGTTCCTTCCGATGATTATTCTGGGTGTGCCTTCTGATGGTTGGACTGGGTGTGCCTTCCGATAGTTGTTCAAGGTGTGCCTCTGATTGTTGGTATGGGTGTGCCTTCTGATAGTTGGATTGAGCGTGTCTTCCAATGGAAGTTATGAATATTCATAAATCAATAGTTTTCCTAGATGGTTGCACATTGATGGAGGTTTTGGTTGTACAAATTGGCAGAAATTTTGACCTTTGACCAAAGGAGAAGCATTTTTCAACCTTTGACCTCCTTTCTCTTTCATCCTTGTTATAAATACCCCCTATCTTTCTTCTAAGGAACCTTTCTACCCCAAACATGTTCTTGCTACTACAAACCATCAAAAGCCATCGGCCGATGAAGGATGAGCTTCTTGAGGTCAAATCTTTGTGAGATCATCATTGCATGTGGGTGCAAGTCTCGAATATTTCTTTCTCAGGATTGTTCGAAGCTTCTTTGCTTAGTTCCTTGCCTCATACACGTAAGATATTCCTTCCTAACCTTATTTCTTGTTGTTTTCCTTCTTCTCTCTTCTTCCATAAATAGAATCCATGTTGTTCCTAGCTAGAATCTCTAACATATGGATGAAGAACCTTCTTTCTTCTCTCTTTTATTCTAGACCTACACCATTCTTGAAGAGAGGTGATTCATGGAGCTTTTAGAGGGGAAAAAAACTTGGGTTTTCCCTTCTTTTCTTTGTAACTCCTTGTTGTTTGGACGTTTTTCTTCACCCTAAGGTGACTGATATAATTTTTATTAAGTTTCTTGTCTACTCATAACCTATTTTACGTGGCACTTGTTTTTAAAAAACTGTAATATGAGAAACAATGGCCTTTTGTGTACTGTTTGACATGGAAATAATGATAATACGAGTTCTTAAGCATTCTGTGGACCTTGTGAACATTTTTCTTTAGTAAAATGAGCTTTTGTTTGAAAATGTAAGGTTTGAAGTTCGAAATATAGGTGTAATGACTACTAAAAATGTCTTATGGGTGTTGATTTGGTACCCAATGTATAGAAATCTGACTCATACATTAAACTTTATTGTATAGTGATTAACCAATGGTGGTTATAATATTTTAATCTCTTGTCATTTTGTTGGTATGGAAATCGGATGAAAACATAGAACTGAAAGTAGCTCATCCAAGTTATAATTTAGACATATAAATGCCTAGAATTTGGAAATACCATAACTTCTACGTCCGATGGAATTCTATGATGAGATTTTTCAATAATATCTTGTCTATGACTTGTTAGACTTTCTACAAAATTTTGAATGATAATGATTGTTCCTATAGGAAGTTATTCGTATTTTAGTATAAATGGCTTTTTGGGATGTTTTGTGTCCTAGTTGGAGGTTCAGTCTTCTTTATGGATAACGATGGATTAGTGTGCCATGATGAAGTAACAAGAAACATGTTACATACGTGTTACATCTTCTGAAGTTGCAATCTACACTTTATTTTACAATAATTATATAGAAGCATGTATGTAACTTGATTGATGTAGTCAAAATACTTAACTAACGTAATAAATCAAGTGTAATCTTAATTTTATAGTGCCCTGTGATCGTAGAACTATCTTAGTGTCAAAACTTATTAGATAGTGAAACAAGCAATTGCAAAATGATCTTGAAGTCTTATACTTTTTAGTATATGTGGGTGTTGGGTAGGTATATCCCTGACATCCAAATCTCAAGGTTTAGAGAGTGATTGAGGACATGTCTCAGATTATGTGTGTTTGAGAATGATTGCAACTATAACTTGGATTTTAGGGTTGATATCCTAGTTTCTAGTGCCGTGGCTTGTGTACCCAAGACAGACTCAGTTGTTTTAGTAGTTGGGTCGATGTGCCACTATGGTTGTTACTCATATTGACTAAGGGAAAGATATCTTATGATTCTAGTCATCGTAGATCTTATACGGGGCTGATTTCAACTTTGTAGTTGTCAGCTAATAGTTTGAGCGGTACGCCTCAAACTACATAGGGCTTAATAAAATATATAATTCAGTTGTGTAGCTTAATTGTTAGGACTACTTAGCGAATCACATTGTATGATGACCCCTGCCTTATTTCTTTTTAATTTGTGGGTGATTTGTAAAGCAGTAACATAATTCAACTGTATTTGTAATGCTAGCTATACCAAATGTTGATGTAAATTATATAATCTTTCAACTTTGTAATACTATCTGCTTAAATTGTTTAACCTTGTAAGCAGGTGATGTTCTTGGAGTTATATCTCTCGCTGAGACATGGGTCTCACCTCATGAGTTACCATATCTTTTTATGTGATCGACAACACTATTAGACGTAGAGTAGTGAGGAGGAGTTGTTTGAAGAGTAGTAGAGGTAGACGGTTGGTTAGGTTGCATAGAGTCCTAGAGTCGTCCATGTACTCTTAAGTCTGGGCGGAGAGTTTTGTAGATGATGTACAATGACTCAAGCTTTTGGTAGTAAAATTTCCCTATGTAAATGTTGTAATAATGTGAACAATCTCTTTTGTGTACTAGTTATGGCTGAGGTCACTGAACTTTTGTAAAGGTACCTGGTATGATATATGTGAGATTGGACCTCAGTGTAAAATGTTTCTTATGGAATAATGGAATTTATTCAATTTTAATAAAGCACCTTTTTTGTAATATGATTAATTAGTAGTCAATTGGCATTTTAGTTTTGGGTAATTTCATTTAGCGTGGCAAGTTGCCATAATCTGTTTGATATCTAGTAAAATAAAGTTTTGAAACTTGTATGGTAAATAAGATCATCTACCATTTCAACAAATAAATCAGTCAAATAGAGGAGGCCACATATTCATATTTTATGGGAGTTCTTAGCCACAAAGTTTTGTAGGTGATAGCATTTTAAGTTGCAATTGAAATTGTCTAATCAGTCAATTGTGAAAGTGAGTTTGGGAGTAAAAAAGAGTCGAAAAGGTCAATTTTGAGCAAGACATGAAAAAAGTGAAACTTTTTATAATTGAATAAGTGAAATGAGTGTATTGTTTCTTCAAAAAGATATTAGCAAAGCATTCAATTGAGAACTTCTATCAACTTTCAAGAAGAGGGAACAATGCATGAATGTATGTGAGTTACCTCCAGGGGTAAACAAAATCATCACAGTCGATGCATCATTGAATGCTAAGATTGACAAGTCATGTGCTAGCTATGTCATGCAGGAGCATAGAGGAAGTTGGATACAAGGGGGAGTTGCAACATTTACATGTATTGATCCAATGCAGGCATAACTGAAAGTAGTCATAAGAGGGTTCCAAAAGGGGAATGCAATTGAGGGTAGTCAAGTATTAGTTCAAACTGGCTCAAGACAATCAATGTATTACTCCGAATGGGGCCTACAATGTCCAATTTTGTATAAACTCTGGTTGAAGTTGCAAGGATCTTGCTTATGAATTCACAACAAATGCACCTTATATTCCAAAAACGAAGTTCCAATGTTCTAGCTAGTAGATTATCCAAGAAGCATTTGAAGGATAATCAAGTGCATCAAAATGTTCAATGACGGTCCAATCTAGCTTAAGGGGCTTCTAAGCTGAAGATTGTTGCTGACGTAGAGATTGATACATAGGTCTTAATGAGTAATGGAGAGGAATGTACTACATAGTCAATGTAGTTGTTTTGTTTAAAAAAATTGAGTGTGTGCAATTGAGATAAATTGAAATCAACTTAGCCTTTCAAGTTGAGTATTTTGGTCAAACTCAATAGAAAAAACACCCTCTAGAGATATGATCTAGTGAGATATCGAGTGCAATCCTGAGTTTAGTTCATATTAGGGTTAAATATTATTGGATGTTTAATTAATGATAAGGTTTGCAATGTCTATCCAGGTATGTATGGACGCATCATCATTGGTATTAAGCCTATGGTTATGAGGGCATCCACAGATTATGGTGAGTCCAGTTTGACCCAGACCCACTAATGTCAGCAGCCCTCTCGAGCAACTGCAAGTGATTTGACCAGGATCCCTGACTTGACCGGATGTGATCTGGATTTCGACATGTCTTCTAGCGCCACATCAGCGTAACCCGATCGGATTGGGTAAAATTTGTGTTTGGTTTGCAACCCCAATCGACCCCTATTTTAGGACAATGAAATCCCCTAATCTGAACCAACTCAGTCCTAGTAGAGGCAGGATTTGGAATCCCAGTCTGAGTTAAAGCCCCCGACCCTCGACTCCCTTGCACCCGTCCCTCTCCCTCTCACCCTCTCCATCTTGCCCCTCTTCTTCGCTATAGTCTCCCCTCTCCCTCTACCTGCTAGCAGCTCACTGTTGGTCCATGAGTTAAAGTGAGGTTTGTTATCTCAAGCAACTTGCAGATGGAGGGTAGCAGACGTCAGGAGGGGCGAACGCGTGGTGATTCAATGCGACCATATGTGTCTGTCGGCCTACTAGGGCGGCTACATCATGGAAAAGCAAGGTACCCATGCCCTATTCTTCTAGCCATCATCTATTGTCACCGTCCACCTGACTCAGCTTGAGTAGTCATCATCCCATCTTGTCGACGCACATATCAAACCCTAGCCAGGGCAAGCAGTGTCTGTGTTGCTTCATATTCATTGCATTGTGCATCGAGCTCCTTCACATCCACCTACACATCTTGGAGCACTTGTTCTCCATAGCTGGTGCTCGTCCCTGGTATTCCGAAGGTGATGGTCATCCCTGGTGTTCTGGCAGTGTTGCTCATCCTGGTGATTCTGCAGCTGCTGCTCATTGTCGAGCACTTCTAAAAAGGTTAGTGATGTTGAATATTGTCTTCGTTTTTATACTGAATCTGTCAGTTTATAATGATGCAATAATTTTCCCTGTGCTAATCTGTGTTGCTTATCCATGTTGTTCATAACTGGTAGTCATCCCTTTGCTGGTTGGTTTGTGATTGTTCTCAATCTCCCTTCCAGGTATTTCATCCCCCCGATTGAACTTTTGTTGAATCTAGATTGGTGTAGCATAAGAAAACATGAAAATGAGTGCCCCTAATCTCGACCATCATCTGTATTGAATTCAAATTTTGATCCGCTGACATGTAATATGGAAAAATAGATCAGTAATGTTTTCTACTATGGAACCAAAATCTGACCTTCATCACTCTTATTCTTGATTAGTAAGTTATGCCCCTCTTCTTCGCGACAGTCTAACATAGTTCTCAGAATATGTTACAAGAATAAAGTGACTCACCTTCCAGATAATTGGTTGTATGACTACATGTGTAGATGATTGTTGATCTTTGATGGTGTTGTGGCCATCATCCCTATATGTGTGTCGAATCTTTGATGGTGTTGTGCCCCTAATTTTTGTGAATACCTTATAAAAAAAATATTCAACAAAAATTGGCCTACTAATGACATCATGATATACTGCAACTATAGATCAATAATGTTTTATACTATGGATTTTTGTTCTTCTGATTTTGTGTTGTTGTGTTTGTACTGAAAAATGTGTCATGGGTGTGTGCCTAATGACATCTCAAGTGAAATACCTCATATTATCTACTGAAAAATGCTTCCTTCATCTCGACTAAAATTTGAAGAAACGCTTCCTTCATCTCAAGTGAAATACCTCATATCATCTACTCAAAATATGACATCTGAAGCATTTCATATCATCCACTGCAAACTGACATCTGAAAACTACCTCATATATTTGTCTGGGTTGAAATATGAAATGTGTCATGGGATGCAACTGAGCATACTTGATATGGATTGAGACCTAATGGAGATCTATCACATTTTATATTTTAAAGAAGTGATTTAAAAAATGCCCTGTAATATAAAGTTAAGATTACAACCTTTTATTTTGTCATGTGTTCTAAGTGAAAGGGTCAATATTTATGCGGTAGCATAGTTTAGCTAGTAACCTAATAAACAACTCAACTTCATATTCATTTTACCTTTTAGGCTAAAACACATTGTGTAGACAGTTATTATTGGATTGGGTTCCAGTGGTAGGCTACATATATGCGGTAGCATAGTTTAGCTTAAAGATGTTTTATTCCATGCCACCCATTCACTAATCCACCCTCTCCTCTAAATGGTAGGCCACATATAAAGATTTATTCCCTTATTTTACAAATATTTAGGGAACTACATCCTATTAGGTGACATTTTCAATAGAGCAGTATAGCTAGGGAGATCTTGTGATACACTCAGCATATTTAGAACTTCCCATGATATCTCTCTATGTTGACTTGTTTGTTTAGTGGTCTAATTTTGATGTTTGTTTTCATAATTGGTTTCTTGGATAGTAGTTGTTGGCTCTATGGGTGGAGAGGACTACTTTGTGTTTGTTGATTTACGGATGGTTAGAATTATATATTCACATATGTATGTTGTTGTACTATTTGAACCAATTCTAAAGCACTGTTTGTTGAGGATGATCAATATTTTTATGCACATGTTTTCATTACAAAATTGTGAGCTAATTAAGGCATATGCTAACTTAGTGCATGCTTATTTTCAATTTAATATAAATTTCTTGTCTTCAAATGTTGTGTATGTAATATCATTGATTTGCCTTATTTGTGCTTCATCACCATAAATATGTGTTGTTAGATTGTTAATTACTTTGAGAGCAAGATTAGTATTTGAAGAATCCATTATCAACATAATCAATAACAATTGTAAGGGTTGGCTAATCAATGTGAGGTTTATTGTCCAAATACAGATCATATCATTTAATCCTCTATATTGGCATTGTGGGAGTGGGTTCATAGTTAGGTTAAATAGTGTACTACATTGCAATAGCTGGTGTGTCAAGCTAGAGATAATCTATGTGATTAAAGTGGTACCCTAATTCACAATGTGGTGAAAGTGTTCTAGGGTTAAAATGAGATGGTTTTGGTAGAATATTGGGTGTGTAGGTAGGAGTAGGAATTGAAGAACGTCTGTCCTAGAAAGCTAGCACAGCCTAATACATTTCTAGTTAAAATGCCATGTAATATAAAGTTAAGATTACAACCTTTTATTTTGTCATGTGTTTTAAGTGAAAGGGTCAATATTTATGCGGTAGAATAGTTTATCTAGTAACCTAATAAACAACTCAACTTCATATTCATTTTACCTTTTAGGCTAAAACACACTGTGCATACAGTTATTATTGGGCTGGGTTCCAGTGGTAGGCTACATATATGCGGTAGCATAGTTTAGCTTGAAGATGTTTTATTCCATGCCACCCATTCACTAATCCAACCTCTCCTCTAAATGGTAGGCCACATATAAAGATTTATTCCCTTATTTTACAAATATTTAGGGAACTACATCCTATTAGATGACATTTTCAATAGAGCAGTATAGCTAGGGAGATCTTGTGATACACTCAGCATATTTAGGACTTCACATGATATCTCTCTGTGTTGACTTACTTGTTTGTTTAGTGGTCTAATTTTGATGTTTGTTTTCATAATTGGTTGCTTGGATAGTAGTTGTTTGCTCTATGGGTGGAGAGGACTACTTTATTTTTGTTGATTCATGGATGGTTAGAATGATATATTCACATATGTATGTTGTTGTACTATTTGAACCAATTCTAAAGCACTGTTTGTTGAGGATGATCAATATTTTTATGCACATGTTTTCATTACAAAATTGTGAGCTAATTAAGGCATATGCTAACTTAGTGCATGTTTATTTTCAATTTAATATAAATTTCTTGTCTTCAAATGTTGAGTATGTAATATCATTAATTTGCCTTATTTGTGCTTCATCACCATAAATATGTGTTGTTAGATTGTTAATTACTTTGAGAGCAAGATTAGTATTTGAAGAAGCCATTATCAACATAATCAATAACAATTGTAAGGGTTGGCTAACCAGTGTGAGGTTTATTGTCCAAAGACAGATCATATCATTTAATCCTCTATATTGGCACTGTGGGAGTGGGTTCATAGTTAGGTTAAATAGTGTACTACATTGCAATAGCTGGTGTGTCAAGCTAGAGATAATCTATGTGATTAAAGTGGTACCCTAATTCACAATGTGGTGAAAGTGTTCTAGGGTTAAAATGAGATGGTTTTGGTAGAATATTGGGTGTGTAGGTAGGAGTAGGAATTGAAGAACGTCTGTCCTAGAAAGCTAGCACAGCCTAATATATTTCTAGTTAAAATGCCCTGTAATATAAAGTTAAGATTACAACCTTTTATTTTGTCATGTGTTCTAAGTGAAAGGGTCAATATTTATGCGGTAGCATAGTTTATCTAGTAACCTAATAAACAACTCAACTTCATATTCATTTTACCTTTTAGGCTAAAACACACTGTGCAGACAGTTATTATTGGACTGGGTTCCACTAGTAGGCTACATATATGCGGTAGCATAGTTTATCTTAAAGATGTTTTATTCCATGCCACCCATTCACTAATCCACCCTCTCCTCTAAATGGTAGGTCACATATAAATATTTATTCCCTTATTTTACAAATATTTAGAGAACTACATCCTATTAGATGACATTTTCAATAGAGCAGTATAGCTAGGGAGATCTTGTGATACACTCAGCATATTTAGGACTTCCCATGATATCTCTCTGTGTTGACTTACTTATTTGTTTAGTGGTCTAATTTTGATGTTTGTTTTCATAATTGGTTGCTTGGATAGTAGTTGTTTGTTCTATGGGTGGAGAGGACTACTTTGTGTTTGTTGATTCACAGATGGTTAGAATGATATATTCACATATGTATGTTGTTGTACTATTTGAACCAATTCTAAAGCACTGTTTGTTGAGGATGATCAATATTTCTATGCACATGTTTTCATTACAAAATTGTGAGATAATTAATGCATATGCTAACTTAGTGCATGTTTATTTTCAATTTAATATAAATTTCTTGTCTTCAAATGTTGAGTATGTAATATCATTGATTTGCCTTATTTGTGCTTCATCACCATAAATATGTGTTGTTAGATTGTTAATTACTTTGAGAGCAAGATTAGTATTTGAAGAAGCCATTATCAACATAATCAATAACAATTGTAAGGGTTGGCTAACCAGTGTGAGGTTTATTGTCCAAAGACAGATCATATCATTTAATCCTCTATATTGGCACTGTGGGAGTGGGTTCATAGTTAGGTTAAATAGTGTACTACATTGCAATAGCTGGTGTGTCAAGCTAGAGATAATCTATGTGATTAAAGTGGTACCCTAATTCACAATGTGGTGAAAGTGTTCTAGGGTTAAAATGAGATGGTTTTGGTAGAATATTGGGTGTGTAGGTAGGAGTAGGAATTGAAGAACGTCTGTCCTAGAAAGCTAGCACAGCCTAATACATTTCTAGTTAAAATGCCATGTAATATAAAGTTAAGATTACAACCTTTTATTTTGTCATGTGTTTTAAGTGAAAGGGTCAATATTTATGCGGTAGAATAGTTTATCTAGTAACCTAATAAACAACTCAACTTCATATTCATTTTACCTTTTAGGCTAAAACACACTGTGCATACAGTTATTATTGGGCTGGGTTCCAGTGGTAGGCTACATATATGCGGTAGCATAGTTTAGCTTGAAGATGTTTTATTCCATGCCACCCATTCACTAATCCACCCTCTCCTCTAAATGGTAGGCCACATATAAAGATTTATTCCCTTATTTTACAAATATTTAGGGAACTACATCCTATTAGATGACATTTTCAATAGAGCAGTATAGCTAGGGAGATCTTGTGATACACTCAGCATATTTAGGACTTCACATGATATCTCTCTGTGTTGACTTACTTGTTTGTTTAGTGGTATAATTTTGATGTTTGTTTTCATAATTGGTTGCTTGGATAGTAGTTGTTTGCTCTATGGGTGGAGAGGACTAGTTTGTGTTTGTTGATTCACGGATGGTTAGAATGATATATTCACATATGTATGTTGGTGTACTATTTGAACCAATTCTAAAGCACTGTTTGTTGAGGATGATCAATATTTTTATGCACATGTTTTCATTACAAAATTGTGAGTTAATTAAGGCATATGCTAACTTAGTGCATGTTTATTTTCAATTTAATATAAATTTCTTGTCTTCAAATGTTGAGTATGTAATATCATTGATTTTCCTTATTTGTGCTTCATCACCATAAATATGTGTTGTTAGATTGTTAATTACTTTGAGAGCAAGATTAGTATTTGAAGAAGCCATTATCAACATAATCAATAACAATTGTAAGGGTTGGCTAACCAGTGTGAGGTTTATTGTCCAAAGACAGATCATATCATTTAATCCTCTATATTGGCACTGTGGGAGTGGGTTCGTAGTTAGGTTAAATAGTGTACTACATTGCAATAGCTGGTGTGTCAAGCTAGAGATAATCTATGTGATTAAAGTGGTACCCTAATTCACAATGTGGTGAAAGTGTTCTAGGGTTAAAATGAGATGGTTTTGGTAGAATATTGGGTGTGTAGGTAGGAGTAGGAATTGAAGAACGTCTGTCCTAGAAAGCTAGCACAGCCTAATACATTTCTAGTTCAGATTGAACTTTTAAATAATGTCATATATATATATATACACACACATATATATATAATACACTAGAGTGTATTCGTGTGATCTATACACTCGAATGTATTCTATCCTGACTCTCTCTCTCTCTTTATATATATATATATATATATATATATATATATATATTACATTTTGTAAAAAATAGTCTTGATATGCAAACACACTTGAGTGTATTCGTGTGATCTATACACTTGATTGTATTCTAGCATGACTCTCTCTCTCTCTCTCTCTCTCTCTCTCTCTCTCTCTATATATATATATATATATATATATATATATATATATATATATATATATATATATATATATATATATATATAGGGCAACGATCTTGTGAGAAACATATCTGGTGAGAGCATGAGAGGCATTTGAATAAGTCTCCACATAGATCAATTTTTCATAATCCAACCATACATATTACAAGTATACCTTAATATCTACTTTCCTATAAAATTGTATCAATATCTAATTTGTAGATCATTCACAACAACCAAATATTTTTTGACGCTCTGTATTGAATTTCAGGCTGACCGTTGGATCTAAAAAGTGTATATTGTACATATGGACATGTAAACAATGTTTGATTCCAATGATTTTTTGCGACAAGGTAAATGAAATGATGCTTTTTCCATCTATATGGTTGGATTTTAAAAAATAGTTACTAATTTCTAGTTATTCAAATGCCTCTCATGCTCTCACTGTAGGATGTTTCTCACTGGATCGCTACCCATATATATATATATATATATATATATATATATATATATATATATATACCCGTACGGGTAGCTACTCGCACACCCTTCCTGTCACTTTTTTTATAAAAAAATTCACAATTGTAGAGGAGCATTTTATCTAACTCCCCAAAAAATTTCATCCAAAAATAATATCATTTGCCCCACCAAAATAAAAAAATACATCCATATATTTAATGATTGTATATTTTCTGCGTAGTTACTTTTTTAGTCATATAGTTACTCTTTTATCAATATAGTTACTCTTTTGATCTTAGAGTTACTTTTGTGTACCATATAGTTACACTTTTGGATGTGCGGGTAGCGAAAAATTAGGCTACCCGCGCGGGTATTGAATGAATACCCTATATATATATATATATATATATATATATATATATATATATATATATATATATATACCCGTACGGGTAGCTACTCGCACACCCTTCCTGTCACTTTTTTTATAAAAAAATTCACAACTGTAGAGGAGCATTTTATCTAACTCCCCAAAAAATTTCATCCAAAAATAATATCATTTGCCCCACCAAAATAAAAAAATACATCCATATATTTAATGATTGTATATTTTCTGCGTAGTTACTTTTTTAGTCATATAGTTACTCTTTTATCAATATAGTTACTCTTTTGATCTTAGAGTTACTTTTGTGTACCATATAGTTACACTTTTGGATGTGCGGGTAGCGAAAAATTAGGCTACCCGCGCGGGTATTGAATGAATACCCTATATATATATATATATATATATATATATATATATATATATATATATATATATATATATCAATGTATTTTCATCTATCAAGAAAACAAATTCAGACTAGTTCTATCACAAGTTCTTTCAATTGAATGATTGTGTGTCAATTGAATTGCGTATTCTATTTATGTGTTTGAGCTTTGAGGTTTATGTGTATTAGTTGGTCCAATCTATGTCTAATTACATATTGGATGGATTTGACTTATTGTTAATCAAACTTCTTCCTATCAGTGGGTTGAATATAAATGATTGTATAGCTATGTAGCACTAATTACATGCACATCTATGTAGGTTTAAAGAAAAAATATTATTGACCTTCTGTTTGTCTTTTGGAACGATAATAGATGCATGGTCTGATTTGCGCAAGGGAAGATGTAAGATTTTATGATAGGAAAAAATATGATGCCAAATATAATTTCAAGTTCCACATCCAGTCTTTCTAGAACCATATTATGCATAGTGTTGTCTCTAGTTCACGTAAATTGGCATCTTGTGTAACACAGATTCAATAATTCACATGCATGAGTATCTTTCCTAAACATTCACATCCAATTGCTAGGTTTGGGATGGGCCCCAAAACAAATTCATTATTAGCACAAGGATTACTGTATTGTCATGGGTTGTACCTATTGAAATCCATACATGTTATATACTATTATTATTGTAAACACCCCTCACTGTCATTATATATTGTAGCACCTATGCGAGTATGTCTTCCGCAGACCCCAGGTTCCATATTGTTTGGTCAAGAGAGTCTGACAACACTCTAGTTTTAGCATTGCGGAGGCAATATGATGTAGACAGGTGTATTGAAGGCCAGTTTACTAGGGACGCTTGGAGGGAGGCACTTCGTGATTTTCAAAATAGGATGGGGAAGTCGGGTTGTTTGTTGGAGTAGGTCAAAACTCGGTGGACGAACTTGAGGAAGGACTATGCTAGATTAAAGCTTGTCACCAACAAGACTGGCGTCAGATGGGATGAGACTAGGAATAAGCCCAAGCTGCCTGACACCCCTGAGTGCAGGGAGAGCCTTGTGGTATGTACAATAATCATACCCTTACCCCAAAAGTAATGTCCTACATTTACATATAAATCTCCTAATAAAAACTTTATTATACTTAGGCAAACAAGGATCTTGCTAGGTTGAATAACCGACCCTTTCCCCACTACTACGACATCGAGTTGACGACGGGGAGGAACATTACTAGAGGACACCATGCGATGTCTTCTACGGATAGACAAATACCGTCTGACGTTGCCTCCGAGGATGAAGTTGTTATTGAATTAGATGTGTCTGATACACCTATGAACACAGAAACCCCAGTAGGGGAACCAGACATAGGTGTACCTGGGATGCAAAGTGAGGGTGACACCGGGGGAGGCAGAACAGATACCCAAGGTGTTGGGGGAAGGACTCCTCCTATCCACAGGCGCAGGAAGCGACCATCACTATCACAAGAGCGATGTGTGCTTTCTAATGAAGTGTTATCTGAATTCACATAGGTGTACGCAAAGGTACACGAGTTAGGCACAGGTGTGGCCACCAGAGCCTTTGAAAAAGAAGAGTTTGCAATGATTTTGCAACACTTCAATGACACTTTCCCCGATGCCCCTAGATCTGTATTTACAACACTTGTGAACACCATAAAGGAGTCAACAAACTGCAACATCTACCTCATCCTTACACATACACCGCACAAAATAACCATATGGTTGCAAGACCTTTGGGAAAGGTCCCAAGGCAGTAGTGCAACACCACTACCTTCAATGCCATCCTCTTTTTTGCCATCTTAGTAGGGATTTGCTTCGCAGTCCCTGTCGCCAAACCTCAACAGCACATCAAGTATGTCATCTGTATGGTATATTGGGACCAAATATGTTGGCACAAGTGGAGCAGCAGAGGCCCATGAACATCATAAGTTAGAAATTTCTTTTACCATTATGTTTTTTATGTTTGGGGACATCAATTTCAATTTGCTTTATTGTTGTAATAATTACTTTCCCAGACAAACATTTGTTTCATGTACCATCTAATTCATATGTAATGTTGATGTCATTTTTTCCCCTGCCAAATCTTTCATATTATGTTCAAGTTATTATTCTTTTTATTTTAGTCATCATGTCAAGGTTGTTATCATTTTAATCGTAGGCATCATGTCTGCTAGTGATCATACAGAATCAAATGACCTCCTCACAAACATTTTAGATATTGTGTCTGGTCCAGCAAATCGCATTGATGATGCAATAGCTGAGTCAATAGTGAACTCCATCATGAACGAGATTTCTGATGATGACGACATACCACCTATAATACCTAGGTCATTTAGCATTAGGAGTGGCCACAAAAAGGTGTTAGAAATCATAACCGGTCATGAACAAAGGGCTTATGACCTATATCGAATGAGACCATAGACTATAATAGCTCTCGTGGACAAGCTTGAGAGTCATGGCTTATTACAAAGTAGTAGAGGCGTCTCATTAGTTGAGAATGTATGCTACTTCCTACAGATGGTTGGCCTTGGCCATACAAATCGTGTTTTGGCTGAGGACTACATTCACTCTGGTGAGACCATAAGTAGAAAGTTCAACAAAGTATTGGAGGGGGGTTGTGCGTTGAGCCATGAATATGTTGTCATGCAAACTGCATCCATAAGCACAACAGCACATCGTCGTATATTGGACAACCCAAGGTTCTACCCTTACTTCAAGGTAATAGTTATCCCCTACAATTTATAATCATTTTCAGTTACTTTGTATGTTTACAACCGATTTTGGTGTTATAGAATGCCATTGGGGCAATTGACGGGATACACATCCCAGTCTTGGTCAAATGCTATAAGAAAAATCATCACCGAGACAAAAAAGGGAATGCCTCTATGAATGTCATGGCTGTAGTAGACTTCTCAATGGAGTTTACATATGTCTTTACTGGGTGGGAGGGCTCGGCTGCTGACCAAAGGGTCCTATAAGAAGCAATGACCAGGGGCAGTTTTAAAGTTCTGCCAGGAAACTTTTACCTAGTTGATGCAGGGTACGCTAACACTCGTCAGTTTCTTGCACCTTATCGCAACATAGCTTACCATATTTTTTAGTATCGAGGAAACATACATTCATAAAACAACAAGAAGGAGATGTTCAATCACTACCATGCTCAATTACGTCATGTTGTAGAAAGAGCATTCAGTGTGTTGAAGAGGCGATTTGCCTACCTTAAAAAAAGAGGCGACATATCCTATACATTCACAATGTTGCCTCGTAATGGCTTGTTGTATCCTCTACAATTTTATACATCGCAAAAATGATGGTGACACTATGATGGAGGAAATCCCAAAAAATAGTTCAACATCTACCATCCCACCCAATGGGGTCGACTAGAGTTCACTACAACAAACAACTCCAGCCGATGCAAGGGATGGTGATGTATTACGTGAAATAATTTCTAATTTCATTTAGGATACTCGTTGACCTTACTTTGTACTTGTCATCATTTCTATAGCGTATGAGAACTCATCAACCACTTGACATGTGCCCTAAAATGTTTGTTTCATAAAATGTTTTATGGATCCTAGTTAAAAATGTCACATTATGTTTCATTAGGTTGTCTTAAAATTGAGAAATGAATGTCGTTCTATCCATGTGACATGCAATGAACCATACGAGTGTACATGGATGCCACAGATGCGACAAATGGACGGTTTGAACAACAACCCCCACAAGCCGTATTTTACATGTGGTAGGGGTCTTGTTCTAAACATATGTCGTTTGATGTTGCCTGTGCAACAAGTGCAACCTACCGTGGTAAACCTTATTGCAGGTAGGGATGCGATGCTAACACAACTTGCATATGCACGCAACGAACACAAGCAATGGTCAGAACACTGCGACTTTGTCTATTCGACAAGAGCAGACACCGATAGGCTATAAGATGAAATTTCAACTCTACAAAAGAGGTGCCATCATCTTCACCAACAACTTCACATAATGAGCGATAAGGACTCTTCAATAGAGGAAGATAGATATAATACATCATAGATGTAATATAGTATGATCTATTGTTCATTGTTACACTAACATGTTTCAATCATAAGAATGATCTACTCAACTAGCTATTTCCCACAAGTATACGAGAGTAGTTGTAGTCAAGGTCGAATACAAGGAGCGTTGGTTAGCTAGGTGCAAGAGATATGATTTTCAATAATCTAGATCGTTGTACACATGATGATTGGATTAGAATAACTAAATTATAGATTTAAAACAAATCAGTAAATTATTACTTAAGAAAGGTTAAGATTTAGATTTAGGAGGATCCTAGACTTGGGAGTTCACTATCACATCATAGCTTATATTAAAATATGAATTTAAACATGTTAATTAACTTGCAAAGGAGGTTTGTAGTCATCACTCACCTCTCGATGAAGTGATGACGATTCTAACTCCATACATCACTCTCATGTATGTGTTTCATTTCGAATCACAAACCTTGCTCCTCAACTTAATCCCAGCTACTCTCGTGGTCAAAGACAAATTGCCAAAAGAGTAACTCCATACTCTCAAACACATCTTCTCAGATTATGAAAGAAAGCATAAAACATGCAAGTATGATGGCCAATCACACAAACAAGCATTTCAGATCTGAAATAACTCTTGGAACATACAATCAACTAACATTTAGTACGAAATTCATATGTTCATACAAGCTATGACATGGGAGTTACTCTCCCATGTCCAAGATTCAGATTCTACTCATCCATGGCTAGAGAAAGAAGGTGCAAGCAGCAGAAAACATCAAAGGACATACTGAAAGAGTAGAAAGAACTAGTATGTCCATGAGAAGTAGTAGAACGAAGAAGAACTCTGGCTAGAAGTCAAGCTCCGTCCTTGCTTGTTGCACTTTCTCCAGATTTCTTCACTCCCAAGCGGATAGAAGAAGAAGATCATTGCTGCAAATAGTGAAGAAGAAGGAAGAAGAAGAGGGTTCTCTCTCGAGTAACCACCTCCTATCTCCCTTGGTCTCCTCCAACTTCTCCCTGCTCTCCCTTGCTTGAGTTCCGCTCTAAAAGATCCCAAATAGTCCGTGATAACTGTCCCAAGACGGCTTGGGGTTGTATATATAGGTGTGAGACAGTTAAATTCGCATTTGAGTGAAATCTACATGTCACACGATGTGTCTTATGTAATAACTAAAGTTTGGATCGAGTTCTGGGAGGTTACACGACGTGTCTTTAATAAGACACGACATGTATTTAATAAAACATGACGTGTTGCTGCAAATCTAGAGTTCTTCATTCAATTTTTAGGCTGAGACATGGGGTGTCTTTAATAAGACACGGGGTGTCTTTATTAGTTTCAGCAACATTGATTTTCTGAATGTCTAGATGATTGGGAAGTGTCTTTATGGATGTTATAATGGTGTTTTCTCCCCGTTTTGATGCCAAATTGTTGTACCTACAAACCAAACCATAGAGCAAGTAAATACAACAATAAATATGAAAATCTAGCATGATTAAGAGTGATTATTGGATGAAAATGGTTTGGAAATGCAACCAAAAGTGGTCCAAAATATGATATAAAATATGCACATCAAATCCCCCTAAGCTTAAACCATTTCTTGTCCTCAAGCAAAAAGAGCATAGAAACCCAAATGAAGAATTGTCAAGTTCATGCATAAATCAAATGAAAAGAAAGATGTGTATAAGATCAAGCCAACCATGATCAACATGTTTATACTCATAGCCATCAATTCAACTTAAACACCCAAGAAAGAGATTTTTAGTTCAGCAGGGGTGGTCACAATTAAATGAATCAATCAATTAAATAACACTAAGTAGAATTTGGATGACCAAGCCAAGCAATTAGTGGATGTGCAACTCAAACTCTCAACTATTAAGGATACAAATGATGAAATCTTAGTTGAAATTGACAATTTTAGTTGTACTCCCCTTCTTTTCCAAAAATGATATGACAATGGATTATGGGTTTCGACACTCGGTTGCTAATGTAGGCTTATGCACAAATGGAATGTCGGTTGGGATATTTTACCCTCTTTTGAGACATACCACCTAACCATCATGGCCAGATCAGACTTACACTAGGCTAGCATGATATGTGGGCAGTTTAGCCATCTTTTATGGGGTATAAAGATGAGATAAGCCAAAAGAAATTTCAATTTTTTTCCAAAACATAGGAGAATCAACTAAATTGCAACATTAGCTAGATTCTATTCATTTGTTTTGAAAATTTTTCATTGAAAGAGTGGTTGAAAATGCACTAAGAGCTTGGCAAGGGCATCTCATATTCTAAATGATGTTGTAAAGTTGATGTACTCGCAAAAATTGAAACCATTACATGTTTTAAAGAATCAAGGATGTGTAAGATGAATTTTTAGGTTAGAAGCATAAACCAGAGTTAAGCATATGTTGATGGCCAAAAGGTTTCATTTGATTGATGCATGCTTTTTAAAATTTCTCCAAATGATATTTCTCATCAAAAGAGGACAATCAGTTAAGTGTAGGAGTTCAATCCACATACAAAAGATGGGTTTCAAATTAAACTGGATTTTCCACAAGAAGAGCAGAACTGGAAACAACAACTAAAAAAAGATAATAAAAAGGAAGTAAAACTACACTACACTACAGACCGGTTGCTCTCCCCCTAAGCTTGAAATTTGCAGTATCCTCACTGCATATAACAAACTCAAGAGGATTGCAATCAGATACATGTCATGGTGAATGATGGAGATGGAGGCCCGTTGCTTTGATTTGTAGCTGGAAATTGTTGTGCTAAATATTGATGCATCCTTACAAATATGTCCTTGATTTGGGGCAAGCGAAAGCACCTATGAGCTGCAGCAAGAATAGTCTTTTGTACACCAATAATATTTGTTTGTTCATTCTCCTTTGAAGCATCATAAAAATATGAGTTGGGAAGAGTGTTCTCATTATAAAGCAATGTGTCATCTAGAGTGTGAGGAGGAAGGACATGTGGTTTGCTTAAAGAATCTAAAAGTAGATCATGTGTTGTAGATTTCTCCCCTTGATTTGTAGCTTCATAATCCTCATAGGTATCAACATCATCATACCTTGAAGGAAATACTTCTATGACAACACCATTCTTCAATTTCACTGGCCTGAAATATGTATGATTCATCTCCGGTGGACTAGGCAAGAAAGGTGGAAATGCTTCTTTGCTATAAAGAGCTTGTTGGGCAATTTGTTTCTCCAAGATGTGTGCATAAGTGGCAATATTATCCACCTTAGAATAGAGTTGGCAAATGGCACCCTTCATTGATTGTATTTGTTTATGGAACTCCTCATTTTGCTGCATTTGAGTTGAAATTAATGTTGCAAGCATGGAATCTAATCTAGAAGTTACTTGTAGTTGTTGTGGCTGAATAAAATTTGGGTTCGCATTGCTGTAGAAGCCATGTGGAGTGTAGCCTATTGGAGATAAATGGAAGAAGCATAACATGTAGAAGATGAGTGTCTAAGCAACCCACATGCATCACAAATAATATTGGTTGCTTGAAATGGTTTTGTACTTAGCTTCTCAAACCTCTGTGATAAAAGTGTCTAGCTTTGTTGTAATTATGTCTATAGCATCAACCATGTGACTCCCCACTTGTATCTCAGATGTAGTAGCTGAATAAGATGGCTAGTAGCTTGTATCCGAGCTCCATTGGCAATGGTTTGCTGCCATATCTTCAATAGCATAAGCTTCTCCATAAGATTTGTTCATTAGAGCTCCGTTTGCAGCTGCATCAATAGATGATCTTGTATTGTAGCACAAACCATTATAGAAATATTGTAATAGAAGCCAATTGCTTAGACCATGATGTGGACAAAGATGTTGGAGATCTCTGAACCTCTCCCATGTATCATACAAGTTCTCTCTATCCCTTTGAGAATAATTGATGAGTTGACTCCTTAACTATGCGGTCCTTCTAGGTGGAAAGTATTTTGCCAAAAAGACTTTTAGAAGCTCCTCCCCAGTGTTGATGGATTTCTTTGGCAAGGAATAGATCCACGCCTTGGATCTATCTCTAAGGGAGAATGAAAAAAGGAGTAGGCAGATCCCTTCAATAGGAACACCATTTATCTTTATGGTGCTTTGCAACTGCAAAAATTTAGCAATGTGGAGGTTTGGATCCTCCATTGGTGTCCCTCCAAATGCATTCAACTGTAGCAATTGTATGATGGTTGGGCTGATAGAAAACTCCTCTACCTCAAATTTTGAAATATTAATAGGCCCAGTCATGTGCATTGCAGTTGTACCAAAGTAGTCCTTAAGAGGAAGGTCATCCTCCTTGACTAGTTCTTCATGTAGATCTAGAGGATTAGGTGGATGTGGTGTAGATGTTGGTGGTGTATGTGGTATGGATGAAGGTGGTGGATATGAGGGTGTGGAAGAATGTGGTATGGGTGTTGGTGGTGTATATGATGGTAGTGAATTACATGTGAATGATTGTGGTGTGGATGAGGGTGGTGCATATGAAGGTGATGTGGATGAAGGTCGCATGGGTGAATGTCATTTGGATGATGGTGACGTGGATGATGGTTGTGTGGGTTGTGATTCCTCCATACATGTTTGGGTTTCACTCCTTCATGCTCCATGAGGGCTGCAAACAATTTGTTCATTTTCTGAATGTAGAGATATGCACGGTTCAAGGATCTTTTTATGAACACCCCATATGCTCCTACAAATAAACAAGGTGAATGATATACAAAAACAAACATGGAAGATACAACAAATTATGATGATCATGATGAATTATGATTTATTGATATGAAGGTTGTGATCTAGTCTCATTTACTTATCAATAACTCTTACTCTAACAGGAATATCGATGCTCCCCAAAAATGACGCCAAAAACTTGTTTGTTGTTACACTAACGAGTTTCAATCATAAGAATGATCTTTTACTCAACTAGATATTTCTCACAAGTATACGAGATTAGTTGTAGTCGAGGTCAAACACAAGGAGCGTTGGTTAGCTAGTCACAAGAGTTATGATTTTCAATAATATAGATCGTTGTACACAAGATGATTGGATTAGAACAACTAAATTACATATTTAAAACAAAACAGTAAATTATCACTTAAGAAAGGTTAAGATTCAGATTGAGGAGGATCCTAGACTTGGGATTTCACTATCACATCATAGCTTATATTAACATATGAATTTAAACATATTAATTAACTTGCAAAGGAGGTTTGTAGTCATCACTCACCTCCCAGTGAAGTGATGACGGTTCTAACTCCATACATCACTCTCGTGTATGTGTTTCATTTCAAATCACAAATCTTGCTCCTCAACTTAATCCCAACCACTTCGCGGTCAAGGACAAATTGCCAAAAGAGTAACTCCATACTCTCAAACACATCTTCTCAGATTATGAAAGAAAGCATAAAACATGCAAGTATGATGGCCAATCACACAAACAAGCATTTTAGATCTGAAACAACTCTTGGAACATGCAAGCAACTAATATTTAGTACAAAATTCATATGTCCATACAAGCTATGACATGGGAGTTACTCTCCCATGTCCAAGATTCAGATTCCACTCATCCATGGCTAGAGAAAGAAGGTGCAAGCAGCAGAAAACATCAAAGGACAGAGTAAAAGAGTAGAAAGAACTAGTATGTTTGTGATAAGTAGTAGAACAAAGAAGAACTATGGATAGAAGTCAAGCTCCATCCTTACTTGCTGCACTTTCTCCAAATTTCTTCACTCCCAAGTGGATAGAAGAGGAAGAAGAAGATCTTTGCTGCAAATTGTGAAAAAGAAGGAAGAAGAAGAGGGTTCTCTCTCGAGTAACCACTTCCTATCTCCCTTGGTCTCCTCCAACTTCTCCCTACTCTCCCTTGCTTGAGTCCCGCTCCAAAAGATTCCAAATAGTCCGTGATAACTGTCCCAAGACGGCTTGGGGTCGTGTATATAAGTGTGAGACAGTTAAATTTGAGTTTGAGTGAAATCTGCAGGTCACACGACATGTCTTTTATAAGACACAACGTGTCTTATGCAATAACTGAAGTTTGGATCGAGTTCTGGGAGGTTACACAATGTGTCTTTAATAAGACACGGCGTGTCTTTAATAAAACACGACGTGTTGCTGCAAATCTGGAGTTTTGCATTCAATTTCTAGGCCGAGACAAGAGTGTCTTTAATAAGACACGTTGTGTCTTTTTTAGATACGTCGCGTCTTTTTAAGACACATGGTGTCTTAATTCAAACACGAGGTGTCTTTATCAGTTTCAACAACATTGATTTTCTGAATATCTAGATGATTGAGGAGTGTCTTTATGGATGTTATAATGGCGTTTTATCCCCATTTTGATGCCAAATCGTTGTACGTACAAACCAAACCATAGAGCAAGTAAATATAACAATAAATATGGAAAATCTAGCATGATTAAGAGTGATTATTGGTTGAAAATGATTTTAAAATGCAACCAAAAGTGGCACAAAATATGATATAAAATATGCAAATCATCTATCCAAATAAACTTCACTTGTATGTTAGAACAATCAACTAGTCCTATTGAAATATTCTGCAAATTATATTTGAAATCTATCTACTGAACCCAACATTATTTTACTAATCATAAACCATGTTTTAGATGTCGATGAATCCATCTGAAGTTCCGAGATGTGATTGTGGGCTAGATGCGGCCTTGCAGTTTAACACATAGGAGATGTAGGGTTATATGACTTTGGCATTCTGAGTGAAAGGTCAGGCAAAATGTATTACATATGTCCTTCTAGTCAGGTGCGATAGTAAATCCATAAATAATAAGTTTCCCTTGTGTAGGCTGCACATTTGTTGTCAATAACTTGAACTTGGGAATACATTTTAGGGAAAACACTAATGCAGATACTTCCATTTGGCAGTCGATCTCCCCCCAAAAACTGATTCTTTGAAGGTTGAGATTATGTTACTAACTTCCGAGTGCAAGTCTATAAGGAGTGGGACCCAATAGGGGATCCACTTCCTTACTAGAAAAGAAAAGGCCACATCCCTTGAAACAAATACCACAGGAATTTTTTCACCAAAGGGATGTGTACCAATAATTTCTACATGTATGTATCATAGTACAAAAAATATAGCAGTGGAATAAGAAAGTTCTAACTATTACAAAGCTTGTTATCATTATACATCACTTCACCACACATGGGTGTCAAAAAGGAAATCTAATCATATAAGCCAAAAATCAAGCTGAGAGTCATCTAACCACCTATTCATAGTCTCCCAAAAGCTCAGCTACAATGTTGAAGTCCAAGTCCTCCTTGCTTTACCTGGGGTTGGAAGCATAGCCCACAAAAGAAGAGAAGAAAGATAATCATCAGTAAAAGCTGGTATGTGCATACTAAAATAGGAAATTGAGCAATATATGAAAATAAGGATATCAATTATAAATGCTTCCCATAGAAGAGGAAAGTACTACCCAAAGGAGAATAAAAGAAAAGATCATTCATATCATAATAAAAGCAAAATATAAGTTCTAAGCATCCATGTGTTTCACCTGTGACAAAACTAGAATAATATATCATGTAGGTAGGAATACACATCTACCAAAAATGTAGAGCGAGCAGGGTCTTGTATACATCTGCTCTATAATAAGGTGGTGGTAGGGTCTGTCAACATCTGCCTAGCAGGAATTTTCACATCTGCCAATATATATAAAAATATGCAGGGATTTTTACATCTGCATTCATATGTGGGAATTTTCACATCCACATAAATTCACATTCAACATTATACTAGTAGTCACCACATGATGCATAACAAGGATAAACAAGAGATATGAAATCAAAATATCCAACAAAGTGTGCTACATATACATCCACTACAATGGTGGGAAAAGAAGCACAAAACATCCACTACAAGATGGGCATAAACATCAACATCAATGCGGGCACAAAGCACAAGATAAGAGTCCAAGAGAATATACAAGGTCATAATAATAATCTAGTTCGTAAGAACCATGATATCAAAAGAATAGAGCATTGTGTAGGATAATGTCCATAGGACCAAGAGTAAGACAAAAATAGGTTAATTTCCCAACATAGAGGAATAGGGGATACATCATACATTTAGAGAGAAGAATTAGAAACTACTCAATATAGAAATAATGTGGGATGCAATCATACCTCTATACAGTCTAAAGTCCAACCTAAGTCCAATCCTAGGACTCCAAAGAACCTCTAGGGAAGGTGGATAGGTCCAATCAGTAAGGTTCTTAAGCTTAGAGAGGTTGGTTTCTCCAACAAAGCTCCTATCTCGATTAAGAAGCACTTTCTCCACTTTAGAGGTGAAAAACCCTAACAAAAGAACATGGAGATGAGGTGTTTATGGGTTATAGGTGGGGTTTCACCATAGAAGACCATGGCTTAGACCTGGAGGAAGGTTGAAAGAAGAGGAAGAATAGGAAAAACAAAGAATAAAGAGAGAAAATCACTTACCTTGGTCAAAAACCCTAGAAGAGGACCTTGGAAACCCTAGGTAGGGCTAGATAGAACTCTAGGAGACCTTTTTCTCAGTAAGGGGAACATCTTATCCCTTGGACCACCTAGTTCCACAAAAAAATAGAGAAATATAGGTACTCTAAGCTAGAGGAAATAGAGAGTGGGCAATGATTTCGAATTTGAGCTAAGAAGGGGTATATATAGCTTCATGGATAAGGAAGGGGTCAAGCATGAGGTGTACATGGAGTTTTCCATGTGTCAATAGCCTAGAGATTTTATGTCCATGCAACACCTCCCTCAGCTACTACCCATGCTTTCTCTCTTTTATCCATATCCATATCCTTATCCTTATCTTTATCTTTATCTTTATCCTTATCTTAACCTTTATCCTTATCCTTATCTTCATCCTTATCCATAACGGGGGAAAACCCTAAAATGACCTTGAAGAGAAATACTTCCAAACCAAGTATAACTAGGAGCCCCAAATCCCAAAAAATTCGAGAATGATAAGGAAACCTATAAGGATCATAATGCCTGTGACAATTTATAAATAAAACCTCCCAATTGGGTAAATTGCAGAAAGGTCCAAAATGTACCTAAAATTGCATAATTGCACAAACAACATCCAAATTGGACCAAACTTTATCCACAAGTTATCTTTGTTGTGTTGAATATGAATTTGCCATTATTTCCATATTTTTAAGTTATATAATCACATTATTCATTACTTATGCCTTTTACTCATTCTCTCTCCTAAACTTATCCTAATATTTCAAGGTTGTCCAAATTAGATGAAATTTGACATGTAGGCTAATTTTTATATGTAGATTTCGAATTTGAAGTTTGTTTCTACTTTTGAGACTTCTTTTTATGAGATATGTCATATGGCCCATTAACGATCCATTATCTAAATTATTCATCCAATTAAGTTTCTTATCTTCATATTACCACCAAAATGAGTTATGTGGCATATTTTATGTATCCATTATAAACCTAAGATTAATGTTAGAATATTAGGTTACATTAAGGAGATATATACATGCATTAGCTCATTGGGATTATACTAAACATCTATTTAGGTCTAACCTTCAACCTTGTTTGGCTAAGTCCAAATCGTCAACTTCCAAGGTAGGGTCTGAGATCTAGTATGTTACAACACACCACCCCTTAAAGGGATTTCGTCCTCAAAATCAAAACATCCATAAGAAAACTTATCCACCACCCCTTAAAGGGTTCGTCTTATTATATCAAACTAAAGTTCAGGTATAAAAGGTTCAACTACACTTCCTTACATACTACTAGAAAAGCAACATGCAAAAGGAAAACATAACTAGGAAATATTAACTATGTAACTATGGGTCAAATTGTTCTTGTCCTTGGTCCTCATCATGAATTTCTTCAGCATCCATAACAAAAACCCTTCCAGCTTTTCTTTCCACAGGCCTTCTACCATTATCTCCATTATTGTTGCCATTATTCTGGGGAGGTACTTGTTGTTGAGTTGGTGCTTGTCCATTCTTGAGCTTAGGACACTCAGGGCAAACATGTCCAGGTTCATTGCAGTAGTGACATATTGGCACCCTATCCCTTCTTCGGGCAACATTGTCCTCATTACGACAATCACCTTCAAGGTGCTTCCTCTTATGATTGTTTTCCTTGTAGGACTGGAAACCAGGATAGGATTCCACAGCTAAGGCCTTATCCACCATATGTTGAAAGTTCAAGGGTAGTTGTGGAATAATAGCACGACCTATGTTGTAGTTGAGTCCATTAAGGAAAAGGTCAGCTTTCCTTTCTTTACGCAAACCTTCAGCATACCTCTCAAGCAGGAGGAACCTTTGCACATATGCAGAAACTAACATGGGACCTTGCTTCAAACTATAGAACTCAACTTCCTTCTTCTTCAAAGTAACATTACAGATGTACTTTCCTCAGAAGAGAGCTAAGAACTCCACCCAAGACATGGTTGAGATGTCTCTAGTCCTTGAAATTCCATTCCACCACACTCTTGTGGGTCCTTCCAAGACATAGGCAGCAAACCTAACCTTCTGGTGTGGAGGACATGTCATACCATCAAATGTCCTCTCTATGGCCAACACCCAATCATCAGCTTTGTCCACCATCTCTATCTCACCCTCACCCTTGAAGTAGGGTGGTTGCATCTTCATGAAGTCGATGATTGAGTACTCCTTGGGTTTCTCAGGCACAGAAGAATTGTTCAGCTTCCCCATCATAGCTGAAGAGAGAAGCTGTCTCAACATGGTCAACTCTTGATCAAGAGTAAGATTAGTAGCAACAGGAGTATCCCGGTCAGAAGTTTGACTCTCAGGGATAACAGGAGGGTCTTGTCTTGGCATCTCGCACTTAGGGTTCTGAGGCGTCTCAAATCCTCCTAGGTTGTCAACAAAGGAATTCTATCCAGCCATAAGGTTTTCCTGCATAAGGCAAGGATACTAGGTGTAAGCAACCTAAGATAAAGGTAAACATCCTAAAGGGAGACACAGCTGAAATAGTTAGACAACTGAATGCTAATGGCTCTGATACCATGCTATAAGGAGTGGGACCCAATAGGAGATCTACTTCCTTACTAGAAAAGACAAGGTCACATCCCTTGAAACAAATACCACCGAATTTTTTTCACCAAAGGGATGTGTACCAATACTTTCTACATGTATGTATCATAGTACCAAAAATATAGCAGCAGAATAAGAAAGTTCTAACTATTACAAATCTTGTTATCGTTATACATCACTTCACCACACATGGGTGTCAAAAAGGAAATCTAATCATTTAAGCCAAAGATCAAGCTGAGGGTCATCTAACCACCTCTTCAAAGTCTCCCAAAAGCTCAGCTACAACGTTGAAGTCCAAGTCCTCCTTGCTTTACCTGGGGTTGGAAGCATAGCCCACAAAAGAAGAGAAGAAAGAGAACATCAGCAACAGTTGGTATGTGCATACTAAAATAGGAAATTGAGCAATATATGAAAATAAGGATATCAATTATAAATGCTTCCCATAGAAGAGGAAAGTAATACCCAAAGGAGAATAAAAGAAAAGAACATTCATATCATGATGAAAGCAAAATATAAGTTCAAAGCATCCATGTGTTTCACCTGTGACAAAACTAGAATAATATATCATGTAGGTAGGAAATACACATCTACCAAAAATGTAGAACGAGCAGGGTCTTGTATACATCTACTCTATAATAGGGCGGTGGTAGGGTCTGTCAACATCTGCCTAGAAGGAATTTTCACATCTGCCAATATATATATAAATATGCAGGGATTTTCACATATGCATTCATATGTGGGAATTTTCACATCCACATAAATTCACATTCAACATTATACTAGTAGTCACTACATGATGCATAACAAGGATAAATAAGAGATATGAAATCAAAAATATCCAACAAAGTGTGATACATATACATCCACTACCATGGTGAGAAAAGAAACACAAAACATCCACTACAAGATGGGCATAAACATCCACATCAATGCGGGCACAAAGCACAAGATAAGAGTCCAAGAGAATATACAAGGTCATAATAATAATATAGTTCATAAGAACCATGATATCAAAAGAATAGAGCATTGTATAGGATAATTTCCATAGGACCAAGAGTAAGACAAAAATAGGTTAATCGCCTAACATAGAGGAATAGGGGATACATCATACATTTAGATAGAAGAACTAGAAACTGCTCAAAATAGAAATAATGTGGGATGCAATCATACCTCTATACAGTCCAAAGTCCAACCTAAGTCCAAGCCTAGGCCTCCAAAGAACCTCTAGGGAAGGTGGATAGGTCCAATAAGTAAGGTTCCCATGATTAGAGAGGTTGGTTTCTCCAACAAAGCTCCCATCTCGAGCAAGAAGCACCTTCTCCACGTTAGAGGTGAAAAACCCTAACAAAAGAACATGGAGATGAGGTGTTTATAGATTCTAGGTGGGGTTTCACCATGGAAGACCATGGATTCGACCTGGAGGAAGGTTGAAGGAAGAGGAAGAACAAGAAAAACGAAGACGAAAGAGAGAAAATCACTTGGCTTGGTCAAAAACCCTAGAAGAGGACCTTAGAAACCCTAGGCAGGGCTAGATGGAACTCTAGGAGACCTTTTTCTCAATAAGGGGAACATCTTCTCCCTTGGACCACCTAGTTCCATAACAAAATAAAGAAATATAGGTACTCTAATCTAGAGGAAATAGGGAGTGAGCAATGATTTCGAATTTGAGCTAAGAAGGGGTATATATAGCTTCATGGATAAGGAAGGGGTCAAGCATGAGGTGTGCATGGAGTTTTCCATGTGTCAATAGCCTAGAGATTCTATGTCCATGTAGCACCTCCCTAAGTTACTACCTACACTTTCTCTATTTTATCCATATCCTTATCATTATCTTTATCTTTATCCTTATCCTTATCTTCATCCTTATCCATAAAGGGGAAAAACCCTAACATGTCCTTGAAGAGAAATTGTGGGCTCCGCTCTCCAAATCATGATATAAACACGAGTTAAACTTAGCGGAAGCAATCGATTATCAGTGGAAGACAAAAATCATGAGAAATTAAAACTTTTTGAGATAAGAACTTGAAACCACAAAACTTCTTCCATAGAAAAGGGAATAAACTATTTACATCTCTGATAATTACTTCTTGAGCAATTATACACATCATGATACAAAATCTCAAGAGTCAAAACCAAAATCTCATACACTAACTCCTAGGACCTGAGAGTACAGAGATGGCATAGGACTATCTAACAACATGACTCAGCAGTCAGTATCTCCACCTGAGATTCACTGCTGCTCCTGGTGCTGCTGTTGCGGGTTTTGGTCACCTGTAGGTCGGTTCCTCCATCTTCGACGACCACCTAAAAAAGTTGAAGTCTACGGGGTGAGACAATTTTAAATAATTGTCCCAGCTAGAGTTATAACTCTCCACTAGAAGCTTTATATAGCAATTCAAAGAATAACTTAAGCAGTAAAAGCTTTCAAAGTATTCAACAGCAGTTGGAAATAAACAGAAGCTCATTATTTAAGGAAATATGAAGAACATGTATACTACACTATGTAGCATCAATCAAGTAACTCGTAGTTAATCCTAACAGATATAATACGCTGTTGATTATGTTTTACAAACATTATTATGCCCTGCGGAGATGAGGTATACCACTCATACTCCAACCGATCACTATTTAAGTCGCATCGGTATCATACCTAGGTCATCAAAAGAGCCGGATTCTTATGACCTCATCTTCCTCAGTCAGAGTGAGGATAACTTGCAGGACATCTTGTGTCTCTGCTACTATAGCTTACCATGGTAATCTGGTAATTCTCTACTTTTAGAGTTACAGTGGCATTCTGTACTCTCTTCGTCATCGAGAGATTTCTTGTTTATCTCTGATCGATGCGGTATTTGTGTTTCCTCGAGTGTTACAACATGTAGTGAAGGGTTGATGGATTAAAATACATCTACATCAATTCCTACACTAGGATGTAAGGATTTACACATCCATATTCCCCCACATACTCAAAAGTATGTGATCCAGGAGTTCCCTTTAGGAAAACCTGTTTCACCATCATATTACTTTCTGACAATGATGGATCTATGATCAGGGCTTTGCATGGTATGATTATACCTGATTAGTTAGGTACATTTCAGTATTCTTTTAACATCATACATGTTCTCAAACATTAATCATTAGCATAGCAGCTATGGAAATAGAATACTAAACGTAATAGGTCTAATCTCACATCATATAACATTTCTCAGTCATCTCATCACAAGTCATCTGTTAAACATGACCTTGATGATCCTCATGGCTCTCACAGCCCATCAATCTCATAAGATGCCATTAACAAGGCATCAGGATATTTCACTATTCATAAAGCTAAAGCCTGCTTTCAATGAATATAGTATCATAATCCATACCTGGATATGATCATCCTCATATAGGAACCTGCATGGTTAATTCAACTGATAACAGTAAACAATTCATTCTAGAAGTTATACTTTCAAACTCTTAGAAGAGTCAAGTTCCCCAATTTTCACCAATTAGGGTTTACTATTCTCATTACATGTCATCACCCTAGAATTAGGGTTTACTATTCACCTCATGATGAATTGAACTCATAACATCATCATGTATGAGAAACATCATCATTAAAGTCCTCAGATAAGATTAATATTCATCAATTATCATAATTAGGGTTTCCATGATCTCACCTAGGTGGATCATACCCTAATTATGCACATTCATGTGTATTGAAGGTACTTTACTTGAGTTTCCACCATAAATGGTACTTTCTCTCTCCTATGATACTTTCTCTCTCCTATTATTAGTAGATGGTGATTACACCACTCTAGATTAGGTTGGGTCAAGTCCTCTTTGATTATCATAAGCCAAATCATCACCATCGTGTGATTAGGGTTTGATTAAAACAAGGTATCCTTCCTTTGAACCCCTCAAGGGTATTTTGGTAAACTACCCCATTGATCACCATCATGGGTCAATTCATTAATCACTTAGACCCTTAATGTCCTAAGTTACCATTAGGGTTTAGATTAGATCACCATTGAACCAATTACAACCATCAAAGTACTAATCAATTACAACCCTAAAGTCTCCAATCGGTTGCACACCTTCAACCTCCAAACGGTTTGAAACCGTTTGGAAAGGTTGACCGTTTGCTATGTTTGACTCCAAGACCGCATGACCTCAAGGTCGTTTGCCCAAACCGTTTGGGTGCGTTGACCGTTTGGAAAGGTTGACTTCCAAACCGTTTGGTGCTTATGCGGTTTGAAACCGTTTGATCAAAACGACTTGAGATCGATTGGTCCAAACGACCTTGAGATCATTTGAGCCCAAACGATCTTGAGACCGTTTGGTCCAAATGGGCTCAAACCGTTTGGACCTCCAACATGGTTCAAAAGTTACAATCAATTATGGTTAAGTATGTTGAAGCCCTCAATTATCCAAATCTATGTTAACCACCTACAAATTGAGTCAATTAGGATGAACGTTAATCAATTGGACACCAAATTGACCCTCAATTGAAAGCCAATTAGGGTCAAGTCCATCTCAATTTGGGTTTCAATTGGATAATCATCAATGTTCAACAATGTGAATCAAATCGAGGTTGAACCTATCAATTGACCTCCAATTGGGCTCAAACTTGGCCCAAACGGTCTTGAGGTCGTTTGGATGACTTCCAAACGGTCTTGAGACCGTTTGTCCAAAGTTTGACCCAAAAAAATCAAGTCGGTTGGATAAGGGTTGAACCCTAATTAGGTCTAAAATCAGCAATTTTATCAGTTCATCAACTTATTGCAATTGGACCTTCAATCCATCAATTAAACTCAACCCTAGACCTTCAAACGGTCTTTGGTTGTCACCAAACGGTCTTAAGACCTTTTGGATGAACCCCCAAACGGTCTTGAGACCGTTTGGGTCCTTCAACCCAAAACTCAACAAGATCTATACATGAAATCAGCAATTTCAACCCGATTAAGGTTAGGATGTTGAAGTGCCTCCAACTCTTAATTGGTTAAGAATTAGATTATGATTATTTGTAGGAATGAAATTCAATATGTTACCAGAAGACCCTCAAACGGTCGTCCCTTGGTCAACCCTATCAAACGGTCTTGAGACCGTTTCAATCCAAACGGTCTTGCAAGATCATTTGAGATCAAACGGTTTGAAACCGTTTGACCTTAAACAGTTTGCAACCGTTTGGACCAAAAGGGTCCAAGGTCGGTTAATAAAGCTACCTAGGAATTCACGCCCATCATCTTCAACCTCTGTTCAGGTCGGTTACTCCACCGTTTTGCTTGCAAAAGTGTAAGGAAGAAGGGAGGTAGAAGAAGAACTAAAGCTTAAAATTGCAAGAACAAGATATGCATATAAAGCAGAGAGTTTAGAGTTATAAAACCCGCCTCAAACATTGTTCCTAGAGATCCAAGATTCCAAGCTTCAAGCCTCTAATGGCGTCTTGAGCTCCACAACTCGGCCAGAGGTGATTCTCCAAGGAAAAGATGGGGATGGTCGGCTAGATCAAAGAATCTAAGTGAGTTAACCATAGAACCAACCTTTTAAGAAGAATTCATCCAAGAATCCGAGCTTGAAGATGGTTCCTACTCACCTTAGAACTACTTGGTCGTCTCCCTGAGCTCCAGAGCTCTGCCTTGGCCGTTTTGAGAAAGATGAGAAGTGAAGAGGATAAAGGATTCGTTCACTTGGTTTGCAAGGGTGAAGGCTTATATACTTTAGGCTATTTTCCACCATAAGGACCTCTAGAACAAGAAATTCTCATCTAAGTCCCTCCTTGTTTCTATGGCACTTCCAAGTCCATCAAAACTCAAGATCTAAGGGTAAAGAAAACCAACTTTCAACTAGGGTACATACATGAAAGGTCTCCTTACTCATACTAAGTGATTTTTACCACAAAGATCATTTTTCTTATCTGACTATTCATTAATGTGCCCCCTTTCATCATTTCTATTATAATGATGTCAAGAGTCATACAAGATGTTCTAGAAGGTGTATTTTATAAGTTGCACTCCTCAATTTGGGTAAATTGCACTTTACTCCAAATTAGGGTTTTTAAGCACAAGGATCATTCCACAAGCTGCATCTTGATGCCCAAGCTTGGGAAATCCGTCATACCTCATCATATTCACTCATACGATGTCTCAACCTCAAAGGAACATCTTAACTTGTAAAAATTGCAAGTTAAACCCCTTAACTGGGTAATTTGCACATAGGTCCCTGCATCACAAACAATACTATAACTTTGTTTAAAAGGACCAAAATTAAAAGTATATGTTCATGAGGAACTTAATTACATACCAGAGAGTATTCACAAGTATATAATTACATGTTTAGGCAAAACATCTAGGGTTAGATTATAACCCAGGTCAGGGATGTTACAAATTATCCACCCCTTACAAGGATTTCGTCCCCGAAATCGATAAAACGTATTAGGAGAAAAGAGCAGGGTATTTCCTTCTCATCTCATCCTCTAGTTCCCAAGTGGCTTCTTCGACACCATGGTGGTTCCAGAGGACTTTCACAAGGCTTATATCTTTCTTCTTTAGCTTTTTAATTCTATTATCAAGGATTGACACTGGTCCTTCCTCATATGTTATATCTTTATTCAATTCTACTTCCATAGGTTGTAGAACTGACTCGGTGTCTGGGTGACATTTCCTCAGCATAGAAATGTGAAACACAGGGTGTAACTTCTGCAATTCTGAAGGTAACTCTAGTTTATAGGCCACCTTTCCAACTCTTTCAATAATTGGATAAGGCCCCATAAATCTAGGAGCTAACTTCCCTTTCCTTCCAAAACGAAGGACTCCTTTCCAAGGTGAGACCTTGAGGTACACTATGTCTCCAACCTGGAACTCTAAGGGTCTACGACGTCTGTCGGCATAAGACTTCTGCCTATCCTGTGCAGTCTTAAGTTGTTGCTGTATAACTTTGATCTTCTCTGTAGTTTGCTGCACTAGATCAGGACCTAACAACTAATGTTCACCAGTCTCATACCAACACAAGGGTGATCTACAACGTCTACCATATAAGGCTTCATATGGTGCCATATCAATACTATGCTGATAGCTATTGTTATAGGCAAACTCTATCAAGCTCAGGTGTAGATCCCAACTTCCTATAAACTGGAGAACACATGCTCTCAACAGATCTTCCAAGGTCTGTATAGTCCTTTCTGACTGTCCATCACTCTTTGGGTGAAAGGTTGTACTAAACCTTAACTTGGTGTCTAAGGCTCTGTGCAACTGCTCCCAAAAATGACTTGTAAACTGGGGACCTCTGTCAGAAATTATTGTGACAGGAACTCCGTGCAAACACACTATCTCTTGAACATACAACTGTGATAACCTTTCGGCAGAATATGTTGTTTTGACAGGTAAGAAATGCACTGTCTTTGTCAACCTATCAACAACTACCCAAATGGAATCATGTCCTTTGCTTGTCCTGGGTAGGCCAACAACAAAGTCCATGGTCACATGATCCCACTTCCACTGTGGTATGGGTAAATGTTGCATTGTTCCTGCAGGTTTCTGGTGCTCAGCCTTAATTTGCTGACACACAGGACACCTCAGAACAAATTCAGCTACATTCTTCTTCATCCCAGGCCACCAATACATATCTTTCAAGTTTCGATACATCTTGGTGCTCCCTGGATGCATAGCATACATTGAAGAATGAGCTTCCTCCAGAACTAACTTCCTCAGGTTATCTACTTCTGGCACTATCATCCTACCATGATAGCATGCCACTTGGTCATCTGACTCATGAAAACCATCTCGCTTCTCACTACCATACTCAGATCTAATCTGTTGAACTGTAGCATCAACTTGTTGTGCCTCCTTAATCTGCTCTCTTAAGGTAGGTTTGATACGCATCTCAGCTAACAAACCAGATAATAATGACACTCTCAACTGCACATTGTTTTGCCTTAAAGAGATAAGCATACCTCTCCTAGAGCATACTAAGGAACTTAGTTGTGTTTTATCCATGGTTGATGTTGCTGATTTCCTACTCAAGGCATCTGCAACCACATTGGCCTTGCCCGGATGGTAATCAATTGTACAGTCGTAGTCCTTGATTAACTCCATCCAGCGATGTTGCCTCATGTTAAGTTCATGCTGAGAGAAGATATACTTAAGGTTCTTGTGGTCTGTGAAAATCTGGAAGGTTTCTCCATAGAGATAATGTCTCCAGATCTTCAAGGCATGAACCACAACATCCAACTCCAGATCGTGTGTCGGATAGTTTTCCTCGTGTTTCTTAAGCTATCGGGAAGCAAAAGAAATCACTTGTTTATCTTGCATCAACACACATCCAAGTCCATTCTTGGAAGCATCACAGAAGACTACATATCCTTTCCCTTGCTCAGGTAGTACAAGCACAGGTGCACTTGTCAACCTCTCCTTCAACAGTTGAAAAGAATGTTGACACTTATCACTCCAGGCAAAAGGAACATCTTTCCGGGTTAACTTGGTTAAGGGTAAGGCTATAGAACTGAAATTCTTAATGAACCTTCGGTAATAACCAGCTAATCCCAAGAAACTTCGAATCCCGTCGGTGTTTTCGGTTGTTCCCACTGTAGAACAGACTCTACCTTTTTAGGGTCAACACGAATACCCGAGGCAGAAACCACATGTCCAAGGAAAGACACTTCAGGTAACCAGAACTCACACTTGCTAAACTTAGTATATAGCTTATGTTCTCTTAGCAAGGTTAAAGCTTGGCGAAGATGCTATTCATGCTGTTGAGCATCCTTACTATAGATTAGAATGTCATCTATGAAGACGAAAACACACTGATCAAGGAAGGGTCGAAAGACTCTATTCATGAGTTCCATGAATGCAGCTGGTGCATTGGTTAGTCCAAATGACATAACTGTGAACTCATAGTGACCATATCTTGTCCTGAAGGCAGACTTAGATATGTCACTGTCCTTAATGCGGAGTTGATGATATCCAGACCTTAAGTCTATCTTTGAAAAGACTGTTGCACCACGCAACTGATCAAAAAGATCATCAATCCTCGGCAAAGGGTACTTATTCTTTATTGTTACTTTATTGAGTTGTCTATAATCAATGCACAACCGCATTGACCCATCCTTCTTTTTAACAAACAAAATCGGAGCACCCCGTGGTGAGGTACTCGGTCGGATGAAACCCTTCTCAAGTTACTCTTGAAGTTGTTTCTTGAGTTCGGCCATCTCGGCAGGCGCCATCCTATATGGAGTCTGGGCTATGGGTTTTGTTTCTGGGACCAAATTGATTTCAAAATCAATATCCCGAGGCGGTGGTATACCGGGAAGTTCTTCAGGAAACACGTCCTCGAATTCCCTGACTACAGGAACTTCAGCGGGGTTGGGACTCTCCTTGGTAGTATCTACCACATGGGCCAAGAATGCATAACATCCTTGCCTCATCAGCTTATCATCAACCATAGCTGATACAAGATAGGTGGGCAGAATCTTTCTCTTTCCATGAAAGATCCATGTGCTGCTTTCATCAGCAAACACAACCAACTTGGATTCACAATCCAAAACAACTCTATACCTCTCTAAGGTATCCATCCCTAGGATTATATCAAATCCTTGCATATCAAGTGGTATAAGATTCACTTGAATGCGATGATCAGAAAAGAAGAGGATGCAGGGAGAGCATACCTCCTGCAAAACAGCAGACTCACTCAACGGAGTTTCTAACAACAAACTATCTGCCCTATGATTAACAGTCATATTGCAGTTGCGAATCACTCTTCAAGTGATGAAAGAGTGTGTAGCACCCGGGTCAATCAGAACAGATACTACACAGGATTTAGACATATCAGAATATAAAAGTTCCATCTGACCTGCCACTACCCGTGGATCGACTACTGCTTCTGGTGGGTTCATATCATAGAACCTCGCTGTCGCCTGGTGTTGAGGTGGTGCTGATGATCCAGCTTGAGACGCTTGCCCACGTCCTCGAGCTGCTCCTTGAGATTGCCTTCTCTGTGATCCCTGTTGACCTTGTCTCGGAAGCTGTGTCACACTGACAGGCTTAGATCGGCAGTCCTTCATCAAATGTCCCACCTTACCACAGTTGTAGCAGCTTCTTTCCAGTTGTTGTGGTCTTGGTGGTCCAGTAACTGACATTGATGCAGAACTGTGAGTCTCCTGAGGTGGTTGTCCTCGTCCTCTACCTCTACTTGGAGACCACTGAGTCTGAGAACCTGATCTAGGTGGTGGAGGGTTAGGTGTAGAGGATCTAGGCTTCTTAAAGTCCCTAGATGAAGAACCCTGGAACTGTGGATATCTTTTCTGAGTTTGCCTCTTCTCAACCACTGATCTCTCTATCCTTCGGACTGACTCAATAAAGGTAGAGAATCTCTCTCGGTTTTCTAAGGCAGACACATGGGTAGACATATCAGCATTCAAACCCTTCTCAAATCTCCTGATTCTTTCCTCTTCTGTGGCAGCCATGTGCGGACAGAACCGCAACAACTCCATGAACTTAGCTTCGTACTCGCTAATGTTCATCATGCCCTGCCTCAACCTCTCAAACTGAGAGATCTTTTCGTCAAGGAAGGTCTTTGGAAAATATCTATGGACAAATTCCCGACGAAAATCTTCCCACGAGATCTCTATACCAGGCCTCTTCTGCTCTTCCATGGTCCACCAGTGACCAACACTTCCTTTGAGAAGATAGACAACATGTCTAACCTTCTCGGCTTCAGGGATGTTCAAGATTTTGAAGGCTTTCTCCAACTCAGTTAACCACAGATCAGCATCTGCGGGGTCAGCTGTCCCAAAGTATTCGGTAGCCCCGACACGACAAAGTCGCTCGAACGTCTTACCGATACATTGTCCTTCAGGCTGGACAGGTGCCCTAAGTGCAAGCATGGGCATCCTGTCGGTGATATGTGTCATGGCAGTCATAAACTGCCCGAACATAGTCTGAACAGCTGGGTTTCCCATGTCAGCTGGGTCAAACTGAGGTGGCTCCATAGGTGGCTCAGGTACAGGTTTCTCTATTTCTGGGTTCCTTGCACCTTCCCGAGGTGCAACAACACTACTCTCCGCCACGTACTCCTCATGTGGCTCAGACATCCTTATATATCTTCTTCTCCTGAGGAGCAGAAGATTCTATTAGATAAGGAAGAAACACTAAGGATAGACTCGACATCCTAAGTCCTATGTCTCTGTAGACTCAGCGAACCTAGAGCTCTGATACCACTTAATTGTGGGCTCCTCTCTCCAAATCACGATATAAACACGATTTAAACTTAGCAGAAGCAATCGATTATCAGTGGAAGACAAAAATCACAGGAAATTAAAACTTTTTGAGATAAGAACTTGAAACCACAAAACTTCTTCCATAGAAAAGGGAATAAACTATTTACATCTCTGATAATTACTTCTTGAGCAATTATACACATCATGATACAAAATCTCAAGAGTCAAAACCAAAATCTCAGACACTAACTCCTAGGACCTGAGAGTACAGAGACGGCATAGGACTATCTAACAACATGACTCAGCAGTCAGTATCTCCACCTAAGATTCACTACTGCTCCTGGTGTTGCTGCTGCGGGTTTTGGTCACCTGTAGGCCGGTTCCTTTGTCTTCGACGACCACCTAAAAAGTTGAAGTCTACGGGGTGAGACAATTTTAAATAATTGTCCCAGCGAGAGTTATAACTCTCCACTAGAAGCTTTATATAGCAATTCAAAGAATAACTTAAGCAGTAAAAGCTTTCAAAGTATTCAACAACAGTTGGAAATAAACAGAAGCTCATTATTTAAGGAAATATGAAGAACATGTATACTACACTATGTAACATCAATCAAGTAACTCGTAGTTAATCCTAACAGATATACTACACTGTTGATTATGTTTTACAAACATTATTATGACCTGTGGAGATGAGGTATACCACTCATACTCCAACCGATCACTATTTAAGTCGCATCAGTATCATACCTAGGTCATCAAAAGAGTCGGATTCTTATGACCCCATCTTCCTCAGTCAGAGTGAGGATAACTTGCAGGACATCTTGTGTCTCTGCTACTATAGCTTACCAGGGTAATCTGGTACTTCACTACTTTTAGAGTTACAGTGCCATTCTGTACTCTCTTCGTCATCGAGAGATTTCTTGTTTATCTCTGATCGATGTGGTATTTGTGTTTCCTCGAGTGTTACAACATGTAGTGAAGGGTTGATGGATTAAAATACATCTACATCAATTCCTACACTAGGATGTAAGGATTTACACATCCATATTCCCCCACATACTCAAAAGTATGTGATCCAGGAGTTCCCTTTAGGAAATCCTATTTCACCATCATATTACTTTCTGACAATGATGGATCTATGATCAGGGCTTTGCATGGTATGATTATACTTGATTAGTTAGGTACATTTCAGTATTCTTTTAACATCATACATGTTCTCAAACATTAATCATTAGCATAGCAACTATGGAAATAGAATACTAAATGTAACAGGTCTAATCTCACATCATATAACATTTCTCAGTCATCTCATCACAAGTCATCTGTTAAACATGACCTTGATGATCCTCATGGCTCACACAACCCATCAATCTCATAAGATGCCATTAACAAGACATCATGATATTTCACTATTCATAAAGCTAAAGCCTACTTTCAATGAATATAGTATCATAATCCATACCTGGATATGATCATCCTCATATAGGAACATGCGTGGTTAATTCAACTGATAACAATAAACAATTCATTCTAGAAGTTATACTTTCAAACTCTTAGAAGAGTCAAGTTCCCCAATTTTCACCAATTAGGGTTTACTATTCTCATTACATGTCATCACCCTAGAATTAGGGTTTACTATTCACCTCATGATGAATTGAACTCATAACATCATCATGTATGAGAAACATCATCATTAAAGTCCTCAGATAAGATTAAGATTCATCTATTATCATAATTAGGGTTTCCATGATCTCACTTAGGTGGATCATACCCTAATTATGCACATTCATGTTTATTGAAGGTACTTTCTCTCTCCTATGATACTTTCTCTCTCCTCTTATTAGTAGATGGTGATTACACCACTCTAGATTAGGTTGGGTCAAGTCCTCTTTGATTATCATAAGCCAAATCATCACCATCATGTGATTAGGGTTTGATTAAAACAAGGTATCCTTCCTTTGAACCCCTCAAGGGTATTTTGGTAAACTACCCCATTGATCACCATCATGGGTCAATTCATTAATCACTTAGACCCTTAATGTCCTAAGTTACCATTAGGGTTTAGATTAGATCACCATTGAACCAATTACAACCATCGAAGTACTAATCAATTACAACCCTAAAGTCTCCAATCGGTTGCACACCTTCAACCTCCAAACAGTTTGAAACTGTTTGGAAAGGTTGACAGTTTGCTATGTTTGACTCCAAGACCGCATGACCTCAAGGTTGTTTGCCCAAACCGTTTGGGTGCGTTGACCGTTTGGAAAGGTTGACTTCCAAAATGTTTGGTGCTTATGCGGTTTGAAACCGTTTGATCAAAACGACTTGAGATCGATTGGTCCAAACGACCTTGAGACCGTTTGGCCCCAAACGGTCTTGAGACCGTTTGGATCCAAACGGGCTCAAACCGTTTGGACCTCCAACATGGTTCAAAAGTTACAATCAATTATGGTTAAGTATGTTGAAGCCCTCAATTATCCAAATCTATGTTAACCACTTACAAATTGAGTCAATTAGGATGAACCTTAATCAATTGGACACCAAATTGACCCTCAATTGAAAGCCAATTAGGGTCAAGTCCATCTCAATTTGGGTTTCAATCGGATAATCATCAATGTTCAACAATGTGAATCAAATCGAGGTTGAACCTATCAATTGACCTCTAATTGGGCTCAAACTTGGCCCAAACGGTCTTGAGGTCGTTTGGATGACTTCCAAATGGTCTTGAGACCGTTTGTCCAAAGTTTGACCAAAAAAAATCAAGTCGGTTGGATAAGGGTTGAACCCTAATTAGGTCTAAAATCAGCAATTTTATCAGTTCATCAACTTATTACAATTGGACCTTCAATCCATCAATTAAGCTCAACCCAAGACCTTCAAACAGTCTTGGGTTGTCACCAAACGGTCTTGAGACCGTTTGGGTCCTTCAACCCAAAACTCAACAAGATCTATACATGAAATCAGCAATTTCAACCCGATTAAGGTTAGGATGTTGAAGTGCCTCCAACTCTTAATTGGTTAAGAATTAGATTATGATTCTTTGTAGGAATGAAATTCAATATGTTACCAGTAGACCCTCAAATGGTCGTCCCTTGGTCAACCCTATCAAATGGTCTTGAGACCGTTTCAATCCAAACGGTCTTGCAAGATCGTTTGAGATCAAACGGTTTGAAACCGTTTGACCTTAAACGGTTTGCAACCGTTTGGACCAAAAGGGTCCAAGGTCGGTTAATAAAGCTACCTAGGAATTCACGCCCATCATCTTCAACCTCTGTTCAGGTCGGTTACTCCACCGTTTTGTTTGCAAAAGTGCAAGGAAGAAGGGAGGTAGAAGAAGAACTAAAGCTTAAAATTGCAAGAACAAGATATGCATATAAAGCAGAGAGTTTAGAGTTATAAAACCCGCCTCAAACATTGTTCCTAGAGCTCCAAGCTTCCAAGCTTCAAGCCTCTAATGGCGTCTTGAGCTCCACAACTCGGCCAGAGGTGATTCTCCAAGGAAAAGATGGGGATGGTCGGCTAGATCAAAGAATCTAAGTGAGTTAACCATAGAACCAGCCTTTTAAGAAGAATTCATCCAAGAATCCGAGCTTGAAGATGGTTCCTACTCACCTTAGAACTACTTGGTCGTCTCCCTGAGCTCCAGAGCTCTGCCTTGGCCATTTTGAGAAAGATGAGAAGTGAAGAGGATAAAGGATTCGTTCACTTGGTTTGCAAGGGTGAAGGCTTATATACTTTAGGCTATTTTCCACCATAAGGACCTCTAGAACAAGAAATTCTCATCTAAGTCCCTCCTTGTTTCTATGGCACTTCCAAGCCCATCAAAACTCAAGATCTAAGGGTAAAGAAAACCAACTTTCAACTAGGGTACATACATGAAAGGTCTCCTTACTCATACTAAGTGATTTTTACCACAAAGATCATTTTTCTTATCTGACTATTCATTAATGTGCCCCCTTTCATCATTTTTATTCTAATGATGTCAAGAGTCATAAAAGATGTTCTAGAAGGTGTATTTTATAAGTTGCACCCCTCAATTTGGGTAAATTGCACTTTACTCCAAATTAGGGTTTTTAAGCACAAGGATCATTCCACAAGCTGCATCTTGATGCCCAAGCTTGGGAAATCCGTCATACCTCATCATATTCACTCATATGATGTCTCAACCTCAAAGGAACATCTTAACTTGTAAACATTGCAAGTTAAACCCCTTAACTGGGTAATTTGCACATAGGTCCCTGCATCACAAACAATACTATAACTTTGTTTAAAAGGACCAAAAATAAAAGTATATGTTCCTGAGGAACTTAATTACATACCAGAGAGTATTCACAAGTATATAATTACATGTTTAGGCAAAACATCTAGGGTTAGATTATAACCCAGGTCAGGGATGTTACAGTACTTTCAAACCAAGTATAACTAGGATCCCCAAAGCCCAACAAATTTGAGAATGATAAGGAAACCTATAAGGATCATAATGATTGTGACAATTTACAAATAAAACCTCCCAATTGGGTAAATTGTAAAAAAGTCCAGAATGTACCTAAAATTGCATAACTTGTACAAACACCATCCAAATTGGACCAAACTTTATCCACAAGTTATCTTTGATGTGTGAATATGAATTTGCCATTATTTCCATATTTTAAAGTTATATCATCACATTATTCATTACTTATGCCTTTTACTCATTCTCTCTCCTAAACTTATCCTAATATTTCAAAGTTGTCCAAATTAGATGAAATTTGACATGTAGGCTAATTTTGATATGTAGATTTTGAATTTGAAGTTTGTTTCTACTTTTGAGACTTCTTTTTATGAGATATGTCATATGACTCATTAACGACCATTAATTATCTAAATTATTCATCCAGTTAAGTTTCTTATCTTCATATTACCACCAAAATGAGTTATGTGGCATATTTTATCTATCCATTATAAACCTAAGATTAATGTTAGAACATTAGGTTACACTACGGTGATCTATAAATGCATTAGCTCATTGAGATTATACTAAACATCTATTTAGGTCTAACCTTCAACCTTGTTTGGCTAAGTCCAAAGCGTCAACTTCCAGGGTAGGGTCCGAGATCTAGTATGTTACAAAGTCAGTGTGGAGCCAGACGATGAACATGAAGGAATTTATTGAAATCCATCACAACTACGATCATATATACACCTCCAAAAAGTATGAGTATGAGGTTCTACAAACCTCCGTTTCCAGTCTGGAGGAAACTTGTAGCCTTATTTTGGACATTCCTTCACCTCCGATGATGCCATAATGTTGAATGGCAGAGTTACATTTAGATTGACTTATTGATTTAGATTGTCTATCATTGGATGTTGTTAACATTATAAACTTTCTTAATTCATCCATTGATATAAATGTTGAATTACATTATAAGGTTGTTGATTTTTATCGTAATGTTGTTGAATGTTTTATGGAGGGTGTATGTTATTTAAAACCAAACAATCATATTATATCCGCATAATTGTGATATGCACCCTTACTTCTGAAATATATTACTTACATAATCTGTAATATGGATGGGCATCCAAGGACATCGTATGTTATATGGTGTACAAAACTCGATATGGTTCTCAGAGGTTTGATGAGAAACTAATATGACTTGGGGAGATGTGTGAATGGAGTATATACTGCACAAACTTGGAGGGAGGCATGGTGTGACTTTTGAAACATAACAGGGGGCTTACATATCTTTGAGCGAGGTGCAAATGCGATAGCAGTACCTCAGGAGAGAGTTCATAAGAGAAAATCTTTTCATTTTGGGAGATTTATTGCATTCCCCTCCATTGGTCGTGCAACACGCCATTCAACGCAACTTTATGACGACTCATCACACTTACCCACCTGGAGTTGCTGAATACCTTAACAATGATGAAAACATCAACAATACAACTACATGATTAGGTAGTGAAACGAAGGAATGAAGTTGTAACATATTTGCTCAAAATTTTATTTGTTTACACTCGCTTGGCAACATTTAGTTGAAAAACTTATCTGCATCATTGGTTTGTTCTTACCATCATTTGATCAAACTTATACTTTACTCTTATGTTTAGAAGACTTACATCAAGTTCAAACTTGTATTTAGCTAAGTTTGCTTGACAACATTTATTTGTATAGATTATTGTCACAGTTAGTTTGCTGTTATCGTTATTTGCTCGTACTTATATTTATTTATTAAATTTAGATGTCGACATCACGTTCTAAGTCACGGGTAAAGTTTGAAAAAATATTGATGTCTCCGTCAAAGTTACAAAAATATGTTGAAGAAAACCTTGTATGCAATAAAAATTGTTGCGAGGATACACATGAGGAGGGCAAATATGGGAGCCAGGAGCAAGGCAAAGATGGGATCACTCATCCTGTTCGTCATCTGTCATTGCTGTTTGATTGGATAAAAGACGACATCAAACAACAACCCAATCGGCCATTGCAGGAAGCCTGTCCTGTGTCATGGAATGAGTACGATGAGGCCATAAAGTGGGCCAACTGGGACGGTCCTACCTGGGATCAATATAAATCATCCTCCACATCAAAGACTGTCCACCACAATGGCTGGTCACCATATTAGCATGTGTATGGGTGTCTATGTCTAGGTCCAAGGCATGCCCCTCCTTTTTGTCCTCTCTCCCTTAGTTCATGACGTATTTGCCCGAGAACAAAATATGTTATTATCAATTTTTTACCTTGTTTAAGTTCTGATGAATACATTATCATCTTTACTTTGCTACTTGTGCGTAATTTATGTTATATTACGGCAATTTCAATTATCTTGTCAGTTTCCAGTTACTGGATCGAATATGTACAACTATATATATATATACAACATGAACATGCCATGATAAATGTAAAGTTTAATTTATTTTAAATAAATATATAAAATGAGCATACTCATCTCTTATATGCACTTTACTAAATAGCGCACCCACATTATACAATTAAACATTTTTTTAAAATTTTGAAGTTATATTGAAGTGATATCACTAATTATTAAAACATTTATATAACAAGATTTAAGTTGCCAAATAAAATTATACTGAAACTGACAAGTAGCCAAACAAAATAGACTGAACGCGAACTCAAATCATCAGACCAGCTGATATTGACCGGCTTGCCTAACAGAATGGAATGCGTCTAACCCACTACAAACTACAGAATTCCAGTCCCAAACCAAACAGGGGCGAAAACTTCCCCGTCTTCTCCTCTAGTTCAGCGTACGCATAGGGCGGCGATCGCCGAGAGTCAGTACGGTCGGGAGACCCGAGCATCACAGAATTTTGAATTCCATTCTCAATTAACCATGGCGGTTAGGGCGACAATGATGAACTTCCCGATGGACGGGGAAGCACAGGAAGCTTCGGGTCTGCCATGGGGGCTGACGCTGTCGCCCTTCTCCCAGATCGATGAGAACGGCAACCCGCCCGTGTATGGATACGGCGGCGACCTCCTACCGCGATGCGAGAACTGCTGGGCCTACTTTAACATCCACTGCGAGCTCGAGCAGTGGGCCTGGAACTGCTCCCTCTGCGGCACACTTAACGGTCTCACCTCCGAGGCCATCCAGCGACTCTCCCAGGACAATCCTAAGCCTCCAGAGATCTCGTCATCTTTCATTGATCTCGAACTCCCTCGTCGGTGCTCACATTCTCTCTCTGTTTATAATTGACTCCGTCCCATGTTATTAGTTCAACATGTAGTGACCACTGAGTACGGTTGATCATTCACTAGCGCATGGAGAACCTACCCCAGGAGCTGCAGCGAGCCTACAGGCGCGTCCCGTTTATGTTGCAGCAGTGGATTTGTCTTGTAAGTCGACAACCTTCCCAACATTTCCTTTTGATTTTTTTCCAACAGAAATATCCTCCTCCACCCCCACCCCCCAGAGAGGATACTGTTTTGTTTTCTTGCTTAATCATTAATAAAATTTGCTTCTAGGACGAATGTCATAAACTTATTACCGTGACGACTGATTAATGTATTACCTTTTGTAGCAACTGCTAGTCAATTCGTGAAGGTTGGCATGTCTAGTAGTAATAACGTCTTTCTTTTCACCATGCAGCTTCAGATGAGTTTTTGGAACTGACCAAGAGTGCTCTTCAAGCAGCTCTTGAAGGTAGTGTTGGCTCAGTTGGATCCGTACATTTTAGGATAACTTCAAAGAGCATTATTTTCTTGTATTTGGGGCTAATAAATTTTGCTTTCCTTTCGGATTCCACTGATGTGCAGCCCTTGTTCCTGGCTCGCTGTTCGGCCTCTTGACTTTTAGCCATAAAATCGGTCTGTATGACGTTCAGGGCCCCATACCGGTTGTGAAGAACATTTTTATTCATCCTGAATCTGATGATGATGGACTGCGAGTTGATCTTGAGGATGCAATGCCTCTTTTATCCTTTCTAGCCCCTGTATGTAATTAGTTGAAATATACTTCTGTCAGTTGCAAAGTAACTTTGTCGTTTGAAACTTCGGCTGTTGGTCACATATACCTGCTTTTCTTGTTATTGTTTTGATGGGATTAAACTCCCTACTGAGAGGTTTATCTTCTTTAACTTTATAGGTTGAAACATGTAAAGACCGTATAGCTGCCGCCCTTGAAACTCTCAAACCAACAACTTCCTGGGAGAGGGGTCAAGGAGTCGAAGGCGTCTTACTGGGAGGCCGGGGATTTGGAGTAGCAATGGAGGCTCTCATCAGTTACTTGAGTTCTGAATTTGGGAGTACATTTGCATTGGGTACTATGAAAATTTGTTCAGTAACATTATATATGTGTCTGTATATTTTTCCCTTCTCTACCAGTTGTATTTCTTTGGCTGAAAATTTTAAGCTGTCTGTTTGCAGCTAGAGTGTTTGCATTTTTATCTGGACCCCCTGATTATGGAGCTGGGCAATTGGATACAAGAAGATATGGTGAACAATATGCTAGCAAAAGGGAGGATGCTGACCGTGCATTGCTTCCCGAGCAGACTCCCTTTTACAAGGATCTGGTATATCTATATTCCTATTTATTTATCCATACGATAGAGGTTATATATATCATTATATGATCATGCATAATACATTTCCCAGGCTGCTATTGCTGTCCAAGCAGGTGTCTGTGTTGATATATTTGCTGTTACGAATGAGTACACAGACTTAGCTTCCTTGAAATTTCTAAGCATCGAGAGTGGTGGCTCATTGTTTCTTTATGCTAATACTGATGATTCCACTCTTCCTCAAGACATGTGAGTTCATAGATAGACTCAATTTCCATGCCTTAATGGCGACTATTTTCCTAAAGTTACTTTCTTACAGGTACCGAATGTTGAGCCGACCATATGCTTTTGGCTGCGTGTTGAGAGTGAGGACATCTTCTGAGTTCAAGCCTGGACGTGCTGTAAGGACTCACTTGCTAACTCAATTTATCTTTTTCACCTCACTTCGTCTATGCACAACATTTCATTCTTATTCCACATTGCAGTATGGGCATTTCTTTGCGGACCCTCAATATGAGAATGTCCAACACATCATCTGCTGTGATTCATTTGCTACTTACACTTACGATCTGGAGTTTGAAAATTCCAGTGGGTTTTCTAGGTAACATTTGATTGTTTATACATCATTTTAACTGATCATTAATAGTTTTTAAAGCTAAAAGCTTTGATACCGGTTTCATTTCCCTCGAACTACTATGGTTTTTGGAACTTTCACAAACCTTTTCTTTCTCGGGCCTCCGATTCAACTACAGCCTGAATAACTTGTTAACATCAGCATTCTGCTACTGGGCCAACGTGATTGACTCAATAACAGCTCTACCTTTTATATAAACAATACAGTAAAATATGAGTTCTCATTGTCATCATAAATCCAAACCATGTTGGATCAGCGAAATGGATCCTTCTTTTCAGTTCGATCCTGTTTCTGTTCACATAATCACTGAGATGTAGAGATTTCAGAATTCTGCTTATCAGCTCTCCCTAAATAAATATAGGTTTGTCACCTTTAGTCTTTCTTTTAGCTGTGCCTCTTTTTGTCTTAGCTGTGCTTGACTCAATAACATTACTTTAAATTGGTGCACTCCATTGATCTGTGTTGCATATGTCCATACCATCTGAAATAACCCTCACATAGTTTATCCTCAATGCATGCCAATCCACTTTGTTTCTTATATAGCTATTTCTTAAGCGATCTTTCTTCGTCTTATCATATTCATTTTTAATATTCTTATCGACGTCACGTTCAAATAGATGGGGATGATACTCCGATTGCATTCCTCCATAGATGGGGCTTATCACATCCATTTTACCGTTCTCATCTACATCTCATAATACTCTAGTTGCATTCTTCCATTTGCTGATGTTGTATTGATTGACGAAACTAAAGATGGATGATTGAATGATGAAGTTCAATTTTGGATAAATGCATTGGAATCAAATGGATTGATGATTAGCAGAAGCAAAAATGAGTATATGCATTGTGTTTGATATAGTTGTGCCGCTCTTTTCCTTCTCTTGTACTCACACTTAAGTGGGGCTCCTATAACCCACTTAAGTGGCCTCACTCCTATATATAGGAGGCAATGTACTCTCTTTTCAACTACTGGATAAACTCTCCTTTCTACACATTGCAAATTCAACCAATCTAGAATTGTGAATGGTGGGGGTCAAGTTGGACGGAGTGGATGTACCAATATGCGATAAATTTCGTTGCTTGGGTGCCATTATTCAAATAGATGAGGATGTTCAAGATGATGTTTGTCACATGATTACTGCAGGATGGTTGAAATGGAGGAGTACTATTATGTGACTGGAAGATCCCTCTCAGATTAAAAACAAGTTTTACATAACATATGCACGACCAACCATGCTATATGGGATTGAATGTTGGGATGATGAAGAAACAAAGTCTCGACAAGATGAACGTGGTCGAGATGCGCATGCTGAGATGGATGGGTGGGAAGTCAAGAATAGATCGTTTGAGAAATGACTATATCAGGAACAAAGTGGGGGTGGCGAGCATTCAAGACAAGTTACACGAGGGTCGACTGAGATTGTATGGGCATGTGTAACGCAGATCGACTAACACGCCTATATGAAGCGATGCAATTGAGTTAAGCACACTTAAGAGAAGAAGAGGCATGCCTAAATTAGCAGGAGAAGAGCTTATAAAGAGTGATTTTGAATCTTTACATCTTGATCAACATATGACCCATAGCAGAGCTGATTGGAAAAGAAGGATCCCACCCCAACATGGTTGAGATTGAGGTTTAGATGATGATGATGATGATGATCTACGCCACGTTCAACGTGTTGACACTGTTTCTTACTGCCCAACATTCAATTCTGTAAAAACATGGCAGACTGCTTAATTAGTTTATAAAACATACTTATTTTGAGTGGGATCTCTTGCTAAATACTGCTATAGTTGTACTGCATTCTATCGTGTGATCCTATGAGATACATCCTCTTAAACATTGACTACCGTATGAATATAATAGAACCTAACTAAAAAACTTATCACACTTTCATACATTCCCTCCATGCAACTTGGAAAAACCTTTGGTAATTCTACACTTTCCGAAATTGCAATGCATATCATCTATTTTATTTAGCTGTTCTTAGAACCATAACATCTGGACAGATAAGTTTCATCAATGAATTACATACACCAAGGGATACACCCTTTGCAAGCTTTGTTAACTCATCCATAACAAGAACAAATAAATGGACTTAAGGTCGTCCCTTGCTTTACATTAATTGAAATAGGAAATTTTGGCATGTCTCATCCTGGAGTTGTCACTGGCAGTTTTGATACCATCATTAATTAAAAAAGTGGTGGGTTTAGCGGTCTGGCCTATGTAACCTTGGAATCTCTTCTGAAGCAGCTGGTAAAGCGTTTTTTCTTATGCCAGCTTTATTCCCACTTCATCCCACTTTGTGTGGCCCACTTACTCACTCGCACATGATCGCTTGACAATTTGCTTAGTTCAACAATATATACAAATAGAAAGACCATTTCCTTAATGTCCTCGATGTAGTAGAGGCTATTTTGGTAGACAAACTTGACAATAGTATATTGTTCTTCTCCCATTTGTAATGGACTTGTGTAGTAGTGTTGTACGCTTTACTATCACTCACCACGTTATGTTAACATATCATTCCGTAACTAATTGACAGTATCCTACATGATCCTTATTAGCTCTATTATACATTAAAATTATGTTAGTATCTTCAAAGTACTATTGCAAAAGTAAAATAAGAGTATTTTAATTTTGTAAGAGACATAAATCATATGAACAACAATATGTGTGTACTATGGGATATATAGGGTTATATTTTACAGTGTAAACTATATTATACATGTGTACTAAAATTTGTCCGTTGACTTATTTAATATGTTGTAGTAATTAGTTGATGACTGTTTGATGTTTGTTATATTTTACACTGTAGATTATAGTATACATGTCTAATAAATTATGTTGGTTAACTTCTATAGTAAGTTGAATGTTATCATGAACTAAACTAATAATTAGTTAATGATTGTTTAATATATGCTATATTGCAGTAAATTGTAGATCAGTATGATAATGTGCTTTTATATTATATGTGAGTAAAATTATAGTAAGTACAGTATTACATACTTTCACCTATCCTAATCCAATGGACATCATTCATATTGCTTGGTTTGAGTGATTATTCAATAATTTAGTGATGCAATATTACTCACATGTAAATATCTTCATTTTTTCACTATGCTGTCCGCTTTTTCAAAAAGCGTTCGCTTAGTTGGCCGCTTCACGACTAAGCACCCAAGGAGGGTTAGCCGCTCACTTTTTGCTTTTCTCTCGATCATAAACATTTTTGATCAATGAATATTATACGAAAAGCTCTTGGTTTTCTCCTTTGTAAGCCTCCTTATAAGAAAATTAACATCTGCTGCCAATCTTCCCCCCTCATGTAAATAATTGTTTGTCTAATACCTGCATTAACGAAACTTATTCTATGGTCAATATCGTCTTTCAGAGCTTTATAATGTGACCCATCAGCCTAATACCTGTATAGTTTGTCCAACTTTGAATATACCCTTATTTTTATAGATGGGGTTATCCACTGATTTGACATTTTCTTTGTCATCATAATCTTATTAAAGAAAGTCTTTGACAATATCTTTTCTCTCTTCCCTATTCTTCCATACACTGATAAGAATGTTGTTTGACCCGCCTGTGTTTCATCTTTTCATCTTCTTAAAGTATTCTTAACCCTTACTTGTGTTATTCGTGTGTGTTGGTAATTTATGGACGTATCTCCTATATCCATGGCACACAAAAATTCCACTATATATAGTATTTCTTATATCCATGGAGCACAAGAATTCTACATCATATAAATTATCTCCACTAAAAGTCTTATAGAAGTAGTTTTTCCATTGATTCTTGATATCATCGTCCTTTACCGGTACTCTTACCATCTCCGTTCATGATGGATTTTACTTGGCCCCAATTAATTTTTCTTAATTTGCACGAGCCATAATATACACATTCTGTTCTCCTTCTCTGGTATTCAACTTCCTATATATTTATTCAAGTTATGTAGACTTGGCCTCTTGGACTACTCTTTTACCTTTACTCTTTGCTGGTTTGTATCTTGGGGCTACTCTTTGTCTCGAGATTCCTGTAAGCTCCTATAAATCCCCCTTTTAACTAATTTAATTTTTTGTACTACATCAATCCACCATGACTACTCTTATAGAGAGGTCCATGACCTTTTGATTCTTTGTATACTTCCTCATTGGTTCTTGTTACGTGAGATTTCATATAACTCCACTTTATCTCTCCAAGGATCGACCACTTGATTATTCTATATTGGCCACAGGTTATCCTTTTGTTGACACCCCAACTTATGTTGGATGGTGAGTTTTTCCGCTAGGGATTACCTAGAATCCTTCCATATTTCTCAAGCTGCTCTTCCTCCTACAATCACACTCACTCTTTAAGCTAATCAGATGTGGATCTCTTTACTTGAATTGACTAGTATTTGCTAATATCATATTGTAAGTAACTACAAGATTCAATATTATCTCTCCACTCCTAATGCCATATCCAAAAGCAGCAATGTTTTTCTCATAACTAACAATGCTACAACCCACATGACCATTATATCTCCTCAACAATGATCTTCTTGTCTGTTGGTATTCCTTGCATTAAATTACTGATGTTATCTCGATTTTTTTTTTTAGCATCTTCACTAACAAAAACTTAGGGGGACATAAGCACTAATAACATCAACATTCTCTCCCCACAAACTAAGGTGCGCTTATTACTTTTTCTATCAACCATCCATGTGATTTCAAAAGCACCCTTCAACATCTTTTCACCAGTACTTCTTGCAGAAAATAAGATGGAGGCATATAAGTCCATCTATTAGGCAAAACCCCACTTCCATATATAGGAGAGGGGGGCACTTACAACATGAACTCAAACCCTAATGGGCTAAACATGGTTAGGCCCATTCACATTAGAAACTCAATAACTAATCACTCAAACACTTCCCCTCCAGCCGGAGCATGGGTGAAACACATATCCATCTTGCCAATACAGACTCAAAAGAAAAACATATTATAGCACATTCAAGAAAAGTTTGATCTCCCCTTGAATCTTGCAATACAACAATCAAAGCACTTACATACTCCCCCTAAAGAAGATAATTGGTTAGAGAATGGAAATTCACCTACAATAAGTCCATAAGCGAGTTCCAAAGGAACTGTATATAATTGCCTCATATACATAAAACTAAGGCTTGAACACGACATTGTATCCGGAACGGGCTCATGTGCCTCAGTTGCACCTCAACATATTACTGCCTTCAGTTGCACCGCACACATTTGAGGTGTAAGCCTCAATCCCCGACAAGTGACAACAAAGCTGAAGCCTCAGGTGCAAATTTCTGACACATTTCGAAAAGCACATTCTTTCAAAGAATTGCATTATGGAACTTGCTAATTATGAAAAGGGGAAACGATTTGTGGATATGTTTCCTCAAAAAATTTCAGCGGTAGTTGGAGGTTAGGTTTTGATCCATGAGGTTTGGCATGTTAGACCTGCTTACTCTCAATTTAATAAAGCATAGACAAAAGGTCACCATATACATGTATAATGAAAGTGGGTCTCCAATATACGGCATTCTATGCCTTTAATGTTAAAATTGTACACTGATTACAGTGTAAATTTAAAGTTGGGGACCTGGGTTTGCTATCTCATACGACTAGCAGGAAATGTGTCCTGCTGAAAAAAGGTGAATATAAATTGAAACCCTGGGAATCTTTCAGTCATGTTGACACAATTTAAGGATCAGTTCTTGTTACTATTCATATAATTAAATCTTTTAGCAACACAGGCAAGAGCAGAAAATCTGAAAAATAAGGTGAAACTATTCCAATTCGAATTGCTACCCTAAGTTTTCACCTGTTGCTTATATTCTACAATCTGATAGCTGTTGGAGTGTTGGTGTCTTCACCATCTTTGGCAATGACTTTTCTGTCTATGATATGCAGACATACCGGCCCTCCTGTTATACAAATTGCTTTTCAGTACTCTGTGGTTGTTCCCGATGAAGAGGCTGCAGAAACTGGTTCACTTACACCTGACAAGTATGGCTGTCTATTTTCTTGTGATTTGCCTTGCTTATATCTGTCATTGTTTCTGATATTTTCTGTAGCACTCTGTTCTTTGACGTTCTTAGGTTTTTTGTCTGATGTTAATTTAAATCATTAAATGTAGAAGGCCTATGCAATCACCATTTAGGCACTGAATCTGGCCTTTTTAGCATGGTGAATTGATAATTTAAGGTCGGGCTCTCCTACGGGGCATGGAAATGACTCCAGACATCGACACCAATGCACTTGGAAGGCAATATAAGCTTAGGACGTGAAATTGGTATCTGGACACGAAAAGGCACATTTGAATTTGGTAAATTCAGGAGGGATAAGAACTTACGAAAATATGCTACCCAGACTCTTATTTTTTTTGTCATGAAATGCAAATGTGTCACCCTGGTCTATAATTTAAGTATCATAAAAATTAGTAGTTTAGACTTGCAGTATTGTTATTGCAATTCATACTTATATCTCCTGTTGTCATGTACTGAGCTGATATTCAACCATTTTCTGGATTTGTCAAAATTCTTTATACAAACATGACCTACAGGTTAAAAAGACAAACATAAACAATAATTTTGGAGTTGTTACGAAGTGGCGAAGCTACATGGATACAGGTATGAAATGGCAGATCCTGAGATTAAAAGTTAAGGAAGAATTTCTCAGGGTCCGGTTTAAAAATAGATTTCCAATTAGAGTAGGATGGGCGAACTGATCAATGTAGATTTTCGTATAGCATGCCTGAGTAAGGAATGATAGTGACGTTATCTAAATCAATACATCCCAGGTACATTGAAACTTTATGAGGTAACCCCAACAGGAATAACATTAAAACCATGTAGCAGTAGGTTTACATTGACAAATGTTGTTATTCACAAACTATTAGTTTCTTTGACAGAGTTAAATGCTGTATAAATATAATCCGTCCAAGACACATGTTCAAATGATTCCACATCATTACAACATACCTCTAAGGTAATAAAGACAGTTAAACATCATGGGGATCTAGAAATGCTGCCAGCTATTGTCTCTTTGAGACAATAAGCTAAAGTACCGGCCGTTATCTTAATTCTGTTGTGAGTCAACCCTTCTTCTCCAAATCAGCTAAAGTGTACAGAAAAAAAGGGCAAATCCTTGTTCTCTGAAGTAATTCAGAGTGTAAAGTGGGAAAGCAATTGATGCACAAGTTTTATGTGGAGTACTACGAGGCAAACGGAAAAGAACAGAAAATGAAAAAAGATCTAATGCTCGCAGTTATAAATACTAACATATACATTTACGAGATATTTGGACGAAATATATAAAGATTGCTTCCCTTTATTTGGGTACCAAAATGCATGATTAGCTTATTAATAAGCGGGGCCTTGTCCTTCATTACATTATGTTTGAAGCTAATATACTTGGCCTCATTTGTCCTAACTAAACCTGCCCTTGCAGGTGCAGGCTTTGTACATGGTAATACAAAACCTGCCTTGAGGCTTACGCTTCTTGGCGAGGCTATCCCAAATGCGCCTCGAGGCTTACGCCACGGTGTCCTAGACTGAGACTTACGCCTCACACCTCACAATGTCTGAGGCTCGCCTCAAAGCATTGAGGCTCTGAGGCTTAGCTGAGGCGCATGCCTCAATGCTGAACGACAACGTCCTATGTTAACCACCATATTGTCTACTTTTAAGATTATTATAATCACTTTCTTAACAAAATTAGAGTTCTTGTAGTTAATTATTATTTTATTAATGAACATTTAATCATCATTCTTTTGAGTGACATGTTTCGATCTGCATTATTAAATTTATCTTTGTTTGCTACCTTCTTATTCACTATGTCGCTGAATTTCACAATATTGTTAACTAATTTTGGTTCCTTGTTCCTACTGATTAGAAATTCTCTCCTTTTGTTAATCTGTTGAGACATCTTTTATTCTAATAGTATGAAGAATTGATATCTCGTTATTTTTCTACATATTTATTTTAGTATTGTGGTGGGTCTTAGTCTCTATTATCATTATAAGTTTCACGATTAATTTTAATTTCATTTTGTTATGCTTTTATATACCCATTTCTGTTATACACCTGCATATACATAACTTATATATATATATATATATACATAACATATATATATATATATATATATAAATATATATATATATGTAAATACATGTATAAGTTTATTTTTTATGACCGCCTCATACATATTTTAAGGCTTACGCCTCAAACGCCTCGAGGCTTATGCCTTGCCTCACTGAGACAAGAACGCCTTGTTAAGCCTCAAACGCCTTGAGGCTTACGCCACGCCTCGCCTCACTGAGACAAATAACGCCTCATTACGCCTGTACAAGTACATAACCAATATGACAATTTAGAAACTGAATGGTACATAACTAGTACAACCATTTAGAAAGTGAGGGGTATCATATTAGGACTGTTTATACACACACACATATACATATACATATACATATACATATACGTATACATATACATATACGTATACGTATGTATACATATATGCGTATGCGTATGTGTATACCTATGCTGCTATGCATATGCATATACAGACACACACACACACGCATGCATGCACACACGCACACACACACACACGCACGCACGCACACGCACGCACACGCACGCACACACACGCACCCACGCACACACACACACACTTATCTCTCTCTCTCTCTATATATATATATATTGAGGATTATTGAGCAGAGGTTAAGATCTATAACGCAGGTATCAAACAACCAATTTGGTTTCATGCCTGGAAGATCAACAACAAATACTATTTTTCTGATAAGGAGGCTTATGGAGAAGTATAGACAAAGCAAAAGAGATCTTCATATGGTGTTTATCGATCTAGAGAAGGCTTATGATCGAGTACCCAGAGAAGTGTTATGGATGGTTTTGAAGAAAAAGGGTGTGCCTATCCAATACATTGACTTGATCAAAGACATGTATGATAGCTCTACTGCAAGTGTCAAGACTCCTGGAGGAGAGACACCAACTTTTCCTATCACAGTTGGGGTACACCAAGGATCCACACTCAACCCATATCTATTCGTTCTTGTTATGGATGAGTTGACAAAGAATGTTCAGGATGATATTCCTTGGTGTATGTTATTTGCTGATGATATTGTTTTGATTGACGAAACTAAAGATGGATTGAATGATAAAGTTGAACGTTGGAGAAAGGCATTGGAATCAAATGGATTGATGATTAACAGGAGCAAAACTGAGTATATGCATTGCAATTTCAGTCAATCTTGCAGTGTGAATGATGGAGCCAAGTTGGACGGAGTAGATATACCAAAATGTGATAAATTTCGTTACTTGGGTTCTATTATTCAAATAGACGGGGATGTCCAAAATGATGTTTGTCATCGGATCACTACAGGATGGTTGAAATGGAGGAGTGCAACTAGAGTATTATGCGATCAGAAGATCCCTCTCAGGTTAAAAAGTAAGTTTTATAGAACAGCTATACGACCAACCATGCTCTATGGGAGTGAATGTTGGGCGGTGAAGAAATAAGGTCTCAACAAGATGAACGTGGCTGAAATGCGTATGCTGAGATTGATGTGTGGGAAGACAAGAAAAGATTGCTTGAGAAATGACTATATCAGGAATAAAGTGGAGGTGGTGAGCATTGAGGACAAGTTGCGCGAGGGCCGACTCAGATGGTACGAACATGTGCAACGCAGACCTACTAGTGCACCTATACGAAGCAATGCTATTGAGCCAAACACTATAAATAGAAGAAGAGGAAGGCCTAAATTAACATGGGATGAGCTTATAAAGAGAGATTTTGAATCTCTACATCTCAATCAGAATATGGCCCATGATAGAGCTGAATGGAAACGAAGGATCCATGTAGCTGACCCCAACATAGTTGAGATTGAGGCTTAGATGATGATGATGATGATGATATATATATATATACACACGCACACACACACACACACATATATATATATATATATATATATATATATATATATATATATATATATATATATATATATATATATATATATATATATATATGCACACACACATATACATAAACACATATATATACATATCTCTCTTTCTCTCTCTCTCTCTCTCTCTATATATATATATATATATATATATATATATATATATATAGTCAGGCTAGAATACACTCGAGTGTATTCGGAGCAGAATATACTCAAGTAGTTTTTCATGATGCAATGTTTTTTTCAAAAATCTAATCCGTTGATCTTCTCAAACGTCTTGTGAATAGCTCATACGCAAAATTTGAGCACATTTGGACATTTATAGGTCATGTTATAAAGACCGCAAAAATTATGCATTTCAAATTAGTTTCGCGCGTTGATTTTGTTGCCCTTGGATGAGTGACTTACACTCATCCAAATGGGCTCAAAATTTGTATGTAGCCTAGTTATAGTATGACGATGAAGATCAATGGTTTACATTTTGCAAAAAATAGTCTTGATATGCAAACACAATTGAGTGTATTCGTGCAATCTGTAGCCTGACTCTCTCTCTCTCTCTATATATATATATATAGAAAGAGAGAGAGAGAGATGCTGTTTTCTGTTATGACTTGTTGAGTGCCATGTGCATAACATGTGCCTCACTATGCTGTTTACTTCTGTAGTTTAGTCCCATATTGCTCATCTCTGCTTTAGTCTCTACTCTCTTCTGTTATATAAGAGACTGCATTATACACTGTTTTACTCACTCAATAAACAAGCCTTCATTTATCTATATGGTATCAAGAGCAGACCCGGTCCCAGTTTTTCTATCCCACCCTGCCCCCATGCCCTGAAGTGCCCCCTCCCCCCCTCCGCCTCCACCACCCTCCGCCCACCGCCACCCCTCCCTGCTGCCGCCGTAGCAGCTCCACCCCCCTCACCCATCGGCTGCCGCTATCCCTCTTCTCAGAAATAAAAACCCAATTCAATAAAACCATCAAAATTCTTTGTACTGACAATGCCCTAGAGTTTATGCAAAAGTCTGTCACCTCATTTTGTTCTAATCATGACACGATACACCAAGCCACTTGTCCCTATACTCAGCAAAACGGTGTTGTTGAACGCAAAAACCGCCATCTCTTAGAGGTTGCTCGCACTCTTCTTATCCATTACAAAGTCCCTCACCGTTTCTGGCCTGAGGCTGTCACTACGACATGTTTTCTTATAAACCGCATGCCCTCTGTTTATAAAATCGCATCCCATACTCTGTCTTGTTTCCTGATGCACCTCCGTTTCATGTACCACCTCGCATTTTTGGGTGTACCTGTTTTGTTAAAAACCTGTGCCTAGGAATGTCGAAACTTGACCCTCGGTCTACTAAGTGCATTTTCTTGGGTTATTCACGAACTCAGAAAGGCTATCGCTGCTTTGATCTGATACTGACAGTGGTTTGTCAATGCGGATGTTGTCTTCTTTGAGCATATGCCCTTCTTTTCTGAGGATGGAGCTAGCCTAACTCCTGATGTGTTGGCACAAACACCTCTACCGGACACTGTTGAAAATCTGTGTGTATCTGACCAGCCTGAAGAACGTCCACTGTAAGTGTACAAACGCCGATCGAAGACGAGCACTCCTTCCATGGCCCCTCCTCAACCAATTCCTGCGTCTGCGGATGATCAAATAAACACTGAGGTAAACTCTGATCTGCACCTTCCTATCAGCTTAAGGAAAGGTGTATGCTCCTGTACTAAGCATCCTATCAGTCATTTCTGCACTTCTGATAATCTGCATAACAACTTTGCCTACTTTACTACTGCACTATCTGCTGTCAGTATTTCGAAAAATGCTACAGAGGCTCTTACTATTCCAGCATGGAAGAAGGCAATGGACCAGGAAATGCAGGCACTATGTGATCGCAAGACATGGGAGCTTGTGGATAGTCTGGCTTCTTGCCCTACAGTGGACTGTCGTTGGATCTTTACTATTAAATATCATCCAGATGGTACTATTGAACGTCTCAAAGCCTGTCTTGTTGCTAAGGGCTACACACAGACCTACGGTGTTGATTATTTTGAGACTCTCTCTTGTTGCACGGTTAAACTCTGTTCGCAATCTGATTTCTGTAGCTGTGAATAAAGATTGATCACTCTATCAGCTTGATATGAAAAATTCATTTCTTTATGGAGATTTACAGGAAGAAGTATACATGGAGCAACCATTTGGATTCGTTGCTCAGGGGGAGTCTGCCTCCAAAGTATGTAAGCTGCATAAGGCTATCTATGGTCTCAAGCAAAGTCCACGAGCCTGGTTTGACAAGCTTAGTCAAATTTCAGTCACCTTTGGCTTTCGTCGTTCTCATTTTGACCATTCCGTCTTCATTCGAAAGACAGTAGCCGGACTTGTGATTTTGATTGTTTATGTGGATGACATAATCATACTTGTCAAGGCACTCGCCTAGGCGGCCGCCTAAGCGGCAAGGCGTCCCAGGGCTGCGCCTAGGCGAGGACGCTTTATTTATAATGCTACAGTGACCTAGTTTTGTGGGTCTGGTTGTATATTCACTTATTTTAATGTTTGATATGGCTACACCAATGTTCAAAATTAATGGTGTTGCCTATCTTATGTGCCAAATATCACTTTTAATTGGATCTAATACTCTTTTTTAGGTTTGACTGGATCTAATACTCTTCTTTTGTTTGACTGGATCTAATACTCTTAGTACACATTTGATTTTTCTTAGTTTGCACCTTCAATCCAGATTGTACTAAGTAGCTATGCTATGAAGGATAGTGATTACATTGCTTAATACTTGTAGCTATGTATGGCAATAAATATATATTTATTTGTTGATCACTCTCTTACATTCTTTACAATATTTCTTTTTGTGTCCTTGACATTATTGTCAATGAAAATATATTAGAAATGTAATTGGTTATTTTTTCATACAATAAAATATATATATATGGGGAGATCGACCATAAATATGTAGAGAACTACATATATAACTATACAATGTGTGTATATGAGTGGGGAAAAACCATGACACATGTATATATACATAAATTATTTTTTTTAAAGGTCGCTTAGGCGACGCCTAGGCGTGCCTAGTCGCGCCTTGGCGCAAGGCGTCCAGCCCCAACGCCGTGTCGCCTTGCCGCCTTAACAAGTATGGACATAATATTATCTGGCAGTGACACAGTGGGCATACATGAAACTAAAACTTACTTAAAGAAGCATTTTGTCACTAAAAATCTGGGAAAACTTCGATATTTTCTAAGCATTGAAGTCTCCAGATCATCTGCAGGACTGTGTCTTTCTCAGAGGAAATATGTACTTGATCTGTTGCAGGAAACTGACATGCTTGGTTGCAAACCGGCTAACACTCCACTTGATCCAAACATTGACTGGGATGATGCAAACTCTCCTCCCTATGCTGATTATCACCAGTTCAGGAGGCTGGTAGGCAAGCTTATTTACTTGACTGTCACACAAGCTGATCTTACTGCTGCTGTTGGATTCATCAGCCGGTATCTTGACAAACCCCGACAATGTCATTGGGATGTTGTATGCCATATTTTGAGATATCTTAAAAGTTCTCCAGGAAAAGGCTTGATGTATAAAAAGCATGGCCACTGCAACCTATCCGGGTTCTCTGATTCAGACTATGCGGGAAGTCGTTCTGATCGGAAGTCAACTTCAGGTTACTATACTTTTGTAGTGGAAACCTTGTCACCTGGCGAAGCAAAAAGCAGACTGTTGTCGCCAGATCCAATGCAGAGGCGGAATACCGAGCAATGGCTCATACTGCTTGCGAACTGTTATGGGTTCAGAGTCTCCTTCAGGAGTTTGAAATATCTTATTCTAGCCCTATTCCTATGTTTTGTGACAATAAGGCCTCCATTTTTATTGCGAGCAACCCCACATTTCACGAAAGGACGAAACATATCGAGGTCGAATGTCACTTTATTCGAGAAGCAATTCTCACTAGCAAAATTTGCACGCCATATCTCAGTACCGACAAGCAAGTTGCAGACATCTTCACAAAGATACTTCCCAAAGCTTGCTTTCTAACTCTGATTGACAAGCTGGGCATGTTCGACATCTACACTCCAGCTTGAGGAGTATAGAGATTTGCTATTTTTTGTTATGACTTGTTGAGTGTCATGTGCATAGCATGTGCCTGACTATGCTGTTTACTTCTGTAGTTTAGTCCCATATTGCTCATCTCTGCTTTAGTCTCTACTCTCTTCTGTTATATAAGAGACTGCATTGTACACTGTTTTACTCACTCAATAAACAAGCCTTCATTTATCTATATACATAAACACATATTCTCTCTCTCTCTCTCTATATATATATATATAAAGAGAGAGAGAGAGAGTCAGGCTAGAATACACTCGAGTGTATGCGGAGCAGAATACGCTCAAGTAGTTTTTCATGATGCAATATTTTTTTCAAAAATCCAATCCGTTGATCTTCTTAAACATGTTGTGAATAGCTCATAAAATTTGAGCACATTTGGACATTTATAGGTCATGTTATAAAGGCCGCAAAAATTATACATTTCAAATTAGTTTCCCACGTCGATTTTGTTGTCCTTGGATGAGTGACTTACACTCATCCAAATGGGCTCGAAATTTGTATGTAGCCTAGTTATAGTATGACTGTGAAGATCAATGGTTTACATTTTGCAAAAAATAGTCTTGATATGCAAACACACTTGAGTGTATTCATGCGATCTGTACACTCGAGTGTATTCTAGCCTAACTCTCTCTCTCTCTATATAGAGTCAGGCTAGAATACACTCAAGTGTATTCGGAGCAGAACATACTCAAGTAGTTTTTCATGATGCAATATTTTTTTGAAAAATCTAATCCGTTGATCTTCTTAAACATCTTGTGAATAACTCATACGCAGAATTTGAGCACATTTGGACATTTATAGGTCAATGTTATAAAGACCGCAAAAATTATACATTTCAAATTAGTTTCGTGCGTCGATTTTGTTGCCCTTGGATGAGTGACTTACACATCCAAATGGGCTCAAAATTTGTATGTAGCCTAGTTATAGTATGGCGGTGAAGATCAACGGTTTACATTTTGCAAAAAATAGTCTTGATATGCAAACACACTTGAGTATATTCGTGCGATCTGTACACTCGAGTGTATTCTAGCCTGACTCTCTCTCTCTCTATACACACACACACACAGACATATATATATGTGTGTGTGTATATATATATATTTATCCGTGTGTGTGTATGTGTATATATGTGTGTGTGTATACACACACACATACATAGACACACATAGACACACACATAATATATATATATATATATATATATATATGTGTGTGTGTGTGTGTGTGTGTGTGTTTATATATGGGATTAAGAGAGAAAGATTCCCCCCCTCTCCCATGGCCATTTATATATATATATATATATATATATACATATACATAAACACACACACACACATATATATATCTCGAGTCAGGCTAGAATACACTCGAGTGTACAGATCACGTCGTACACCCCAATGGTGTTTGCCTATCTAGACCATGTTTTTCCAAAATCTAATCCATTGATCTTCATGGTTACAATAATAATAGGTCACATACAAAATTTGAACTCATTTGGATGAGTGTAAGTCACTCATCTAAGGACAATAAAATCGACGCACAAAACTAATTTGAAATACATGATTTTTGCCTCCTTTAGATGCATGACCTATAAGTGTCCAAATGAGCTATAATTTATTATATAGTATGTTGTTATGATAATTAAGAAGATCAACGGTTTAGATTTTTCAAAAATTTATTGCATCTTCAAAAATGACTGAGGTGTACGGTGCCTCCGGTACACTCGAGTGTACACTAGACTAACTCTATATATATCTCTCTCTCTATATATACACACACACACACACAAGGAGTGGCTCAAGTGGTCAAGCACGGTGTCCCCTAACAAAGGGACTCGAGTTTGAATCCCAGTTGCCGCCTTAATTTACCACCCACCCGGGCGTTCGGCCTCCGCCATGGGCATGGGAGAGGGGGGGGAAATCTCTCTCTTAATCCCATAAATATAAATACACACACACACACATATATATATATATATATATTATGTGTGTCTATATGTGTGTGTGTGTGTGTTTACACACACATACACACACACACAGATATATACACACACATATGTATATATATGTCTATGTGTGTGTATATATATATAGAGAGAGATTTAGGCTAGAATACACTCGAGTGTACAGATCGCACGAATACACTCAAGTGTGTTTGCATATCAAGACTATTTTTTGCAAGATGTAAACTATTGATCTTCACCGTCATACTATAACTAGGCTACATACAAATTTTGAGCTCATTTGGATGAGTGTAAGTCACCCATCCAAGGGCAACAAAATCGACGCGCGACACTAATTTGAAATGCATAATTTTTGCGGTCTTTATAACATGACCTATAAATGTCCAAATGTGCTCAAATTTTGCGTATGAGCTATTCACAACATGTTTAAGAAGATCAACGGATTAGATTTTTGAAAAAAATATTGCATCATGAAAAACTACTTGAGTGTATTCTACTCCGAATACACTCAAGTGTATTCTAGCCTGACTCTCTCTCTCTCTCTCTCTCTCTCTATATATATATATATATATATATATATATGTTTGATTGTGTGTGTGTGTGTGTGGTCCTCCAAGACATGTCATCTCCCATCTCCACCTTACGAATTCCGGAGCCAATCTCATGTCACTGCAAATCCGTCAACTGAAGAACATGTTATCGACCGGAACTAGGCCTAACCGCACACATATGAGTAATTTTATTAAGTTGCAACGCCGACGCTACCTACATAGTACATGCATAGGCATAACTTGCATCTGCACAGCTCACCTTTTCTCGTCCAAGGTCATCGGGGACTTCCATGACAGCAAAACGTCTTGAGGCACGCTATAGGTGGTATGTGCCACTCTTCACTGGGAATCCTAAAATGTCGGTCTGATTTCATCCATCCTAATGACAATATTATGTTCGTGACCTTGAAATCGGGAACTGCTAGTGTTTGAGTAGGCAGCAATTGGATATGCTTGCTACCACCTACTATTTAGCTACGCCGGCGGCACTCAATGTCCTCTGTATCCCAGCGAAGAAAAGCCAGACCCTGTTATTCAACTCATGGACCTTGACCTCAACAACGGTTCTCGATTGGTCTAGGATTTGTGCCTCCAAGAATTCAAAGTTCAGCTTGTGCGCATGTCCCACCCTGGGCCTCCAAGAACTCAAAAACTCCACGTCTATGCAGGAGTTTGGAAGGGTGAGAAAGCTGCTCTTCACTCATGCAATATGACATGGACCATTCACTTTGGAAACCTGCTGGAAAGTATCTCCATTCTCAAAAGCTGCTTGCAAAAGCCTGTGCAAGTTCCAGCTTCCGCTCTTCTTATCTTGTGAATATGTTTTTGTTTTATTTGTTCACATAATGCTGCCATGTAATTCCGAACGAAACAAATATATGATACTCTATGTAGGCATGTCTTCACGCAAAGATTCTATGATAAGCTATTATCTTCTATCATTACGAAGTTCTCCATTCTGTTTGTATAAGTACATGTTTATATGACCAAATGAAAGTTCTTCTATGTAAGAATAAATTTCTATTGTAGTATGTCCCTTTGACCATGCACGTAGGCCAACATAGTGCAATTGGAGTGGACAAACAGTGGTTGCGTTTGATGAATAATGAACTGCAACTGCTTTCTATTAGCATATATCATTTTTCAAACTGAGTAAAAACTGTACTTGCACAAGCAACATGGTTCATGCATGGCAGCATGGACTGATTTTTAAAGCCTGCAAATTCGTCATGGTTGCAGGTTGTGAATGTAACTAAGTAGTAGTAATAAGTGAAATAGCATCAGCAGAATTCAAAAAAGACCAATTCAAGGGAGTGCATGCATGATAATGTGATCCGGAGGTGACAGAGTATGCTCCAGAATTATCGAAAAAGTTCAGCTGTGCTCGAGAAAAAGACACTTGCAAATAACCACAAGTGGTATTATTGTTGGTTGTTGCACTGACTGGCCAACCAATCATCCATGCAGCAGAGCAATTCAAGGTGTTTGAGATCCTTAGCCTTTGTGGTCCTGTACGTCTGGCGCTGCTGCCTCCTGCACCATCAACCACAATGTACCAGTTGTGAATTTCTCCACGAGGGGGGTACGTTGGGATCAAGTTCCATAACTTCAGAGGAAAGTCATCGCGGAGTTGTTCCTCACTGACTGGCGATCCGCAAAAAGGTTGAGGTTTGACTACGGCCATGAACTTGTGGGTAGTGAGTTGTTAACCGGCGTTACCCCTAGTACCAGCTCAAGGGTAGAAATGCATGGTCTTAAATGAGACAGATCAGTAAGTTACACGGTCATTTGTTTTATACAAGCTAGTAGTATAATGGAGAATTTTCAAACAGCAATTATGGGTGTTGTGGATTGTCATATTAATTCCTGTGACCGAGGAGCTGCTTGTGGTTGTTCAATGAGATAATAGTGCTGGAGGAAGACGAAGCCATAAGAAAAGAGAAAGTAAAAAAATGCTGCAGGAAGTAACTGGTAACCAGGGGAGAGAAAGCAAAAATGCAATTATTTAATGGCTGTCAGAGTTGAAAGAAGGCAACTGGGTCCAAGAACTAACGACATATGTTTCTGTCAAACAATCTTCTACGAATAGGTTTCAGACTGACGATCGGATGGCTAAAACGTTGGTTGTATAGTTGCCTGAATACACTCGAGTGTATTGTAGCTCAACTCTCTCTCTCTCTCTCTCTATATATATATATATATATATATATATATATATATAGTCGGGCTAGAATACACTCGAGTGTACAGATTGCACAGATACACTCAAGTGTGTTTGCATATCAAGACTATTTTTTGCCAGACGTAAACCATTGATCTTCATTGTCATACTATAATTAGGCTACATACAAATTTTGAGCCAGTTGGATGAGTGTAAGTCACTCATCCGAGGGCAACAAAATCGACGCACGAAACTAATTTGAAATGCATAATTTTTGCGATCTTTATAACATGACCTATAAATGTCTAAATGTGCTCAAATTTTTTATATGAGCTATTCACAAGATGATTAAGAAGATCAACGGATTAGATTTTTGAAAAAAAATATGGCATCATGAAAAACTACTTGAGTGTATTCTGCTCCGAATACACTCGAGTGTATTCTAGCCTGACTCTCTCTCTCTCTATATATATATACACACACAGTAAGTTACAAGATCATTTGTTTTATACAAGCTAGTAGTATAATGGAGAATTTTCCAATAGCAATTATGGATGTTGCTGATTGTCATACTAATTCCTGTGACCGAGGAGCTGCTCGTGGTTGTTCAATGAGATAATAGTGCTGGAGGAAGACGAAGCCATAAGAAAAGAGAAAGTAAAAAATGCTGCAGGAAGTAACTGGTAACCAGGGGATAGAGAAAGCAAAAATGCAATTAATTAATGGCTGTCAGAGTTGAAAGGAGGCAACTGGGTCCAAGAACTAACCACATATGTTTCCGTCGAACAATCTTTCACGAATAGGTTTCAGACTGACGATCGGATGGCTAAAAAGTTGGTTGTATTGTTTTCTGAATACACTCGAGTGTGTTGTAGCTCAACTCTCTCTCTCTCTCTCTCTATATATATATATATATATATATATATATATATATATCAAGGTTGTCAAGGCGGCTAGGCGGTAGTTTTCATCCTATGGGCGCCTAGCCCGCCTAGGCGCCTAGGTTTTTTTGGGCGTTTTTATTTATACTTAATTTTCAGTTACATATTTATTTATTTATACACATGATACTACATGCAATTTTGTAATTATGTGTTCATTGATGTTGTGATATGCTGAACTTCTATTGATAACTGTTGGGAGGACCATAGGAAGGAGAATTAAGAGGAACTGAATGTTGAAGATAAGTAGAAACTGAACAAGAAAGAAAACAGGAAAATATAAAAGAAAAATACAAGTAAGTTGCTGGAAGAAGTCAGATAAAGAAACGTGCAACAGCAACAGAGGAGACGTGAAGGAGAAAGAAGTTAGATAAACAAAAAATAGTTGTAAAGGAGTTGTTGGGGGACACCTAGGGGGACGAAGAAGAGATCAGGAAGCTTTAACAAATACATGCAAACAACAACAGCTGTTTGAGATGTAGTCATGTAGGAGCAAGAATAAGTAAGAAAAAGTAGAAGAAAACTTGCAAATAGAAGTGGTACTAGTAGTCTAGTAGACGTGCGAGCAGGAGATGCAAGTAAGAATCTGAATTTCTGATATGAGTAACAAGGAAATAGCAATAAGAGGGGACATAGAAGTAACAAAAATTTAGATGCAATAGCAGGAACAGGAAATGAAGGAGAAATTGCAAAAAAAGAAAAGAAAAGAAGCTAGAATAGGAGACACAAGAGGAAATAGAAAAAAATCAAAGAAACAGTAGTATAAAAGGACTGATTTTCTTGCAACAATTGCATCAAAATCGCCTAGGCACCCGCCTAGCCCGCCCAACCCGCCTAGTTTTCCCAACTCACCTATGACCCCTAGGTGCCTAGATTTGAGGGACCTCTGGAGCGCCTAGGACGCCTAGGCGCCCGCCTTGATAACACTGATATATATATATATATATATATATATATATATATATATATGTCGAGTTAGGATAGAATACAGTCGAGTGTATTCGGAGCAGAATACACTCAAGTAGTTTTTCATTATGCAATATTTTTTCCAAAAATCTAATCCGTTGATATTCTTAATCATCTTGTGAATAACTCACATAAAAAATTTGAGCACATTTGGACATTTATAGGTCATGTTATAAAGACCGCAAAAATTATGCATTTCAAATTAGTTTCGTGCGTTGATTTTGTTGCCCTCAGATGAGTGACTTACACTCATCCAAATGGGCTCAAAATTTGTATGTAGCCTAATTATAGTATGACAATGAAGATCAATGGTTTACATCTTACAAAAAAATAGCCTTGATATGCAAACACACTTGAGTGTATCTGTGCAATCTGTATACTCGAGTGTATTCTAGCCTGACTCTCTCTCTCTCTATATATATATATATAGCTTAATTAAAATTGATGTGACAAATAAATCATTCAAAGTTCTATTGCAAAAGATATAATCATAGATAAATTTATATATTCTAATATGATTAAAATTTCAAAAGGATGAATTTAGTTATAATTCATAATATCATATATGAGATAATTATCACTGAGCTGTTTTCATAGATCCATAAACTAAATGTGGTCCAAGGTTTGCTGTTTGTTGAACTACGGTTAGGACTTAAAGAAAAAAAAGGAATAAGCTTCTAAGGATAGGTAGATTAAGGTTGACTTCATTCTTCGTCTCCTATCATTTTAATTAAATATGTGCCTTATCCAGGCGTATCCTGAGGTATAAAAAAAGTAATAAATAAGTGAACCAGATGGCCGCAACGAGGCAATCTGGGAAAAAATCATAGAGATGTCGGTAATTAGAAGGAAAAACCATAAGGAAAATCTGCCCCGTGTATCATCTGTAGAAGAACTATGAATGGGAGCTAGCAATCCGAACCGCATTGAAGAGGTTCCTAAGCATAGTCACAATATACTCCATTTTTTTGAAAAAAACGCGTTTAAAACACGTATTATTCATGTGACGTATATGACGGCCGTTTTAAACTCCAAACCGAATAATACGTTTTAAACGCGGTTAATTCGCGTTTTATTCGCGTATTGCGTTTTAAACGCGTTTAATACATTTTTTTGCCGTTTTAAACAGTTCTATACTTTTGCTTCACATTTATTTTTTCCACGTCCTTTTTAACTTGTAGCAGGGTTCCACTAAACCGTCCAACCTTCCTCCTCTATCCCTCGACACACCAAGAGGAGTAACCCTTGACATTCTACATGTACACTCCATCTTTCTCCTCCATTCTCCCCCTTTCTTCCCTGATTTGTGCTTGCTACTCCCACTTCTTCCCCTTCTTCCAATATTAGAGTAATCAGTTTGATGTTTAGTCATTTTCAATCATTATGTGTGGGTTTATATATATTTTGTATGTGTGTGTGTGTGTATATATATATATATATATTCCGCTTTTTTGCCGACTTTTTTCCGAATAGTTGACCGAACTTTTACCGTACGTTGACCGATTTTTATCCGAATTTTCCGCATAATTTCCGATTTCTGAATTTTTCAACTTGGCCGTACGTATCCCGAATACCGAATTTGTGACTATGTTCCTAAGACACAACATGGACGCGTTACAATATGGAGAAGCGAGGTCCAAGAATGAAGAAGGGGTAGAATTACAGAATGAATACGAGCTGTAGCGGAGACCCGAGGCATAAAAGAAGCATTTTCTACGGGATCCTGAAACCACCAGCCACCCCGACCTAATTCATGATAATCCCACCAACTTCATGGCGAGATGCCTACGGTTAAAAACAATCGACATGTCAAGATCCAAATTCGAATTTCTTCATGATCCTAGTCAGAGACCACTGTGTTCGCGCCAGACCGAGCTTTGATTGGATGGAGTTGGTTCGAGATCTACTCGCTCGTTCTCAGAGGATCCCCTCGTGGGTAGACAAATGGAATGGATCACACCTTCGTTCGGTTGTAGAGTGAGGTCAAGTAGATGGATCTCGCTCTTGTTGACTGTGCCACAATGCGTGCCACATCACGCTTGAGGATAGATTGTAGGAAGCGTCTTCTGCAAACCCTACTTCTTCAGTTGGGGGGCGATCAATATTTCTTTGAGGAAAACCAATTCTCGCAGTTCTTCTCTTTTTGCCAGAGCTTCCCCTTTCGCCGGAAATATTTAATACGGGTAAGTAGGTTTTTCCTGAATATCATTCTGACAGGCTTAACATGACAGTTTTTTGTCCTTGGTTGAAACTTGGAAGTATCTGCCATTGCATAACCAGCTGCAGAATTTTTCCTATTATATTGCAGGATCCCTTCAGTATAAAGGAAATGACAGCCAAATCATATACTAGGAAGACTGACATCTTTTTTCAAATTTTGATCTTCACCACATATTCTTTGACATGCCTGAACATGGCTGGCCATGTTTGCCACATTTTGAGGTTGTCCTGGGTTTGCAAGTATGTGGCACGTCTCTGGCGTGAATTAGCTTTAGGAAGTATCATGCTTCTTAGGGCACAATTGTTTTATAGGATGTAGCTGGATTATAAACAATGCAGGAGTTAGCAAATACATAATTAACTAGTTTTACGTTTATGAGCTGGATGACTCAAGACGGTCCGAACTGGACGGCAGCGTCGGTCCCTTTTGAAATGGAATTGTAAATTCAGTAAATGCGGTATAACTATAGGCCCGGGATATCTTGCTATTAACCAATACTATTAACCAAATGTTGATTTTCTGTAATTGGATTCCAAGTTACAATCCATTGCGGCTAAATGTAAGTAACCAAACGTGCCCTTAGTCTCCCTCTGTAGAAGGGTTAAACCCTACATAAAAAGTGGCGAGCCAATTATTTATGTACCATTTCTACATGTTTAAAGGTTAATATTTTATAGTAATATTATAACCTCATTTTTGAAGGGATACATATTTTCTTTATTATCGATGGTCACTGATGTTGATTTTCCTGCTAAGCTTTTGCTTCATGCTATCCATGGGAGTTGGGACTCCTACTTGCGGATTTAGAACTAGTGAAGTTTCATACTCTTGTTTTTGAGCATTATAAGAACTACTTAAATTATAACATTTAGCAATCAATCTAGTAGACTTGCTACTCATTACTAGTTAGTTCTGAACTCTCATTTTTGTAAGTGCTTATAAAATTTCAGTAGTTTTATCAATATACATGCTTTATCACCAGTTTTATATTTTCGCAGGCCCAGGCACTATCTCAGGAGAAGACTGCGAATCCGGACTCTGCAGTTTTCTATGGCTGAGAACATGCCTCAGTTATACGATACTGTCGATTCAGAAGTAGTTCTGTCCATTCTCGTTCACAAGGTAAATATATGACTGTTTGTAGTTTGGTTGATGTACTTGAAAGCTGAAAGTCGAGAGCAAAGTAATTCCTGAGAAACAGTTTTCTGTCATGTCTAGCTCTCCTGATCAATCTTCAAGTTGCTTTTACATGTTTTCGTTGTCATAAGACCCAGTATTCAAAACCTTTCTTGCCCCAACTTCTAGAACTAGAACTTTAGTCGCCTAATCTCCTCTCCAAGATATGGCCATCCTTCCATCATCATGATGGTGCAGCTGACTGCAGACAACATCATTCATAAGGAGAATATAGGTTCAAGCCTTCTAGATTTACTTTTACCATACCTTCACCCTAGGAAGCACGAACACTTCCCGGAGGTTGCCATGTCCGTGTCCAACACGTGTGCAACCCGGACACGCCATGGACACACGTGGACACGTGGTTGACCCTCCTCTGGCGCGTCCAATTTGTTTTTTTATATTTGCATTGGACACAACATGGACACGTCCAAGACACTTCCTAGACATGGCCAACCCAACCCACATAAGACTCATAAAAAAGAAAGAGAAAATAAAACTCAATCCCATAGACTGGACCAAACCCCAATTCCTCACCAAAACCCTGATCCCTTCCCTCGAGAGGTCACCAACAAGCCTCCCCCTCTAATTGTTATTGTTCCCGTAGAGAAAGGATGCAACTGCCTCTTGCAGCACTTGCTGCAAGTAGCAGCTGGGTCTTGAAGTTGCTGCAAGCAACCACTGTAAGGAGATGGAGCTGCTACAAACAGCTTTTGCAGCAACAACCACACAATAAGTAGTAGCCATTTGCAACAGGAGCTGCCAACACCTAGAGCAGCAATTAGAAGCAACTTCCTTCCCTTCTAGGAACTCCTTCCCTCTTCTTCCTCTTGATTTTCTTCTCTATTTCCTTTTCTCCCCCTCTTCCTACTTTGTTGGTTCTTTTATGTCATTATGTGTCTGCTCCTCCACCCACCTCTTCTTCCTACTCATCAAAACCCTACCCCCTCCTTTTCCTCCTACTAACATGCAGTCATGTTTCACTTTTGTCTCTTCCTTTTACCCTCGACTCATACATGACTACTGATTGTGTTATACTCCTCTTGCTTCACTGCCATCAGCACCACCCATACACATCTCCCCTCTTATCACTACTACTTTCCCTCCTCTTGCCTATACTCCAGACCTCCATTAGTATTATAACCGTTAAATCGTTGTGTGTGATTAATTTCTATGGATTTTCTTGTAGTTCATCATTCTTGGATATTATAATAATATAATATATCTTTTGTATGTTAAATTTTATATTTATCAGCATATAGTTAGTTTGAATACAAATGTGAATATAAAGTGGGTAACATGGTTATCTTTGTTTGTGCTTTTTGTTGAGAATTACAGGGGTTGTTGTGTTTTACGAATAAATTATATACATATACATGTGTTTAACCATATATATTTATCCAAATATATGTAAGTATATATGTATATATGTATATATATTGCCGTGCCAACGTCGTGTCCGTGTCTTATATTTTTGAAAATCGCCGTGTCCGTATCTGTGTCCATATTCTTGTCCGTGTCCATGTTCGTGCTTCTTAACCTTCACTGCTTACATGTGTGCTGCTTTGTGTTTTATTTTTAAAACAACAGGTTTTTACTTATTTGCAACAATCAAGGTAAATTGAGCCATTAGTTATGTTCAAGCCTCTTTTTGAACTGTCTGTATTAGAGATATAAGTATTATATTGTTATTGGGCCTACATGGGCCAGTTTATATGGCCTAGCCTGCGGTACAACACTTCTAAGAGAACCTAATGTATGTTAATTGTGATTACTAAAAATACAACTTGCTTATTAACATGGTATTAAAGCAATTCGATTAACCTGATCCTGCTTCCTTAATTTTTCAAACCCAACCACCACACTCTCAAACCTAGCCGCCATCCCTCAGTCCCTTTCTCCCTTTCTTTCTCTTCCTATTGCTACAGGTAGGCCGCCACTCTCCCTCTCTTGCGGTTAGACCTACTACGACCCATGGGGGGACACTGTCTGGCATATCTCATCTCCTGTTGCAGTGCTATCCTTCTTGCAATAGTGCCCTTTCCTATTGTGTTTCACTCCAGTAGTGTCTAATATTACAATGCCTCATTCTGATATCTTCTCTTACCACACCTTCTTACAGTAATACCACACTCTGATACTTGGATGATGTTGCCATTGCCAAAGAGGAGATAGTTTAGACCATTAACAACAACAATTCAACCTTGTTCCATGATTAAATTTAATGGTCAGAATTATTTGTTGTGGATGAATGCACTTCACACCATTCTTAGATCATGTGACAAACTTCAATTCATTGAGAACCTCCCGAAGATACTCTGAAATGGAAACATGACAAAATCTAGATGAAGAATTGGATTTGGAACACCACGAACCTTGAGATCATTGCCAAATTCATATTTTATAATATGGCCACAGAAATATGGGATGTGATCAAAAGCCACTATAGAATCCAATGTTCTTTATTCGATGTGTCTAAAACAAATACAAGGCACTCTCTTGTATAGGAAAAGAGAGTAATTGAGAAACAAAATTAGTAGATATGAGATAAAAGAAAAACTAAAGACAAAAAAAGTCTTAGGCACAAACTAAAAATAATGCATAAAGCATTCATGTTAATACTCCCCCTAAAGCTAGAGCATAGATGTCAAACATGCATAGCTTGTCCACCAATGTAGTAAAGCGAGTCTTGGGAAGTAGCTTGGTGAAGATATCAGCAATCTGATCTTCTATCCGGAGATAAGGAGTGCAAATGTGACCAGATAGAACAAATTCCCAAGCAAAGTGGCAATCCACCTCTATATGCTTGATGCGCTCATGAAAAGTAGGATTGTTGTCAATAAAAATGGAGGCTTTGTTGTCGCAGTACATAGGAATAGGATTTGGATCATAGATATCAAATTCCTTGAGGAGTCCTTTGGCCTACATCAATTCACAAGTCATATGAGTCATGGCTTTGTACTTTGCTTCAACACTAGACCGAGCAACACAGTTTACTTCTTACTGCGCCATGTCACTAGATTGCCTCTAACAAAAGTACAATAACCAGAGTTAGATTTTCTGTCACATTTGCTACCATCAAAAAATAACCAGTGAGTTTGCAGTGTCCATGTCGACGATACAACGATCCTTTCCCTAGAGACCTTTTCAAATATTTAAGGATATGACAGACAACATCCCAGTGGCATTGTCGAGATTTATCCAAATACCTACTGAAAAGTCCAACAACAACAGTACACTCAGCTCTAGTAATAGTCAGATAGTTCAGCTAATCCTCTGTATTGGTGGTTGTCAGGATAAGGTGGTGAAAACTCATCATCCCAATTTGTATTGGGATGCATGGATCCAGAGGGGTGCTAGCAGGTTTAGTACCAAGCATGTCTGTTTCTTTGAGAAGATCTAGAACATATTTGCTTTGTGAAATACAAATGCCAGAAAAAGATCGGGAAGCTCCACTCCCCAAGAAATATCTGAGTTTTCCTAGATCAATGTTTCAAAAAGCGGGAAGCGGGAGGCGTGTGGACAACACCTTGTAACTGCTTAAGCGCCAGGCGGCACTTTTTTTATAAAGCGGGTATCTAAATTCTTATATATTGTTATACAAAATTACACATATCTGTGTATATAAAAAGATATGTTTCTAAGAAACTTTTATACATACCTAATCAGCAAATCAGTAGTTTATTGAATATTAGTCAATACCTTACTACTAATTAATATTTCTAATCACTAAAATCAGCAAGCAAATCAGTAATTGTAAATAACCAACTTTGAATTAATTATTAAACTCTTTACTACTGATCAGTAATACTAATCGGTAAAATAAGAAAGCATATCAGTAAATCAGTATTTAACTAAGCACTTATCTATACTTACTGCCAATCAATATTTCTAATCACTAAATGCAGCAAGCAAATCAGTAATTGCAGATAACCAACTATGAATTAATTATTTAATACTTTATTACTAATCTGCAATACTAATCAAGTAATCAGTTTTGTGCCAAAAAAGTAATACTAATCAGTAATCGGTGAAAGCAGCAAGGAAATCAGTAAAACTAATCATTCACTAGAAGTATAATAGAGTAATATCCATACTAGTATAAAATCAACAAATAAATCCGTTAAAGTAATCCAATACCATGGCTTCTAGGAGCCAATTTTTACTTAAGTGGCTGCTCGAAACAGCTGTTGTAGCGGGCTCTTAGGCGGGCTGAACGGCCTAAAAGCGGGCGCTTAATGGCCCAAGCGCCAGGCGGGTGCTATGCCTGGATTAGACAACCAACACTTGTCAATGCTTAAGCGGCCTCCTGGGCCGTTTTTAAAACAGTGCCCTAGATCTTTTGTAACAAAATGTTGTTCTAGATAGCTTTTAGTAGCTTGAATCCATTTGTATCGCTACCAGATAAAAGTATCTCATCTACATACACAATAAGAATAACAAGCCCAGAAGTAGTTCTTCTTATGAAAATAGAGTGATCAGAATGTGAGCGTCAAAAGTTAAATTTAAGAAGGATCTGGCTCAATTTGTCAAAGCATGCTCTTAGGCTTTGTTTTAGGCCATAAATCAGCTATCTAAATCTACAGACTTTGGAACACCCCCCCGAGCAACAAACCCATGTAGTTGCTTCATATAGACTCCTCATGGAATTCACCATATAGAAACACATTTTTAACATCAAGTTGAAAAAGAGGCCAATCTTTATTCACATCAACAAATATAAAGCACTCGCACAGAGTTAAGCCTAGCAACAAGAAAAAAAGTTTTAAAATAGTCCATCCCATAGGTCTGAGTATAACCTTTCACAACTAGGCATGCTTTCTACTGTTCAATCGAACCATCATGTTGGTATTTAATAGTGAATATCCATCGACATCCAATTGTAGAGCAGTCTTGAGGACGATAAACTAGATCCCAAGTCTGTCGATCACGAAGAGCAGTCATTTCAGTTTCCATAGCTTGACGCCAGAAAAGATGTTTGAATGCTTGCATAGCATTCTTCGATATAGAAACAACAAAGATAGAATTAGTAGAGCAGACAAAGCTAGCACTAAGATTAGTAGTAGAGCAGAAATTACAAATAGAATGTTGATATCGGATAAAGGTGTAAAGTTGTCCTAATATCGGGTAACTTGCAACACTAAATCTTTTTTTTTGATGACGAGGAACGCCTCTAGGACGAGCCACTAATGGACTTCCCCTAGCAGGTTATACCCTGGGGTCAGACGTGTGGTGGCCACTCACCCCCACGCCACACCCAATAGTGTGTTATTCCGTCGCAGCTATTGCTTGGTCAGAGCGCCCACCAACCAACTTTTTTTTGCCCGGACCACGCCCGATGGGATTGGAACCCGGGCTGGCTGGTTGGGGAGCTCCCCTTAACCAGTTGCGCCAAAAGCTGGGTGGCAACATTAAATCTTAATAAATACAAATTTTCATTTATGTCTAATTTGACGCTCTTGGGGTTGGAGACCTTTGGCTTTGGGCCTAGATATGGATTGAATACACAACTTGTTTTACATCAATAGAGTTTTTAAGACTTGCAACATGTTTCTTTTCGACATTGTTTCCATTAGGTATTGTCCACGACATTGTTTAGATCGTTTATGTTGAGCACTCATGTTCCCTTTTTTCCTTGCTATGCTTGGTTAGGGGAGAAAATAATAAGCAATTTCTCAATTTTAAGTTGACATGGCTTAGCTTCAAAAAAAAAGTTGACATGGCTTATAAATTAGAGTAATCCATGTATATTTAGATTGCTGCCTTGTTGGCCGGACCAATGACATTCCTTTTTAATTTTCTCTCTCCAACTCTTTATGGTTTAAAAGAGTAGTATAGTGTGCTCTTGCTTCACTATTGTTTGGCTCATAGATATATAATTTCATTGAAGGGTAATAATTGGACGCTTAGTGTGTTCTTGATGATCATTTCAATTAAAAGTCGATTACCTTACAAGTTTTCATCGGTTAAAGCATGCAACTCAATGATGATACCGTGAGTTGGAGGTCCACTATGCTTGCCATCCTTAGGCTTAGCAAAAAACAAATGTCCATCCCCAAACCATACCATACCATCCCACCCATAAATTTGGTATAACCATTCCTCATACGAGTGACGGTTTTGGGGGCATTTTTTTCTGGTGTGGTTTACGGGCATCCATACCAGTACCACTCTCTGCATTTTGGTATTTACAACGGTAATTGAATTGCACGCGACAACCATTATATCAGGTCAGGGGGAGCGCGGAGGACAGAGAACACCCTTCATCTCACGGTTCTCACCTTGTAGCTGGTGACGATTTCCATCCCTAGGCTTTGCAAAAAAATGAATGTCCATCCCCAAACCAAACCATACTATCCCACCCATAAATTTGGTATAACCATTCGTCATTTGGGTGATGGTTCTGGCGACATTTTTTCTAGTGTGGTTTGTGGGCAACCGCCCCAGTACCAATCTCCGCCATTTTGGCATTTACAACAGTAACTGTCTTGCACACGACAACCAGTATATCAGGTCAGGGGGAGCGTAGAGGACGGCGAACACCCTTCATCTCACGGTTACCTTGTAGTTGGCGTTAATTTCTTGACCATTCTAGGCCATGCTATCACTGCCTTTTTTCAACGTCTTTGACTACCTAATAAGGGAGATGCTATACGGTAATGTTGCAACTCCAGTTGGTGAGATGCCTTCGTCGTCGCACTCACGCACACTCCAGACCTTGACGAATTGGTCGAGGCTCCCATTGTGTACTACCCAACTAAGCTCCTCACTGTCGTCCTTTGTCTCGATGACCAAGCACTTGACGTTGTACATACCATTGAACACACCTTCGTCGAAGTTGGGCAAAATTTCACCGAAGTTTCAATATTCGACCATAGGCAAAGTTGACTACCAAATACTTTGGCCTCGTTTAAACTTCGGGGCATAGAATTAAATGTACAATTTCGATGTCGTGCCCGATGGCCCATAAACAGAAATTTTTCGAAATTTCACACTAAATTTTGATATTTACGGCACTAACGATTTCGACGACCAAATAAGCAAATTAAATCATGAAAATTTACCAGGATGATCTAAACGCCAAGATCTACTCAAATATGCAATAATATTTCATATTGGATATGTGGGGGGGGGGTCTCCCACATTTGTAAGTGAAGGAAGTTGAACAATTTCGACAGAATTTCGATGGCAATTTTGATGGCAAAATGAAGGAATTAAGCTTTGAAATTCTGCAAACAAAAAGTCTAGACATAAACACTAGATTATATAATAAATTTATATGTTTAGAGGTTAGGATGGGATCCATGTCTTGATGAGTGAGTGCACAAATGAACAGAAATGTCAAGTCTGCTAGACAGTTAGAGACTAAGTCTATTACAAACTTACAAATTTCAAGTTTAAACAACTACTACTAGACTTTAATATTTACAGTTACTTACAACTTACAACTTACAAGTTACAAGTACAACTTGCAAGCTTACAAATTACAACTTATAATATATAATTATAAAATAAAACAAATTAACAACTAACAAACTTACACATTATGATGTTCCATAAGTCTTGCGTAGTAGTAAACTAGGAGTCCAACAATCCTAGTTGAAGCTTGAGTGTCGTGGTGGTTCTTGTCCTTGTGGTGGTTGACCGTACATATCCTCATTGTCAAGTCCGTTAGACTGTCAAGTCCGTTAGACTGTAAATGAGTGGGATCCATGTCTTAATGAGTGAGTGCACAAATGAACAGAATTGTCAAGTCCGTTAGACTGTAAACAACTTACAAACCCACAATTTACCACTTAGACCTTAAAACTTACAGTTGCAAGTTACAAACTTACATGTTACAACTTATATAAGTCTAGTGTTAAAATTTAGTTAGGTTACATGGGTCATGTATACATAGATCAAAGAAAATGCATTATTTTTAAGTCATTTTATGTATAAATATGTGTAATAATAACAAATTTATTGTAGAATTGCAGACTTAATACTATTATTTCATAGATCCACAAGTTTGTTTGTAGTTCATATGATTTTCCAAAGAGAATCGCCAAAATACCTAACATATAGTAGCATCACTTAGAACTTTGTTATTTTTCATAGTATCTCTTCACATCTTTTAGAAGAGTGTAAATATAGAAAGAGGTATACATGGGCTAGGGATAGGGGAAACGTACCTTAGAATCAAAGAAAATAGCCTCTATAAGCAAAAGATACAAAGAGAATTGCCAAAATACCTAACATGTAGTGGCAGCAGTCCTAGGAACAAATATCTCGAAATTTCTATTGAAATTTTGTGCCATTTTGTGAAATAATGGCCCAAATTGGACGAAATTTGCACTGTTTTGCAAAATTTCGCACCTAAGTGCAAAATTTTAGTGAAATTTCTACGAAATGACGTCCCATTCTCTGCGTACATGCGTTTCGATGTCCGATTGGAAAAAAAATCAAAATTTTGATCGAAATTTTGCAATTTTGATCGAAATTTTGTTCCATGCTTCGGGGTGAAATTTCACTGATGTTAGCAAAGTTGACTTTTTGTGTGTATTTTCATCCCTACTTCTCTAAAGTTGTCAAAGTTTTCTCGAAGTTGACAGAAGTTGGGGCGAAGTTGAGACGAACCAGAACATTAATCCTAATTAGTGCCCTGATGGCCCTATAAGGAATAAGTGTCGCCTCCAACCTTCACAACTTTTAATATCAATTCCTACATTCGTTGTTTCCACTCTTGCCTAGAGAGCGTGTTGTAACTACTATTTGACTGTATATTGTATAGAAGACATACGATGAACTGCATTTGTATGTGTATTGCACATTTTGACCCTTGTAAGCAACACATTGTATTATCAACCTAACTAGGACTAGAGAGTCGTAAATCATGTTTTTGTGTTAAATTAACATATATACGATAGAGCTATAACATAATTAGAAGTTTTCAATTGTAGATTCCTTAATTCACATCATGTTCATCAAAAGACGACATCGAAGCTTATTGAAGTTTGCGTTTAAACTTTCCTCGAAACTTCCTCAAAGTTTCCCCAAACTTCCACTTCCACATCTGGCGAAGTCGACACGAAGTCGAAATCCTGCACCATGGTATAGACAAATATGAGTGTACACTTCCGACATCCCTGTGCCAAATGTGGATAGTATTGTCGGCGTAGCCGCTCAACACAAGCATCCTCGCCGCTGCCGCTAGCCAGAGTGCTGTGATTTTGTGAATTCGCAACACCCTGCCATAGACGTTCAGGTCGGATCAACTTCATGGCTTGGAGCACGACGGTGGCGTCACACTGCTTTCGTTGTGGTCGTAGTGTGTGCAGTGAAGTTGGGAACAAACACACGGGAACAGAGGTGTTGGCGGCCATGGGTGCCGAATGTTAGGCTGGTTGGGAAGGAGGCTCCAACGGTGATAACGACGACGGGAGTAGGGTATTCGGAAGATGGGGATGAGGCGGTGGATGCGATGAATACATGGCGGCGGCGATGGGTGCTAGGTTGCAGCGGAGATGAGTGCTTGACATCCAGCTTAGACGAGATAGAGGCAGTGGAGGCGACATTGAGTGTCTGGCATCTGGCAGACTGGGATGAGAGGCAGTGGTGGCCGTGATATGTGTTGAATCTGGTGGCAGTGGCAGTGGCAGTGGCAGTGGATGGATTCCCATGGTTACATGACCACTGGGGGAAGAAAACCATGGGGAAGTGGAGTGAATGCCGACGTGATTCATTTGTTTTGTGGTATGATTTGGTATGGGACAGTGGAGAGACAAACTACCCCATTGCCACCCCTACTCATCCTTGTGTCGGACTCAGCCAACTTGGAGATCCCAAAAAATTTCTTAGTTGCGTACTTCTAGAATACTTGAGAAGTCATAATTGTAAGGGAGGGGGAAATGGACTTGTGCATTCACTAGATTCTTGATTTTTGAAAAATAATTCTCCATTCAAGAAGATTCTCATTATAAAAAAACCATAAATTAGAAAAAAAAATCTTGTAGTTCAAATATCATCTTTGAAACGGTCAAGCTATCATTTCTTGTGATCATGATGAGGTGACCGGGAAAGGAATATATTATGTGATTATAATGTGCCCCGAAGATGAGTTGATTTTGTCGAAAGAAAGCATTACCAATTTTCTTTGAAGATTGATTCCAAGGTTAAAATGGAAACTTGAAATCCACTTAAAAAAACCAACTTTTGAAAATACCTCTATGTTAAGTCTCAAAAAATGATTCATTTGCATCACAACGGAATGATCTTTTACCTACGTGCACATGAGCGTACACAAGGTGGGAAGGGTCTCACGTAGGTGGACTACCACAGGGTCCCCCCTAGCTAGCAAGTTTGGACACCATAGGAGGTAAAGTACGCCCAATGACACAAAGGGATGGGGCAATCTCCTCCTACCCTGAACATTAGGGTTAGGGAGGGAGGATCTTCAGAGCCTAGAAGACGGGGAAGAGAGAGAGAATGGACGATTTTCTTCCTGGTTCCTTGGCGGTGCTATAGTATATTGTAGCATCGATTAGCATAAGGGAAAAAGGAGAGGAAAAGAGAGGGAAAGAAGGGGGTTTAGGATTTAGTAGTATATATATATATATATATATATATATATATATATATATATAGAGAGAGAGAGAGAGAGAGAGAGAGAGAGAGAGAGAGAGAGTCAGGCTAGAATACACTCGAGTGTATATATGTGTGTGTGTGTGTGTGTGTATGTATGATATATGAATTTGAATAATTTATAAACGATCTGTGACTATGTATATATGTATGTGTAATTATGTATGAATAGTGTTTGTGTGTCGTAGATTCAATATGAAGTAGACAATTTTTTTTTCAATAACAACATAGTAGATTTTCAGAATAAATAATGGGTTTAAACCACTCAATAAATTAATTCATTAGACCAATGTGTGATTCATGAAACCTAATTCATCTTAAATTTTATGTATTGGCTATATATAAGAGATATAGTTTGCTAGTATGATTAGATCTCAGTCGTGTTACATTTTCTCAATGAAAAGACATACTTATATAATGGGCGCATGTTTTTAAAAAAATTTAACTTAATGGCTGTATATTTATAGTATACACTCTAAAATAAGTTGCACCAACAACTGCTATACTGATATTCAATTTTATGAATTCGCTGTAAGAAATTTTGTTTGCAATTAGGATTAGATAGATATTAGTTATCAATGACAAGACATATCACATACTTATATAATGGCAGTATTGCAAAATTTACACACTAAAATAAGTTGCAGCAGCAGCCACTGCTAAACTGATCTTAAATTGTATGTATTAGCTACATATAACTGTGTAAGAGATGTTGTTTGCATTCATGGTTAGATCTCATGGTTTTTACATTTTCTCGATACAAAACATACTCATGTAATATCTGTATATCCAGGATTTACACTCCAAAATAAGTTGCAGCAGCAGCAACTGCTGCACTGATCTTTAATTTTATGTATTGACTATTGACTATATATAAGAGATTGTATTCAGTTATGATTAGATCTCAGTTGTGTTTACATTTTCTCAATGACTAGACATACTTATAGAATGGCACACACTCAGAATTTACATAAAAAAAAATTGCTACACTGATGTGTCCAGGTGTGCTCCTAAAACTAAAACAATTGCATAATGAATCCCAAACAAGATCAAATTACAAAAGAACTGATTAGCTTAATAGGATTTGCTATCTGGCCTTGAGATCTGTGAGTGGAACTTGTCCTGCATCAGTCGCTTCCGTTGCGAATGATCTTGTCCCGAGATCAAAACTAAAAGTTGATAATGCAAGCCAATGCCATGTTTGCGCACAAAGGAGACGTCAAACTAACATCACGCTTCCACCTTAAACAATCAATCCAATAACCACATTCACGTCATAAGTTGCATTCACGAGTAGGAAAGAACGACTTTTGAAATTTTTAAGCTGGAGTTGCATATGCATTGTTCTCTGTTCTAGAATCCACTTTGGCAATGATAGATCAACTGGCGTCCTTGGCGATGTCGAGAGGTGGTGGTTTTGTTGTGGACGTTGTGATACAAGTCGTCCTTGCAAGCGTTCTAACGTTGCCTGCATCTCTTGTCACATGCCTAGAATTAGGGCTTCTAGGCGGTCGAACCACTTGTTGTAACGTGTCAAGCGTTCTTCTGACTTTGCAAACCTGGCATTGATCTCCTCATACTGCACCATGGTGTGCGTTGGTGAAGTTTGAACGTGATTCAGAATTTTAAAATCCGGTTATGCGGTGTGCATGGATTTTACGGCATACGATCGAAATCTAAAAATTTCCGGATGTTGTGGAAAACTCTCAAGTTGTTGACGATGCACAAGGAAGAATGAAAACGCCCAAAAATCAATTTTTAGGGCGAAATCCCCAAGCTACAACTGCTATCGGGTTATTTTAAATCCGCTGCTACATTAACAACGACCCTGTAGGTTGATGGAGATCAATGCTGCAATTACCTCAAACCTCTATTGCCCATGGGACAAAATTTGAAAGGTAGGGAGCTTCGGGACGTCCTTCAAGGAACATGCCTTAAGGCCAAAAGACACGTCAATAGCTGGTAGCACCTGCTGGAATAGGCAGTAAATTTCTACTGCATTTGCATCTGGAAAAGAGAAGGACCTAGGCTCACCAAAGATCTAGGTGGCATTGAGGTTTGTCTCATGGTAGCAGCTAGGGACCTGAGGAAGAGGTGGGAGGGGGTGGTGATGATCCTTTGATTGATGACTACTATTGGGGGTCGTCACAAGGCTCACGGTGCTACAGTGTGACATTGTAGCACATGACGTCAAGGTAGAAAAATACAATAATAAGGGAGAATATGAGAGTGGGAAGAAGAAAATCTGGAGAGTAACCATGCATTGGAAGGAAAGAGATGGAGGCCTTTTGATGCGATGCGATGGAGGGAGGTATCGGGGAAGAAGATGATCAAAAGAGGGATTGGCGACATACTATTGTTCCAGTACAACCATGGTATTAAAAAACCCACCTTGAGGCTCTCGAGGCTTACGCCTCGTTGCCCCAGACTGAGGCTTACGCCTCAAAATGTCTGAGGCTCGCCTCACAACAATGAGGCTTTGAGGCTCAGCTGAGGCGCACGCCTCGATTATGGATGCTAATGTCTTATGTTACCCACCAACTTTTCTACTTTTAAGATTATTACAACCGTTTACTAAAAGTTTTTTTATTAATTGTTGTCATAGTTACTTATCATTTTCTTATAATTGAATTTATCACTATTATTCTGAGTGAGATCTTTCAATCTTCAAGGTTAAATTTGTCTTTGTTTGCTACCTTTTTTATTTACTATGTCGGTGAATTTCATTTCATTGTTAAGTAATTTTGGTTCCTTGTTCCCAATAATTCTGAAATGGATATTATATTACAATCATTGATACTCATTATTTGCTAAATATTTATTATAGTATTGTAGTAGTCTTTGATCTCTATTTAATCTTACTAAGTTACAAAAATCACTTCTATTTAGTCTTGGTTTTGCTTGTATATACATATTTAAGTTTTACACACATATATATAACATATATACACACATATATATACACATATATGCATATAATATATATGTATGTATATACATTTAAATATTTAATAATTTATCAATGCATCGTACATATTTCAAGGCTTACGCCTCAAACGCCTCGAGGCTCACGCCTCGCCTCTTTGAGAGAAAAACGCCTCGTTACACCTCACACACTTTAAAACCTTGAGTACATCTCCTTTTTTAGTGGATAGGATTGGATCCAATGGAGTTTTTTTTGGGTCGATAGGATTGGATCTAACCTCGGTTTTGGATCTAATTGATATGGCAATGGCTCCTAGTCCTTGACCTAGGATTTAGGAACCCAACCAGTGGAGGATACGTGGATTGAGCCACACCTAGGGTTTTGGCTGTTTCCCAGGGGTCATGGGATCTAGATCTAGGGTTTAGATCTCAGGCTTTGATACCAATTCATGCAAACTATGTTGCAAATATAAAACTCACATATAACACAACTTTGGAAGACAATAACCCCGGGCATGGGTATATATTAATAACTTGCAGGAAGTTCTAATTGGCTAATTTCCGCTAATGACCCAACTCAAATACCAAATGCAAACTAATTATTAAAAATTTACAAGTCTCTAATATTACATGTATGTCCCAAAACTGAAACTATTGCATAATAAATTCCAAAACATGATTAAATCATAAAAGAACAAATTAGCCTTATAGGATGTGCTATATGGCCTTTGGATCTAGTAATGGAACTTGTTCTGCATCACTACTCTAACTATTTTTCTCTATTGTGATTACTTGTTTCCCTTACATTACTTATTAACGATTATATATTTAACTTCTTAGGTTGCTATAGCCTTTGTAATGAATCACTTTCTTAAACTAATTTGACCTCCTCTATTTGTGACAAAATGAATGTTTAGGGAATACAATGAGCAAGAATTGTGATTATTTTTCATTTAGAAATTAAAGCCACAAAGATCTAACTATCTGTCCTTTTTTTGAAAATTGATAACTATCTGTCCTTAATTGTCACTCGTGCTAGCAGAAGTATATCTTATGAATAAGTCTGTTCTTCAAGCAGAAATATATCATTTGAATAAGTCTCTTCTTCAAGTCTCGCTATGTTCCAAGCCATTTCAAGTTGAAAGCTGTTCACTGCCTTAATAGAAATGGCATTCTGATCAAGGTCTAGTAGCAAAATATATGCCACTAATTTATATCTAATTATATTATACACTTTTAACATCAACTTTGATTTGGAGATTATTATTATTAGACATGTATATTACATCACTCATCCTTTTCATGCAAAAATAATTTGTTAATTTAGCGTATAAATAAGAAATTATTTGTCTACCACGTGTAATTATGTTTAATAAAATTTATTCATCCAGATTTACATATAGATGCTTCATTGTGTCTTTATATTTTTTATCTCCTCAAATTTTCACCATTTTCTGATATGTTTTTATTTGATTAAGTTCCGTTCTCGAACTTACATAAGCTCAAAAAAATCTGAAACTTTTCACTTTCACATTAGTTGAAGTATATACAAAGGCCATTCCATGTACAATGATCTCAGCCCGTCTCTATTCCTAATAATTTGTGCCCTAAAAGCTTTGGTAGTAATTTCATACAATTTAATAACCCCTCACAAATGCTTTGGAGACTTGAAAATACAGATTATTAGAAACATTAGCACCTTCTTGAAGTCTTTAACATAGTAAATGCTTTAATTCCCTTATCACAATAATTTTTCCATTGCAATAGACATGCTTCCATGTTTTTCACTACGATGGACTTTTATCCTTAATTATGCATCAAGCTATACTGAAGATAATTTTTAACAACAGTTCTTTGGGGTTTGTTTCAGGTCATTTTAGCTTCCTTGGAACATGGAGTAAGAGAAGGTAGAACATTGCTACATGATTGGCTAGTCATTCTAGCTGCTCAATATAATGAAGCATACAAGCTAGTACAATATCAAGCTCGAAATGCAATAGGCAGTGTAGATGTCATTTTCTCTCAATGTCCACAGTTGCAATCATTACCAAGACTTGTATTTGCACTACTTAGGAATCCACTTCTGCGATTTCATGAAGAAGGTGTTCACCCTGACTACCGTATATATTTACAATGCCTCTTCAGGTTAGGTTCATTTCCGAGACTGGATATTTCTATCACCTTGTGTGAACGCGAATTCTGTATAGAAACAGACACAGAACACCAAATTCGTTGAATATTAGATATGATTACCCATTTATAATTTTTTAATTGATACAGTTAACCTTGCTTCTTCTATATTCATATGATTATATTACCAATCATCTTGAGTTCTCTTATGAAGTTCTGAAATATTAAGGCAAGTTAAAATTTCAATTTTAATTACTTGACATGAAAATTTTGTATTATAGCAAGCGAAGAGCCGATAATATAATAACTCACAAAATGCTAAAACATATTGGGATTAAATCAATACTGAAACGGAGCAAAGATGGAGATAATCTCTACCTCACGTTGTCGGGGTTGTATATATTCATATACAAAAGACATTACATACTTTATATATATAGGACCCTGACCTAATTACATAAATACAAGTCCCTGTATATACATCAACACTCCCCTCAAGCTGGAGCATATATAATGGTACACAAGTAATGAATCCGACAACCATTCAAGGACTTTGTAAATAGGTCAGCTATTTGATCCTTTGATCTAACCATACTTGTCTAGGCGGTTAGGCGGTCCTTCCCACCTAAGGGAAGCCTAGGGGGTCTAGGCGCCTAGGCCGGAGCCTAGGCGTCTCTAGGCATTCTTCAAATTTGTTTATATTTTACATATATATATATATATATATATATATATATATATATAAATGATTATGACGTATACATATAGCTATATACAAATGCATACATCACCCGACAAGGAGTGGCTCAAGTGGTCAAGCACGGTGTCTCCTAACAGAGAGACCCGGGTTCGAATCCCAGTTGCCGCCTTGATTTGCCACCCTCCCGGGCGTTCGGCCTCCGCTACGGGCGTGGGAGAAGGGGGGGATCTTTCTCTCTTAATCCCACACAAATGCATACATCACTATGTACATTTGTATTGGTTATCCTTAAGCTTAATCAATCATAATTTCACCTATACCACATCTGTCACGACCTAAGCTAGACCTATTCAACCTTAATTTGAACTAACATTATATAAATTTGACCTAGTTTAACTTAGTCTGCCCTAATTTGGCCTAAGTAAAACCTATTTTGGCATAACATGACTTAATCAGACGTAACTTCCCATAGTTTGTTCTACATTGACATAAATGAGCCCTAATTTGGCGAAATCAGACTTGATTCCCCAAAATAAGACGTTTTCCCCAAATCAAACCTAATTTAGATCTGATTTGGCTTAAATCAGATCTATTTCTTCCATAAAATAACTAAATTGGATCTAATTCGACCAAATTCAGACCTAATACAAGCTAATTTGTCTTTAAGTGTCTTAATTTGGGCCTATAAAACCTTAGGCATCCACTTCAGTTATTTGAACACCTAGGCATTTAAGGCAGCCCACCTAGAGCCTAGGGGGCCCAGGCGGGAGCCTGGATAACTATGGATCTAACAGGAGACAACTAGATCAAATTCTCTTGGATCATTTCTCATAGAAAGTGACAATCGACTTCAATATGTTTAGTTCTTTCATGAAAGATAGGATCCTAAGCAATGTGGACAACAACCTGGTTATTACACTTTAAGTCCATAGGAGTACCTTGCATGAAGCCAAGCTCCTCCAACTGGTGACGAATCCATAGTAACTCACATGTCACTAGAGCCATAGCTCTATACTCAATACTCTGCACTGGATCTAGCTACCACGGTCTGCTTCTTGCTCTTCCAGGACACCAAATTTCCTCCCAAAAATACACAATAGTCAGAAATAGGTTTCCTGTCCATACGAGATCCAGCCCAAACAACATTTGAGAAGCCCCGCACATGCAAATGTCCATGATGCTGATACAAGAGTCCCTTGTCAAGAGACTTCTTATGATACCTCAGTATACACATCACACTAGTAGCAAAGGCAATGTCAGGTCGAGTGACTGTAAGGTAGATTAGCTTTCCTACAAGTCGTCTATATTTCCAAGGATCATCAAGTAACTCCCCCTGCTCCACAAAAAGCTTGACTTTAGGATCCATTGGCGTATCAATAGGTTTGGTCCCGAACATCCTTGTCTCAGTGAGTAGATCTAAATTCCTCTGTGAAATTACTATCCCCGACCTTGACTTAGCAACTTCAATACCCAGAAAATACTTAAGATTTCCCAAGCCTTTTGTTTGAAATTGGCCCTGCATAAACGTTTTCAACTGTGCAATGCCATGCTTATCATCACTAGTGATAACAATGTCATCAACATATAGCACCAAGAAGACACCCAAAACTCTGTCGTCCGTAGAAGACAGAATGATCCATAGTACATCTATGGAGACCAAACTCAGAAAGGGCACCGCTAAATCTACCAAACCAAGCAAAAGGTAACTGCTTCAAACCATGGAGAAACTTATGAAGATGGCATATTGGATTAGACTCCCCTAAGCAACAAACCTTGGTGGTTACTCCATATAAATCTCCTCATTCAGATCATCATGCAAGAATGCATTTTGATATCAAGCTGATGTACATGCCAAGAATGAATGGAAGCTAGAGACAAGAAAATACAGATAGATACCATCTTTGCCACGTGAGAGGTCTATGAGTAATCCTCACCATACACATGAGTATAGCACTTGTCTACCAAACGAGCCTTCAGTCGATCAACACATTCGTCTACACCCACTTTTTTTGGTCAAGCAAGCGTGTTACTCCTTCCTTAAAATTGTTGGTGGGTCCAACACCACACCAAAAGAGTCCAAGGTTCAACGTATAGCAAACGACAAAGGGCTATACAGAGAGAAAATAAACAACAAAGGAAAAAACGAACAAAGGAAAAGACATCAACGTCCAAAGACAACTATAGATAGAAATGGTCAACAACTGTTTGCTTTTTGCTGCGCCATGTAACCAGATTTCCTCCCATAAATGTGCAATATCCAGATGTAGATTTCCTGTCAGATCGACTTCCTGCATAGTCAGAATCATAGAATCCAGATAAATTGCAATGACCATGCTTTTTGTACAGAAGACCTTTCCCTGGAGAGCTTTTGAGATATCGTAAGATGTGACAAATAGCATCCCAGTGGCATTGCCGGGGTTTATCAAGATACCGACTTATGAATCCTACAACAGCAACCAAGTCAGCTCTAGTAACAGTCAAATAGATAAGTTTGCCAACCAGTCTCCTGAACTGTTGATGATCAACATAAGGAGAAGTATCATTATCCCAATCCATATTGGGATCCAGAGGAGTATTGGCTGGCTTGCAACCCAGCATGCCTGTCTCCTGTAAAAGATCAAGAACATATTTCCTCTGTGACTGGCATAGTCCTGCAGAAGATCTAGCAACTTCAATGCCTAGAAAATATCGTAGTTTCCCTAGGTCTTTGGTGATGAAGTGCTGTATTAAATACTTTTTGGTTGCCTGTATCCCTACACTGTCACTGCCAGATAAGACAATAACATCAACATACACAATAAGGATGACCAACCCTGCTGCAGTTTTACGAATAAATACAGAATGATCAGATTGTGAACGCCGAAAGTCAAAGGTAATTAAGATCTGACTGAGCTTGTTAAACCATGCACGTGGGCTTTGTTTCAGACCATAGATTGCCTTTCTTAGTTTACAGATTTTAGAAGCAGACTCCCCCTGAGTAACAAATCCCGGAGGTTGCTCCATGTAGACCTCCTCTTGTAGATCCCCATATAGAAAAACGTTTTTGACATCAAGTTGAAACAGAGGCCAATCTTTATTCACATCAATAGACATCAGAATACGAACAAAATTTAAGCGTGCGACTGGAGAAAAAGTTTCAAAATAATCAACTCCATAAGTTTGAGTATATCCTTTCACAACCAATCGGGCTTTCAGGCGTTCAATGGTACCATCCGGTTGATATTTAATAGTAAAAATCCAGCGGCATCCAACAATATGGCATGAAGAGGGACGATCAACCAGATCCCATGTCTGTTGATCACAAAGTGCATGCATTTCTTGCTCCATAGCATTTTTCCAGGCAGGATGGCGAAGTGCTTCTTCGGCTGATTTAGGAATTGTCACAACAGACAAAACAGAAGTGAAACAAGCAAAGCTACCATAGAGATTGTCAGATGAACATAAATTACTGATAGGATGCTGAGTACATGAGCGAACACCTTTCCTTAAACTGATAGGAAGATCCAGGTCAGAAAATACCTCTGTGGATGGTGGATCAACCGCAGACGCAGGATTTGGTTCGGTCGGGGCTTCAGAAGCATTGATGTTCTTTGACCGGCGCCGATAGACTTGCAATGGGCGTTCTTGAGGCACATCAGGAGCTGGTAATTCCTCAACAACTAATGGTAACGGTGTGGTAGCCATAATATCAGCCGACAATTTTTCACCATCAGTAGAATAGTAAGGCATATGCTAAAAAAAGGTTACATCCGCACTAACAAACCACTATTTTTTAATAGGATCAAAACAACGGTAGCCTTTCTGAGTACGGGAATATCCCAAAAACACACATTTGATTGAGCGAGCATCAAGTTTGGTGAGGCCAGGACGAAGATGTTTTACAAAACAAGTACTCCCAAAAATGCGAGGAGGCAGAGAAAATAAGGGTTTATCAGGAAACAAAATGGCGTACGGGACCTGATTTTTCAAAACAGAAGAAGGCATGCGATTGATAAGATAGCATGCCGTAGAGACAGCTTTAGGCCAGAAGTGATGGGGTACTTTGTAGTGTATGAGAAGGGTGCGAGCAACCTCAAGAAGGTGACAGTTTTTCTTTCAGCGATGCCATTTTGTTGAGGGGTGTAAGGGCAAGTGGTCTGATGTATGGTTCCTCGGGCAGCACAAAAAAATGTAACAGATTGTTGCATGAATTCCAGTGCATTATCAGTACGAAGAATTTTAATAGGTTGATTAAATTGAGTGTGAATTTCAGCAAAGAAGGTGCGAATAGTATCTAACACAGTATCCCGACCTTTAAGCTAAAGCAACCATGTGGTGCGAGAATAATCATCAATAAAGGTCATAAAATATTTCACACCCGAGTGACTGGATACAGAGCACGGTCCCCAAATATCAGCATGAACCAGGTCAAAAATTTCTTTAGAAGCAATAACTTTCTTAGCTGGAAAAACAGACCGAGTTTGTTTGCCCAAAACACAAGTTTCACAGGAAAAATTATTCTCAGATAAAGTAGGAAATAAATGCTTTAATTTGGCAGTAGATGGATGGCCCAGGCGAAAGTGCCATTGTAATCCCGTCACTGAAGTAGATAGCATAGCCGCAGCAGTAGGAGGTCCATCCAGATAATACAACCCATCTGGTCCTTCACGGCCTGAACCAATCCTCGTCTTCGTGCGAAGATCCTTCAAAATACAGTTAGAAGGATCAAATTTAATAGAGCACTTGATTTGTTTAATCATCTTACTGACGGCAATAAATTAACAGGAAACTTTGAAATATATAAAACAGAATTCAAGTGCAATTTTGGTGAAAGCGGAACCGTGCCAGTGCCATGAACAACAGTTTTGGATCCATTTGCAACAGTAACAAATGATATAGGAGTAGTTTTATCGAGACTCGAAAAAAGATGAAGATCACCAGCCATATGAGTGGATGCACCTGAGTCAATGCATCACTGTTTGTTACCAGATGATGGAGAGGCAAGCATGGCAGAGGGTCCTGGTGTAGACGAGGATGGCATCTGTGTGAGACGTTCCTGGAACATCTTCTTGAACTCCGAACGTAACCAGTCTGTGTTAGCTGGAGCAGCAGGTGTGTCAGGGGTAGAGTCAGCAGCAGTTTTTGTAGTAGCCTGGTTAGCCCAAGCTGGCTTGCCGTGCTTAATCCAACAACGATCTTCAGTATGATTGTCCCGGCCACACTAGTTGCAGTAGCGAGGGCCGGGAGAAGCACCACGTCCAGGGGTAGATGAGTCGCGACCTCCCGAGGGAGGAGGGCGGCCGCCACGACCACGACTGCGACCACGGCCAGAATCAACAGAGCGAGCAATAAGTGCAGGATGCTCAACAACAGGAGTAGGAGTCATGGACGGCAGGCGTTGGACTCGTTTGAGAACATCCCTAAGGGTTGGCAGCGGTTCACTTGACAAAATCTGGTCAACCACACCAGAAAAGGAGGCAGGAAGTGCAACCAAAAACTGCACCAGTTGCAGTTCGTTACGTTGCTTTTGAGCAATTTTGATGTCCGTCGTCAAGGGGTGGTAGAGTTCAAACTCATTCCACAGAGCCGAGCATTGATTGTAGAAGTCATCAATGGAAGTGTCAGTAGAGAATTCCTTTTTCGCTAAAGTTTTGAAAATTTCAAAAACACACTTTGGATTCTCCTGATGAGAATAGACATGGGACAGTTGATCCCACATAGCCTTATCATCATGAAGGCAGAGCAGAGATTGACTAATCCGAGGTTCGGTACTGTTGAGGATCCAAGACATGACGCCGGAATCATCCTTGGACCATTGCGCATAGCTTTGTCTGGTTTTGTCATCCGAATCAGCAGCAGGAGTAACAGGAGGTTCAACCGTAAGATGGTGATACCGGCCTTGTGCTTTGACATATAGAACAAATGACGCCGACCATATATGATAGTTAGAGCCGCCGTCAAGCTTTACCGTGGTGACACACAGAGCGGGGAGGTTCAGGTAAGGCCATGGCAGAAGTAGTAGTCGGCGTAGCAGCAGAGTAGAGTAGAGACCCACAAAGGGACAGATAACATCAGCAGGGATCTGACGAGTCAGATCAGAAAACCCGTAAAGGGCAGAATATGCATAGAGAAACCTACACCGTCATGAGGAAAACTCAACGTTCCGTCATGAGGCGCAGGCAGAGAAGACGGTGAGACGAAAAGACTCTCAACTTAGCCGTCCAGCGGATGTCCGAACGTAGATCCGAAGAGCACCTGGACGTAGACGGAGAATAGAGGTAAAAACCAGTGGCAGCCGGAGCGGAGGAAGAGAGGCTAGGAGGGTGGAGGCGGTAGGAAGGGGAGGCGGCGGCGGGGTGGGTTGGTGGTGGCGGGGGCAGGAAGGGGAGCGGTGGCGGGAGGTGGTGGTTGCGGGTAAGGCGGCGGTGGGTGGAGGCGGCGGGAGGGGGGGTGGCGGCGGCTGGTAGAGGCGGCGGGCGGTGGTGGTGGAAGAGGGGTGGCGGCGGGGGAAAAGGGGAAGAGGGTTGGCGGCGGGAGAGAGAGAGGGCAGGGAGGGGGGGGAGTCTTACGTCATGGGTGAATGGGTGGGCGGGGAACAATGGATCCTGCTCTGATACCATATAGATAGAAATGGAATTGCTTATTCAATGAGTAAAAAGGTTTACAGGGTACTCTCTTATATAGCTACAGAGAGTTGAGACACATGTACAAGTGAGCAATATATGACTAATACAATAAAGCAATAGGAGAAAAAACACAGCAGAATAAGTAAATAACACATTATTTCTATAACAACAAAGCAAGGTTATCGGCCAAAGAAAAGCCTCAACCTCAAGCAAGGTATGCACCCACTTTGATAGTATAAACCCAACAACATCCCACCAAGACTTGCCCTGTGGACGCGGAACAAGGGACCATGTCTGGTTCTGATCTAGGGCTGACATCTCCTCTTATAGCATGGCCAACGTGGGATGCTCTAGTGGAACTGAAACAGACAAAGGTATAAAGACAGAGGACATAGAAGAAATAAAGGCATAATATGAACATGATAGATGGCTATATTAGACAAAGTTAGAAATGGGGTACTGAACATTTTTGAGGGTGCAAGATCTAACACCTTTGCTCAAGGCAATGGCAAGATCTTGCATGAGAGGTGGAATTGTTTCTACCTGACTTTTGGATGAGGAGGCATCTAGAGGAATTGAATTGGATGAAGCCTCTGTTCTGCCTGCATTGGTACCTGAATCAGATTGTCCACCTGCATATGTACGAGTATAGACCTGAGTGATGGGGGGCCTACTAAAGGGGGGTAGACCACATCATGACTACCTTCACTAGTAGAGGACAAAGGAATAAAAGACTCAACCACATCAAGAAGGCGCAAGAGCTCCTCCATGGCTATTGGTGTCATTGAAGAATTGTCATCAAAGAAGGGTGTTTCTTCAAAAAAGATAGCATCAACAGACACAAAGAAGCGATGCAAGGTAGGACTATAACACTTACACCCCTTTTGGAATTGAGAGTAACCTAAGAAAACACGCTTGACAAAATTTGGATTCAACTTGTCTGCGCTTGGACCAAGACAGTGAACAAAACAAACACACCCAAAAACTTTAGGTGGGACATGGTACAATGGCTTTATAGGATGAAAATCTGAAAAGATATGCGGTTTTGGAGGACAGATGATGGCATACAATTAATGAGGTAGGTGGCGGTGAGAACTGCATCCCCCCATAACTCTCTGGGAACAAGCATATGAAGAAGAGTGCGAGCGGTCTCAACAATATGACGAATCTTCCTTTCTGCCACTTCATTCTGTTGTGGAGTATATAAGCAAGAGAATTGATGAATGATGCCATTGGAGGATGTGAAATAGGTGAAATCATGGCTGAAATATTCTGTAGCATTATTAGAACGAATGATGCAAATTTTCTTTTTCAATTGGGTTTCCACTTCTGCATAGAAACATATAAATATGGACAAGAGTTTAGATCATTCTTTCATCAAGTAAAGCCATGTAAATCAGTTCCTATACCTCTTTTTCGATTCCGTTCGTGAGACTTCCCCAAGCATCACCCACTTTTCTTTTAAAATAAATGAGTTTGACGAGAATAATCATCTATAAAAATAATAAAATATCTATAACCAAGTTTAGAAGTAACACGGCTTGGACTCCATACATCAGAATATATTAGCTCAAAAACAGACTTTGTTCTTTAACTCTCCCTAGACCTAAAAACAGACCTTGTATGTTTCCCTAATTGGCATGATTCACATTGCAATCTCTCCAGGTTGGACAATCCTGGAACAAAAAACTTGAGCTTTTCTATAGACGCATGACCAAGATGACTATGCACCACCAAGGGAGAAGCAGTAATACATGTTGTAGGTGACCTCTGCAAGCCAATGTATACCCTTCACCAATCGTCTTCCTCGTCTTTGAGTCATGTATAACGCAAATATTTGGTAAGAAAGTGACAGCGTCTCGAAGAGAACAAGTTATTTTGTTAATAGATAACAAATTAAAAGGAAAATGAGGGAAATGGAGGATGAACGATGGGGACGGAAGGGACATATGTGGAGTAGGTGACACTGTCCCAGTTCCCTTAACAGACGCAATGGAATCATCTGCAAGGGTAACACCGGGTAGGTTGGGTTTATGGGTATAAGTGGTTAAGAACTCATGTATTCCCGTGATGTGATCAGTTGCACCTGAATCAAAGACCCAATCTGACTTGGATGACGATGCCTTGGATCCTAACTGATGCAAGTTGAGGGGCCAAATTTATGGGCAAGAGAAGCAACTCAAGACGTATCATGTTGAGAAGCTCAAAGGCGCATTGACGGAGAGTACTCCTTAGACAGGGACACATGATGAGTCACATCCTCTTGAGAACCCTTTGTGGCCACCATGTTTGCGGACTTACTAGGAAATCCATGTAGCTCGTAACAAGTGTCCTTAGTTTGCCCTTTCCTACCACAATGGGTACACTCTGGACATTGACGGAATGCTCCATGACCAGTACCAAATCCTCCTCAAGTGACACTCTACCGTGACCACGACCTCCGGACTGAGTGACTAAGACTGACTTGTCGTCTGTGACTGAGTGATAGTGGTTGCATGACTGCATCCTGCTTTAAGAAAGAACATGACACCCTAGAGTAGGTGTCAACCAAAGAAGGGAGCTCAGCACCCAAAAAAATTTGACTGCAAATACCCTCATACTCAACGACGAAGTCTGGCCAAGAACTTAACCACTGTCATCTGATCATGTTGTTGCTGCATCTTCTCGATGTCTGTAGAGAGAGGAAGTAGATTGTGCAAATCATTGGCCAAGCGAGTCACTTTGCCAAAATATTTCATAAGTGATTTGTCTCCCTGTTGTAGCCCATATAGTTCTACTGTCATGTTGTACATGCGAGAGACATTGTTGGAATATATAAGTTGAAGATGATCCCACAACGTGTTGCACGTCTCAAAGCAGTTTGTCATATCTGTTATATGCGGCTCCGTGCTATTCCACAACATATTCAATAGATTCACATCATGTGGTTCCCGTTGCTCCAACACAGTAGGGTTTTCCGGTGGCTCAGAAGTCAAATGTTTTGTGCGTCCTTGACCTTTAAACCATATCTTTGCAGTGCGTGCGACTCCACTGATTGTAGTTCTTCATGTTCAGTTTTCGGTTGGTGATGATTTAACTGTGAAAGTTGATAGTAGGCTGCTGAATCGTGGGTACAGATTCCTTCTTGTCGGCCATTGTTGTTGCTAAAGATGAAGATGTTTGTGAAGAATATTCCCAAGACAATAAATACTGCAGCGAGCAACAAAAGGTGCTGAAACTAGGCCCCCATGTGTACTGCTACAGTAACCACGGGTCTGTAGCACCAAGAAAGAAGGAGAACACTCCCTCTCCACACCTCCAAAATGTATGGGCTCCTGGAGGCACCTAGCTAGGGCAAGGGCGCCCTAATAGGTTCAGTTTTAGTAGAGAAATGAAGTTCCAATGGCTCTTTATGATGTCTTGACGTAGAAGCTCGTAACAGCTCAACACTGCACAAGAAGAGATGAGATGATTATATCTCCCCTAAAGAGAGGAGACCCTCCTTTTCTGTACTGTGAGGCCGCCAAGGGTTGTAGGAAGAGAGGAGAAAAGGTGGCTGGTACAATACTTGCAATTGGAGGGCACTTTAAGCCCTTCTAAACCCGCCGCCGCTGCTACAGTACCGTAATGTAGCAGTGCGACAATAAAACTGAAAAACAGTATGTGGGGAAGGAGATGACTTCCCGTGGGTTCCAAGACCAAAACTCAAGAGGAGAGAGACAACCCTCTTAGGGTTTTCACCCCTAATGCTATGATACCATGAAACAACTGGAGCAAAGGTGGGAGAGAACCTCTACCCTCACGTTGTCGGGTTTGTGTGTATTCATATACAGAAGACATTACACACTTTACGCATAGGACTCTGACCTAATTACATAAATACAAATCCCTATATATATATATATATATATATATATATATATATTTGATCGTTAAGCGTGTTCCTCTATTCATATTCAAAAAAGATGTATACAAGTGTAGGTTAGCAACGAAAAACAACCTATCTATGCAAGATTATAAAGCAATTAAGTCTTGGCTTATAGATCGCCATACAAGGTTTGGGTCTGGCTTAGCCTCTTCAAAAATTGTTCTATTTCTCATATACCAAATATGGTAGATGATGGAGGTTGCTATTCTCTTTTCAGACTTGTTCACGAGACGCAGTATGTCCTGTAGATTTTTAGGAACCAGCGGGAGTCTGTTTCTCATTCTTTCCCATATGGAAATAGAAAAGGGGCACCTCCAAAGGATATGCTCATTAGTTTCAGTTGCATATTTGCACAGGCTGCACCGTGAGGCAAGTGAGAAGCCGTGCCCTTGCAGTCTGTCCTCCGTCAGTAATCTTAGGTGAAAAGCTTTCCAGCAATGTACTGCATAACGCCTTGGAAAATCGCGTTCCTTCCACAGCCAGACAGCCCAGTCCGTTTCTTCTTTCTTTTGCCTAATGAGATTCCAGCAGTTCCTGAAGGACCAATGTTGCATGCCAGTTAGATAGCATTTGTCTCTGTTTTTCAGCGGTATTCCAGAGCAAATTTGGATGAGAGCAGCAGTTCCGCGTAGCTCAGGGATGCACCACTCACCATTGCGTATGATGTTGCTCAGCCTGATATCGTTCCCAAAACCGTTCCTGAGTGAGAGGGACTTACTGACAATGCATTCTAGGTAAGCGCCATTTAACCAGGGATCGTTCCAAAGTGAGATATTGCCTCCTTGCCCCACCTCGTATCTGACTAGGTGGACAATATCGTCTCTTTGTCTCAGAAGGTTTCGCCACAGCCAGCTGTGCTGCTGCTTGGAATTGCATTTCCACACTGAAGTGTTGGTTAAGTACTTGTTGTGTATCCATCTGACCCACAACGAGCTTTTGCTATTAGCTACATCCCATAGATTTTTAATCATACCAGCTTTCACCCAGTCTTATATATTTCGTATGCCGAGCCCCCCTTCCTTTTTGGGCGAGCAAATGGTATCCCAGGATATGGTGTGCATGTGAGACTCTCCATCTTTATCTCCCCAGAGAAAATGTCTACACAGAGATTCGATTTCAACAATCGTAGATTTGGGGAGTGGGAAGGAACTCGACCAATACAAATGGTATGAGGAAAGGGTTGAGATAATCAGTTCCAGGCGTCCAGCCATGGACAGTGTTTTCGTCTTCCAGGATTCAAGTTTATTTTTTACCTTATCAACCAACGGCTGGCACATGCTCTTTGTTAGTCTCCCCGTAAAAAGTGGCATTCCCAGGTACTTGACAGGAAGACTTGATTCGGGTATCCCCAGCTGGTCTGCACAGTTGCTCGGGGCAGAAGAACTGAGGAAGGCTTGACTTTTGGCTGGGTTTAAATGCAAGCCAGAGCGATTACTGAAATTGTCCAGACAGTTTGCAATACCTTCAATGCTACTCTCATCAGCATGTAAGAACAGGAGCAAGTCATCCGCAAACAGCAGATGGGAGACATTGCATTTGTTAACATGAAGTGGAATAAATTTTTTCTCCACTTCCGCTTGGTCCAGGATGGCAGTAAGGCCTTGCATTCCGATAACAAAAAGGTATGGAGCCATTGGGTCTCCTTGACGTATCCCGTTTCTTGCTGTATATATATATATATATATATATATATATAAGACTCTGACCTAATTACATAAATACAAGTCCGTATATTACATTAACAATACAATACATGTTGGCCTTAAAATCCTGTGTGAAACATGTTAGATGTTAATAATGTACTTTCTTGTTAACTCCAGTGTCCCAACTCCCAACCTTGCCAAAAGGTTTAGCAGTGGCTAGAAAGACCATGTAAACCTACTAATATATCAAACAAGTTTTGATTAAATTCCAGATCAAATACAACATTTGCCTTTGCATTGGTAATAACTGACCGATTGGATCATAGTTCATTCATGATATCATACTTGTTTATATTTACCAGTAATTCCTTCTGTCAAAAAATGGTTTTGAACCAGTGTCATCAATATGTTTATTATTCAGTAAAAATATATTTGAAAAGAATTTAATGTTCGAACCTATTTGTTAATATCTGTTATTACAACTGTATTCTATTACGTATTCATATTATTTCTTCACTATGATTTGGAACGATTTGTTGTCAAGTTACACATCATATTTCTTAAAATTCTATGGTCATTCCTTTTTTAATCAATTAAGCTATCTGTCAAATATATTATACACAACGTCTTATAAGTTTGAATGTTTGATTTATTTTATTTCTTTTTGTCTTCTGAAATTTGAAATGATCATGTTATAAATGAGATATTTTGAGAAATAAATATATAAAGTAACTGATTAAGTTGATAGGAAACTGAAACTGATTTCTATTATAATGTTCCACGTGACCAAAAGTGCCAACCTCTAACTACGTGAAGACTTGTATGTATAAGATATTTGATTGGTGTTACCCAGTCAGGGTTCCTTTTTTTTTATCATCATAATATCATTTTGCATAAAATGGTATGGAGGCCATGACCATACTATTATAAATTTTCCTTGAAATCACAACACATTATCATATATATATATATATATATATATATATATATATATATATATATATATATATATATATATATATGGGGATTTATTTGTTACACGCGCGAGTAACCTGATTTTTTAGCTACCCGCACATCCAAAAGTGTAACTATATGGTACATAAAAGTAACTCTAAGATCAAAAGAGTAACTGTATTGATAAAAGAGTAACTCTAAGAACAAAAAAGTAACTGCGCAGAAAATATACAGTCAGTAAATTTATGGACGTATTTTTTGATTTGGGGGGGGGGCAAATGATATTATTTTTGGATGAAATTTTTTGGGGAGCTAGATAAAATGCTCCTCTACAATTGCGGAATTAAAAAAAAATGACAGGAAAGGTATGCGGGTAGCTACTCGTGCGGGTATTAAAGATGAGCCATATATATATATATATATATATATATATATATAGTCAGGGTAGAATGCACTCGAGTGTATTCAGAGCAGAATACACTCAAGTAGTTTTTCATGATATAATATTTTTTTCAAAAATCTAATCCGTTGATCTTCTTAATCATCTTGTGAATAACTCATATACAAAATTTGATCACATTTGGACATTAATAGGTCATGTTATAAAGACCGCAAAAATTATGCATTTCAAATTAGTTTCGTGCGTCAATTTTGTTGCAATTGGATGAGTGACTTACACTTATCCAAATGAGCTCAAAATTTGTATGTAGTCTAATTATAGTATGACAATTAAGATCAATGCTTTACATTTTGCAAAAAAATATTCTTGATATGCAAACACACTTAAGTGTATCCGTGCAATCTGTACACTCGAGTGTATTCTAACCTGACTCTCTTTCTCTCTGTATATATATATATATATATATATATATATATATATATATATATAAGGTTAGGAAGTGTGTACCGATCGATACATGTAACTTGTGTACCTGCCATTAAAATGGTACATGTGGAGTATGCTCGTAAAATCCAACCACATGGATTGATTGAACACTATATAGATTAGATATGTTTAAAAAATCATCACCATATCTCGCTCAGATCATGAGATATATCAATATATCATTCAACGGTTTCTGTAGTTTTTTCAACTAACCGTTGATTACTAAATACACATTCTTTCATAGGATGATGTATGGATGTCAGATTGCGTTGAATTTTGATACACATCTTATTTAAGGGGTGTGAATCACATCCATATGGTTAGATTGCTGAATAGAATTTGAAAATTATCATAAATAAAGATCGGTACATGTAAGCTACATGTACTCAGGTACACCATTCTTTTAGCCATATATATATATATATATATATATATATATATATATATATAGAGAGAGAGAGAGAGAGAGAGAGAGAGAGAGTCAGGCTAGAATACACTCGAGTGTACGGATCGCACGAATACACTCAAGTGTGTTTGCATATCAAGACTATTTTTTACAAAATGTAAACCGTTGATCTTCACCATCATACTATAATTAGGCTACATACAAATTTTGAGCCCATTTAGATGAGTGTAAGTCACTCATCCAAGGGCAACAAAATCGACGTGCGAAACTAATTTGAAATGCATAATTTTTGTGGTCTTCATAACATGAGCTATACATATCCAAATGTGCTCAAATTTTGTGTATGAGTTGTTCACGAAATGTTTAATAAGATCAACGGATTAGATTTTCAAAAAAAATATTGCATCATGAAAAACTACTTGAGTGTATTCCGCTCCGGATACACTCGAATGTATTCTAGCCTGACTCTCTCTCTCTCTCTCTATATATATATATATATATGGTTAAAAGAATTGTGTACCTGAGTACATGTAGCTTACATGTACCCACTTTCATTTGTGATGATTGTAAACTTCTACTGAATAATCCAACACCTTATGGATGTAAAGTATACCCCTTAGATAAGATGTGTACAAAAAATCACCACAATTTGTATTTCATAGGTTATCCAATGAAAGAAAATGTATATTTTCTAACCTCTCTATATATGTGTATATATATGTGTGTGTGTGTTTGTTTGTATATATATAGACATACACACACACACACATATATATGTGTGTGTGTGTATCCGGAAAGTTTGTAAATAATATATATAGGTTAGGAAGTGTGTACCGGCCGGTACATGTAACTTACGTGTACTGGCCAATAAAATAGCAAATGTCGAGTATGTTGATAAAATCCAACCATATGGATTGATTCAACTCTATATAGATTAGATGTCTTTAAAAAATCATAACCATATCTTATGTAGATCATGAGATATAGCCATACATCATTCAATGGTTTATGCAATTTTTGCAACTTACCATTGATTAGAAAATAGACATTTTCTTTTATTGTATGCTCTATGAATATCAGATTGTGATGATTTTTGGTACACATCTTATCTAAGGGGTATACTATACATCCATAAGGTTGGGTTATTCAATACAATTTTACAATCCCCATAAATGAAGGTGGGTACATGTAAGCTACATGTACTCGGGTACACAATTCTTTTAGCCATATATATATATATATATATATATATATATATATATATATGTGTGTGTGTGTGTGTGTGTGTGTGTGTGTGTGTGTGTGTGTGTCCGGAAAGCTTGTAAATAATATTTTCCTGTAATAGCAAGAGCATAATTTCATGTTTTGGAATGCCATGCCACAGGCAAGCTATATTTCCACTGCTATTAATTATGTTTTCTATCTCTGTAACTGACAAAGGATGTTGATTTTTGCAGTGCTCTGGACCCAACATCGCTTCACCGTGCTATCTATCCAGTTTTGACATCCTATGAAACACCAGACAAACAGGCATACCCTAGGCACTCCCTGAGTCGTGCAGCTCTTATAACTAGTGGCAGTCCAATTTTTTTGCTGGACACATTCACCAGTCTTATTGTTTACTATTCCCCAACTGCTGGCCCCTCCTTCCCATTTCCTCCCCCACATGATTGTAAGTTAAATATGGGCTTCAGTTATGCTCCAAAGAACTATGCACCTATTTTACACATGACAAAAAGTCATTCTTGATACATATTTGGTTCCCCATGTAGGTTTACTAAGAGCAACCATCAACAAACTAAAGCAAGACAGATGTATCACACCAAAGCTCACATTCATTAAAGGAGGGCAGGATGACGCAGCAATTTTTGAGAGCTATCTAATAGAGGAGCAAGATGTTGATGGGTCTGGATACTCCAATCTCACGGGCTTTGTGTCCTTTCTGGACGAGATCACTCGAGATTTAGTGGAATATTTGCAGCAAGAAGCTTAAACTTTCTTAAACTTAAAGCAGCAAGTATTACAACATTTTCGTCACCTATTTGTTATTTGCGATGTTTGACTTATTGCTCAATGGTTGTCTGTAGATCTATCGGTAGTTCAGATTCTTCATACCGAGTTGTAGATGCTGTTGTTTACCCAACAGATTTGTAACGGATTTCGAAGTGTATTATCATATGACTTCCGAGAGGTGTAGTTGTAGAAAGATATCATTAATTCTTATACAAAATTCATAGCCATGTACATTAGAAGTAATATGGATTTCTTAGAGGTTGTGTCCAATTTTCAATTTTCAAAGTCTTTGAAAGTGAGTATCACATAAAGCGAATGTTGTTTATCACTTGTGGCATGAAGTGTGCATGCCATATATATAGTACAGTAAATTTTGAAGTGTTACCGTGCTATAATGTAGTCTGGTCTTGTTATGCACAAATTAAAAGTTTAACTGGAATATATTGTATCCGAGGAAAGGATAAGAAATATAGGTTACGAGATAGCTTGAGCGGTAAACTTGTAAGCGATCGATAGTATTTCCATTCCACGAGATAGGAATGGGGTATAAATTATGTAATTGTGGGAAAAAGTTTATTGCCTGTTGTTCCATACCTTGAGACTTCCCCTTCCCACTAGGCTATAAATTCTCTCAACAAGAAGCAACACCATGGTTTCTTTTTCTAGCACATGTAGTCCATAATTTTAAGTTGAACTTCACATCTAACCTAACTATCTCAAGCCTGCTCATAGAGACAAAACTCGTTCATCCAACATGTACTTGATCATTTGAAGAACAAAAATACAATACTTGACCTTCTTGACTATCCCCAATGCCTCCGTGATGGGTATTCTCTTACCCAAAAAAGTCATTGAATCTAAGACTCCTAACCAACCCTTCAAAAAAACATAAACCCATTTTTTAAAAATCCTAACTATGACAATTACCCTAATCTTGATGGACCGTGTTTGGCATTGTACCACATAGTTTGGGGCATAGTGAAATTGATGTTCTTTTCTTTCATTGACTACACGCCTATACCACATCGCAAATTAATATATGACATGGCTCTTGAACCTAGAGTCCCTTTACCTAAAACTATCAAAGATTTTAAGCCTATCAGTCTCATTAACAACTCCTACACTATTAACCAAAACATTCGACAAGAGACACATACCACACCTTAATTACCTCATCTCCCTCAACCATCTATATTTGTAACACCTTAAAAGAAGGATAGATTAAATACATGGTGTCTCAAAATAGAGTTGTTTGATCATCTAATTATTTCGTTACAAGTTATGTGAAATGAACATATATTATGTCTCGTGTTTGGCCTTGTTCGAGGCCACCTTTTGAATTCGTTGATCTTTACTTTCCTAAACAAAAGCTTTATATTTTGTCTTTGTGAGATTTGGTCACATTAGGCTCCATTGAGCTCAATGCCTCCAAGGACAAATAAACCTACTTTTGTGTTATAATGTAGTTTTTGTAATGTGCGTTTTCTCTAATTCACAATTTTGTGGGCTAATTAATAAATATGCAATTCTCTCTACAAAGGATTTCTTCTACCATTCAAACACCCAAGAATCAACCATTAAGTTCAACAAACATCACTGATGATCAACAACTTTGTAAAATATACATCCTTTCTTCCAATATACTGCTTTTATTTGTATCACTCTCACCAACCCCAATACTTCATGCTTCTTGCTTCATATAGTTGTGATTTAAGGGCTTGTGTCGATTGGGTATGGGATATAATGAGCTTCGGGAGAAGTATTTGTTTATTGGATATCTCGATGAAATAGTTGAAATTCGTATATGTATCTAGTGGCATCTTTGAGGTTTTGAATAAGCTAAAACCTATATGAGTCTTTTCAACCAAGTTAGAAATAAATGAGTATACATAAGCTTTGTCAATGACATATTTTGGTAAAGTTTTTTGAGTTACTCCTATGTGTTGTAATGTGGATCACCCTTAAAGGCCCAACTAGTATCACATTTGAACGTATCAAGGTTCCAACAAAGGTCAATATATACTAGTATGACTTGCATTGGTTGTGTTGTGTGCTTCCGAAGATAAAAGGGGACATAGGATTTTCAACATTATGTTACATAATAAGGGACCCACTTTTTATCATGTTTTTGATGTAATGTATCACAATTAAAACTCATGCTACTTACTAATTGATAAAGCTAGATTCCTTTGGTGTTGGTAACAATGTTTGTTCATCTACACCTAGGAACTACTTGTGATCATTCTCTTCTTGTCTTACAAGGAGAAAGTGTATTGTATTCATTCCTAGCCCATAATCACCTTCTCTATGACATATGTAGAGAAATCTTGTTAGTGATTGTACTCTTAGTGAATCAAGGCAAACTCAAATCTTTTTTTTTTAATGTAAAATCCTAACAACGGGTTTAATGGTATATGATTTGGAGCTAATAACATCAAACTTTTATTATGTGGCTAGAGGATACCCAACTTTTTTAGTTGTATTCTTTTGTATTGAATAATATTTTATGGTCTTCCATTCATTTATCGCTTACAGGTATCTAGCTACTATCCACTAGGAGGAGTGCTACTATTTCTTGCAATAGAGTCATCAATGATTTTCTTAATTAGATATTTTGTCTTGCTTGTTGTAAATAATACCTCACCATTTACATAACCACCAAAAATCAAATACTTTCGTTATCACTACTATATAATATATTGAAAATTCAGCATTAACATTACCAACAAAAGCATATGCTTTCATTATCACTACAATATAATATATTTAAAATTTAGCATTACAATTAGGAATCAAGTCAAACCATATGTAAAGATTTAATGAAACTAGGCTAAACAACCAGACCCATTCAATTTAGGGAGTTAGAATGGTCTAGTACGATTATTGTTTTCTTCAAACTGGTTGTCTTGTCCGATCTCATCCTAGAGGAGTAGTGTAATACATATTATGAATTTGTATGTGATTATACTAAAAATTGATACATGGCATATACAAGCTACATCTTTACTAGGTAGTTACTTTCTATATTATATTAAAAATATATCCAACATATGCCATATCTTATGATACTTTACTTTTTTTTTAATTACATATACCATATTCTTATCTAGCATAGTAATCTAAATATCAAATTCTCTTTGGGATATTCTTTGCCAAAATTAGATGAGGGGAGGTGTGATTGCTTTCCAGATCTTCAAAATTCCTATGTTATGTTATAACATTGTTACAAGATCAAATATACAAGCCATAGTGACAATGTAGATCAGTTTGGCCTAGCTATTCTTAGTTTGTTTTCTAGGAGTGCAATATAACCATGAAGACTTGACTATTTTATAAGCCCAAACAGACAAAATTAGTTCATTCACACCCTACTCTGTGTTATTGACATGTCATTTTAGCAATGTCCTTGTACAAGACCACTAATTGTTCTACAAAATATGGTTTGATTATTACAATGGAGGCAATAAACTTATAGGGGGTGTTTCATACATATTCCTTTTTTCAGATAGTGTATCTTATTCTACTACTACTTCATGTTTAAAATGATATAGTCTAATATTTTGTATTACTTAAGGAAGTACATGCTGTAATTCATATTAACTTACTTCTACTTTTATGTTGGGAAGTTAAAACCTTCATTATGTAAAGGATGTATTTTCCATTATATATAAACAATGAATTACATATAAATGGAGTATATAAAATATATGTGTTTGCACCTTTTAGATATAACACTTGATACCTAATATAGTATCCTCTACTTGGTGAAATATGGTTTCTTGTGATTCTCTTTCAAGACATCAATCAAATGTTCACATAGAGACACATCTTGTAGGTCAAACAAAGTCTTAGATATTACTTTCAAGGTTGTTTGTCCAAAAGTATTATAGAGAATGAAAGTGAATTGATATAATTATCATATATTTTTTTTGTTTGTTGTATGGGTGATAACTCTCTTATATTGACAATCATATCAAAGTGTTTTGTTTTAAAATAAGAAAACATGGTGGATTTTTCATGGGAATGATCCAATTTGCATCCATGAAAAACCCTTCCCCCATTAAGGGATATAGAGAAGAAAACACATAGCCTATTTCTTATACAATGAAACCATTAGTAAGGAGACTAAAAATAAGGAATTAGTTCATTGACCAAGGCGAAAAAATTGAATTGATAAAGTGAAACAATGATGATGGACATGAGTTATTTATCACTCAATTGACAAAGTCAATTGTGATGATAAGCCTTTCGTGTTATTGTAAATTGATAAAATGAACTAATGATGATAACATTTATCAAGTTTTTTGGAAATCAACTCCAATAATGACTACAATGACAATTTTGAAAGTTAATAATATCAACTAATGTGAAAAAACACCCCAACTCCTCATGACAATTAAGATATAGAAAAGTATATGATTAAAACTCATTTAATATGTAAACAAAAAGGATGAGTTGTTTTTGCACTACATAGAATTCATCCAGTGGTGGTTATAAAATTTATTTATCACATATTTTTTTATGGTATGGAACATTATATTGTATATGAACATGGGGCTTCTATGCGAAGATATAAAACTGGTAAGGAACATGGATCTACATCAATTTTCCCTATATGATCATTTGTATACCTCAAGAAACTGAGCCTTATCAACTTGTCTGTCACTTGTAACTTGTATTGTGGGTGCATATTTTTGTTGTAGTACATATATATTATATCTCAAGTTATTTTTTAGATAGATTTGATTGGGGAGTCCATTTTTACAATTTGTTTTATATGAAATGGAATTTCAACATAACCAACAAGATAGAGATACTAGTATAATTCCTCATGTCAATCCTTCTTTATCTTGTTGGTTAGAAATCTATACCCATCCATAAAAAAACATTGTGGATTTTTCTCTTAATGGTTATAAACAAAAATAAATAAATCAAATGTCTTTTGAGGGGTGATCAATGGAATCATAAAATTATAGATAATATAATTATAGAAGAAAACTACTATGTTTTGGAATGGATAGATTGTAGTATGTGCTATAAGAAAAAGGGAAATTCCATAAATGAGCCAACAAACCATTAATTGTTCCATATATTACACTTAATAAAGACCAAGCTCACATAAGTAGCATAGAGATCTTGTTTGGTTGATAACCTTAGGAAGTCCTACTTCACAACTAAATTGTCATTAAGGATTTCTTAGAAACAAAATGTGACACCTTTTCTAGAAAAGAAACTACACAAAACCTTAATGAACACCCAATGTAGATGAATCAAACTTTACCATAGAAAACATTACCAAATTGGAGAGGTAAAAATGACCGATATATACCCTCAAAAAGGAGAAGCATAAATCGACAATGGATGAAACAATAAGATAATGTGTGTGAATAATGATGAACGTAGTTCACACTACTTTTTATGTCCAAATTTAATGTACTTGATGATCCACATCTCATGCTTTGTACACATTTTAACCTTAAAATTCAATAATTTGAGTAATTAGTCTTTTTGTTGTCATTAATTATAACTGGAGACATTATAATGAAGATATTTTGAAGCTTGATTTGTATGGAACCAATACATCCCTTGTTAGTGGGAAGAGGATTCCAAAATTCAAGAGTAGGATTTCATACAAAGAGGCACAACGTGCACCCAAATGAACACCACACTCTCCCATCCAGATGCACACTCAAATACAGTTCCATGCATGGCATGCCACATCAATTGCACGATGTACCTTATCCTAGATTTTTTTAATATTTTTTAATTATAAAGTGTACAAAATGCTCCATTTGAGCATGATGTGTTCTTAATCAATGGTCACATCTATCTCGACCATCAATATGCGATATGTGACAAAGTGCATTTTGCATAAGTATGAACTAATTCCATTTTTACCCTCGTTATGTTCACTCTTGACACCATTTTATTTTTCTTATCTATTCGATCAATCTTGGCACTCAAATTCGAAATGTGGTGATCAATGTGAATTTTATACACATTATGACACCACAAATTAGATTAATTCATCACTTTGCCCAAAGAAGTAATTTTTTCCATGAAATTTTATCTTTTGATCCTCAAACATTTTCTAAATATTCTCCACATTTTCTGTGAAGCTATGTACCAAATTTCATCTCATATGGACTTTCCTACTGTTTTATACAATCTATTAAAGTTATTGTGTTGAAAAGCCATTTTATTTGCCTTTCATTTGACCAATGTCATGTCAACAATCCGCTTGCAAAGGGTGGGGCGAACCCCAACCCTTAGATCCACTCTCGTAGGATCCAGACTAGATCTAATGGCCGTTGGGTCATCTTCAACCTCCCGCTGATTACGGGGAGGTGTTATTACGGCCGATCCATCTAATCTCCCGCTCATGACCAAGCTTTGAAATTCTAACCAAACAAAAATGCTCCCCTTGATGTTTTCCGCTCAACGAGCCCTACTTTGATCACAATTAAGGATCGATATCACCCAAAAAATGATCTTCTCATTTTCTCATCTCACTCCGACGAGCATGACTACTACCCCTACTCCTTTAACCCTAAATCCACTCCCTCGACGCTATAAAAAGGCCTCCTGAGACTTGTCTCCACATCACCTTGCTTAGAGCACCGTCCTTGCTCTCTCTCTCTAGGCTTTGAACACCCTATTTGTTTCCCTGATCTTCTTGATGTTTGGCACAACGCCGCCGTCCAACCCAAATTGGGTGTCCTCCCTCCTCGGCCACTCGCCCCAAATCACCACCCCTACTGCTTCGTGAGGGCGCAACAAGTGCGGGCGTCATCTTTCCTGCGGATGTCTCCTGCTCCCAAAGCTTCTCCACGCCGGCAAGCCCTCCGCCTCCTTTTCTGGACTCACAAGGGAGTCTGAATGAAGGAGAAAGGGGGACCCTAGACTTCCAATCTAGAAGGACCACCCGGGTCCAATAACCCAGCTAAACCACTGACTGGACCAACAATCAAGCACCGAACCAACAGATCAGTGATTGAACCAAACCTGAGTCAGTGAGCCACACCACTTACATGGCGCGATCATAACCATCCAATCATGTAATCTAATGGCCGCCATTTTTCCTAATTAAGGTAATTATATCTCTCTATGACAAATAATCAATAAAATAGCCTGATATTGTTTAAATCATAGAAAATACATCATAGATCCAAAAATTACGAAAAAATAGTTGATTTTGATTAGAAAAATCCAATGATTCGTTTAAAAATACTTGTGAAGACTAATTCCAAATAATTCTCATTGATATATCTAAATATTGATCTCTTTCTTATTTAATTTGTCAAACGACTCAATAATCATGAGTAATCTTTGGAAACTCTTAATTCTTGACTCTGATGATAATTTTGGAACACAAAAAGCATAGTTGACTGAATAAGAATTTAAATATGATCTTATGACTTATCTACCCTAGAGTATGAATCATGCATCTTGAAATAAGGATTAACCTTAATATCATGATGATGGATCTAAATCTTGTGAAACCCTTGATCATTTGACCTAATACTTGATATCTGATCTTATTCATTATATCAATTGAAACTTGATCTAATCTTGAATATCAATGATGCTAATTCATCATGAGGACCTAAAGACTTGACAATGACTTGGATAATGATCATAATAATTAGAGTTAATACATATGTTCCTAAAATACCTAGGCAGGTCATTCACACTTGAAGTATTCTTGAACTTGAATAATTGTTAACATATTGAAACTGTTGATCATAAGTGGATGAACTAACCCTAAGGTTGAAATAGGAAAATGTATCCCTAATCTCAAACATTGAAATATGATCAACTGAACATCATGATCTTGACCCTTGATCCAATATTGTTGATTTAGGATCTGACTCGAAGGGTTGACCTATTGAGATCTGTACTCTAAATCTTTAGTGAAAGGTACACTATTATATCTCCTCCTTGATTGTATTGAAGATACTTTTTATGTATCTCTTAATTTTATACTTGGATATATACTTGGTTGAGCTATTGTTCCCTATTGATTAGTCTTCCATTTTTCCTATATTACATTTTGAGAAAAATATGAAAACATAAATGATGTTACCCATTATGACTGTTTGCATATTGATGTTGATAATGTTGATATTGAGTACAAGTGACCTCCTCATTCAGAGGGTGGAACTTGTACATGTCAAATGATATCAAATCTTATACATGTCAATCGACCTCCTACCTCATATGGGGAGAAGGATCCTGGTTACCTCCCCCATCTCATTGGTGCGATGGAGCCACATAAAATATATAAGCATGCTTCTCAAATCAGCATAATGGGAACTCTTAATGAAGATTTAATTGTTTGAAATAAACATCTTGTCTAATAAATATTGGTATTGGAATATCGCTTGTATACTTCTTGAATATAAGTCCTGCCAAGTGTACTATTTTGCTAGAAACTTTTTTACTTGTTTTTGATAGCGTACCGTGCAATTGCATTGATTGTGTCATCATTTTCTTAATTTTTGAAAAAACAAATGGAACATTGACTAGATAGCTTCCGCACTTGATATACTCTGATGACAAGGATAAATTGATAAAATCTCCTTTTTGGGTTAGTTTGTTCTTTAAATCTCATGTTTTATGAGTTATTATTTCTTATTGTATATGCCAGTGTATGAGATCCTTTTAGACCACTCAGAGACGAGCGTTTCGATCCTTTTACCACTATCTAGGCAGTAGGATTAGAATTGGCATAAGAATGGTTCTGTGACAGTTGGTATTAGAGGATACACAATCTCATATGCTTTAAGAAAATAAGTTATGGAGTCTCTAGAACCCAGGAAACCCCAAAGTCCATAATGGTGAAAATTGAGGTGTCTAAGCTCGGGGTTCTAGCATAATTTTTCCTATCTGTCTTCACAGCGGATGATATTCCCCACTCTACCTGGCCTTAATTGATCTAGAAGTGGTCCTAAACGTTCTCTATTGAAACCCTAGAGAGTCTTCTAGCATCTCATCTCTTCTTTAAGTACTACCCTAAGCCACCCAAGTAGATGATGATTAGGTAGTCTAATCATCTCCTCATGTGGTCCTTTTCTCATGACCATCTACCACATGATTTCTCAATTATGGGCAACTTATGTATGGGAAAAATAAAAGTTACTAGAAATAGTGAAAGTTAATTAAGAAATTGATTCCATGATCTGACCTTAGTTTGAAAACTTGATTTTGATCAGTGATAATTGTGAAATAAAATACTCATGCATGACCCCTTCATATCATGAAAATTTGATTTATCCAAAACTAGACTACATGCTTCCTATAATTGAGGTGAAATAAGAAGGATTTATACCTTATACCTCATTGTTGACGAGGTCCCAATTTGATTAAGTCCATGTTGCCCTATTATTGACTAAAGATAAAACATAGTTAAACAAACTCTTACCCTATTTTGATACACATCATGATTATGACATCAAACTATTAAGTATTAAAACTCACAAAATCATGATGTAAGACTATGATGCAAAAAGCAATTTGCCTATTGACTATTGACACCTTTTGTAAATCTCGATTTTGATATGATGCTTATGGACCTAGATCTTGCACTATTATGCTCTAATTCCTCGTATTCCCAATTCAAATCCTCGATTTCTAAATTATATCACTACCTTGATAATGAAAGGAAAGGAGTGCAACAATTACCTTGATTTTGTAAAATCTTGCCGTTATTGCTCTATTATAATCTTAAATTTTGATCTGATGACCTTATAGAACATGATTTGATTTAATGAAGCTAATGTAGGTAATGTGCTAGATTAGGGTGGTAGTTGACTCATGACTCCCCTAACCTAGGTCACATCCCTATTATAAATACCTCTAAATTTTCACCTTGTTGATTATTTAGAGTTTGGAGAGGTACCCCTTTCTCCCGATTTGGATTGGTTGACCAAGATTAATAGGCTAAATCCAGGATGATATTGATACTTAATATCAAATCTTGATTTAATGACGATCTTGAAATATGATAATGTTGACTATAGCTTATGGTTGACTTCCTAGATAGACCTAGGTCTAGATCATTTATCAACCTTGGATACAATGATAATGAAATCTTGATATGTTGCTCAAAATTGAATACAGATGAGTCATCTCCCCTAATGTCTAAATAGGAATATAAACCTAGCTTTAGAAATATTTATACATATAATCTTGATGTCTAAACTTCAACTCTCGATATTGATGTAAAAAAATCTTGAAACATGATGTGGACCTTGGGATCACCCACTATATGGCTAGTGACTTTCATCTTGAAGATGTTGACTCAATAATGATTTTTTAGGATGATGCTCAAATATTGCTTGAATATTGTTGCTCGAAATTGAATATAGATGAGTGATCTCCCCTAATGTCTAAATAGGAATATAAACCTAGCTTTAGAAATATTTATACATATGATCTTGATGTCTAAACTTCAACTCTCGATATTGATGTCAAAAATCTTGAAACATGATGTGGACCTTGGGATCACCCACTATATGGCTAGTGACTTTCATCTTGAAGATATTGATTCAATAATGACTTTTAGGATGGTAATCTTGAATATAAGCATAGGGTTGATTTCCTAAAAAGGACCTAGGTCTGAATCAGTCACCCAACTCGAATATACTCGATGAAGAAATTGAATATAGATGAGTGATCTCCCCTAATGTTTAAATAGGAATATAAACCTAGCTTTAGAAATACTTATGCATATGATCTTGATGTCTAAACTTCAACTCTCGATATTGATGTAATAAATCTTGAAACATGATGTGGATCTCGGGATCACCCACTATATGGCTAATGACTTTCATGATGATGTTGACTCAATAATGATTTTTTAGGATGTTAATCTTAAATATAAGCATAGGATTGATTTCCTAAAAAGGACCTAGGTCTGAATCGATCACCCAACTCGAATATACTTGATGAAGAAATTTATGTCAAAATTTTGAAATATTGACTAGATTGCTATTTATGGGTGCTTGATCACACCTATGGTCTAGATAGGAATAAAAACCCTAGACTTGCAATTTTGGAGTTCAAAATTTGGATATTTGAATCTTGAATCTTGAGTTACGATCTTGTTAGTACATGACCTAATTTATTTCATGATATACAATCTTGACTCTTGATCCCAATTCTCCCCCAGTATGGAGACATGACTTGAATGTAAACTCAATTGGTGAATTGTGATCTTTGACCCCTTAATCGATCAATGCAAGTTTATGATGTTGAAGATGTTACAATATTTAAGGATACAAATTAGGTTGAATAGTCCCAATTTTGAGGCTATTTTTGAATTTTGGGGTCAAAGTTCCTTTTTAAGGAGGGAATGATGTGACAAAGTGAATTTTGCATAAGTGTGAACTAATTCCATTTTTACCCTTGTTATGTTCACTCTTTACCCGAATATATTTTTCTTAGCTACTTGATCACTATTGGCACTCAAATTCGAAATATGGTGATCAATGTGAAGTTTATACACATTATGACCCCACAAATTAGATTAGTTCATCACTTTGCCCAAAGGAGTAATTTTGTCCATGAAACTTTATCTTTTGATCCTAAAACTTTTTCTAAATATTCTCCACATTTTTGGAAGCCATGGTCCAAATTTCATCCCATTTGGACTTTCCTACTGTTTCTACGATTCATTGAAGTTATTGTGTTGAAAAACCATTTTATTTGCCTTTTATTTGACCAATGCCATGTCAGCGATCCGCTTGCAAAGGGAGGGGAAAACCCAGCCCTTAGATCCACTCCTGCATGGATCCATGATGGATCTGGTGGCCGTTGGGTCATCTTCAACCTCCGCTGATTGTGGGGAGGTGTTATTGCGACCGATCCATCTAATCTCCCGCTCATGACCAAGTTTTGAAATTCTAACCAAATGAAAATTCTCCCCTCGTGGTTTGGCGCTCAACGAGCCCTACTTTGACCACCATTAAGGATCAATTTCACCATAAAAATGATCCTCTCATTTTCTCATATCACTCCGGCAAGCACAAATTCTACCCTGACTCCTTTAACCCTAAATCCACCCCTCGACACTATAAAAAGGCCTCCTGAGACTCATCTCCACCTCACCTTAATTAGAGCATCGTCCTTACTATCTCTGGGCTTTGAGCACCCTATTTGTTTCCCTGATCTTCTTACTTTTGGTACAACGTCACCGGTAAGCCCAAATTGAGCGTTGTAACGACCCCGCCTCTCGGTAACCCCCAAGACTGAGAGAGACCGGAAGGTCAGAGCAGTTAACCAATAACCTGGATCAAAGGTTTGACAAATAATCAATAACAATTATTAAATTCTACCAACTATACTGAAATATGGTAAAAATAAAAACTTTTGCATACCTTTTAGAAACTGGGATTTCTAAACTTGTATCCAAGAAGATATTAATCTAACTAATCCTCCTGTGCACATTAATTCTCATTTAATTCCACATATGCCACTTTACTGTTTGTTCTTTTCATTTGTACCTAAAACACTGACAAACAAAACGTCGGTCAGCAAGAAGCTGGTATGCGGGGGAAACAATAATTGTGCAACTATATTAACAATGTAATCATTCAATTAATCATTTAACAACCAAGATTACGTTTTAAGCCATACTACTCAATCCTTACCTATCCCCTAACTCTGTGCTATCCCCGCAGTGGACTTGTATGCTACCTCTCTTATAGGTAGATTCTTACCCCCATGGTCCTACCTTACAGGTAGCCAATACCTAGGGTAATAGAGTCTCATGGCACTGCCTGAAGGTAGCCCAATATCTAACTCAATGTGACTTGATGGACCTACCTCATTGGTAGCCATGTACTAAGTCATCCAATGACCTGATGGACCTACCTCATCGGTAGCCATGTACTAGGTCAACTATTAAGCCGTAGAGGGGACCAAGATCTAAGCTAGTAGGCACATATCTTATGTGATACTCATAGCCACATTATAGTTTGCATGAACTAAGTTCATCCAACAGTTTATTTCAAGTCATCGATGAAAACTTCATAAAACCTCAGAAAGCTAACTTGAGACATTCATAAGCGTAACCACATACCTTCGATTGTAGATTTCAAGAAAGATTCAAGTATGCAGAGAAACCCAATCAAGCAATCAATGAGGAATAGAAATCCTAAAATAAAAGTACGAATTTCCTTTTATTAATATTTATCCAATTTCATCACATTACTTAGGATTTCAATTCCAATCTTAGGGTTTTTAGGGGTTTTACCTCCATTATTAATATTATGATCTAATTTATCAAAACTACATAAAACCCTCAATTCCTTTCATTTTAAAATTCCCAACAATTTTATGATCATATCTTTGCAAATTACTCCCTTAATCCAAAATATCTTAGCTTTTATCTCCTTTTCCCTAAATTGGTTTTTTTTTTATTATAATTACCTTTATTTTATGAATTATAACTCTAAATTAGGTATCCTTGTATTCAAAACTGATGAACAACCTCTTCTTTTCATTAACAAAGTTAATCTTACCAAATTGACTCATTAATACACTTCTTATATTCAATTAGGGCTTCTCATCAATTTAAATACATTTTACTACCAATTTAGGGTTCTTTTGCAAAATGAAGCATAACTAGGTTCCCAAATTATTTTTATCAGATTCCTCATATTTTTCTACACAACTTTCATATATAAAGTTTTGTCATACGAGATTACTAGTTATTTCTATTATTTTTGCAAGAATAATCCTTTTTCTGATTTATTTGATTAGAGAGGGATTTACCGAAAAATCCTCAGTCGCTCGATCTGTGGGGCGGTGGTCCGCTTCTTGGATCCAACGATCCCAGTCACATGCGCCAAAGCAAAGCTGCTCCTACCCTAGAGCGTTAGATCTTGATTGAGACCACAGTGGTCCCTGATCCAACGGCGACCCGATCGTCGTCCACCTCCAAACTGAGCAAGGTCCCGCGGTCAACTCACCAATTGACCCTAAACTCCAGGCCACCTACGGAACAACTGAGAAGCCACGAAGCTCCTACAGTGATGCCCGAACTTTTTTCCTCGATCAATTGCACGCTTCCGCTCGACCTTCACCACCAATGTGTCACCGGAGTGTCGCCGCCGACTTGCTGGTCGTAGAGGGTGTGGGTCAGGTTAGATTCTACAATTGGAAACATCGTTCCACTCTACTTCGTGCTCCGCAGTGATTGAACTAATCAAAAGGGATGTTGGTTCCCTCCATAACCCTCCCCTATATATAGGGTCGAGGTCAGGTTTGTTGGAATTGGTGATTTCCCAAAACGGAGATGAAACCTACTCAAACTAGGGATGATCCTTTGCGATTTCATCTCCTAAATCCAATGGGACTAGTAGAAAACACCCACTCTCTCTGGATCTCAAGGAAATCAGAGAGGAAGAATCCTATGTTTCCCGCAGATTCCTAGTCCCAGTAGGACTAAGACGATGACCGATCGTCGTTGGATTAAGATCCAACGGTCCGTATTATCCGCGTTTGGATAAAAGGAAACAATTTTCAAAGAAGTTCAAATTGTATTCCTATTTCGATGATAATCTTGAAAAACTCATAACTCTCAAACGATAACTACTTTCTTACTCAAATTTTGAGGGAAACTCAATTATATTTTTATCTTCCATCATACAAAATTTGAAATTATTATCTAAAGTGTACGATCCCTTTTCTTGGTTTGCAAGTTATCATTCAATTATTCATATTTTCCATGTCTTTTCTATTTCTTTTATCATTATTTTCCAATTCTGAGTTCCTTGAACCCCAAGGAATCCATTAAACTCAAAATTCTATTTTTGGGAATTATCCCTTAGCATTTTGTTCTTACTTTATTTATTTTATTATGTACTCCTTATCCAATTGAATTTCTTTTTCTTTTTCCTTCAATTGGGCTCAATGGCCAATAAGGCCCATTAAAAAAATATACAACATGAAATTCATTCAAATCAACTCATCAAATCAATCATGGATTTTTATTTATCTTTAAATAGAGATTTATAATCTCATTACATATCTTGGAAAAATGGGGTTATAACATCCTCCCCTCCTTATAGGAATTTTTTCCTCAAAATTCAATCAAGCAAAACAAACAATTCAGGATAAGACTTTTCCATGTCCATCAACGTCCCCTATGTGGCTTTACCTTACTCATGGCGCTTCCAAAGAACCTTTATCATCACATATTCTTTTCTCTGAGTTCTTTCATCCTGGCGTCTATAAACTGGACAGGTGACTCAGGCCATTTCAGCCTCCCTTGGAGCTCACTAGGTTCATTGTTTAGCTCATGGTCTGGGTACCTCACATAGTGCTCTAAATTGGACACTTGGAACTCATCACACCTTTCATTATCCTGAGGGGTGAGGTTATCCATAACATTCTCCACCAATCCATTTCAAATGGTCCATGTATCGGGGACTCAGCTCTCTTAGCTATAACTTAGAGGGGTTGGATTTTCATGTCACATATTCTCCCACAGTGAACTGCATGTCAATCTACTTTGCATCTGCTCACGACTCCCGTCGTCTCTAGGCTCCTTTCAGCCCTTGCATGATCAAAGTGACTTCATCTACACCCAATGTGGTCCTTTTCTAACCATCACGTGGTCCTTTCACCAACATCAACTTACTGAAGTGGTGAGCGACACAACCTCCCTTATAGAGCTTCCTTAAAACCCGATATTGGCTATGGTGGTTATCATCACATCTTTCATACGACAAGCACTGTCTTTATATATCACCCTGAACAAGGCACACATGCTCTCATCAGACCCTCTAGTCTGATCATACTAACCATTAGTAAGGGGTGATAAACTGTATCAACATCGAGTTCTGTATGTTTCTACTTTCACCTCATGGAAGTGAACCGTTAGGTCATACTCAAGAACTTTTGAACTCATATCATGGTGTAGTTGAACCATCTCCCGCTCTTATGTAGTTTAATAGAATCTGTCTCTTGACAGTACTCCCTTCTTTCTCATGTTATCTAGGTAAGGTGATCTACCATAACCCATATTGCATCTTGACCTTCTTGGTCAAAGGGAGACTTACCACAACTTCCATAGTGATGAACTCCCCTTCCCTCTCAGGGACTCTTTTATCCTCTATATCGATACACTGGGTTACTGGTGTTCGTCCTTCACCTCCTGTCATGCATGGCAACATACCACATGTACTTCACCTTAGACATCCAAAATACTACTGTCACTTACTATCTTTGTAGTACCAAGGTATATCATGATCTCCTGCATTGTTATGATTCCTCAAGCTTGATACCTCGGAAACCCTAAACCATTCTAATCAGGGTTTCATCACATTCCCTTCCAGAGAAGTGCATCTGAGGCTCTAAACCATCCTTTCATTACGTCAAGGACTAGACTGGCTAACCAAATAATCATTAACTAGTTCAACCTATCTCATTACATCTGAGTGTTAGCCAAAACACATCTTCTTTCCAAACTTAGGGTTATCCTAAAAACCTCTTCTAGCCAAACTAGGCAGCTATATCTCCACCAGAGCATCCATTACCACCTCACATCCTTCGGTATTAGGTAATGTTGAGGACATACTACCTCCATGCATTCCACTTATAATCTCATCTCAAACTCTAAGTTTGTCTTCATCAAGAAACTCTAATCTCATCCTCATGGTTATCAGACTCCACCTTGTGATTCCTTGTAACACTTGCAAAAAAAAAATCCACCTAGTTCAAGATAAAACATCCTCACAAGATGACTTCCTTAATAATCTTGGTATTTGTAAACCATCCATGTACCATCCACTCCATAAGGTATGTTATCATCTCTGTAGAAACGTTCCAACTCACATCATCCTTTATCCTTGGTGTATGACATGCGTACTGTCCCATCTCTACCTCCTATAATAAGAGAAAATAAGCATTTGGCGGCCGTCCAAACACAAAGTTCTTCCCGTTCCAAGAGTAGAGATGATACACCCCACATTGCCAGTACACCTTCAAATCTAAGTTGAAACGTGCAACTTATGTCTCTACATCACAAAGTTACTGCCATAGAGAACTGGTCTCGAACATTTTTGGTCTAAACACAATCCTTGGTCATCACCTCTAGGTCTATAGGGTGCCAACACTTTTGGGGTCATCCCTCTTCCTTCATGCATCAGAGAGTGCCCTACTCATCTGCCCTTTGGGTCCCATGAGTTCATGAAGGTGATCAATCTCCTAACCCATGGCCCTCAAACAATGATAGTTGTTACCTCCCGACCCTATGGTCATGTGCAACTAGGGAATTAGGCAACTCCCACTTCCATCAGTCTTATCCCTACCTGACCCTAGGATAGACTTATGATTCTCTTATAGTACATGTTCAACTTAGAACCTTACCCAAGCATTCATCATCTCTCTTTCTGCATTCATGGGCTGACTTTCATCCTTTCACAGGGATCATGGTGACCTGGCTACCTTGGTCAGGCCCCATACTAGTTACCTCCATGGTAACACATCCACATGCACATAGAGATGTCTATCTATGGGTCTATAGGTTCATTCTCATGCCATGTACTCTTCACTTAGCTTCTCAAGATTCTATGAAATCTCTGTAGGTTACCTCAACACCAACAAAACTGGTATACACCCAACCAAAGGGTCCCTCTCCCAAGATGGGAGGAAACTACAACTCTTGACAACAAGGTCACAACCGTCCTTAGGGTTTACCTTCACATGAGCATGCCTATCCCAACAACTACTATAGCACAAGCAGACCACCTATTAAACCATGCTAGGTCGTACTTGTTCTCTATCCTCAACATTAAATCAACTTAGTTGTGAGGGATTCATCAAACATACCCTTAACTTAAGGGGTTTCTTTTACCTCTACACATGAGGAGTTCCCATGGTCGAAACTATAGAGACACAAATCTCATCATGAGCATCAGATACACTGCTTCCCCTCAAAGGCCTAGGAACCCTAGGTTCGCCTTTGGGTGTCCAACTGCATGCTCAAACTCTTAACCACAAATAAAGCATGTACATGGTATGTCATGTACTTCTGTGACGTCCCCGGATTTTGACTTCTCCAAACCCTATTGGGAATGAGAGGTCAGAATCCGAAAACATCATCCAATCATATCAGAGAGCGATGCGGAAGCAATATGCACATACATGAACATACAACCATAACATTCTCAACATTCAACATGCATAATTATACAACATGAATTATTACACAAGATTTACAATTACATATTGAATGAAAATTCTACAATCTAAGAACATGTACGCTAAACTAGGATCTACACAATAGGTACAACCTGAACAGTGCTCACTTCACATCTTTTATCCCACGCTATCTCTGAACCTCAAACATACGTGAAACTACGAATCAACACACAAGGTGTTGTGCACGTGGGTAGAAAGATACATACTAATATGCTTGCATAATTGAAATAATCTTGAGAAAGAAAGAGTAAAAGAAAACATTATTTAAAGCGATAATCAGGTAAACATTCCTTTTATTGCATTCACTTTGATGCGATTGTACTACACATACTTGCACTTGACTTACATCTAGTGTGGGCAATAGAATATCATCATACATCTAACATGGGCCAAGGAATCATACATCCATGTTAGGCAACAAACATCCACACCAAGCTATGTGCTCTAGTAGCTACAACCCATCATACTCATTTATGTTCTATTAGATTTGGCGAAGTATAACTCATACTAGTTCAACCAAGAAATCATATCCAAATACGAGCATTCAAGGTACATCATATCATTATGCATCCATGAAAACTAGTCATATACTTAATAAAAACCCACGTACCTGAGTTTAGAGATCCCTATTTACATTCTGGATCATCTACATATCTGGTCATCACCTGATTAATAACAAAATCATATACTAGCATCAGCTTCTGATCATCTTAACCCTAGTCGTGTTCATTTTAGGGTTTACTTAGGTCATTATGTTATTCTCATGATTACTTGTATTCTTACCTTATATTTACCTTACTGATGTCATTTTCCAGATTACAGTTCACTATCTGAATATTAGGTTCCATATCCTTTTTGTGCACATATTAACCCTAGTTTATATACATTATTCAATTTAGGGTTACAACCCATGTATTAAGGGTCATCTTCATATAACATGAATTCTATGAATATAACTGATCTCAAATTTATATATTATATTCCAGTTACATATATGATGGTTTTCTGTAAATCTCATCATTTATAGAGCATGTATGCATTTAATACATTATCTTTAGTATTATTAGCCCTAATTAGCCATATAAATCAAATTATATGGTTTCGTACATCAACATGACCATATATAACATCATGTACATTATAAACATGGTCATGGTCTTATTGACATTTTCCCATAATTTTATATCATCATATGATATTTATTACTCACGAAATAAGTATAAAGTATCTTACATTATATCGTAGTATTTTAAGAATCAAAAGTCTGATATTGAGGTTTCATATTGTTCTACTAATTTTTCTGAGAATAACGATACCTTGTTTGCATTTTTCTGATAATCGAGCTAATTACTGTGATTTAATGAAGATCATGGCATTTACTGAATTATTACCTTTTTCTGGAAAAATCGCGAGCCGTCAGATCCCTACTATGGCCATTGGATGGGCGACATGTAGCCCTCAAGGATGACTCCTTTTTTCCCATATGGGCCGACTAGTCTAAGATTGGCTCACTGGTTCGTTGCTGGACCGGGCGGCCCCCTTTCCTTCTGTCTCCTTCGACTGATCGCCCAACGCGATGTGTGGTCCGCTTCACGGGCATCACCTGCAGACGCCAGACCCAGGCGTCGTCGTGGTCTGGGTTCACGATGAAGAAGCGCACCGCGGTCCGGTATTCCCCTAGGATGGGGAAAAGCAGTAGGCGAACCACCGTAGCTTCAACAATGGTGGCTTACCGATGGAGACTGCTCCCTAACCCAGATGCTCATCGTGATTGAGGACAGAAAGAGGGAGAAGCACACGGTGGCTGGAACCTCGCCTTCCAAAGGAAACTCCACCTTGATCATCGATGAGCCTCACTGGAGTCGAGATTCCAAGGTCGTGGACCCTTCTCTAGACCCTCCACAAGTTTCTGAAATCTTGCCTCTTCCTCCACGAGCTCGAACCTCTACACCGATGGTGGTCCAGGCTGACGGCGGAGGAATAACCAGCTTGGGGGTTTCGATCTTATGGATCCTCTTGCTTCAGAAATAGGAAAATGGTCGCAGGTACTCTACGAGGTAGATGACATCGCCCAGATGTGGTGCAGCTGGTCAAAACTCCCCCAAAACACTCGAGCTCCACCATAGGTTGTAGGTTCGATGGCCATCACTGTCCCTTGCACTGAGAAATTAAGAGTGCTGTAGGTTGCGAAAGGGATCTTGATCACTTTTACTTGGTCAGTGCATAATGTAGTCGTGAAAAGAGCGAGGGACGAGGAGTCGATCTCTCTGGTTCTCACGGATGGAGATGGTGTTAGGGACATAGCTTGGTTCTCTCCCAATACGCCACCTCCCAACCTAAATCTGGGTTTGTTGTAGATCTCCACACTTCTCGGATCTGGGTAACTTTCTAGAGGAGTGTGAGAGGTATTCTAGAATAGATGATCAAGGCTGGGCGGATCGACATATTGCTCTGCAACTCTTCCCGCATTTGTCGGAGGTTGAAGATATTACCTAGCCGTCTGATCCTCCCTACTGGTGGCTGAGATTAGGCCACCTCAATAGGCTATGGGCGTGCCTAAGCAAAGGGAATTGGCTAGCGTGACATCAAAATGTCACAGATACTAAATCGTATCACTAAAAGATTAAAGTTCCACCACATATATTTCATTAATGTCCTCAACTTCAAATGCATACATCTTTTTATAGAAATCTTCAAACGTTCTCAAATTTTAAACATAGGCTTATAACATCATAGTGTATCTTCGAACAAAGTTTGAGTCACTAAAATCCATTAATTGGTCATGAAAACTAATTCTCCAAACAACCTTATAATAGGTGCATAAAACTTGAACTCAACGTAGGAAATAATAGCATCCTGATCAGATAAGTTCAACAATACTAGCTATGATGGTAACACCCTAAGGCTTATCAATTATATCGGGTATGAAAGCCCTAAAATCGGGGTCATCACATCCACCCCACCTTATTTGGAATTTCGTCCTCTAAATTCAACTAATCTCATCCTTAAGAGTCTATTGAGGAGTTCAACTTCATATACATCATCATTGCTTAGGTTCTAAGACCATCATAGTTATATGCACTCTAAGTTGTCAGCTTAGGGTCTAGCGATTCTTGGGTGTGTCCACCCCACCTTATATATATGTGGAAGCATCACTTAACCATAACATGACATTATGATATCTTAGAATTATATCACCCCTAAGGATACATGTTTTGTTCATACTTTTAAGGTCAAGAGGAATTCATTTTATGCCATGATATTCAGATCGTTCAAATCTAACATATTTAACATCTTACAATGATTTCAGCATAAGAGGAAATTTATCTTCATCCTTGATATTAGGATTTTTCTACTTAAGAAGGGCCTATGTAACATGCTTGACCATTAGGGTTTCACCCTATGGTGTGATATTCATACTCAACTTAGAAGCATACACTGAGAAAGATCAAAGTTACAAACTGTATTTCTGATCATATATCCTATGATCCAAAACTATCTTTATATCAAGTTCATGAGTTCAAATTTTTATGTCTTGCATGTATTATGGGAAGGGAAAAAGAGAATATACTAAGTTTATCCCATGATCTCAGCATCATATCTTTCATGTTTCATATGATGGGGAAGAGAATATTTTAAAGTCAAACTTATCATGATTTCAATCTTGGGTGCTACATGTATGATATAGGGGGGGATATAGAATAGGTCAAGCTTATATGAGTGACTCCTCATATATAAATCATCTATATAGCTCAAGTGAGGTTTCTATCATCATATATTAAGAAAGAGAAGAAGAAGGGAGAACATGTATTTTGAGTATCTTTTACACAGAGCATCATACTCTCATAACTAGGGTTCATATATTACCTCACTTGCAACTAATGATGATATTTACAAAATATGTCACTCCAGCTAGGACCTAACTCAGCCAAAGGACTGACTTTATCACATGGGTCATCTACCCATCCTTTTCTTTTACCCAATCTCACATATAGATTTGAATCATGCATAAGGACTCAACTCAACACTCAAGAGTAATCTAGTGTAGGGACTTTTTTTTAACACATATCTCATATATTGGAGGCTAGGTCCTATGACCTTCTCCCTGTGGGTCTTACTCTCTCTAGAGTTCACCACATATCTCACCCTACCACTAGACATCCTCCTTGTATAAGAGCTTGAGGCTCATGCACACTCATCTCTATCTTAACTTAGCTTATCTTAAGTAGGAAAAGGGAATGTACTTTCATCATCACGACTTAGCATAGATCCTCTAAGAGTGGATTCATCTCATATACAACTCAAATCTTAATAAGGAAACTTATACCATCATAGATCAAAGTTAGATAAGATTCCATATGCTTATTTCCTTTGTCTTTCTTTTGTCTATCTATCTATCACATAACCTTATGAGGCTCTAGACATCTAATCTAGATATATTCTCTCTTCTAGACTGATGTCACTCCCTTTCACTTAGATTGCATGAACACCCACTACTCTCCTGTGTGAGGGACACATTTTTATATTTACATATATTTAATAAAATATTATATAGTTTTTCTCTGAGAAAGAAGACATCAGAGAAATCTATCGAGGCTCGAGCTGATTGGAAAACAAAACCAAATCAGCAAAATCGAGTGTCCCACACACAGTAGATAGTCTAGTGTCATGTCACCTAGTGAAATAGTGAGAACATGGTGTAGACTAGTGTAGCTACCCAATACATATGAGCTCTATATGGAAAGGGTTTCACACACTTGTCTAAACCTAGTTCTCAAACATCTAGGTTCTAACCTAGAGGCTAAGTCAGACCTAGTTCCTATAGAACAACTTGCTATGTTTCTAGGGTTTAAAGTGAAAGGTGAGATTTAGGTTTAATGTTTCATGGTAAGCAATTGTTAGGTGTAGCTATTGTTCATGCTCTGATACCAACTGTGACATCCCTGAATTTTGACTTCTCCAAACCCTATTGGGAATGAGAGGTCAGAATCTGAAAACATCATCCAATCATATCAAAGAGCGATGCGGAAGCAATATGCGCATACATGAACATACAACCATAACATTCTCAACATTCAACATGCATAATTATACAACATGAATTATTACACAAGATTTACAATTACATATTGAATGAAAATTCTACAATCTAAGAACATGTACGCTAAACTAGGATCTACACAATAGGTACAACCTGAACAGTGCTCACTTCACATCTTTTATCCCACGCTATCTCTGAACCTAAAACATACGTGAAACTATGAATCAACACACAAGGTGTTGTGCACGTGGGTAGAAAGATACATACTAATATGCTTGCATAATTGAAATAATCTTGAGAAAGAAAGAGTAAAAGAAAACATTATTTAAAGCGATAATCAGGTAAACATTCCTTTTATTGCATTCACTTTGATGCGGTTGTACTACACATACTTGCACTTGACTTACATCTAGTGTGGGAAACAGAATATCATCATACATCTAACATGGGCCAAGGAATCATACATCCATGTTAGGCAACATACATCCACACCAGGCTATGTGCTCTAGTAGCTACAACCCATCATACTCATTTATGTTCTATTAGATTTGGCGAAGTATAACTCATACTAGTTCAACCAAGAAATCATATCCAAATACGAGCATTCAAGGTACATCATATCATTATGCATCTACGAAAACTAGTCATATACTTAATAAAAACCCACGTACCTGAGTTTAGAGATCCCTATTTACATTATGGATCATCTACATATCTGGTCATCACCTGATTAATAACAAAATCATATACTAGCATCAGATTCTGATCATCTTAACCCTAGTCGTGTTCATTTTAGGGTTTACTTAGGTCATTATGTTATTCTCATGATTACTTGTATTCTTACCTTATATTTATCTTACTGATGTCATTTTCCAGATTACAGTTCACTATCTGAATATTTGGTTCCATATCCTTTTTGTGCACATATTAACCCTAGTTTATATACATTATTCAATTTAGGGTTACAACCATGTATTAAGGGTCATCTTCATATAACATGAATTCTATGAATATAACTGATCTCAAATTTATATATTATATTCCAGTTATAGATATGATGGTTTTCTGTAAATCTCATCATTTATAGAGCATGTATGCATTTAATACATTATCTTTAGTGTTATTAGCCCTAATTAGCCATACAAATCAAATTATATGGTTTCGTACATCAACATGACCATATCTAACATCATATGCATTATAAACATGGTCATGGTCTTATTGACATTTTCCCATAATTTTATATCATCATATGATATTTATTACTCATGAAATAAGTATAAAGCATCTTACATTATATCGTAGTATTTTAAGAATCAAAAGTCTGATATTGAGGTTTCATATTGTTCTACTAATTTTTCTGAGAATAACGATACCTTGTTTGCATTTTTCTGATAATCGAGCTAATTACTGTGATTTAATGAAGATCAGGGCATTTACTGAATTATTACCTTTTTTTGGAAAAATCACGACCCGTCAGATCCCTACTATGGCCATTGGATGGGCGACATGTAGCCCTCAAGGATGACTCCTTTTTGCCCATATGGGCCGACTGGTCTAAGATTGGCTCACTGGTTCGTTGCTGGACCGGGCGGCCCCCTTTCCTTCTGTCTCCTTCGACTGATCGCCCAACGCGATGTGTGGTCCGCTTCACGGGCATCACCTGCAGACACAAGACCCAGGCGTCTTCGTGGTCTGGGTTCACGATGAAGAAGTGCACCGCGGTCCAGTCTTCCCCTAGGATGGGGAAAAGCAGTAGGCGAACCACTGTAGCTTCGACAATGGTGGCTTACCGATGGAGAGTGCTCCCTAACCCAGATGCTCATCGTGATTGAGGACAGAAAGAGGGAGAAGCACACGACGGCTGGAACCTCGCCGTCCAAAGGAAAATCCACCTCGATCATCGATGAGCCTCACTGGAGTCGAGATTCCAAGGTCGTGGACCCTTCTCTAGACCCTCCACAAGTTTCTGAAATCTTGCCTCTTCCTCCACGAGCTCGAACCTCTACACCGATGGTGGTCCAGGCTGATGACGGAGGAATAACCAGCTTGGGGGTTTCGATCTTATGGATCCTCTTACTTCAGAAATAGTACGAAAATGGTCGCAGGTACTCTACGAGGTAGATGACATCGCCCAGATGTGGTGCAGCTGGTCAAAACTCCCCCAAAACACTCGAGCTCCACCATAGGTTGCAGGTTTGATGGCCATCACTGTCCCTTGCACTGAGAAATTAAGAGTGCTGTAGGTTGTGGAAGGGATCTTGATCACTTTTACTTGGTCAGTGCATAATGTAGTCATGAAAAGAGTGAGGGACGAGGAGTCGATCTCTCTGGTTCTCATGGATGGAGATGGTGTTAGGGACATAGCTTGGTTCTCTCCCAATACGCCACCTCCCAACCTAAATCTGGGTTTGTTGTAGATCTCCACACTTCTCAGATCTGGGTAACTTGCTAGAGGAGTGTGAGAGGTATTCTAGAATAGATGATCAAGGCTGGGCGGATCGACATATTGCTCTGCAACTCTTCCCGCATTTGTCGGAGGTTGAAGATATTACCTAGCAGTCTGATCCTCCCTACTGGTGGCTGAGATCAGGCCACCTCAATAGGCTGTGGGCGTGCCTAAGTAAAGGGAATTGGCTAGCATGACATCAAAATGTCACATATACTAAATCGTATCACTAAAAGATTAAAGTTCCACCACATATATTTCATTAATGTCCTCAACTTCAAATGCATACATCTTTTTATAGAAATCTTCAAACGTTCTCAAATTTTAAACATAGACTTATAACATCATAGTGTATCTTCAAACAAAGTTTGAGTCACTAAAATCCATTAACTGGTCATGAAAACTAATTCTCCAAACAACCTTATAATAGGTGCATAAAACTTGAACTCAACGTAGGAAATAATAGCATCCTAATCAGATAAGTTCAACAACACTAGCTATGATGCTAACACCCTAAGGCTTATCAATTATATCGGGTATGAAAGCCCTAAAATCGGGGTCATCACAACTTCCATGATCCTTCTACTCGAGCAACACTCTGGAGTTGAGTCCTCCTCCAGGACAACCAACTAGGTATACAACCTCACCACTGGTTAGTTAAACCTCCTCAGGGTCTAAAGCACTCTTATCTCATCTAGCAGATGATCACTTATACCATAGGTACTAGAAGCATCATCCTATCTCTAGGGTTTGGTTCCTCTCAAGATAACCAAGACATCATCAGCCTTCGGGGTCAAACATAAGGCAACCACTATCATCCACTTAGGTCGCATCATCCTCAACTCCCCACTGTTTCTCACATCTCGGGGTTTTAGGCTTCCAACCTCCATGTTGGGGTCTGGCTTTCTCTCTCTAAAGCTAACTCCACATCCAGCCATACTACTAGAGGTCCTCTCTCCATGAAGGATCAAGCTCACAGGCATTCCTCTATGTGGGTGAAGCCTATGCTCAAACTTATGTTTTCTCATGATTACCCATAGCCCCTTATGCTTAACTCATAAGCCATCCATCCTATCCTTCTGGCCTCAGTTTTAACTTATTGCTCATACTACTGATGTACCCTGGGTGCAAGCTATATCCTACCTGCAACAACCCTTAAGGTTTCTATATGTTCTTTACTAACTTCATCATTGAAGGAGTTATCCTTTACTCCAACATGGTCCTTCCCAGGGTTAGGTATCTAAAGGTACTCAGTTATCAACTTCTCATGGCTCATACGGCATCCAAGGCATGTCTATCCAAACACCTGGTCTACCATGACATCTAACTCTTCATGTCATCTCTCTCTCTAACCTTCCCTTAGGGTTAGGGTTAACATCATTCTCAAAGGATGTACTAGGTCTCTACTTTTAATGGAGGTCTCTACCCCCAAGACTAACTCTCTCTACTCATCCTCCTGCCAAGGAGGTCTATCTTCAGGGGTCTCCTGAGGGCAATGACAACTCGTGTCATACGACCTAAGCATGTATCTATTCTTTAGTTTACGCTTACTCTATTAAGCTTATGTCCATGACATCTTATTTACATGCTTTTCATTAATTTGATGGAGGATTCCTTAGACCTTATTAATCTTACCCATACCTCAAGAGGGTGAGGAGAAGAGGGAAAACCCTAACCATTAAGGTCCTTAACAGATTTGTGATGAGAAGGGATGAATAAGATGAGAAAGTCCTAAAGGTATCTTATTTCGATTCATACCCTAAGACTTTGGCCAGGCAGTCACACAGATCCGGGAGTCCTCATATTCCGACTAGCGATGCGGAGGAAAATATTGCCAGCCCCCGGTCATGATCCTTTTCTAGACACCTCTGTCTTTCGGATAATCCTCTAATAACTCCCTTGGGTTCTATGGAGTTTGTAAAATTTAATAATTATTAATGGTTAAGTGAGGAACCTAAGCTCTGATACCAAATGTAACGACCCCGCCTCCCGATAACCCCCAAGACTGAGAGAGACCGGAAGGTCAGAGCAGTTAACCAATAACCTGGATCAAAGGTTCGACAAATAATCAATAACAATTACTAAATTCTACCAACTATACTGAAATATGGTAAAAATAAAAACTTTATCATACCTTTTAGAAATTAGGATTTCTAAACTTCTATCCAAGAAGATATTAATCTAACTAATCCTCCTGTGCACATTAATTCTCATTTAATTCCACATATGCCACTTTACTGATTGTTCTTTTCATTTGTACCTAAAACACCGACAAACAAAATGCCGGTCAACAAGAAGCTGGTATGTGGGGGGAAGCAATAATTGTGCAACTATATTAACAATGTAATCATTCAATTAATCATTTAATAACCAAGATTATGGTTTAAGCCATACTACTCAATCCTTACCTATCCCCTAACTTTGTGCTATCCCTGCAGTGGACTTGTATGCTACCTCTCTTATAGGTAGATTCTTACCCCCATGGTACTACCTTACAGGTAGCCAATACCTAGGGTAATAGAGTCTCATGGCACTGCCCGAAGGTAGCCCAATATCTAACTCAATGTGACTTGATGGACCTACCTCATTGGTAGCCATGTACTAAGTCATCCAATGACCTGATGGACCTACCTCATCGGTAGCCATGTACTAGGGCAACTATTAAGCCGCAGAGGGGACCATGATCTGAGCTAGTAGGCACATATCTTATGTGATAGTCATAGCCACATTATAGTTTGCATGAACTAAATTCATCCAACAGTTTATTTTAAGTCATCGATGAAAACTTCGGAAAACCTTGGAAAGCTAACTCGAGATATTCATAAGCGTAACCACATACATTCGATTGCAGATTTCAAGAAAGATTCAAGTATGCAGAGAAACCCAATCAAGAAAGCAATGAGGAATAGAAATCCTAAAATAAAAATACCAATTTCCTTTTATTAATATTTATCCAATTTCATCACATTACTTAGGATTTCAATTCCAATCTCAGGGTTTTTACCTCCATTATTAATATTATGATCTAATTTATCAAAACTACATAAAACCCTCAATTCCTTTCATTTTAAAATTCCCAACAGTTTTAAGATCATATCTTGGCAAATTACTCCCTTAATCCGAAATAACTTAGCTTTTATCTCCTTTACCCTAAATTAGGGGTTTTATTATAATTAACTTTATTTTATGAATTATAACTCTAAATTAGGTATCCTTGTATTCAAAACTGATGAACAACCTCTTTTTTTCATTAACAAAGTTAATCTTACCAAATTGACTCATTAATACACTTCTTATATTCAATTAGGGGTTCTCATCAATTTAAATACATTTTACTACCAATATAAGGTTCTTTTGCAAAACTAAGCATAACTAGGTTACCAAATTATTTTTATCAGATTCCTTGCATTTTTCTACACAACTTTCATATATAAAGTTTTGTCATACGAGATTACTAGTTATTTCCATTATTTTTGCAAGAATAATCCTTTTTCTGATTTATTTGATTAGAGAGGGATTTACCGAAAAATCCTCGGTCGCTCGATCTGTGGAGCGGTGGTCCGCTTCTTGGATCCAACGATCCCCATCGCACGCGCCTAACCAAAGCTACTCCTGCCCTGGAGCGTTAAATCTTGATTGAGACCACCGTGGTCCCTGATCCAACGATGACCTGATCGTCGTCCACCTCAAAACTGAGCAAGGTCCCACAGTCAATTCACCAATTGACCCTGAACTCCAGGCCACCTATGGAACAACTGAGAAGCCACAAAGCTCCTCCGGTGATGCCGGAACTTGTTGCCTCGATCAATTGCATGCTCCCGCTTGACCTTCACCACCAACATGTCGCCAGAGTGTCGCCGCTGACTTGTTGGTCATAGAGGGGGTGGGTCAGGTTAGATTCTACAATTGGAAACGTCATTCCACTCTACTTCGCACTCCGCAGTGATTGAACTAATAAAAAGGGATGCTGGTTCCCTCGATAACCCTCCCCTATATATAGGGTCGAGGTCAGGTTCGTTAGAATTGGGGATTTCCCAAAATGAAGATGAAACCTACTCAAACCAGGGATGATCCTTTGCGATTTCATCTCCTGAATCCAATGGGACTAGTAGAAAACGCCCACTCTCTCTGGATCTCAAGGAAATCAGAGAGGAAGAATCCTCTATTTCCTGCAAATTCCTAGTCCCAGTAGGACTAAGACGATGACCGATCGTCATTGGATTAAGATCCAACGGTCCATATTATCCGCGTTTGAATAAAAGGAAACAATTTTCAAAGAAATTCAAATTGTATTCCTATTTCAATGATAATCTTGAAAAACTCATAACTCTCAAATGGTAACTCCTTTCCTACTCAAATTTTGAGGGAAATGCAATTATATTTTTATCTTCCATCCTACAAAATTTGAAATTATTATCTCAAGTGTACGATCCCTTTTCTTAGTTTGCAATTTATCATTCAATTACTCATATTTTCCATGTCCTTTCTATTTCTTCTATCATTATTTTCCAATTCTGAGTTCCTTGAACCCCAAGGAGTCCATTAAACTCAAAATTATATTTTTGGGAATTATCCCTTAGCCTTTTGTTCTTACTTTATTTATTTTCTTATGTACTCCTTATCCAATTGAATTTCTTTTTCTTTTTCCTTCAATTGGGCTCAATGGCCAATAAGGCCCATTAAGAAAATATACAACACAAAATTCGTTCAAATCAACTCATCAAATCAATCATGGATTTTTATTTATCTTTAAATAGTGATTTATAATCTCATTACATATCTTGGAAAAATGGGGTTATAACAAGCGTCCTCCCTCCTCGGTCACTCGCCCCAAATCACCATCCCCTGCTACTTTGTGAGGGCACAATAAGTGTGGGCGACACCTTTCCTAACTGTGTAGACTCCTCCTGCTCCCAAAGCTTCCCCACACCGGTGAACCCTCCACCTCCTTTTCTAGACTCACAAGGGAGTCTGAACGAAGGAGAAAGGGGGACCCCAGACCGCCGGTCTAGAAGGACCATCCGGGTCCAAAAGCCTTTGAACTAGTCCAATAGCCCAGTTGAACCACTGATTGGACCAACAATCAAGTACCAAACCAACAAATCAGTGATTGAACCTGATCTGAGTCAGTGAGCCACATTGCCTATGTGGCTCAATCCTACCCATCTGATTGTGTAATCTGACAGTGCTCTCTTTTCCTAATTAAGGTAATTATATCTCTCTGACAAATAATCAATAAAATGGTCTGATCTTGTTTAAATCATAGAAAATACATCATAGATCAAAAAATTACGAACAAATAGTCAATTTTGATAAGAAAAATCCAAGGATTCGTTTAAAAATACTTGTGAAGCCTAATTCCAAACGATTCTCACCGATATATCTAAATATTGATCTCTTACTTATTTAATTTGTCAAATGACTCAATAATCATGAGTAATCTTTGGAAACTCTTAATTCCTGACTCTGAAGATTATTTTGGAACACAAAAAGCATAGTTGACTGAATAAGAATTTAAATCTGATCTTGTGACTTATCTACCCTAGAGTATGAATCATGCATCTTGAAATAAGGATTAACCTTAATATTATAATGATGGATCTAAATCCTATGAAACCCTTGAACATTTGACCTAATACTTGATCTCTAATCTTATTCATGATATCAATTGAAACTTGATCTAATATTGAATATCAATGATGCTAATTCATCATGATGACCTAAAGACTTGACAATGACTTGGATAATGATCATAATAATTATGGTTAACACATATGTTCCTAGAATACCTAGGATGGCCATTCACACTTGAAATATTCTTGACACTTGAATAGTTGTGAACATCTTGAAATTGTTGATCACAAGTGGATGACCAAACCCTAAGGTTGAAATAAGAAAATTTTAACCCTAATCTCAAACATTGAAACATGATCTTCTAAACATCATCATCTTTACCCTTGATCCAATATTTTTGATCTAGGATATGACTCGAAGGGTTGACCTATTGAGATCTATACTCTAAATCTTCAGTGAAAGTTAAACTATTATATCTCCTCCTTGATTGTATTGAAGATACTTTTATGTATCTCTTGATTGTATACTTTGCTATATACTTGGTTAGCTAATGTTACCTATTGATTAGTCTTCCATTTTTCCTATATTATATTTTGAGAAAAACATGAAAACATAAATGACATTACCCATTATGACTACTCATATATTGATGTTGATAATGTTGATATTGAGTAGAAGTGACCTCCTCATTCAGAGGGTGGAACTTGTACCTGTCAAATGATCTCAAATCTTATACATTTCAATTGACCTCCTACCTCAAATGGAGAGAAGGAGCCTGGTAACCTCCCCCATCTCGTTGGGGTAATGGATCCACATAAAATATATAAGCATTCTTCTGGAATTAGCATAATGGGGACTCATAATGAAAATTGAATTGTTTGAAATAAACATCTTGTCGAATAAATATTGGTTTTGGAAGATCACTTGTATACTTCTTGAATATAAGTCCTACCAACTGTACTATTTTTCTATAAACTATTTTACTTGTTTTTAATAGCGTACAGTGCAATTGCATTGATTGTGTCAATATTTTCTTGATTTATGAAAAAAATAGAACATTGACTAGATCGCTTCCGCACTTGATATACTCTGATGACAAGGATAAATTGGCAAAATCTTCTTTTTGGGTTAGTTTGTTCTTTAAATTTCTTATTTTATCAGTTGTTATTTCTTATTGTATATGCCAGTGTGTGAGATCCTTTTGGACCACTCAGAGATGGGCGCTTCAATCCTTTTACCACTATCTAGGCGGTGGGATTGGGATTGGGGTAAGAATGGTTTTGTGACACGATATGTGTCCATCCAGTGACACATCGTGTGATCTCATTAGTAACTTACCCACCCTATTATAGACACATTATGAACTCATAATGCATGTCATGTTAAATGGTTTCAAGCCTGATCTTTATAGTGACTATTGAGGTGCACAATATACATCATCCAGTGCGCAAAGTGCACTCTCACGTAAGTGAAAAATTATAAAGATAAAGAGAGAGGTTATGTAGAGGTATCCTTCATTTTGTTTGATCTATAACTTGGGTGAAATGAGACGAGGATGACTAGAAGGTGAATCTATTCCAGAAGAGGGTGAAAGGAAGAAGAAGGAGAATCTATAAGTAGATTTCTCTCTTTGTCTCTCTCTAAGCATTGGAAACTTCAAGTGCATTGCTTATCTATCATCCATCATCATGGAGTAGTTTTCTTTGTATCTAAATCCTAACTGACACCTATTGGTCATGTGATTAATAACTAATTTTGATATAATGAATTTCCTTCTTATTTCTCTAATTAATGTTAGAATTATTAGCCAAGTTTTCTATGTACCTGAATCCTAATATTGAGAGAGTTATAAATTTAGTGGAGGATTTTTAAAGTTGTAATTCCTATATCATGATGGTGAATACGAATATCTACATGCTAAGTCTCCTTGTATAAAGTAGTGAAGGTGGATTTATGATGTTCTATAGAGCGATCTAAGGGAACTCAATATCTTGTGCTATAATTATTAGTTGAGAGACTGTAATATAGCCACCTAGGGGGGGCGAGGGAGTAGCTCAAGTGGTGCAGCGCGACAATCCCCAATTAAGGGACCCAAGTTTGACTCTAGGAAAAAACCCTCGGGGTGCAATAAAGGCCCCACGTTACTGAGCGCGCCGCGGTCCCCCCAAGTACACAGCTGGTTCTAGGGTTTACCCTTGGCTAGGTGGAGTCCAATAGTGGCCAATCCTGGGAGGGGTTCCTCATTAAAAAAAAAAATATAGCCACCTAGGAAGCCAGTAGGTAAAAATAATTATTCATAATGTAGCGTGAGATGTAGACAAGAAGAAATAAAATATGTTTTCTATGGTTGTTCATCACATGATTCCAAGATTTTTAGACACTGACGTAGGAGACATCTCTATTTTTCCCCGAGGGATCTTTATAATTATAGCTTTCAATTTGCCTCTAATCATCAAATTAAGCGTTTGTTTTAATTGATCTTGAATGCGAATTTTTGAAAATCTTAGTTTAATTTAGGACTTGATCAAACCTAATCAACTTCTTTTGTTTTAATTGAGTGATTTATTGGAACTATTTTGTGTTGAATTTACATTCTCTTCATGTGGACGCAACCTTAATTATGCTACTATTGACTCATCCTATTATTGGCTGTATGAGTGTAATTAAAGTTTCTATTACTGATAGCGTGTACACTTTCATGAGGCGACATTAGTTTTTAGTGCCATTTTTGGGAATCCAATCTCTTTTTCTAATACAACCTTGAATCCTTTTAGTTGATTTTATGATACCATAGGACTAACCTCCTATAATAGTTTAGTTCTTATGTTTCATACCAATTTCTTTTTGTTCAACAAGATTCATGCATGGTTCATATTTGATCTAGTTGAATTTTTTCGGCAAATATCCTAGTCGATCCCAAGGTTGTATTAATCACTAGGCAACAATGAGCAAAAAGGAAAGTAAAACAAAGACAAATAATCTACCATTTCTCCAACAACCATGCATGGAAATCAAGAAGAAATTGCTTGACTACCCCTCCCCACATTTGGTGATAGTGAGACTAGTTGTGGATGTCACTTTCTTCAAATTATAGCCGAGTCTAACATGCATCACGTAGTAGAACCAACTTTCAGGATTGAGCAATGAAGATCCAAATATTCATACATAAAACCTCCTCAATCTATGTGACACCATGAAAATCAATAGGATGAAATATGATGGTCTACATTTCTATCTCCCCCCCCAACACACTACGAGCTTAGGACAAGCAATGGATGCATGGCATGGATAAAGGGTCTATCCAGATTTGCAATGCCTTATTAAAAACTTTCTTGTCAATTTTTCTACCCACCAAGACCCATGTGATCCTAAGGATCTTAAATTTTGAGCAACAACTTGGAGAAAAATATTTAATGTTTGGGAGATGTACAAATAGATTCTTTGATGATGTCCACACTATAATATTCTAGAGTGGACACAACTCAAAATCTTTTATGAAGATCTATCCCACAACACAACCTCAACCATTCATGTAGTTGGCAGAAGGATTATTTTAACTAAGAATGCAAGTGAAGGCAAGAAATGGATGGAATTTATATCCATGAACCAATTTACTTGAGGCATGAACTAGGAAGAAATAATGAAACGTCAGCCATTTTTGATCTCAACAGAAAGATGGACAATCTCACTAAGAAAATCAACGTCATTATTGTCAATCGTGTGCATCAGGTGATGGTGTGTGACTTTTGTAATGGTTCACATCGTGATTTGGATTACAATGCTTCTCTAACATGTTATAGTGAGGAGTAGGATGATTTTGTGGGGTAGCACCCAAGGAATAACACATTCTCAAAAACCTACAACTTAGGATAAATAAACCACCTAAAGTTCAATGAGAAGGATCATGATCAACATCAACAATGCCAAGACAACACTAGTGACAATCCAAAAAGAATGAATGGCCTTCTTTCTAAGTTCATGAATGAAGCTTCTACAGTTATGCAAAATCAAGCATCATCAATCAATGGGATTGGAGCACCAAATGTGATAGTTACCTTCAACCATTGGTAGACTCTAGAGAAATAAAGGAGCAATTACATCCACACTAAGGTGAATCCCAAAGATCTTGTAAATCCGAACAAAGTCAACTACTTGAACCAAGTTGACAGGGGGTAAAAAAGAATCAAAGCATGAAAGTGATACTGGCACATGTGTTTACCATGCTATTTCTTAAGCACATTGATACCCTATATGATAATATGAGGGAAGATAAAATAGATGAAAAGGAGGAGAAAACTGTAGGCCCACATGTGCCACCCCATTTCAGGAACAAGACATTGGATCCAACTGCACAAACATTCATGTCACCACCCACAAAGAGGAGATGGAAAATATGATTACTCCAAATACTTCTATCCAAAGGAGTTAGGATGATGAAGGAGGGAAGGATAAACTTCAAGGCATGGTTGTTGCACTCGATGTATGTACATTAGCATTAGCTATGCTTCCTCCCAAGTAGTAGGAGATGATATCTTTCTACCTCTCGGGTGATATACGTAATATGAATTTTTCTACTTTGTTGTTTGATCAAGGGGATACCTTTAATGTTAGTTCATCAATTGTGTCTACTCAGCAGGGTTTAAATGCACCCAAGTAATTAAAAAATAATTCTTATATGGCAAACCGTTCTAGGACAAGTTTGGTGGTCATGGTGGAAATTTGTTGATCAGAGTTGACTGTTGACTTGTGTCAATGGACTTTGTTATTGTCAAACACAAAGGTGGACCCCATGAGACACTATATTAAGATATCCATTCTTAGAGAGTGTAACATACCAAAACATAGAACTTAATATTATTCCAGGGTTAGAAAGTTAGAAACTGTAACACCCCGATTTTCATACCACATGAGCGGAAGCATTTTTTTTGGGTGTCATAGACATGATTATCATTGCAATGAAAGTAAATAAAACACTTTGCATAACTTTAAAACTGATTCATACATAGTTTTTATCAACAGAAAACTACATCATGTTAAACCATAAAATCTAATCTAATTAACAACACAACTAGACATAATAATAAAAAAGGAATGTCAAAACTCTAGACCGTCTAGGCAAATGGCACCCCACTAGGTTGAGCTTGAAATATTCTAGTCCTTTACTTATTCTTTTGATCCTCATCTGCTCCAAATCCTACGGACATTGCATCCCCAACCATGCATTAGGAAAAATAGTCATTAGAGTAAGTGGCATGAGTATTCTAAAATATACATTGCTAAAGAACTGAAATATTACAAAAGATTCTTGAAAATCATAAATTTGATACGAACATTAAACTCTGATTAAATATAGAAATATATTATCTCTCATTTCTTAAACTCTTATTTTCTACTCTATATTTTCTATAGACCTATACTCTAGGTCTCATGGCCTACACCAAAGTGTCTGGATCATAAATATCTTATCTGAATTCCTCTCATCACACTCGTGGATGAGATTACAAACATGCTCTAATCTTAAGTATCTTTTACTTACAATTTTTTATCTGTTTGTGGACACCATTATACAATAAGTCCTCCTCTATTGACACTAAAGTGTCCTCTATGGTGCAATGCACCCTCTGTTGGCATAAATGCCCTCTGTTGATACCAAAATGTCCTCAATGGTGCAACACACCCTCTGTTGGCATAAATGCCCTATGTGACACCCGCAGTGTCAGGCACAATGCGTCCTCTGAATCATCTCGGGACTCTCTAGTGAGGACTTATTATATAATGTATTATGTGAAGGTTTTGAATTAATTATCTTAAGTCTAGTTTTACTAAACTGTGAATATGAACTTATCTGAAACTGAGTGCTGAACATGTATTGAATCTTGAATCTGAATCTGAATCTGAATCTCTGCTCTTAAATTTAGAATTGAATCGATTACTGAAATGTGAATATGTATCAAAAATTACTATGTAATTGAGATTGGGTCTACAACCCTTATCATGTATCTTTATTGAATATCTGACTACTCAGACACTGAGTAATTTAAGTCTGAATCTAAATCTGATATACTCATTACCTGGGTAAGCTTTATTCTGAGACCCAAATTTGGTAAAATTACTTCATTTCTACCAATTATATGATAAGTGACTCTAATATCTTAGGAGAAAGGATATGAAATTACTATAGAAATACTAAGTATACCAAGTAGCTTAAGTCAAGGTTATGAAAATAGCGTAAGTTTAAAGTATCTAAAAACATGGATTCTGGAAAGATAATTTAACCTTTATAAAATTTGATTTTACCCTGAATCTTAATGTTTACATATGAGCTTACATTTTACAACTTAAACTTTAAGATAGGAATATAATAAAATCTTATCTTGAAACCTAATCATATCTCAATGCAATTCATATTATCACCATAACTCAAATTGGCAATACATTCAGATCCCAAAAGTACATTTATCTTGAAAATTGGACCTTGTCTTAATATTTTCAAACTCATATTCTTACATTGTACTTGATTTTTAGATATTATTCATTCTAAGGTATCTATTTATTAGATCTCTATATACATATGAAATCTTAATGACATGTTTCTAATTGAAATCTTGATAGAGTGTTATATCTACAAATATGAGAAATTCTACTAGCCTAATTATACTTTAAAGCTCCATAAAAGTATCCCAAATCATCATCTAAGTATGGCTATCTCAACTTGAAGCTTTATTCCTCAATTTCAATCATTTCTAAGAAATCTTATAGAGACATGACTCTTTAACTCTCTCATGGACCTAGTACATGAGTCACAACCATTTTGAGCAAGATATCTCTATTTGAGATTTTTGAGCACATGAGCTTATGTAATCATAGAAGTATGAGGAATATCTTACTTGTATACCTTTACATTAAAAATCTTAGAACATTGAACCACATAAACCATGAAAGTTTAATGTAAACATACTGAGCTTAAAATATGAATACTCATGGGCATGAACCACTTACCTCTTGTACTGAGGGTATCTATACAAAACTCCTGATTCCAAGTTCCATAACTTTTATAACCTGGATATCATTGTAGTTCAATTAGTCCAAGTATATGCTCCCTCTTTCTATTTCTAAATCTCAAAGCCCCATTCTCCTAACTTTATATACCAACTTAGGGTTCTTATAGACTAAACATAACCTTAATCTAAAATCACCATAAAATATTGGCATTGAAATTTAAATAAAAACTCTTATTGTATAATTACTATAATATTTAGACTCAAATAAGACATAAATCATCTTATGCACTGATATATAAGTATATACCTCATATACCAAGAGTAAATTCTAAACATACTCTCATATACTACTCTTACTGACTTATTTATAAAATCAGATGAAAATATAATTATGATAATTTTCCCTACTAAATAGACACATAATTTACATGTTGTCTCACAAATAATCATGAATCGACTTACATAATGGCCACTTAGGCCCAAAATCATATATTGATGTAAATATACATGAAACTCTAGAAAAACATCACAAACAGTAAGACCAATTAATATTAAAGTTTAGGTAGAAATCTCTGATCGGTTCATTGTGAAACATTTGGTGAAATACCCATAATGCCCTTATTATAGTTTACAATAAAAATATTAATAAAAATCAAAGTCAAAATGATCATGCTTCATAATAGTGTTTAACATATGAAAATACCCATTCTGCAAAAGTTCCATGAATTTCTAAATTCGTTTTCTATTTTTAATTGACAAAACATCAAAATCATATAGTTTTGAGTACCCTACATATAATAAATAACAGATATCAAAATCATAATCTAGAAGTATTTTTAAATGATAGTACTCATCGTGAGCTTTCTGTAGGTATCATGGTTGATAAAATCTAAGCTCTAGATCCCAAGATATGAATTTTAAAAGAACTACTTTATCAAAATGATGCTAACCGGTCAAGATTGATCTGATGGATGAGAGGAATAAGCATCTAGCTTCCAGATCTGGGCGAAGTCTTCTTTACCCGATGAAAAAGTGAGTTTCTCCCCTATTTCTTCCGCAAGAATAGGGCACCATGTCTGGTGGTTATGATGGTGAAGAAGCTCGTGTCTTTGGTTGGCGATGAACCCGACAGAGGCTGACCTAGCCGTCGATCCTCCTCCCCTTCATCTTCGTCGATCCTATGCTACCTTGATGGCCGCCAAACAAAGCCTCATCTGAACCCTAGAAATGTCATCGTCGAACTCCTCTTCAACATCTCCTCTCTCTCCCTCCCTCTCAATTCACGTCAAAGCCCTAGTATAGGATGCAACCGACCCTTGTTTGCAAGGATAGAAGGTCTTTATATCACCAAAACCTAGATCTGGGTGAGGAAGACCCCATCTTCTCAGACCCCTGTTCAGGCTCTATTCTACCCGAGTGCTGACTCTCAGTCTGTGTTGGGCTAGAGCCCCGCTCCTTTTTTTTTCTCTTTTACAAAAAGTCCAATTTCTAGAAATATTCCTATAGCCCATTCCATGACTCTATTTGATGTTACATTTTAACGTTATCTACATATTATCAGTATCTTATCTTGGGCAAAATATTACATCAAAACTAATCTCTTAACCACCACATACTTGTCTTTTTAGTAAATAATACATAATTACTATTTTAATTCCTTTGGACACTAGATATATGACAATTATCTAAAATATCTTCAATAACCTCATATTTCAATTATACATCCACTTAAAATATTTTGAGTACTTATTATGATTTGTGTGTATTAGATTTCTAATTTTATACCCCAAGGACCTATGTGTAAACTCTAATTGATCCGATTGGACTTCAATTTGGTACTAGGGCCAATGGCCCATTCCTTAGTCTTTAAAGAGGTTCATAATTTTAATCATAGTCCCAAATATGGAATTAGAGCTTGGGCTAACATAATTCCTCAATTGAATTTTCCTCATGACACATTTAATCATGTTACATTTCCTTTCTTAATATGAAGACCTAGACTAGGTCTAGGTTTAAAACCATTTAATAAGAGTCATCATAATTTCTTCATTATTCTACTTTGGTTCTCATATCATCAAATTTAATTATCTGAGCCTCTAGGTAAATCAAAATTTTATTATGATATATTAGGTCAACATTAATTAACTTCCTTAATAATGAGGCCGAAGTTGGTCTAGATCTCAAACTAGTAACTCAAGTCATCATATTATATATATTCGTCACATTATTGATTACATGAATAGTTCATGTATATTTATCTACACAAACTAGAATCATACGCTTAAAACATTATGTGTGTATTGGTTGATCAAATGACTTGTGTTACAAATTTTGTAAACTTAATTACATACCTAGCCATGTTAGGTTCATTAGGTCCCCTGGCATACACTTACTAGAAAACTCCAACTTAAAGGCTTACATTAGCTATGAAATTGAGGATGTTACATAAACCTTAGACTTTGAGGTTTAGCCATACAAGGATATGAGTATGCTCTTTAGTGATCTGAAATATGTTAATGTATGCATAAATCACATTAAAATGCAGAATATAAATTAATATTACCTAATACCTTCACATTAATCATAAAATAAATGAAAGCTACATAAAATATGTACATAAAAGACAAGGTGTCCATAATTGAGAATAATGAGTTATAATTCCACAAAATATGAAATCAATAAACTTATGTGAGATAATGTTAGAATATATTCGTTCTAGATCATTCCTTTGCCTTATGGTGCAAGGAAGAAAAAAGGGAATCAATAATAATGCTTAAAACATGTTAAAGATATATTGGATTATTAATGATAGAAATAATAGAAATAATGGATAATGGGTTAAAAGGAAAACTTATTGGTTAAGAATAACCTCATATTCATTTTCTTGGGATATGATTTGGCTTGGAGGCCAAGTTTCACCAATTTAGGATAATAATAACCATATCTTTTTTATTTAGAAAAGAAAAGGGTGTTTTTCCTTAAAAATATTAAATATGCCTTTGGGTGAAATTCCACTCAATTTGGATAAAGTTTGATTAAAAGGTGAAGCAGGAGAAAGAAAGTGTGTAGAACCTTCAAAATATTAAATAAGTATAGAAATAACTCCAACATGTAAAATGGATGGAAAATTCATATCCAACACATTAAATATGACTTATCGATGAATTTTCATAAAATTTGGGCAATCCCATCACCATTAATGGAGGAAAGAGAAAATAAATTTTGAATTATTTAACCCATTAAAATTCTCAAAAGGCAAAATTAATTTCATATTTGGATTTTACACCTCCAAATCAGCCAGTGTGTCATTTTTTTATTAAATTTGAAAATTGTTTAATCCCTCAAAAGAGGAGAGGGAAAAAGGAATATATATATATATGCACACTTTTGTCAAATTTGATTAGGATTGCTATTCAATCTGTCACGCTGATTTTAATTGAATTAATATTTGCACGTTTGATTTGGGCCATTAAATTTCTGGTTGGATGGCCGCCGACTCATCCTCTACCTCGCAACCAAAGAGGAAAACATGCTTCATTTTAAGCGATCTTAAAAAAATAGATTTCTCTCTGTGAGATCGATCTTTCCCCAAAGTTTCTTCTCATATGAGTTCGTTGAGATGTTCCACAAACAATGACTCTTCACACAAGGACTATTTATTTAGATCCAAGAAATGCCCAAAACTAGTCTTAATGCTTCTCACGACCAACGTGGATAAACCCTAACTCTTTTCCCCACCTATAAATAGGGGCATGTACACCTCTGCCGTCCCATGTGCTTTCAAACCCTCGCTTTGATTTTGCTAGAAACCACTCTATACCCCACCCTGGAGTGAATTTTTGTATCATCTTTGTGACGACGACACCTTCGAACAAATTGGTGACACAGGTGAGTTCAGAATCCTCTACACTTCCTTTCTGTATCATATTTCTGCAAAATTATTAAGTCTTGAGGTTTTGCCCAATCTAGCTCACGCCAAGCAGCTGTCCTATACACTGTAATGGTGGACGTGTCAAAGGGGATGAATCCCCTGTAGAAATTGTCATCTTTGCCCTTCGCTTCACTTCATTTGTTTGTTTTTCCCTTAGGGGTAAATCAGTCTTTTCGCTGTTTCACTTTCTTTTTCCAGAGTAAGTATCTTGCTTACTTGTGCGTGGGGCCGGTCGAGTTGGCAAGCCCTGATTGGGCTAACTCAGACTGCGTGACCCACTCCCTCTCTCTCTCTTTGTTTCTCCCAAACATACGATGGTGTGGCTTTTTCTCTTTTTCCTATTGGCCGATTTTCAAAAATTGATAACTAATTATTTACTGATAAAAAATATGTGGAAAAATAGTCGTTGGATTTATAAAAATATAAGCTTTCTAATAATATTAGTTTTGTCACCTGAATTTATTATTTTAAAGAGGTGATTTTAATGGATTAATCAAAACAATTAATAACTTGTAAAATTTATAAGTAAATATATAAAAGTAAAAAAAGTATAATAAAATATGTTTTAAACTCAAGAAAATATAACCTAAAACATGGAATGGTTTTTATAACATAATTCATTAATAATAAAAAGGTGATTTTCAGGATTTGAATAATTAATGTAGTTCTAACCCTAATTTCACATATATGATATTAGGTGCTTTGGAAACCTAGATTTAGATCTAGAAGAAATCTTGTTTTATTAATACTCTATGAGAGATATGTTTGCATCTTCTATTCTTCTTTATTGAGCAATAACCTAAATTGTCTTTCTCTTGGTCCTATGGACAATAGCCTATACACATTGCTCTTAACTTTTGAAAATCATGGTTCTTGTGAACAATCTTATGTGTGGTGATCTTGGATATTCTATTGACTCTTTTCCTTATGCCTCGGTGCATGTTTGACTTATTTGTTATATGCCCACTTTGAGGTGGTTATGTTGTGATTAATTTGTAAAATCTGACTATACCTTTTTACTTGCCTCCTTATTAAGCATGTTGTGTGACTCAATAGCCCTAGAGTAATATAATTTGCATTGGTTTTGGGTTATGTGCCCTTATTATTATTATGGGATGGAAATTATGTGCCCCATACCTGTGTTTCAAATTTATGAGGTTTGGTCCAATATTTTATATAAATTAGGAGTTTGGTTATGTGCCAATCTCTATCAGGTTCAAGTTTATGAGGCTTGGCCGCCTTTGTTGTTTATGTTGTTCTAGTGCTATGTTTATCTCACCTACATGTAGGTTTTTATGAGTTTTATGCCCTAAAAACATTATGAGTGCTTTTGTGGCACCACTTTTATTATTGACTTTTATGGCAAGTATTCCTTTTATCATATGTTTGTGATTCTTTCCTTTTATGCCCATTTGGGTAGTTCTTACCTTTTGCATAGGAAGCCTTCTATACTTGATGTGCCTCTTTCCTAAAATATATTTCTCAATTTCTTTTTAGAATGCTCATACCAGCTTTTTGTTATATCCTCTTTTCTTTTCCTTTTGTGGGGTACACTTCCAACCCCAGGTGTTGGACAAGGAGAAGGAAACCTAGGAGGACCTGGACCTCAACAAGTGTAGCTGACTTTGTGGGAGACTTTGCTTGAAGTTGTTAGGTGATCCTAAGTTAGTCCTAATTATGTAGTTAGTTTTCCTTTATGTCACCCTGCGTGGTGGAAATTTAGTATGATAAGATGCTTTATAATAGTTAGATACATCTTTTGATTCCACTGCTACTTTGTGTTATGATAAAATCATGTTAAATAAATTTGGTTTCATCCCTTTCAAGATTTTTTTTGTGGATGTGCCTTTTTATTTTTAGTAGGGAGTGGATCCCTACGTGACCCCACTCCTTACAGCATGGTATGAGAGCCTATAGATGTGAGCTATCTAACTATTTCAAACTTGCCTCCCTTAGGATGTTTACCTTTTTCCATAGGTTCCTTATACCTAGTACCTTGCCTTGTGTAGGCAAACCCTAATGGTGAGAGATAACTCGACGGTTGACAACCAATATGGTTACTGTAACATCACTGACCTGGGTTATGCTTTAAACCTAGGTGTTTTGTTTAAGAAAGATAATTATATGCTTGATATTATCTTTGGAAAAGTAATTAAGGCTCAAGAGGAACTTATATTTCAATTTTAGTCCTTTTTGAATGACGTTGAAATAATGTTTTTCTTGTGTTGGACTAAAGTGCAAATTACCCAAGTTGAGGGGTTAAATTGCAAATTTTACATGATAAGATGTTCCTCATGTGTTGAAGCATCATGAGAATGGAAATTATGCAGAGGTATGGCTAGTGAAAGCCTGAGTACCAAGAAAGAACTGAGAAAGCAATGTTTGTGCATTAAAACCTAGTTTTGGTGTAATGTGCAATTTACCCAAAACTTAGGGTTCAATATGCAAATTACCTCTTCCAGAGAGTCCCTAATGTTTCTTGGCATCATGTATATCAAATAAAATGAGAGGGGCATCTCATTTGTACCTCTTTGAAGGAGAGAGAATCTTGATATTAAAATAATCAAGATTTAAGCATAATTGAAACCCTAATTCAATTTAATGCAAAAAAAATAATATTAAATGGATTGCCCTTCAACCAAAATTGTATAGGTTGAAATCCACATATATGGACGTCCTTTTTCCTTGCAAAGGCAATGGAAATATCTACGTGAGTGGATAACCCACTCACATTAAGAAAATAAAAAGAAATATCCACTAACTTATGGATATTATTATTATAAGGGTTAAGGTGCTTAATTTGCTTTTCTTTATATCATGGATAATTGAGAGGAATAATAGGCAAAGGATATATCCTCATAAACAAGGAAGGGAAGGGGGAAAGTGTCAAGGAAATGGAGGAGATAATCCCTACTTTCTCTCTCTTAAATGAATTTTCAATAAAATTCATATATATGCACCTTTATCCATGAGTTGAAAGGGTAATTTCGATGCCACTTTCACTTCTTGCTTGCAAAACGATCAAGGGAGATTAGGAGCAATAGGAGGACGACCCCCAACCTGTTGGTAAGCTTCTTGACCTTCTTTCACCTTGATTTCATGGTGGAAATCACAAATCAATGCTTAATTTCTTCTTTTCTTCACTCAATCTTCAATTCTAGCCAATCCTTTTCACTCAAAAGCTTGAGGATAAGCCTTAGGATAGTTGAATAAGATTCATACACCATTGTTGATGTGAATCTAAAATCTTTGAAGCTCATTTGAAGGCGGTTTATATAACTTGAACCCTTATTCATTGTTATTGAATTCAATTCCTCAATTCAATATGTTCAATTGTTCTTCTTGAAATTTCTTTGATTAATTGATGAAACTAGCATGGAAATGGTAGTAGAATTCGAGGGGTTGAAGCTTGATGATTATGAAATCATCATAAGCACACACCTCAAAAGAAAATTGGGTGCAAATGATTTCAACAATATGGTCCAATCGGTTTCACCAAACCATTTGGTGACCAAACGGTTTGCAAACTGTTTGGAGTGGTTGACCGAATGGAGGGGATTGACCATTTGAGGGAGGTTGCTGATGTGCTGAATAATGATCTAATATATTTAATTGATTTATTTCTAAAGGTTCCATGATTGGATAAACTACCAATTGCAAACCCTAATCGGATTGAAGCATTTAAACCCTAATTGATTTGATTCAATTTCATGTTGGTTGAGTAAACGGTTTCATCAAACCGTTTGGTGCTCAAATGGTTTTCAAACCATTTGAGGATCAAGGGTTGACCGTTTGAGAAAGGTTGACCATTTTTAGTAAATGGTTTCAAAACCGTTTGATAGGGTTGACCGTTTGATAAAGGTTGACCGTTTGAGATAAAACAGTTTCAAACCATTTGAGAAGGGAAAGGTCTTCAAGACCGTTTGAAAGGAAACAATTTCAAACCATTTGAGAAGGGAAAGGTCTTCAAGACCGTTTGAAAGGAAACAGTTTCAAAACCTTTTAAGGGGCTAAGGGCCAAGATCGTTTGAAGGTCTAACCTCAAGACCGTTTGAGGGTGTGACCTCAAGACCGTTTGAAGGTCATAATCAAAACCGAATGGAGGTCTAAAGTGATCAAATTATTTGGAGATTTAAGATGATAATTAATCCATTGATCCAATGATGATTATCAATGTTAGGTACAAAGGTTGAAACCCTAAAGTACCTAGATGATTAGTATCTTTAGATTAATTGACCCTAAAAAGTTATGAAAGCAATGTCTTAGTACACTATGTCAATCATAGTTGTATATACTTGATGGAAGGGTTGATGTAACCTAATCAAGTTGAGAGGATGATAGAAAGGAATTCATACATGAGTATTAATCATGTGGTGATCAGGGTATGATCCTTAGTGAAGAGATCATGAAAGCCCTAATTGAGAAGGTTAATGAACCCTAACCATAATTCAGGGCAATTATGAGTGAAACCCTAATCTAGGTTAATAGTGAAACCCTAATTGAGGATGATGACATGAGTAATCCTAAGTTAGGGTTATGTGATGTAAAACCCTAATTTAGATGAATAGTAAACCCTAATTTTAGGTAATTGAATATGAAACCCTAATTGGGATGAATAGTAAACCCTAATTGTGGGATATTGAATGTAAACCCTAATCTAGGGTGATATTATGTGGAACCCTAATTTAGGGTGATGTTATGTAAAACCCTGGTATATTAATGTGATGTGGAACTCAAATCTAGTATGATGATATGTAATTCTATATGAAACCCTAATCTTGGGCAATATGGTGATAAACCATAACCCTGATCTGGGAAATGGGATGAGTATCCCCAATTGACATGAAATGGGAAACCCTAACCCTAGTGAGGGAATAGTGGTGTTACCCTTGAATAGTGATGCTATATTTGTTTTGCATGGTGTTGATATGAAATTGATGTAACTGTTATCTTCTGTACTAACCGTGCATGTATCATGAGATGATGAACATAGCCAGGTATGAGCTATGATGTTTTATTTATTAAAAATTGTTATTGGGCCTTATGTGCCATAATATGCCTTGTTGCCTAGTAAGAGGTAATAAGAGAATTAATGGGCCTTAAGTGCCATGAGAGATGCTTGTGTAACAAGTATCATGTTTACCTTGGTCAGATGACCTGAAGGTGATAGTTACCTAAAAAAGTGGTAACAATGCTTAGTGATGAGTTAAGGGTTTGAATACCCAGAACCATATGATTATGGCATTGAGTTTGTGAAGGGATGAGTATTCCCAGTATTGAAATGAGGGACTGAGATCCCAATGTCCTATAAAGACTGAGAAGTAACTGATGAAAAATAGTACATGTTTCTTTGTAGCATTTGTCCTAATAAGTTATGTTTGAAAACTTAACTGATGCTAAAAGAATATGATAATGTACTTAATTAATCAAGTGAAATCTTTTCATGTAGTGCTCTGACCATAGATCCATCATCATCGGTAGCTGGTGATGGTGAAACATGTTTTCCTACGGGATATCCTAGAGTTCGCATATTTTTGAATATGTGGGGGTCGATGGGCAAAAATATCTGTACTTCCTAATGGGGGAATTGATGGAAGGTAAACATTAAACCTCTCAATCCTTCATTATATGTTCCAGGATGGATGTATCAAAAATGTCCTGATGTTGTTAATTCCAGATTGATGGAGGTAAACACGAAATCTCTCGTTTGTGAAGAGAGTGCATCCACCGCTGTAGCTCTATAGCGAAGATTCCACTATACCCTGGCAAGCTATGTAGTAGAGACACAAGATGTCCTGCATGTGATCTCGCATTGAACGAGTTGTGGGAGGTCATGGAAGCCAACTCTTCCATTGACTTTGTATGGTATCGATTTTGACTTCGCAATGGTCAGTTGGAGAATGAGCGGTATACCTCATCTCCTCAGAGCTTATGTATGTTTGTAAAATGTAATCATTCGTGTAGTGTATTTGCATAAGATTGAAATACGAGAACCACTGGTTGATGTTATCTTGCTTAGCATGTCCTTGATACATAAATGTTACTTATGTTATTTAATTCCATATTTAATAAGAGACATGCTGCCTTATCAAGTTAGAGCTGAAATACTTGAATAGGAATGTTGCCCTAATCTGCATAGATACTGATTTATCTGCTATTGAAATATATGATTCCACTGTTCAGTTTATTTCTATTAAACTGCAATAATAATGTTTTCAGCAGAGAGTTATATCTCTCGCTGGGGCAATTTATAAATGGTCTCACCCCGTGGGATCCAACATTTTTAAGTAGACGCCGAGAAAGAGGTAGGAACCCTACAGCTGAGGAAGAGCAGCAACAACAACAGGGATAACAATAATCCTTCAGGTGGAAATACTGGCTGTCAAGCTTTGTGTATAAAGTCCTATGTGTCGTCTCTGTACTCTTAGGTCCTAGGACTTAGTGGATGTATTTTTATAATCGATCTGAGATTTTGGGTTTGAATGCCTCGAGGATTTTGTTACTTATGCTTTTTAGCAAAGCAATGATGTATATATATATATTCCTCAAGAAGATATAGTACATTGAATGTACTTAGTGAACAAATGTGTAAATATAATACTGCGGTTCTTGTTTAAAGAGTTTTCTTGAGAATGGATCTCTTTGTAAATGGTTTTAATTTTTAGTGATTTTCAGTAATCCGCTGTTAGTGATCGCTTCCGCATAAGTAAATCTTGTTTTTATAAGTTGGATGCCACATGTTAAGTGGTATCAGAGCTCTAGGTTCACTGAGTCTACAGAGACATAGGATTAAGGTTGTTGAGTCAGTTCTAGTATCTTCCAGTTTATTTGATAAGTGTCTTCTGCTCATATAGGAGAAGAAGAACTTAAAGATGTATGGATCACATGATGAACATGCCGCTGAGAGCAGCGTTGCTGCACCAGGAGGAGGTGTAAGGGATCAGAATAGGGAGGAGCCTGTACCTGAACAACCCCAGTTCAATCAAGCTGATATAGGGAACCCAGCCTTCCAATCCATGTTTGGACATTTTATGGCAGCCATGACTCATATGACAGATAGAATGCCACTACCTGCACCAAGGGCACCAGCCCACAATGAAAGACAGGGAGCTGGCAAGACCTTTAAATGACTTTGGAGGGTAGGAGCCATAGAGTATGCTGGTACAACTGACCCAACAGATGCCGATTTATGGTTAATTGAGCTGGAGAAAGCCTTAAGAATCCTTATGATTCCTGAAGATTAGAAGGTGAGACATGCTGTCTACCTATTGAAAGGGAGTGCTGGTCATTGGTGGACCATCGAGGAAGGCAAAAGACCCAATGTTAAAGTCGGATGGGATGAATTCTGACGTGAATTTGTTGCTAGATACTTTCCCAAGATGTATCTAGATAAGAAGATCTCTCAATTTGAGAGGTTGAGGCAAGGACAGATGAACATTAGCGAATATGAAGCTAGGTTCATGGAGTTTTTGCGATTCCGTCTGCATATGGCATCTACAGATGAGGAGAGGATTCAACATTTCGAGAAAGGGCTGAACATTGAATTGACCACTTCGGTGTCTGCTTTAGAGAATAGGGAGATGTTGGCTACTTTTGTGGAGTCCGTGAGACAGATAGAGAGGTCTGTGATCGAGAAGCGGCAGACCAGTGGTAAGAAAGAGTACACACAGTTTCAGGGACAACGGTATGAGAGCTTTAAGAAGCTGAGGTTCTCTACACCACCACCACCAAGGTTTCATACCTCGACGCAGTGGATGTCAAGTAGGGGTAGGGGCCGTAGTTTTCCTCCAAGTAAAGCCCCAGTACAACATCAACATCAGTGACAGGACCACCCAGGCAGAGTTTGGGAAGCTACAACTGCTTCCAGTGTGGGAGGTCAGGACACTTCATGAGAGATTGTCCTGAGAAAGTCAGAACCGTAACTCAACCCTAGAGGCAGAGTCAGCAAGGCTCACATAGGAGACAACTTTCTAGTGGTGCTAGAGGACGTGGACAAGCGTCACAAGCTGGATACACCCAACAATCGAGCACAGGGTCAACAACAAGCAACGACTAGATTCTATGCTATGAATCAGCCCGAAGCAGTAGTCAACCCTTGGGTTGTGACATGTCAGATGGAACTATTTTATTCTGATATGTCTTCATCCTGCTTCGTATCTGTGTTAATTGATCCATGTGCTACACATTCCTTTATTACTCGAGAAGTTATTCATGATTGCAACATGATTATCAGTCATAGAGAAGATAATTTGATGATAGAAACCCCTTTGCTGGGATCTGCAGTGTTGTGGGAGGTGTGCTCTCCCTGCAATCTTTCCTTTTCTGATCATCACATTCAGGTGGATCTTATACCACTTGAAATGCACGGGTTTGATATAATTCTAGGGATGGACACCTTAGAGAAGTATAAGGTTGTTTTGGATTGTGGTTCCAAACAGGCTGTGTTCACAAACAATAGTGACACATGGATCTTTCAGGGAGACTGAAAGATTCTTCCGACTTGTCTTGTGTCAGCTATGGTAGCTGAGAAGTTGACAAGACAGGGATGCTTTGCATTCTTGGCACATGTGGTAGATACCACAATGGAGAGCCCTCATCCTTATGAGGTTCTAATAGTTAGGGAGTTTGAGGATGTATTTCCTGAAGAACTTCTAGGTGTTCCTCCGCCCCGAGAGATTGATTTCAAGATTAATCTAATCCCAGGCATACAACCAATAGAACAAATGCCATATAGAATGGCACCTGCTAAAATGGCGGAACTCAAGAAACAACTGCAGGAGTTGCTTGAGAAGGGTTTTATCCGACCAAGCACTTCGCCCTGGGGTGCTCCAATTCTTTTTGTTAAGAAGAGAGATGGGTCTATGCATTTATGCATCAACTATAGGCAGTTGAATAAAGTAACCATAAAGAACAAGTATCCTCTGCCAAGGATTGATGACTTGTTTGATCAGTTGCGTGGTGCAACTATCTTTTCTAAGATAGATCTGAGGTCGGGATACCATCAGTTGCGTATTAAGGAGAGTGACATACTTAAGTCTTCCTTTAGGACAAGGTTTGGTCACTATGAGTTCATAGTTATGTCATTTGGACTAACTAATGCACCAGCTGCATTCATGGAACTCATGAATAGAATCTTCCAACCATTTCTTGATCAGTGTGTAGTAGTCTTCATAGATGATATTTTGATATATAGTAGAGATGCTCAACAACATGAGCAGCACCTCCGTCAGGCTTTGACTTTGCTAAGAGAGCATATGCTATATGCTAAGTTTAGCAAATGCGAATTCTGGTTACCAGAAGTTTCTTTTCTAGGTCACGTAATATCTGCCTCAGGTATTCATGTTGATCCTAAGAAGGTAGAATCTGTCCTACAATGGGAACAACCAAATACACCAACGGAGATACGCAGTTTCCTTGGGTTGGTAGGCTATTATAGGAGGTTCATTAAGAACTTCATCTCTATAGCTTTACCCCTAACCAAGTTGACAAGGAAGGAGATTCCTTTTGTCTAGAATGACAAGTGTCAACATTCTTTCCAGTTGCTAAAAGAAAGGTTAACAAGTGCACCTGTGCTGGTGTTACCCGAGCAAGGGAAGGGGTACATAATTTTCTGTGATGCATCTAAGAATGGCTTAGGATGTGTGTTGATGCAGGATAATCATGTGATTTCTTTTGCCTCTCGACAGCTTAAGAAACATGAGGAGAATTATCCAACACATGATCTAGAGCTAGCTGCTGTGGTCCATGCTTTGAAGATATGGAGACATTATCTATATGGAGAAACATTCCAGATTTTCACAGACCAAAAGAACCTAAAATATATCTTCTCACAGTATGATCTGAACATGAGGCAACACAGCTGGATGGAATTAATCAAGGACTACGACTGTACAATTGATTATCATCCAGGGAAAGCCAATGTAGTGGCTGATGCTTTAAGTAGAAAATCATCCTCACCAGACTTAGGTAAAGCACAGTTTGAAAAACCACTAGAGGGGGGTGAATAGGGTTTTATGGATATTTTAAAATAATTCAACCAAAGCAAGAAACCACAAAGAGATTAGACAAGGGGACAAGGATTTAGAGTGGTTCCAACCTTAGCAAATACCAAGGCAGTTAATCCACTACCCGGTTGCTTACCCAACCGAGATTTTGAAAGTATTTCATTTTATTACCTCGCAAGGACGTTACATAAAATTACAACACTTTCACCAAACCCTTCGGGTAGCCTTCACCTAGAAGTAGTCTCACCAACCTCGAAGCAGCCTTCCTTGAAGTAACCTCAAGCTCCCCCTTGAAGTGGCCTTCCTCTTGAAGTAGCTTCCCATTGAGACAACCTTCTTGAAGTAGTCCAAAGTCTACCTTCTCCATCGAGAAGACCCTTCTCCACCTGAGAAGTCAAACCCTCTCCAATCCGCAGCCTCCAACCCTAGGAGTAGCAAGGAGAGTACAAAGGATATAAAAGAACAAGAAGGAAAAATAGAAATTACAATACCGTTGTAGCACAAGGCTTGATTTCCTATATCAAGCGTTTTGATCTCCTAACCAATGTATATGGAAGTGTTGGTATAGTGGGTAGGAGATGCTAGCTTATAGGACACGAAATTGGAGCAATGGGAATGAATAGCCAATGTTGGAATTGCTCTATTGCTCACAAGAATGAATAGCCAATTGCAAGTATTTTTCTCAAGTGTAGCACAAGTGTGTTTTGGGTGTCCTAAGGCTTGTCCTATTTATAGGAATGGCCTATGAATGCTTAAGGACGTTCTAGACACTTTCTAGGGGGTTCTAAGTGCTCAACTAGCCGTTAGGTATCCATTAGTTGCTTTAACAACGACTAGTTAATTAAATCTGAAAAGTGCAGACAGAGACATTCTCGGTCGAGTAATTGTCGATCGAGATCCCAGTCGGTCGAGGTCTTTGTCGACCGAGGGACAGTCTGGAGCGAGTGTATGTAATGTTCTGATCCAACTCCCAATTACCTTGTCTGCTGTGTCTAACGGCTACCTGGGTCATTCTCGGTCGAAGAGTTTGTCGACTGAGAGTGTCTTGGTCGAGAAGTTTTTCGACCGAGAATGACTCTGTTTCAATGTTTTAAACTAAGTACTAAGTGTGTGTATGAGTGTGCAGTTGTGACACTATTGTGGGGGATGACCTATCTAAGTATTGTGAATGGCTAGGGAAGATCTAACACTTGATTTACATGATGTCTAAGTACTTGTACATTATATATCTTGTACACATGTTTACATTTGATTACAATCATGAAATTAAGGCATTTTGAAGCATATAGATCTTCCAAAGGTTTGTCATCCACCTTGTTCCTGCAACACTCAAGTAGCACGTTAGATCCACAAGAATGAAATGTTTGTCATCATTAAAACAAAGGGAAAATAATAATGTCCAATTTAGCCAACAATCTCCCACTTTTTGAAGATGACAAACATTTCCTAAATATAAAATGAGGAAATATAAAACATATGAGTTTCATACCTGAAGGTTACCTTTTGTAGCCATTCTCTTATTTGCAAGTGTGTGCTGGCTTGAGATTTATGAAACTCATTTTACTTTATGTTTTTGATTTTATATTATTTCTCCCCCTTTGTCATTTCAAAAAGATATCCAAGATAAACATTTAGTATGACTTTTATTTCTCCCCCTTAAATTTATGCTATGCTCCCCCTAACTATGATATTCAGTTTTTAAAAGCAGGGATTAATATAAATGTAAACCTTTTGTTGCTGAATTTAGCCACAATTTGTTTCTCAATCATTGGAAAGGAATTTAAGCCTTGAAATGATATGAGATCATTTTAGATCCATGGAATATGTATTTTGATTTCTCATCCATTTTACAAAGGATGTTAAGCCCTGAAAATGACATGAGAATCCTTTAAGCTTATAGTAGAATACATGTATGCATCTCTAACCAAATACTCGGGATGTTAAGCCCTAATTTGTTTAGAGAATTCCATTAAGAACAAGATATATGTCATATTCATGAATATTGTAGATTTCTTTGTTTTCATAACCAAAACTACTTTTAAGGATACTAAGGTCATAACAAGCTTCAAATGATGTTTACAAAGTTTTGTAAGCTTCTTAATCTTATAATCAAGATAGTTTGTGTGAGCTCCCCCTTAATCTTATAGTCAAGATAATTTAAGGATTCTAAGGTCACAATCAATATTAGATCATAATAAGTTGACCTTTTATGAGAGTTATGCACTAAAATTATGTTTTCAATATGATAAACACATTTTGAATCAAGATATTAAGATTAAGTGTAGTAAAATGATGTACAAATAAGCATTTTGTCAAGCTTATTTTAGGTCGACCTTGACTTTGACCTAAGCGCCCCTTGGTCAAACTTGATTTCAACCAAGAGGCAATTTTTGTAGATTTCCAATTTGAACACTTATATGTGAAGTATAATTTCTGCAGATTTTCAATTTGAAATGCATTTGTGCCATGAAGTTTTACTATTTATGCAAAATGACATCTTTGTATGAGTTGAATCACAATGATAAAAAAACAATATCCATTCATGGTTTGTATCTATGGATCAAAAATTATTTTAGACAAACCAATGAAACATAATGATCATGGCACAATGATTATGATGAAATAGTAGAAGTATATCCACAATACAATGATCAAGAAAGAAACATATACATACGATGATTATGATCATTTATTTCAATACACATGGTTCCTATATAGATATACCAGGAATACTTAGTAAAAAAAACCATGTGGATTATGATAAAACAATAATTTCCTTGATTAAACCAACATAGTTCATAATTTTTCAGTTTTAAGCCAAACCATGTAGAGGATAAACCAAAATAATCTCATTTATTGTTCATGGATTTTCAAATTTAAGACAAACCATGTAAATGAACATGCTTGATAATCTTTGTCAATCAATGAAGAAGGTTTGTTCAATATCACTTTTGTAATATGTTTAAGAATTTCATATTCATAAGGTTATACCTTCTTTCAATAATTCATGATTCAAAAGATCAATATGTTTTGATTTTAAGACGGTCTCTAAGATTCACTCTTGATTTGCATATTAAATCAATCATTAATAACAAATTGATAGCAAACTAGATTAATTAAAATAGGTTCAGTAGAACTTGGTTCGGTCGAATTTGTTTGTCGACCAAATTTATCTCGGTCGACATTTTTCTCGACCGAGAATGCTGCTATTTGTACAGGTTTTATCAAATTTGTTGCAAACTTCAAAACAGTAACCTGCTCGATCGACTAATTTTCGACCGACAGTGTTCTCGATCGAACAGTTTCTCGACTGAGAATGTTTCTGTACTATTTTTTAGTAATTGTTTACAAGTAAATCATAGGTCATTTTCAATTCAATTATGCGATTTGAAAACTCAGTTTAGTTGAGATAAAACATAAGAATATCAAAGTAACATTTAGATCAAATCTCAACTAATCATATTCAAATCTTTATGTTTTATGACCCTAATTAAGACAAATTTTCAAAGACGTGTCTCTGCAGATTTGTTTAAAATGTATACTTTCAAGTTAGAAATTTTAATTACTTGAATCAATTTGTTATCTAATTATGTTAAGTTGAGATAGACATAGAGGTATACAACTTAGAGTCTTTGGTCATATCTCAACTTAATTTTGTTCATTTAGTTTGGGGGTTTTGGAACCCATACTAACTCAACATCCTTTTTCTTGTAAGGACATGAGAAAGAATATTGTCCAAGACGCAAACAATAATGGCAACATATAGAATCAACCTCATATCTCTTTCTATGATTTTTTTCTAGGTTGTTCTTGGGTACATATGTATATTTGCCTCTAGATACATACATAGATTGATTCTCTAGCACTTGTGTCTTTCTCCAACTAGGTTTTTGGTAAGATTTTCCTTTAGGCTTATAACCCAGTCCTCTTCTTCCAATTTGACGATAAGAATCATTTAAGATTTTATCAAGGATATCATTGTTACTCAAACTACTAACTTCTTGTTGCAGCTTAAAAATCTCATCCATTCTCTTCTTGATATCTAACTTTGCTTGATCTAGATTAGATAATAAAGAATCTCTTTCTTTCACAATAATATCATAATCTAGATGTGTACACAACACATGTTGTTTTTGAAGATCATTTACTTGAGTTTGCAAGTTTAACTTTTCTAGGGAAAGAAGATTGCAATTTGCTTCTACAGATTTCAGCTTAATATCATGATCTTCAATAACCTTTTTGAGATCTTCATTTTCAGATGTGAGAGCAAGACGTTTAGCATGTAACTCATCATTTTCTTTATTAGATTTATGTAATTTCTTCTTGCACTCAATATACTTATTGTGTGTCTCTTCAAGACTAGTAATTAGCTCTTCTTTATGTAAATAAAAAAGGCTTACCTCTTCTTCTTCTTCTTCTTCTTCACTTATTGTAGCAATAAGGCATTCTTTATGCACATCTTCCTTCTGTGACCTCCATGGACAGCTAGGTGTAGTGTGCCTTGTTCCTAAGCACCAATTGCAACTTGTTGAAGATTGGTCCATGCTTTTCCTTTGCTTGCGGTTGTAGACACCACCACCCTTCATTCTTCAAGACTCGATTAGAGATCCTTGAAGCCTGCTCTGATACCAAATAAAAAACCACTAGAGGGGGGTGAATAGAGTTTTATGGATATTTTAAAATAATTCAACCAAAGCAAGAAACCACAAAGAGATTGGACAAGGGGACAAGGATTTAGAGTGGTTCCAACCTTAGCAAATACTAAGGCAGTCAATCCACTACCTGGTTGCTTACCCAACCAGGATTTTGAAAGTATTTAATTTTATTACCTCGCAAGGATGTTACATAAAATTACAACACTTTCACCAAACCCTTCAGACAGCCTTCACCTAGAAGTAGTCTCACCAACCTCGAAGCAGCCTTCCTTGAAGTAACCTCAAGCTCCTCCTTGAAGTGGCCTTCCTCTTGAAGTAGCTTCCCGTTGAGACAACCTTCTTGAAGTAGTCCAAAGTCAACCTTCTCCACCGAGAAGACCCTTCCCCACCTGAGAAGTCAAACCCTCTCCAATCCGCAGCCCCCAACCCTAGGAGTAGCAAGGAGAGTACAAAGGATATAAAAGAACAAGAAGGAAAAATAGAAATTACAATACCGTTGTAGCATAAGGCTTGATTTCCTATATCAAGTGTTTTGATCTCCTAACCAATGTATATGGAAGTGTTGGTATAGTGGGTAGGAGATGCTAGCTTATAGGACACGAAATTGGAGCAATGGGAATGAATAGCCAATGTTAGAATTGCTCTATTGCTCACAAGAATGAATAGCCAATTGCAAGTATTTTGCTCAAGTGTAACACACGTGTATTTTGGGTGTCCTAAGGCTTATCCTATTTATAGGAATGGCCTATGAATGCTTAAGGACGTTCTAGACACTTTCTAGGGGGTTCTAAGTGCTCAACTAGCCATTAGGTATCCATTAGTTGCTTTAACAATGACTAGTTAATTAATTCTGAAAAGTACATACAGAGACATTCTCGGTCGAGGAATTGTCGACCGAGATCCCAGTCGGTCGAGGTCTTTGTCGATCGAGGGACTGTCTGGAGCAAGTGTATGTAACGTTCTGATCCAACTCCCAACTACTTTGTTTGCTGTGTCTAACGCCTACCTGGGTCATTCTCAATCGAAGACTTTGTCGACCGAGAGTGTCTCGGTCGAGAAGTTTGTCAACCGAGAATGACTCTATTTCAATGTTTTAAACTAAGTACTAAGTGTGTGTATGAGTGTGCAATTGTGACACTATTGTCAGGGATGACCTATCTAAGTATTGTGAATGGCTAGGGACGATCTAACACTTGATTTACATGATGTCTAAGTACTTGTACATTATATATCTTGTACAAGTGTTTACATTTGATTACAATCATGAAATTAAGGCATTTTGAAGCATATAGATCTTCCAAAGGTTTGCCATCCACCTTGTTCCTGCAACACTCTAGTAGCACGTTAGATCCACAAGAATGAAATGTTTGTCATCATCAAAACAAAGGGAAAATAATAATGTCCAATTTAGCCAACACAGTTAAACTCTTTAGTGTGCTTTAAAAGAGATATGCTTATCTCCTTGAGGCAAGACAATATACAGCTTAAAGTATCGTTGTTATCCAAACTGTTAGTTGAAATGCAAGTGAAACCTACTCTGAGACAGCAGATTAAAGAAGCACAACAAGCGGATACTGTGATTCAACAAATTAAGTCAGAGTATGGTAGTGAGAAACAAGATGGTTTTCATGATTCAGATGATCAAGTAGTTTGTTACCATGGTAGGATGGTAGTACCTGATGTCGATGACTTAAGAAAGTTAGTTATGGAAGAAGCTCATTCTTCAATGTATACTATGCATCCAAGGAGCACCAAGATGTATCATAACTTAAAAGATATATATATTAGTGGCCTAGATTGAAGAAAGATGTAGCTGAGTTTGTAATGCGGTGTCCGGTGTGTCAGCAGGATAAAGTTGAACATCAAAAGCCGTCAAGAACATTGCGACCTCTGCCTATACTGTAGTGGAAATGGGATCATGTAACCATGGATTTTTTGGTTGGTTTGCCAAGAACGACCAAAAGTCATGATTCCATATGGGTGATAGTTGATAGGTTGACAAAGACATCACATTTCCTTCATGTCAAAACAACCTACACTGTTGAGAATCTTGCACTGATATATATAGATGAGATAGTGCATTTGCACGGGGTTACAACTCCTATTGTTTCTGATAGAGGTCCCCAGTTCATGAGTCGTTTTTGGGAGTGACTTCATAAAGCTTTGGGTACGCAATTAAGGTTTAACACAACCTTTTATCCTCAGACATACGGACAATTTGATAGGACCATACAAACCTTGGAGGACTTGCTTAGAGCATGTGTTGTTCAGTTTGTAGGAAGTTGGGATCTACACCTGAGCTTGATAGAATTTGCTTATAATAATAGCTATCAACACAGTATTGAGATGGCACCATATGAGGCATTATATGGTAGACGTTGTAGATCTCATTTATGTTGGTATGAAATAGGAGAATATCAATTTTTGGGTCCTGAGATAGTACATCAAACAACTGAGAAGATTAAAGTAACACAACAACAGTTAAAAGCTGCTCAAGATAGGCAAAAATCTTATGCTAAAAAGTGTCGTAGACCTGAGAATTCCATGTTGGAGACATAGTATGCACCTTGGAAAGGTATCCTGAGATTTGGAAAGAAGGACAAGTTAGCTCCTAGATTTATGGGGCCTTATCCAATCATTGAGAGGATGGGAAAGGTAGCCTATAAGCTGGAGTTGCCACCTAAGCTGCATAGATTGCACCCAGTGTTCCATATCTCCATGTTGAGGAAGTGTCATCCTGACACAGAGTTAGTTCTGCAACCTGTGGAAGTAGAACTAAATGATGATATATCATATGTTGAAGGACCTGTGATGATCCTTGATAAAAGAATTAAAAAGCTGAAAAAGAAAGACATTTGTCTTGTAAAAGTTCTCTGGCATCACCATGGCATTGAAGAAGTTATGTGGGAACTAGAGAAATTGATGAGGAGAAAGTACCCTTCTCTTTTCTCTTGATGATTTCGGGGACAAAATCCTTGTAAGGGGTGGATAATTTGTAACATCCCTGACCTGGGTTATGCTTTGAACCTCAATGTTTTGTTTAAGAAAGATAATTATATGCTTGATATTATCTTTGGAAAAGTAATTAAGGCTCAAGAGGAACTTATATTTCAATTTTAGTCTTTTTTGAATGACATTGAAATAATGTTTTGCTTGTGTTGGACTAAAGTGCAAATTACTCAAGTTGAGGGGTTAAATTGCAAATGTTACATGATAAGATGATCCTCATGTGTTGAAGCATCATGAGAATGAAAATGATGTAGAGGTATGGCTAGTGAAAGGATGAGTACCAAGAAAGAACTGACAAATCAATGTTTGTGCATTAAAACCTAGTTTTGGTGTAATGTGCAATTTACCCAAAACTTAGGGTTCAATATGCAAATTACCTCTTCCAGAGAGTCCCTAATGTTTCTTGGAATCATTTAGAGCAAATAAAATGAGAGGGGTATCTCATTTGTACCTCTTTGAAGGAGAGAGAATCTTGATATTAAAATAATCAAGATTTAAGCATAATTGAAACCCTAATTCAATTTAATGCAAAAAAATAAATATATTAAATGGATTGCCCTTCAACCAAAATTTTAGAGGTTGAAATCCACATATATGGAAGTACTTGTGCCTTGCAAAGGAAATGGAAATATCTACGTGAGTGGAGAACTCACTCACATTAAGAAAATAAAAAGAAATATCCACTAACTTATGGATATTATTATTATAAGGGTTAAGGTGCTTAATATACTTTTCTTTAAATCATAGATAATTGAGACGAATAAGAGGAAAAGGAGATAGCCTCATAACAAAGGAAGGGAAGGGGGCAAGTGGCAAGGAAATGGAGGAGATAATCCCTACTTTCTCTTTCTTAAATGAATTTTCAATAAAATTCATATATATGCTCCTTTATCCATGAGTTGAAAGGGTAATTTCGAAGCCACTTTCACTTCTTGCTTGCAAAACGATCAAGGGATATTAGGAGAAATAGGGTGACGACCCCTAACCTGTTGGTAAGCTTCTTGACCTTCTTTCACCTTGATTTCATGGTGGAAATCACAAATCAATTATCCATACTTTTTATTCAAACTTATAGATTGTGAAAACTACAAATCACAAATCAATGCTTGATTTCTTCTTTTCTTCACTCAATCTTTAATTCTAGCCAATCCTTTTCACTCAAAAGCTTGAGGATACGCCTTGGGATAGTTGAAGAAGCTTCATCCACCATTGTTGACATCAAGCTCCAAGCTTTGAAGCTCATTTGAAGGCAGGTTATATAACTTGAACCCTTATTCATTGTTATTGAATTCAATTCCTCAATTCAATATGTTCAATTGTTCTTCTTGAAATTTCTTTGATTAATTGATGAAATTACCATGGAAATGGCAGTAGAATTCGAGGGGTTGAAGCTTGATGATGATGACATCATCATAAGCACACACCTCAAACAAAAATTAGGTGCAAACAGTTTCAACAATATGGTCCAATCAGTTTCACCAAACCGTTTGGTGACCAAACAGTTTGCAAACCATTTGGAGGTTTGGGTTCCAAACCGTTTGGAGTGGTTGACCCAATGGAGGGGGTTGACCATTTGAGGGAGGTTGCTGATGTGTTGAATAATGATGTAATAGATTTAATTGTTTGATTTCTAAAGGTTCCATGATTGGATAAACTACCAATTGCAAATCCTAATCGGATTGAAGCATTTAAACCCTAATTGATTTGATTCAATTTCATGTTGGTTGAGTAAACAATTTCATCAAACCGTTTGGTGCTCAAACGGTTTTCAAACCGTTTGAGGATTAAGGGTTGATCGTTTGAGAAAGGTTGACCGTTTGTAGGAAACGGTTTCAAAACCGTTTGATAGGGTTGACCGTTTGGTAAAGGTTGATCGTTTGAGATAAAACGGTTTCAAACCATTTGAGAAGGGAAAGGTCTTCAAGATCGTTTGAAAGGAAACGATTTCAAATCGTTTGAGAAGGGAAAGGTCTTCAAGACCATTTGAAAGGAAACAATTTCAAAACCGTTTAAGGGGCTAAGGGCCAAGACCATTTGAAGGTCTAACCTCAAGACCGTTTGAGGGTGTGACCTCAAGACCGTTTGAAGGTCATAATCAAAACCGAATGAGGTCTAAAGTGATCAAATCATTTGTATATTTAAGATGATAATTAATCCATTGACCCAATGATGATTATCAATGTTAGGTACAAAGGCTGAAACCCTAAAGTACCTAGATGATTAGTACCTTTAGATGAATTAACCCTAAAAGGTTATGAAAGCAATGTCTTAGTACACTATGTCAATCATAGTTGTATATACTTGATTGAAGGGTTGATGTAACCTAATCAAGTTGAGAGAATTATAGAAAGGAATTCATACATGAGTATTAATCATGTGGTGATCAGGGTATGATCCTTAGTGAAGAGATCATGAAAGCCCTAATCGAGAAGGTTAATGAACCCTAACCATAATTCAGGGCAATTCTGAGTGAAACCCTAATCTATGTTAATAGTGAAACCCTAATTGAGGATTATGACATGAGTAATCCTAAGTTAGGGTTATGAGATGTAAAACCCTAATTTAGATGAATAGTAAACCCTAATTATGGGTAATTGAATATGAAACCCTAATTGGGATGAATAGTAAATCATAATTGTGGGATATTGAATGTAAACCCTAATCTAGGGTGATATTATGTGGAACCCTAATTTAGGGTGATGTTATGTAAAACCCTGGTATATTAATGTGATGTGGAACTCAAATCCAGGATGATGCTATGTAATGCTATATGAAACCCTAATCTTGGGCAATATGGTGATAAACCATAACCCAAATCTGGGAAATGGGATGAGTATCTCCAATTGACCTGAAATGGGAAACCCTAGCTAACCCTAGTGAGGGAATAGTGGTGTTACCCTTGAATAGTGATGCTATATTTGTTTTGCATGGTGCTGATATGAAATTGATGTAACTGTTATCATATCTACTAACCATGCAGGTATCATGAGATGATGAACATAGCTAGGTATGAGCTATGATGTTTTATTTATTAAAAATTGTTATTGGGCCTTATGTGCCATAATATGCCTTGTTGCCTAGTAAGAGGTAATAAGAGAATTAATGGGCCTTAAGTGCCATGAGAGATGCTTGTGTAACAAGTATCATGTTTACCTTGGTCAGATGACCTGAAGGTGATAGTTACCTGAAAAAGTGGTAAAAATGCTCAGTGATGAGTTAAGGGTTTGAATACCTAGAACCATATGATTATGACATTGAGTTTGTGAAGGGATGAGTATTCCCAGTATTGAAATGAGGGACTGAGATCCCAATTTTCTATAAATCTGAGAAGTAACTGATGAAAAATAGTACATGTTTCTTTGTAGCATTTGTCCTAATAAGTTATGTTTGAAAACTTGACTGATGCTAAAAGAATATGATAATGTACTTAATTAATCAAGTGAAATCTTTTTATGTAGTGCTCTGACCATAGATCCATCATCGTCAGTAGCTGGTGATGGTGAAACAGGTTTTCCTATGGGATCTCCTGGAGTTCACATATTTTTGAAAATGTGGGGGTCGATGGGTGAAAATATCCGTACGTCCTAATGGGGGAATTGATGGAAGGTAAACATTAAACCTCTCAATCCTTCATTATATGTTCTGGGATGGATGTATCACAAATCTCCCGATGTTGTTAATGCCAGATCGATGGAGGTAAACACGAAATCCCTTAATTGCGAAGAGAGTGCAGCCGCCACTGTAGCTCTATAGTGAAGATGACACTATACCCTGGCAAGCTATGTAGCAGAGACACAAGATGTCCTGCATGTAATCTCACACTGACCGAGATGTGGGAGGTCATGGAAGTCGGCTCTTCCATTGACTTTGTATGGTACTGATTTCGACTTCACAATGGTTGTTTGGAGCATGAGCGGTATACCTCATCTCCTTAGAGCTTAAGTATGTTTGTAAAATGTAATCAGCCGTGTAGCATATTTGCATAAGTTTAAAATATGAGAACCACTGGTTGATGTTATCTTGCTTAGCATGTCCTTGATACATAAATGTTACTTATGTTCTTTAATTCCATATTGAATAAGAGACATGCTTCCTTATCAAGTTAGAGCTGAAATACTTGAATAGGAATGTTGCTCTAATCTGCATAGATACTGATTTATCTGCTATTGAAATATATGATTCCACTGTTTAGTTTATTTCTATTAAACTGCAATAATAATGTTTTTGGAAGAGAGTTATATCTCTCGCTGGGGCAATTTATAAATGGTCTCACCCCCATGGGATCCAACATTTTTAGATAGATGCCGACAAAGAGGTAGGAACCCTACCACCGAGGAAGAGCAGTAGCAACAACAGGGACATCAGTAATCCTTCAGGTGGAAATACTGGCTGTCAAGCTTTGTGTATAAAGTCCTATGTGTCATCTCTATACTCTCAGGTCCTAGGAGTCAGTGGATAGTGTTTTTATAATTGATCTGAGATTTTGGGTTTGAATGCCTCGATGATTTTGTTACTTATGCTTTTTAGCAAAGCAATGATGTATATATATTCCTCGAGAAGAGATAGTATAGTGAATGTTCTTTGTGAACTAGTATGTAAATATAATACTGTGGTTCTTATTTAAAGAGTTTTCCTAAGAATGGATCTCTTTGTAAATGGTTTTAATTTTTAGTTATTTTCAGTAATCCACTGTTAGTGACCGCTTCCGCATAAGTAAATCTTGTTTTTATAAGTTGGATGCCACAGTTACGAGACACCCCAAAACCTTAGGTTTGGTTAGGAAACCCCAACTTCTGCTAATACGGGAGTAGTTATCACTCAAGAGCAAGAGTTGGCCATGTTTTGACAACATTTTGCTACTTCCATGGTGGGGAAGATGAAAGACCCATATGTTCCTGAAAATCCTAAGGAGTTCTCAATCATGGAGTTTATGAAGATGCAACCACCCTCCTTCAAGGGTGAAGGTGAAACAGAGATGGTCAACAAAGTTGATGATTGGGTGTTAGCATTAGAGAGGACCTTTGATGGTATGGATTGTCCTCCCCACCATAAGGTTAGATTTGCTTCATATATTTTGAATGGACCCGCTCGGGTTTGGTGGAGCATGATAGGAAGGACACATGATATCACTACCATGACCTAGGAGAAATTCTTGGTGCTTTTTTGTGGGAAGTATATCTGCATTGCTTCCCTAAAGAAGAAAGAAACAGAGTTCTACAGCTTGAAGCAAGGTTCCTTGTCCATTTCTTCTTTTATACAAAAGTTTCTACTATTTGAATGTTATGCAATTGGTTTAAGTGAGGAACGTAGGGTTGACCTATTCCATCAAGGACTCAACTACAATGTGGGTTGTGCTCTTATCCAACAACTTCCCTTGACCTTTCAGCAGATGGTCGATAAAGCCTTAGCTGTGGAGTCTTACCCAGGGTTTCAACCTAGGGAGTTTGATAAGAAGAGGAAACCCTCAGGAGATGAGAAGAGAGACAAGTGTGCTAAGTGCAATGGTTACCATCCTCTGGGAAAGTACTCTCAAGATAAGAATCAAGAAAAGTATCTGCCTGACTTCCAAGTTGTGTGCCATCATTCCAATGAACCTGGACATATTCGCCCTAGGTGCCCTTAGCTTCATAATGGACATGTACTGGCTCAACAACAACAACCTCAAGTGCCTCATCTGAATAATGGTAACAACAATGGTAAAAGACATGTGGAAAGGTGAGCCGAAGAGTTTTTGCTTTGGATGGTCAAGAAGTCTATGATGATGATCAAGTTGAAGGTAATCCTTAGTCCCATAGTTAGACTTTTAAGTTATGTTTCCTTTTGCATGATACCTTGTGGATATATATAAAGGAGTTACCTTTGTACCTATAGTTTTTCTTGTCTTATTAGGATGAAACTTTTTAAGGGGTGGTATATAGTTGTTTATATTTCGAGAACGAAATCTCTTTAAGGATTCGTATGTTGTAACATACCGCAACCTAGAACTTAATCTTACTCCAAGGTGAGAAAGTTAGAAACCTTAGACATTGAGGTTTAGCCAAACAAGGACATGAGTATGATATTTAGTGACCTTAAAATATGTTAATGTATGCATAAATCACATTAAAATGTAGAATATAAATTAATATTACCTAATACCTTCAAATTAATCATAAAATCAATGAAAGGTACATAAGATATGTGCATAAAAGACAAGGTGTCCATAATTGAGAATAATGAGTTATAATTCCACAAAATACTAAATAAATAAACTTATGTGAGATAATCTTAGAGTAGATTCATTCTTTCCTTTGCCTTACGGTGCAAGGAAGAGAAAAAGAAATCAATAATAATGCTCAAAACATGTTCAAGATATATTGGATTATTAATGAGAGAAATAATATAAATAATGGATAATGGGTTAAAAGGAAATCTTATTGGATAAGAATAACCTCATATTCATTTTCTTGGGATATGATTTGGCTTGTAGGCCAAGTTTCACCAATTTAGAATAATAATAACCATATCTATTTTATTTAGAAAAGAAAAGGGTATTTTTACTTAAAAATACTAAATTAAATATTTAATGACTCCAAAAGTGGAAAATAATCTTCGATTCGTAATCTACACATTAAAATATGCTTTTGGGTGAAATTTCACTCAATTTGGAGATAGTTTGATTAAAAGGTGAAGCATGAGAGAGAAAGTGTGTAGAATCTTCAAAATATTAAATACGTTTAGAAATAACTCCAACATGTAAAATTGATGGCAAATTCATATCCAACACATTAAATATGACTTGTGGATGAATTTTCATAAAGTTTTGAGCAATCCCATCACCATTAATGAAGGAGGAAAGAGAAAATAAGTTTTGAATTATTTAATCCATTAAAAGTTCTCAAAAGCAAAACTAATTCCATATTGGATTCTACACCTCAAAATTAGTCAGGGTGTCAATTTTTATTAAATTTGAAAATTGTTTAAGGCCTCAAAAGAGGAGAGAGAAAAAGGAATATATATATATATATGCACACTTTGGTCAAATTTGATTAGGATTGCTATTTAATCCGTCACGCCAATTTTATTTGAATTAATATTCACACATTTGATCTGGGCTGTTGAATTTCTTATCAGACGGCCGTCGACTCATCCTCTACCTCATGACCAAAGAGGAAAACAAGCTTCATTTTAAGCGATCTTAAGAAACGGATTTCTCTATGCGAGATCGATCTTTCTCCAAAGTTTCTTCTCCTATGAGTTCGTTGAGATGTTCTGCACACAATGACCCTTCACATGAGGACTATTTCTTTGGATCCAAGAAACACCCAAAACTAGGCATAGTGCTTCTCACGGACATTGTGGTTAAACCCTAACTCTTTTCCCCACCTATAAATAGGGGCATGTACACATCCGTCGTCCCTTGTGCTTTCAAACCCTCACTTCAATTTTCCTAGAAACTTCTCTATACCCCGCCCTCGAGTGACTTTTTGTGTCATCTTTGTGGTGACTACCCTTCCTTCTCCTCGAAACCTTAGAACAAATTGGTGACACAGGTGAGTTTGGAATCCTCTACACTTCCTTTCTGTATCATCTTTTCACAAAATTATAAAGTCTTGGGGTTTTATCCAATCTAGTTCATGCCAAGAAGCTGTCTTATACGCTGTAATGGTGGATGAGTCAAAGGGGATGAATCCCCTATGGAAATTGTTGTCTTTGCCCTCCGCTTCACTTTGTTCGTTTGTTTTTCCCATAGGGGTAAATTGGTCTTTTTGTCATTTCACTTTCTTTTTCCCGAGTAAGTATCTTGATGAGTTGTGTATGGGGCTGGTCAAGTTGGCAAGCCTTGATTGGGCCAACTCAGACCGCACGGCCCACTCCCTCTCTCTCTTTGTTCCTCGCAAATAGACAATGACGTGGTTGTTTCTCTTTTCCCTATTGGCCGATTTTTAAAAATTGATAACTAATTATTTATAGATAAAAATATGGAAAAAAGTTGTTGGATTCATAAAAATATAAGATTTCTAATGGTATTGGTTTTGTTGCCTGAATCTAATGTTTTTAAGAGGTGATTTTAATGGATTAATCAAAACAATTAATAACTTGTAAAATTTATAAGTAAATATATACAAGTTAGAAAAATATAATAAAATATGTTTTGAACTCAAGAAAATATAACCTAAAACATGGAATGGTTTTGTTAACCTAATTCATTAATAATAAAAAGGTGTTTTTAGGGTTTTGAATAATTAATGTTGTTCTAACCCAAATTTCACATATATGATATTAGGTGCTTTGGAAACCTAGATTTGGATCTATAAGTAATATTGTTTTGTTAAGACCTTGTGAGAGGTATGTTTGCATCTTCTATTCTTCTTTATTGAGCAATAACCTAAATTGTCTTTCTCTTGGTCCTATGGACAATAGCCTATACACATTGCTCTTAACTTTTGAAAATCATGGTTGTTGTGAACTATCTTGTGTGTGGTGATCTTGGATATTCTCTTAAATCTTTTCCTTATGCCTTGGTGCATGTTGGACTTATTTGTTATATGCCCACTTTGAGGTGGTTGATAATGATGATCACTTATGTGGTGATTAATTTGTAAAATCCGACTATACATTTTTACTTGCCTCCCTATTAAGCATGTTGTGTGACTCAGTAGCCATAGAGTAATATAATTTGCATTGGTTTTGGGTTATGTGCCCTTATTATTATTATTTTGGGATGGAGGTTATGTGTCCCATACCCGATTTTCAAATTTATGAGGTTTGGCCCAACATTTTACATAAATTGGAAGTTTGGTTATGTGCCAAGCTCTATTAGGTTCAAGTTTATGAGGCTTGTCTACCTTTGTTATTAATGTTGTTCTAGTGCTATGTTTATATCACCTACATGTAGGTTGTTATGGGTTTTGTGCCCTAAAAACATTATGAGTGCTTTTGTGGCACCACTTTTATTGTTGATTTTTATGGCAAGTATTCCTTTTATCACATGTTTATGTTTCTTTCCATTTATGCCCGTTTGGGTAGTTCTTACCTTTTTCATAGGAAGCCTTCTATACTTGATGTACCACTTTCCTAAAATATATTGCTCAATTTCTTTTTAGCTTGCTCCTACCAGCTTTTTGCTGATATCCTCTTTTATTTTCCTTTTGTGGGGTACGCTTCCAACCCCAGGTGTTAGACAAGGAGAAGGAAACCTAGGAGGACCTGGACCTCAACAAGTGTAGATGACTTTGTGGGAGACTTTGCTTGAAGTTGTTAGGTGATCCTCAGTTAGTCCTAATTATGTAGTTAGTTTTCCTTTATGTCACCATGTGTGGTGAAAGTTTAGTATGATAAGAAGCTTTGTAATGGTTAGATACATCTTTTGATTCCGATGCTACTTTGAGTTATGATACAATCATGTTAAATAAATTTGGTTTCACCCCTTTCAAGAAAAAAATTGTGGATGTGCCTTTTTATTTTTAGTAGGGAGTGGATCCCTATGGGATCCCACTCCTTATAGAGAGTGTCAAGGCAATGATTGATGTCGATAGATCTAAACATAGTATGAATATTGGTGAGAATATTATCACTTTCTCTTTGAATCCTATGGACCCTGGTGGCCCAACAATTTAGATGGATGTGGAAGGGAAAGAGGCGATCTCTAAGAAAACCTCATTGAGAAATCCATTCATATCCCAGTTGGAAAGACGAACTATATCTTGCTAAGGTACATTAAACCATAATGCTATTGTAAGGTAGTCCATGTTTTGCATTTAATTTAATTTTTTGTAATTTGCTTTTAGTTAAGCCACTTTGTTTGTGTATGAAAATAGTCATGTGTAAGATTTATGTTCTTTAGTTCATTAATGATGTATGTTGTTCAAGATTTGAATTGAATAATTCAATTTAGATAAATTAATAATATGGAGGTCAAAACTCCCCATTACACAATGTATATACCATCACACACATCGTGCACAAGTTCAGTAAGAGGAAGATGATGTGTGTATTCTACCAGCATATTGTGCCTATGAGAAACACGATGTGCTATATCATCATCAAAAAATTGTCTCATGATGTGCTAGGCACATTGCACGTCAAGCCAACCAGTAAAACTAATGACAAATTAATCGAAATTTGTGTGTGTTGTGAGAGATCTTAGTTTGTCATGTCATGAAGTTTTAAAACTCAGGGATCATCTGGATCAGTGCTTGTCATCAACCTATTTAGGATTTAAAAAAATTATAAAGGCAAGTTTTGACCCATGAAAGCACACCATGCCCAAAGTCGACACATGCACCTTTTGAACTAGTAGTTGTTGACATCGATGCTCAAATTGCTACTGACAGTAACGACATGCTAAAAATATAACACAATGACTCCCGTAAGTGTTGTCAAAATACTTCCACATCATCCCTAAGTAGAGAAGAGGAAGATCACCTCCCCTCTATATGCCATTTCTTCCTACATGTAGACCATAGGAAGTCCTTTTTTAATTCTCCTTGTTGATGCTTCTCCACCACCAATGAAAGTGTGCAAAGCCTCCCCTGACCTTTCGTAATGCTCAACATCCTTCCATGTTAGTCCTACCTCCAAACAACAATGGTTGTTGCTTTATATTTCATGATGTGTGCAGTAAGAGAGTATGTTGCACATGATACCAAGATGATGAACTTTCCTAAGTTTTTGCACATCAAGTAGTCTGTGGTGCATATTGTGCATTACCTCTAGACATTCAACATGGTATCTTCTTTAAGATCCTACTCTTCCCCATATCCGCTACCATCATGGTTAGAAGTTGGGGTGGTGACAAAATACCATTTAGAGAACCATCTCACACTTGGGATCTAGATCTTAATACCAAGGCGGAGGAGAAGGAAGGAACTGAATAACACGATGACCAAAGCTCCTATGTAACTCTTTCCTTCACCATTTTATTTGGAGATGAGCACAAGTGCTTTTGGAATCTTATTTCTCACTACATTCACCCTATATACTTCCTTTACAAAGATACACTGGAGGAGTTTGACATGAAAAATGAGGTCAAGCCCATCTTGAATGTGGTCTCTAGGGGTAAAACAAAGACTTACCCCACTCTTATTCTTGAATTTATTATGACTTTATGAGAGTAGGATATATGGGAGGGGGTCAGATGCTTGATTTCTATCTAGGTGACTTGAAATTCTCACTAGGTGAGAGAGAGTTCTTGAGGGAAATGAGTTTCAATGAGAGTGGTGGATATTGAATCCTATTGAATTTGTATTACCTAACTTTTTGGTATGATATGATTGATGATGTGGCCTATGAGATCGGGAAGCAATAGATAACAAAAATTCAAAATGATGTTCCTTGCATCCTTTATCATGTTTTGTTGAACATTGCTTTTGGAAGGAAAGAGGTGTAGGGTGTAGTCTCACGAGACAAATTGTATTTTATGTGGTGCATGTTGCAGAATATGAGCATCAATGTAGGGCACTTAATGACATACAGTTGGTGAGGGTGGTGTCTTGCAAGATATCTGACAAGGACATTATCATTAGAGGGTTAACCTTGAGGCTATCTGAGAATTAGAAGGTGGCTCCCAAACTTCCTACCCTTAATATCAATGATCTAATAGACACCCACCTTCTAGTAGCATCCACCATTCTGACATTCAATGTAGAAAACTACAAGTACTCTATGATGATGTACATGGGCATCCTGAGGCCTCCTACTCCCCTTCATATCTAAATTGGGTCACCTTGTATGACCCAATGAACCTCAAGTGGCATCCATGATAGTAGAAATAGAGAGTAGAAAGTTGGACACTCTTCATCGCCACTTCCCTTACAATACCACCATTCACTAGACCTAGATGGAGTATACCTGGTCCAAATCCGAGTGGAAATAGATGTGAAAATTTATGTCATACTCCTTCCATCAACATCAATGAAGTTAGATGACCAAATATGTAGATGAAAGCCCCCAACCAACAGTTCCCAAGATATGTCTTATGTTTTAGGCTAGATGGACATGTGGCACTGATGAGTATATTTATACCCATCTTTGCATATTGTTTCATTCACTTTTTAGGGGTTGTTGTGTTTCTATTTTCTAGTTTTAACTTTATATTTACTTAAATACAATTATCTCCTCTTTTCTGAATCTTAATGCACTTTATATATTTTTCATGTAGAACCAACCAAAAATATGTGATAATGACTGCATAGATGATCAAGCCCTCATGGTGCTATGCCTCAAAGGAAGGAAGGTCTCAAAATCTTTACATTGTCCACCTTCAACCGCCTAATCAAGCGATCGACTTCATCGCTCGCCTGATGAGCTAATCTCTACTGGGAGTCTTTCAAATTCTTCAGTTCTGATGCACGCTCCCAACATTCAGCCTAATTCGGTCCATTCCATGTTGGTCCACCAGAGAACTATATGTGAGTCCAAATTGTATAACCCACACGAGTCTCCTGTTGGACTGAGTACGGGCCATGAAATTAGTTTCCTTCAACCACAAGTATTCATAATTAGGGTTTTAGAAGCGGGGAATGTATCTATAAAGGGAACCCATATCATCCATTCTAGAGGGACTCTGATTGGTTATTAGAAGCCACAATATGCAACACAAACCCTAGCGAGGAGTGAGGAGGTAAAGACCACAACAGAGAGATTGGTATTCCTACACCAGACGTCATGACCTCCTCCATTGTTCCTTCTATATTTTTTCTACTGTCCCTTGTCATGAGCAAGTAGACACTTGTGCTGGGGCATTGGGACTAGCCCCAATAACCCATATTTTATCCTACCTTGTATCTAAATTTGAAAACACTATTGCAAAATAAAGTATCATTCTGCTTATTTCCTTGCCTTGCAAATTGACGACTTGCTTTGCATGTATGCTATTATCATGGATAAGCAGGTTGTTGTGAGCGTGATTAGAACACCAAAATGATCTTGTTATCCCCTGAGGTGTCAGTAAGGGATAGGTCTACGATATGCTAATGTACCAATGATGGTCTAAGTGAGGGAGTCTCGTTGAAATAAACTGGGAACTTGGGTGCCGAGGATGGTTGGTTCCAAGGGAGTTTAGTCCAAGTGATGATCTATATTCCATGAGGGTGTAGTAGCTAATCCTTTGTTTAGCAACCGTTATTGAACAATTAGATCTTGTTAGGATAATTATGTAGGCTTTGGCAGCAAAACCGCATGCCCTGGTCATTTTTATTATTGCTCATTTAATGCTTAATCTTTGTTTCTACTGGAAACAAATTAGATTAATTAATCAATCAAATTTTTGGTGTTAAATATTACTCTTAAAACTTCTAAATTTACATAACTTCTTAAAAAGGTTGGCCTATGGGTTTGATTCTAAAGTATACTTCTATAAGGCTTCCACTCATGTGGAGTGGGACTTAGTGGATAACTTTCGACTAAACTTAGGAGTTACTCTTATAGGGTTTTTCTTGGTGTGACATTTAGAGCCCCATAAAAAATTGGCGTCATTGTCAGAGACAATGATTAATTAAATCTTTTCACAAGTATAAGTGTAATTAGGTTTTCTATACTTGATATTATTGAAAATATTCTCGAACTCAACACATCAACTCACGATCAATTAGTCTCGTTTTAGTACTCCTAGCACATGCGAAGATCCAAAACTCTTAACTCATGATTACTTTTTCTATTCAGAAATTGAGAGACCCCTTAGGATACTTCACAAGGAGAAAACCATGGCAGATGCAGCAACTGCAGAAGCAACTATCCAAGCATGAATTGAAGAGGCTATCGTGGCCCAATGAAAATTACTTGCCACAGAAGCTAGGGAGTAGGCGGAAGCCAAATTCAAGACCAACTTACAAGTCGCCCAAACTGTAGAACATGCCAAAGAACTACATGATTTTTCTATCCCCAAAGGCACCTACTTAACTCATCTAGCCCAACCTTCAGGTGATCCAATCAAGATCAGAGCCCAGTGGGTCATCCTACTACAAAACTCTGCCTTCACAGATTGGATTGGAGATGACTGTCGAGAAAATCTCTACAAATTCATCGACATTTGCTCGATGATGAAACCATCTGTCACCACTGATGATGCCATGCGAATGCAACTCTTCAAATATTTCTTGACTGAAAAAGCTAGAGTGTGGTGTAGCGCTCTTCGAGTGGATCCAATCACAACATGGGAGGATCTATAAAACAAGTTTCTAGAGAAATTCTACCCACACTCAATGACATATTTGATTAGGGGACTGATCATGAGGTTTAATCAAGTGACCGAAGAAACTCTATATGAAGCCTGGGAACGATTCAATAAACTCCTACGTAAGTGCCTGCATCATGGCATCCCCGTGAATCAAATCATCAAATTTTCCTATTCACGGGTTGATGGAGAGACAAAGAAGTTCCTTGACTCTTCCTATAATGGAAACTTTATGCTATAGAGCTTTGACAATGCTCTAAAGATAATCAACCTTGTGGCATAGAATCAGACTCACTGGACCAGACCCTCGGGCAAGGGTGTTCTTAAAGTGGACATTGCAGAGGGCCGTTCAAAACTCAAATCTATCTTCATAATGCTAAAAGTTCTCTCTCTCTCAAGCAAGATAATCTCAAAAAATCCTTCAGTGCATATGAGAGGAAGAACCAGACACCTCAAGTGCATATCATTATACCTTCTTGTGAGTTCTGCCATGCAGTGGACAACATCATGATCCATTTTCAACAATTGTATGCTGCATTCGATGAGTACCAGGCTAAGCAACAGTATATAGTCACCCAATCCGAGGATGTGAAATCAAATCTGCAATATCCCAGGGCAAGAGTACTATAACTCAAACCAAGCTCGTAGTCACCCTGATTTCTAATAACTGCAACCTTGCTGGAGCTGAGAGTCCAAATCAGTAGACCTCGATGCAACCCACTCAGGATAGAGAACCATTGACTTATATTGGCCCACACAACCAAGGAAATTTTAGATTTAATTTTCTTAGCAGAAACTACCAGTAGCGGTAGCAGTATCAGAATCTGAATCAGGCCCCACCACTGCAAATAGAGGCAACACTAGTGCATGACCCAATGAAGATACTTTAGGAGATGATGGCATCGTACCAGACTCAACTATCCAATACCACAACCAATCAAAAGGCATTGAAGTCTTAGCTCGCCTCTTTGGTAGCAACATCCCACACTGGGCATGATCTCTAGTCAACCCGAAAACAATCCCTAGCATCTAGAGCAGTTAGAGCAGCTAAACTTCGTAATGACTAGGTCAGGAAACGTGTACTCTACACCCCCAAACTCCACTCCCTCCTCTACTCCTCGTATCAGTAATGAAGGTACTAAGTTGTGGCCTCGAGTCAACCAAATGACCATCCAATGGTCAATCCAGTAGAAGTCTAGATAGTAAATCCACCTAACATGTTGATCCAACCAGACAACAATGAGAATTCAAATGTATCAACACCGATAGTCAAGTTTGGACCATCAACAATGCACGAAGCACCTATATAAACCTCGTGTACCATATGCAGGTCACATCAAGCATACCAAGCTAGATGACTGATTCATGAAATTTAAAGACACCATGAGGAAACTCCACATCGACATCACATTCCTCAATGTGCTAGACAAAATGCCAACCTAGTTCAAATATCTCAAGATCCTTCTATCTAAGAAGTATATGACCGAGGAATGCAAGACTGTGAAGCTGGCATAGACTGCCTATGACATAGTTCAAAGTTATATGCCTCAGAAGCAAAAAGATCTCTGCTCATTTGGAATAGACTATTTCTTAGGAGATGACACTTTCCATGAGGGACTTGCTTACTTAGGCGCAAGCATATCCATCATGCCATACACTTTATGCCAGCGTCTAGGGTTCACCAACCTCCTACCCATAGATATATACATTCAACTAGTAGATGTATGCATTACAAAACCCTTGGGAATAATCAAAGACGTCCCAATAAAGCTAGGACATGACACCTATGTCCCATGTGATTTTGTGGTAATGTAGATCAAAGTAGACTATCATTTCCCACTCATTTTGAGGAGACCATTCTTAGCCACTGCAAGAGCCTTGGTAGACATTGAAGCTAAAAAACTTGTCCTATGACCGGGAAAGAAGACGATTGGATTTTGGGTCCTCGAAGATTCAAAGAAGGTACATAATTTGATTGAAGTTAACAAAGTAGAAGGTAATATGATACCAAAAGAAGTAGACCCCCAGGGAGATAAACAAGGTAATGAGGACTCGCTCCTGAGAAAGGTATGTACATCGTTCAAACATGATGCAGGCCCTATATACAAGGGTTAGGAAACCTAGCTCACATACTTTACGTGAGAAGAACTTATCATCGGTTGGGTCTGTGAAATTAAACCAAGACGCTTGCTAGGAGGCAACCTGTCCTTTTTATTTTATTTTGTTTTTCATTTAATTCTTCTATTTTTACAAAATTATTTCAAAAAAAAAGAGAGAGATGGGAGAGAAGGAGAAGGGGAGGACCATTCCCTTGAGAACCAAATCTGATTCAAAAATAGTTGTGCATGGCTCAACAAGCTCATGATGAAAATATCCATCTATCCATCAAATCCTTAGGCAACTCATCAGTTTGACAGCAAGAGATCTCATGATCTTAAGAAATGATAAGGAAATGGAGAGTAGGCTACGTGGCCCAATTAGGATTGCCTTTTTTATATTTTCCACAATAAATTTTATTTCCTTCTCTTTGATAAATACGTCTGTATCTTTTACGAGAAGTATTATATCTTGGAATTCATAGCCTCTTTTATCTCAATTCTATTTTCATATTCACTATCATAATATCTTGATTGGAACTTTCCAGGAAGCGATTGACGTACAATCCCTATAGACTAGGCTTAACACTTGCATGGTCTGTTCCCACTGAATTTTTGGGCATACCTAATGTCTCTTCTTTATAGTTATAATAGAGGCAAGGAACAAGGATTGGAGGAGCCGACATCTTCCTTCTGATGATTGGAAACAAAGCCAACCATCCATATTTGCTCTGCCTAAACATCGTCAATGGGATCAATGACTAACAACACCAATGGAGAATCCCACCTACCGCAACCTGCCCTTCTATCGGCCAAGGAGACTCCATGGCCTGTAGATCAGGAACTACACCTCTACTACTCCCTAGACACTTATGTCACTTGGGTGGATCGAATCACATTCCCAACACAACAATTTTACCTTCCGCCGACTGACCCAGATCCACTGATGAACTGGATGAATGATCAGTAAGATTTTGCCGTGGAGATAAGGAACTGGCTAGAAACAGGCTACAGAGAATGTGGCGTGCGACCGTGGCCACCCTGACCACCACCATATGAAGACTATGGAAACTGGTAGCCAAGGTGGCATTCAGATCAGAGAGTCACCAATGGGAGATGAACCCATTTTTAGGGTTCTATTGTGTGCTCTTAGACGAAGATCGTTGTCCCTTCCCTCCATATCCAACCTCACCACCCTATGCATCAAGTAACCTTCATCTCTAAATTTAATCTACCTAAGGATGGGTAGAATTTTGAAGTTGGGGGTGGAGGGTGGGTGGTACGTCATCTCCACCACCTCAACTCTAATCTTTCCCTTTCTCATCCTCAAACTATTTTCTCCATCTTTTATTTGCATCTGTCTTGTTTTTGTTTTCTTCTTAGATTTTTTGTCTGTGTGAGTAATGGTCTTTACCTATCCGACTAATTTGATGTATGAAAAAATAAAAAATATATAAATAAACTATTCCCTTTTTCTTGAGCTAACCCATGCAAAAGGAAATTTTAAGGAACAAACATGTCTTGAACATATCTAAACCTTGATGACAACAATTGAGCATTCTATCCCCTTGGAAATGACAATAAGAAGAATGATATAGAAGGGTCAAGCCACATGTGCCTCTGATATGACTTGCAACAACATTTGTAAACACTTCTCTACCCTATATTAACTGATATAATGATGATTTGATTCCAATACAACAATAAAATGAAGAAGCACAAGTCAACCTTTTATTCTCATCTATCTTTCATCATTTCTTATCTCTTAGTCAATAAAAAAGGAGAAAAATATATTCTCTGCTATCTGCCAAACCCTAAGTATGGGGTGTCATCCCTTCCATATATCTCCCTTTCGATTTTTGTGTATAGACATGGTACAAATAAAAGAGGCCAATGAGACCAAAAGAAAATATGCGGTCAATGTAACCGCAACCAAATAAAAAGTTTTGAGTCGAATACAGGAGAGACAAATAAAATAACTGAATCCCAAATAAGGTCTCGAGTTGAATAGAAGAGATACCAGGGAATCAGGTTTGTGCCATGTATCTCTCCCCCTTTCGTCTAAATTTTCATACCCATGGGACTTGTTGAAACTCTCCTCAAAATAGCCAAACAACTCTGACTTGTTCTACCCTCTATTTTCATGGACAAATCAGGAGTATTATTGAGATGAAATCAGTTTGTCACAAGTTCTGGAGTCTATCAAATGGAGGAACAAGCCCCAATTGGGTAATAACCAAGTGTGGGTATGTGACCCCAAAGGACTAGGGTCCTTGATCGTGTTTTGTGGAAGGGGATAAAAAAGTATGCTCAGTTGGAGATGAAAGATTGGATCCTAGCATCTATTGTTTGACCTCCTTTTTATTTTTCTTTACTGGGGATGAGCAAAGGATTATGTTTGGGCTAGTTTGATGAGTATATTTATACCCATCTTTGCATATTATTTTATTGACTTTTTAGGGTTCTTGTGTTTCTATTTCCTAGTTTTAGCTTTATATTTACTTAAATACAAGCATCTTCTCTTTTCTAAACCTTAATACACTTTATATATTTTTCATGTAGAACTAGCTAAAATTATGCGATAATGCCTAGATAGATAATAAAGCCCTCATGGTGCTACACCTCAAGGGAAGGAAGGTCCCAGAAAGTTTCCATTGTCCACCTTCCAACCTCCTAGTTAAGCGATTGGCATTGCCACTTGCGTGACTCGAGCCTCTATCTACGTGGAGTCTTCCAGATTCTTAAGTTCTAACACACACTCCTAGCATTCAACCTAATCTGGTACATTTCACGATGGTCCATCAGAGAACCAAATGCGAGGTCCAAATTGTGTAACCCATGTGAGTTGCATGTTGGATCGAGTACGGGCCATGCAATTAGCTCGCATTGAACACAAGTATTCAGAATAAGGGTTTTGGAAGTAAGGAATGTATCTATAAAAGGGAACCCTTATTGTCCATTCTAGAGGGTCTTTGATGGCTGATTAAGAAGCCACATTATGCATCCCAAACCCTAGCAAGGAGCAAGGAGGCGGTGGTTGCACTGGAGAGATTGGTCTTCCTACACCAGGCATCATGACCTCCTCCATTGTTCCTTCTATATTTTAGTTGTTGTCTCTCTCCATGAGTGAGTAGACACTTGTATTGGGGCATGGGGACCAGCCCCAACAACCCGTATTTTATCCTAGCTTGTATCTAAACTCAACAATACTGTTGCAAAATAAAGTATCGTTCTGCTTGTTTTCTTGCCTTATAAATTGATGAGTTGCTCTGCATGTATGTTATAATAAAGGATATACATGTTGTGAGTGTGATTAGAAAACCAGAACGATCTTGTTATCACCCTGAGGTGTCTTCAAGGGATAGTGAGGTGATTGGGCTACGATCTTCTAATGTGTCGAGGATGGTCGGACACAAGTGAGGGAGTTCAGTTGGAATAAATTGGGAACATGGGTGTCGTAGATGGTTGGTTCCAAGGGAGTTTAGGCCAAGTGACCATCTGTATCCCGTGAGGGTGCATAGCTAAGCCTCTATTTAGTAACCATTATTGAAGAGTTAGATCTTTTTAGGATAATTACACAGGCTTTGGCATTGATATCTCATGCCTTGGTCCTCTTTATAATCATTCATTTACTACTTAATCTTTGTTTCTACTGGCAACAATTTAGTTTAATCAATCAATTAACTTTTTGATGTTAAATATTAATCTTAAAACTTCTAAATTTATATAACTGCTCAATTTTTTTTCCTTTGGGTTTTATCCTAAAGTATACTACAATAAGGCTTCCACTAGTGTGGAGTGGGGAATTAGAGCACTACTTTCGGTTAAACCTAGGAGTTATTCTTTTAAGATTTTTCTTGGTGCGACATTTGGAGCCCCATTAGGCACATCATCCAACAACACTATTTGGACCCATATGGTTTAGAGATAGATCCCAATACTCATATCACATAAACATGCCCCACTTGGCCAAGACTATAGCCAGGTTCCTTTGACCCTGGCGCCCCACACTGAGCATCTAGTTGTACCTTGCATAAGCTTATTCTTGCAGTTTGGACATAATTTTGTATAAGTTTGGAGGGGTAAACTAGACTTTGTTGGTAGTTGTATGTTGTATTTTCTTTTTTATTTCATATGTGTCACTATTCTTTTATTTTCATGTTCATGTAGCATTTTTTCTTCCTAATGCATGCATGCATTATGTTTGAAAATTTTCAACATGTTTGTTTTTTGTTTTTGCATTTAGTAGATACTATGGTCCCATCTATGCACACACTCAAAATCAGTAGTCATATGCATAACATGCCATATCAGCTGTACGATGTGCTTTATCCCAGAAGATGATAGCATTTTCAACTCCAAAGTGTACGACATGCTCCATTTGTGCATGTTGTTCCCTTAATCAGTTGTCACATCCATCTTGATCATCAAAATACATAATGTGTCTATACAACTACATGTTATGCAATCTCATAAGAAACTACTCCAATGGATCATTAAACATCACATCCACATATGCACATTGAGCCAAATGGTGTTGAGCTTGATCCTTTTTGGAAACTTCCAAGGTGTGCAACGTGCATCACCCAGTGCACCAACATGAACTCTCATATAAGTTAAAAAATATTAATAGAATGAGATACATGAAGAGATATCTTTCATTTAGTTTGCCTAACTTAGGAGAAATGAGAGGAGGGTGATTGGAAAGACAACTGTACTCTAGAAGAGGCTGAAAGGAAGAACAAGAATGCTCTAGAGGTAAATTTCTCTCTCTCCAAGCTTATGGAACTTCAAGTGTAGCTCCATTATAGATGATGCCTCCTCTTCAGGTGTGGCATAGTGTTTCTTCTTCTCTTCTACTTTTTTTTGACTCCATGAAACTTGTTAATTTCATAATATCTAACCTCATTTATGTATCAACCACCATTATAGAGTAATTGTCCTTATATTCAATTCCCAACTTACACCTTTTAGTCATGTGATGAACAATTTCTTTTAATATTATGAATATCCTTGTTTCCATAATTGTTGTAAATTGTTAAGACTCACATGATTGGATTCTCTATGTCCCCTAATATTGTATCTTGAGAGAGATTCAAACTTAACAGAGGATTGTCAGATGTCTAATTTCTATATCGAGGGTGGATAGGAATTACGACAGGCTATGTCTCTGTATGAAAAGTAGTGAAGGTGGATTTACGATTCTATTTAGATTGGTTTAAGGAAACTTGATCTCTTATGCTTGAACTATTATTGAGAGACTATAATCTAGACACATAAGTAGCTAATAGGTAAAACAATTAATCACAATGTAGTATGAGATGTGGATATGAAAAAATAAAATATGTTTTGTGTGATTGTTCATCACGTAACTAATAGGTGTTTAGGCACCATATGCATTTGTTTGAAATTATCATTTGAAAGAGAACTCATGACAACCTTAATTTAGTTTAGGACTTAATCAAACCACTAAAATTTTTTTGTTTGAATTTCATGATCAATTGTGATGTTTTTGTGGTTAATGGCATTGGCTTCCTATGGAGATGCCACTTAATATGCTAGTATTGGCTCGTCCTATTGTGTGTCGTCTGAGTATAATTTTGATTTTTATTATTTATAACATGCACACTCTTGTGAGGTGAAATCAATTATTCATAAGGATCATATTCTAAAAATAGAACTACTAGTAAGAAGAAGACTTCTAGAAATTTATAGTTTTGAGCTTTGAATATACATATAATATGTCCTAACACATAAAAACTTGTTACATGACTTAATTGAATTTCCTTGAAATGTAACTAAAATGAAATAATAACACATGACATTGTAATAGGATGAGTCTTGCATCTAATCCTAATCACATTTTGTTGGTTTATTGGTCTCCCAAAATTGGTTCTCAAATCAAGATGTTTATTTTTCTCACTATTGTTTGAGACAAGGACATTTTATGTTTTTGAATAAGAATGATATTGAATAAATCCCTACAAATTTTTTGGAAGAATACATTGATGAGAACATAAGGCCTTTAGTATTAGTCAATTCTAGATTATGGACATGCTCAATAGAAGAAAGAGAAGAAAACCTCATTAAGCAAATAAGGAGGATTCAAATGGTTAAATCATTGTAGTTCAGATCTAGTTCATTAATTTGATGTGCAAAGAACCATAGATTCCCAGGGCACATACATACCTATGAATTCATTTTTCTCTGACAACAATTGAATGCTTATCTATCAAGTATTTCCACATGTTAATTTCTATTGTCTATCTGAAGTTGAGGATTACAATGCACCTAGATTATGGATTTAACATAGTGATCCATTTCCATATGTAACAATTACCAACTAGTTGAAAATAGATTCAATAGCAATATATAAACATGTTCACTTTGGCGCATATTTAATAGTAAACTACGGATGTAACCTTAGTAACATAACTCTTATTGTAAGGCACTAGAAGTTGCATCGGATTGGGAGAAAACATTAAGAATTTATTAAGTTTGTGAGTTACATCCTCATATTTTTCAATACAAGACAAGAAAATTCTATTGAATGCTAAACAAATGCAGCTAACTGTGACACTTTTGAATGAACACAAAATCTTGCATCATATTTTTTTCTAAATTACAAAAATTGGTAATAGTCCAAATTTTTTCTTAATAATGATTCTAATCTCTTTAGTGATTTATCACACTTTCCCACCCGTGCTCCTTCGAAAAGCATCCATCCAAGAATACATATCTAAGTAATTGATACTCTATCATGAAATACGTTGTTGAGATGTCACCTACAAAGAGCTTTATGACTCTAACATAGGCCCAAACCAAATTCTCAAATTAAGCCTAAATTAGCCAAGAAGTCAACCCTACTCACTCCTCAAATCCCAAACAGAAGGCATATTTGCCCATAGAATGTCCACCTATGTGTTATTCTTTCTATTAAATATCACTTGCTATGTCAGGCCTGAATGTTGCTCAATGAGACTGAGTATAAAGTGAATTACCTCCTTGGACGCACCCACATTTGAGTCAAACTCCATCGCAAAGCACTTGTCATTGTCGTGATATTGTTAGGAGATTTTAAATATTTTCCTGATAAGAAATTTAACTGATTCTTGTATCAGATATTACGAAATCTTGATGTATAGAGGACGTTCTTGAGGAGCACAAGGGTGTATTTTTAAGTTCTAAATTCAAACATTACTATAGATACAAGGCCCCACTCAACTCTAACCTTAATCAACCCCTACCTCTGTAAAAGTGAACCCTCAACCATCATTAGAGGTTCAAATCCCAAGATATAGAAAGAGTTTTTTAGTCATTTTGAGCATCCCAAAACCATTGCAATCCCAGGAGAACCACTAAGATTAAACTCATGTAGTTCTAGCCAAGGCAAATGGTGATTTTACTTTGCCTCTTGGTGGGAAAATAAAGTAGGATGAACTCCCTTTAACTTTACAATGTCCAAGCAAGGTAAAGGGGGTGTCATCACAGTGTAGAATGTTCTGCATCCTCTATCATTCTGATATGAAGTAGTTTGGGGTTATGAGCATCCATGATTGATGATTACTTGTATTTCACCTTTATATAACCATCGTATAATTTTTTTATATACACATGCGCATAACATATAAATGTTATCATGTTATATCCCATCTTTATGTAAGTGATTGCTTTCTTCCTCTCCATGTAATAAATACCAGTTTTTAGGACAAGGGGGTTCCTAATACCTTTCCCACACATAACTCAGTTCCTTACCTTGGTTTCTGGTGACCTCTTAATTATATATGAAGTTTTACACGAGATTATGTGATATTTCTCATATATGTAGTGATGAATCTATCAGAACTCTCTGTATATTTTTTTTATATACACATGCACATAACATATAAATGTTATCATGTTATATCCCATCTTTATGTAAGTGATTGCTTTCTTCCTCTCCATGTAATAAATACCAGTTTTTTAGGACAAGGGGGTTCCTAATACCTTTCCCACACATAACTCAGTTCCTTACCTTGGTTTCTGGTGACCTCTTAATTATATATGAAGTTTTACACGAGATTATGTGATATTTCTCATATATGTAGTGATGAATCCATCAGAACTCTCTAAACTGTATAGATTTTTCACGAAACCAACCCCAAGTTTTCAAAATAAATAATAATAAACTAGAGACCCTATTGGGTTATCAACTAAATTTATAAATATGGTACTGAGGCCAACAATCTTTTTGTTGGATATGAATAGTGTTGGCATGCCCAACGACAACACCCATTGAATGTTTATTCTAAAATTCTAGACATAGTCACTTAACTACCCACCCACCCACCCGATTTTGGGAAATAGGAGCGGACACTTCCTCCCATACAGTCAACATCAATTAAAGCAATATCAATTAAAGCAATAAAGGATGAGGGAAGTAGAAGAGAGAGAAAATATTTTTTATCCATAACTTTTAATCCAGAGTGTATTTTTTGATGAAATAAATTGCATTAGAATCCTTATAGAAAATACTTTCCAATAAGACTAGTGTTGAAATATTTTGAAATAATGATAATATGAGAGAAATAGAGTAACCATATTTTAGGATATCATACACATATTCTGGGTACAACTCGTGAGTACGAGTACAATACATCATATATGTGTTCCCCCAAATCATTTACACTAGATACTTGTTCATCTATTGATTCGATTGAACTTACATTAGTAATGAGTTTAGTATTATACTTTTAAATGAAGGGGAATGATTAACTATTCTTAAACACTAGTTGAAAGTGTTGTGTTTTAGTAAAATGTGTATTTTTAGTGAAATGTGAATTAGTTTATATAGGTATTGTATGGGGTTATCGACATTCTTTTATACATGTCATGTCTCATATAATACAAACAAGATCATAAATCATGTATTGTTGTTATGTCTCATATGGTATCTCTAGTAATGTATGTCTAGTTCTATACTTTGTATTCCAAAATGTGAATGTTAGTATTGTATTTCTTGTAGAATGTATTTGTATCCTTGTGTATAATTTTTGTCAAACGCTACAGTCTAAATACATGTAAAAATTAATATAAATAATAAAATATAAAATACTTATAGATTTGTGATAGAATATTGAATGTGAAAAATAAGGAGACAATTAGTATTGTACGTCTATACATATTAGAATGTGAATACTTAAAAAAAATAAAATGTGGTTGTTAGTATTGTACTTCTAGGGTCCAAAACTTATGTACCCATTGTCTGTCCCAACCTCTCTCTCCCAACATTCGATCTCTTGACTTAGGGGCTCCACAACAAAGTGTGTGGCTAAGATGTGCGGGGCACATTGTCCCGGGCACAGAGGATTTGAGCCTGTATTTCTAGTGTACTTTGTTGTACAAAATTTGATTGTTAGTAGTGTACTTCTTGTAGAATGTGCGGGTATCCTTGTATATGATTTTTGTCAAACGCTACATTCTGAATGTATGTAAAAATTAAAATAAAAATTATAAAATGTACAGTACTTATGGATTTGTGACATACTATGAAATGTGAAGGAATAAAGAGGCAATACGTATTGTACTCGAATGATAGTGCAGTACCCCAAAATGTATTGTACTTTTATATACTTCTCTCATATTTTATTATACTTCTAATATTATTTTTTCCAAAATATGTCAATATTGGTCTTGATAGAAGGTATTTTTTATGACGAACCTAATGATGTTTATTTTGACTAAAAATTCCTTACAATTTGAGAGTTATGTGTAAAACATTTTTCTGTCTCCAGTTATTTTCTCTTTCATGCTGTATTTACTTTTTCTGACACATCAACATTGACCACGCCTCCCAATTATCAGGTGGATGATCGGGTGAGTGAGAGGGTGTGTGTAGCGTAGCTCATATATTAACGTTGTGTTACTTATTCAGTGACATTTTATGTGAGATTTAAGTGGGCGGAATGTCAGGATGTTGACACATCAAAAATAAGGTTTTTTGCATGTAGATACAAGAACAAGTCACTTGCTTTGAGTGCCCTCCCAGGAAGTTGTGATGATCACGACACTTATTCATTCACATGGCGAGGTTACCATTGCTCGCAGGGGCATTCTAAAAGGGCCCAGTCTTTATAATATGGTAATTTTCTAACTACGAGCGTGGAAGGAATTGTGGGTCCATACAGATCTAGGCTAAAGGCAGTGGCTACCATAGCCAGATTACCCAAAAGCTGCGAAGGTCGTCATACGACCTTTAGGACGCATACATTATGATAACACTTTTTCTTTTTTGGAAATTGCAACAAGGGTACAATGGTGTATAATGATTGGGATCTCAGCTAAGGGAGGCGTGTCCTTGCAATAAGCCCACCCAAATTTTGTGGACTTCATCTTAAACCCATCCATGTCTTAATCCAGTATAAGCTCAAAGCGCACCCGCCTTCACCTTGCATTTTAATCATGTCCACCGTGGAGGACAAACCCATCTGATCATCATATTTTTTCTTTATCCTATCATGATGTGCCACATTTAAAATGATTTGTTAAACTCATTTTTAGGTACAATCAACAAAACAATCTTTGGAACATTAATCTCTAAGTAAATTATTTTACTATGCCCTACAAATTTATACTCTTTTGTGGATTATTGTCTCTTCAATCTATATTTTCTGGAGTGGTAGCTCCCAATACATTATGGTCTTTGACAAAGAGTCTTGTAAGTTGGTGTTGGTGATTTCAATTTTTGATATAAATGATGAGTAATCCTAGTTGTGTTAAAGGTTGGTGGATGGGTTGGTTGTGAAGAGGATATGGTTTCTAGGTAGACTGATATCTTTCTTGCCTTCTCCCGACTAGAATGTTTCTTGAGTTAGTCTGATTTTTGTCTTTTTTTCTTTATTTTTTTAAGGGAGAAAGAGACAATATTTTTCTTAGAATTGGACTTCTTTGGGTAAAGTCTGGTGACCAATTTTGGTGTTGACACTTTTGGTTGGAGTTAGGTGAGGTTTTTTTTGCTTGTTGTGTTATTTGAATGTGTGGATCATTTTTATGGGCCTGCACGAGGGAGCGAGATGAATATGACTGATCCCTCATGTATATATCTAAAATAATATATTGTGTACACTTGTGTTTTGGATTAAATTTTAACACTATGAAATAAGCACTTTCACCTGATACAATGACCACTTTGGACTAGCAACACTTATGCTACCCAATCTGATAAGTATTAGGGAATCATTACCCTATGCAAGTGGGCTATCTTTAGATAGAAATGTGAAAACTCCCTCATTCTTGTAATAGATTATTCTCATTCTTGTCGTTATCAAGAGGTATAATGAGTGTAGTACCATAAACTTGGGGACCCCAAAGACCCATGCATGATGAAGAAAGTTATATGCCTAGAGAAGCTAAGAGTATGCATTTTCATGATTTGCATGTAGAAAAGGGGAGATTCTATCAAACTATTATCCATTTTGTAAGAAATAAAAAGGCGGGACAGAGAACTATTTTGCCTTACATGAATGACAAACTAGCCTCTCATCAGCTCAAACCCACAAATACTGGAATATTTTCAAAATTCTGACTTTTCGTACAAGTTTTCTTTCAAAAATAAAATAATGTCTAAATGTTGTTAATGTTTTCAATTTTTAATTTTGCTACATCCTTTTCAAAATTCAAAATAACATCGATATGCAATCAAAGTTTGATTTTTTGTGTGATCGTTTACTTCAAACTCGTTATAACATCAAAATGATGCAGAAAATTGAATTTAGCACAAACTTTTCTTCAAAACCTAAAATATTATGAATATAATTCCTTTTGATACACCCTTTTTTTAAAGTCAAACCAATGTTCAAATGTTGTAAACAATTTGAATTTTGGTACAAATTTTTCTTCAAAACCCGAAATAACGTTAAGATAATTTCAACTTTAATACACCCTCTTTCAAAACCCGTATAGTGCAAAATGGTGTCAAAATTTGTGACAGTATAAACAATCCTTCTCAAACTTGAATCACATTGTAATTCCAAAAAAATTTGATTTAGTAAACCTTCCTTGTAAAAACTCAAAATATATTGAAATGACAATTTTCTAAAAAAAAAAGTAAACCTTCCTTTTCAAGATTGAAATCCTATCAAGGTACTATTAAATTACTTTGTATTTGGTGCAATTTTTTTACACAAAATCCAAATGTACCATAAATGTTGCAAATAAATTTGCTTTGATATAAATAATTCTTCCAACATGCATGCATCAATTTGTCAAAGAATTTAAAATTTTGGGAACCTTATCAGAATTCGTAATGCATCAAAATGTTAATGGTTTTGATTTTAGGAAACCTTCATTTCAATAATTAAAATTTCACCCAAGGTAGACTACATTACCTTTATTTTAACATGTTTTTTTCACAAAACCCAAATAGCATCAAAATAATGCCTAAATATGACTTTCTATAAAAACAATCCTTCCAAAACTAGAAATGAAATTTCATTTCAAGGAACCTTTCTTGTCAAACACACAATATATCAAAATGTTTTAGTAATTTGATTTTTTTGGTAAACCTTCCTTTTTAAAACCCAAAATCACATTAAGATAATCCAAAATTTCTTTGACTTTGGCACAATCTTTCTTTAAAAGCCTAAATAGCATCAAAATCTTGCCAAAATTTCCAATTTGGTACAAACTATACTTTGAAACCTTAAGTGCATTAAAATGTTGATTTTTTTCATTTTTATAAAACTACATTTTCAAAACCAGATCCACAACTAATGGTGTTAAATCCCTTCATCTTTGGTAAATCTACTTTTCTAAATATTTCATGTTGTTTTCATGAGTAAAATTGATCTCCAATGATAACAACATCAAAAACCCATAATCATATTGGTTCATATCATGTATGAGATCCTATCAATATATATCATATGTGAAGGATATTCAAAATACAATGGGTAAAGCATTACCCATATGTCCCCAAAATAAACTAATTAGCATTCTCCTCCTTAGCATATGACTCAGCTAATTCACCATATTTTTTAGATAATTACCCTTTGCCCAATTTTGAAAAGAGGCATTTGTATTGAACTGAATGTGATTTTCCCTTCTAGTTTGAAAAAATGATTTGAGGTTGTAAAAACCAACTCCTTGAAAGGTAGACTCACCCCTCATATGACCTGCCCCATGCACGTGACTATCTATTCATCTCATTCAGATTTTTTTATCATCGTAGATAAATCACTCCCTACTACATCACCAAAAAGATAAGATTTTTGATGTTACATTTTAATTTTTAGGTAGTCTATAATATGGTAATAACAACCCCTACCATGTTGGTAAGCTCTGAATCCACCCAACATGGGTAGGGGATGGAACCTTTCTCATCCTATCCTATCACTTAGAACCCTTTGCAAAGGAAGGGGCAATTTGTTTCTTATTTTCTTCTTTATCCACCTTTTGGGAACATCACAACATTGCTATATCAACTCCTTTTAATGTCTTGAAATCCTAGCATATCGGTAAAGTTATCTCCTTTCCTTATAAGGGACAAATTCTAGCAATATAATGTTCCTAATTAAATTGACAATTATACATTAAGGAAAAATTAATTTACAAAACAATTTTAGCACGACATGTCGATTTATCATCGGCTTCCCCATGTAAACCTGGACACTTACATATATAGGCTACAAGTACATTCAACATGGTACCTACCACCATCAAGATGCACCTTTGATGTAGTCTAGAGCTCCTTAGATCAAGGACTTACCTACCATCAAACCTGTAATGCCCGGGCCCACTGTCCAAGGCTCTAGTAGAGTTTCAGGAATGACGACTGGCCCCACAGACCACCACTAGCCTTAACTGCATGCTTTATCCTCATGCACGTGCAAGCCGGGGTCAACTTCCCGACTGATCACCCATCCTAGTACTACTCCAAGTTGAGCACGCTTAACTATGGAGTTCTTTAGTGATGGACTCCCGAAAAAGGAGGTGCACCTTGGTGATATGGGTAGTCCAATCATTCCTTTTAAGATTAACAAATCCAAGGCCTCAAATCCTGGGATGTTACAATCTCCCCCACTTAGACTCTTGACGTCCTCGTCAAGCCTCAACTGTAAGGCCTCATAATATCTTCCCCATTTCAGTGCAGACCCACAATGGCCCATGGACACCCAACTCTCGATCACGGAATACCAGTGCAAGGGTGGCTACGTCAACCATGGACAACCCTTTCATACATGCCTAGACCGCACGGCTCAAGACTGGCATGCCATGCCCATGTGGGCCCCACCTACTGGAGGGGAATTAGCTCTGATACCATTTGTAATTCCCGGGGCCACTGCCCAAGTCTCTAGTAGAGTTTCAGAAATGACGACTGGCCCCACAGACCACCACTAGCCTTAACTGCGTGCTTTATCCTCATGCACGTGCAAGCCGGGGTCAACTTCCCGACTGGTCACCCATCCTAGTACTACTCCAAGTTGAGCACACTTAACTATGGAGTTCTTTAGTGATGGACTCCCGGAAAAGGAGGTGCACCTTGGTGATATGGGTAGTCCAATCATTCCTTTTAAGATTAACTAATCCGAGGCCTCAAATCCTGGGATGTTACAAAACCTCCCAAAAATGACAAGTTCCACAAATAGACATTTACGGCCTCAATGAATCAATCATAGAATGTGAATTTTCTGGATGACATATCTAAGAAAACATGGGACAATAGCTCTCTGTGCCACCAATTCATACTTCAACGTATTGCATCTACCTTCAATATTCCTCATGTTGTGGTGAAGCCAGTTACTGCCAATATTAAAGGACACATCCAACCGATGTTTTTGAATTTAAAATATATAAGGAGCGTGAAGAACCTACATACCGTTTGTACCGAACCAACCTCAAAACTAAACTTCCACCTATGTATGATATCCACATGCACAATTTTATCTTCTACCAGTTCAAGATGTCAATGAGAATACACCATGGTTTAGATAAGGTCAACCAACACAACCATGTGTCTTGATGCCTCATAGAATTTCAACAACTCTTCTAGAAACAGGGGGCTTCACAGTCCAAGTTCCACTAGCCTAACCACCCAAATAACCAACCAATGAATCTAAAGAATTTACATAAGGAGAAAAATGTTTCTCTAATAGCAATGACATTGTTGTAAGATATGCAAAACTTCAGCATGTCTCCATGAATTCCATATTTGCCCTACTAAAAAGTATACCTATAGTAAGGGGTCATGATGATGAAACACCACAAATTTCCATGACCAATGACAACAACATACAAAACACACCATTGGAGTCTCTAACAGAGAAATTGAATGATATTCAAGTCCAAAAAGTAGACCTAAATTAGTTTGGGGACCTTCTGTACTTTCCATAAGCACAACTAGCAAATATGTTCAAGGTTTTATAATTCTCTACATATAAATGATGTTGAAATATAAACATGAACATGTGTACAAAATCTGACATGATGAGATGTAAAACCCTAATCAATTGTTTCAATATTCATAGGAAGGGACACCCATGGATTGGTATAATCTTTAGAAACACGTGACTCTCATTTATTGGGATTAAATTTCCAACATGTTCATCAAAAGTACATGCCAAACACTGATCAAATTCCCACCTAGTAGAATATTGAAAACATCAAATAAAAAAAGAAACAAATTTCCACACAATTTGTGGGTTGATGGAGGGAATTGTCTACCCAAATTGAGGAAAAGATGAGAGAGAAAGAGTGCATTCAAATGTCACCAACTATTTTAGTTGCAACATTATCAGTATTGTTGGTGTTCCATTCATAGAAATCCTTTTCCAACTTCATGCAAGATGATTCCAACATTAAAACTACCATCGACAGTGGTCTTTACAAGAACATCAGTCTCAACCTCTATGCTACATTGATAGGTAGAGTAAACACCCAACCATGACCAAAGCAAAGAAGGCTTACCCTACAAAACCCAATGTAGCACACACACCTACACCCATAACTCATGTGCAATAGCCAATGCATCCCTAGTCTCAAAAAGGATTTTGTTCTCCTACCAACTATGAAAATGTATGATGATAGTACCTTACTCGATTTCAACCAGAACCTCAACAACTTCTAGATTTAGTGCTTGCATTAACAACTCATGCCTAGCAACCAATAGCTCCTATAATGACCATAGACGCTACACAACCACAACATTAATAAAGTTCTATTGAGAAAACCCACACAAATGTTCATTCCATTAGTGTGCACTGAAGCAAGGTGCTTGCACATACAAGTTCACTAAGGAAGAGATTACCTAGAGTTTAGCCTTAACATATGGCAATCAAATCACCCCCAAGCAAACATGACCTTTTTAGTACATCAACAATAAAACCCAAAAGACAACATGTGCTCTGAACCCATTACTAATAACTATATTCAAATATGGTTGTTTGAGAAGATTATAGCTAAAAATTGGAAATAAAGATTGCCAAAGAAAAATTGATGGCAATCAAATCACCCCCAAGAAAACATGTCCTTTTTAGTACATAAATAATAAAACCCAAGAGAAAACATGTGCTCTGAACCAATTACTAATAACTATATTTAAATATGGTTGTTTGAGAATATTATAGCTAAAAATTGGAAATAAAGATTGTCAAAGAAAAATTGATTTAAGTAAAGATTTGAATTTATTAATATTGATTAATGAGAGTTCGAGGTTCACCATCATAGCCTGTGTAGTTATTCTTATCGATCCAACTCTTTGAATTAAGTATGTTAAATTAGAACTAAGCAGATTGACATCCTTATACAACACAAATCTCACAAGGACCAAACTCCCCACAAACTCGGGTCTCGATATTTAGGGTTTATTATCTAATTGTCCATTAGAACTCCATCTGAGATCTCTTTCAAAGTTTTATGCAATCATTCAGTGTTCTAACCTTAGGGTACATGGTCTCTTTATAAAAGATAGTAACAAAAAAATATGATAGATCAAGTCATAAATCAAGTGCAGAGGTCAAGCAGAACACATCTAATCAAACAAAATTTTTGGAGTCAATATCAATTAGAAAAAGATACAGGCTATGGGGTTACACACCATGCCCAAGTAAAAAGGTATACTCATTTAGGAAGATAAGGAGTCTTGATTCTTGGGGCGTAGAAGAAGAATTTGATGATACCCACCTCTATTCTACAATCTAGAAGCAATCTAGAAGTCTTTGTGATGAAGATGACCACTCCTTCTCCTTCTCTCCTTTCCTTGCTCTGTGCACCACAAGGAGGCTCTAATATGATAGAATGTGATACCCTTTTTGTTTGTCCGACCACCTCCTTTTATAGAGAAGGAATGTGACCACAAAACCCTAAATTTATGTCCTAGAGGCGGCTACAAAGACTACATCTATTACACCCACATCTCATGATAACCTCTAATCATGAGATTAGGGCATACATTGAGGATTAAACATAATACAAAGATCACCCTTAACCTTTTCTTTTCTTGATTTCAGACTCATTGTTTGCTCACATTCAATCACATAAGATAACTTTTCAAGGGAAATTAAGACTTGATTCTAATATGATTTCAACAATAAAGATACATATCTAAACATACATTTTATTTCTCACACTTCCATTACATACTATGTGATAATAAGATACATTCTCTATTATTAAGCAAACAAGGATACACATCATCATCTACAATTCTCTCACTACTCTACAAGGACCTAGAGTGATAGGGACTGATGAAACTTCGCTAATCTAATACTTAACTCTCATGATAGATCTACTCTGACATTGATATTCTTCATGTCCATGTGGTTTCCCTAAAAATTGTGAGTATAGGTGTAAAGAGTGGGATAAATCCACCTCTCTACTAATAACAATGGTAAACAAAACTCAATTTGGATAGCAGCGGAAGATAAAATTTTGACTATATTCAATTATAAATAAAGTGTACATAAAAATTTTCCCCAATATGGATGTACATGCTTTATACAAAAAGAGGATCTAAGTAGAGGGAAATCTAACTACTCTAATTTTGTCTCCAAGCAACATATCCATCATCTAAGTCCAAGCCAAAGCCAAGATCTTCAAGTCCTATTCAACCACCTTGCTTCACACCTGGGTGGTTGGGAAGTCACCCAACAAAAGGGAAAGGAAAATAAAAAGTATGTGTTACAAAACTATTCTAAGATGGAAAGATAAGTAAAGCATGTGAAAACAGGCTAGGGTTCATCATAAGATGAGACATCAAGAGTATGAGGCTGTTATTAAGGAAACTTGCCAATAACAAAAGTAAATAAAGGATTTGCATGTAAATTAATATGTCTACCTAACTAAGTAGGGTTGAGGCACCTACCGGACCTCTAACCTTAGGTGAGGGGAGAATAAGACATTCCCAATCACCTATAATATATTATGGGGAGAATTATAAACATTCCCCTAGGGCGATTATATACATGCCCTCTATGGGTGGTTGTACATAAGTACCACTACTTAAACATTAAATATATCATTTAATTACATGCTAACAAAAGAGTTATGGCAAGGTTGAGCAAAAGAATATGTAACATGGCAGTGGGGTATGAATACCCAATCACGATAATACTACATCTACTTTTGAGGCAATAAGCAATTTGGGTTTCAAGAATCAAGGATTTAGATCAGTTTAAGCCTCATAAGAAATTATAGGTAATGGTATAAAGTTTTCCCAACTGAAGAGTAGATGCACATACCTTTAAGATTGATTCCAATTATCAACTTATACCACTTAATCAATTCAATGTTCCACTTTTCCTAATATCAAGACCATATTTATGTATTAGAACAATATTCATTCATTAAACGCTAAAAACCCTAAAGTTACTAACTTTTTTTTACAAACCACCGATTTAGGTCTTGAAAACATCATCATCGTCTTAGCAAAATAACATATAATTTTATATATTTTCGAGATATTGTCTTTTAGGCTATTTTTCTTGATTTTTAAGTAATTAAATCGACTCGAAAAATACATATTAGAAAATCTCAGAATCAAACCACAAAAACATTTTTATTGGATAGATCTCATTCTCCCGATTCCAAAACATATTTTAGTTTTTAATTCAGATAATCGAGTAAAAAGATATAATTTTTCAAAAACAGACCAATGAGACGATGTCACGTAGGCGTTTTAAAAAAAACACAGTTCGTCATCTCCTTCCTTGCTTCACGAGCCATGGCCAGCGAGCCAAGCGCTACATTTGGGCGAATCCACAATACTTGACCAAACTTCACATTTAGATATGCAAACGAAAGTTAGAGACGAGACGAACCTGGTCGTACCCTTGATTTCGCCTAAGGTAGAGAGAGTAGAGAGCTATAGGCGCCGCAAGCCGTGGTACTTTGGCCGCCGTTCGGGGTCAAAACATCAATGGAACGAGAAATTAAAGGTTGGGTTGAGTTGCTAGGGTGACGACGGATCTAGGAGTATAGATATTTATAGGCAAGGAGGTCTAGGTTAGGGTTTACTAAGGTGGGGGGTAGAGAGAGGCGGCGCCCAAGTTGGGCGTTTCCTGAATACTAGATTAAAACACGAGATCTTGTAACAGTTGGATGCGGAATCGAATTTGCAATCAAATGCAACTTGTTTCGCGAAGTTTCGTTGAGAAACGAGGGAGAAATAGCCATCCGAAAAAATTACCAAAACGCGGATTACTGTTCATACGCGACCAAGGAAGTAGATGAAATGATCGTTTAATACAACTTGCTAACTTTGGTCATTTGATGCATTTAATACATAAACCTTTCTCTAATTATTTAAGGGTACAAATAAAGTCCAAATAAACTCAAATTTGGTAAGTTTACTGATTTAGGGGTGAGGAATCCGAATATAAAATTATATTTATATTTTGAGAAAATTAGATTATTTAATTAAGCCAATTACTATTTTCTCTTTCCTCCTTTACTAATGATGTTAGGATTATCCAAAAATTATAAAACTTCACCAACAAGTCACATTTAATATTTTGGATACTAATTTAGTATTATTTCTATTTGTTGATATCGTTTATTATTTTAATTAATGGTTTTAATATTTTATACACTTTCTCTCTCCTAAATTCACCTTCTTATAAAATATTTTCCAAATTGAATCAAAATTCATACAAAGATATATTTTTACGTGTAGAACACGAATTTAGCATTATTTTATTTTTTGAAGACTTTTATAATTTTATTTAATTCATTTAAATTTTATCACTTATTTAGCCTTTTAATTTATTAGAAGCATCTAGAAACCTTTTAAAAATATAAAACTTGGCCTATAAGCAATACTAAACGTCAGGAACACGTTTTTGAGATTAAATAATTCTTTTCATTATAAATTTAATATTTTTAGTCTTTAAGTCATTTTCTCTCTCCAGATTAAAATATAATATTAAACATTGACCAAATTAAATGAAAATTTGCCCAAAGGCTTATTTTTATGTTTAGAATACGAATTTGGAGTTATTTTTATAATTTTATGGCATGAAATATTTTATCTCTCTTATTGGCTTATTTCCCATTATCTTATAATAAAGGATTTAATATATTTATTATCCAAATTAGATGATACTTGTACATTAAGCAACTTTTAAGTCAAGAAAACGAAATTGATATATTTATTATCCAAATTATCTTCTTGGGTTTCTATTTAGGATTTTTGGAATAATATATTCCTCATTATCTTCTTTTATCCATATTATCCCCAATTACCTTTAATTATTGCATTTATCTTCTTCTTTATTTCAAATTCAGATTTTCTCTTATTTCTCTTATTCTAGGAAGTGCTAGAAAGTTCTAGGATGAAATATTTTATTCTTTTTATTGCTTAGTGTACAATTTGTACTTTAGGCACATTATCTAAAGTCTTACTGAGGTATTTGTGCATAAACCCAAATATTGAGATAAAAGGTGAACAAATATTTATTAAATCATCATATTGTCCACAAAATAAATAGAAAGGACAAAGAGGATAGAAATGAAAGGAAAAGATGGAAAAGAGGACCAAAAGGCAAAATGTCCAGATTTCGGTATGTTACTATAGGGTTGAGACTACTCGCTCACTGAATGAATACTTCAAAGAAACAATATAAATTACTCTAATATCCTAAGATAAATGATTGAGAAACTGAATTTAAAGTAGGACAATAATGAACTATTGAGGAACTAATCATTCACATACATATATATGGAAGGATACTCTAAATATCCAAAAGGATTACATCTTTATTTGAGCATACTTGATTAATCACATAAGAAACTAGTAATTCAAAAACATACAAAAGGCAATTTATTGGGGATAACCACAAAGAATATATGAATAATTACACACTCTTAATTAATTCTTATTCATATTATTATGCCCTTAACCCACATAAAGTGTACCATGCAATGTAAAAGCATCACAACAAGCTACAATCTCACTGTACAATACTTAAAAGCATTCCTGGGTTCCTAAGCCTGTAGTCTCATCCGCCCCATCTACAACAGGCACTTGCCATGTCTGGCTCTCAGTAGCTAATGGGAAAGGTCAAATATCTAAACTCCTTTATACCTGGTACTCAGGCGGAGATTCAAATCACTCTGGCTTATTATACATCAATGGACCTACTAACCACTGATCACTACAACTTGTAACATAGGTACCACCGACATCCCAGCTGGTATTGGGTTCCAGACAATTCATAAGAAGTTTGCCCTACCAATTAAGACCCCACACCCTATTGGTATGAATGGCGTAACTTGGTCTAGGCTACCTCCGGTTGGAAAGTTGTTTCCTCCTCACATCGTAGGCCTCATCCTGTGAAGATTTTACAATGTTCATGGAATAGAAAGTCTAATTAACTGTTTATATTTATAGTTCAATCATCAAATCAACATTTCTTAATTTAACCTTATAAACATTGTTTTTCATAAATTATCAGCAATATGTATCATAAATTGAGCAACTGAAGAAAACCACTTATCATACTTAATAACATTGAATTCAAAATTACTTAATTCACTGAATACCCTATCATTAAGGTTTCATTGGACTCAATCACAGATCACATGACTCGTATAAATATTTAATGCATTGTAATCTTTTACTGATAAAGATTGTTTTCAATAGTTCACATACAATCAATAATATATATGAAACCCTGGAATGAACCGAACCAGGGTTTCCACACCATTCATTGAAATATCATGCATCAAGAATAACCTTGAATTAATAAATTTATATCAATAAAATAATCTCATCAGTTGAATGTCATGATGTCTATTCACAAACTTCCAACTTTCCATTCATCTAGGATTTCACCCTCTTTATTGAGATATCAAGCAAACATTGATAACATCACTTGAAATTAAAGATAGTTCTTGACATATATGTACTAATCATTTAGATAAAATAGTCATTCATAAACAAGGAGATTTAAATAGGCAAAGTTCTTTATTCAATTATACATCAATTTCAAACATAATTGAAAATACTAGATTTCGGCATATTCTTAAAACTTCTGCAATAAATTCAAGAATTCTATTTTAGATTACTTGTATCCATTTATAATATGATTTTATTATCTAAAATTCATCATAACAAGAAAACAAGCCATTTCTAGATCATCTTTCATAAGCTTAAGATGAATAGCAAATTTATGGTTTGCATTCGCATACAAAGGAACTAAAGATTGTTGAGGATTTGGTTCAATTTTGTGCAATCTCCTATTTACAAGAAGTAACCACTCACCTAAGGTGTGAAACACCTTAAAAATGTAGCTCAACAACTGAACTTCTAGAATTCATATCAAACCCTAGCAAATCACTGATTTCTTCTTCCTTTCAAATCAGAAACCCTTAAAATGTAAAAATCCTAGAGAAAGAGTGAGAAAATATGGAACTTTGATATCATTTCAAATCAAATCAGGGGAGGAATAATATCTTGACATGTGAGAGAATAATCACCAAGAAAACCTATCTAGATATGACAAACTTACTTGATTTTGTCAACTCTAGCAAGAGGAAACCCTAGATCGCCATCTTCTCCACTTTCTCCATCCAAACCCTAGATCTTCCTCTCTCTCTAAGATTTCATTTCTCTAGATTGAATCATGAAATATGAGATCTACTAGTGTGTTAGGCTGATCATATAGAACACTTGAGGTGATTGGGTCAATTGCAAATTCACCCTACTTATACTTACTTTTATTTCAATAGAATTTTCTTTCATAAAAATGTTACTATAAATCATTTACTAAATACATTACATATGCTATAAAAAATTATGAAAATTAGCTTGTTGTCTGTAAATGAGTTTCATATACTTAGTAAAAAATTTAGATCATTCTAATTACCAATAAACAAATAAAAATCAAACACTATATTATTGTACAACAGCCAGAATGCCTGGTTGGCTGAGTTTGTTCTAAGGAAACTCGGCCAACCAACAGATTCATTACACATCCAAAAATTCTTATATTTTGCACTGCTACTAATGAGTGAGGTATCCATATCATATAAAATTTTTAAATGAATCCAAGTTTTATAGAAAATATTAAAAACCATTTACCATATTGTTATACTTATCAAATTTTGTATTTATATACTATCAAAACTTTAATTTTTTGCAAATAGGGTTTATACTTCTCAAACCCTAATCCTTCAAAATAAAATCATGATTAAAGATCCTTCTTATTATTGAATCATCACAACTGATATACCATCATTAATTGGGTTCAAGTGATGATCAATCTAATTAAGCATGTAATCATCCAGGTAAACCCTAGTTTACCAATTAAGCTCAAGTGTGGCCATAACAATTCTCTCCCCTTAAATAGGTTTCGCCCCAAAAACATAAATACACAAGAAAAGTACATTCAAGGTTTCTTTTGAACTTTTAAAATCTTATATATCATTCTTGTATTTCACATTTAAATATTATTTTCAACATTGAGTCCTTTGTTTCTCTTCTAATCACAATAAATTTAAAACAAGGCATCTCATTTATGGAAAAAGAATTTTCTATGTCATAATAAACAATGGAAATATAAAGAGAATTCAACCATTCTTACCCTCCACTCAAAGTCATTTCCATGTTGTTTGTCTATCTTTCTCATTTTCTACCTTCAAATCCTAGACTACTATCACTACTAGTTTCTTCTCATACTACAAATCTCGAAATCTTATTTTATAGAGGTGTTAGTACTCTAGGATGAATCACTAGTGACATCTCTTGAGCTACTACAACCCCAAACATTCTAGGGTTTGATCCTTATTAATAGCATGATCTTATTGTGACATGACTTTACTCTCTTATTTTGATATACAAATTTTAGCTCTCTAGAAGTTTACTAATATCTTCCTTATATTTATCACTTCATTTTTTTCTCTTATTTGGCCTTTTTGATAAGTTACTTTATTAATTTATCATGTTGGAGTTTCATTATCATTTCATATTGTGCCATACTTATATTCAATAGATGTGTTGACCATGGTGGTTCTATATCATTTGGAATCCATTTCCTTATCACTTCGTCCCCACATTACTATCACTGAGGAGGATACAAAAGAGAAGGTGATTTTGAGATTTATAATTTCAATCTTCAAGTACTCACTTAACACATTTCTCATATCTAAGTTTAATCAGTCATTATCAAGGAGACTAAACTATTTAGCATTTTCTCACATCTTAGAGTCTCTCTTTTTATACTCTATATTACTTCCTCATGTTTCAAACCCTTCTTTATTTTCCAACATCCTCTCCTATTATGCTACTCTTCCATCTATCATCATTGACTTTTACTTATCTCTTATGATCATGTTGCTCATTCATGTGTATGATTCCATATTCCATGTCATATATACTTCTTATTATTCTTTTACTGATATGAATTAGAAATTCTAAATTGATATTCTATTTACTAGGTTCATTTTATGCATAATACGCTACATGTTCTTCATTTCAAAACAAACGGGTCATGCATGAGTCAACCTTGATTTTTCATTTAATCAAACTTTTTTCTTACATATATTTCAGATTTATATGACTTGATCATTAGTTTAGATTCATACTTGTTTTTACTAAAAGAAAGTCTCATTTCATCATAAGGAAATTATGTATTACATCCAATGGAAACTAGGTTGTTACTCTATAAAGAATCTAAATCAAAATAGTAGTAAGGATGAATGCATTAGACTTCATAATAAAAGTACATGTTCCATGCCCTTTTTTATATCATATAACCCTCTTTCCTTAATAAAACTCATCATTTTCAACATTTCTCTTTGTTTCATCAAAGTTTCTTATCCTATTTTTATTGTTTATATGTTCATTTACTTCTCATTACTTTAATTATTTTGAAAATTCTCCACTTCTATGCACTTATTGTATACTTTACTCTTTTCTCCTATTTCTCCTTTTTTGGAGTACATAAATGCATTTTACTTGATTATGTGATCCATTTATCATAATTGATACTTTCTATCTTGGATTCCTATGTAGTTCTTTTAATATTTTCTTGATATAAAATTGAATAAAGTGCCTCAATTATTTATATGGTTTAGTTCTCTTTATCCATCCTTTCTTCTTCATTTTGCATGTTACATACTAATATATGTCTTGTATCTATATTCCCTCTTCCTTCATTCCCAATTTAGGATTTATTATCTGATGCCCCAAAGCTGGATCTTAGATATCAGTTCCAACTAATTCTTAGCTATTTCAATATTTCCCTTATATTTCAACATCTTAGTGTATGTACATTCTTACTACAATATGAGTCTAATTTATCTAGAATCTACTCTATATTTAATAGAAGTCATTAGATCCCAGTAACACATCCTGTCAACCAGACCAGGCCGAACATGCAGTTGATGCGATGATTTTGAGTCGCATTTATAGACCTTTTTCATATGTGTTTTATGCTCTAATTAGTCATTTTTATGGATAATATCGCATAATTCACTCATTTCGGTCTTTGCCATCATTTTATGTCAAATTCCCTTAGTTGTATCATTTTGAGCATTATTTATCATATTATCATAATTTGTGTGGATTTATTTGGTCTTGTTTTGGAATTTCAGGAAAATCAAGTACCTGCTTCCGTCGATACCATCGACCAAGCCACAGGTTGCCAGCCGAGAAGAGCAGCGCAGAGTCGATACCATCGACACACAAGTCGATGGCATCGAGATCCCTTCAGGTTGCTGGCGAGGAATCTGTCGATACCATCGACCCAAGTCGATGCCATCGACGCATGGAGGCTACAGCGTCGCTAAACGACAACAACCGACGCTAAAGAGACTCGATACCATTGACCCAAGTCGATGGTATCGAGATGATCACAAGCACTCAGACGAAAAGAAAAGAAAGCTGCCGCTAATCCGCTGGGTCGATACCATCGACCCGCGTCGATGGTATCGACGCCGGCAGATATGCGTTGGATCTGTTTTGATCTCGATCGAACGACTGTTGTTATTTGACGACCTAATTAGGGACTTATACCTAATGACGGCCGCCCAGACGGAGGGGGGATCTGATATCGCATTGCACGAGTGCCGAGGAAGGAGAGAAAGGAGAACGGAGGCCATAAGCTCATCCCGGGTGATTCGGACGCTGCCGAAGACGAATTCCACCACCGACAGGAGGGGAAGTTTGTATTCTACACCAAGGATCTACCGGTTCTTCTCCGTTTAGGGGTTTTCCCACTTGTTTCACATTTTTCTTATGAATTCCCCTATTTCTACCATGTATTCGTGTGAGATGAACATGAGAGGCTAAAACCCTCCATCTTTAGGACCGGGAGTAGCCCGGGAATGCATTGTATGACAATTTTATATTGATAATTCACATTTTCTCTCTCAAATCCGTGGTATAGATTCATTTTCTCTATATATATTGTTATGCTTGATCACCATAATAATAATGTAATGCCCTTAATCACTTCGACAGAAGGATTAACGGTTGAAAAGAGACGAAACCTACATTAATCAATAAAACCCTTGACAAAGGAGTTGTAAAATTAATGGTGGGAACTGAGAGACCGTCTATAATGCGCTTAGTTTAGGGGAATGATTACTACGACGGTGGAATCAACCTAAACCTAAGTAGTGAATTACACCACGACAGTGGGTAATTCTGTTTTCAGGCCACTACCCGGATAGAGAGAGAAGAGTGAGGAATTATATAAAGCTTAATACAATGTTGACCCGCGGTGAAACCGCCATCCTAAAGATATCCTTTTGAATTGATTAAACTAACCTTTAATCAATTTTTTTTCTTTATTTCGTTTTATTTTCTTTTAATTTTGACAACAACCCTTACTTTGTTATTCGGCCTAGCTGATTGCGATTAGTTAGTAGAAGTCTCCAATAATTCACGTATCCCTGAGTTCGACTCGGGCCTCACAAAGGCCTATATTACTCGACGCGTATACTTGCGTTTAAGCGCGTAGTAAAATACACGTCAAGTTTTTGGCGCCGTGCCGGGGATACGACGAATTATTGGCACTTTGAGTGCTAAGAGCGGCCACTCTAGGCCACATTTTTTTTATTATTTTGAAACAATTTTAAATATTCTAAAATTTCTCTATAATTGTGTTTACTCGTTCAAAGCATAGTACTGAACCCCGATCTTCTTATTTCAGGTACTTTGCATGGTGCATACACGTAGCACAGACTACACAAATCGCACACCTGAGGTTCCATCTCCGGGACCAGAGGACGAGGACTACTACGAGCAAGATCACCAAAGAGACATAGATTCTGAATCTGAGCAAGAGCAAGTAGAAGAAATGGCCGAACCACAGACGATATGGGAGAAGATCAAAGCGTCTTCTTCATCAGCTTCAAAGGGGCCTATAAAGAAACAGGGGCTCAACATTCCAACCTACAAGATCGATCCAGCATTGATTAACTTGGTTAAATCAAACGCATTTCACGGGCTGAAGAATGAGGATCCAGTGGCACACATTAGTCAGTTTGTTGAAAACTGTGATATGGTAAAGATAGATAGGTTCCCACAGGATGTTCTGTACCTCAAGTTATTCCCAAGTTCCCTGGCAGGAATAGCGAGAGAGTGGCTACATAACCTCGACGACGAGTTTGTTGAATCATGGGATCATATGGTAGAGGTTTTCTTCGAGAGGTTTTTCCCTCCTGAGAAGACCAATGACATGATTAGGAAGATTCACAATTTCACCCAACAGGCGGGTGAAACATATTCTGAGACTTGGGAGTGATTCCAGGTCATGTTGAGGAGATGTCCACATCATGGACTGGACAAGGAGACACAGGTGAAGATCTTCTATTTTTCTCTCTCCGAGCATGATAGAAGCAACTTAGACTCAGCCGGTTCAGGATTTTTCTTGAACAACACTGATACGAGATGCTGGGAAATACTGAAGAACATGGCACGGAAGCAATCTTGGGGAGAAAGAGAGAGAGGCCCAGTTGAGCAAGCAAGAGTTGCCAGTGAGTCAAAGGCAATGAGAGAGTTAAATGAGAAGATGGATCTTCTCACAAAGAAGCTACTGCAGAAGGAAGACAATGAGTCTGAGGAGGAGGCTCAAGTCAAGTACATGAGGTAACAGCAAGGGTACAGGAACAATGACTATTCATGGCGAAAGGACAAGAAATTTTCATGGAAGGATCCAAATAATTTTCTGCAGGATCCGGATGCCAAGCCACAGCCAAGAGTCGAGGATAAGAACACTGAACTACTGAGTCAAATGGTACAGCAAAACTAAGAGATGATGGCCATGTTTGGTAAACAATTGCAATATCAAGGTGATATTCTAACCAAGTTTGGGCAGACACTGCAAAGCCATGGAGCACAAATGCGGGCATTGGAAACCACCGTGGCACAGATTTTGAGTGAAGTGGCGGCCATCAAGCACGCCAATCAACAGAAACCAGCCGAGAATGCAAATGTGGCTCAGGCACACCAACAAGTCAAGTACATATTTGTGGTAAGCACTAAGGAGGAATCTCAGGTGCAAGAAGTTGTAGAAGAAAGAAAAATGACTTTCAATGTGCATGCAACACCGGCGATACCATATCCACGCACGTACTATGGATTGCCGGGCGGAAACCCTTTCTTCAGAAAATCACAAAGAGTTGTGAATATTGTATCTCCACCTAGGCAGGAAGAACAAGTGCAAGTTGTTTGTGCACATGTGGAGACATCTAAGGTGAGAGAGGAACCACAACAAGCTGCTACTATTGAGGATGTCTCGCCAAAGCCCACGTCGGAGAGAGTGATTGAAGCAAGCTTAGGGGAGGTACCCCCGAAAAGCGCGTATGTGCCACCTCACAGGCGTACTGATGCAGCTGATGTTTCAGATCCGGTAAATTCTAAGTCAAAGAAAGAGCATCGTCATTTTAAGAAATTCCTGAAGATATTCTGAAAACTCCACATCAATATTCCATTAGTGGAGATGATCGAAAAAGTACCCGCCTATGGGAGGTTCATCAAGGAAATCATCAATAAGAAGAGGCAGATAAAAGACGATGAAATTTATTGGATGAATGAGACAGTGAGCTCTATGATTCACGGGAGTTCACAAAAGAAGAGAAAGGACCCAGGAGGTTTTTACATTCCGTGCTCAATAGGTGGTCAACATTTTCCAAAAGCGCAATGTGATTCTGGCGCTAGCAAAAATCTCATGCCTTTGGCGACATTTCAAAAGTTGGGGTTAAAAGAGATAAAGAAGTTGGCTGCAACAATTGAATTGGCGGATGGGTCTACCGTCAGACCCTATGGAGTATGTGAAGATGTTCTCGTCAAAGTAGATAGATTCATATTTCCGGTGGACTTTGTTGTCGTGGATATGCCACCACTCCAAAGCTGTGAAATTCTCCTAGGGAGGTCGTTTCAAGCAACGGCAGACGTCGTGACTGCCTTAGGGAGAGGGACTTTGTCTTTGGGAATTGGAGGAGATCGAGTTGAATTCAAATTACCGCATGATCCTCTAAGCGCAGTCCCCAATGTGAAAAGATGACGAGTTTCAAGACGTCTAGCCTAAGACGTTAAAGAAGGGCGCTTGTTGGGAGGCAACCCAACCATTGGTACATTAGGATAGTTTAATTCTAGTCATAGATTGTTTTCATTTCGTTCAAATTTTTAGTATAAAAAAGATACCGTGATCGGTTTGTTTGATGTGCAGGCTGAGGCAGAGTCGATACCATCGACACACTGGTCGATGGTATCGACCGGGTTACAGGTTGACGACTACAGATTTTGCTCTGCGTCGATACCATCGACGGCCTAGTCGATGGTATCGACCTACCTACAGGCAGATCGCAATATCAAAGTCGATGGTATCGACATGCCAGTCGATACCATCGAGATCTCTGGAGATTTTCAGAAGAAATCGACTCAGTGGAGTCGATACCATCGACGGGTGTGTCGATGGTATCGACATTTTCAAGAGAAAAAGGCGGCGGCCGGACTCGCGAGGCAGTTGCCCTAATCAGTGAGTCGATACCATCGACTTCCGTCGATGGTATCGACGGGCACACAGCAGTGTCGGTGTCAGTTATTAAAGACGGGGTTATTGGTCAAATGAAGTCACATCATCCAGAGCAAATCCGGACCCCACGACCCTGGCAGTTCCCGCCTTTACCACCATCAGACTGATCTGGTATCTCTGTTCCACTCTTAAGTTTGTTTTTGACTATGAGGCCATAGTCGAATTCAAGCTTAGGGGAATAGCTGGAACAACTCTATCTTTTCTGTTATTGTTGTTAGTTTTTAGCAGTGTTATTTGTTTCTTGCATTTTTAGTTTTTTTTTAGGATCCACATCTATCTAGTGTAACTGTGGATGTCGTAAAAGTTGTCATCTCGCTGTGTATTCATGGGAAATTTAAGGAAATTTTAAAATTTTTGTGTCTTTTGGATAGCTTGACTTGGTTGTCCTTGGGGAACTTATCCTATGAAAATGATTGATTATGTCAACTTTAAAACAATACGTCACACCTATACTCCCATTGACTCATGAAAAGTGGATAGTAACGGTTGTTTGAGCCTAACCTAACCAAATGGTAATGAGACCTTAATTGGATGTAAGAGAGAGAACCCTCCAAACCACTACACAGGTCAGTGAGGAGGGACACATAATATCTTTCTAAGGTTCAGTCATTTAATCTTGTGATCATTCCACGTCACTTTTCCATAATCCACCTAAGAACTGGAAGTAAAGTACAGTTTTAATTCCTTCTTGTGTGCATAGCATTTAGATAGGAATTGCATTGATATTTTCCAGACTTTTGCATAAAAAGAGAAAAATATAGGGATTCATGCACATTACCTTTAGGTGCATGCCATGTAGTTGCACTCATGACTTTCATGATTATCATGCATAAAGTACACCATGTATCTCAATTTTTCCTCAAAAGTGATCTAAACTGTTCCATACCTTCGAAATATTGCAAAGATTTCCAATCATGAAGAAAACAGCCCAATACATGTATCTCTAAGCAATTATGGATATGTGGGCTAAAAGAAAGAAAGAAAAAAAAAATAAGAAATTTTTTTTTCTGAAAATCTGAAAAAATTGAGAAAAGAAAAAAAGAAAGAAAGAGAATTTAGAAGGAAATGGAATAAAAGGGAGAAAGGAACATGATATCACTCGCATTACAGGAAAATTGAGTACATGATGTGACTTAATTAGATTTCCATCTCATTTTGAGGTGGAAGGTTAGTGCATGCATCATTTCACCCAATTTAGGCATTAGAGCATTTTTATTGTGCATTTGCATCACGTAGGACATTTTGTTTTATGCATATTGAAACTGTGCAATACTTCCAAGTTCTTCCATGAACCACCCATTCCATCCACCCGTTGCTCGGATTGGTAGGCCACCGTGAATTTCTCCTCACTAATGATTATCAGGAAAACTGCTTCCATGTAGATGGTAGTTAGGGCGAGCAATGTAGTGTAGGCGATCACAAGATGCACCAATGCTGAATCGACGAATTTTATTATCTTAACTGCCTTATGTGATAGTGTTCATCGGTTTTAAGGATAATTTCTCTTATTGATGATTATTGTCGCCTTTAGGGTATTTAATGTTCTGTGGTTAGAGAAGGCCGGTTTGAGAACGTTCAGTGGGAGTCACATGGGATGTGGGTTGGTGTGTTGATTTTTAGTTGACATCTGCAATTCTATTCTAAGGACTAGTTGCTCGAGGGCGAGCAATGTTTAAGCTTAGGGGAGTTTGATGCGATGATTTTGAGTCGCATTTATAGACCTTTTTCATATGTGTTTTATGCTATAATTAGTCATTTTTATGGATAATATCGCATAATTCACTCATTTCGGTCTTTGCCATCATTTTATGTCAAATTCCCTTAGTTGTATCATTTTGAGCATTATTTATCATATTATCATAATTTGTGTGGATTTATTTGGTCTTGTTTTGGAATTTCAGGAAAAACAAGTACCTGCTTCCGTCGATACCATCGACAGAAGTCGATACCATCGACCAAGCCACAAGTTGCCAGCCGAGAAGAGCAGCGCAGAGTCGATACCATCGACACACAAGTCGATGGCATCGAGATCCCTTCAGGTTGCTGGCGAGGAATCCGTCGATACCATCGACCCAAGTCGATTCCATCGACGCATGGAGGCTACAGCGTCGCTAAACGACAACAACCGACGCTAAAGAGAGTCGATACCATCGACCCAAGTCGATGGTATCGAGATGATCACAAGCACTCAGACGAAAAGAAAAGAAAGCTGCCGCTAATCCGCTGGGTCGATACCATCGACCCGCGTCGATGGTATCGACGCCGACATATATGCGTTGGATCTGTTTTGATCTCGATCGGACGGCTGTTGTTATTTGACGACCTAATTAGGGACTTATACCTAATGACGGCCGCCCAGACGGAGGGGGGATCTGATATCGCATTGCACGAGTGCCGAGGAAGGAGAGAAAGGAGAACGGAGGCCAGAAGCTCATCCCGGGTGATTCGGACGCTGCCAAAGACGAATTCCACCACCGACAGGAGGGGAAGTTCGTATTCTATGCCAAGGATCTACCAGTTCTTCTCCGTTCAGGGGTTTTCCCACTTGTTTCACGTTTTTCTTATGAATTCCCCTATTTCTACCATGTATTCGTGTGAGATGAACATGAGAGGCTAAAACCCTCCATCTTTAGGACCGGGAGTAGCCCGGGAATGCATTGTATGACAATTTTATATTGATAATTCACATTTTCTCTCTCAAATCGGTGGTATAGATTCGTTTTCTCCATATATATTGTTATGCTTGATCACCATAATAATAATTTAATGCCCTTAATCACTTCGACAGAAGGATTAACGGTTGAAAAGAGACGAAACCTACATTAATCAATAAAACCCTTGACAAAGGAGTTGTAAAATTAATGGTGGGAACTGAGAGACCGTCTATAATGCGCTTAGTTTAGGGGAATGATTACTATGACGGTGGAATCAACCTAAACCTAAGTAGTGAATTACACCACGACAGTGGGTAATTCTGTTTTCCGGCCACTACCCGGATAGAGAGAGAAGAGTGAGGAATTATATAAAACTTAATACAATGTTGACCCGCGGTGAAACCGCCATCCTAAAGATATCCTTTTGAATTGATTAAACTAACCTTTAATCAATTGTTTTCTTTATTTCGTTTGATTTTCTTTTAATTTTGACAACAACCCTTACTTTGTTATTCGGCCTAGCTGATTGCGATTAGTTAGTAGAAGTCTCCAATAATTCACGTATCCCTGAGTTCGACTCGGGCCTCACAAAGGCCTATATTACTCGACACGTATACTTGCATTTAAGCGCGTAGTAAAATACACGTCAGCAGTCCTGAATCAAAGAGGTACTCAGGATTAATTGACTCATATTTATCTCAAACATGTGGAAATAACATCCACCCAGGGAAAGCTCATCTAAATATTATTTATGGTCTACCTGATGCAAAGACTATAGGCAATAACTTCATATTGTACAATAGTCTTAAATAATCATATATATTTCTAAAAATTGAATGTCTGAATTAAAATATATAAGAGCATTTCTATTCATCTCCAGTGAAAACAACAATATAAAATAGAAGTGGTAACTCATTCTATCTTTATGCTCCTATGTCTTCATTACTTTTTGGTCTTCTAACCCTAATATTTATAGGTTTTTTCTCTAGCCCATCCTTCCTTTGCATACCTGGCCAGGGCATCCACAGAAGAATAGACAGAGTATCTCGATACTGGTCAACGTTAGTATTTAGAAATCATGCCATGGTATCCTAATACTCAGACCTCCCAGAGCTCATGAAACAACACCTCCTAACGGTCACACTTATAACTATGACTTTCTATCTGAATGGTCCTTGACAAATCATCCTAAGCTCTGATACCAAGCTGTTACATCCACATCCCACAATAACCTTTGATCATGAGATTAGGGCATAAGTTGAGGATTAAACATAATACAAAGATCACCCTTAACTTTTTATTTTTTTATTTCAGAGTCGTTGTTTGTTCATATTCAATTACATAAGCTAACTTTTCAAGTGATATTACAACTTTATTCTAATATGATTTCAAAAATAAAGATACATATCTAAACATTCACTTTGTCTCTCACACTTCCATTACATACAACATGATAATCATATATATTCCCTATTATTAAGGAAACAAAGTTACACATCATGATTTATAACTGTCTCACTACTCTAAAAGGACCTAGTGTGACGTGGACTGACTGAACTTCAGTAATCTAATACTTAACACTCATGGAAGATCTACTTAGGCAATGATATTTTTCACGTCCACATGGTTTCCCTAAAAATCTTTGAGTAGAGGGTGAATCTACTCGCTCAATGAATGAATAATTCATAGAAACATGATTAATCACTTTAATATCCAAAGATATACTATTGAGCAAATAAATTTAAAGTAGGATAAAAATGAGATATTGAAGAGCTAATCATTCACATACATATATATGGTAGGATACTCTAAATATCTAAAAGGAGTACATCATTATTTGAGCATACTTGATTAATGATAAAAGAAATTAGTAATTCAGAAACATACAAATGACAAATTATTGGGGATAACATAAAGAATATATGAACAAATGCATGCTTTCAATTAATCTCTCATTCATATTATTATGCCTTAAATCCATATGAAGTGTACCACAACATGTGAAAGCATCGTAGTAAGCTACGATATCACTATACAAGGCTTAGAAGCATGCTTGGGTTCCTAAGCCTATAGTCTCATCGACCCTGTCTGTAGTGGGTAGTCGCCATGTCTGGCTCTCTGTGGCTAATGGGAGTGGCTAGATATCTGGACTCCTCCTCTAAACCTAGATACTCAGGTGGAGAGTCAAACCACTGTGGCTTATTGTGCATAAGTGGACCAACATACCACTAATCACTACAACTTGTGACACAAGTACCACCGACAACCCCGATTGGTGTTGGGTACCACATAATTCATAAGGAGTCTACCATACTAGTCCAGACCCTCGCACACTACTAGTACAATCTAACTTACCTTGATTTAGACTACCTCAAGTTGGGAAGCCATTTCCTCGTCACAGTGCATGCTTCATCATGTGAAGATTCTATAGTGTTCAGGGCATCTAAAGTCTAATTCAATCTTTAAATTATAGTTCGATCATCAAATCAACATTTCTTAATTTAACCTTACAAACATTCTTTTTCATTAATTATCAACAATTTGTATTGTAAATTGAGAAATTGAACAATACCATGTATCATACTGAAGGACATTGAACTGAAATCACTTAATTCACTGAATACCCTATCCTTAGGGTTTCATTGGACCCATTCACATACTGCATGACTCACATAATGATTTAATGCATCGTAAACTTTCACTGATAAATATTGTTTTCGGATATTAACGTACAATCAAGCATATATATGAAACCCTAGAATGAACCAAACTAGGATTTCCATGTCATTCATGGAAATATCATGCATCAAGAATAACCTTGAATAAATGAATTTATAATGATAAAAGAATCTCATTAGTTGAATCTCATGATGTTTATTCGTAAACTTCCAACTTTCCATTCATCTAGGGTTTCACCCTCTTTACTGAGATATCAAGCAAAGGCTGATAGCATCACATGAAATTCAAGATAGTACCCGACATATAAGTATTATGCATTTAGATAAAATTGTCGTTCATAAACAAGGAGATTCAAATAGGGAAAGTTCTTTATTCAAATTATATATCAATGTTAGACATAATCAAAAATCCAAGATTTTAGTATATTCTTATAAATTCTGCAATAACTTTATGAATTATTTTTTAGATGACCTGTATCCATTTCTAATATGATTTTTTCATATTAAAATCATCACAATAGGAAAACAAGACATTTCTAGATCATCTTTCATAAGCTTAATCTGAAAGGAGGATTTAAGATTTGTAGTCACATACAAAGGAACTAAAGATTATTGAGGAACTGGTCCAATTTCGTGTGATCTGCTATTTATTTTGTGAAGTCAGGAGCTACTTTTATTCAACCCGCACTCCTCCTGCAGGCATAAGATTGTTATTTACAACATTGTCAACTATAAAGCTAAACTTGGTAGGACTCCTACCATTACAGAGGGGATAGGGGATAGATTGACCCACATGGTCGATAGGAGGTTTCGTATAGGTGCGGCCTTCCTTATAGTTTTTGAGGTGGTGTTTGGACAGAGTGTCCGCCAGCATGTTATACTCTCTCGGGAGATAGACAACCTGTAACTCTGGTTTTTCATTGAGTATATCTTGGATGGCCTGGATCCAATTGGTAAAGGATGGAAAATTCTCAGGATTACCTTCAATTGCTTTGATAGCTTTAGAACTATCTGTAACTATAACCGTGGGTCCCACTCTGGTTGCGGTATATACTCTGAGAGACCACTCTATAGCCTATAACTCAGCTTCTGTGATAGATTCCGCCTGGATATGCCTGGCCGATCCTCCTTGCCATAGTTTATGCTCATTCAAGATAGCTATCCCGATGGCCGCCTCCTTTCCTTTGACTACAGCATCAGCATATACCATTGTATGTCCGCTCGGTACTCCTATTTGCTCATATGCATCAGCCTGGTCCTGGTTTTTAGCTTCAGTCTTCCTGCTTCTCCCTTGTAAGATGTTGGTGCAGAGGTTATCAATTTGAACTATCTGCCTTACAGTATTCACTTGTACATTATCAAAAACCATGTTGTTCCTTGCCTTCCAAATGATCCAGCAAGTTACTGTAAACTGGGCATTGTCATCCTCCTTACTTGCAGGTTATTTGTGAGCCACTATTGAACAGAAGGATAGGGCAGGTTGTTCTTATTGTTGCAGTTTGTCGTTATCCAAACATCTCTCGCATATGGGCAGCTACATAGGGCATGTAGAGTGTCTTCCACTTGCGCCTCGCATCTAGGGCAGATGTCAAAATCAATAAACTTCCTTTGCTTGCGTCTCCCATTAGTCATGATACCTTAATGAGCTACTGTCCAAATGAATATTTTGATTTTTCTAGGTATCTGCAACTTTCAAATAGTTGGCCAAATGTTGTTGACAGGGTACTGGAACTCATCATGGATGAGAGCATACGCAGATGTTGTGGTATACTTTCCTCTCTCGTCATACAACCAGCTCCACTTATCTTCACCTTTACTTCCGTCCGGACTAGGTAGCTCTATTATACGGTTGACACAATGATCTGGAAGAAATTACAGTAGGAATTCTCTATCCCAGTTCCCCTCGAAATTACGTAGGCATCCAACAGTAAGGTCACTCACCTCATTGGGAATAGTCGGTGTACAGTGATCTTGCAGTTTCCTATAGCCTGGAACCCAATAATCCGTCCAAACTAGTGTAGACTCCCCATTCCTTATAACTTTAATGGAGTTATTCTTGATGAAAGCCATACCTGACTGCACATATCTCCAGAAAAGAGAAGTTCTACCACGAGAGTAGTCTTTTATCCTCTTATATTTTTGATTCAATCCCATGACCCAAAGAGAGTTCTTGTTGTGGATTAGTTGCCATGCGTTCTTCCAAATTAAAGCTTTATTCCAGTCCACCATGCTTTTAATACCAAGGCCTCCATTATCTGTGTTGGTACACACTTTCTTCCAAGCAACCAAGGATACTGGGTTGGCATTATGACCGCTCCCCCAAATGAACTTTCTGATAATCCTGTCAAGCTTAGTACAGATGGACTTTGGGATAATGACTGTTTGCATGACATAGGTAGGTAGAGAGGTCAGAACTGATTTCACCAAACAAATCTGCCCTGCTAATGAGAGGGTTCTTGTCGCCCAACCATTCACTCTTGCCTCCATAGAATTCGTGAGAAAGGAGTAGGTTTGCTTGTTAACCCTTTTATGTAGCAAAGGAACTCCCAAGTATTTACCAAGATCATCCGTTTCCATGATCCCACTTGCCCTGCAGATTTCTGTCCTGGTTGCTCTACTGACAGAAGATGCGAAGAAGATTTTAGACTTGTCTATAGAAATCTTTTGCCCCGAGGCTTCTTCAAACATGGAAAAAGAGTGATTGATGGTAGACATCTGTTCTAAGGATGCTTTTGCGAAGATAACTATGTCATCAAAAAAACATATATGGGATATGTGCAGACCTTGTCGGGATAGCTTAATCGGGGACCATTTATTGGCTTCAACATTTTGGTTGATAAGTTGAGTTAGCCTTTCCATACATAGAACGAATAAGTAAGGAGATAATGGGTCTCCCTATTGGAGCCCTCTAGTCTGCTTGAAAGCAGGAAGTAGGCCCCCATTAAAGATAATATTCGTGCTTCCTGAGGATAGAGACTTTAGAATATAAGCCTGAATATTAGGCGGCCAGGTCATCTGGTTAAGTGTGTGTTCTATGAATTTCCAAGACATTCTATCATATGCCTTCGATAGATCGACCTTTATGGCCATGTAAGGTGCACTAGATTTCCGCCTTAGGTTGTGAATGATCTCCTGGACAATGATAATGCTATCGGAAATACACTCACCTAAGGTGTGAAAACACCTTAAAAACATAGCTCAAGAATTGAAATTCTAGAATCCATACCAAAACCATAACAAATCACTGGTTTCTTCTTCCTTTCAACTCGAAAACCCTAGAAATAGATAATTATGGAGAAAGAGTGAGAATAGATGGAGATATGATATCATTTTGAATCAATTTTTAGGAGGGGAGGAATCTTGACTTGTGAGTGAATAATCACCAAGAAAAGCTATCTAGATATGACAAACTTACTTGATTTCATCAACTCTAGCAAGAGAAAATCTTAGATTGCCATCTTCTCCACTTTCTCCATCCAAAACCTAGCTTTTCCTCTCTCTCTCTAGGATTTTGTTTCTCTAGATTAAATCACGAATTATGAGAGATCCTAGTTTGTTAGGTTGATCATATAGAGCAATTGAGGTGTCTGGGTCAATTGCAAATTGACCCTACTTATACATTCTTTTATTTCAGCAAATATTTATGTCATAAAAACGTTACTCTAAGTCATTTTCTAAATAGGTTATAGATGCTATAAAAAATACAAAAAATAACATGTTTTCTATCATTTATTTTTAGATATTTAGTAAAAATCTAAGAACATTCCAAGATACAAATAAATAAATAAAAAATCAAACACCACATTATTGTACTGTAGTCAGAATGCCTGGTCGACTGAGTTTGTCCTAAGGAAACTCGGCCAACCAACAGGTCCATCACACATCAAAAAAATCTTATAATTTGCAATAATACGAATGAGTGAGTTATGCATATCATATCTGAATTTCAATTGAATCCAAGTTATGTAGAAAATATAAAAAGTATTTACCATACAGTTATACATATCAAACTTTGTATTTATATACCATCAAAACCCTAATTTTTGTTTGGGGGGGGTTAGGGTTTATACTTCTCAAACCCTAATCCTTCAAAATAAAATCATGATTAGAGTTTCTTCTTATTATTGAATTATCACAAGTGATCTACCATCATTAATCAGGTTTAAGTGACGATCAATCTAATTAAGCATGTAATCATCCAAGTAAACCCTAGTTTATCAATTAAGCTCAAGCACGATCATAGCGATCCCCCCCTAAACGAGGTTTCGTCCCTAAAACATAAATACATATGAAAAATACATTTAAGGTTTCTTTTGAACTTATAAAATCATATATATCATTGTATTCTTGTATTTTACATTCGAATATTGTTTTCAACATTGAGTCCTTTGTTTCTCTTCTGATCACAACAAATTTAAAACAAGGCTTCTCATCGATAGCAAAAGAATTTTCTATGTCACAATGAATAATTGAAAAGAGAAAGATAGTTCAACCATTTTCAATCATGTCATACTCTCTTAAGGTGTGATCTTATTACTAGTAATTTGATTCAAATAGCTCAATATGTATAGTCAATATGTGTTATTTTTTGTATCATATCTAGGTTACTAAGGAGAGTTCACCTTGTTAATTTGAAGTTTACTATTGTGCTAAAACAATAGCAAAGCAATCATAATCTGTAAGGATAGGTTTAGTAACACTTGTATATTATTGAGCTAGATTACCAGAATGAACTATCAAAACCCATAATACCATTTTCAATTAGTATATTATTCACACATGTATAAGTGAAATCATATATAAAGCAAATTTACATCCCTTGATATACCTTCAAAAGATAATAATTCAAAAAATAAATTCACATATTACTAAAAGCCATTTGTTTTCTATCATTTGTCTTCTTTTTCATTACTACTTTTTTCTTCTTACTTATCCTTCTCATTTTGATCATATAGATTAAACATCTCTAACATGAAAAAATTAAGGTAAGAATGGATTATTCATCATTCTTTCTATCATTGCAAGAATTTATTTTCTATCACACTTTTATCATGCTGTAATTTTTCTTTTGTTACATTTCAAATCTAATTCTCACCCTCCACTCATATTCATTTCTGTGTTGTTTGTCTATCTTTCTCATTTGCTACCTTCAAACCATAGATTACTATCACTAATAGTTTCTTCTCATATTACATATCTCAAGATCTTATTTTATAGAGTTGTTAATACTCTAGTCAAATCATGTTGGTATGTATGCCCATAGAGCAAGTCATGTGATGATTGTAATGGGATACTTTGTAAATGATTTGAATAATAATAAAGGCAATGTATGATCTATATGTTTTAACTGTTTCTAAGATGATAGTGTAACATGATAGATGTCTAAAGAATTGTTTTATTCGATGATGTATGCTTTTGGGTTGATGACCTAAACGATGAGATCATACAGATGTTAAGAGTATACATTCTTTTTTAGTCCCTAGTCAGTTGTTATTGTGGAAATAACCATAGACATCAATAACACTAAAGACTAGATTGTGTGTTGGTTGATGACAAAATCTCATTAGTCATGATATAGTGATATCAAACCAAGCACATAGGTATTTGTTAGAGAACAAGTGTACCAGACAGACCCACCGTGAGAGTGACACATGGAACCATGATTTGGTAGTCACAGTCAGCTCTCACAGTGATGGTGGTGAATGTGATCCTTTGACCTGAAATCACTACACTCAACACATGTCGTTGGGTACACTTTGACATCATCAAACACAGTCCTGAAACATGGGTTGTTATAAAGGTGATGATTGGGTGACTTTGACACATGGGGTTTTTTAGGGGTGAGTGATAGATATGGGATTTGTCCATCCTACGGGAGTTTGATGTCCCTGGCCACTTAATGAGTAGGATTGAGAAAGGCATGTGCATACATGTATGAATCAACATGTGATATTTATGTCACACACATCTCACCCAGTCTGCTCTGAGATCAAGGAAATGGATGAACGTTGAAAGGATGATTGTACCATGCCTTGAGTTCACTCAGGACATTAGTGACAAAGGAATTATACATTCGCTGTAACACCATTCATAGATTGTAGGATTGAAATTTGTTCTCCAACTTTCTATTTCACTTGGGTAGCACTGATGTGCGACTAGGCACCGCTCTTTGCTTGTGAAGTCATAAGTGTTATGGACTTTCACTGCCAACATGAAATGGACCTGTAGGGTCACACACATAGGATTTAACCTGGAAGAGGAGTTTATCCACAAATGATATTTAGATTGATTACTAAAGGAGTTTAGTAGTTCAATTAAATGATCAATCAATTGGTAGCTCAATATCATAGTGTTCAAGGTGTTGGACCGATTGATTAGAGTATCAGATTGATTGAAACTACAATTGACTGATTTTGCACAGACTTTACTCCCAACCGATCGACTCATGTGATGAACCGATCGGCTCAGGATAGGTTGAGACGACTGATTCAAGGGTGGAACCGATCAGCTCAACTGGTCCAAACGAGCAAGTTGGGAAAGTCAGGTTGGTGAGAAATTTCTTTTCATTTCGCTTGTCCAATTTGATTGGAACAAGGATTGGTATTTGGATCAATTCGAAACAAAAGAGGAAAAGTCAATCGAGAACTGACCAGGGCAGTGAACCGATCGGATCAGGTCCCTAACCGATCGATTCATGCTTGAAATGATCGGTTCAGCTGGCGCAGTTGATTATTTTGTAGAAAATCTCGAACCCTTCTACTCCTGCTTTAATCCCGCATTGCTCAGGGTAGAGAACCATATCCCATGACCCTCCTATATATAGGGGTATTGGGGGCTTCTCAAAGTACAACTTAGAACACCAGTTGCTCTGTAAAGTTGTCGTTCTCTCTGGTTGTGGTAACCAGGAGAGCCCGAGCAAGGGAGGCACAACAAGGGAAAGACAACTGCAGAAAAGCGAATGGTGGTAGGAGAGTGTGTTAGTGACTAGTAAGCCAACAGGAGGGTACGACTCCTTCCGGTGCCTTATGAGACAAGGCAATCAGAGTTTCAGGCAGTCTGTGTGGACGACTGCAGAGGCGGGAGACTTCTACCGCTCGGAGGATAGCTATCAATCCCGACAATCCTGGCAAGACCAGGAGATACACAGACACCATCCAAGACCGGAGGTGAAGACCACACAAGCCGTGAGGTAACGTCATCGAGCAAGCTTCGGGACAAGGTACGCCTCTACAAACCATCCTTCCTATTGTATAGACGTTGATGTGATTCCTTTATTCTGGGTTTGGGAGAAGAAATTTTTGTTTCTGCTTCCTTCTCTATCTCCTCTAAAATCCAAAAGTGGTATCAGAGCCACGTCAAGTTCTCTATGCTTTAGTATTATCGATATGATCGATTTTGGTTTGTCGCCTTTATTTATTGCATACGATGCAAATAAAATTGGCTTTATGCATGTCCAATCCTAAATCCACAAATCCCAATATACATATATGATATGTAATATAAATGCACTCGATATGCGCCGCCCTTAAACGAGTTTTGTGGTGGATGTATAGCATGGTTATGGCCAATAAACCCTATATATTCTTGGTTGTATGTGGTTTCTTGCATCTCAGTCTGCACACTGATTCCCTATCTCCTATTCCTGATGTAACTCGAGATAACTTGAGATTTCTTTCTTACCTTTGCTCCCCCCAAATGTAACTCAGGGTTTCCTTTTTAAAATGTAAAATAGGATAGATATTTTATTTCCTGTTATGTCGAAGAACGGCGCAAAACCTAACGATGACTGAGATGATCGGTTCAAGGTGTGAATTGATCGGTTGGCGTTCTTGATGACTGGTTTGAAGAGCGAGACCAGCGAGTGGTGACCTGAGGAGATGCACGACGACCAGTGAACTGATCGGCTAGAGGCGCCAGTCGATCGGCTGGTGGCACCCAGCCGACTGGCCTAATGGCGAGCCGATCAATCATGGAGATGAGTTGATCAAACCCAAAACGGCAAAGCACAAAGTTCATCTTGATCAGGTTGCATATGATGTGGACCTAGATGACTGTGATTCCTCTTGGCTTAAGGAATCACATTAGGATGGCCATAATCATTGCTTTTATCATTTTGCATATTTTCTGTGGGATATAGCATGTATATGATACTTACTATATTATGGTGATTGGATATGTATATGTACCTATAAAACCAAATCCCTAATTAAATATTAAAGTTTTAGATACCTTCCAAATGCGACACATGTGAAAAACTTGATCAACCAAGTGTGGGCACGCCCTAGCGTGGTACACCGTCTATCTTGTGGAAGTGTGAAGGATGGATATGTGGGTCTGCCCTAGCAGGGTGCATATTCATCGTGTTGGCTTTGGGTCAGACTTAACAAGGTGACACAGATAAGATCTAGCACCTTGAGGCATGGAGGTGATCATGGCAAGGAGTTGCGCATGACATCTTTCAAGAGTTGTATATGATGCAATTGGCAAGATTTTCCTACCTGGAAGATCTAAGTTGTGGGTGACAACCCTAGTTGGTCCATGACTCATAGGATTTCAGGATCTTGACCCACTAGAAGATTGTACGCTACAATCTTCTGAATTGATAGTGAGGGCTGTCAATTTGAATCAAAATAGTGGGAGCCGTAATTAATTAAAGGCCTACTTAACTAATGTCAAATTTTATTCAAATAAAATCAAATCAAAAGGAGTTTTGACAAATGAAATTTTCTCTTGTGGAATGGCAAAAGAATCATCTTTTAAAATAGGAAAATTAATTGAGAATAAATTCCATAACTGGTTGGGGATTGTGAGAAGTGTTCTGCACAATCCAGATATATCGGTAGCCTTTGAATCCACTCTATGTACGCCTAAGAAGAAGGATAGTTCATTGATGGAGATCAATCGAACAAAGTCTAAGGAAAAAGGTGAGGGAGAGAAGGGTTCTCTCACCTAACCAATGTCAGAATCTTCTGCGCTCAAAACATGGAGAGGATGGAAGGAACGATGGAAGAAGAAGTGAGAGATAGAGATCTCTACTTCTGGTGTATACGTGATAGAGATTAACTTTACTACTTCTTTGTTATGGGTACTTGATACTGGATGTGGATCTCACATTTGTTCAAATGTGAAGGATCTTAAGAGAAGTAGGCCTTTGGGGAAAGGCGAGGTTGAACTACATGTTGCCAATGGGGCAAGGGTTACCTCCAGTGCTGTAGGAACCTATGAGTTAACTCTAACTAGTGGGATAATAATAGAGTTGAAGAACTTCTATTATCTACCTGCCATAAATAGGAATATCATTTCTGTTTCTTGTTTGGACAATGATGGATTTGAATTTCTTATTAAGAATGGAAAGTGTTCCATTTCAAAAGATGGGATCTTTTATGGCAGTGACCCAATGTCTTATGGTCTATACTTGATAGATCTAGAAACAAGCGTATACAACGTAAACACCAAAAGGCAAAAACTCAACAACTCAAACAAAACATATCTTTGGCATTGTCGTCTAGGGAACATAAATGAGAAGCGCATCTCTAGACTCCATAAAGATGGTTATCTAGACTCTTTTGATTATGAATCAATAGAGACATGTGAATCTTGTTTGTTGGGCAAGATGACCAAGACTCCCTTTTTAGGTAAAGGTGAGAGAGCTAGTGATCTATTTTGACTCATACATACTGATGTATGTGGGCCTTTTAGAACTAATGCCAGAGGTGGGTATCACTACTTCATTACCTTCACTGATGACTTCAATAGGTATGGCTATGTGTACTTGATGAAACATAAGTCAGAAACTCTTGAAAGTTTCAAGGATTTCATGAATGAAGTACATAACCAACTTGGTAAAAGTATTAAAGCACTTCGATCCGATCGAGGTGGAGAATACTTAAGCCAAGAGTTTGAGGACCTTCTGTGAGCCTGTGACATTGTATCGCAATGGACTCCGCCTAGAACACCACAACATAACGATGTGTCTGAAAGAAGGAATCACACTTCACTAGATATGGTGCGATCAATGATGAGTTTTGTTGATCTTCCAATTTCCTTATGGGGTTATGCTCTTGAAACGGTCACATTTATACTTACCATCTAAATCAGTTCAAAAGACACCGTATGAGATATGGCACGGGAAGCGTCCCGATTTGTCTTTTATTAAGATTTGGGGTTGTGAGGCTTACATCAGGAAAATGTTTCCTGATAAGTTTGGGCCCAAGTCTGATAAATGTTATTTTGTTGGATACCCCAAGGAAACGAGGGGATATTATTTATACCACCCTACTAACAACAAAGTGTTTGTTGCTAGGACAGCTGTGTTCCTAGAAAAGGAATTTATTTCCAGAGAAAACAGTGGGAGGAAAATAAGCTTGAAGAGGTTCAAGCCCAACAAGAAAACATTGAACCAGTAGATGTATAAGAGGAACATAGAGATTCATAAGGTGTTGTGGAATCTCAGTCTCCTCAAGTAATACAAGGACCTCGTAGATCTAGTAGGACACGCCTTGAACCTGAGAGGTTTGGATACCTTGTGACTCAGGAAGGCGGTGAGTTGATCATAGATGATGATCCAACTACCTATCTACAGGCTATGGAGGGACCAGATTCTGAGAAATGGCTTGAGGCCATGAAATATGAGATGGAATCCATGTACTCCAACAAAGTATGGACTTTGGTGGAACTACCCAAAGGGGTAAAACCCATAGGGTGTAAGTGGGTCTTCAAGAAGAAGACCGACATGGATGGAAATGTGCAAACTTATAAAGGCAGATTGGTTGCAAAGGGTTTCTGACAAGTTCAAGGTGTTGACTATGATGAAACTTTTTCTCCAGTTGTCATGATTAAGTCCATCAGGATCATTCTTGCTATTCCGGCTTACTATGACTATGAGATTTGGCAAATGGATGTTAAAACTACATTCCTTAATGGGAATATAAATGAGGATGTGTACATGACACAACCTGAAGGTTTTGTAGATCCAAAGAATGCCAATAAAGTCTATAAGCTATAAAGGTCAATCTATGGATTGAAGCAAGCATCTCAGAGTTGGAATCTTCGATTTGATGAGGAAGTCAAAGTGTTTGGCTTTATTCAAAATAAAGATGAACCTTGTGTGTACAAGAAGGTTAGTGGGAGCACGACCACATTCCTCATATTGTATGTAGATGACATACTATTGATGGGGAATGATGTCACAGCCTTAGAGAAGGTAAAGACTTGGCTTAGGAATACTTTCTCAATGAAGGACTTAGGAAAAGCATCCTACATTCTAGGTATTAAGATCTATAGAGATAGATCTAAAAGGCTTCTCAGACTAAGTCAAAGCACATACATTGACAAAGTAATGAAGCGGTTCAACATGGAGAACTCAAAGAGAGGCAACATCCCCATGCTGCATGGAGTCACCATCTCTAGAGCTCAATTTCCCCAATCTTATGAAGAAAGGGAGCATATGAATGGGATCCCATATGCATCAGCCATCGGATCCATCATGTACGCTATGTTGTGCACACGCCTAGATGTCTCATATACCCTCAGCATGACGAGCAGGTACCAGTCAGATCCTGGGGATGCTCACTGGACAGTCGTAAAGAACATGCTCAAGTACTTGCGAAGGACTAAGGATCAGTTCCTTATATACGACGGCGAGGAAGAACTGGTTGTAAAGGGTTACACCGATGCAAGCTTCCAAACCGACAAAGATGATTACAGATCACAATCAGGATTTGTGTTTTGCCTAAACAATGGAGCTGTAAGCTGGAAAAGTTCCAAGCAAGAAATAGTTGTTGATTCTACTATAGAGGTCGAGTATATTGCTGATTCACATGCAACAAAGGAAGCTGTGTGGATCAAGAAGTTCATCACTGAACTTGGTGTAGTTCCCAGTAGTTGTGATGCAATTGAGCTTTACTGTGACAATAATGGAGCTATTGCTCAAGCTAAGGAGCCCAGATCACATCAGCGGTCCAAGGACATACTGTGGAGCTTCCATCTCATACGAGAGATCATACAGCGAGGAAATGTGAAGATTTGCAAAGTGCCAACTAAAAACAACATAGCTGATCCACTGACGAAGGCCCTTTCTCAACAGAAAAATGATGGTCATGCTAGGTCACAAGGACTGAGGTTCCTAGGTGACTGGCTCTAAGTGCAAGTGGGAGTCTTTTGGTATGTATGCCCATAGAGCAAGTCATGTGATGATTGTAATGGGATATTTTGTAAATGATTTGAATAATAATAAAGGCAATTTCTGATCTATATGTTTTAACTGTTTCTGAGATTATAGTGTAACATGATAGATGTCTAAAGAATTGTTTTTCTTGATGGCGTATGCTTTTGGGTTGAGGAACTAAATGATGAGATCATGCGTATGTCAAGAGTATACATTCTTGTTTGGTCCCTAGTCGGTTGTTATTGTGGAAATAACCATAGACATCAATAACACAAAAGATTAGATTGTGTGTTAGTTGATGACAGAATCACATTAGTCGTGATATAGTGATATCAAACCAAGCACATAGGTATTTGTTAGAGAACAAGTATACCGTACAGACCCACCATGAGAGTGACACATGGAACCATGATTTGGTAGTCACAGTCAGCTCTCACAGTGATGGTGGTGAATGTGATTCTTCGACCTAAAATCACTCACTCAACACATGTCGTTGGGTACACTTTGACATCATCAAATGCAGTCCTGAAACATGGGTTGTTATAAAGGTGATAATTGGGTGACTTTGACACATGGGGTTTTTGAGGGGTGAGTGATAGATATGTGATTTGTCCCTCCTAACAGATTTTGATGTCCCTGGCCACTTGATGAGTAGGATTGAGAAAGGCATGCACATGCATGTGTGAATCAATATGTGATATTGATGTCACACACATCTCACCCAGTCTGCTCTGAGATCAAGGAAATGGATGAACGTTGAAAGGATGACTGTACCATGCCTTACAATAAAGATACATATCTAAACATTCATTTTGTTCACACTTCCATTACATACAACATGATAATCAGATATATTCTCTATTATTAAGGAAACAAAGGTACACATCATCATTTATAACTCTCTCACTACTCTATAAGGACATAGAGTGGCAGGGACTGACTAACTTTACTAATATAATACTTAACTCTCATGGCAGATCTAATATGCATTGATACTATTCATGTTCATGTGGTTTCCTTTAAAAACATTTAGTAAACGGGTGAGCCTACTCGCTCAGACAATGAATACTTCCAAAGAAACAATATAAAGAACTTTAATATCCAAAGATACATTATGGAGCAACTGAATTTAAAGTAGGACAATAACGAACTATTGAAGAACTAATCATTCATAGACATATATATGGAAGGATACTATAGATATCCAAAAGGAGTACATCATTATTTGAGCATACTTGATTAATCACATAAGAAACTAGTAGTTTAAAAACATACAAATGACAAGTTATTGGGGATAACAATAAAGAATATATGAATAAATGCACACTCTTAACTAGTCTCTCATTCATATTATTATGTCTCAAACTCCCATGAAGTGGACCAAGACATGTGAAAGCATTGCAACAAGCTATGATCTCATTGTACAAGGCTTAGAAGCATGTCCGGGTTCCTAAGCCTATAGTCTCTCTGCCCCGTCTGTAGTGGGCAGTCGCCACATCTAGCTCTTGGCGGCTAATGGGAGTGGCCAGATATCTGGATTCCTCCTCTAAACCCGGATACTTAGGTGAAGAGTCAAAGTACCTTGTCTTACTGTGCATCAGTTGACCTACTGACCACTTATCATTACAACTTGTAGCACATGTACAACTGGCATCCCCAGTTGGTGTAAGGTACCACACAAATCATAAGGAGTTTGACCTACCGCTCAAGACCCCTACACCCTAATAGTACGATCTGGCTTACCTCGATCTAGAGTACCTCCAGTCGGGAAGTTGTTTCCTCCTCAAAGCACATGCCTCATCCTGTAAAGACTCTACAATGTTCAGGGCATCTAAAGTCTTATTCACTCTTTAAATTTATAGTTCAATAATCAAATTAACATTTCTTAATTTAACTTTATATACATTCCTTTTCATAAATTGTCAGCAATTCGTATCGTAAACGAAGGAATTGAACAACAACACTTAACACATTGAAGAACATTGGATTGAAATTACTTGATTCACTGAATATCCTATCCTTAGGGTTTCATTGGTCTCATTCACATATCACATGACTCGCAGAAAGATTTAATGCATCATAAACTTTCACTAATAAATAGTGTTTTCAATAGTTCACATACAATCAAGCATATACATGACACCCTAGAATGAACCAAACTAGGGTTTCCACGCTATTCATTGAAATGTTTCATTAAGAATAACTTTGAGTAAATGAATTTATAACAATAAAAGAATCTCGTCAGTTGAATCTCATGATGCCTATTAGCAAACTTCCAACTTTCCATTCATCTAGGGTTTCATCCTCTTTATTGAGATATCAAACAAACGTTGATAACATCGCATGAAATCCAAGATAGTACCTGAAACTTATGTACTACACATTCAAATAAAACAATCATTCAGAAACACGGAGATTCAAATAGGCAAAGTTCTTTATTCGATTATACATCAATTTCAGACAAAACCAAAAACCCTAAATTTTGATAAATTTTTGTATTTTCTACAATAACTTCAAGAACTCTATTTCAGATGCATTATATCTATTTATAATTTGATTTTATCATCTAAAGTTCATCACAAGAGGAAAAAAAGCCATTTCTAAATCATCTTTCATAAGCTTACACTGAAAGGTAGACTTAGGGTATGTAGTCGCATACAAAGGAACTAAAGATTATTGAGGATTTGGATTAATTTCATGAAAATATAATGTCCAAAGGAAGTACCCACTCACCTAAGGTGTGAAAACACCTTAAAAACATAGCTCAATAACTAAAGTTCTAGAATCCAAATCAAAACCCTAGCAAATCACCAATTTCTTCTTCCTTTCAACTCGAAAACCCTAGAATTGGAGAATTTTGGAGAAAGAGTGAGAAAAGATGGAGATCTGATTCATTTCAAATCAAATCATATGAGGGGCAAAATCTTGATGTGTAAGTAAGGAATCATCAAGAAAATCTATCTAGAGATGTCAAACTTGATTTCATCAACTCTAGCAAGAGAAAACCCTAGATTGCCATCTTCTCCACTTTCTCTATCCAAACCCTAGCTCTCCATTTCTCTCTAGGATTTTATTTCACTAGATTGAATCACGACTTATGAGAGCTCCTAGTGTGTTGGGTTGATCATTTAAAGCAAATAAGGTGTCTGGGTCAATTGTAAATTGACCCTACTTATACTTTTTTTTATTTTAACAAAATTTTCTGTCATAAAAATATTATTGAACCATTTACTAAATAGGTTACAGACACTACAAGAAATCTTGTCAATAGCGGCATCCTATGTCAGTACCATACGTTATGAGCTGGTATCGACTATTAATACTGGCGCATAAAATTGTTGTTGGTATAGAATATAATAGCTCGTCATTGTATAAATGATGGGATAAAAACACTTATATATAATATCAAATAAAAAGGATAGAAAGTTCAACAACCTCGTAAAACTGGTCTAATATTTTTTTAACTATGAACTCTCTTAGCAAAAAGTAACAGAGCATGTTCGTATCCTTTAATCTTTATTATTATATAAGGGAAGCCGTGTTTTGGTACCTTAATTATATGGTGGCAGAGTCCCCGTGCCGAAGACACACATCCATGTTCTTCATATGCCTCATATTATAAAGATTAACTATCGCGCAGTCATGCAGCAGTCTTCTTTATACTCTCCACGATCTGCCTCGTCAAGCATTCGTGAGCAAATACGAATTGAATCACAGACGATATTGCTTATCTGCTTTACAATCTCCGTGAAGACTACTACCTCGTCATACAGTCGTGCAACTTTCTTTTATTTATTCTCGTCACGAACAACGACTTGTCTCTCACGAACAACTTTCTTCTAGCAATTAACTTTTTATAATACTTGATCCTTGACTTCTTATTTATATTTGATTATGAATTCAATTAAAACTAAACAACCATCATTCATTCATAAGCAGAGTTTGTTTTTATTAGACTTGGCAATGTGATACCATTAGTTCTCGTAACTCAAGTTCATTTGTAAATTTGACTATATAATGACGATACCTATACTTGGAATGGTAGAAATATCATATGGAGCCAAACTTTATTTTTTTTTTATCTTTGATGATACACCTCACGCAGTTTGTTTTTGGAAGTATGAATGATATTGCACAATGTTGATACACTATAATCCGTATACAGTTCAAACTAGGAATCAGATCGAGGCCGAAACGTCGATGGCATGCTTTTATCTTGTAAAGTATATTTTGGGTTATCTTAAACTTTGAACCCATGTATAATCTGATCTTAATTAAGAAACAAAATAGGTATATAATAACATATCAACTTACATGTTTTTTCATGTAATGATCGTAGAATAATATTTAATGGTTACTCTTGAGACTATTTTTATCTTTATTTAACAAATATAACACATAATTACATATACAGTTTGATTTATTTCCTATTTATCTTGAATAAATATGGACAAGTCTTGGATATTGAAACTACGAATTGGTTTTGAGTATGCTGAGGGGGTGCAAAAAAATTTAGATTTTTCATTTGATGATGCATCCAAAAGAGGAAGAATCTTAAGCCCATGTGTTAGATAAATAAATGGTAGTTGGAAGTCACGTCTTGCTATTAGAGATGATCTAATAATTCATGGCATAATGCACTACACTTCTTGGACTCTTCATGGGGAAGATCATGTTGTGAGTCATGGTGACACAACTACCAGTGAAGAGTTAGATATAAATGATAGAATGTGCGATATGTTACATGATATTTTCCAAATCCCAATAGAACATGCGACAAATTCAAGTGTAGAACATGAGAATGATATCCATGTCCCTGAGTATGCGGACAAGTTTCATCAATACATGAGGGATTATGAGAGACCTTTATATCCTGGTAGTAGGGCCAGCAAACTTTATTGTACATGTTGATTATTCTATATAAAAATTGAAAACAAATGGAGTGACAAATCATTTGATGATCTTTTATCTCTCTTAAAGGAATGTTTTCACATTAATATCTTGGCAAATAACTTCTATGAAATAAGAAAAATGGTTAGTGATCTTGGGTTTGTACAAAACAAAATTGATGCATGTCATAATGATTGTGTTCTGTACCACAAAGAAAACTCTAATCTTGAGAGTTGTCCCACATGTAATGTATCTAGGTGGAATATATTGTTGGATCAAGCCTTAAAAGATGGTGGGAAAATTGCTTCAAAGCAGATGCGCCATTTTTCATTGATATACAGACTCAAACTAATGTTCCTTTCACCAAAGACAGTTGTTGATATGGTTTTTCATTGTAAGAAATGCTCTAAAAGTGAAGAGATTTGTCATCCAGTAGATGCTCAAGCTTTGAAGCATTTTGATGAAATCTACCCAGACTTTGCATCTAATCCTCGTAACATTTGTGTTGGACTATGGACAGATGGATTAGATCCACATAGATATGGTTCCCAACACAGCATTTGGCTAGTTATTGTTGTAATATATAACTTGCCTCCGTGGATGTGCATGAAGCATCCATATTTCATAATTCCTTTACTGATACTAGGTCCAAGTTCTCCAATAAATAATCTTGATGTGTATCTAGATCCATTGATTGATGAGATTTTATAGCTATGAAATAGAATCGAAACTTATGAATCTCATAAAAAGGAGATATTTACACTCCGTGATGCTTTGATGTGGACAATATCTGATTTTTCTTCCTATGCAATGCTTTCCGGATGGAGTACAAAAGGGGAATTGGCATGTCCTAACTATTGTGGTGAAACAAATTATCTACAACTACCATATTGCCACAAAATGTGCTTCATGGGCCATAGAAATTTCTACATGAACATCATAAGTACAAAGATCAACCCATGAAATTTGATGGTAGTTGTGAGCATAGATGATCCCCTAAAATCCTTTCAGGTTATGATATATATGAGTAGGTACAAGATGTAAATGTGAAGTTTGCTAAAACCACAACTCACACTATTCCTCATGATGATACCAAAATTAGCATAAAAATTCTATCTTTTTTTAATTGTTGTATTGAAAAACCTTGTTGTTTCGTCATAATATCGATGCAATGCACATTGATAAGAACATTGGAGAGAGTTTGCTTGGAACCTTACTAGGTTTGAAGAAGAAAAATAGGACATCTTCAATAATCTCTTTGATTTAGAAAGGTTAGGGTTGAGGTCTGAACTTATGCCAAATGTCTTGGTTATAATGGCAATGAGATTCCTTCTGCATGTTACAGTGTGAGTAAAAAGGAGAAGTAAAGTTTTTGTGCTACTTTGAAAAATCTTAAGGATCCAGATGGATATTCATAAAATATATATCTGGTAATGTCATTGTAAAAGAGTGCAAGATAAATCTCTTAAAAAGTCATGATTACCACATACTATTGCAACAATTACTTACTATTGCTATTAGGAACATGTTGCCGAAAAATGTTTGTGCAACAATTATTCAAGTTTGTAGCTTCTTCAAAGACTTGTGCTCAAAAGACTATCACCCTATCAATTTGTGTAGACTAGAGAGGAAAATTGCAGTAGTTGTGTGTAAACTTGAGATGATATCCCCCTCTTTTTTTTATATAATAGTACACTTACCTACTCATTTATCATATGAGGCTCACCTAGGTGGACCCATCCCATACAGACGGATGTATCCATTTGAGAGGTATGGAACCTACATGCCTCAATTAGACTTTTTGCAAAATTTCATTTAATTTGGATGACGTTTGATCCCTCAATTGTTAAGAGATAGAAAAGGAATTTTTTATATCCACACTTTATTTTGAAATTGATTGGGATTGGTTTTATATTTCTGTCACGCGGTTTATTTTTGGTTTATTTGAGACACAGTTTAATTTTTCGATTTTTCCTAATGTTTTCCTTGTCACACTATGGTTTTAAATTGGGTTATCTTTAGTCATTCGGGTTTGATCTTGGCCCTCCAATGTTGATCAGACGGTGTGTGACTCGTCTCCTACCTTGGGTTGGAGGTTGACTCGGTTTATCTACCTATGACTTTCCTTTCTTCATGTTTTCTTGTGTTCTGGATTTGTGGCATGATTCCACACACCCAGATCCCTAACACTACCCCTCTCGTGCCCTATAATGGAAACCCCCAATTCCTTCTCTCCCTCCCCTTTTTGGTTGTTGTTGTAGTAGCAGCCTGATGGGTTTACACCTATGACCTAAGGCTTTGACGCCATATGTAAAGAAGTGAAATCACCTCTCTACTAAATATGGTAACCAAACACCAATGAATAGCAACAAAAGTTAAAACTTTGACTATATTCAATTTAATAGGGATTACATCAAAATTTTCCCAATAAGTCTGTACATACCTTATACAAAAAGAGGATCTAAGTAGAGGAAACCCAACTACATCAATATGCCTCCAATAAAATAAATAAATTATAGTCCAAGGTAGAAGGATGAACTCCTTTCTTTTAGTCTTAGGTTGGCTCACCATGCTCCTATTGTGCACTCTGATCCTAAACATGGGTGGTTGAGATCACCCAACAAGAGGAGAATAAAGGTATGTGTCAATTAAAGATATAAAGACAAGTAAACTATAGCAAAATATAAATAAGGATTAATGATTTCACTATGCTAAGGAAATGTCAAAAGTATGAGGCACATAAAAGAGAATATTTGCCATGACATCACATATTAATATTGAAGTATGCATGATAAAAGTATGACTATGTTATCTAAAGTAGGGCTGAGGCACCTACCAACCTCAACCAAAACAAATAGGTGAGGGAGAGTGGTCACATTCCCAAACACCTAACAAATATATAAAATGGGGAGAATTATCAGATTCCCCTGGGTGAATTTACACATGTCCACTATGGGTGGCTAGTACAAAGGTACACTACAATAGCTAATAAGTCATCAAGGTATCATGCTCAATAAATAAATTGGCAATATTAAACAACAAATTAATAGTGACGTGGTAGGGGGTTAAAACCCAAACTAGTAGTGAAATAAATGTGTCAAAAGAAGGCAATAGAAAGAATCAAATGCTAAGCATATGCCTCATTAGAAAGATTAGGGATGGATATCAAAATGCCCAACTGAAGGATAAGTGTTCAAACTCAATATAAATAGGGTTGCACATACCTCACTTGAGTTTTTCCTAGAGAAGACGTTTCTCCAATTATGTGTATCCAATGTCCCTTTTTACCCTAGATACAAGTTTATACACATGGATCAGGGTTTATAAAGCATATTATGTGAGAAACCCCAATTTTGGACCTTCTAAGAAAACCATCGATATAGGACTCAAAACTAGGACCAATCGATTACTTTAATTCTCCTGATTAAGAAAACATATTTATTTCTTAAATTTGGAGTTAAAATGAATTAGTTACATATTTTAAGGCTTTTATATAATTAAAATGGTATTTATGACAAATCTCAAAATAGGGATACAAATTGATACTTAAAAACAATAAATTCGGATTCCTTGTGAAAATCCTTCCCAACAAGTATTTATTTATATTTTTCGATAACCTACAATTTACTAGGAATTATTGAAAAATTGACCAATGGAAAATTGTCAAAAATCCATGTCAGACTCGCTTGGCCAAGTCAGCGGGCACTGGACCCAAAGCCATTCAGTGCCCACTCATCCAGGTGGCCCAATGAATGGCTTCCAGGTAAGCAACACGTACATCAATTAGGAGGGTGAGTGGCAACAAGAGGAAAACCCGAAAATACCCATATATGATTCATAATTTGATTAAACAAATAGGGACAGAAGCTTCATTTCACACAAAATGAGGATTGTCTTTGCTGATCAAAGGCGAGCTTGAAATCCCAAAAATGCCCTTCTGCATTTAATTGTTCGATAAAGTCTATGGGGCAATCGGGTCATTTGTTGACCTGGTTTCTTCATGCTCGAGCCATGGCGGTAGCAGAGACCTGGAGGTTGAACTCGTGATCAAAACTCATGAGTTGCAACCACCTAGATGAAGGGAAGATGTGAGATTCTTCCGCAAGTGCTAATGAACCCAAAGAGCCAAGGCTCAGGTTCTAGATATCACAGGGGCTCGAGGAGCTGTACTGAAATGAGGAGAGACAGTGGACCAAGATGTACGAGGTCAGCAACGAGGAATCAGTGAGATATAGTCACGAACAAAGCCCACTAGTGCATCAACGGGGTCTGGTGCACACCGGAAAAGATAAACTGGGGTTGGGAAGGCACTGAGGCACCAAGGCAGATAGCACCGGCGAGGAGGTCGAATAGCATATATAGGATATGGTGTTTGGGGGCGTATCGAGCCAAAACAATGAAGGGAAACTGAAGGGTGGAGGTCAGGGAAGCTTACCGTGTACCCAATTCGTCTGAGGCAGCGCCTAGAGTTGGGGAAAGCTTGTTGTCATCAGAGATGAGGAGTGAGATGGTCAGGGATTTAAGGGAGGAGCATGTGAAATTGGAAGGGGAGGAGGTGAAGGTGAGCTCTGAGGTTGGTTTCTACTCCTTTAAATAGATCATGGAAGCATTGTGGTGGCGGCTGTGAAAATGACGTGAGAGGGAGGTTATGCCTTGAATGGGCATTTTGTGTACAAGGTGACAGAGAAGGTGAGTTAAGTCTCACTAGAAATGATGGAGAGAGATGAACTTAACCATGAAGAAATCATGCAAATTGGTGGTCGGTTGAGGGAGAACGAGGTCATGGAATCAAGGTGTCAGGAGGTTATTCAGACTCGCAAAACGGCTGGAGGTAGAGAGCGATCTTAGGACCATTGGATCGGGTCGAGATTCAGATAATCAAATTCAAACCATCCAATGAGTGCAGGTGATAAAAGTGACATTTGACAGGCAAGAAAATAATTGAACTTCAACTTTAATTGCTCGCATAAATGAAATTGATTACAAACATTGGTCAAATTCTAGTCAAAACTTGTAAAATTGATTTGAGGGGTCAAGCATGGGTCAAATGTCCTCAAATTTGAAATATAGGCTAATATTAATTCCTAGATTAATGCTATGTAATTATATTTTCGTTTTGCAAAAGCTTTGGCCCTTAATTACCATATTGGCTATTAATGTATATATTAATGTATTTAAAGGATGAATTAACACAAAGATATTTTCTTAGTAAATCCTTAAATGAAATTTTAGATTATAAAATTCATTCAATAGTCATGTCCCACCTCCTATTCTCCTTTTTATTGCTTTATTAACATTGAGGAGGAGAGAGAGAGGAAAAGGATTATTATCTCATTAACTAACTCAACTTCACATTAATTCTCAATTCTTTATCCCAAAAGCCACAAAGACTCTAAATTAACAGAATCCACTAATTGTCTCTCATTAATTGTCATTTTGTATTATTAGACTCTAATTAACACACTATTTGAGATATTTGTGCAAAAAAAATCATTCATGGTATTGAATGTGGTAAGTGTTGTTCAAGCCATCAAGTATTCCTCAATTGCAATATTCAGGACAGAGAGGATGGAAAAGTTAGTAAAATTTAGGGAAAATAAAAAAAGGATAATAAGGAAATGAGAAGCTTGAAAATGGGTTAAATTTCAATTGAATCCAAGATTCAATATGTTACACCATACTAAAACCCTTACCATTGTCGGTTCATGGCATGGAACTTCAATTCCTATCTCCCATACCTTCCTAGCCTAACTCCAAAACCTTCTGACACGCTCGACTCCTTTTGGTTGTAGTAGTTTGCACTACCCAACTCCTTGGTCGTTGGTTCACCGAAGCCACCTCGGTGGGTTGTTCTTGGGTGTCTTCTCATGAGGAAAGTGTGTGGCCAAGATCAATGGGTTCTTGTGGAGCCTTCTTCGCCATTGGTTTTCTCTGTTACTCAGTAAGTCTTTGATTCACAATTTCTTCTCTTTTCCCTAAACTGCTGATTGCTTCTACATATTTTCTTCATGGTTTTGAATGGTTTTTGGCTCGATATATTCACCTTCACCTTGCAAGTTTGCTGGAAGGATCGTCGGTATGTTCTGACATATGATGTTCTTTTGTGGTTTCTCGCAATCAAGGCGACATGGAGGCACGTTCTCTCCCATGATTTTGTGATGTCTGAGAAGATGACCAATGGTGATTGGTCTGGTGTGCCCTTAGTTTATGTCTCATTTTTGCTTTTCCCCTTAGGGGCATAATAATCTTTTCACACGGATTGTGTTTTTGTTTCAGCCTTGTGGCACCTTGACCAACTGTCCATGGGGCTGACCGAGTTGGCAAGCCCTGATTGAGCCAACTCAGACTGCACGGCCCACTCCCTCTCTCTCTTTTCTTAGGAGATATACGATGATGTGGCTTTTTCAATTTTTCCTATTGGTCGAATTTTAAAATTCATAACTATTTTTATGTTGGGTTAAAAATTAGAAATAAATAGTCGTTGGATTCAAAAAAATATTATCTAACTAATGGTAATGGTTTCATTACCTAATTCCAAACTAATTGATGAATGAATTTTAATAAATAATTATAAATGGTTATAATTTTTAAAATCCATAACAAATAAACCATAAACTAGAAAATATTATAAAATATGTTCTAAACTTATAAAAAGATAATCTAAAAATGGCATGGATTTAATAACCTAATTCACATATAACAAAAAGGTGATATTTAGGGTTTGAGTAATTAGTGTGAAATTGACACAAAATCTACAGATGTGTTTAATAGGTTCTTTGGAGGCCTAGGCTTGGACCTAGATTGGACTTTGGACTATTTAGACTCTGGTTTAAGGTATGTTTGTATCCCCTATTATTCTTTTTTAGCAATAACCTATTTCTTCTTCCTCTTGGTCCCATGGGACACTAGCCTACAAATTATCTCTTTTTCTTTGAAAATTTTATTTCATGTGGACTAATTTATTTATTATTAATCTTGTGATCATAGTATCCTATTTGGACATTCTTTTGGGTTCTTCCTTATACATTACTCATGATCAAACATTCTTTAGTGATATATTCTCTTTTTCCCACTTTTAAGGTGGGTGTTTATTAGGATCATGTGATCCCACTTTATGTATATGTTGGATGTTCTCATCTCTCTTATTTGGTTCATTCTTGTTTATTCTTTTGTTATGCATCATGTGGTGACTAATAGTATAATATGCATGTGTTTTTTTATGTGGATGTGAAAATTCCCACATATGATTGCAGATGTGAAAATTCATGCATATGAAAATATTTAGGGCATACATGTTTTTCTTGCCCAGGCTGATGTTGACAAACCCTCCCACTCTATATTTTGGAGCAGATGTATACAAGACCCTACTCACCCCACATTTTTGGTAGATGTGTTATTTCATACCTAAATATTTATATTATTTTATTATTGTCACAAGTGAAACACATGGATGCTTTATTCTTATACTTTGCTCTTATTTATCTTTTTTATTGTGATTTATATCTTTTATGTCCGTTTGGGTAGTCCTGTACTTTTCTATGGGAAGCCTTTTATTTTGACATCCTTTATTTCATTAAATTGCTCAATTCTATTTTAGTATACACATACCAGCTTTTGTTGATGTCTTTTTCCTTTTTCCTTTTTCCTTTTGTTGGGGTATGCTTCCAACCCCAGGTTTAGGTGAAGGAGAACATGGCTTTCAACTTGGACTTAGCTTAAGGAGTTAAAGCTTGGAGACAATCTTGATATGGTTTAGATTTCCCTCTACTTAGATCCTTATGTTGTAATATCCTTGTAAACCCTACATGGGAGATGATGATATACTTTTGTAAAATTGAATATAGTCACTACTTTTATTCCGCTTCTACACTTTGGTTATTTTGAATACCATTATTCAAATTTGAAAATTGTACATAAAATCCAGCATACCTTTTGAGTGTGTTTGGAATGGATGTTTTATTCTTCAATTTTTTAGTATGGAGTGGATCCCCTTCGGGTCCCACTCCTTACATTAGTACTCATTTTATATGAAACTCATCTTTTCTCACTTACATTCAATTTCATAAATTCTATGATTTTTTGAAAGTTGGGTCTTTAATTTGAGGTTCTTATTATGTAAAGAAGTGAAACCACCTCTCTACTTAAAATTTGAAGAATAAAACCTCTAGTCCAAACACACCTTTAAGATATCTTGGAGTGGGTGTAAAATTTTCAAATCTTATGTATGGTACTCAAAACAACCAAAGTGTAGCCGTGGAAGAAAATAATGACTATATTCAACTTTTCATAAGGGTACAAAAGAACATCTTAAACTTATGTGTAAAGGTACATCACAAAGATCCATGCAGAGGAAATCTAAACCACCTCAAGTTTGTCTCCAAGCTTTAATTTCTCAATCTAAGACCATGTCTTTGTGTGAAATCCACCATATCCTTCACCTAGGGTTGGAAGCATACCCCAGCAAGAAGAGAAACAATAGAAGACATCAGCAAAGGCTGGTATGTTCTTACTAAATAGAAAATTGAGCAATATTATGAAAACAAAGGGACAATAATTATAAAAGGCTTCCCATAGAAAAGACAAGGACTACCCAAACATGGCATAAAAGGAAGAGAACAACAATAAAAAGAGATATTTGCCATAACTAAACAAATAAAAGCATACCTTACTAGCACATATATAGAATTAGGGCACACACACCACAATCATCAACCTACATGCATGTGAGATAATCATAGCCCTAGAACAGTATAAATAATAATGGCGGCCAAGACTTCACATCCTTGAAACCTGGTAGAGAATGATGCACTACCAAACTCCCAATATATAAAGTTGAGCCAAGGCTTCACATCCTTGAAACTCAGGTATGGGGCACCACCACCACCATCTAAAAAGCATAAAGGGGCACATGCCCAAAAACCAATGCAATTTCACTACTCTAGTGATACTAAATCACATAGCATGTAAAATGTAGAGGCAAGTAAAAAGTATAGTCAGATTATACAAACTAGTCACCACAAAAGTGACCAACATATACATCCACCTCATAAGTGGGCAAAACACATCACATGTCATCATATAGAGTTCCATCATGTACAAATCATATGAAAAGAGTCCGAGAGAATATCCATGATCACCAAATCAGTAACAAATAAGATAGTTCACACGAACCATGATTTCCAAAAGAAAAGATATTGTGTATAGGCTAATGTCCATAGGACCAAGAGAAAGAATGATATAGGTTAATTGCTAAAAAAGAATAATAGGGGATACAACATACCTCTAATCAAAGTATACACAAGTCCAAGTCACTTTTAGATACAAGTCTAGGCCTCCAAAGAACCTATTATGCATATATGTGGAATTAGGGTTAGGTTTCATTAATTATTCAAACCCTAAAAATTGCCTTTTCCTTAATGTGTGAATAAGTTATCAAAACCATGATATATTTTAGGTTATATTTTTCTGAGTTTAAAACATATTTTATTATATTTTACTAACATATATATTTTTAGGTATGAATTTTACAAGTTATTACTTATTTAGATTAATCCATTAAAACCACATGCTTTCAACATTAGATTTAGGTAACAAAACCAACACAATTAGAAAGCCCTTATTTTCTGAATCCAACGACTATTTATTTGTAATTTTCTGATCAGTATATAATCAGTTATGAATTTCTTAAGCACAACCAATCAGAAAAATCCATGTAAGTGACTGACTCGCAAGAGAGAGAGAGAGCCTATGAGGACTGGGCAGGCCACTCAGAGCTGCCCAAGTCAGCACAACACTTGACCAACTCAGCACTGTGTGTGCACAAAGCAAAGAGAATTGATCAGGGTGAAAAGATGAAAACACCCCTAGATGATAAAACTAAAATGAAGACGGAAAAGAAGGGTAGAGAGGGTATATCATGTGCAGCTTTGTTCTCTCGCAAAGACCTCATGATCATCGAGAACAGCAGAGGAACTTCAAGTTCCAAATCGAGAATCAAAGCGAAACAGATGAAAGTTTCAACATGAACCTTGTTCTCACGACTCTGACGAACACAGAGAACCACGACATGATAAAAATGGTCGTCTGCAGCCATAGCTAAGACCTCCGTAAACACTGATCAAACCAAGAGATTCGAATAGAGACAATGAGTTGAAGAAGAGACAAACCAAGAGCAGAGAAAGGCCTGACATTCAAAACCAAAGTGGTCAGCCGAAGAAAACTGGTGAGAAGATTATCACAACTGAGTAATCGTTGTGAAGAACAAAACCCAAAGGAAAGGGGTGAAATTGTATTACCTGATAATCACATGAATGTAGGTCCTATGAAGCTTTCCGATACCACCATGATGCGAACCACTCCAAGAAATAGAACCACCGAACATCGAAGCACAGCGGTCCAGCACGCTGTCGTCAGAAAAGGAAACTAGAGTAAGGAAACCAAAGAGAAGAGAATAGGGGACCAAAGCATCGATGAAAAGTAGTCTCTGGGTGACCGAGGGTTGTAGGGAAGTCCATATTTATAGGTGATGGTGCAGGGTTCATTGGGGAAAGTTCGAGAAATAGGAAATAGAGCTGGAAAAAGGGAAACCCTTGTCAACCCATTGATTGGGAGGGAGAATCCCAATCAAAGTCGGGATCCTCGAGTTTGGAAAGAGATCAGGATTGCAAAAAGAGAAGTAGAAAATCAGGAGGAGGAAGAGGGAAAGAGATCGGGGAAAGGAAAGATCCCAAATACTGTTCGAAGAACTCCGAGTTCGAGTCAGACAAGGCGGGTGAAGGAGGAGGCCTCTGGGTCATAGATATGATCCACGAGATAGGAAAGATAAGCTAGAGCCGTCTGATGGCATGAAAAATAAAGAAATAGGAAAGAAAATAATGTGTAACACATTAAATTAGGAAACTATAGCTTAATCGGTTTTGGATTAAAGTGACATTAAAGTTTATTTCCTTCTTTCTCTCTCTACAATTAAGGGTGCATACATCTTCCAAATTAGATGAAATTTTGCAAAGTGTAATTAAGGCATGTAGATTCTGATTATGCAATTAGATTTGGATTTTGAGAACTTTTGGTGTATTAAACAAACTAAATCCTATTTTCTCTTTCCTCATGCATTAATGGCTTCAAGATTCTCCAAATTTTATGAAACTTCACACACAAGTCATATATAATGTGTTGGATACGAATTTGCCATCAACTTTACATGTTGGAGTTGTTTGAGCAATTATTTAATATTTTGAAGGTTCTACACACTTTCTCTCTCCTGATTTCACCTATTAAGCAAACTTTCTCCAAATTGGATGAAAATTCACCCAAAGGCTATATTTATTATGTAGATTACTAATATAAGACTATTTTACTCTTTTGGAGTCATTTATTATTTTATTTGAATTTTGTGGAAACACACATCTTCTTATCCTATTTGAATTAAATGAAGTATTTTAAGGTAAATAATGTGAAACTTGACTCCCAAGGCAACTGGGACCCAAGGAATCCAAATTTCATGTTATATTTTTCTTTTGGAATCTTCGATAATGAATTATAAAACTTTTGGCTTGTTTTTGTTATATTTATTTTAATATTATTCCATCATCTTTACTATTCATCCATATCTTTATATCACAACCAAAAGAATTATACACCATTATTGGGCACAAGTTATTATGAAATCTCCATTTACACCATGTGACATATTTTATGTGTCCATTATTGGCCTAATATTAATGTGAGAACATTAGGTTCCATTAAGGTGATTTATACATGCATTAGCTCATTAGAGTTATACTAAACATCCTTTAGATCTAACCCCATCCTTGTTTGGCTAAACCCAAACGGTCAAACTTCTAGGGTAGGATCCAAGATCTGAAATGTTACATATTATGTAGGAATGAGCTATAAATGGTGAAGATAGTTGAAGCAAGGATGGACTATTTCATATCGAAAGGAAGCAAGGATGGACTATTTCATATCAAAAGGAAACAATATTTTCTTTTTGTTTTCTCGAAACATTCAAAGAAAGTGCATGAATTGTATCAATCTACTTGTGTTGTAATAATAGAAAAAAATTGTGGATGTCCCTATGTTAACAATTTCAAATGTTAAATATATGGTCGTGCATATCAAGAATATGACATGATTCTTTTAGTAAATTTTGTATGTCATGAATGCTATAAGGATATGGATAACTTGGATGTAATTTTTTAGTTCTTTACGAATTTTGGTATAACTTGGATGTAATTTTTTAGTTCTTTACGAATTTTGTGTGTTGTTCTTGAGTAGTTAAATAAAATGTCAATAGTTGTATATCCTTGATATACTAGAAATTGAAAGAACCTCCAGTCTAAACACACCTTTAAGATATGTTGGAGTGGGTATAAAATTTTCAAATCTTATGTATGGTACTCAAAACAACCAAAGTGTAGCAACGGAAGAAATTAATAACTATATTCAATTTTTCATAAGGGTAAAAAAGAACATCTTAAACATACATGTAAAGGTACATCACAAGGATCCACACAGAGGGAAATCTAAACCACCTCAAGTTTGTCTCCAAGCTTTAACTTCTCAATCTAAGATCATGTATTTATGCCAAATCCACCATATCCTTCACCTAGTGTTGGAAGCATACCCCAACAAGAAGAGAAAAAAAGAGAAACAATAGAAGACATCAGCAAAGGCTGGTATGTGCATACTAAATAGAAAATTGAGCAATATTATGAAAACTAGTGAACGCACACGTGCACATGCACGTGACATATAAAAGTTGTTGGAATTGCAATAGAAAAATATCATAACGTTAATATAGTTAAATAAGAAAAATTGAACTATTGCTTTCATAAATAATAAAAATACATATTCATTTTGTAACTGAAAGTTCGTTATGTGACAAAATTCTGCAGGTGATGTGACGTGTCTGTTTTCCCATCCAAAATTGAAGTTTACTGAGCTCATCCTCATACGAACAATCAAAGAGAGGTGGACACCTGATTGGAGAAGAAAATATGATTTGAATTATTTAATAAGAAATAAGAAATAAATAAATATTAAATATTATAGTATAATATCTCACTTATTATCAATGCATGTAATCACTTTCTGGTGATTTAATCCTAAAGATTTTATAATTTTATTTCGAACCTTTCACATATGAAAAAATGATTAGTGTAAATATTCATACAATTTAATAATATAATCATATATGCAGTCAAAATACTTACAGTTCTAGTGATGATTTTGGCAAAATGTTGTGTTTCAACTGTAATTATTGATGATTTTGTATTTGTTGTCACACGAAGCTTTGGAATGACTTTTGCTATAAGTATATACAAATAACAATCATAAAAAGATTGTATCGTAAAACACAACTGGGAATATAAATTATATGGAAAACAAAAGTACCAATTCAGATTTTAAGATAGATACAAAACAAAATCAAAAAGTAATGTTGTGTTCGATGTCAAATAAAAGACGCATACATTCTTTCTTAATATCTAATGGAACTACATCTAAGACTTTAGCCGTTTGCTTCATTGTTGTTGGCGTCCCTTGTGATTCTTGAAAAAATGGTTGGGCATCTTGTGTTTTGACATGAAAAAGCAATTGATTCCATTTTGCCTTTGATAATATGATATCCACCATATCTTCACCATTTTCCTATATTATTAGACCAATTTAATATTAATACATATGTAAAGTTCATCAATATTATATGTATATGTATAAAAATATGAAGTACCTGTGAGTGGATATTGTTTAGCTCTACAGCGGTATAACCAAGGAGATGATGTGCATCTGTATCAAATAATGTTAATTTTATAGAATCAAAAGTGTCCATGACTTCAACTTTCATAATATACCTATAATCAACAAAACGAAATATTAATTTACAAGCTAATTATAATATATAGATGTAATACATGATAAAAGAAGGTAAATTGCCTGAGGCCACTATCTTTTGCTCCACATTTGGGGCAGACTTTGCCTTGACCATTTTCATCATATACTTTCTTGCTACACCTCACACATGCATTGTACCAAAGGGTTCGATCACGGAAAATATGTACAACTGCAGCCTTAATTTCATAAATGTGATCCTAAAAATATTCAACATGTTATTTTCATATTATATACATTTAAGTATTTGTATAAGTTACAAACATTGAGGTATCTTACTTTGCGTAGTGCCCCACTCTGTAGGGATTCATGCAAGATGGAAATATTGATCCTTATTGCCTCTATATTCTCTTTTTGCATGGACACATTCACAAGTGATGAAGAACCAACACCGCTTTCAGACAACCTATTGAATTTATAGAATTCAATTTAGAAAGAAATATATATGAACTATCATTTGAATGTGTAATATGAAAACGACTACCTTGACTTCATTTCATCAACTCGTGGCAATGGGGGGTTAAAAAGAAGTCTTGTTGTGTAAGTACTTGACATGTATAAACCTATAATTATTAGTAAATTAATATAAAATAAGTCTCACAAATAGAATTAAATTTATTGATTGTGTCTTACCTTGGAAGCATCGAACTTGCAATCCAGTAATAACAACTATACATCTCATTTCATACTGTGCTTTCAAGTTGTCATGTGACATCACAACTATTTCACCCCACAATGAGCACCTAGCCATAGTGTGCCTAAATACCATAAATATACATATAAGTTTTAGTAAATGAAATCTTTGTTTTAGTGATTGAGTAATTTAAATAATTGTATTTATTACATTTCATTTTGTAATATGATGTCACACTTGGCAACCTGTTCACCAGATCTCTTCGTAATGCTTTGAATATCATCAACATTGGTAACCATTCCAATGACATCTGTAATTGACATAGACTACTTTATGAATATTATAAAATGATATTATAAATGAAATTAAAGTAAAAATACCTATAAGAAATGTCTTCTTATCATGAAGACCGTGAAAGTCATCAAACTCAGTAAATTGAAATGAGTAAACAGGTATTTTTTCACAATCTTCTGATGCTTCAGCAACCACACAATTTTTGTTAATTATGCACTCTTCATTCCGCTTTACATTTCTATAGTCATTGCGAATGTCTTCGACACGGACATTATTCAATACATAACACTTTTCTTCATTAAAAGTATTACAAAATTTATTAACTACATCACCAATTAAACTGGCTTCCATCCTCTCTCCCTAAGAAATAAAAGATACATTGAGGCATTACATAATCACATGAATGTATTTTAAATAATAACAAATTTCAAACTTTGTAATCTAGTATACCTCTTCATCGATAAACAACAATTTCTGCTTCATTCTTCCCCTTGATATTTCATGTGCTTTCCATTTGAAGGCCACACGAACCTTTAAATTCTAGTTTAGGTATCGATGTACACGTCGAAAGGGGGTATAGTTATCTTTCGTCATCCTATTTATAACATGTAAAGATGTTAGCTTAGAAAAGTTGTAAATACAAATAATCAACATGAAATACTAAGATAAAAGCATACCATCAATAAAGGATAATACTTCTTTGTATACTATGTTTTTTGTAAATGTTCCACCATTCAAATTCTTCTCTCCTGGTTTAACCAAGACCTTCGTTGTATTTTGGGATGTCCCTCTTGACAGTGCTACATACAACTGTCCATGAGAGAATACAGGATGGGGCAAATAAATTCCGACATTAGGGATAGTTTGACCTTGTGACTTATTTATTGTCATTGCAAAACTCAAACGCACTGGAAATTGTTTCCGTTTAAAAGCAAATGGAAGACCATCATTGTCAGGCGTTATAAGAGGTATTCTAGGTATGAAAACTCTTTTTCCACGTGCTTGACCAACTATAACCTCTGCGTTAATTACATTTTTCTGAAACCCTTTACAAACCAGTCGTGTACCATTGCATAGCCCATTTGCCGGATCAATATTTCGCAAAAACATTATAGGACAATTTTTCTTTAGCCGCAATACATGAGGGGGCAAACCGTTTGGAACCAGTGAATTGAGGAATTCTTCAGGGTAGTTATGATTTTCATCATCAACAGCACTGTCAAAACTATAATATGTGATCTCCTCCCCAGGAAATTATTGTATGAGATCATTATTCATTTCGTCAACATACTCATTCTTCGTGCATAATATTGCACGATTCATCATGTAGTCAGTCGACGTTGCATTATCACTGAGAGCTGGAAAGACATGTTGTATGAGTCATTTCTTAGAGATCGCATCATCTATGTACTCAAGAACCATTTCATAGGAGGCGAACGTAATCGTCATCGAATACTGGTTCTGTTCATTGTCCTATACGTAGTAGAAAGTTTGAGAAGGTAGAATCTGACAAAGCTCTCATATTTTGCTTTAGTTTCAGTTTGTGCATTTTCTCCCAAAGAAATGACTTTATAAGACTCAAATCAATCGTCTCACCTCTAGTTGCACGTCGAACAACAGGCAAAACTTGTCTGAAATCACCACCAAAAACTACCACTTCCCCCCAAATGGTAGGCTCGATCCCGTGATATCTTGTAATGTGCGATCTAAGGCTTCAAAGGATTGTCTCCTTGTCATGGATGCCTCATCCCATATAATTAATTTTTCCGATCTAAGAAGTTCTGCTAGACTACTTTGTTTGCTTACGTTACAAGTTGAATTGTTTTCAACTTTAATTGGAATTTTGAATCTACTATGAGCAGTTCTCCCCCCGGGTAAGATCGATGCTGCAACCCCATATGTCACTGTTGCGATTGCTATGAAACCCATAGACCTTACTTTTGCTAACAATGCCTTGTATAGAAATGTCTTTCCAGTTCCACCAGGACCATCGACAAAGAATACACCAGGCCGGTTTCCCACTATGTAGTTGAATATCTCATTGAATGCATGTTGTTGGTCATCGTTTAGTGATGAAATGAATGATAGATCCTCTTCGCTTACTTGTATATTCATCTCTTCAACAATTTCACGTGATATGTTTTGTCCAATATTTATTGAAAAATCATCATCAATAGTTGGCAAGTCATAATCCTCTATAACCTTCCCCATGCTCTCAAGAATAGATTTAATGTTTTGTAGCACTGTCTGCTCCAACTGATGCTCATCGATGATTCCGGTCCTACGAAAATCTTCTGACATATCATTGAGGCTTGCATACCACAAAGCTCTTACATTTGTTGGTTCACAATAAACTAATATTGTAGCAAATAATCTCCGTAGTGAAACTGGGAATTCAAAATGTGTTGCCTCAGTTAAACATTCTAAAATTGTATCGTCACTCTCAATAAGACCTCGATGTTCAGCTGAAAGTTTGAATGTTGGATGCATAACACCATTGACGGTCCTCAAACTCTCAAATGAAGTTGAACCCTTTACATGATTTAGTAATATCCTCAAATAATACCTCTCACCTTTAACAAGATTTACAGTAACGATACGACCAATAACCTCTCTCTGCTTTCTTTTCTTCCAATATTTTCCAGAGCTATTCCACACATAATGCTCAGGGAATTGTTTATAAAGATATTGATGAGATTCTTCATCGTGCGAGTTTGTCACAAAATACTCAGTGAGCATTGTCCTGCAAACACCATCTCGTTCCATAACATTCTGCAAGTTATCATCTTCTAAGAATGTGACACTATGCATGTTAGGTAGATGCAATTGAAAGGAAACTAAAGATGGTTGTATTTCACTGAGTTTGAACTCAAATATCCTCCACATTGCTTCCGATGGAGATATCCATCGAGCATCTCTAAATTGATTCACCTCATTGACGGTCTGGTCTGCAATATCAGGTGATATGTTGACTGAAGCCTTATCATGCCCCTTATATATATACTTGAAGAGGTATTCGACTGCTTTAATGCTCGAACATACCTCCACGTTAATATGACACCTATATCTCTGTAACAAATACGGATTATATGGCACCACCCATCTATTATCTAGTGTGGATCCTCTTACATCAACAGTGACTACATTGTCTCTTCTCCTATAAATTGGATATGAATCTCTACCTTGCATGGTGTTGGAACAAAAATTCCTTGGATATCGGAAGCGACACTCCTTGTTTACCATGCAAGAATTTTTAGGGTTTAGGACACCACACGGTCCATGCAACATGTGTTTAACAACCAATGCGTGTAATAAAGGATATCGTTCAGGATCTGGAATTTCAGCACAAACTATGTTATCATAATGATCTGGATTGATGATCTTATAGTCACGTTTCATGATGATAAGAATGTGTGCATGCGGAAGTCCTCTTTTCTGAAATTCAATAACATGAACATGTGCCGCTACGATGCCAAATATATTTTTCTTAAATAGCTGGTCCTTTAGATCCTCCAATGTTGCTCTAAAAACCCTAGCTGTTAAATCGGGTCTGTTTTGAGCTAGTTGTCTAGGGAATAACTCTGTTTTTATCTCATCCCAGTCTAGATTACATGTCATTGTTAAAAAGATATCGGGTTTCCCATATCTTTGTACCAATGCCATAGCATCCATGTATCTACGACGCATATCACGTGGTCCTCCAATAAAGGACGAAGGTAATACAATTCTTTTACCTACCATGCTGCTATGGACTTCTCCAGATCTAATGCTATCAGTGATTTCTTGATACAAATCAGCACGTATTCGCTTTTGCTCCTTTGTGATATAGTTTAACCGTGTTGATTCTATCTTGATGTACATGTCGACAACATACTGTTGAAGGAGACAACCCACATACAACAAGATTGATTTGTCAAGCACACGAATTTGTAGTTTGTAACAATAGTATTCTCTCGCAGATATCTTTTTTCGACCACCACCATCTAAAAAACATATGAGAATGATGTGAAGTACATTTTTTTAATAATGGTACATAATTTGTTAATATATGAAAATATTCTACTAACCTGCTACGTTCGAGCCCATCACATCTTCAACAGAATGCGATGAGTTATGTAGCATGGAATCCCATGGGACACCAACTTTGGGGAGGTGTGGATGCCAACCGAATTCACCATTGGGAAACAACAAGGGATATGATAGAGGATCATAACATCCTAAATATGATTGCACTATACGTGGTTCACCTGAATTGGCATAAACAACTATGCTTCGCTGTTTTGCACCACTTACATCATTGCCCTCAATCCAGATACCTGCAACTTGTGAATTAGTTGGAGAATTATATGTCCTCTGATCTAGATGTGCATCTTTATTGATGGCAATACTAAATTTATCTGACATCGGAATATCCTTGAGGCTCTGAAAAAACTGGGAATATGGATTTACAGACAATACGTGCATCAATTTAGTAACTAATTCAGTATTTAGTGAAGGAGTTGCTTTCATTCTATTCTGTACCTCAAACTCAGTGTCATAGAAATAGAGTTGTAGGTATTTCGGTCCATCACTCCCATGTAGTAATCTATTTATGAAATGATACATTTGACCTTGTACTCGAAAAGTATATATGCCATTCCACATACTATGCAAATTTTCATCAAGATGGATACCATGTGATGTGAATGCAAAGTGACTATTGTAACTTCGAATGGACCTCAAAAACTCCATAGAATTTGGTGTTTGGGATGTGTACAAATCGTATAGTTCTATTGGAACAGGATTGGTAACTAAATGTACCTTTCCCTTCATACAACAAAAAGATGGTGGTTCAAATTGGAAACATTTGGCACCACAAAATTTGCACAAACTATGCGTGGATAACTTATGTGGTTCATTGAGAAGATTGTCAAAAATTGGATTGGAAATATCAACACCAGAAGAATCTTCAATATTTTGTTCCATGCTTGAAATATAGAAATCCTCCGTCTCTTCCACGATACCTACATCTAGTTTATTATAACACAAGATGAGTACAAATGTTAACTCATTGAATAATGCATGAGGATTTGTAACTATTACCTTCAAAGGCACTATCGTTAATTGTAGGGTCTGAGCAAACATGTATATCAACATGATCTCCATTGGGAACACTGTCAGTCCGAGGAATATAGGAAGTACTTGGTTGTTCCAATGAATTCGTTGCAACATTGTTCAACTGTGCTTGACATCGTTTCAGGAATTGGATCAAGAATCTTCGTTGCCTTGCTCGCCTATGAATTTTGATGACAACATTATCCACATGATGTTGGAAATTGTTATCGTTCGAGATAACAGGATGAAACAATGTTCTTTGACCAAGTGTGAAGTCCACATCTTCATTGAGAACTTGAATAACTTCACTGACTCCGTCAAAATATGGGTGCATATCAATCCTTAACTTCATATAGGGTGGCAAACTATTGTAAATTGTAGCATATCTTGCAATAAGTTCTCCACCACCTTCACATCTGGCATGCCTATGCATCCATATACTTCTAATAACCATTCGACGATGGTATCTACGCATCCGTTGAAAGGACCTCAAATCATAACTGTAAATATATCTTTCAAGTTGTTGAGATCTGCGTGACTGTATTGAAGTAAGACATGACGCAAGTGTGTCACAACTTTGAGATGTAGTGCCAGAAGATAGGCACGGTTCCACCATAGTTTGCACGAATCCTTCATTTTGGAAAGTACAAACAATGAGAGGGATTTGATATGCAGTGATATGACTCATTAAATTATTAGCTAAAATTCTCGCACGACAAATAAAAATAAACAACCAAATGTGTTCGATTCAGATAGATTGAAAAATCACTGTTCTTGAAAAATGAGTGTAAGATGAATTTAATATTTTTTAAGCTTATGTATGACTTCTTGAACGTAGAAGGAGGTGTAGATAGATAATTTTATATGTACAGTTGCACCAGTATATTATTGTTCATCAGATGAGCGTGCATGAAAGATATATTTTCTCCTATATGGTCCAACTATATTTTCGGGCAGCGACAGTCACTTTATAGTCATTGTTACCGGACCCCAATATGGTCCAAGTATCGTATTCCTTTTTCTAATATCAGACACCACCCAATCCGCTGTATTGATTGAACCATGAGATATTGGCTATTGGATCCAATCTAAACCTAATGGGGTTGTCTGGTTTGAGATTGAGATTATGAAATCCGGACTGGATTAGACCAGGTTAGTGCATATATCGAGATAATCAGACTCGAGTCAATGCAAGTTCTGTTTGGCAAACGAATCCCATCATTAAATTGGACTGGCCTCGTAACTTGTATTTTTCAGTCTAGCATATAAAACAAAATACCCAAAAAATAGAATGAAATTCGGACTGGGTTCCCGAAATCCTGGTGCTAATAGGTCTGAGATAATCTCGGTATCTTGACAACAAAAGACAAAATGGGTCCCTAGTCCAACTTTTACCAACAAACCAGAGGACATATTAATCGTGACCGTCAGATTACTGACTTTTCCTCATCGGCCGACAGATCCAAAACCCAAGTATAAGTAAGGATTAGGGCACCGACCCTCTCACTCCCAATTTTCCAGCCGCTTTCTATCCAGCGCTCTGTGCCCTAAATAGAGAGAGGCGACTCTTCCCTTCCGACAAGCTGGTCGGCTGGCTTCTAGTCTCCAACCCCAACGCCGACAAGCTGGTCCTACGCGTGCCACTTCTTCCTGCTTGAAGATGTCGCGGCTCTACCTCGGTTCAGAACCTGCTTGGACGTCTGCTCACCGGGGTCCGGGTTCCTATCACTATCCCCTTCCCCTTCCACTTCTTCATCGCCCGTCGTATCAGATAAGTTAAACTGACCATACTCAATAGCGTAGCTTCCTTCCTTCCGAAAGTGCTTCAACCCTATGGTTCCATTTCCTATTTCTAACAGCAACTCTCGGCATCGTAGCACTGCCCGACCCCCTCTCTTCTTTGCACCCTAATCACAGTGGTGATTCCTTCTACTCCGATCCATTAACCCTAACACAACTTCCTCCCTTCTGATAATGTTTCATCCCTCCAGTTCTGATAATGTTTCATCCCTCCAGTTCCATTTCATGTTTTTGAAGGCCGATCCCAGCATCGTAGCACTCCCTGACCCCCTATCTTCTTCGTACCCTAATCACATTGATGATTCCTTCTTGTCCTTGTCTGTTGCTGCAATAGTGTCAGTGGTGGTCGGGTTGGTTTCCGCGGCGGTGCCATCTGGTTTTCTGATTCCACAGCTGCTACTGGTGATGTATATGGAAACTCTGTTCACGGTAGGATCTGACCTTGGATGAGTGATGACGGTTCGGGAGTGGTTAAATCATCGATCCGACGTCTTATTGTCAGTAGTCTCTGTCGTGGATGCACTGTTTTTGTTAGTGTGTAGCACCTTTTCTTCTTCCATTATACATTGTTGCGAGAGCAGAGTCCTCCCTTTACTACATCTACTTAGTTTTTCATTTCTGGTATTTCAATTTTGTGGTTTTTTGTTTCTGATAATCAATTTCATAGTTTTAGCACTCCCCGACCCCGAAGCTCCTTTGAGCCCTAATCACTGCAGCGGTGATTAGACTTGCTCTAGTGACCTAACCCAAGAGCAGAGTCATCCCTTTCCTCCCTCCAGTTCTATTCGTGTTTCCGATAATGGATTACTTTAGATCTCGTCAGATCTGTTGCATGCATAGACCTAGCCCTAATTATTTGATCATCTGGTAAGTTGATGATCGCGTATCTACTGATGTTTTTGTAAGAAACGATCGGTCGTTCAGAATAAAATGTTATGACCTTAAAAGTTTCTATGTTGACATGTATTTGGAATAATAATTTGTATGCTATCCAAATCCAACCCTATGCAGGCTGAAGTGATCGGTATTGACCCTAGCTAGAGAGGTTAATGTCCCATCATTGATGACCATGTTGGGGGTAACAATACTACTTGTTTGATCTCGGGTCAGTAAATATATGTTACCTACTTTATAATACCCTTTTATTATATTACATCTCTATTATTATTAAACTACCTGGATCATCTTTATAGGTCACACCTCCAATTTCTTTTACTAAAGATGGGATTAATTATCTTACAGATCACATACGGACTGATGGTATTGAAGTTGTATAGGTAAAGAATTCAGTCAAACGGTCTGATGTTGTTTTGTAGAAAACGATCGCGGCCTTTGGGTCTCTATTGATAATTTCCATGAGGTATGATTCTGCTTATGGGTCCTTTACATGGTGTGTTTACTTTTCAAGGTTTAGGCCACATTCTATTACTTATAAGTAGTGTATACATCTGATAATTTCCATGAGATATGATTCTGCTTATGGGCCCTTTACATGATGCGTTTAATTTTCAAGTTTTAAGTTATGATTGGTCGTTGATTATATTGGGCACCTGTGGCCAAATACATCTAAAGGTCTCTACTGATAGATTCCATTAGGTGTGTGTCGGCCTTAGGAGTGCTTTATATGTTGTGTTTACTTTTAAAGGTTAAATTACTTTATAATTGTTTGTTGTATACATTTGCTATCGTGGCCTCTATCTTGTTGCATACATATGTATGCCATGCGAGATCTAGCATCAACGACTTGATCTGGGTTTGTCTACATTTTGCTGATCTACATATCAACACTTTAATGAAGGTAACAATTGTGGCTGACTGTATTAATTTGGTATGAATCTGATTGCGTGGGCAATGTCATATTGTTCTAGGTCTTATTTAAGTTTGCACTTAGTCTGGTGTATGATATTATGTATTGTTATGCTTTGTTTGTAATCTCAATAGTAGTCTTTGACATGAAAATTTCTATTTGGTTGTTGAATACATTTGGTAACTATGGACTTATCTTGTTGCATACATATGTATGCTATGAGATATCTAGCTTTAGTGACTTCATCTGGGTTTGTCTACATTTTCCTGATCGCCATATCAACAAATACAGTTAAGGTAATTTAGATGACTGCATTCTATTACTTATAAGTAGTGTATACATCAGATTAGTGTGGACTCCCTATTGATGTAGGCAATGGGTCCATTCATATATATAATGTCAGGACGGCCTTTGGGTCTCTGTTGATAATTTCCATTAGGTATGATTCTGCTTAGGGGTCCTTTACATGGTGTGTTTACTTTTTAAGGTTTAGATTCTACTTGGCCGTTGATTACATTTAGTACTTGTAGCCTCTCACCAGTAGTCTTTGACATTAGAATTTTTGTAGGTAACAACTTAATGAATAAATAAGCCTTTAATATTTTTTTTGATAAAGGTCTCTACTAATAGATTCCATGAGGTATGTGTCGGCCTTAGGAGTGCTTTATATCTTGTATTTAATTTTAAAGGTTTAATTAATTATATGTGACATCTGGCTTCAGTGAATTGTTCTAAGATTATCAACTGTGTTCTGATTGGCCAATAAACAAATACATGAAGGTAATTTAGATGACCACATTCTATTACCTATAAGTAGTGCATACATCTGATTAGTGTTGACTCCCTATTGATGTAGGTAATGGGTCCATTCATATATATAATGTTAGGGTGGCCTGTGGGTCTCTATTGATAATTTCCATGAGGTATGATTCTGCTTATGGGTCCTTTACATGGTGTATTTACTTTTCAAGGTTTAGGCGCATTCTATTACTTATAAGTAGTGTATACAACTGATTAGTGTGGACTCCCTATTGATGTAGGTAATGGGTCCATTCATATATATAATGTCAGGGCGGCCTTTGGGTCTCTATTGATAATTTGCATGAGGTATGATTCTGCTTATGGGTCCTTTACATGGTGTGTTTACTTTTCAAGGTCTATGTTCTACTTGGACGTTGATTACATTTGGTACATGTGGCCTCTATCTTGTTACATGTATACCATCATGTAGGGCAGCACATTTATGTTATGCGACATCTGCTTCAGTGAATTGATCTAAGATTATCAACTGTGTTATGAATGGCATATCAACACATACATGAAGGTACTTTAGATGACCGCATCTTATTACTTATAAGGAGTGTATATATTTGATTAGTTTGGACTCCCTATTGATGTAGTTAATGGGTCCATTCATATATATAATTCCAGGGGGGCTTTGGGTCTCTATCGATAATTTCCATGAGGTATTATTCTGCTTATGGGTCCTTTCTATGGTTTGTTTACTTCAAGGTTTATGTTCTAATTGGAAGTTGATTACATTTGGTACCCGTAGCCTCTATCTTGTTGCAGGTACAGATCCCATCATGTAGGGCAGCACATGAATGTTATGTGACATCTGCTTCAGTGAATTGATCTAAGATTATCAAATGTGACCTAATTGGCATATCAACAAATATATTAAGGTAATTTAGATGACCGCATTCTATTACTTATAGGTAGTGCATACATATGATTATGTGGACTCCCTATTGATGTAGGTAATGGGTCCATTCATATATATAATGTCAAGGTGACATGTGGGTCTCTATTGATAATTTCCATGAGGTATGATTCTTCTTATGGGTCCTTTACATGGTGTGTTTAATTTTCAAGGTTTAGGCCGCATTCTATTACTTATAAATAGTGTATACAACTGATTAGTGTGGACTCCCTATTGATGTAGGTAATGGGTCCATTCATATATATAATGCCAGGGCGGCCTTTGGGTCTTTATTGATAATTTGCATGAGGTATGATTATACTTATGGGTCCTTTACATTGTGTTTTTACTTTTCAAGGTTTATGTTCTACTTGGACATTGATTACATTTGGTACATGTGTCCTCTATCATGTTGCAGGTATACCATCATGTAGGGCAGCACATGTATGTTATGCGACATCTGCTTCAGTGAATTGATCTAAGATTATCAAATGTGTTCTGATTGGCATATCAACAAATACATTAAGGTAATTTAGATAACCACATTCTATTACTTATAAGTAGTGTAACCACATTCAAATGTGTATAAAAGGCTTACCATAGAAAAGACAAGGACTACCCAAACAAGGCATAAAAGGAAGAGAACAACAATAAAAAGAGATGCTTGCCATAACCAAAAAAATAAAATCGTGCCATACTAGCACATATATAGAATTAGATCACACAACCCGCAATCATCAACCTGCATGCATGTGAGATAATCATAGCCCTAGAACAATATAAATAATAATGGAGACCAAGGCTTCACATCCTTGAAACCTGATAGAGAATGACACACTGCCAAACTCCCAATATATAAAGTTGAGTGAAGGCTTCAAATCCTTAAACCTCGAGTATGAGGCACCACCTCCACCATCCCAAAAACATAAAGGGGTACACACCCAAAAAACAATTCAATTACACTACACTAGTGCTATTGAATCACATAGCAAGTAAAATATAGAGGCAAGTAAAAAGTATAGTCAGATTATACAAACTAGTCACCACAAAAGTGACCAACATATACATCCACCTCATAAGTGGGAAAAATACATCACATGTCATCATATATAGTTACATCATGTACAAAGCATATGAAAAGAGTCCAAGAGAATATCCATGATCATCAGATTAGTAACAAATAAGATAGTTCACACGAACTATGATTTCCAAAAGAAAAGATATTGTGTATAGGCTAATGTCCATAGGACCAAGAGAAAGAATGATATAGGTTAATTGCTCAAAAAGAATAATAGGGGATACAACATACCTCTCATCAAAGTCTACAAAAGTCCAAGTCACTTCTAGATCCAAATCTAGGCCTCCAAAGAACCTATTATGAATATATGTGGAATTAGGGTTAGGTTTCGTTAATTATTCAAACCCTAAAAATTACATTTTTCTTAATGTGTGAATTAAGTTATCAAAACCATGCCATATTTTAGGTTATATTTTTATGAATTCAAAACATATTTTATTATAATTTTCTGACATATATTTTCAATTGTGAATTTTACAAGTTATTACTTATTTTAATTAATCCATAAAAATCACATACTATCAACATTAGATTTAGGCAACAAAACCAACACCATTAGAAAGCCCTTATTTTTTTTAATCCAATGACTATCTATTTGTACTTTTTTTATCAGTATATAATTAATTATGAATTTCTTAAGCACAACCAATCAGAAAAATCCATGTAAGTGACAGACTCGCAAAAGAGAGAGAGATTATGAGGACTGGGTCGGCCACTCAGAGTTTCTCAAGTCAGTGTAGCACTTGACCAATTCAACGTCGCGCCCGCGCAAAGCAAAGAGAATCGATCAGGGCAAAAAGATGAAAACACCCCTAGACGATAAAACTAAAACGAAGACGGAAAAAAAGGGTAGAGAGGGTATATCACGTGGAGATTTGTTCTCTCATGAAGACCCCGTGATCACTGAGAACAACAGAGGAACTTTGAGTTCCAAGTCGTGAATCAAAGAGAAGCAGACAAAAGATTCAACATGAACCTTGTTCTCATGACTGCGACCAACACAAAGAACCATACCACGAGAAAAATGGTTGTCTACAGCCATAGTTAAGACCTCCGCAAACACTGATCAAACTAAGAGATTCAGACAGAGACAATGAGTCAAAGAAGAGCCAAACCAAGAGTAGAGAAAGGTCTGGCATTTAAAACTGAAATGGTCAGCTGAAGAAAATTGGCAAGATGATGATCACAATCGAGTAATCGTCGTGATGAACAAAACCCAAAAGAAAGAGGCGAAACCACATTACCTGATAATCGCACAGATGGAGGTCCCTTGAAGCTTGCCGACATCACCACGGTGCAAACCACTCTAAGAAACAACACCACCGAACACCGGAGCACCACGGCTGAGCACGCCGTCGCCGAAAAAGGAAACTGGAGTAGGGAAACTGAAGAGCAGAGAACACGGGAACAAAGCGGCGATGAAAAGCAGTCGTTGGGTGACCGAGGGTTGTGGGGGAGTCCATATTTATAGGTGACAGTGTAGGGTTCAGTGAGGAAATCTTGAGAAATAGGAAACAGATTTGGAAAAAGGGAAACCCTTGTCGACCCATTGATTGGGAGGGAGAATCCCAATCAAAATCGGGATCCCCGAGTTCAGAAAATGATTAATATTGCAATAAGAGAAGCAAAAAATCATGAGGAGGAAGAGGGAAAGAGATCGGGGAAAGGAAATATCTCAAATACTGTTCGGAGAAGTCTGAGTTCGAGTTAGACAAGGCGGGTGAAGGAGGAGGCCTTCGGGCCATAGATCTGATCTGCGCAATAGGCAAGATATGCCAGAGTCATCTGATGGCATGAAAAAGAAAGAAATAGGAAAGAAAATAATGTGTGACACATTAAATTAGGAAACTATAGCTTATTTGAATTTGGATTAATGTGGCATTAAAGTTTATTTCTTTATTTCTCTATCTACAATTAAGGGTTCATACATCTTCCAAATCAAATGAAATTTTGCACAACGACCAATTAAGGCATGTAGATTCTAATTATGCAATTAGATTTGTCTTTTAAGAACTTTTGGTGTGTTAAACAAACTAAATCCTATTTTCTCTTTCCTCATGCATTAATGGCTTTAAGATTCTCCAAATTTTATGAAAATTCACATACAAGTCATATATAATGTGTTGGATACGAATTTGCCATCAATTTTACATGTTGGAGTTGTTTGAGCCTTTATTAAATATTGTGAAGGTTCTACACATTTTTTCTCTCCTGATTTCACCTTTTAAGTAAACTTTCTCCAAATCGGATGAAAATTCACCTAAAGGCTATATTTATTATGTATATTACGAATCTAAGATTATTTTCCTCTTTTTGAGTCATTTATTATTTTATTTGATATTTTGGGGAAAACACACATCTTCTTATCCAATTTGAATTAAATGGATTATTATAAGGTAAATAATGTGAAACTTGACTCCCAAGGCAACTGGGACCCAAGGAATCCAAATTTCATGTTATATTTTTCTTTTGGAATCTCTTATAAGGAATTATAACACTTTTGGCTTGTTTTCATTATATTTATTTTAATATTTTTACATCATCTTTATTATTCATCCATATCTTTATTTTACAACCAAAAGAATGATACACAATTATTGGGCACAAGTTATTATGAAATCTCCATTTACACCATGTGACATATTTTATGTGTCCATTATTGGCCTAATATTAATGTGAGAACATTAGGTTCCATTAAGGTGATTTATACATGCATTAGCTCATTAGAGTTATACTAAACATCCTTTAGATCTAACCCCATCCTTGTTTGGCTAAACCCAAACGGTCAAACTTCTAGGGTAGGATCCAAGATCTTAAATGTTACATATTATGTAGGAATGAGCTATAAATGGTGAAGATAGTTGAGGCAAGGATGGACTATTTCATATCGAAAGGAAACAAGATTTTCTTTTTGTTTGCTCAAAACATTCAAAGAAAGTGCATGAATTGTATCAATCTACTTGTGTTGTAATAATATAAAAAAAAATTGTGGATGTCCCTATGTTAACAATTTCAAATGTTAAATATATGGTCGTGCATATCAAGAATATGACTTATGATTCTTTTAGTAAATTTGTATGTCATGAATGCTATAAGGATATGTAGATGCAATGTGAATGGCCATCTTTTGGTATAGCTTGGATGTAATTTTTTAGTTCTTTACGAATTTTGTGTGTTGTTCCCGAATAGTTAAATAAAATGTCAATAGTTGTATATCCTTGATATACTAGAAATTGAAAGAAGCTAGCATATATTTTTCTATTCTTGGTTTGAAATATTGTATATAAGAAAACTCAATTTTCTTGTATATTCTTCCCATCATGTCTATAAATCATTATTTTCTAGTGGTTTTAGTATCTATATCGATGTTATATTAGTGCTAGCATATATGTAACAAGTCATTTATTTTGGCACCAATAATACATACACCGACAACAGTAAAATTTGTGTTGAAACCATATAAGTGACGACATAGATGGAATAATGAAAGATAGGTGCTAACCTAACACACCTATTCCAGCATTTATCAATGTTGGTATAGATCCAAAAACTATTGGTAAAGGCATATGCTGACATCGATATTGCCAACATTTATTAGTCGTTGGTATAGCCTATCCCGACATTTATGGTCCTATACCAGCATTTTGTCGGTTGTTGGTATAGGAAAATATTTATTAAAAGTTGGCATGTTATATGTAATTGTATTTAGAGATCTAGTAAAAATTTTAGATCATTTAGATCTATCAATAAATAAATAAAAATCAAACACTACACTGTTGTGTTGTAGTCAAAATGTTTGGTCAGATGAGTTTGTCTTGAGGAAACTCGACCGACTAATAGGTCCATCAGACATTTTTTAAATTTTGATATTTTACAATAATACGAATGAATGAGTTATCCACATCACAGACAAATTTTAAGTAAATCTAAGTTATATTGATAATATGAAAAATCATTTACCATATTGATATACCTGTCAAAGTTTGTAGTTATATACTATTAAAATCTTATTTTTTTGGTGATTAAGGTTTACACTTATTATACCCCAATCCTTAAAAATAAAAGCATGATTAGAGTTGCTTCTTAGTATTGAATTATCACAAGTGATCTACCATCATTAATCAGGTTTAAGTGATAATCAATCTAATTAAGCATGTAATCATCCAAGTAAACCCTAGTTTACCAATTAAGCTCAAGCACGATCATAATAGGGTCTGTCACACCATTTGATTGATTGGAAATCTAGTTAGTAGACTAGGGTAAGTTGATGCTTGGACTCATATCCAAGTTAGTCTGTTAGTTGGGGGCCCAATCAGTTAATTAAGTAAGTTGATGTTTAGTCTCACATGCAGGCCAGTTGATCGGTTTGAGGTGAGTCAACCGGTTCATATATAATAAAGTCTAATTAACTCTTGGGGATCACTACTTATTTTTGTGTTGATTCATTTGATTGGTGTCCAGTCGATCGGTTCATTTGCATCATGGTACCATCTAAATCTTTCCATGAGTCATTCGACTGGAGATTTCATTTGATCATTTAGAAATTTTGGGAGGCTGAGATATGCACTTGAAGCATCATTGATCTTCTAAATCCTAGAGTATTTTTGGGGGGTTCTTGATTTTTGGAGTGAATGGGTAAATTTTGGTTGTTCCCCTACAATTAACAAGTAGATCTAATTAAAACTCTAATTTAGGAGACATCATAAAAAATTAAACCCTAACTCTGGGAGATAACAACACAATGCCCCTAAGAAATGATCTAAAAGATGCAATAAAAATATATGGATATGCATTCATCAAATCACCCTGAACTTGAATGTCATAAATATTCACCAAATAATACCAAAAACTTGTCATCCTCTCTTTCATATCACCACTTACATCCTGACCACCTTTCTTGGCCAAGCCATCCTAGTTTTCTAAAATCATAAAACAAAAAAATTTCATATTCTCTATTCAAAATTGTTTCACAACTTATTTTCATGTCAAGACCTTTAAAGAAACATATGTCATATCCCTTCTACTTTTGGTACTCCCACATACTCTTATGAGTTCTGCACAAGAACATGATTCAATGATGAAGTGGATTGGGATATGTAGATTCCCCTAGGTAGAAAAATAGAGTGAACAGAGGTATGGAAGAAGGTGATCTCTCCTCTATTTGACTCAAGATCGTTTATGTTTTATGCAATTACATTGATTCCATTTTTGTGTTTGCACATCTACATATTTTTTTTATTGGAGAGGTCCCTATTTCATAGGAGGGGTATGGAAGAAGTGGCAGGTAGAGGAGGAAAGGGTGTGCCACCCTAAACTTGGAGTTTGATGCTACTTTTGGATTTTGTTTGCCTTTGGTGAATGAAGGGATAAGAAGATGATGGAAGAAACGCATAAGAGGTTGAACTTATGCATCTCATATTTTAAATTTAGTACATTGGGAGCATCATAACATCAGTTCAATTCTTTCTGTGACATGCAACAATCAAGAAATTTCACAAGCTAGTACACAATCAAGAAAAGACACATTATATTAGATTCTTATCAATCTTCTATAGCTTGCCATCTTTTCCAAGGAGCAAGGCTACTTAAGGTCCTAAGGGACATGGTGAGTTATAGAAATGGTAGTTCATGATTTCATTACAAGATAATTCACTTCATTCAAGGGATTCGTTAATATACAAAAAATTGACCAACGAGATAAAGGTCATAACAAATGCAAGAAATATGAAGGAAACAAAAAACTAAAATGAAAACTACATGCAAATAAAAATAACATGCTAGGACTGATGAATTAAGGGAAGATAGAGTGATTGGAATATCTACGTACCACCCATCTCCACCCCAAACTTAAAAATTTTCTCATCCTAAGAAAATCTTAAATCTAGGGCAGCAGGAAAAAATCTATTGGAATGGCCACCACCCATCATGGTCTTATGGAGGTGGTGGATGAGGTAGGGGAGGTGTGAGTGGTTTATCATAAGTAGATGTCTAGGTTGACCTATCCTAATTAGAGGGCTCGGTCTACTCTCGCCCCCAATAGTGGGAAATGGAACTAGGATAAGTTTGGTGAGCCCCATAATCTTGGTAGTAAGTCAAGGTGGGCTCGTAGTCACCACAGTCAACATACCACAACCCATGAGATCTCTACATAAGATATATGTGGTTAATATGGTGTCCATTTCTCTGCTCCTCGCATTCCATTAGGCAGTTGGCCTTGAAGGGGATATGGGTCTATCCCACAAAGACATTAATGGTCGTAAAAATGTGTCCTTGGTTGAAAGAAGAGTTGGTATTACAACTTCTTGGAGGTTAAGATGATCAAAGGGTGGAGATGCCCTAGTTAAAGGTCTCATTGTTCAACATACATCACAGAGTATAAAGATATGTGATGGTCACAATCTCCTGTGTGTGTTCTCTCTTGAAAACTGTGCAGGTCAAGATCCGGTAAAGATATCATACCACCAGATTGTGCAGCTGGGAAGCCTTCATGTCTTGGAGGAGAGAAGGAGGAAAATTGGTGATCTCTGCCTAGAATATTTGAACAAAGTACTTGCAATGGTGGGTTTGATGAATGTCAAGAATGAGATTTGTGAACGGATTGGTGGTGAAAATTTGGTTCCCTCCAAAGATCTTAAAGGAGCAGATGTACCCTTCCTGAATATTGTAGTGCCTTTGGAATGTGGCCATGAACCGAAGTGTCAACTTAGCGTAGACATGCCAGAGTATGTAGGGAAATTGTGAAAATTTATTCATGTGGAAGATGCTATCAATAGAATCATGAATGCCCAGGGCAGAGTGAGTGTCACCGTATGTCCATCGAGGAAGAACAACACCTAGTTCTTCCATGTCCTCATAGCACTCATCTTCATCATCAGTGAACTACTAGTAGCCCATAAGGGGTGCAATATGCTGGTTGGTGGATGTGGACTGCCAAGGTGGTCAAAAAAGGTTAGGCGGTGGGACTCGACCCTAGGAATAAGCTTGTCGAGTATCTTCATGTCAGTCACTACATTGTCAAGAGGAGGAAAGTTTATGGTGTCCCTAGGTTCCTCAACATGGTCCCCCGTGAGGTGGATCGGGGGTGGGTGCAGTGTGGGATAGGAGTGATGAGCTTATTTATCTTCTTCTTCCTCTTCTTCAAGCAGTCAAGGACTCCTTAATTGGATCTATCTTTTGGCATGGTGACTGACATGGGGGGGGGGGGCGATCAATCAATTAGATTGCGATTCGACGATTGTATGTGGTAGATTTACTTTGTGTGTGATGGACAAGATGACCAATGGGTTGACTGGAATGTGATTTTGGAAAGGAAGGGGGATGTTATGACATATTTTAATGCTCTCCAACTGACCAACTCAACATGAGTCAATTGACTTGCCTTGGAAAAATAGAATAGCACAAGGAAGATGGCAGAGGTGGTGATCATGGTCGCAAATCAACTGATTCATAGACCGATTAATGAAGAGGAATGTAATGCCTTGACCCACTTCCCAAGGCTCTAGTAGAGTTTCAAGAATGATGACTGGCCCCACAGACCACCACTATCCTTAATTGTGTGATTTGCACTCACTCATGTACAAGCCAAGATAAACTTCCTAACTAGTCACCCATCATAGTACTACTCTGGGCTGAGCATGCTTAACTAGAGAGTTCTCTAGTGATGGGCTCCCAGAAAAGGAGATGCACCTGAGTAATATGGGTAGTTTAATCATTCCTTTTAAAATCATTTTATCTAAGGCCTCAAATCTTGGGACATTACAATCTTCCTCAATTAGACTCTTAACATCCTCATTAAGACTCAACTACAAGGCCTCCACATTTCAGTATAGACCCAGATGGCCCATGGACACTCAACTCCTGATCAAGGCATACCAGTGTAAGGGTGGCTATATCACCATGAACAATTATTTCCAACATGCCTGAACTGCACATCTCAAGACTGGCATGACACATGCTTGTGTGGGCCTCACCAATTAGAGGGGGTTTGGCTCTGATACCATTTGTAATGCCTAGGTCACAGCCCAAGTCTCTAGTAGAGCTTCAAGAATGATGGCTGGCCCATAGACTACCATTAGCCCTAAATATGCACTTTGTCCACGTTCACGCATAAGTTGGGATAAACTTCTTGACTGGTCACCCATCCTAGTACTACTTTGGGCTGAGCACACTTAACCACTAAATTTTTTATTCATGGGCTCCCGGAAAAAGAGATGCACCTTGGTGATATGGGTAGTCCAATCATTCCTTTTAAGGTCATTTGATCCAAGGCCTCAAATATTAGGATGATACAAGGAAAGCTTGGTGGAAAATCAGCAAAGCGGCCAACCAATTGTGGCTCAACCTTCACAGAGAGGAACAAATAGACCTATAGGAAGAGGGGAGGGGGAAAATGACATTTTTGACAACTGAATGTAGAAATGAAATGGTCGGCATGAAGAATCCCAATGGTTCCTTTTCATGTGATGTCTCGCTTTGATTCATTCTCCAGGAGCATAACAGAAAGAAGAGAGATCGGGCCAAAATCTCATGATTTTGGGGATTTGGAGCAGCAACAACATGGTTATAGAGTTGGTAGCAGGTTGAGGTAGAATGATTCAACCTTCCACATATTAGAATGCCAGCAACCAAAACTCATGGTTGAGTAAACACCAAAATTACAATAAGTGACACACTTCCATTCAGGGGGGTGGGGGGTCAATGAATCATCTGCTGCTTTTTGGAGATGTAGAGGGTTGATGGACTCCAAATTGGTATGGTCAATTGAGTGCGTCAGCAGCGAGTCAATCAGCTATTGCTTCTTGGCAGTGACTAATCGAATAGGAGGAGAGTGAATTAGGTTTCTCTTTACACTAGTAGGATTGGAAGGGGAACGGGGGTGACTCCATTCACTCCCAAGTGGGCTTTCTTTATATGAAAAGTTGGGATGACCAATACATTGATTGGTAAGCCAATCTATTGGACAGAATGTCAAAGGAGGGAAAGTGAATCGCCTGATTCAATTTTCCCACTCTTCTAATTGATCAATTGTGGAATTGAATCAACTGGTTCAATCTAAGTTGAACCAGTAACTGCAAGAGAGATTGCCCTATATTAGTTGGTCGTTGAGTCTCCAGTTGGTCAACTGGATTGCCAATCAATCAAGTGGTTTGCTAGATTCATGGCTGGCAGAGTTTTTGTTGTTCCCTATGATGGAATTGGGGAAACTAATTAGTTTAAGGAATAGTGAACCAATAGAAGATGCAAAAGATAGCAATCTTAGCAAGATATGACAACTAAAATAAAAAGTAAAAGAGAACAAAAGCAAATATTTAAAGGGAAGTAAAATGTCAGATAGCCTCCCAACAAATGCCCTATTTTTAAGTTGAAGGCATGATGCCTGATAATAAGACATTGTTGGCTCTAAAAGGAGCAAATATTGGGACTCCCTTGTCTCTAGATCATCATCAATAGGAGAGCACTTCACTCCTTGTTCCATAAAATTGTCAGCTGTGAGTAGTGCTTGATTTAGTGTCCATTCACTATAAATTCACCTTTAAACTTGTCCCAAAGGAGGAAGAGAAACGTCCCCATATTTTCACCTTCTCAAAACCCCATGGAGATGAGAAGACAAAATCCGAAAACGTTAAGCAATTGTATCAAAGTGTGTTGTGGAAGCAATATGCACATACATGAACATACAACTATAACATACACCATAACATTTATCAATAATTAACATGTATATTAATACAAGATTACTTATTACAACATGAATTAAATTTACATATTGAAGGAAGATTTACAAGTCTATGAACATGTATGCTAATCAGGATCTACACAATAGGTACAACCTGGGCAACTGCTCACTTCCCTTCTTTTGTCCCACGCTAACTCTGAACCTAAAACATACATGAAACAGTGAATCAACACACAGGGTGTTGTGCACATGGGTAGAAAGATGCATACTAATATGCTTGCATAATTGAAATAACTTGAGAAAGAAAGAGTAAAAGAAAACATTATTTAAAGCGATAATCAGGTAAACACATATTTTTAGATGTATTTTGATACGTTTGTACTACTAAGCAGTGTCACACTTCATTTTTCCCTGCCCCTTGGGCTATGGAAACCGAGTGCTGACCTTATATTTAGAGGACAGAGAGAGAGGGATGTCACACTTCATTTTTCCCCGCCCCTTGGGCTATAGGGACCGAGTGTCGACCTTATATTTAGAGGAAGAGGGAGAGGATTGAGAGAGAGATCATATATCCACTTAGTTGCTACAAACCATATATATTCTTTGTTGTTCTTATTGACATGGTGAAGATACTATAATTATAGTACATCCAAGCAATATTCTCAAATAAAGACACACAATACATCATAGTTATTGCACACAAGAAAACTAGTCATATACTTAGATAAAGCCCATGTACCTGAGTTCAGAGATTTCTAATCATTCTTGCTCATCTAGATATTTGGTCATCACCTGGTTAATAACAAATTAATCATCATTAATACATGGTTCATCATGTCATTGATATTTTATGTTTAAGTTAGGGTTTAGGTCAAACCTAGGTTCAAACTTCTTAGAACTTGTGTCTGATATTTTTATACTAATTAGGATGTTATTCTAAGGGTATGATCCAAATTTCATATTTTTCAGATGCTTGCACAATTTTCTGGAACTAATATGAGGTTAAAACATGTAATTTAGGCATTAATGAGAAAAGGCTTAAAATAGATCAATAAAACCCAGATCAGAGTTCACAACTGGGTTTCCAGTGTTATTAGGGTTCTACTAAAATTTTCTGAGAATTTATGTCAACTCTATACAATTTATTTCATCTAATGAAACCTAAATGGGGTATTATCATCTAAACTATACAGGATCAATAAATGTGCATCAAAGGACTGATCTAGGATTTCATAATAAAGAGAGCATTTTTCTGAGTCTGGGAATATTTTTGAGAAATTATTTGGCCATGGGAACTATTTATAAGGCATTTTGCAAGATTTAGATAACTTCTGAGATTTTAGAAGGTATTTACCTTGCACGTCCTACTGTCTGAGGTGACAGGCTTTGATTTTCCCATGTTGGCTGGCTCACCTCCAGTCACGCCCAGCTATCTTTGGGGTCAGCGGTGGTTTGGTTCGGCCGACGAGGTAACCCTAGTGACCCGATCTAGCAAACATTAGCTCCCCCAGCTGCACGAGTCTGACTCCCATCATTCCTCTCCCTCTTCATCTCTCTATTCTGGTGTGTGTGAGTGTCGTCGCCTCTATGATTGAGTCTGGAGAGTGTTGAAAGGCTTCCCTGCCCTCACGTTGCATAGAAATGAGGCAAAGAGCTTCTTTCTTCCAATCCTCATCTCGCGCTTCAGGCCTGACGCGATCGTCTTCTCAGCAGGGATGATCCCAAGTTTCCAGTAGTGTCGCTTGGCCCCAGTAGTCTTGTTCCTCCATTTTCATCTGAATCTGGTACCTTCAAACTCCCATCTCTCCTCTATGATGTTCTGGGCCCCTGGTTACCTGTCGATTTGGTAATGGCACTGGATTGGTAAGGCGATCAGCTTGCTGACCACTCAATTGTCGTCGTTGTGAAGTCGGGGTCGGGTGTGATGATGTCAGGGCAACTGGCCTCCAACCTGTGATTTGTATACCGCTGCACGGGCCTCCGATCATCCATTCTCTAGAGTAGGGTGGTGCTTGTGCTACTTATCCGGTGAGGACTCCAAGCTTGGTCCTACCTCGGCTCCCTATAATGGGTTCTTCTCCTCACAGTCCCTAGTTGCTCCCTAAAGGTCTTCTAGTTTCTCGACTATAAGTAGTGATGCAAACAATGGTGATGAGGGAGAGGAGAGTTGTAGGCTAGTTTCACTCTCATCCATTCCAGATCATTGAACCTTTTGTAGGTGATCTATTGGTTGCTGGAGCGAGGAGGAGGAGGAGGTTGGGATTGGACTCCCCCATCTTGCCCATATCCATAGGCTAGAAGTTGTTAGATAGATCCAAACTTAGAGGAGGGATGATGGCTAGCTGTAGTTCTTGGTTATGATCCCTTTATTTCAAAGGCATGGCACTGGGAACTTGGTCTTCAATGAGCTACCATCTCTGTGAGAAACGGGGGTAGGGGGTAACAAATCGATCGCTAGAACATACCTATGGCCTTAAGGCTTCACGTATGTGAATGAATAAGTCTACCTAGACAGATTCGACCATGCAACAACACAATATCATTGGTTGTGTCATTCATATCTCATCATACATCAAACATTATAGAAACCTAGATTCAGAATCACCACACAGATTATCATCTTATTTATTTCAAACCTCAAAAGAATATGTAGGAAACAACTTTGATGAGACAACATTCTTCATAGTGTAATTCACCTTACACATAAATTGGTACCCAAACTCCATCATTTGACCCTTCAAATAACACCATATCCCGCACTCATCTTTGGGAGTCGATTTGCCCCAAAGGGGTACAAATATAAATATATTGAACTTATACTTTACATCAATTACCTCAAATATTGAAAATCAAAGTTCAACTTACTTGGTATGACGATGATGCATCTCAAATTTCATGATTAGGTCATATGAATACACATATACTTCATTACATGCTTAACTCCATATGTCTTCAAAATCAACCAATATCTAGTAGTGATCATCTCCATTTGCATAAATGGCATCGAAGCTATTATTGAACTTCCAACGATATTATGGTCATACATGTGGATTGAAAGAAATATTGTTGAATAAAAGTCACTCTAACTTGGGATTAGCCAACCAAGAATATATGTGCACCTCTAAAATGATATTGTTCATGAAAACCCTAAAAAATCAAGGTCATCACAGGAAGGCGCCATGTAGATAGGCATGTTTCACTCGGTAAGTCTTGTATCACATGGATTTGAGATTCACGTGGAACAATCTCATCCTGGTGTTCTGCACTAAGACTTGATCTCCCTCTTAATAATCTTTCCTTTCTAGATGGTAATCCTGACACATCTTTGTCATGTCCTTATAGATTCTTACACTCTCATAGGCGGACATTCTCAATTCTTCAAGTTCTGCACTAAGACTTGATCTCCCTCTTAATAATCTTTCCTTACTAGATGGTCATCATGACACATCTTTGTCATGTCCTTATAGATTCTTGCACTCTCATAGGCGGACATTCTCAATTCTTCAAGTTCTTACATTTGGAGGAAATTTGTTTCATAAGATGAAGATGGATCAAAATTGAGGGTGTGGATGGTCTAGGTGGCCTTATGCTCCATCTTTATGGGAAGGTGAAAAGATTTCCTTTAGATGAATCTAAATGACATGGTTCCCAAGGGTGTGTTTATGGTTATTCTATACACCCACAATGCATCATTTATCTTCAAGACCCAATCCTTCCTAGTGCGGCTCATAGTCTTCTCTAGAATAGACTTAATTTGGTAGTTTGAGACTTCCACTTGGTCTCTCATCTGGGGGGTGATAAGGAGAAGTAACCTTATGTAAAATGTCATACTTCGTTAGAAGTGTCTTGAAAATTTTCTGCAGAAAATGTGATCCTCCATCTAAAATCATAGTGTTAGGGACCCCAAACCTGAAGAAGATGGTGTCTTTAAAGATCTTCATCATGGGTTTAGAGTTGTTGGATTTTGAGATAGCTTCCACCCACTTAGACAAAGACCACTACCAAAAGAATGTAGGAAAACCCTTAGGAAGGGGGAAGGATCCCATATAGTCAAGTCTTGATACATCAAATATACCCAATTCTTTCCATGAGTTCATAGGCATCTAGTCCCTCTTGCATATGCTTCTAGATCGGTGGCATTAATCGCATGCAAAAATAAAATCATAAGAGTTTTTAAACACCGTTGGCCAAAACAATCCACACTGAAGCACGTTTTTGGCTATCTTTTGTGAGCTCTTGTGTCCTCCTGTGGTTTCGGAGTGACATTTCTATAGAATACCTTGAGCTTCCTCCTTGGTGACACACCTACGGTAAAGTCCATATGCACAAAGCTTAAACAAATATGGGTCATCCAAATAGAAATTCCTTACGTCATGAAAGAACTTCATCTTTAAATGTTATTTGTACTCAGGATGTAGGATATCGACTGCAAGATAGTTAATGTAATAAAAAAACTAAGGAAAATGAGATTCAAATTTCAGCAGACGATCATGAGGCAAGGAATCATCATTAGATATTCCATAACTATCTTACAAACTGGTCCAGATAAGGTGGTCAGCTACTACATTCTCAAAATCTTTCTTATCATGGATTTCTAGATCGAACTCCTATAGCATCTAAATCCATCAAATAATCCTGGGTTGGCGTCTTTCTTCATCATAAGGTAACAGATGGATGTGTCATCCATATACACTATCACCTTGGAACCTAGAAAGTAAGATTAGAACTTGTTGTAGGCATAGATGATCAGTATCATGGTGTAGTTCCACTAAGGATCATCTCAAATCTTTAAAGCATAGTAAATAACATGATGGTTCTTATCAAAGCACTACCTGAGTATAGCTCCTACTGCATAGTCTCTTGCGTCACATATGATCTCAATGGTAGTGAACAATCCATCACACGGATAATTGGAGTGGTGGTGATGGCTTTTTTCAAGCTATTAAAGTTATTCATGCAAGCCTGATAAAAAATGGCCTCCTTCAATAAAAGATTAGTGAGAGGCTTGACGATCTTGTAAAAGTCTCAGATGAACCTCCTACAAAACTTCTTGTGCCCAAGAAATGCACAAACTTGCCTAACTGAGGATGGTGGTGGAATCTTAGTGATAACTTCAATTTTGCCTCTATCAAACTCTATTCCTCTATTTCTTACTGTGTGGCCAAGATACAATGCCTTCCTTCACCATAAAATGAAATTTTTCCCAATTTATCACAAAATTTCTTTACATTTTTCTAACATGAGAGATAATTGATTTAAGCATGAATCAAAGATCCGTAGATGGAGAAGTCATCCATGAAAATTTTCCATCAATATTTCTGTTAGCCCAAAAAATTGCAGCCATACATTGTTGGAAGGTAGCAAGAGCATTGTAGAGACCAAATGGCATCCTCCTAAAGGCATAAGTGATGAAGGGGCAGGTAAAAGTGGTATTTTCTTGATTGTCAGAATGAATATAAATATGATACAATCTTGAATAATTTCCAAGGTAGTAGAAATATTATTGACGAGTGAGATGCTCTAACACTTGATCAAGGAAGGGGAGAGGGAAGTGGTCCTTGTGGCCATGTTTAACTTTATGTAATAAATGCACATCCCCCACCCTATGATAGTGTGGTTGGGAATGAGATCATTATTATCATGTTTCACCAAAGTAGTGTCCCCTTTCTTTGGTACAACTTGAACAAGATAGACCCAAGGAGACCCTGCAATTGGGTATATGATCCTTGTAATGAGTAGTTTAAACCTATGAGGTGGACAATGTCCTTCATGTCTAGATATAACTTGAGTTGGGGTCCTATACATCTAGTAGTCATCAACCTTAGGAATCTTGTACATGTAGATAGCTTAGCTAACCCCTTTTAGGTCAGTCATTTTATATCCAAGACAACTCTTCTCTTTTTCAACTCGGTTATTAGATTGTCTTCTTGTGCTGGTGTAGGGTCATAATTTATGATAACCGAGAAAAGCTCATGTTCATCAAGAAAAAAACATATTTGATCCCTTTAGGTAGGGCCTTCATCTCGATCCCTTGGGGTTTAGCCTTTTCTTTAACAATAGAAACCATCTTCAAGTCCGCAAATTTAGTATGGGGTATTGTCCCAAAGGTATCCAGATGGAACCTTTACTAGAGGACTCATCATCAAAGTCTAAACTCGTTGGATCTGTGAGGGTTGCATGTAATGGATCTTCTAACATCTCCCAATCTTATCTTAAGATAGAATGAATCAAGCAAGAAAATGTCCTCATGATGTTGGGCCCTTCATGCTTTCAAAAACACAAAATTCAAGAATTTCTCATCCTACCTACAAGAGGATAGTATCAGTCCCAATGGTAAAAATTTCACTGCCTGTATCTAGGAATGAGTTGTCAAAGATAAGAGGATAGTGGAGGTTTTCTTTGATGTCTATGACCTCAAAATCACAAGGGACATACGCATCCTTGCCCACCTTCACTAGAAATTCCTCTATGATACACATGGGTTTAGTCATAGAAGAATTTTCAAGTTGAATAGTCATGGTTATAGGAGGCATATCTATGAAGCCCAATATTTTGCACAAACTAAATCACATGATGGAAATACTCGCACCCAAGTCTCTAAGTCCTTTCCTGTGAGTATTGTCACCTAAACAACAACCAATCCTAAAGGAATCAATATCGTTATGCTTCTTGGGTATTTTGTTTAGGATAATATCAAAATTAGTTCTTCCAAGTTTCACGATCTCATACTCATCCATGGTTTATATCCTAGTTAGAACAGTCTTCTAATATTTTGACCATGCATGCATTTTAAAAACAACAACTAGGAATGGGATTTCCACATGAAGCTTCTTTATGGATTCCTTTAATCTCATGAATCTAGCATCTAGCCTTGTTTACCTTGGATATTCCTGGTAGGGAGGATGCAACTTGTAGATCGGCACATCGGGTTTAACTATCTCAACTTATGGAACTTCAACATTGGTAGTCTTCCTTGCACTAAGATTGGAAACTATTTGTGCACTTTCTCTTTCTCAACCATTATAGTAACATCATCGTAAAAGTCTATATGCATGGTGGATGGCTTTTTCAGAGGTGGAGGTAGTGCATGTAAGTTCCCAAAACATGTGAAGATGACCTTCAGTTGCTCAGGGTGCTTGAAATCATTCTTAGGTTGTCAAATAAAGGAACCTATAGGAGGACATTGGGATTCCATGAGCTGGGCTAACTGACAATCCATTGAATCTTGATGAGTTTGGTGAGATAGAATTATCTATTCTAGAGCAACAATTTTTTCATTTGTAGAAGTAGGGAGGAAGTGTGTTTCTTTGTGGCACTTGACTATGATTTTAGAACCAATGCACTTGGTTGTTACCATGATTTTGGTAATTAGCCCCACTACTTACCTTGGTTCCTAAATCTCTATTGATTATTATATTGGAACCCTGGAGGACCACGGCCTTGGTTGTTCACTTGAGAAGGCCTATGTTGTGATGCATTCCCTGCACTGGCTGGATTACCATATTGGATGTAACAAACTGAAACCTAGCCTCTTGAATCTAGAAAACCTTACCACATGGATAAGAGATTTGTATGCTTGGTTCTTTAGTTTTGATTAAACAAGGATAAAATTTAAACACAATGTGCATATAACATGATTATTACCAATATGTAAATAAAATCATGAAATATGTTACATATATTTTCTTTACTAACATAATGGCTAAATAAAAATAAATAATATGATTTGGGGTAACAATTGATAATGCTATGTCCATAAATATTAATATTGTGCTATAATTTAAGTAAATATGGACGTAATGGATATAAAATGTAAAATAAGTAAAATGTGGAATTCCACACATAATAATAATATATAAGTGAGTGTTAATGATAAATATATGTCACTTTAATAAATATAAAGCTAATAATCCAAAATTCCTAATGCTATCCTAATTCATAAAAATAAACCTCAAAATACAAATCTAATGTGAAAATTGTGTTCACTGGGTCGGGTGCCAACTTTCACATTATCTACATAATAATAACTATCTAGTTATTTTTGGAAAAATAAAATAAAAATAAGAGCCAAAGGTGTTAAATAAATTACTAGAAGTCTTCAAAACTGGAAATAAAACTCAAATTTGAAATTGACATACCAAAATCAGTTTATGTGTGAATTTCCCCATATTATTTGGACAAACTTATCTCTTTAGTGTAGTTTAGGAGAGAGAATGTATATTAAAGCCCAAAACATTAAATAACATGTTGAACAACCCCAAAAGGTAAAACTAATTGTAAAATCCTTTTCCTCATGGTTAAGTCTGATTGTAGGCCAAGTTTTACATTTTTTGTGTGTTTCTAGATGTCTTAAATTCTTAAAGGAAAGAGAATATATGATATAATCTAAAATAATTAAATAAAAATAAAAAATCTTTCAAAAGTAAAAAACTAATGCTAAAATTGGAATCTACATGTCTTAATTAGCTTAGGAGTCCAATTTCATATTAATTGGACAATATTTGGACCTTAAATTTGAGTGGTAAGGAAAAGGAAATAATTTAGTTAACACTGTATTCTAACCCGATTTGGATAAGGTTCTAACTTTAATGTCACACACTGATTTCCTAAAGTTTCTTATCATGCTCTGCTTTCCTTTTTATGTGGATGTATGCATTCATCTCTTCCATTGATGGCATCTTATATCTCGCATTGGAATAGGAAACAAGCCTATAGGTTTAAAAGATTTGAAAACTAGATTTCTCTCTTGATACTTGATCTTTTCTCAAAAAAAATTTGCCAACAAGTTCCTTATTCAATTTTGAACCAAATGATGCCTTACTCAAGATCTATCATTGAGTATTCTAGATTTTCCCAATTCTTGGGGCATAGGTTCATATGGGCAGCTTACAAAAACACTAGATCACACCTTATAAATACGTAACTATACCAATTGTTTCATCTCATCATAAGTGTTATTTATATGTACTCAATTCCTCATCGTGTCGTCATTTTATCCATCGACAAACAAGGATCCTTATTTGAGCTTGTGGCCCTTCACCCCGATGTCTTGCTTCTTTGGAGGGCAATTCGACCTCAGGTAAACAATTTCGGCCCTTGTTCTTCATAATCGGTCAGCCGGTTCCACAAATGATCAATGAATGAGGGTTTCCCAAATTTTGGATTGGGGTTGTTGGTGCTACTACTTGTATGCATGGGGCTCATGAGGGAGGAGAAGAATCTCCTATGTGGTTTTTCATTTCTACCCTTCAACCCTCCTTTCTTTTCTTTTCTCTCGTCGGGGGAAATCTCATATTTTTGCCCGAAACTCATTTCCTTAGTAGCAAAACTCATTTCCTTAGTAGCATGACTTGTTGGTCAGTGATAGGGCAATACGACCACTGATGATTGGGCCATCTCAGTAGGACCAATCTCATTGATCAGATATAGTTTTGCTTACATAAATTTAATCAAATTTTTTTGAATGGATAAAACTTCCAAAATTCATAACTTAATCTTTGATTACCCAAAAATTACACAAAAATACTCTTGGATTCACAAAATTATCCTCTATCTAAATAAAAAAATTCCATAACCCAAATTATAGTCTAATCAGAAAAGTAATTTAGGGTTTATAAACACATGTACTAATAAAGGGTTTATATATATAAGTCTATGTTAGGTGAGCAAGGACCCTGACTTGGACTTAGGGTTTGGACTTTGACAAGTTGACAAAGTTCTTAAGGTATGATTACATCCCTATTATTCAAATTGAGCAATTAATCTTATCTCTCTCTCAATCTTGTTGTATGTTGTGTCCCCCATGAGTTATATCGAGCAATTATTTTCTTTATCTCTCTCTTGGGCCTCTTTGAGATATCTTGTTTTTGAAATTTCTCTTTGTTGACTTGGTGACCTATTTTGGTATTGTCTTTATGACTTTGAACTCTTGATCTATATTGGACTTTTAAATTATATTTTTCTCCTTTATGAAACCATAATTGAGATATTTGAATCAAGTGTTCCTTATTGTGACATGGAACCCTAATTTTACCCACTTTTGTGTTGGATGGTTATGTTGTCCATTTTTGTGATGGCAACTCTATTTATATAAAACATTGAACTTTATACTTGCATGTACATTATGCATGCTCTGTGATTTAGTAGCCCTAGAGTAGTGTAAGTACTTTGGTTTTTGGGTTGTGTGCCCATGTTGTATTTTTGGGATGGTGGTTGTGTGCCCACTTTTATATATATTGTGAGTTTGGAAATATGTCATTCTCTATTTCTGGCTTCAAGGTTGTGAGCCTTGGCCATCATTGTTATTATATTGTTCTAGTGCTATGTTCATCTCACATGCATGCATGTCGATATTATTGTGATGGGTTTTGTGCCCAAGTTTTATATGTGCTTGTGTGGCACAATTTTTGTTGTTGTTTAATGGCAAGTATTCCTCTTGTTTATTGTCTTTTGAAATTCATATTATTTTTATACCTAGTTGGGTAGTCCTTTCCTTTTCTATGGGAAGCCTTATTTATTTGACATCATTTATTCCTTATATTTCTCAATTCATATTTACTAGGCACATACTAGCCTTTATGTTGATATCTTCTACTTTTTCTCCTTTTGCTAGGGTATGCTTCGAACCCCAGGTGTAGGACTTGGAAGATTAGACTTGGTGACATGGACTTCTAGGTGGAGATCTTGGGGAGATATAGTTAAGTAGTTGGATATCCCTCTACTTAGATCATGATGATTTTGTAGCCTTCATGTAAACCCCATATGGGAGATCATGTACTTTTTTGATATTGAATATAGTCATGATTTTATTATGTTGTTATACATTGGTCTTTTGAATACCATTATTTGAGAAATTAAAAAAAAAATTACTCTTCTTCCAGCATGCTTATTAGTATGTTTGGAATAGATGATTTATTCCTCAAATGAAGTAGGGAGTGGATCCCCTATCGGGTCTTGCTTCTTACAAGGTGGTATTAGAGCCGTAGTGGTAGGATTTCTGACTATTTCAAATTCATCTCCTATTTATAACCCTTGCCTTACATAGTCACCCTCTAAGTGAGATGTTAAACCTATAACTTACCTAAGTTGTTTAAGAGGTGATGGATGAATAATTTGAAATCATAAGACACACATAAGAATCTTGGTGGGTGAACCCTAGTATGAGGGGACCCTTAATTTCATATGTTGGTTGTTGTAACCTACCTCTTTGAAAGTTATGAGTTTTAACTTTAGGGTGGTTTTTGGTTGAGGATGATAAAGTAGTTAATAAGGATATGATATATGGAATACCTTGTGACTCAGTTCTCGTGATTGATTTTGGATCCATATTTTGTTTTATTTCGAATAGATTCCATGATAAAAATATTTTCTATTATACTATTATATGTAAAAAAGACAATTTTATGGATTTATCGATGTTATCTCGAATTGAGTCACAAGGAAGTGAGGTATGAAGATTGATATATAAACCCTATATTTAGTTCGAATGGAAATTATAAACACTAGTTTTGAGTGGAAGTTATGACTAGGATAGTAAGGCTTGTGCTAAAGATTTAGCTGTCATACTCTTATATCCCTTATGACTTTTGGATGATAATGTGAATCTTAGGATTGTTAGGTTAGAAACATCAGGACCTACATCTCAACCTTAGGTGAGTATGAAATGTTAGTTGGATGTTTGACATATGAACCACATAAACCCCTAAAATATTCACAACTGAAAGATACATAAGTAATACTAGTACCTTAATGTTGTTTAGCTTGAGTTAATAGGATAAAACTTTTAAGGGTAGAGGGAAGGTGGTTGGTAGTAAAAGGATGGCTGGATTTTGGGGAAGAAATCCTATATAAGGTGTATAGTATTGTATGGATAAGATATTTCTATGATTGGTTCTTAGTTTTGACCAAATAAGAATAAAATTAACACACATTTACATAATAACTTAATTATGTGCCAACATGTAAATAAAACATGAAATATATTATATATATTTTCCTTACTAACATAATGGCCAAATAAAAATAAATAATATTCTTTGGGGGTAACAATTAGTAATTCTATGTACATAAATATTAATATTGTCCTCTAACTTAAATAAATATGGAAATAATGGACATAAAATGTAAAATAAGGAAAATGTGGAATTTCGTGCATGATAATAATATATAAGTGAATGTTAATGATAATTATATGTTACCTTTATAAATATAATGTTAATAAGCAAAAATTCCTAATGTTATCCTAACTCATAAAAATAAACCTCAACATACAAATATAATGTGAAAGTCGTGTTCCATGGTTTCCAATTGCCTTGCTTGTCAAGTTTCATATTATTTGCATAATAATAACTATCTTAATTATGTTTGAAAAAAAAATAAGAATAATAGACAAAAGTGTTAAATAAATTACTAAAAGGATTTAAAAGTTGAAGTAAACCTCAAATTGAAATCTACATACCAAAATCAATTTATGTTTGAATTTCCATGTTATTTGGACAAACTTATATATTCTAGTGTAGTTTAGGAGAGAGAATGTATATTAAATTCCAAAACATTAAATAACATGTTGGACTACCCCAAAAGGGAAAATGAATTGCAAAATCCTTTTCCTCATGGTTAAGTTTGCTTGTAGGCCAAGTTTCACATCTTTTGGGTGCTTCTAGATGCCTTAAATTCTTAAAGGAAAGAGAATATATGATATAATCTAAAATAATTAAATAAAAATATCAAATCTTTTCAAAAGTAAAAAAATCATTCTAAATTTTGAATCGAAATGTCTTAATTAGCCTAGGTATCAAATTTTTATATTAATTGGACAATGTTTAGACCTTCAAAGAAAAGTAAATAATTTAATTAACACTATATCCTAATCGAATTTGGATAAGGTTCTAAATTTAATGTCACACACCAATTTCCTAAAGTTCCTCAATACACTCTACTTGCCTTTTTATGTGGATCCACACATGCATCTCTACCATCGGATCTCAATCTGATGATCAGGAGATAATCTTCTAGTTTGCTCTAGAATAGGAAACATGTTGAAATATTCAATTGATTTGAAAACCAGATTTATCTCTTGATACTTGATCTTTTTGTGAATTTTTTCTTCAGCAGGTTGCTTGTTCAATTCTGCACCAAACGATTCCTTACTCGAGATCTATCATCGAGTATTCTAGATTTTCCCAATTCATGGGGCACAAGGTTCCTAAGGGCACCTTACAAAAGTCAATAGATAGTATCCTATAAATACCTAACTATACCAATGGTTTCCTTCCATCATAAATGTTAGTTCTCTAGTTTCAATTTCTCAGGTCGTTGTCATTTCATCCACCACTGGATGAGGATCCTAATTTGAGCTTGCGGCCCTTCTCCCTGACATCTTGCTTCTTCAGAGCGCAATGGATCTCAGGTAAACAAGTTCGGCCCTTGTTCTTCATAATCAGACAGTCAGATTCATGAATGATCGATGAATGAGGGTTTTCCCAATTTTGGATAAGGGTTGTTTCTACTACCACTCACAATCATGGCAAGTCATGAGGGAGGAGAAGAATCTTCTCGGTGGTTTCTCATTTCTACCCTTCACTCCTCCTTTCTTTTCTTTTTTCTCACTAGAGGTAATCTCGTCTTTTCGCCCAAAACTCATTTCCTTAGTAGCATGCCTCACTGGTTGCTAACAAAGCAAGACGGCCACTGATGATTGGTCCATCTCAGTGAGCCCAATCTCACCGATCAGATATAGTTTTGTTTACATGGATTTGATCAAGTTTCTGATTAGCTGAAACTTCCAAAATTCATAACTTAATCTCTGGTTATCACAAAATTATAAAACAAATACTTGTCAGATTCATAAAATTGTCCTCTATCTAAATAAAAATGTTTGATAACCTACATAATGTATTCTCTGTGATTCAGTATCCCTAGAGTAGTATAAGTACTTAGATTTTTAGGTTGTGTGCCCATGTTGTATTTTTGGGATGGAGGTTGTGTGCTTGCTTTTATATATATTGGGAGTTCGGAAGTATGTCATTCTCTATTAGGTTTCAAGTTTGTGAGTCTTGGCCGCCATTGTTATTTATATCTTTGTAGTGCTATGTGTATCTCACATTCATGTTGGTTGATATTATTATGATGGGTTTTGTGCCCAAGATTTATATATACTTGTGTGGCACAATTTTAATGGTTGTTTAATGACAAGTATTCCTCTTGTTTATCGTCTTTTGAAATTCATATTCTTTTTATACCCAATTGGATAGTCCTTTCCTTTATATGGGAAGACTTTTTTATTTGACATCCTTTATTCGTTATATTGCTCAATTGAAATTTAATATGCACGTACTAGCCTTTATGTTGATATCTTCTACTTTTTCTCCTTTCACTGGGGTATGCTTCCAACCCCAGGTGTATGACTTGGAAGATTGGACTTGGTGACATGAACCTATTAGGTGGAGCTCTAGGGGAGAGATTGGAGATAGTTGGATATCCCTCTAATTATATTTTTTATGATGTTGTAACCTTCATGTAAACCCCATATGGGAGATGATGATGTACTTTTGTAAAATTGAACATAGTCATGAGTATATTCCGTTACTATACATTGGTCTTTTGAATACCATTATTTGAAAAGAAAAAAAATGTACACCTATTCTAGCATGCTTGTTAGTATGTTTGGAATAGATGGTTTATTCCTCAAATTAAGTAGGGAGTTGATTCCCTATCAGGTCCCACTCCTTGCATTGGAAACTAGGATGGTTTCTAGTTTGGTTTGGATTGTAGTATGCTTGGTTGTATGTGTTGTGGTTGGAGTTGAGATCCTCCATCTACTGCTCATTTTTAAGTTTGCATGGGATCATTATTTACCATGATTCTATAGTGAAGTTGACACTATAGATTAGGATGGTCATGTCCCTTGCATGCATCACAAAAGTAATATGCGGATTTTACTTGTTGTGGTTGATGTGACGGTCCTCTTCTTTCTTAGGCATTGAAGGAGAACCTCATGTGGCCTTAGTTCAACATGAGTATCTTGAGGGATTCAACAATGGATTAAGATCAGATATGTCATCAGTTGTGGCCACTTTGAGGACTCCACCTTTTCCTTGATTGAATTAGGCTTGGATTTTTAAAAATTCTTTTATCGACTTCCCAAGCACTGTCGAAATTTTAGAGTATGAAGCTGCCTCCAGATGAGGTGTCAAGGAAAGTCTTGGTGTTTCCATCAACATCCTGATAGAATGTTTCGATCAACTGTACTTGAGAGATGTCGTGATGCGGGAAACAACAGAGGAGAAATTTAAATTGTTCCCAAGTTTGAGCTAAGGTTTCTCCAAGAACCAGGGCAAACCCCATGATTTGATAGGTGAGGGATAATGGATAGTAATTCTTAAGAGACTTGGATTGGAAAGCTTCCCACACAGTGATGCAATCTCCTTTCATAGTACTATGCCAACTACTAGCTTGATCCATCAAGGAATACTTAAATAGTTGTATTTTGATGGTGTCTTTAGAAATGCCTAGTATCTGTGCAGGGCACATAAGTCAAAGAATCTCAAAGATGATCCTGGAAATTATCACCTATTCTATCAGAGAAAGTGTTGCTACGAAGCATGGTGATCCACTTCATGCAGATCTCGAATTGTGGGGCAGTGATAGCAGGGGGCAACAACATGATGTTGTGTTTCTATGAACTTAGGGATGGAGAAGTCCTTAAGATGCTTCGTATGCTCTTTTTCTTGTGCTACAACATCTCAGGCTTCTTGTTCAATGACCATGGCTGCTCTTGTCTCTGTGAAAAGGGATTCTCTTTGTGTAGCAAGGGCCACATCCACTCGATGATTTATTTATTTCTCATACATCGTGTTCTAATGGGTCTGCTTCAGGAATATCCAGATCAAATATAGATGGAGTATAATCATTTGAGGAAGAATAAGTTCAAGTAACTATGAGGTATTACTAATTGAAAAGAAAAATCCTAATTTTTTTAAAGAAACAGGGTTCGATAGCAACTCCATTGTCCCCAGCAATGATTCCAAAATTGATGCGAGGTATTTTCACACAAAAATTCACTAAGAAAGAGATTCCCTAGAGTTAGCCTTAATAAAAGGCAATCAATTCACCCACAAGTGAATGAGTCAATTGTAGTACAAAAAGATTCAAACCTAAGAGACAACATGCTTCAAACCTATTACTAAGAACAATATGTAATCCTATTGTTTGAGAAATATTATAACTAAAACTAAAAATAAAGATTGCAAAAACAAAATTGATTTAATTGAAGATTTAATTCAATGAATAAAGAATATTGGGAGTCCAATCACCACCATAGCCTAAGTAGTTATTCTAATCAATTCAAATATTTATATTAAATATGTTAGATTAGGACCAAGCATATTTGCATCCTTACAAAACACAAATCTCAGAAGGATTGAACTCCCCAAAAAACTGGGATCTCAATTTTCAAGGTTCATTTTGAATCATCTAGTAGAACTCCATACGAGTTCTCTTTCAGATTTCTATGTGTTCATTTGGTGTTATGACCTTAGGGTATTTGGTCTCTTCCTAAGGATTATAATAAACAAGAAATATGATAGATCAAGTCATAAATCAAGTACAGAGATCAAATGAAAAACATCTAATCAAACAAAAATCTTGGAGTCAATATCAACTAGAACAAGACATGGACTATGGAGCTACACGCCATGCCCTAGGAAAAAGGTCTACTCTCCCATATTCAAAATAAATACAAAGGTACAAAGAGGAAGACAAGGAGTCATGTTGCTTGAGGTGTAGAGGAAGAATACAATGATATCCAACTCTATTCTATAATCTAGAAACAATCTAACAGTCTCTATGAGGAAGATGATGACTCCTTCTCTCGTTTCCTTACTCCATGCACCCAAAGGAGGCTCTAAGATGATAGAGTATCCCCCTTTGTGTTTGGCTTACCTCCTCCTTTTATAGAAAAGGGGTGTGAACCCCAAACCCTAAATTCACATCCTGGCAGCAGTTGCAAAGACTGGGTCCAGTGCATCAGTCGATTGATTGGAAATCTAGTCATAAACTAGGCTAAGTTGATGCTCGAGCTCATATACAGGTCAGTGGATAGGTTGGGGCCCTAGTCGGTCGATCGAGTAAGTTAATGATCAACCTCATATGTAGGTCACTCAACCGATTTGAGGTGGATCTAAAGATTCATCTACAGTAAAAGTCCTCCTAACTCTCGAGGTTTACAACCTCTTTTTCATGTTGAGTCATTCGATCGGTTCATTTGAATCCTTATCTTGTGCGGATCTTGCCATGAGTCATCTGACTGTAGATGCTAGTCGAATGATTGGAAATTTTCAGAGGCTGAGATATGCACTTAAAGCCTCCTTGATCTTCTAACACCTACAGTGTTTTTTAGGGTTCTTGATCATAGTAGTGAATGGGTATAATTGGGTTGTTTTCCTACAATAAATGAGAAAATCTAATTAAAACTTTAATTTAGGAGACAAAAACAAAACTAAAGAAACTTCATCCTAAAATTGAGAAATAACAACACAATGCCCCTAAGAAATGATCTAAAAGATGCAATAAAAATAGATGAATATGCATTCATCACGCACATACATCACTTTATCTCCAAAAATACAATTGTTTGAAAACACTGACATATAGACATGTACCAAAAATATCTTCAAATAAATTTGACATCAATGCCTTCATTCCATTTCACAGAACCCCATAACACTCAATCAACTCATGTTGAGCCTTCATGCGTGTTGTACTGGACCTCATTGAAGATGGTAAATTAGAGGTCACAATGGCAAATTAGAGGTCACTCGTGAGTCATAACATGGGTTCCATCACTACAATTCATATCATCTTAGAGGAACTTTCAAACTCCCAAACTTATCAATCCATCCTCCAAGACTTTCTACAAATTGGAGTATCCAGAGGCAAAATTAACAATTCATGATATCCCATATACTCTTTCTCATTATAAAGGTCATGAGATACATACAATGGGGAATCTAGTCCTATCATGTCAGAAGGGTCCCTCAAACTTGTGATTCATGTACTTCACAGGATGGATGGACACACTATAACCTATCTAATGGAGCAAATTTAGAAATGAAAAGATATCTTTTGCACCCAACAATAGGGGCAATGGGCCCTATCTAGTTGTCAGAATTAGTCTCCACCAACACTAAGACAAAGAGCAAGCCCTATATAATGGTCTCAAACTTGTCAATGGGCTGCGAAATGGGTATCTTCCCATAAGGATGTTGAGAGATTTATTATCTCAAAAACTAAGCTACTTGCGGAGCGATGTTAAAAAATGCATCATTGAAACAATAGGCAATGCCAACTTGACCTTCTCAGAATCACAATCTCCATTACTCCCATCATTTCCACATAGAAATAAGTCATGGAACTAATGTTACAAGTACTTAGGAAGGATATCATACAACTTTGAAAATATATATTTTAATATATCTAAGTTTGATTGGAAATCATGTTTAAGACATCATGATTTTAAGCAAGTTTCTTATCTAGAGATTCAATTCCAAAACTATAATGATCATTTCATGAAAATAATTTTGAGTCATCTTCCTTAGATAAAATACATTTTGTTATGAATGCTTGGGTTAAATTTTTGTGCTTAAAAGAAAATGTTTGTTGTTTAATCCATATATATAGTTGAATAAGAACACTAGATGGGTTTTCAATGCATAAATATCTCATAGAACATATATATGTTTATTATTTATAAGATATATTATGAAAATTCTTGAGAGATCCTTTTCCATGTAATTTGTGTGAATACTAAATGCTTTTATTGCGGTGATGGTACCTACTAAGATATGATATATAACTTTGAAAAAGTGTACTCTCAAAGTTAGAATCATTGAAAATTGACCTAGATATTTGATTGATTTAAAAATTGTTAGAGAAACTACTAGCTCTATAGACCCCAAATGGTGTCTAGGACAAGTCCTATGATTTTACATAAATATCCAAGAAAAAAATTGTTAATTAAGATCTCATTCTTACGCTTATGCTTACCAATTTGAGTCTCTATAGTCTGATTAATGTACATGTTGCTAAACAGATCTTCTACCTACAACATATGATGCCAAACAAAGTCTTATTCATACTTTTTTGTGATTGTGATCTTAATGTAAACATTGTGTTTTGTATTGACTAGAAAAAGGCCCTAGTTCCAAATTTATCCTACAAATAGAGAGTTTTGTACCAGTATTATGTATCCAATTGTTGAGTAATTCCATAGGGGGAGAAAATTTGAGAAAATCCTAAGAACATCTATATCAGAAGAGTTTTAACTATGATTGAGGTTGTTTATTCTTGAACATATGTGATTTCATTATAAAATTTTAAGATTATGTCTTATTGTCACACAAAAGCTCTAAATAAGGTTTTCAAAAACAACAAAAGGATTGACAACCCAAGTTCTCAACTTTTCTCATGAATGAAAATAAAAATACTTGGACATACTTTGAGTATCACACTCGTGACATATATTTAAAAGAGTATTCAACATCATATAAAGAGGGGGTATTATTGGCTCAAAGACCTAGCCATCCATTTTGAAAATACCAACTGACTCATTATTTGTGCCTAACAATTTTTTTGAAGATTTTAGGTTTAATTGAACCCTAGACGGGGTAAATGGTATACACATTGTATCTATAAATGATTCGTAATCTAATAGGATACATGCATATGATTTTAGTCACACATATGATCTATATCAGTCACCACATGTAAATCTTAGGGTCTAGATCTATTATTTTTTATGTTAAAATAGTGTAGATCCAAATTGGAAAAGTCTAGCTTGAGATTAGTACATTAGATATCAATATTTTTCAGTCAAACTTTGGTTTGAATGAGAGAAGTTCATTCAAAATCAAATTTCTAGAAGAACCTAATGAATCCACTTGAACGAGGACCCTTTTACTTGATTAAACTTTGACAGGTGAATTTTTAATCAAACTAATAACTTGAGAAGTGAACACAATATAAGTTCCTATCTAGTTGGTAAAAATATGCAAATATATTGATTAGTGTATGCATATATAATAAATTAAAATGACCATAGTCATTCAAGTAGTTTCATTTAGGATTCAACCACTTGATGCATAAATTAAATGGCCCTTGCCCCATTCAAATTCACTTAGATGCTCCTTTGTAATGTATTTTCAAGCTACAACATGTACCATAGGTCTCTAAGCTAAGACCTGACACATTGACATAATGGTGTCTTTAGGATTCCTTTATATTTTCAATTTACATGAAATTGATATATTCATAAGAAGAGCCTCCTATCAAATCCCACTCCTATGAAATTATAGTCTTGACAAAATTATTGTCTCCCTACTTGAGAGACTACTTTGCTAGTGTGGTTCTTTTCCTAGACTGATCCTGATAAGCTCTACTTGGTGCAAATGAAAGTGTCGTAAATCTCATAATCGAAGCAATCTTCAACAACTTAATCGTCTTCAAGCTCAATTAAGCATATTTGACAAGAATGTTCTCCATTGAGTTTGTGTAATTCTAATAGTTCATTTTTAGCCAAACATCCATGAGATCTAGTGATAAACTACTATGACAAATGACTGAATCCCTTCCTCTCCTTCCTCCCTTCTTCTTCTTCCCTTTTTTGTCTTGACAACATATCTTCCAATCTCAAGTCAAGCTCTTTCAAGTGTGTAGGCTTGCCTTTATTGGATGACCCTCTATATAATGGACAGGGGAAGCTCTATGATTAACTACGGATGTGAGGCGTTGATATATGAGGTGCAAATTAAGGTGTGATTTTCCCCTTGAAACATGCAAATGGGGTATGTGATTTGTCTAGGGTGGTGATTTGGGAAGTCTTTCACTTCATCAACTTTGTAAAAGGAAGTGATGAAAGTTTTTAGAGCTTGTCCTTTTTAGTCAAATCATAAGTCCTAATAAGTTTTCTAGGTATCTAGGCATATGATATTCTGATTTGAGCTATTATAACTTTGCTTGTCTATAGTGGTTGCTTGCTCTTTTCTTTCGTTCATTTATAACTCCATTCTTTACTATTAATAACTAGTTGGAAGTGGTTTTAGTGTTCTATTCACCCATTATTAAAAGCATTTCGTAGTTCCTATTTGATGTTCAACACATAATTGGATAGACTGTTCTAAGATCTAATTATCCACCCATTGGATCTTTTTCTTTTCCTTTAGTTTTGTCTTGATGGTGGGATGTCCCAATGACGCTGCTTGTTCCACACCACTTGTAAGGCCCCTAAACTTGATTAATGTGTTAAACAAGATTAATTATCATAATTGAATTCTTATCACCCTAATATAACCTTGTGATATAATTTTAAATCATAATACAAGCTTAAGTTTCAAATTTGGTCCAATTTGGACACTGTTTGAGCAAGTTATGCAATTTTATGCACATTTTGGACTTTTCTGCAATTTAAGCAATTGAGAGGTTTTCTTTGCAATTTATTACTTGAATTATGTTTTTTGGATATTCTCTCATCATCCTAGAGCTTTTTGAGCCATGTGGCACCTATTTAAACCTTGGTTTGAAGGTGTTTTCTCCAAGGGTATTTTATCGTTTATCCCTTCACGGATGAGCTACCTTTAGTAGCTATTAACTAATGAATTATTTGATTGGCTGGGAAATTTGACAAAGGAAATCTAAGAAGGTCTATACACATGGTGGGGGAGCTGCTTGTGTGTGTACTTGTATATTCTTAATAAATTAAGGCCATGGACACTTGGATAGATACTAGAACTTCAACTTTTTCTTTTTCTTTATCTTAAAGTTTCATATACTTATCCCCAAGCACCAAAATGAGCCATTTTCTCTCCACCACATCCCTACTTATCCCAACCTCGTTCTCCCTCTGTGATGCAGTGAATTTTTCTATCCAAGGAAGAAGAAAGTGGGGATCTTCTTGGAAAAAGGATCTAGGGTTGCAATTGACTTCATTTTAGGGTTGAAAAAGCTTCCTTCTAGTGATCTTAACCTAAAAGAGTAAGAATTACCTTATTTTCTGCATCTATTTCTTTTTTATCCTTCCTCATAGCTTTCTCCAGGTCAGAATCTTGTTGTTCTATGGTAGAAATTTCTCTAAAGCTCTAAAACCCTACCTTTTTTGCTCCTTATGCTTAAGGTTGATGAACAAAGATGCTAGATGGACGAATTCATAGTGTATTCTTGGATTTTCTACACTACCTACTCGAGTTTTCTTCTGTGTGGGGTTTCATCTTCTCATTAGAGGCAAGTTTTATAACTTTCTCTACATTTATCTCTTACCATAAGCTTGTTATCTCATGTTCTTACTTGAAAATGATGATTCATGCACTAAAAAGCTATGCTTGACTTGGATTTCGATTTTTATCATGTTCCCTATTCTAATTTCAGTTATATATGAGCCTGTGATCATGTGTACGTTATTCCTAAGGTATAATTTGACTTGGATAAGGTTGTTTTGACAACCTATGGTACTAAGCACCTATCAATCAATGGCCAATTTTAGGGTTTTAAACTGATTTCTTCTATAAACCCATGACCCGATGATGGTACTATTGTAACAACCCTATGGTGTTGTCTTCATGACAACTGATGGTCATGATCAAAGGTGTCATATGATGGTGACAACCTATGGTCACCCCCTTAGGTCAGGTTTTGGATCAATTAGAAGTTTAATCATCAACTATTAAGTACCCTACTGATGTAATCAATCAATGATGACATTAGCTTAATATTTGATGTTGATTAATGAATATAGTGTTGATCTAACAAACTATGGTGATTTAATGGTCACTAATGATGTTGGATCAGGTCTCTACAACCTATGTTGAGTTAAGCATTGTAGTTGTAGCATCAATTAAGCCTTAGACCAATGGTTTCTTGGGTCACTTGATGCAATGATCGGACATATACTGTAATTGATAGTTTTAACATATGAACTTGACCCAATGGTCAAGATCTAATGTTATTCCTACAATAAAGTGGTATGATTTCTTATGTAATGTGTTGGTCCTAATAATGTGATTTATATGGTTTCCTTTATATGATCAACTTAAGGAGCTTACTTGTTGACAATGGATGGCTTGTTTTAAATGAACAGTCAATTGTGGGTTTTATCCTACTCTCAACAGAACCCTTATTGTTGTTAACCAAAGGAATTCTAGGGTTAAATGGTTACTTTTATAGATCACAACTCAATAACATCATATATGATTCATTCAAGGTGTTTATTTATGTAAACAACCAATGGTCTTACCTTATAAACATCTAATGGTTCTGGGTGACATTGTGGTATGGTGATATGGGTTGAATGATAATGGCACAAATGGAGGGTTACCCTTAATATGGTAGTCTTACGTATTCACTCATATGATAGAAGGTATGATAACAAAATTGTGTTGATATGTAACCCTAATGAGGTATAACTTGTTATACCTAGCTTTAATATAACTAAATGATGGTAATTGGGTATGAATAGTCCTTGAATGACTAATACAATCATGGAGTACTTTGTTATTGTTGTTGAAACCCTAGTAAGCTATAACCTGATGGTTACACCTTGATTTATGTGTGGGTTCATACTTGAGAATGGTATGGAATGTGATGGTGATGCTTCACCTTATGCATCCATGATCCAATGGGGGTGTCGTGAGTTAGGTTTTGGGTATGAGTGTTGATTAGTAACATTAATATAATTTATCTTGTGAACTTGACTCTAATGCAAATAGATAAATATGAGTATTTATGTTTAACATTCTTATATGATGGAATGATGGTGGAATAACCTCCTTAATATGATCATAACCTTGATATGTTAATTGGTTGTTATCATAGCCACATGGTTGATACTTTCTTATGCTAAACATGTGCATTATGAATATGATGAGGGTTAATCATATCTAGATTCCTTGCATGTTGATGTAATAAAGGAATGTTCTTAATGTTAATATAACCCTGCTATTATTTTTTATGAATATCTCCTAGCTCATTAATGCAATATTGTGTTGATCTGGTGTATTATATGTAAGTGATGTTGTTGAGTCTTGTTATAAGGCATGCAAAGATAATGATGATCTTGCAGGGAATAGTATGATGGTCTTAATGACCTTTGGGCATGGTTGAGCCCTAAATGAGGTGTAATCCTCTTGTGTTGATAAGGGTTGATACCCTGTGATATTGTGAAAAGGATTTTATATCTTGTGATAGTATGATGGTCTTAATGACCTTTGGGCATGGTTGAGCCCTGAATGAGGTGTGGTCCTCTTTTGTTGATAAGGGTTGATAGCCTGTGATATTGTGAAAAGGATTTATATATTGTGATAGTATGATGACTAGTATAGCCTCATGAATGGTAAGTGAATAGTACCATGTTATGATGAGATGAGAAATTATGTTTCACACATTTTATATCCTTTTTTTGTCGGCTAAAATCCTATTGTTATATTGAAAACCAAAAACTTTGAGCATTGTAAAAAGGACCCCTCAAACTAAAACTGCAAATGGAAAACAAACTCACGCAGGAGCTGCTCCATTCCCAACAAGAAGCAAAAGCCTTGAAACTAACATGTTGCTGATCAAGGAACAAAAGAAAACTAAAAACCTAAGACTAAGCATAAAAAAGACATGAACCTTGAACAACTCAAGCTAAAGATACATAGACTGATGCAAGGCCAAGCACTCAATAGCAAAAAGACCACCCACAAAGTATGAGCACAAAAGCCAAGCAGGAAGGACACGCCCCATCAGGAAGAGATCTCCATAGCTCCAGTTTCTACACTCAAATACTAGGTTTTGATCGAGATCCAGGACTTAGACAAAGTCCAAATTGACTGCAAAAGGAAGCACGAGGCTCGACCAGCAGAGTAATAGAACCAAACACTAAAGTAAAACAAAGACCAGGGGAATCAGAGGTTGGAGACCACTGAGGCCTCTCTTCACATTTTATTTCCTTTGAAGTTGTGATATTTATATGCTTGCTAGAAGTGAATTAGGGTTTGTATGTCCACTTGTTTGATGTAGCCTTAATTCACCCAATTGGAATAACTAATCAAGTGCAACTCTAATCATGTAGTACCTTGTGCCATAGATCCATCTGAGAGTCAGAACTTGCTAGATGGTGAAATGAGTATTCCTAAGGGAAACTTGGAGCGCATATTGTTGAGTATGTAGGGGTGGCAAGTTGAGGATATATCCTTGTCATCCACAATGCAGGTTGTGGAGGTTGGCTATGGTCATGCCTCATACATCTGATGTGATTGAGAATGGCTACGGTCGTGTCTCAGTGATTATATATGTGACAAGATTGGAGGACAACTACGGATGTACCTCAGATGGTAGGGTATGCGTACCCACCTCCTTTCACTAGTGTCATGACCTGTACCAAGGATGGACTAGGTTGTTAACAGCTTGACCTTATGTGTCGTTGTGGCGGACCCATACTGACCAGGGGAGGAGAAGATCTTAGGAGTCTGGCTCTTCATAGATCTTGTATGACACTGATTTCAACTTAGCAGTGGTCAATTGGATTTTGAGTGTCCTCAAATTCCTCAGGGCATAATAAAAGATGTAAGACAGTCATGTAGCATATCTATTTAGGGTTATACACAATGCTTCATATTGTATGATAACCCCTATTTGCTTTCTTTTCACTGAGATCATGTATAGTACAATAAGAGCTAATAGATATGCTTATGTTGTAGTTATTCTCATGTTGTAAACATGCTTATGTTGTCAAATATACTGACATTGACGGTTAAGATGCTTCTTCTAGCTATGTTTAATACTGCTTTCCATGCCTTTGTAACTAGAGATGCATATACTGCTAATCATTCTTATCCAAATAGTTGTGCTTATGTTTTTAGCTCTTCTTATGATGTTGATATGTATAACCAATTAGACATGCTCATGTTGTTAGCTACGCTTATGTGCTAGACTTATTCATAATGATAGAGATTCTATGTTACTAGTGTAATGACCCTGACCTGGGTTATGAGGTAACCCTATTTGTTTTGGATAAGTAAGTTTCTTAGAACTTGAATATAATCCTCTAAAGTGTTTTTCTATCAGGTAACAAACTTATTTCAAATTTGGTCCTATTTGAATAATGTTTGAGCAATGTTCTCATGTTTTGGACTAAAATGCAATTTACCCAAGATGAGGGGTTATATTGCAATTTGTCATATGTTGAATGTTCCCTAAGTGTTTTAGCATCATTATAGAAAGAATGATGCAAGGTGGTAGCTTGTGGAAAGCCTAAATTTCAAGTTTGAACTTGTTTGAATAATGTTGGTGACTTGTGTACCAATTTTGGTAGAAATTGTAATTTACCCAAAATGTAGTGTTGATATGCAAATTACCACCTCTAGAGTGTACATACTCCATCCTAGTATCATTTATAGGAGATAGAAATAATGAGGCACCATGTTTGAATCAATTATGAGTGATGGTACTCTTGGTGATGAAATGACCAAGAAAGGGGTTGAATATGAAACCCTAACTTGAGTTATATCAAGTTGAAAAGCTTATATATGAGTGCCTATCGGACAAGGAGCCATAGGAGGAGTCCCATATCGTTTTGTGGACTCTTGGCAAAGCCCATGATGTGCAAAGAACCTCAAGGAGGTGAAGTGTATCGGTTTACAACTTCCTTAGAAAAGTTGTATCAGGTTGTGAATAAAGTGGTGATTTAGTTGATATAATTTATTCAAAGGGATAAGTAATGGACGAAAATTCATCCCTAGATTATTCTCAAGTGTTTTTCATGTCAAGATAAATGTTAATGTATGCATTTACACATGTCAATCATGCATGGACACGTGGCACCTAGTATCTCAAATTGATGACACCTCATTTTCACACTTCTTCATTAACAACAAGTATATATACCCCTTCTTTTCACCCACTAGTGAAAGTTTTCGAATCATACCACCCTCTATCCTTAAGGTATAGTGCATAGGGTCCTTGTATCGTGTAGTATTGGAGTGGTATTGTGTATAGGGCCTTGGGTATCGTCCATAGCAAGTTCATATCAGCCAAGCAATGTGATATCGGCCTAGCAAGTTGATATCGGCCATAGTGAAGTGTTTTGGCCATAAGTGAGGGGGATATCGGCCAGAAGTGACAGCATATCATGCATGAGTAGTGAGGTATCGTGCAAAGGTGCTAAGGATCAAGAAGTAACTCAATACTTAACCCTAAGGTGGGGCCATGATCATCTTCAACCTTGGATTGAAGCATGAATCTAGGGTTATGATCTTCCTTTCCTTTCTTCTCCACCAATTTCTTATCTATGATGATTCCTTGCATATGAAGGAGTTTTGAACGAGCCTTGGACTTTTTAGAAGTCATCTTCAACCTTAGGAACGTGGAGCTTTGGAGCTTGGAGCTTTGAAGTTGTTCTTGAGGCGGGTTATATAACTTGAACTCAACCATGTTATTATTCATCACCTAAATTGCTATACTTAATGATCTACTTTTCATTCTGAACTTTTTTGAAATAGTTGATGCAATTATGAGTTCTAATAGTTTCTTAGACCTGTTTCCATGAACTTTAACAGTTAGAAAGAAGTTCTAGAGCTTGAATAAGATGGCATCACCTTATAAAGTGATATCGGGTTCAAGCACACAAGCAAGCACCTCTAACCCAATATGGTGATGCACCTACTTCACTAAAATGATATGGATATGATTTTATACTTTCTTGCACGATATGGTGGTGTAGTATACACCTCTTGCACGATATGAGGTCAAGCAAACACCTCAAAAACAATATTGGGTTAAGCACACACCTCTTTGCCCGATATGGTGTGAAGCACACACACACCTCTTTGCCCGATAAGGTGTGAAGCACACACACACCTCTTTTCCCGATATGGTGTGAAGCACACACACACACCTCTTTGCCTGATATGGTGTGAAACACACATACACCTCTAAAGTGATATGGTGAGCAAGCACACACCTCTTTGCCCGATATGGTGTGAAGCACACACACACCTCTTTGCCCGATATGGTGTGAAGCACACACACACCTCTTTGCCCGATATGGTGTGAAGCACACATACACCTCTAAAGTGATATAGTGAGCAAGCACACACCTCTTTGCCTGATATGGTGTGAAGCGCACACACACCTCTTTTCCTGATATGGTATGAAGCACACACACACCTCAAAAGTGATATGGAAGCACACATACACCTCAAACCCGAGATGGTAAGCACACATACACCTCAAGGGTGATATGGTAAGCACACATACACCTCATACCCGATATGGTGGAAGCACCTCAAAACTCATATGAAGGAAAGCACCTTAGATGCAATGTACTTGATGGAGTAACACATGAAGTGTCTTATATCAAGTTATACATTAAGAGGTATGGAGTTTAATTAATATTGATTAAGTAGGCTAAAGAATCTTGAAGGAAAGGTTGAGCCAACTAAATAAAGTATGAAGTAATCAACATCCTAGTAAGGATGAGAGAGAAACTCATACTTCTGTGATAATCATGAAATGAGCATACATTGATACTCCTAAATTGTGTGGATACTGAATTAGGGTTTGATTCTTGATAAATGTACTTGAAAACCCTAGATGGTTTTATAAGAGAAACCTTAACCCTAATGAAGGGTAATGATAAGAGTTGAAATTATAATTGGTTAATAAAGAGGAAACCTTAACCATATTGAAACCATGTTGGTAACATGAGATAATGAGCATAGCTAAGTGTTACAACCCCAATTTTTGGGTTCAATTGGTGAGAAATGTAATTTCTCATATTAAAGATAATTGAACAAATAATGATATAATTTGTTTTGAATAAATGAATTTCGTTTACAATAGCCTTGATGGTTTTGTTGTGGGCTTTATTGGCTATTGGGCCCAAATAATAAGGAAAATCAATTAATAAATGAATAATTGAGTTTTGAAGAAAATGACTAAGGAATATTCCCAAGATGGGGATTCGATCCATTAAGGTTCCTTGAGGTTCAAGGAACTCAGAATAATAATTTAATAGCAAGGGAAAGTGAAAATATGTGAGAAATGTACATAATTAAGTGATAACTTGCATATAAATAAAAGCATCTTAAACTTTCTAGTTTGAGTCCCAAACTTGGTACACAAGTATATAAAGTCATTATGGACTTTCCCCTAAAATTTGGGATCAAACGGATAAGCGGTTTAGGAGATATGATTTTTGTAATATTTCCTAAAGTGAAGAGGTTATTTAAATGTCACGTTTTTCAATTTAATTAGAAACCTTTGTTCCTGACACATAGTTGATAGTCGTAGGATCAAGGATCTGACCTTGGTTGTACTTCACACTCTTCTATTAGAAACAGGAAACAAGGAATAGGGAAGCGAGTCTTCAAGGTCGATTTCCTCGTGGGCCTCTACACGAGAGTTCTTGGAAAGTATTCCTTTGAGATTGGGAGGAGATTTCAGTCTCAAGGATCCTAGATTTGCTAGGATTTCGGGACACGTTGGAGTTTTTCCCAAAACGGGTCGGAGCAGTCAGCGTGTACTCCAATCCGCTATATATATAGGACCCCAAATCTATGGGAGGGGCTATCATCTAGTTTGGGAATCGCTACGGGATCTTAGTCCCCTGCGATGGCTTCAGTTCGAAGTTAGAAAAACAATCATGCCCTTCCTCTTTCTCTCCGCCACACCTGCAGGCATGTTGCCCTGTTCTAGGCGTGAAGGTGAGCTTACGGGAGGGCCAACCCCGACCACCTTTGGCAGTAGTGAGGGGCTTCTGGGGTTGAAAAGAGGCCGGTGGTGCCCAAGGAGCTTTTACCTATCGGAACGCGGTGCTAGAGGCAAGAGTCAACTCTTTGGTTGACCGGCTGCAGCCCCTGGTTCGTGAGAGAGAGTAGGTGGATCGGGGAAGAAGATGAAGGCCATGGAAAGTACATCCCTGCCCTCGTTTGGCGCTCAACGCGGGAGGGGCAGTGTGGACTTTCTGTTCTGAATAAATGAAAAGAAAGAAAAAAATCAAGTAAGTAGATGACGTGGCGGCCAGTGATTGGCCTAAACGATATATTCTTCACAATTTCACAATTAATTATCTGTAGCTCCGATGATGGAAAGTAATACATGAAAATTAATAAGAAAAATGTGAAGAATCCAATAAAAATATAATTGGAACCTGATATTGCTTGCAATTTAAAAAGTACACCAAGTTATCACCTTTGATTATGGTAAAATCCTAATTCTGAGAAATATTAATCTATTAAGAATAAAGAGGAAAGTTAATGTTGAAAAAGGTAGTTTCATGCTTGTTTTAGGGTTTTATACGCATAATTATGTTTAGAAACCCTAATTTGGGAGATATGGGTTTTTATGGGTTAAATCCGAAAATATCATTATGGAACTGAGTTTTCATGGTATGATACCCTTAAGTTGGTGATTAAGGTTTTCTAGTGGATAAATGGGGAATTAATAACAATTATGAATTAAATCATAATGAATTATGAATTATCAATTAGAAGGAAACTAAAGGTGATATTTGAGTCTAATGATCTTGAAATAACTTAAAAGGATAAAAATGGTAGCTTTAATGTAAAAGAAACTTAATGAAATTAATTGATGGTTAATGGTGCCTTTAAATCCGAGAATAGGGTTATATGTTAAGATAACCTTTATGTTGAAGAATAGATAAGATAATAAGGGTTTATGAGTAATGGTATAAAAATTAGGGTTTGAAATAGCAAAAGATGAAGGGAAACCTTAATTGCAATAGAAACCCTAAAAGTGAATTAGAAACCCTAGGAAGCGAGCTAGGTTTACTAGATCTTGATGACATGAGTAATAAAAAGGGAATTACATGTTTATTTTAGGATCTTGTTGAAAAATGCTTGCTTTCTTGAATTCTTATGTGCATGGATATTTCTATTCGAATCATCAAATCAGGTATGTGGTTACGCTTATGAATATCCCGAGATAGATTTCTGAGGTTTTCTGAGATTTTCACCAATGACTTGAAATAAACTGTTGAATGAATTTAGTTCATGCAAACTATAATGTGAATATGACTATCACATAATATATGTGCCTACTAGCTCAGATCTTGGTCCCCTCTGTGTCTTAATGGTTGACCTAGTATATGGCTACCTAGAGGGTAGGTCCATCGGGTCGTGGAATGACTTAGTATATGGCTACCTAGAGGGTAGGTCCATTAAGTCACAGTGAGTTAGATATTGGGCTACCTTTTCGTGGTGCCATGCGACTCTACCTTTACAGAGGTATTATATAAGTCCTTACAGGGACAACACAGAGTTGTGGATAGGTATGGATTGAGTAGTTTGGCTTAAAACGTAATCTTGGTTGTTAAATGATTAATTTAATGATTACGTTGTTAACATATTTGCATGATTATTGTTTCCCCCACATACCAATTTCTTGCTGACCGACGTTTTGTTTGTCGGCGTTTTAGGTACAATGAAAAGAACAAACAGTAAAGTGGCATATGTGGTACTAAATGAGAATTAAAGTGCAAAGTAGGATTAGATAGATTAGTATATGTGTGGATAGAAGTTTTGAAATCCCAGTTTTAAAAGGTATGCAAAGTTTTTATTTTTACCATATTTCAGTATAGTTGGTATAATTTAATAATTGTTAATGATTATTTGTCGAACCTTTGATCTGAGTTATTGGTTAACGGCTCTGACCTTTCGGTCTCCCTTAATTGGGGGTTACCGGGAGGCAGGGTCGTAACATTTTGGTATCAGAGTGTAAGTTCCTCACTTAATCCTTAATAATTATTAAATTTTACAAATTCTATAGAACCCAAGGGAGTTATTAGAGGATTATCCGAAAGATAGAGGTGTCTAGAAAAGGATCACGACTGGGGGCTGGCAATATTTTTCCTCCGCACCGCTAGTCGGAATACGAGGACTCCCAGATCTGTGTGACTGTCTGGCCAAAGTCTTAGGGTATGAGTCGAAATAAGATACCTTTAGGACTCTCTCATCTTGTTCATCCCTTCTCAACTCAAATTCTGTTAAGAACCTTAATGATTCGGGTTTTCTCTCTTCTCCTCACCCTCTTAAGGTATGGGTAAGGTTAATAAGGTCTAAGGGATCCTCCACCAAATTAATGAAAAGCATGTAAATAAGATGTCATGGACATAAGCTTAATATAGTAAGCGTAAAGGAATAGATACATGCTTAGGTCGTATGACATGAGTTGTCATTGCCCTTAGGAGAGACCTGAGGATAGACCTCTGTGGTAGGAGGATGAGTAGAGAGAGTTAATCTTGTAGGTAGAGATCTAGCACATCCTTTGAGGATGATGTTAACCCTAACCCTAAGTGAAGGTTAGAGAGAGAGATGACATGATGAGTTGGATGTCATGGTTGACCGGGTGTTTGGATGGACATGCCTTGAATGACATGTGAGCCATGGATGACCTAGTACCTCTGGCGACCCAACCCTGGGAAGGGTTGTGCATGTTTGAGTGAAGGATAGCTCCTTCATTGATGAGGTTAAAGAAGAACACATGGTAACCCCATGAGATTATATGAGAATGGTATAGTAGACACCCATAGTACGTCAGTGGTGCGAGCAGTAGGTTGAAACCCTAGTTAGGAAAGTATGAGGGAATAGCCTACGAGATAAGCATTAAAGAGATATGGATAACCATGAGAAAACATAGGTTTCACCATGTAGGGGTATGCTTGTGAGCTTGATCCCTCTTGGAGAGAGAGAACCTCTCGTAGTAAGGTTGTTTGTAGGGTTGGCTATGGAGAGAGCAGGACTCGTGCAAGAAAGTTGGAAGCTTAGATTCTGAGACATGAGGAATAGTGGGAGTTGAGGATGATGCGACCTAAGTGGATGATAGTGGTTTCCTCGTTCTTGATCCCTATAGATGGATGATATCTTGGTGTCCTTTAGAGGAACCAAACCCTAAAGAGAGAGTAATGCCTCTGGTACCTATGTGCCTATGATATTGGTGTTTACTTGCTAAGTGGAGATAAAGAGTGCCTTAGACCCTGGGGAGGTTTAAGTAGCAAGTTGTGAGGCTTTATACCTAGTTGGTTGTTCTTGAGGAGGACTCAACTCTGAGGCGGTGCTCATATAAAAGGATCATGGGAGTACATGACATACCTTGGACATGCTTGATTCATGGTTTACAGAATGAGCATGCAGTGGGATACCCAAAGGAGAACCTAGGGTTCCTAGGCCTAAGAGGGGAAGCAGTGTATCCAATCCTCATGATGAGATTTGAGTCTCTATAGTTTCGAGCATGATACTCCTCGTGTGTAGAGGGAAAGGAAACCCCTTTAGTTAAGGGTATGTTTGATGAACCCCTCAAGGAGAAGTGGATGACATGGGAAGGTATAGAACAAGTGTGACCCATCATGGTTTGGTAGGTGGTCAGCTTGTTCCTTAGTAGATTACTAGGGTTAAGCATGCTCAGGTGGATGTAAACCTGAGGCATAAGGACGTTTGTGACCTGTGTTATCGAGGTGAAGTTTCCTCCCATCCTGGGAGAAGGGACCCTTTGGTGGGGTGTTTACCAGTTTTGTTGGTTTAAGTAACCTAAAGAGGTCTCATAGGATCTTGAGAAGCTAAGTGAAAAGTACATGGTATGAGAATGAACTTGTAGACCCATAGATATCCATCTCTAAGTGCATGTGGATGTGTTACCATGGAGGTAACCGGTATGGGGCTTGACCAAGGTAGGCAGGTTGCCATGATCCCGATGAAAGGATGAAAGCCAGCCCATGAATGTAGAAAGAGAGATGATGAAGACTTGGGTAAGGCTCTAAGTGAACGTGTACTATGATGGAGAATCCTAAGTATACCCTAGGGTCAGGTAGGGAAAAGACCGATGAAAGTAGGAGTTGCCTAATTCCCCAATTGCACATGACCATAGGGTCGGGAGGTAACAACTATCATTGTCTGAGGGCCATGGGTTAGGAGATTGATCACCTTCATGAACTCATGGGACCTAAAGGGAAGATGAGTAGGTCACTCTCTTGATGCATGAGGGAAGAGGGATGACCCCAAAAGAGTCGGTACCCTATATACCTAGAGGAGATGACCAAGGATATAAACCTCAGTAGGTTCAAGAATAGTTTGATGTCATGATGTCTGTGATGTAGAGACATATGTGGCACGTTGCAACTTAGATGTAAAGGTGTATTGGTAAGGGGGGATGAACCGTCTCTACTCTTATAATAGGAAGACATCTGTATTTGGACTGCAGCCAAATGCTTATTTCCTCTTGTTATGGGGGTGAGCGATAGGACATTACGCATGCCATACACCAAGGATAAGATATGATGTAGGTTGGAACGATGCCACAAGAAAGGGGGGTAGAGAAGATAACCTACCCTAGTAAAGTGAATGATACATGGATGGTTTGCAAACACTAACAGGAATGAGGTAGTCACCTTATGAGGATGTTTTTATCATGAGCTAAGTGGAACTTACAAGTTATACCAGGTTGAGTTTGAACACCATGATGATGAAATCAGAGAGTGTTCTTAATGAACATAGACATAGAGTTTGAGGTGAGATGATAAGTGAAATACATGGAAGTGTATGTCTTCAATGTTACCTAATACCTAAGGATGTGAAGTGGTAATGGACGCTCTGGTTGAGATACATCTGACTTGTTTGACTAGAAGCTAGAAGAGGTTGTTTGGCTAACCCTAAGTTTGGAAAGGAAAGGTGTTTGGATAACACTCAGATGTAACAAGATACGTTGAAAAGTTAAGGGTTGTTTGGTTAGCCAGTTTAGTCCTTGATACGATGAAAGGATGGTGGTAGAACCTCAAGTGCACTCCTTTGGAAAAGAAGGTGATGAAACCCCGATAGAATGGTTTAGGGTTTTTGAGGTATTGATCTTGAAGAATAATGACATAAAGGAGATCATGATTTCAAGATCACCATACACCATACCACGAAGATAATAAGTGACAGTAGCACTTTGGATGCTTAAGATGAGGTTGTAGGTGGTATGTGGCCATGCATGACAGAGGGTGAAGGATGATCACCGGTAACCCAGTGCATTGAGGATAAAGAATTCCTGAGAAGGAATGGGAGTTCATCACTATGGATGTTGAGATAGGTCTCCCTTGGACCAAGGAAGGTCGAGATGCAATATGGGTTATGGTAGATTGACTTACCTAGATGACATAAGAAAGAAAGAGTTCTGTCAAGGGACAGATCTGGTTGAACTACCCATGAGAGAGATGGTTCAACTACACCATGAAGCGAGTTCAAAAGTTCTTGAGTATGACCTAAAGGTTCCCTTCCAAAAGGTGGAAGTAGGTACATGAAGAACTCGATGTTAGTACAGTTTATCACCCCTAACTAATGGTTAGTATGATCTAGACTAAAGGGTCTGATGACAGCATATGTGCTCATTCGAGGTGATAACTAGAGACAGTTCTTGTCCTATGCAATATAACCACCATAGCCAGTATCGGGTTTTAAAGTTCTGTAAGGGAGTTTGTGTCGGTCACCACTTCAGTAAGGTGATGTTGGTGAAAGGGCCACGTGATGGTTAAAAAAAAAGGGGGACCACAGTGTGTGTAGACGAAGTCGCTTTGATCGTGCAATGGCTAAAAGGAGCCTAGAGACGACAAGAGTCGTGAGTAGATGCAAGGTAGACTGACATGCAGTTCACTGTGGGAGAATATGTGACGTGAAAATCCGACCCCTCTAAGTTATAGCTAAGAGAGTTGAGTCCCCGATACATGGGTCCATTTGAGATGGATTGGTAGAGAAGGTTATGGATAACCCTACCCCTCAGGATAAATAAAGGTGTGATGAGTTCCAAGTGTCCAATTTAGAGCACTATGTGAGGTACCCAGACCATGAGCTAAACAATGAACCTAGTGAGCCCCAAGGGAGGCTGAAATGGCCTGAGTCACCTGTGCAGTTTATAGACGCCAGGATGAAAAGAACTCGGAGAAAGGAATATGTGATGATAAAGGTTCTTTGGAAGCGCCATGAGTTCGGTAAAGCCACATAGGGGCCAATGATGGACATGGAAGAGTCTTATCTTGAATTGTTTGTTTGCTTGATAGAATTTTGAGGACAAAATTCCTATAAGAGGGGAAGGATGTTACAACCCCAATTTTTGGGTTCAATTGGTGAGAAATGTAATTTCTCATATTAAAGATAATTGAACAAATAATGATATAATTTGTTTTGAATAAATGAATTTCGTTTACAATAGCCTTGATGGTTTTGTTGTGGGCTTTATTGGCTATTGGGCCCAAATAACAAGGAAATTCAATTAATAAATGAATAATTGAGTTTTGAAGAAAATGACTAAGGAATATTCCCAAGATAGGGATTCGAGCAATTAAGGTTCCTTGAGGTTCAAGGAACTCAGAATAATAATTTAATAGCAAGGGAAAGTGAAAATATGTGAGAAATATACATAATTAGGTGATAACTTGCATATAAAGAAAAGCATCTTAAACTTTCTAGTTTGAGTCCCAAACTTGGTACACAAGTATATAAAGTCATTATGGACTTTCCCCTAAAATTTGGGATCAAACGGATAAGCGGTTTAGGAGATATGATTTTTGTAATATTTCCTAAAGTGAAGAGGTTATTTAAATGTCACATTTTTCAATTTAATTAGAAACCTTTGTTCCTGACGCATAGCTTATAGTTGTAGGATCGAGGATCCGACGATGGTTTTACTTCACACTCTTCTATTAGAAACAGGAAAGAAGGAATAGGGAAGCGAGTCTTCAAGGTCGATTTCCTCGTGGGCCTCTACACGAGAGTTCTTGGAAAGTATTCCTTTGAGATTGGGAGGAGATTTCGGTCTCAATGATCCTAGATTTGCTAGGATTTTGGGACACATTGGAGTTTCACCCAAAATAGCTCGGAGCAGTCAGTGTGTACTCCAATCCGCTATATATATAGGACCCCAAATCTATGGGAGGGGCTATCATCTAGTTTGGGAATTGTTGCGGGATCTTGGTCCCCTGCGATGGCTTCGGTTCGAAGTTAGAAAAACAATCATGCCCTTGCTCTTTCTCTCCGCCACACCTGTAGGCATGTTGCCCTATTCTAGGTGCAAAGGCGAGCTTGCGGGAGGGCCAACCCCGGCCACCTTTGGCAGCAGTGAGGGGCTTCTGGGGTTGAAAAGAGGCCGGTGGTGCCCAAGGAGCTTTTACCTATCGGAACGCGGTGCTAGAGGCCAGAGTCAACTCTTTGGTTGACCGGCTGCTGCCCCTAGTTCGTGAGAGAGAGCAGGTGGATCGGGGAAGAAGATGAAGGCCAGGGAAAGTATGTCCCTGTCCTCGTTTGGCACTCAGCACGGGAGGGGCAGAGTGGACTTTCTGTTCTGAATAAACGAAAAGCAAGAAAAAAAATCAAGTAAGTAGATGACGTGGCGGCCAGTGATTGGTCTAAACGATATATTCTTCACAATTTCACAATTAATTATCTGTAGCTCTGATGATGGAAAGTAATACATGAAAATTAATCAGAAAAACGTAAAGAATCCAATAAAAATATAATTGGAACCTGATATTGCTTGAAATTTAAAAAGTACACCCAGTTATCACCTTTGATTATGGTAAAATCCTAATACTGAGAAATATTAATCTATTAAGAATAAAGGGGAAAGTTAATGTTGAAAAAGGTAGTTTCATGCTTGTTTTAGGGTTTTATACGCATAATTATGTTTAGAAACCCTAATTTGGGAGATATGGGTTTTTATGGGTTAAATCCGAAAATATCATTATGGAACTGAGTTTTCATGGTATGATACCCTTAAGTTGGTGATTAAGGTTTTCTAGTGGATAAATGGGGAATTAATAACAATTATGAATTAAATCATAATGAATTACAAATTATCAATTCAAAGGAAACTAAAGGTGATATTTGAGTCTAATGATCTTGAAATAACTTAAAAAGGATAAAAATGGTAGCTTTAATGTAAAAGAAACTTAATGAAATTAATTGATGGTTAATGGTGCCTTTAAATCCGAGAATAGGTTTATATGTTAACCTTTATGTTGAAGAATAGATAAGATAATAAGGGTTTATGAGTAATGGTATAAAAATTATGGTTTGAAATAGCAAAAGATGAAGGGAAACCTTAATTGCAATAGAAACCCTAAAAGTGAATTAGAAACCCTAGGAAGCGAGCTAGGTTTACTAGATCTTGATGACATGAGTAATAAAAAGGGAATTACATGTTTATGTCAGGATCTTGTTGAAAAATGCTTGCTTGCTTGAATTCTTATGTGCATGGATATTTCTGTTCGAATCATCAAATCAGGTATGTGGTTATGCTTATGAATATCCCGAGATAGATTTCTGAGGTTTTCCGAGATTTTCACCAATGACTTCAAATAAACTATTGAATGAATTTAGTTCATGCAAACTATAATGTGAATATGACTATCACATAATATATGTGCCTACTAGCTCAGATCATGGTCCCCTCTGTGTCTTAATGGCTGACCTAGTATATGGCTACCTAGAGGGTAGGTCCATCAGGTCGTGGAATGACTTAGTATATGGCTACCTAGAGGGTAGGTCCATCAAGTCACAGTGAGTTAGATATTGGGCTACCTTTGGGTGGTTCCATGCGACTCTACCTTTACGGAGGTATTATATAAGTCCTTATTGGGAAAACACAGAGTTGTGGATAGGTATGGATTGAGTAGTTTGGCTTAAAATGTAATCTTGGTTGTTAAATGATTAATTGAATTATTGTGTTGTTAACATATTTGCATGATTATTGTTTCCCCCACATACCAGTTTCTTGCTGACTGACGTTTTGTTTGTCGGCATTTTAGGTACAATGAAAAGAACAAACAGTAAAGTGGCATATGTGGTACTAAATGAGAATTAAAGTGCAAAGGAGGATTAGATAGATTAGTATTTGTGTGGATAGAAGTTTTGAAATCCCAGTTTTAAAAGGTATGCAAAGTTTTTATTTTTACCATATTTCAGTATAGTTGGTATAATTTAATAATTGTTAATGATTATTTGTCGAACCTTTGATCTGGGTTATTGGTTAACGGCTCTGACCTTTCGGTCTCCCTTAATTGAGGGTTACCGGGAGGCAGGGTCGTAACACTAAGTATGAGCTATGATGATACAATTTAATGGGCCTTGTGAGCCATGTGATTAGTTGTTGCCTAGTGAGAGGTGACAAGATGTTTAATGGGCCTTGTGAGCCATGTGATTATTTGTTGCCTAGTGAGAGGTGACAAGATGTTTAATGGACCTTGTGAGCCATGAAAATAGTTGTTCCCTAGTGAGAGGTAACAAGATGTTTATAAAAGCCTCGTGTAAGAAATGATAATGTTCAAATAAAATAGGAATGGAAACTTAGTAACATAAAAATAATAATAAATGGATACAATAATAATAATGAAATCTTAATCATACATGCTTTATGCTTATAGCCAAATAAGGGATATAGTGTTTTGAATATGCTTAAAGGAGATAAGAGGAATACTTGTATTATATAAAGGATGTGAATAAGTATGATGACTTGGGCAAGGTAATGCCTAGTAAAGGTGATGTGGTATTCAGTGATGAGATGCACAGGATTGGCATAGTCCAATGCCTGGAATAAATGCACATGATTGGCATAGTCTAATACCTGGAATAGATGCACAGAATTGGCATATTCCAATACCTAGAATAGATGCACAGGATTGGCATAGTCCAATACCTAGAATAATTGCACCGAATTGGTCATAACCCAATGCCTGGAATAATGTCACAAGATTGGTCATAACCCAATACCTAGAATAATTACATAGGATTGGTAATAACCCAATACTAGGAATAGTTGCACAGGATTGGTAATAACCCAATGCCTAGAATAATGTCACAGGATTGGTCATAACCCAATACCTGGAATAATTGCACAGGATTGGTCATAACCCAATACTTGGAATAATTGCACAGGATTGGTCATAACCCAATACCTAGAATAATTGCATAGGATTGGTCATAACCCAATACCTGGAATCATTGCACAGGATTGGTCATAACCCAATACCTAGAATAATGTCACATGATTGGTCATAACCCAATACCTAGAATAATTGCACAGGATTGGTAATAACCCAATACCTGGAATAATTCACAGGATTGGTCATAACCCAATATCTGGAATAATTGTACAGGATTGGTAATAACCTAATACCTGGAATAATTGCACAGGATTGGTAATAACCCAATACCTGGAATAATTGCACAGGATTGATAATCACCCAATGCTTGGAATAATTGCACAGGATTGACATAGTTCAATACCTAGAATAGTTGCATAGGATTGGCATAGTCGAATACCTGGAATAGTTGCACAGGATTGGCATAGTCCAATGCCTAGAATAGTTTCACAAGATTGGCATAGTGCAATGCCTAGACAGAATATGATGATGTATACTCACATGACTGGTACAATTCAATATCTGGCTAACAGATTCGCTAAGGTCAACAGATAGAAATGAGAATGATTCATGGATGACATACCATGATAATGAGTATCACAGGATAATCTTGAGATGTTGATATAGTATGATGGGTAAATGATATACATGTTCTTCATATTCCTTATAAAGTGAATAGATGAATTACTGCTCTATCATAGATAGTTGCAATGCTTTAAAAGATTGAGAATGTTCTAAACTACTTATCCTATGCTCAATTTCATACTATTTTACTGTGATAATAACATTGTTGGCGGAGAGTTATATCTCTCGCTGGGACAATTGTCTCACCCCGTGGGACCCACATTTTTTTTAGGCAGATGTGCATGAGGGGGGCTGAGACCGTACTGTAGAAGGAGAACAACAGTAGTAGGGATAGCAGTGATAGCTCAGGTTGAGTGTATTGTCTGTCGTGTCTTGTAGATAGAAGTCCTATGTGTCTTCTCTGTACTCTCAGGTCTTTGGATTTAGTACGTGTTGGTTTTATGAACAATCAGAGATGTTGGCTTGTATGCCTCGAGTTTTGATGTTGCTTTAAGTATATGTTTTGAGAAAGCAACTGTTATATGTTGTCCTCGAGAAGAAATGGTATAGTGTATGTACAATATATGATCAATGTGAATATCAGGTTTTGGGTTCTTCCTTAAAGAGTTTTCCTAGAAATGGATCTCTTTGCAAAGAAAATAGTTTTAATTTTTAGTGATTTTTGTTAATCTGTTTCTTATGATTATTCCGCATAATTAGTAACGATTTGTTTGTCGGTTTGGTGGCGGTCGTTACAAGTTTGGTATCAGAACTTAAGGTTTGTTAAGTCTACAGAGACATAGGACTAAGGTATTGAGTCTGTTCTAGTGTCCTCCAGTATATCTTATAGTGACTTCTGCTTATGCAGAAGAAGGGATATAACTCAAAGATGTTCGGAGAACACGAGGGACACGTTGCTGATAGCAATGTTGCTCACCAGTAGGAGGTGCAAGGGATCAGGCAAGAGAAACATCAGTGCCGGAGAATCCCCATTTTGATGAGGCCATGATAGAAAATCCAACCTTTCATGCTCTTTTTGGACAATTTCTGACCACAGTGATGCATATGGCAGACTACATGCCAGCACCAGCACCTAGGGAACCAACTCCAAATGAGAGACATGGTTCTGGTAAGACTTTTGAATGAATACATCATGTAGGAGCTATAGAATATGCTGGGAAAACTGAGCCAACAGATGTTGATCTATGGCTCACTGAGTTAGAAAAGGCTTTTAAGATCCTTAGTATCCCATATGTTGATAAAGTCAAACATGATGTATACCCCTTGAAGCATAGTGCTGGCCATTGGTGGGACATAGAAGAAGTAAAAAGGGATGATGAAGAGGTTGGTTTGGAGGAATTTCATCAAGAATTATTCAATAAGTATTTTCCAAGAACATACTTAGATGAAATGATATCACAGTTTGAGAAGGTTTGATAGGGAACCATGTCAATAAATGAATATGAGGCTAGGTTTATAGAACTTTTGCAACTTTATCCTCAGATGGTTGCTACTGAGCAGGAGAAGATTCGACGTTTTGAGAAAGGATTGAATGTTGAGGTGTCTATCTTGGCAGCTGCGTTAGAAAGTAGAGAGAAATTTGCCACATTTGTGGAGTCAATTCAGAGGAAAGAAAGGTCTGTGACAAAGAAACATGAGGCAAACCTCAAAAGGAGGTCTACACAATCATAGGAACAGTGGATTGGTGGTACTAAACAACCAAAGTTTTCGATAACACCAGTTCAACCACAATATGGTACACCAATGCAATGGTCATCAAGTGTGGGCTGAACTTGCCATAAATGTGGACAGATAGGACATTTTAGGCAGTAGTGTCCAAGAAGAAATAATGTGGTGACCCAACAGTCAAGGCATAATCTGCAAAACCTACAAGGACCCCAGTTTAATGAAGCAGAAGTCCAAGGATGAAGACAAGTGTCACAGTTTGGTCCATCTACTTCTGGTAGTACAAAACAAAGGCAGTAGAAAATGACAACTGACTCCATGTATTGGGTCAGATAAAACACTAAATAACTCGTAAAAGGTAACATGTCAAGATAGATTTTTTTAAATTCTGAATCATCTTTCCTTTTCTACTCTCTGTCTACTAATTATAAGAAAGGTAGTTGTTACTGAGTTTCCTTTAATTAATCCTATGAGGACATGAGGAAGAGATAAGAAGAATAAGAACTTATATTCAGTCCAATATTCCCTTATATGTTTTGAAATTTCTCTCTTCATGTAGAGAGGGAAGAGATATAAAAGGAACACCAAGAGAAAGTTAGAGATACAAAGTAGTAAAATCAAAAGAGATGATAAGAGTAAGAAACATAATCTAAAACAAATGCATACTACCTAATTTCAGTTCTTGAAGACCCTAGCCAAGTATTCATCTATTGAAGATAAGGTAAGTATGATACTCTTAGATTGCTATCTTTCTGATTACTATGATCAAGTAGTCATTTTGAGACAATCTAAAGAGCATAATGAATTCAAATATGTGTCATGGATATTTCTACCACATCCTAATTGATATATGGAGAAATCTGAGTTAATCACATATCAACTTTAAAAAAATGTTTAGTATAATGTATACCTTGGTCTGAGGACCTAGAGGTAATAGTTACCTGATGAGAGGTAACAATGTTCAGTGATGAACTGAGGGTTTGAATACCCAGATCTAGTAATCATGATGATGATGATACTGAGAGGTGGTGACATGTAATCATCTCTATAATTCCTATGCCGAAGGCAAGGAACTTAAGAGGAAATAAGATTGAATGACACATGAACAATTGAAAGTTCATGTAATACTCGAAGAAGGTGATAATCTATTTTCTTTAATAAACAACCTTGAATAATGGTGGGGTGATAAAAAGGACTATGTTTCCTTGTGTTCTTTCCTTTTGGAAACATGACAATCAAGTATGTCTTATGACACTTGATGTGTAGGGATTAGAAGAAATCTATAGATAGATACTTTGAAAAGTATCAGCTAGTCTTGGATCTTAGTTCCAAGATAAAGTATATGTGTTAAGTAATGTCCCGAGATGAAAGAAAGGTCCTATTATATGTTTAGTTTTGGTATTAACAACAGAGGATGGAAATTATGATGATGTGATGTGTTTTTGGCACATATAATGGATACCAAGGTAAAGAATCCTAGTATCCAAGAACTTTCAATGATATGAGAAATGGGAACATGACTCCTAATAAGATGAATAATGTTTGGTTACCTAGAAGGGGAAACCTTGTGACAATTCTAGTAGAAAAATTATATGTTAGGGGTTTATGCTCTGCATAAACATAACTTTGATAAATATATATTAATTGAAGGAATAAAGGTAGAATCATTTGAGAAAAAACTTATCGAAGATAAAAATGTATGATAAGACTTGTAGTTCCAAGTGGGTGAAAAATTAGTGAGGTTTGACACTTGAGTTAAATAACGTATGTATAATGATTCTCCGACTAAGAAAAAAAATGTTACCTGACACAGAGTTGACTCTATAGTCAATAATGAAAAGGGCAATGGAGTATGTGTCATGTATGACAGATTCTATGATAACCTTGTGTGAAAGAACTTTGTGCTGGTAAAAGTTCTATGTCATCTCCACGGCATGAACATGTTTTGTGGAGACTTGATGATATGATGAATGAATAATATATGTCGCCCTTTACCTGGGATTTTGGGGACAAAATCCTTGTTAGGGGTTTATAATTTGTAATGACCCTAACCTGGGTTATGAGGTAACCTTATTTGTTTTGGATAAGTAAATTGCTTAGAACTTGAATATAATCCTCTAAAGTGTTTTTCTATTAGGTAACAAACTTATGTTTCAAATTTGGTCATGTTTGAATAATGTTTGAGCAATGTTCTCATGTTTTGGACCAAAATGCAATTTACCCAAGATGAGGGGTTATATTGCAATTTTTCACATGTTGAATGTTCCCTAAGTGTTTTAGCATCATTATAGAAAGAATGATGCAAGGTGGTGGCTTGTGGAAAGCCTAAATTCCAAGTTTGAACTTGTTTGAATAATGATGGTGACTTGTGTACCAAATTTGGTACAAATTGTAATTTACCCAAAATGTAGGGTTGATATGCAAATTATCACCTCTAGAGTGTCCCTACTCCCTCCTAGTATCATTTATAGGATATATAAATAATGAGACACCATGTTTGAATCAATTATGAGTGATGGTACTCTTGGTGATGAAATGACCAAGAAAGGGGTTGAATATGAAACCCTAACTTGAGTTGTATCAAGTTGAAAAGCTTATATATGAGTGAATATCGGACAAGGAGCCATAGGAGGATTCCCATATCGTTTCGTGGACTCCTGGAAAATCCCATGACGTGCAAAGAACCTCAAGGAGGTGAACTGTATCGGTTTACAACTTCCTTAGAAAAGTTGTATCGGGTTGTGAATAAAGTGGTGATTTAGTTGATATATTTTATTCAAAGGGATAAGTAATGGACGAAAATTCATCCCTAGATTATCATCAAGTGTTTTTCATGTCAATATACATGTTAATGCATGCATGTACACGTGTCAACCATGCATGGACACGTGGCACCTAGTAGCTCAAATTGATGACACCTCATTTTCACACTTCTTTATGAACAACAAGTATATATACCCCTTCTTTTCACCCACTAGTGAAATTTTTCGAATCTTACCACCCTCTTTCCTTAAGGTATCATGCATAGGGTCCTTTTATCATGTAGGATTGGAGTGGTATCGTGCATAGGGCCTTGGGTATCATCCATAGCAAGTTCATATTGGCCAAGTAAGGTGATATCGGCCTGGCAAGTTGATATCGGCCATAGTGGTGTTTTGGCCATAAGTGAGGGGGATATCGGCCAAAAGTGATGGCATATCGTGCATGAGTAGTGAGGTATCGTGCACATGTGATAAGGATAAAGAAGGAACTCAATACTTAACCCTAAGGTGAGGCCATGATCATCTTCAAACTTGGATTGAAGCATGAATCTAGGGTTATGATCTTCCTTTCTTTTCTTCTTCACCAATTGCTTATCTATGGTGATTCCTTATATATGAAGGAGTTGTGAACGAGCCTTGGACTTTTGATAAGTCGTCTTCAACCTTAGGAACGTGGATCTTTGGAGCTTGGAGCTTTGAAGTTGTTCTTGAGGCAGGTTATATAACTCAAACTCAACCATGTTATTATTCATCACCTAAATTGCTATACTTAATGATCTACTTTTAATTCCAAAATTTTCTAAAATAGTTGATGACATTATGAGTTATAGTAGTTTCTTAGAACTGTTTACATGAACTTTAATAGTTAGAAAGAAGGTCTAGAGCTTGAAGAAGATGGCATCACCTTATAAAGTGATATCGAGTTCAAGCACACAAGCAAGCACCTCTAACTTGATATGGTGATGCACCTACTTCACTAAAATGATATGGATATGATTTTATACTTTATTACATGATATGGTGGTGTAGTATACACCTCTTGCACGATATGAGGTCAAGAAAATGCCTCAAAAATGATATTTGGTTAAGCACACACCTCTTTGTCCGATATGGTGTGAAGCACACACGCACCTCTTTGCCCAATATGGTGTGAAGCGCGCACACACACCTCTTTGCCCGATATGGTGTGAAGCACACATACACCTCTAAAGTGATATGGTGAGAAAGCACATACCTCTTTGCCCGATATGGTGTGAAGCACACACACACCTCTTTTCCTGATATGGTATGAAGCACACACACACCACTTTGCCCGATATGTTGTGAAGCACACATACACCTCTAAAGTGATATGGTGAGAAAGCACAGACCTCTTTTCCTGATATGGTGTGAAGCACACACACACCTCTTTGCCCTATGGTGTCAAGCACACACACACCTCAAAAGTGATATGGAAGCACACATACACCTCAAACATGAGATGGTAAGCACACATACACCTCAAGGGTGATATGGTAAGCACACATACACCTCATACCCGATATGGTGGAAGCACCTCAAAACCCATATGAAGGAAAGCACCTTAGATGCAATGTACTTGATGGAGTAACACATGAAGTGTCGTATATCAAGTCATACATTAAGAGGTATGGAGTTTAATGAATATTGATTAAGTAGTCTAATGAACCTTGAAGGAAAGGTTGAGCCAACTTAATAAAGTATGAAGTAATCAACATCCTAGTAAGGATGAGATAGAAACTCATACTTTTGTGATAATCATGAAATGAGCATACATTGATACTCCTAAAAAGTGTGGAGACTGAATTAGGGTTTGATTCTTGATAAATGTACTTGAAAACCCTAGATGGTTTTATAAGAGAAACCTTAACCCTAATGAAGGGTAATGATAAGAGTTGAAATTATAATTGGTTAATAAAGGGGAAACCTTAACCATATTGAAACCATGTTGGTAACATGAGATAATGAGCATAGCTAAGTATGAGTTATGATGTTACATATAATACAATTTAATGGGCCTTGTGAGCCATGTGATTAGTTATTGCCTAGTGAGAGGTGATAAGATGTTTAATGGGCCTTGTGAGTCATGTGATTAGTTGTTGCCTAGTGAGAGGTGACAAGATGTTTAATGGGCCTTGTGAGCCATGAAAATAGTTTTTTCCTAGTGAGAGGTAACAAGATGTTTATAAAAGCCTCATGTAAGAAATGATAATGTTCAAATTAACTAGGAAATGGAAACTTAGTAACATAACAATAATAATAAATGGATACAATAATAATAATGAAATATTAATCATACATGCTTTATGGTTATAGCCAAATAAGGGTTATAGTGTTTTGAATATGCTTAAAGGAGATAAGAGGAATACTTGTATTATATAAAGGATGTGAATAAGTATGATGACTTGGCCAAGGTAATGCCTAGTAAAGGTGATGTGGTATTCAGTGATGAGATGCACGGGATTGGCATAGTCTAAAGCCTGGGATAAATGCACAGGATTGGCATAGTCTAATACCTGGAATAGATGCACATGATTGGCATAGTCCAATACCTATAATAGATGCACATGATTGGCATAGTCCAATATACCTGGAATAATTGCACAGGATTGGAAATAACCCAATGCTTGGAATAATGTCACAGGATTGGTCATAACCCAATACCTGGAATAATTGCACAGGATTGGTCATAACCCAATACCTGGAATAATTGCACAGGATTAGTCATAACCCAATACCTGGAATAATTGCACAAGATTGGTCATAACCCAATACCTGGAATAATTACACAGGATTGGTCATAACCCAATACCTGGAATAAGTGCACAGGATTGGTCATAACCCAATACCTGGAATAATTGCACAGGATTGGTCATAACCCAATACCTAGAATAATGCATAGGATTGGTCATAACCCAATACCTTGAATAATTGCACAGGATTGGTAATAACCCAATACCTAGAATAATGTCACAGGATTGGTCATAACCCAATACCTAGAATAATTGCATATGATTGGTAATAACCCAATACCTAGAATAATTGCACAGGATTGGTAATAACCCAATACTTGGAATAATTGCACAAGATTGGTAATAACCCAATGCCTGGAATAATTGCACAGGATTGACATAGTTCAATACCTGGAATAGTTGCACAGGATTGGCATAGTCCAATACCTGGAATAGTTGCACAGGATTGGCATAGTCCAATGCCTAGAATAGTTGCACAAGATTGGCATAGTCCAATGCCTGGACAGAATATGATGATGTATGCTCATATGACTGATACAATTCAATATCTGGCTAAACGATTGGCTAAGGTCAACAGATAGAAATGAGAATGATTCACGGATGACATACCATGATAATGAGTATCACAGGATAAGCTTGAGATGTTGATATAGTATGATGGGTAAATGATATGCATGTTCTTCATATTCCTTATAAAGTGAATAGATGAATTACCGCTCTATCATAGATAGTTGCAATGCTTTAAAAGATTGAGAATGTTCTAAACTGCTTATCCTATGCTCAATTTAATATTTCACTATGATAATAACATTGTTGGCGGAGAGTTATATCTCTCGCTGGGACAATTGTCTCACCCCGTGGGATCCACATTTTTTTAGGTGGACGTGCATGAGGGGGGTTGAGACCGTACTAGAGAAGGAGAAAAACAGCAATAGGGACAGCTATGATAGCTCAGGTTGAGTGTACTGTCTGTCGTGTCTTGTAGATAGAAGTCCTATGTGTTGTCTCTGTAATCTCAAGTCCTTGGATTTAGTATGTGTTGGTTTTATGAACAATCTGAGATTTTGTCTTGTATGCCTCGAGGTTTGATGTTGCTTTAAGTATATGTTTTGAGAAAGCAACTGTTATATGTTGTCATCGAGAAGAAATGGTATAGTGTGTGTACAATATATGATCAATGTGAATATCAGGTTTTGGGTTCTTCCTAAAAGAGTTTTCCTAGAAATGGATCTCTTTGCAAAGAAAATGGTTTTAATTTTTAGTGATTTTTGTTAATCTGTTTCTTATGATTATTCTGCATAATTAGTAACAATTTGTTTGTCAGTTTGGTGGCAGTCGTTACAACTAGAGTTGATCATGATGCTAGATATGCATATGCTACTGAATTGCTTATATTTTCAACAAGATAAAGGATGATAGCATGGCAAATGATGATAGTTATTATCTGCTCCTTTATGTATTTTGTTAATCATCAGTACTGCTGATCTTATTTGTTATATCTGATTAAACTACTTAACTATTTAATTACTTTAAAATGTTGTAATCAATAAATGTTGTTGGAGGTTATATCTCTTGCTGGGACATGGGTCTCACCCTTGTGGTTCGCCACACTTTTTTCTAGGTAATTGGAAGTGATCAAAACAAACATTTGGCAACAAAGAGGAGCTATAGTAATGAATCTTTGAGAAAGCTGATTAGATGTCTAGTGTGTCCTGGAGTCATCCTTGTACTCTCAGGTCCGGGCGAGAAAAAGTTTGTATATGTGTTTCAAATGAATTGGACTTTTATTAGAATATTAATGCTTGTTTGTGTGGCATATATGAATATTGTTCTCCTATGTATATATGTTGTGGCTAAGGTGATAGATCAATTTGTATCAAATTCTTGGAATAGTATGGATATAAGAAAGATGTTGGGCTCTTATGCAAATGTTTCTGAGCTGGTGTTGACGTTGAAATCGATTTTAATTTACCCATATTTTTGGGTATGTGATTAATTAGTGATTGATTGTGTTTTATGTTTTGAGTAATCTTGATTAGTGTAACGGTTCTCATAGGTTGGTATCAGAGATTTAGTTTCAATGAGTCCACATGGACACTAGGACTTAAGACTAGGATGATATCTAAGTTAGGAACGTGACACAAAAACATGCGCATACTGCCTAATCTCAGTACCTGGATGCCCTGGCCAGGTATTCAATTATCGAAGAAAGGTAAGTATGGAACTCTTAGATTGTTATCTTTCTGATTACTCTAATCAAGTAGTCATTTTGAGACAATATAAAAAGCATAACGAATAAGAAATCATGATGTGAATATCTCAATCCTACCTTAAAGAAGATGAGAATTGCATCATTATCTATCAAAACTTGAATGTTTGGTAACTATAAGAGAAAGATACAACACCATGAAATCTAAATCTGAATACAAATAAGGAAAAGAAGAGTTCTTGAAGATGTGATTCAAGAAGATAATAAAGTAAAAGACATATAAGTCTATGCTTATAAAGTGAATCAAGGTATGAAAACCACATAAGATAGAGAGAACTCCTATAAAAACTACAAAATGAGAAGATAAATGAGAACAATGATAAAGGAATAAGGTGGAACTTGAGTTAATCTTAGACCAACCTATGTGTGTAAGAAATTGTTAATGTAAAATAAGCATGGCATTTGAAAGAAATTAACACAGATGATCCATGTTTAATGAAGAAAATGTGGAATATGATGATTTACCTGTTGATAAGTGGCTGAAAAACATAATAAAATAAGAGAACATTCCCAAATGTGATAAATAGTCATCAAGGAAGGAGTAATTAGATATGTTAATCATGATGATTCCTATGCTAATGGCAAGGAACCTGAAATGAAAAAGGTAAAATTATACATAAGAAGTTGTAACTTGCATAATGAAAATAGAATTGATTGCCTTTTTGCTAGTGACCTTTTGAACAATGTTGCTATGATGTGGGAAGTGTGTTTCCCTTTGTGTCTTTCCTTTCTAGGGAACAACTTTCAAGTGGATCATTACCACTTGGTACGTATGGATTCGCTGCAAACATGAGGGTGGATAGCTTATTATAGCATAAGGTTGTTTGGATTATGGTTCCAAGGTCATAAAGTTTGTGATGAGTTTGCTTTTAAGCCTTCCAATAATTTGGAAGACTCCTCTTATATGTTTTGAAATGTATTATGTTGGTGAAATTGGATGAGATAATGATGTTGAAAAACCACTAGAGGGGGGTTGAATAGGGTTTTATAATTATATTAATAATAATTCAACCAAAGCAAGCAACCACAAAAATATTGGACAAGGGGACAAGGATTTAGAGTGGTTCCAACCTTAGCAAATACTAAGGCAGTCAATCCACTACCCGGTTGCTTACCCAACCGGGATTTTGAAAGTATTTAATTTTATTACCTCGCAAGGATGTTACATAAAATTACAATACTTTCACCAAACCCTTCAGACATCCTTCACCTAGAAGTAGTCTCACCAACCTCGAAGCAGCCTTCCTTGAAGTAACCTCAAGCTCCCCCTTGAAGTAGCCTTCCTCTTGAAGTAGCTTCCCGTTGAGACAGCCTTCTTAAAGTAGTCCAAAGTCCACCTTCTCCACCGAGAAGACCCTTCTCCACCTGAGAAGTCAAATCCTCTCCAATCTGCAGCCTCCAACCCTAGGAGTAGCAAGGAGACTACAAAAGATATAAAGGAACAAGAAGGAAAAATAGAAATTAAAATACCGTCGTAGCACAAGGCTTGATTTCCTATATCAAGCATTTTGATCTCCTAACCAATGTATATGGAAGTTTTAGTGTTGTGGGTAGGAGATGCTAGCCTATAGGACACGAAATTAGAGCAATGGAAATGAGTAGCAAATGTTGGAGTTGCTCAATTTCTCATAAGAATGGATTCTCAATTGCAAGTGTGAATGCTCAAGTATTGCACAAGTGTGTGTAGGGTATCCTAAGGCTTGTCCTATTTATAGGAATGGCCTATGAATGCTTAAGGACGTTCTAGATACTTTCTAGGGGGTTCTAAGTGCTCAACTAGCCGTTAGGTATCCATTAGTTGCTTTAACAACGGCTAGTTAATTAACTCTAAAAAGTGCAGACATAACTCTTCTCGGTCGACAAATCATCGATCGAGAGTCCTTCTCGGTCGAGGATTTGTCAACCGAGGGACGTTCTGGAGCAAGTGTTTACAATGTTCTAATCCAACTCCCAACTACTTTGTCTGTTGTGTCTAACGGCTACCTGAGTCATTCTCAGTCGAAGAGTTTGTCGACCAAAAGTGTCTCGGTCAAGAAGTTTGTCGACCGAGAATGACTTTGTTTCAATGTTTTAAACTAAGTACTAAGTGTGTGTATGAGTGTGTAGTTGTGACATTATTGTAGGGGATGACCTATCTAAGTGTTGTGATTGACTAGGGAAGATCTAAATGCTTGATTTACATGATATCTAAGTACTTGTACATTATATACTTGTACAAGTTTTTACATTTGATTACAATCATGAATTAAAGTAATTTGAGCATATAGATCTTACAAGTTGTTTGTCATCCACCTAATTCCTGCAACACTCAAGTAGCACGTTAGATCCACAAGAATGAAATGTTTGTCATCATCAAAACAAAGGGTTTATAATAATGTCCAATTTAGCCAACAATCTCCCCCTTTTTGAAGATGACAAACATTTCCTAAATATAAAATAAGGAAATATAAATCATATGAGTTTCATACCTGAAGTTTACCTTTTGTAGCCATTCTCTTATTTTGCAAGTGTGTACTGGCCTGAGTTTTATGAAACTCATTTTACTTTATGTTTTCAGTTTATATTATTTCTCCCCCTTTGTCATTTCAAAAAGATATCCAAGAAAATCATTTTGTATGACTTTTATTTCTCCCCCTTAATTTTATGCTATGCTCCCCCTAACTAGGATATTCAGTTTTAAAAATAGGGATTAATATAAATGTAAACCATTTATTGTCGAATTTAGCCACAATTTGTTTCTCAATCATTTGCAAAGGATGTTAAGCCTTGAAATGATATGAGATCCTTTTAGATCTGTGGCATATGTATTTTGAGTTCTCATCCATTTTACACGGGAGGTTAAGCCCTAAAAATGATATGAGATTCCCTTAAGCTCATGATGGATACATATTGATTTCTCATCCATTTTGCAAGGGGTGTTAAGCCCTGAAAATGACATGAGAACCTTTTAAACTTATAGTAGAGTACATGAAAAGTATCTCTAACCAAATGCAGGGGATGTTAAGCCCTGATTTGTTTAGAGAATTCCATTAAGAACAAGATATATCACATTCATGAAATTTATATTCCTTTATTTTCATAACCAATATTAAAAATACTAAGGTCATAACATGTTTCATCTTTTCTTTATGACGTTCTCAAAATTTTGTAAGATCCTTCTTAATCTTATAGTCAAGATAGTTTTTGTGAGCTCCCCCTTAATCTTATAATAAAGATGTTTTAAGGATTCTAAGGTCACAATAAATATTAGATCATAAAAAGTTATGCACTAAAAATTTTGTTTTCAATATACTAAGATTAAGTGCAGTAAAATGATGTATAAATAAGCATTTTGTCAAGCTTATTTTAGGTCGACCTTGACTTCGACCATAGCGCCCCTTGGTCAAACTTGATTTCAACCAAGAGGAAATTTCTGCAGATTTCCAATTTGAACACTTATATGTGAAGTATAATTTCTGCAGATTTTCAATTTAAAATGCATTTGTGACATGAAGTTTTACTGTTTATGCAAAAGGGCATCTTCATATGAGCTGAATCACAATGATCAAAAACAATATCCATTCATGGTTTGTATATATGGATCAAAGATTATTTTAGACAAACCAATGAAACACAATGATCATGGCACAATAATTATGATAGAACAGTAGAAGTATATCCACAATGCAATGATCAAGATAGAAACATATACATACGATGATTATGATCATTTAAACTAAATTTCAATACACATGGTTCCTATATAGATAGACCAAGAATTAATTAGGAAAAACCATATGGATTATGATAAAACAATAATTCCATGGTTCATAATTTTTAGTTTTAAGCCAATCCATGTAGAAGATAAACCAAAATAATCTTATTTATTGTTCATGGATTTGAAGACAAACCATGTAAATGAACATGCTTAACAAACTTTGTCAATCAATGAAGAAAGTAAGTTCAATATCAGTCTTCATATCGCACTTTTGCAATATGTCTAAGGATTTCATATTCACAATGTTATACCTTCATTCAATAATTCATGATGCAAAAGATCAATATGTCTTGATTAAAAGATGGTATCCAAGATTCATTCTTGATTTGCATATTTAATCAATCATTAATAACAAATTGATAGCAAACTAGATTAATTAAAATAGGTTCAGCAGAACTTGGTTCGGTCGAACTTTTTGTTGATCGAATTTTATCTCGGTCGACATTTTTCTCGACCGAGAATGTTGTTGTTTATAATGATTTTATCAAATTTGTTACAGACTTCAAACAGTAACATGCTCGGTCGACTATTTCTCGACCGACAATGTTCTCGGTCGAACAGTTTCTCGACCGAGAATGTTTTTGTACTATTTTTCAGTAATTGTTTACAAGTAAATCATAGGTCATTTTCAATTCAATTATGCAATTTGAAAACTCAGTTTAGTTGAGATAAAACATATGAATATCAAAGTAACATTTAGATCAAATCTCAACTAATCATATTCAATTCTTTATGTTTTGAGGACCCTAATTAAGACAAATTTTCAAAGATGTGTCTCTGCAGATTTGTTTAAAATGTATATTTTCAAGTTTAGAAATTTTAATTACTTGAATCAATTTGTTATCTCATTATGTTAAGTTGAGATAGAAATAGAGATATACAACTTAGAGTCTTTGGTCATAGCTCAACTTAATTTTGTTCATTTAGTTTGGGGGTTTTGGAACCCAGACTAACTCAACATCCTTTTTCTTGTAAGGACATGAGAAAGAATAATGTCCAAGACACAAACAATAATGGCAACATATAGAATCAACCTCATATCTCTTTCTATGATTTTGTTCTAGGTTGTTCTTGGGTACATATGTATATTTGCCTCTAGATACATACATAGATTGATTCTCTAGCACTTGTGTCTTTCTCCAACTAGGTTTTTGGTAAGATTTTCCTTTAGGCTTATAACCTAGTCCTCTCCTTCCAATTTGATGATAAGAATCATTTAAGATTTTATCAAGGATATCATTGTTACTTAAACTACTAACTTCTTGTTGCATCTTAACAATCTCATCCATTCTCTTCTTGATATCTAACTTTGCTTGATCTAGATTAGATAACAAAGAATCTCTTTCTTTCACAATAATATCATAATCTAGATGTGTACACAACATAGGTTGTTTTTTAAGATCATTTACTTGAGTTTGCAAGTTTAACTTTTCTACAAAAAGAATATTGCAATTTGCTTCTACAGATTTCAGCTTAATATCATGATCTTCAATAACCTTTTTGAGATCTTCATTTTCAGATGTGAGAGCAATAAGTTTAGCATGTAACTCATCATTTTGTTTATTAGATTTCTGTAATTTCTTCTTGCACTCAATATACTTATTATGTGTCTCTTCAAGACTAGCAATAGCTCTTCTTTAGGTAAATCAAAAAGACTTACCTCTTCTTCTTCTTCTTCACTTATTGTAGAAATAAGGCATTCTTTATGCACATCTTCCTTCTTTGACCTCCATGGACAGCTAGGTGTAGTGTGCCTTGTTCCTAAGCACCAATTGCAACTTGTTGAAGATTGGTCCATGCTTTTCCTTTGCTTGTGGTTGTAGACACCACCACCCTTCATTCTTCAAGACTCGATTAGAGCTCCTTGAAGCATGTTCTGATACTAATTGAAAACCACTAGAGGGAGGTTAATAAGGTTTTATAATTATTTTAATAATAATTTAACCAAAGCAAGCAACCACAAAAATATTGGACAAGGGGACAAGGATTTAGAGTGGTTCCAACCTTAGCAAATACTAAGGCAGTCAATCCACTACCCGGTTGCTTACCCAACCGGGATTTTGAAAGTATTTAATTTTATTACCTCGCAAGGATGTTACATAAAATTACAACACTTTCACTAAACCCTTCAGACAGCCTTCACCTATAAGTAGTCTCACCAACCTCGAAGCAGCCTTCCTTGAAGTAACCTCAAGCTCCCCCTTGAAGTAGCCTTCCTCTTGAAGTAGCTTCCCGTTGAGACAGCCTTCTTGAAGTAGTCCAAAATCCACCTTCTCCACCGAGAAGACCCTTCTCCACCTGAGAAGTCAAACCCTCTCCAATACACAGCCTCCAACCCTAGGAGTAGCACGGAGAGTACAAAAGATATAAAGGAACAAGAAGGGAAAATAGAAATTACAATACTGTCGTAGCACAAGGCTTGATTTCCTATATCAAGCATTTTGATCTCCTAACCAATGTATATGGAAGTGTTAGTGTTGTGGGTAGGAGATTCTAGCCTATAGGACACGAAATTAGAGCAATGGAAATGAGTAGCAAATGTTGGAGTTGCTCAATTTCTCATAAGAATGGATTCTCAATTGCAAGTGTGAATGCTCAAGTATTGCACAAGTGTGTGTAGGGTGTCCTAAGGCATGTCCTATTTATAGGAATGGCCTATGAATGCTTAAGGACGTTATAGACACTTTCTAGGGGGTTCTAAGTGCTCAACTAGCCGTTAGGTATCCATTAGTTGCTTTAACAACGGCTAGTTGATTAACTCTGAAAAGTGCAGACAGAACTCTTCTCGGTCGACAAATCATCGATCGAGAGTCCTTCTCGGTCGAGTATTTGTCGATCGAGGGACGTTCTGGAGCAAGTGTTTACAACGTTCTAATCCAACTCCCAACTACTTTGTATGTTGTGTCTAACGGCTACCTGGGTCATTCTCGGTCGAAGAGTTTGTCGACCGAGAGTGTCTCGGTCGAGAAGTTTGTCGACCGAGAATGACTATGTTTCAATGTTTTAAACTAAGTACTAAGTGTGTGTATGAGTGTGCAGTTGTGACACTATTGTAGGGGATGACCTATCTAAGTGTTGTGATTGACTAGGGAAGATCTAAACGCTTGATTTACATAATATCTAAGTACTTGTACATTATATACTTGTACAAGTTTTTACATTTGATTACAATCATGAATTAACGCAATTTGATCATATATATCTTCCAAGTTGTTTGTCATCCACCTAATTCCTGCAACACTCAAGTAGCACGTTAGATCCACAGGAATGAAATGTTTGTCATCATCGAAACAAAGGGATTATAATAATGTCCAATTTAGCCAACAGATTTGAGTTCCTTATTGTACATGAGGTGGATACCAAGGTAATGAATCCTAGTATCCAAGATGTATCAACAGTATGAGAAATATGTGAAGGTTGGAGATGTTTATTAAATGAACATTCCAAATGTTTCTCTCCCTTAGAGAGAGAAAGAGAGTTGATGATGACCCTCTAAATGTTGTTTGGAAAGAAGAAGAAAAAAGTGATTCTATAATGTTGTGTATGGTTCAGTGATAGTTGGGCAAGACCACTATCAAGGATAGATGGTTTGTTGGTCAATGGATATGTGATATTGTGTTCCTTTAAGATAAACATATGATCAAATATCAATGCATAAGAGTTAGATTGGATGACATAATTCACATGACCATGATGAGTTTAGAGTTATGTCATATAGACTAACCAATGTACAAATATAATTTATGAATAGGAGGAACAGAGTGTTCCAGTCATGTCATACAACTTATATCAAACTTTGAATGATGACATGTCAAAGTATTTCAAATTTGGTCAAAAATATGATCAATATTTCTTCAAAAACCTTAGGGTTGCCGAAGCAGCAATAGATATGAGACAAGTTGAACAAGAGTGAGATTGGGTTGATTAAATTTCTTTATGGGATCATGATAAGTCTTCTAAGTAGGTTGTGTAAATCCTAGTAAGGTGAAGATATTGTTGTTGTTTCACCCCTAACAAGGTTGACTAGGAATGATGTTTCTTTGTATGGAATGAAAGATGCCAGCATCAACAATTCTTTTGATGTTGAAAAAGAACTAACAAGAGTTCTAGTGTCAGTGTATAAAAAAAAGGATGGATACATTGCCTTTTTTATGCTTCAAGGAATGGTGTGGGACACATACCATGATTGGTAAAAAGGTAGAAAGTATGAATTTTGAATAATGTGTTGATACAATAGATATAATTTTAGGATGATAGCTAGAATTTAAAGTTGAACATTACTACTAGAGTTGTACACATGACACAACAAGTTTCTACATTCCATATTGAGAATGTCTTCTTAGGTGGGGATTTTTGTGCTGACCCAAGATGAGATGTGTATGAGTTATGTGACATCACCATGATATGCAAGTAACCATGTGAATGTGATATAATGAGGTGCAAAGGAAGTACCCATCTTTGTTTACCTTGGATTTCAGGGGCAAAATCCCTATTAGGGGTGTATAGATGTTAGGCCCCTAAACTTTCTTAATGAGTTAAACAAGCTTAATTATCATAATTGAATTCTTATAACTCTAATATAACCTTTTATATGCTTTTAAAATCATAATAAAATCTTAATTTTCAAATTTGGTCCAATTTGGACACTGTTTGAGCAAGTTAAGCAATTTTATGCACATTTTGGACTTTTCTGCGATTTACCCAATTGAGAGGTATTCTTTGCAATTTATCACTTGCATTATGTTATTTGGATATTCTATCATCATTATTGAGCTTTTTGAGCCATGGGGCACCTATTTAAACCTTGGTTTGAAGGTGTTTTCTCCAAGGGTATTTTAGGGTTTACCCCTTCACGGATGAGCTACCTTTAGTAGCTATCGACTAATGAATTATTTGATTTGCTGGGAAATTAGAAAAAGTAAAACTAAGCAGGTATATACACATGGTGGGGGATCTTCTTGTGTGTTTACTTTTATATTCTTAATAAATTAATGCCATGGACACTTGGATAGATACTAGAACTTCAACTTTTTCTTTTTCTTTATCTTAAAGTTTCATATACTTATCCCCAAGCACCAAAACGAGCCATTTTCTCTCCACCACTTCCCTCCTTCTCCCAACCTCGTTCTACCTCTGTGATGTTGTGAATTTTTCTATCCAAGGAAGAAGAAAGTGGGGATCTTCTTGGAAAAAGGATCTAGGGTTGCAATTGACTTCATTTTAGGGTTGAGAAAGCTTCCTTCTAGTGATCGTGACCTAAAAGAGTAAGAATTCCCTTCTATCCTCCATCTATTTCTTTGTTATCCTTCCTCCTAGTTTTCTCTAGGTCAGAACCTTGCTGTTCTATGGTCAAAATTGCTCTAAAGCTCTAAAACCCTACCTTTCTTGCTCCTAATGCTTAGGGTTTGTTCATTTGATGAAGAAAGGTGCTAGATGGACAAATTCATAGCTTATTCTTGGATTTTCTACCCTACCTGCTCAAGTTTTATTCTGTGTGGGGTTTCATCTTCTCATTAGAGGCAAGTTTTATAACTTGCTCCACTTTTATTGCTTACCATAAGCTTGCTATCTCATGTTCTTGCTTGAAAATGATGATTCATGCACTAAAAAGCTATGCTTGACTTGGATTTCGATTTTTATAATGTTCCCTATTCTGATTTTAGTTATATATGAACCTGTGATCATGTGTAAATTATTCCTAAGGTATAATATGACTTGGATCAGGTTGGTTTGACACCCTATGGTGCTAAGCACCTATCAGCCAATGGTCAATTTTAGGGTTTTAAGCTGATTTCTTCTATAAACCCATGACCCGATGGTGGTACCATTGCAACAATCCTATGGTGTTGTCTTCATGACAACTTATGGTCATGATCGAAGGTGTCATATGATGGTGACAACTTATGGTCACCCCCTTATGTCAGTTTTTGGATCAATTAGAAGTTTAATGATCAACCATTAAGTACCCAACTTATGTTATCAATCAATGTTGACATTAGCTTAATATTTGATGTTGATTAATGAATATAGTGTTGATCTAACAACCTATGGTGATTTAATGGTCACTAATGATGGTGGAACAGGTATCTACAACCTATGTTGAGTTAAGCATTATAGTTGAGTAAAGACCTGATCTTTACGATCAAATATTTACAAAATAATATCACAATCATAAACAATCTTTATTACAATCATGCTTGTACATTAGAGTCGCGGAAGCTTACAAAATATAATTACAAGTTTAATAAATAGCATTCATTCTATCTAGTCTTCAATGGAGGACTACCCAGTGCATGTCTCTTCAAGTTCTTCCATCTACCACCTATCCATGAGTTCCCAAAGGGAATGAAACCACACATGGACCCCATTGAAGGGAAATGAAGGGTCAGCAAAGCCAGTACTAAATACAAATAATTGAACTATGTGCAAAGTAGGATTTAGATGCATGATAAAAATTAGGAAAGGACTATTTGGTGGACTAAAGGCTATCGAGTAGAAATTTCAATATCAATTCCAAGATGGCAATTCTTTCACAAATCATCACTAAAGCAAGATTCAATATTTCAAGTATGCAAAATGTATCCAACCTATTCACAAAGCAAATCATTTTCTAGATATTCAATTTAACAAGCTTTGGCACCTTCGTATCATATCTTTTCTAGGGCTAAGTGCCTTGTGTTCTCACACTCTAGGAGAGAATGACACTAGTGCCTTATTAGCTATTCCAGTTAACTAGGGGACAACTAATCCCTATCCACTACATAGGGTTGTGGGGTACTTGGCCCATTCAAGTGAGCCAAATCTCTATAGGGCCAAACTCCATAGGGAGTCAAAACTCCAATAGATCAAGTCCAGTTCCAAAATTATTATCAATAATATTTCATCAATTGCAAAATGAGAGTGGTGAACTTTCAATAATAAATAGAGGCTTCAAAACTATATGGAATTCACCATGAATCAAGATATATGTGTGTCCATCAAGAGGGAAAATAGTTCAACAATAAAATAGAAGATTTAGTACCTCAATTATTCAAGACTCCATGGGGTTTTTAATCACAAGTTGGCTCCAAGAGAAAACATCTACAAAGTTTGGTACAATCTGGTTATCATTGTCCTAGAATCAATTACTTATTCAATGTGTCATATTATTTTGCCCATTTAGGGTTATTACTATTTCATGGTTCTTGTATTCTCTTTCTATTAAATTTCTCAACATAAATTTCTTATGTCTATACTCACTCATTCACCCAAGTCATATATTGTCATTATTACAATAGGAAACTCCATATGTGCTTCTCATTATGTCTCATTTTAGGATATTGGATGAGTGAATATGTTATACATGATATACTATAGAACTCACATCATTTAGTACAATAATATATGTCACAAAGTAATATAGACCGAAATTCAAGCCATTCACATTTTCTATTCTATTAGTACATATGATCATCAAAGTCTAACCTAGATATAAGTATTTCATGTATAGGAAAACCTGAGCTATATGGTCCATATCATGTGTTTATGATAATAATTACACAAATTTCATAATTACTACTTAGTAATATGGTTACACCTACTTTACCATGCTTAGATAATCTATTCTTAGAAATATCATGAAAATGTTATAAAGGCAAGTTGGAAAACTATTGAGTCTTTTATCCCTTATGTATATATCTACTAATAGTTTGTCAATAGATCATTGAATGGCTAAAAATAATGTTTAACTCACTTACCTATAAGAACCTAAGATATATGTAGCTTAACAAATATACATGTACAAATATTACTGAATATACAATCAACTAACCTATATTGGTATTACAATTTTGTTAGAATGTGCACTGGTTTCAAGACCAACTATTTGATATAATCACAAACATTGACATTATTTTCATTGGTAACCATATAATCTTTAGGTAGGTGTATATACAGATATGCATACTAGTCTTGTTAACCTAACCATGTTTTACTAAGTGTATTCAGCCTACAGTCCTTTATTGGTTGATAACCTGAATTGAAATTAAAGAAAAAGAGACATACCTACCATTGATCATAATGACCGGTATATAGATGAACGTTATGAATCTCTAGGGTTCATCTACAGGTTGTTTCTTGGTCGATCCTTAGTGCACAAGATTGATCGGCGTTGTTGTGGGGTCTAGCTAGTCCTGGTCGAAGGGGGTCTCATATGCATTGAGGGTTGAGGAGGCCCTGATGCTCAACTCAAGCTTGCGGTCCTTGCTTGCAGTGTTGGGCGTCCCATGGTGTTGAAGTTGCAAGTTTGGGATCACCCATAGACAACATGATTCCAGGAGGTGGCTAGACTCCTCACATATCTGTAAGATCCGACCTTCAGTTTGATGATGAGCATATAGTAGAAGGATGAGATATGTTGTGCCTTATAGCTAGAGCATCCACTCATCACCAAGAATTAGAAATGTAGCTCTAAATCATCTTCAGACCTTCTGTGTCATTTCAGGTTAGAAACCATGGTTGTCATAACACCATCGTCAAATCTAGGGGTGTATGCAGGTTGGTGGGCTGACAACAATGTGTTTGAAGGTTTGGGATATCAGGGGAGTTGGGTAGATGGTGTCATGGCGGTGTTGATGGCAGATCAAGTTCATAGGTCTGTGGATGAACACCAAATTTGGCTTGTGCAAGGTGTTTCATTCTGTAGATCTTGCAATATCTATTGAGGTTTGATTTGCAGGTGGTAAGAGCATAATGTCAGGAGTAGTGGGGAGGGATTGGTGATGAAGTGGAGAAGGTGGTCGAGGCTAGCGAGGTGTGCTAATTCTGAGCGTCGAGTCTGTTGATGTTATAGGTCGGAGAATTGGTCGAGGTTTGTATGCAGGAGAACATGAGGTGTCCATGGTGGGGTATTGTTGTTGGTGGTGAGGTAGGGTGTTGTTGTTGTAGGTTGCACCGACATTGCAAGTGGATGAGTTGGAGACAGTGTGGCAATTTATGGCTACTGGTGAGACCTAATGCTGACTTGACTATGCAATAGGACCAGAGGGAGGTGTAGGGGCACCCCATGGTCTGGGTATGGTGGTGGTGAAAACGGCACTTGGCATATGGCGAGGAGGTGGAAACTGATGGCAAGGCATGTGGGGGAGGTGTTTGTAGGTTGATGGAGGTGGCATTGATCTGTTGTTGTATATGGTGTTTCAGTGGAGGTGTTCAGAGTAGGCGGAGGAGATCTAAGGGATGAGGTTGGTTGTGGTTGTGCTGCTGAGGTGTTAATGGTTGCGGTGGTATATGGGTGGTGTCGGGTGGTGGAGGCTGGAGAGATCGAGACTTATCTTTAGAGCATTACTCGTCAGTGGTGAAGGAGGGGACTTGGGGTTGTCGGCGGCATATTAAGGACCAGATTGTTGCTAGAGTTGTAGGTACTCAGGGAGGTGGTTGTGCTTAGCGGATGATGTGGTTCGGTGATAGGGAGGAGGTGGTTGTGGTTGTAGCTAGTGGATGGGCAAGTTTTTGTAGAGGCGTCGACCCTAGGATGTGTGTCCAGGGAAGCCGACATAGGGGTTTGATGGCGCTGCACATGGAACACTAGTTGTTTTCTTCTTAGTCATCGTTTGTAATGCCCCATCATCACAGTCTCTCTGTCTTACAGCAGTTGATCAGTAATTATGGCACAAGGCCAGACAGTGAGGGAGAGGGAGAGAAAGTGAGGTCGTGGAGAGGTGAGAGGTGAGGATGACAGGGCGTTTCCCATCCGATTATGTGTTGTATTGGTAACAGCCACATCCCAGATATGTGGGTGTGCGGTTAGGGCAGAAGACCATGTTCTAAATGGGCCCCAATCAAGCCCCTTAATTAGGTTGCAAATAAATACTAGTAAATTGCCTTATGCAATGGTGTTACTACCACTATTCATTTCTTCTAATTCATTACTCTGTTTCTAATGCAATTTTGAATGGTGGTTTAATAGCAATTGGTCTAATTACTAAAAGTATTTACTTTTCTAGTTTACCAGTCTAAAATAGTAAAAGGAATTATTTACTCTACAAATAAAGACTAAAATTCTTAGTACCATTTTATATGATTCCAAAGCTAAGAAATTCTAATGGAATTCAATTATTCACTTGTGGGTCCCAAGAGGGATGACTAGGCCAAATGAGGATAAATTGTATTCTAGAGCTTGAGCTTCAAGATATTTCCAATGGAAGACAAATGTGAGTGCAATTTAGGAAAAGGAAATTCAACTTTTTAAAGGATTACAAATCATAGTTCAAAATTTGAATTTAGTCCCAAATTTCAGTATGTTATAACTCTACCACCCTTCAAAGGGATTTCGTCCCTGAAATCTTATCTTTCTTAACAACTAATTCCTTCCAATTCCTAATTTCCTATCGTACCACTCTTATTTGCACAAATGTCAGCCTCACTAATGCACACAACTCTAATATTCCTTTGATTGGCCTATGCCTTAGTTAGGGTGACCAACCAAATCTCTTACTACCCCAATAAGTTACTAAATTGATTCGTGATCAGTTTACACTTGAAATGTATATCTTCTACTAAGGTGAGCACATAGTGATGATAAGTCCAGATAAGAATTCTAACATTATGTTCTTATATGAGTGTTTGCAATTCAAATTAATAGGCATCAACTATTATTCTCACAAGTTTTTTTTCTCTTTCTTGCTACACTACAAAGTGATTGATCAAACTATAATTACTACAGTCAAAAAAATAATTAAAATATCATATCATTTTTTTCAATCCTATATTGGGTCACAATTTCAAGTAGGATGCTTTTTTTAATATCAAATAACTCTCAGATATGTTATATGGTTCCAAATGGAAATCATCAAATGTGATAGTTAATCTTACCCTTTAGGGTTTAGAATAATTATTTATTCTATATTCATATATGTGATTACTAATTTGTGTCAAAACCTAAAGATAACATCATGGTACTTTACACATTTGTATACCTAGGATGGTGATTTTGAATGTTAAAAAAGGCTCATTCTAGTTTTCCTCCATAATAGCTCAAGTAAATCTATGCCTAGGGGAGTTTAGAAGGTATTGAGACGAACTAGTTGAATTTCAAGACTAAGGTATATCACAACCTATGCTCTTAGTGTTCCCTACTTATAGTCTAAGTATATTATAGAAATTAGGCCAATTATACTAGGATTTATTGTCAACTATTTTTCTAAGTCTTAACTACTCCATTGGTGCTCCTACTTAACCCTAATTTTTCATGAGACATTCATGAGTGTCGACCGTTTATGGCTCTGATACCATGTTGTAAAGACCCGATCTTTATGGTCAAATATTTACAAAATAATATCACAATCATAAACAATCTTTATTACAATCATGCTTGTACATTAGAGTCGTGGAAGCTTACAAAATATAATTACAAGTTTAAGAAATAGCATTCATTCTATCTAGTCTTCAACGGAGGACTACTCAGTGCATGTCTCTTCAAGTTCATCCATCTACCACCTGTTCATGAGTTCCCAGAGGGAACGAAACCACACATGGACCCCATTGAAGGGAAATGAAGGGTCAGCAAAGCTGGTACTAAATCCAAATAATTGAACTATGTGCGAAGTAGGATTTAGATGCATGATAAAAATTAGGAAAGGACTATTTGGTGGACTAAAGGCTATCAAGTAGAAATCTCAATATCAATTCCAAGATGGCAATTCTTTCACAAATCGTCACTAAAGCAAGATTCAATATTTCAAGTATGAAAAATGTATCCAATCTATTCACAAAGTAAATCATTTTCTAGATATTCAATTTAACCAGCTTTGGCACCTTTGTATCATATCTTTTCTAGGGCTAAGTGCCTTGTGTTCTCACACTCTAGGAGAGAATGACACTAGTGCCTTATTAGCTATTCCAGTTAACTGGGGGACAACTAATCCCTATCCACTCTGCATGGTTGTGTGGTACTTGGCCCACTCAAGTGAGCCAAAGCTCTATAGGGCCAAAGCCCAAGGGACCAAAGTCCATAGGGAGTCAAAACTCCAATAGATCAAGTCTGGTGCCAAAATTATTATCAATAATATTTCATCAATTGCAAAATGAGAGTGGTGAACTTTCAATAATAATAAAGGCTTCAAAACTATATGGAATTCACCATGAATCAAGATATATGTGTGTCCATCAAGAGGGAAAATAGTTCAACAATAAAATAGAAGATTTTGTACCTCAATTATTCAGGACTCCATGGGGTTTTTAATCACAAGTTGGCTCCAAGAGAAAACATCTACAAAGTTTGGTACAATCTGGTTATCATTTGTCCTGGAATCAATTGCTTGTTCAATGTGTCATATTATTTTTCCCATTTAGGGTTATTACTATTTCATGGTTCTTGTATTCTCTTTCTATTAAATTTCTCAACATAAATTTCTTATGTCTATACTCACTCATTCACCCAAGTCATATATTGTCATTATTACAATAGGAAACTCCATATGTGCTTCTCATTATGTCTCATTTTAGGATATTGGATGAGTGAATATGTTATACATGATATACTATAGAACCCACATCATTTAGTACAATAAGATATGTCACAAAGTAATATAGACCTAAATTCAAGCCATTCACATTTTCTATTCTATTAGTACATATGATCATCAAAGTCTAACCTAGATATAAGTATTACATGTATAGGCAAACCTGAGCTATATGGCCCATATCATGTGTTTATGATAATAATTACACAAATTTCATAATTACTACTTAGTAATACGATTACACCTACATTACCATTCTTAGATAATCTATTCTTAGAAATATCATGAAAATTTTATAAAGGCAAGTTGGAAAAATATTGAGTCTCCTATCCCTTATGTATATATCTACTAATAATTTGTCAATAGATCATTGAATGGCTAAAAATAATGTTTAACTCACTTACCTATAAGAACCTAAGATATATGTAGCTTAAAAAATATACATGTACAAATATTACTGAATATACAATCAACTAACCTATATTGGTATTACAATTTTGTTAGGATGTGCATTGATTTCAAGACCAACTGTTTGATATAATCACAAACATTGACATTATTTTCATTGGTAACCATATAATCTTTAGGTAGGTGTATATAAAGATATGCATGCTGGTTTTGTTAACCTAACCATGTTTTACTAAGTCCCATTTTTTTCCCAAATGTTCAGCCTACAGTCCTTTATTGGTTGATAACCTGAATTGAAATTAAAGAAAAAAAGACATACCTACCATTGATCATAATGACCAGTATATAGATGAACGTTATGCATCTTTGGGGTTCATCTACAGGTTGTTCCTTGGTCGATCCTTGGTGCACAAGATTGATCGGCGTTGTTGTAAGGTCTAGCTAGTCCTGGCCAAAGGGGGTCTCATCTGCATTGAGGGTTGAGGAGGCCCTGATGCCCAACTCAAGCTTGTAGTCCTCGCTTTGCAGTGTTGGGCATCTCATGGTGTTGAAGTTGTAGGTTTGGGATCACCCATAGACAACATGATTTCAGGAGGTGGCTAGAGTCCTCACAGATCTGTAAGATATGACCTTCAATTTGATGATGAGCATATAGTAGAAGGATGAGAGATGTTGTGCCTTATAACTGGAGAATCCACTCATCACCAAGAATTAGAAGTGCAGGTCTGAATCATCTTCAGACCTTCTGTGTCATTTTAGGTTAGAAACCATGGTTGTCATAACACCATCGTCAAATCTAGGGGTGTATGTAGGTTGATGGGATGACAACGATGTGTTTGTAGGTTCGGGATCTCACGGGAGTTGGGTAGATGGTGGCATGGTATCGTTGATGGCAGATCAGGTTCATAGGTTCGTAGATGAACACCAAATCTATCTTGTGCAAGGTATTTCATTTTGTATATCTTGCAATAGCTATTGAGGTTTAATTTGCATGTGGTAAGAGCATAATGTCAGGAGTAGTGGGGAGGGATTGGTGATGAAGTGGAGAAGGTGGTTGAGGCTAGTGATATGTGCTAGATCTAGGCATCGAGTCTATTGATGTTACAGGTTGGAGAACTGGTCGAGGTTTGGATGTAGGAGAACATGAGGTGTCCATGGTGGGGTATTGTTGTTGGTGGAGAGGCAGGGCGCTGTTGTTGTAGGTTGCACCGACATTGCAGGTGACTGAGTTGGAGATGGTGTAGCGATCTCTGGATGCTGGCGAGACCTATTGCTGACTTGACTATGCAACATGATCAGAGGGAGGCATAGGGGCGCCCCATGGTCTGAGTATGGTGGTGGTGACAATGGCGCTTGGCATATGGTGAGGAGGCAGAAACTGATGGCAAGGCATGTGGGGAGGTGTCTGTAGGTTGATGGAGGCAGCGTTGACCTACTATTGTATATGGTGTTTTAGTGGAGGTGTTCAGAGTAGGCGGAGGAGATCTAAGGGACAAGGTTGGCAGTGGCCATGCTGTCGAGGCGTCAATTGTTGTGGCGGTAGATGGGTGGCGTCGAGTGGTGGTGGCTAGATAGATCGAGACCTATCTTCAGACCATTACTCGTCAGCGGTGAAGAAGGGGACTTGGGGTTGTTGGAGGCAGATTAAGGACCAGATTGTTTCTAGAGTTGTAGGTAGTCAGGGAGGAGGTGGTGCTTAGTGGATGATGTGGTTTGGTGATAGGGAGGAGGTGGTTGTGGTTGTAGCTAGTGGATGGGCAAGGTTTTATAGAGGCACCGACCCTAGGGTGCGCGTTCAGGGAAGCCGACGTAGGGGTTGGATGGCGATGCACATGGAACGTTGGTTGTTTTCTTCTTGGTCATCTTTTGTAATGCCCCATCATCATAGTCTCTCTTCCTTGCAATAGTTGATCAGTAATTATGGCACAAGGCCAGACGGTGAGGGAGAGGGAGAGAAAGTGAGGTCGTGGAGAGGTGAGAGGTGAGGATGGAGGGGTGTTTCCCTGCCAATTTTGTGTTGTAGTGGTAACAGCCGCATTCCAGACGTGTGGGCGTGCAGTTAGGGTAGAAGACCATGTTCTAAATGGGCCCCAATCAAGCCCCTTAATTAGGTTGCAAATAAATACTAGTAAATTGCCTTATGCAATGGTGTTACTACCACTATTCATTTCTCCTAATTCATTACTCCATTTCTAATGCAATTTTGAATGGTGGTTTAATAGCAATTGGTCTAATTACTAAAAGTATTTACTTTTCTAGTTTACCAATCTAAAATAGTAAAAGGAATTATTTACTCTACAAATAAATACTAAAATTCTTAGTACCATTTTATATGATTCCAAAGCCAAGAAATTCTAATGGAATTCAATTATTCACTTGTGGGTCCCAAGAGGGATGACTAGGCCAAATGAGGATATATTGTATTCTAGAGCTTGAGTTTCAAGATATTTCCAATGGAAGACAAATGTGAGTGCAATTTAGGAAAAGGAAATTCAACTTTTTTGAAGGATTACAAATCATAGTTCAAATTTTGAATTTAGTCCCAAATTTTAGTACGTTATAAGTCGTAGCATCAATTAAGCCTTAGACCAATGGTTTCTTGGGTCACTTGATGCAATGGTCGGACCTATACTGTAATTGATGGTTTTAACATATGAACTTGACCCAATGGTCAAGATCTAATGTTTATTCCTCCAATAAAGAGGAATGATGGCTGATGTAATATGTCGGTCCTAATAATGTGATTTATATAGTTTCCTTTATATGATCAACTTATGGAGCTAACTTGTTGACAATGGTTGGCTTGTTTTAAATGAACAGTCGATTGTGGGTTTTACCCTACTCTCAATAGAACCCTTATTGTTGTTAACCAAAGGATGTCTAGGGTTAAATGGTCACTTCTAAAGATCACAACTCAATAACATTATATATGATTCATTCAATGTGTTTACTGATGTAAACAACCAATGGTCTTACCTTTTAAACATCCAATGGTTCTGGGTGACATTGTGGTATGGTGATTAGGGTTGAATGATGATGGAACAAATGGAGGGTTACCCTTAATAAGGTAGTCTTACCTATTCACTCATATGAATAGAAGGGATGACAACCATATTGTGTTGATATGTAACCCTAATGAGGTATAACTTGTTATACCTAGCTTTAATATAACTAAATAATTTTTTTGGTCGGCAATATATAACTAAATGATGGTAATTGGGTATGAATAGTCCTTGAATGACACAATCATGGAGTACTCTGTTACTGTTGTTGAAACCCTAGTAAGCTATAACTCAATGGTAACACCTTGATTTATGTGTGGGTTGATACTTGAGAATGGTATGGAATGTGATGGTGATGTTTCACCTTATGCATCCATGATCCAATGGGGATGTCATGAGTTAGGGTTTGGGTATGAGTGCTAATTAGTAACATTAATATAATTTATCTTGTGAACCTAACTCTAATGAAAATAGATAAAGATGAGTAATTATGTTTAACATTCTTATATGATAGAATGATGGTGGAATAACCTCCTTAATATGATCATAACTGTGACACCTCGTCACGCTAAATGAGATTACTCAAAACACAAAACACGATCAACTACTAATTAATAACATAGTCAAAAATGTGAAATAATTAAAACTAATTCTAACAACGTAAATAAACTCTAGAACATTTACAAAATGTCCATCATTCCATTCTCATATATTGTAACAAGTATTTACATATGGGTCCAAAGACCTCAGTCACATCCTGCATATAAAAGATATTTCACATGTACATGCCATATATTTACAAACATTGGCATAGTACCAAAATATTGTGTCGGTACGAGTATATCATCTAGAAAACACATCCCATACCCAGACCTGAGAGTACAGGGATGATACTAGGACTCTACTACTAACATATACAACTAACCAACCTTCTGAATCTATTGATCACCAGATTGGTTCTCTTCCACAGTGCAACCTCGACCTCGTTGCCCTTGACCACCTAAAAAAATGTAGTGACCCACAGGTGAGACCCACTCCCAGCGAGAGATATAACGCTCTCCAACATATATTGATTATAACATATTAATTAACAATAAATACATTGAGCAGTTAGGATATTGATTAAGCAATATGAACATATTGAACAGTTTAAGCATACTAAGCAGTTAAGCAAATAAGTTATAACATCAAGTAGAAGTACCTAATTTTCATAAGTCTACATCATGTAAGAACTATGTAATGTAAAGACAAGACAAGGGTTAATCAACCAATGTGATACGTATTAAACCCTAGCAATTACACTACACGGCTGGAATTATATCTTTTATTATTATGCCATGGGGAGTTTGAGTTGTACCACTCAAAATCCAACTGACCACTGCGAAGTGCTATTCAGTTCCGTATAAGATCTAGGAGTGCTGGTATCCTAAGATCTCTTCCCCTCGGTCAGTACGAGTAAACTGTAGTGACATACCAATCAAACTACCAATAGTGACATATAGTCAACTGATAACAACTAGTTCGTACTTGGTACAAGTTACGACACTAGAAAATAGGGTATACAAAACCCTCTAATTCGAGGTACAACCACAGATGTCCTCAATCACATCAAATGTCAGAGGCATAACCATAGCCATCCTCCATAACCTGCAATTGTGGATGACAAGGATATATCCTCAACTTGCCACCCCCACATACTCAACAGTATGTGCTTCGAGTTTCCCTTGGGAATACTCGTTTCACCATCTAGTAAGTTCTGACACTGAAGATGGTTCTATGGCATAGGGCTCTACATGATTAAGGTTACACTTGATTAATTACTACCAATTGAATGCATTGAGGCTTTATCATACAATTGGACATTCAAACCTTAATTCTTTTCTAACAAGAGTATATGTATAACAACTTCAAAAGATATAAAACATTTGAGATATAAATCTTAATCACGTTACCACATGCTATCATTCATTGCAAATTAATGGACCACACTTATCATCATACTATTGCAAGTTACCAATATCTTATCATAAGTTCCAAGGTTTTAACCCTTATTGGAACATGAAGAGGATTTTACCTCAATCATGGCTTCAAACATTCCCAAAGGTCTTTAAGACCATCACATTATTCATAGTAAGGTTATCATCATCATTCCATACCTTAAACAAGGCTCAAAAGATCATTAGCACATGTATGTCCATAGATATTAACATGGCAAGGCACTATGATATTCAAATAATACTACATTGTGGTTTCAACACAAGAAGAGTGTAATTCATTATCACATTACTCATTCAAGAGGTATGATTATAACCAATCAACATCATATAATTACATTAAGGTTAGGTTTAACAAGCTAGATCGCATTGGAGTTACGCATCCACTTATTATAGTGATTTATCAAATATAACTATATAATGGCAAAGGTAAGACTACCAATTAATGGTATTGAACCATTGAATTATCTTCACTAGGACCCAAATATAATACCATGTGATTTATTCTAATCCATTAGATGTTAAACCATCCAATATTATTCATTGGATCAAGTTCATTGTTCAAGGTTATCAATTGAAGTACAAGTCTAACCATTAAATCAATTGAACCAAGGAACCATTGGTTTAAGGTTTAGTCAAATATATAATTACATTACTAATTCATCATATATGGTGATGACCTGATCCATCATTAATTTTGATCATTAGGTCACCATTGGTTGCTAGATCAGTAATACATTCAGTTAACACCATCATATATTAAGACAATATTATCATCGATTGATAACATCATTAGAATACTTAGTGGATGATAATTAAATGTCTAATTGAGCCAAAACCTGACCTAAGGGGTGACCATAGGTTGTCACCATACATTTAACACCCTTTATCATGAAAATATGTTGCCAATATAGCAGCACCATTGGTTGTTGAATGGTATGTCCATAGGTTATGTGATAGAGAAGGAAATAGCTTGAAAACCCTAATTTGAACAATCACTCATTGTGTGCTTAGCACCATAGGTTGATGCTATAAACCTGTCCCAGATCATGTTACACCTTAGAAAGGTTGTAAAAATGTTTACAAGTTCATATAGAACTAGAACAAAATAGGGAACACCACAAAAATTCGTAATTCTAAACAAGCATGGTTTCTCTATGCTTAGATCATCACATTCAAGCATAAACATGAACTAACAAGCTTTTAATAAGCAATATAAGTGAAGAATGTTATATAACTCGCCTATATAGAGTAGGTCAGATATCAAAAAGCAAGAATCTAGAGCAAATAAGGCAAGGAATCCCTATATTCAGATCTGAACTTGGCCAAATAGGCACTTCTCTCCACAAAGAAGCAAAACCCTAGAAAAAGAAACAAGAAGGAAGGGTTTTTGAGTTCTAGAGTCATTTTCACCATGGAACAGCAGGGTTCCAACCCGGGTAGATGTGGTAGGAAGAAGAGAAAAGAATTAAATGGAGTAAATAAGAAAAAACTTACACTTTTAGGTCAATATCACTAGGAAGAAGCTTTATAGACCCAAAAAGGGAATCATTTGTAACCCTAGAATTTGTTCCAAGAAGATCCCCACTTTCTTCTTCCTTGGGCAGAAAAATTCATAGATGAACAGAGGGAGAACGAATCTGGGAGAAGTAGAGAGGTGGTGGAGAGAAAGTGGCTCGTTTTGGTGCTTGGAGATAAGTATATGACACTTTAATATTAAGAAAAGAAAAGGTTGAAATTCTAGTATATATCCAAGTGTCCATGGCTTTAAATTATTAAGAATACATAAGCACACACACAAGAAGATCTCCCACCATCCCTCGAGACCTTCTTAGCTTTCCTTTGTCTAAATTCCCAGCCAATCACATAATTCCTTAGTTGATAGCTACTAAAGGTAGCTCATCCATGAAGGGGTAAACCCTAAAATACCCTTGATGAAAATACGTTCAAACCATGGCTCAACTAGGAGCCCCATGGCTCAAAAATCTCAAGAATTATAATATAACACATAAGGAACATAATGTATGTGATAAATTGCAAATAAACCCATCAATTGGGTAAATTGCAGAAAAGTCCAAAATGTACAGAAAATTGCATAACTTGCTCAAACAATGTCCAAATTGGACCAAATTTGAAACTTAAGCTTGTCTTATGATTTAAAAACATATAAAAAGGTTATATTAGGGTTATAAGTATTCAATTATGGTAATTAAGCTCATTCAACTCATTAAGCAAGTTCAGGGGCCTTACAACTATAAACCCCTAACAAGGATTTCACCCCAAAATCCTACGCAAAAAGAGATGGGTATTTTCTATGCATATCATTCTCTAGTTCCTATGTGGCTTCCTCTATGCCACGGTGATTCCACAAAACTTTCAGTAGTATTATATCTTTTCTCTTCAGCTTTTTCACCCTTCTATCCAGGATCAACACAGGACCCTCAACATAGTAGATATCCTCATCTAACTCGACCTCTACTGGTTGGATTGCCTGATTAGTATCTGGATGGCATTTCCTCAACATAGAGATGTGAAAGACATTATGAAATCTATGTAGCTCTGGTGGTATCTCCAACTTATATGCTACCTTTCCAACACAAGCTAGGATAGGGTACAGTCCCATAAATCTAGGAGCCAACTTACCCTTCTTTCTAAACCTCAACACACCTTTCCAAGGACAAACCTTAAGATATACTTTGTCTCCCACTTGGAACTCAAGTGGTCTATGTTGATTATCAGCATAATATTTTTGCCTGTCCTGCGATGCTTTCAACTGTTGTTGTATCACTTTAATCTTTTCTGTAGTATGTTGTACTAGCTCAGTGCCCAAAAGGTGATATTCACCTGTCTCATACCAGCAAAGAGGAGACTAGCATCGTCTCCCATACAGAGCCTCATAAGGAGCCATATCTATGCTTATTTGATAGCTATTATTGTACACAAACTCTATCAGAGTCAGATGTACATCCCAACTACCAAGAAATTGCAGCACGCATGCCCTCAAGAGATCCTCTAAAGTCTGAATAGTCCTTTCAGATGAGCCATCGGTCTGCGGATGAAAAGTTGTGTTGAATCTCAGCTGTGTTCCCATTGCTGAATGCAAATGCTCTCAAAATGACTTGTAAACTATGGACCTTTGTCAGAAACTATAGTCACTGGAATGCCATGCAAACGGACTATCTCATCAACATATATTTGTACCAATTTCTCTGCTATAAATGTCGTCTTAACTGGCAGAAAATGAGTTGACTTAGTCAATATGTCTACTATCACCCATATGGAATCATGACCCTTGTCTGTCCTAGGAAGACCAACCACAAAGTCCATAATAATATGATCCCATTTCCACTATGGTATTGGCAAGGGTTGTAATGTCCCTACAAGCTTCTGGTGCTCAGCCTTCATCTACTGACAAATTAGACATTTGGCAATGAACTCTGCCACATCACGCTTTATACATGACCACCAATACATGTCTTTCAAGTTTTGGTACATCTTGGTACTTCTAGGATGCATTGCATACATGGAGAAGTGAGCATCCTCTAGTACCATCTTCCTCAACCCATCAACATCAGGAACTACTGTCCTATTGTGGTAACAAATTGTACCATCATCTGCCTCATGAAAGCCATCACACTTTTCACTGCCAATCCCTGATCGGATATTATGTATCACAGTATCATTCTGTTGTGCATTATTAATTTGTTGTCTCAAGGTAGGTTTCACTTGTAACTGTGCCAACAATCCTGCCAGCAAGGAAACTTCTAGTTGTACATTCATTTGGTGAAGAGACACTAGCATATCTCTCTTATGACACATCAAGGAATTTAATTGTGTATTATCTACCATTGAAGATGAAGATGACTTTCTACTCAATGCATCAGCTACCACATTAGCTTTCCCTGGATGGTAATCTATTGTGCAATCATAATCCTTAATCAGCTCCATCCATCTCCTCTACCTCATATTCAACTCCTATTTTGAGAAGATATATTGTAGATTCTTGTGGTCAGTGAAGATTTGACACTTTTCTCCATAAAGATAGTGTCTCCAGATCTTTAAGGCATGGACCACTGCTAAAAGCTCCAGATCATGTGTTGGGTAATTCTCCTCATGCTTCTTAAGCTGTCACGAAGTAAAAGAAATCACATTCTTATCTTGCATCAACACACATCCCAACCCATTCTTTGAAGCATCACAAAAGACAATATAGCTTTTTCCTTACTCTGGCAGTACCAACACTGGTGCACTAGTCAACTTTTTTTTCAAAAGATGGAAAGAACGTTGACACTTGTCATTCCAAGCAAAAGAAACATCCTTCTTGGTTAACCTAGTTAGGGGTAACGCTATAGAACTGAAGTCTTTGATAAACCTTCTGTAGTAACCTGCCAAACCTAGGAAACTACAAATCTTTATCGGTGTCTTTAGTTGTTCCCATTCTAGTACAGATTCCACTTTCATGGGATCAACACAAATGCCTTTTGCAGATATAACATGGCCCAGAAAAGACACTTCAGATCACCATAATTCACACTTGCCAAACTTAGCATATAGTTGATGTTGCCTCAACAATATCAATGCCTGACGAAGGTGTTTCTCATGTTGTTGACTATCCTTGGAATATATTAGGATATCATCTATGAACACAACCACATGCTAATTAAGATAAGGTCTAAACACCCTATTCATCAGATCCATAAAAGTTGCAGGTGCATTGGTAAGCCCAAACGGCATAACCATAAACTCATAATGACCATACCTAGTCCTAAAAGCTAACTTGGGTATGTCATCAGCCTTAATTATCAACTGATGGTAACCTGACCTCAGGTCTATCTTTGAAAACACAGTGGCACCTCTCAACTGATCAAAAAGATCATCAATCCTCAGCAAAGGATACTTATTCTTTATTGTCACCTTGTTCAACTGTCTGTAGTCTATACACAACCTCATTGAACCATCCTTCTTTTTAACAAACAACATGGGAGCACCCCAAGGGGAAGTGCTCAATTTGTTAAAACCCTTCTCTAACAGTTCTTGTAATTGTTTCATTAACTCCTGCATCTCTGCTGGTGCCATTCTGTATGTTGATTGTGCTATGGGTTGTGTCATAGGAACAAGTTTGATCTCAAACTCAATCTCTCTAGGAGGAGGAATGCTAGGAAATTCCTCAAGAAAGACATCCTCAAATTCTCGCACCACTGGTACCTCCTAGATACTAGGACCTACTGCCTTGGTATCCACAACATGAGCTAAGAAAGCCTCACATCCTTGTCTCATCAACCACTCAACTGACATCAAACATGGAGGAAGAATCTTTCTATCACCCTGAAAAATCCATTGTACATCTCCATCATGGAACGTCGCCACCTTAGTACTAAAGTCCAAGACTGCCTTGTATTTTTCCAAGGTATCCATTCCTAGGATTATATCAAAACCATACATGTCAAGTGGTAAAAGATCCACTTGAATGTTGTGTCCAAAAAAAGAAATAACACAAGAAGGGCACATTTCTCGCAACTCGGCGGAATCAACCAAAGGAGTCTCTATATGTAGGCTATCAGATCTAAGACTAACCGGTAGATAACAACTATCTATCACCTCTCTAGTGATAAAAGAGTGTGTCGCACCTGGGTCTACTAACACAGATACAATATAGGAAGCAGACATATCATAATGAAATAACTCCATCTGGCCTATCATGACTCGTGGATTGACCACTGCTTCTAGCTGAATCATAGCATAGAACCTTGTTGTCACATGTTGTTGTCCACGTCCTCTGCTTGCTTGTCTAGAGGATCCTGCCTGGGATGCTTGACCACGTCCTCTTCCACTGCCACTACTAAACTGTCATTGTTGTGGACCTTGTTGACTTTGCCTTGGTTGCTGAGTCACCTCCTCATCTTTCATAGGGCAATAAGGTCTTGTATGCCTCACTTTCCCACACTTGTAACATGTTATGGTGTCCTGATATGGCCTAAACTGTGACATCCTGCCATCACCAAGACAACGAGATGCCACGCGAAAATGTGTGAAACCATCATAAACACTATATTACCAAAAACATGGGTTAATTAAAATCGATTGCGGAAAATGCATAATAAAGAAACTATTACATCCAAATCCTCATCCTATAATGAATCATGTTATACAAAATATTCATAAGCCTTGATATATGTCTACATCTTATAGGAACCAGTTGTTTTGTAAGCACGAAGAGTTCACCACCTATATATATATATATATATATATATATATATATATATATATATATATATATATATATATATATATATATATATATATATATATATATATATATATATATGCCTAAATATTTGTTACCCGCGCGGGTAACTTGCCATGCTACCCGTCACGGGAGCGGTGGCACAAAATGTAAATACTCCCCGCCTTTCATGTTCCTTCTCTGCCACTCCTACCGTCTTTGGCAGATCCACCGCAACATCACCGGCGTCAAGGAGTCAATTAGCTCTGAGAAATGGATTTCTCCTCTTGGATTAGCAGCGACTGGGTCTGCGGCCCCATCCTCGGCAGGGGTTCTACGGTGACGATCTCTCTGGCAACCTCACCTATCACAGCCGACGGCGCCGCCAATCTCACAAACCTCGGATAGGAGGAAGTTGCGACCAGACTGCTAGCCATGGGCAGGAGAGGATGAAGGAATTTCACGGATGTTTCGGTGCACTAATTTCAGTCTGGCCGTGCGCGCGGCTGTCCGTCCTGCCCGGACTATCGAAATTGATTGATCAAATCGAGGGGTAGGAACGGAGGATGGGAGGGCGGCATCTGTATTGAGGTACCTCATTCGGCGGCGGCGGCGATCTTTGAGGCACGGGCCTATGGATGCCCTCATCAGTCCATTCGGGGAAGTCAGAGTCGACCCCAGCACAAATAGTTCTCGGAGATGGAGGTACTGTTTGTACGCGGCTACATCTGCTGCGCTTGGTTCTAGATGTAGACGCTGGGCCATTGGGTCTTGAGGATACGAGGCGGCGCGGTGAGAAACAAATTGAAGATGCAGAAGAGCAGGAAGATGGGATGCGGATCACAAGGTTGGGCATGATGATTCCGCGGGTCTTGCTGGCGCCAACACTGCAATCCAAATCCACCATGCATGGTTGTCGGTGTGTTGATATGTTATTTATACACAGGGTAATGCTAAGGTGGGGTGCGAATTGGGCAAGTTTGGTGAGGAAATAAGCAAACTAGTCGGTGGTCATAGATATAGAGGTGTCTCCTGATGGAAACGAGAGAGGAAGATTTAATGGGAAAGGAGAGCAGATATGGCAAGTCCTTGTTCTTGAGCCACCCTGGGGATGAGGCGTCAGACTTCTGTTTGGTGTTGGAGGCGATGGAACAAGCCAAAACTGGTCGGCTCCTAGAATGTTGCATTATTAGTTAATTGTATGGTTTCTCAAGTCTGATGACAAGGCTGTTTCCAAGAAGAATGTTGTTTATATAATCCATGTAGGATGTTTCAGGAAAGATCTTGTGTAGATGATTTTTTTTACTACTATGACTCCAGCGAGCTTCCCCTTTTCTCTCCCTTCCTGTATAATAAATTGGCTTGAATATGCTCCAGCGACGTTATTCAAAGTTACGCACATCAACTGCTTGATGAAATAGCTTAAACGTGGCATGTTAGAATACAACAAGAGTTCATCATTCATTATTGTTTATTATAGTATTAATACAAGGTTATGTGCTTATTATTTTTCTATCAATAATGTATTACGAAATGATAAATGTATGTATAAATCATGGATAACAATGTATTGCTATTCAGTTGGCAGCAGTGCGATTGATGGTGTTATTATAGTAAAAAAAACTTTTGAGTCAGTCTGGGACTATCCATTGTAACTCATTTGCATAGGCGACCCACTCTACTTACTTGATTTCTGCCATTATAAAAGTATCTACCTCCATTACTCTTGGACATAAGTTCTTTTGTATAACAAGGAACTTTTAGCATTTATCATCGTCAAAAATACTAACAACTACATCTGATTTTTTTTCTATTGTTGCTCGCTTTTTACCAGTTTAGGTAAAATCCATTCCAGGCCATTATATTAGAGAAGAACTACCATCTGAACTTGATACAAAAAGTTATTCTATTTTACGTAAATTGTTTTCATAAAACTTTCTTGCATTAGAAATGGTCTGAAATATTATAATATGATCCATACTTATCAAGAGAAAGTCTTGTTGTTCATGGCATATTTATTTAGATATTGTGACAATCACGTGATGAAAGAAAAAAGTAACCCACGATTGCCAAAGGATACTATAATTATCATGGATGTGTGCTATGTCAGCTACAGCTAAAAATATTACACTATTGGAAATGTAGTTTATATACTAAAACTTGTAGCAATGAAATTCTTTCTCTTTATTAATACGATATAAAAATTTTAAGTATTCTGAAAAGTAATTGTTGTTGAAAGTAACATTTAGTAATAAAAAATAACTATAATGTAAAAAGTGACATTTTTATGCACGATCTTGCGGGTCATATTGCTGTGCTAGATGTTATTGCTGCCAATATAAAAATATAATTATAAAAGGAACAAATTAAGGTTTACTCGTAGTGCTCGTTCAGTTACTCGCATGGTTGTCACAGTTACTCGTAGTACTTTTTCAGTTACGCGTATTGTTTTCACAGTTATTCTAACTGCTATTTGAGTTACTCGTAGTGCTCATTCAGTTACTCACATTGTTGTCATAGTTACTCGTAGTGTTTCACAGTTACTCACAGGTTTTTCCAGTTACTCGCAGGGTTTTTTCAGTTACTCGCATGGCTTTTCAGTTACACACAGTGTTTGTTCAGTTACTCGCAGGGTTGTGACAGTTACTCGCAGTGTTTGTTCACTTTCTCGCAGGTTTGTGATAGTTATTCGCAGTGTTTGTTCAGTTACTCAACCATTACTTGCAGTGTTCAATTACTCGCAGGCTTGTTTCAGTTACTCGCAGGCTTTTTTCAGTTATTCGCATTATTTGTTCAGTTACTCGCAGGGTTGTGACAATTTTTCTAAAATCTAATCCATTGATCTTCATTGTTAAAATAATAATAGGTCACAGACAAAATTTGAACTCATGACAACAAAATTGACGCACAAAACTAATTTGAGATACATGATTTTTGCCTCCTTTAGATGAAATTCTTTCTGATTTATTAATACGATATAAAAAATTTAAGTAGTTTGAAAAGTAATTTTTTTTACAGAAAGTAACATTTAGTAATAAAAAATAACTACAATGTAAAAAGTGACATTTTTATGCACGATCTTGCGGGTCATATTGTTGTGCTAGATGTTATTGCTGCCAATATAAAAATATAATTATAAAAGGAACAAATTAAGGTTTACTTGTAGTGTACGTTCAGTAACTCGCAGGGTTGTCACAATTACTCGTAGTGTTTTTTTAGTTACTCGTATTGTTTTCACAGTTACTCTAACTGCTATTTGAGTTACTCTAACTGTTATTTGAGTTACTCTAACTGTTATTTGAGTTACTCGTAGTGCTCATTCAGTTACTCGCATTGTTGTCATAGTTACTCGTAGTGTTTTATTTATTGATATCGATCACAACCGCATGATATAGTTACTTTTTGTGTCTTAGTATAACTTTCAGTATTGAATAGCTATTTTTACAGTTACTCTAACTGCTATTTGAGTTACTCGTAGTGCTCGTTCAGTTACTCGCATTGTTGTCATAGTTACTCGTAGTGTTTGTTCAGTTACTCGCAGGGTTGTGACAGTTACTCGCAGTGTTTGTTCAGTTACTCACAGTGTTTGTTCAGTTACTCAACCATTGCTTGCAGTTTTCAGTTACTCGCAGGCTTTTTTCAGTTACTCGCATTGTTTGTTCAGTTACTCGCAGGGTTGTGATAATTACTCGCAGTGTTTTCGCAGTTACTCTAATTGCTATTACAGTTACTCGTAGGGTTTTTTCAGTTACTCGCATTATTGTCACAGTTACTCGTAGTATTGTCACAGTTACTCGCAGTATTTTTTCAGTTACTCGTAGTGTTTTTTCAGTTACTCCAGGGTTGTGACAGTTACTCGCAGGATTTTTTCATTTATTGATATCGATCACAACCACATGATATCGATCCAATTGAAGCTTGACTCCCTGAGGTACGCAATACGTAGAAGTTGTGACTATTCTTCAGGCGTTCATATTTATGTTTGTATTTTGTGCTCACATCATCACTGTTTGTTCAGTTACTCGCAGTGTTTGTTCAGTTACTCACAGGATTGTTTCAGTTACTCGCAGGCTTTTTTCAGTTACTCACAGTGTTTGTTCAGTTACTCATAGGGTTGTGACAGTTACTCGCAGTGTTTTTTCAGTTACTCACGGTATTTTCGCAGTTACTCTAACTGCTATTACAGTTACTCACAAGGTTTTTTCAGTTACTCGCATTATAGTTACAGTTACTCGTAGTATTGTCACAGTTACTCGTAGTGTTTTTTCAGTTACTCGTAGTCCTTTTTCAGTTACTCGCAGTATTTTTTCAGTTACTCCAGGGTTGTGACAGTTACTCGCAGGGTTTTTTCAGTTACTCAACCATTACTCTCAGTTACTCAAGCATTACTCTCAGTTACTCAAGAATTAATTTCAGTTACTCAAGGAATACTTTCCAGTTACTCATTCTGTTACTTTTAGTTCAGTTACTCGCATGGTTGTATCAGTTATTCGTAGTGGTTTCAGAGTTACTCTTACAGCATTCAAAGCATAACTGAAAAAACAATACGAGTAACTGAAGCATTAGTTTCAGTTACTCAACCATTACTCTCAGTTACTCAAGCATTACTCTCAGTTACTCAAGCATTACTTTTCAATTACTCAAGCATTCTGTTACTTTTGTAATCAATCTTTGTGTTACCTTCTGCTCCAGCAGCTGTATGTATATTTTGAATATGTTACAAAGAATATGTTCTGATCAATTGTTATTCTTTTTGAAGAATATGTGTTTGTCTTTGCAATGGATACTCTTACCGTTGTCACATTTACTCTTACAAAGTATAAGAGTAACTGAGTTTGAATCATAGTGTTTCTTTTCTAGGCTATCACAGTTACTCTTATTGTTGTTAGAGTTACTCGTAGTGCTCGTTCAGTTACTCGCAGGGTTGTCACAGTTACTCGTATTGTTTTCACAGTTACTCTAACTGCTATTTGAGTTACTTGTAATGCTTGTTCAGTTACTCGCATTGGTTTTTTCAGTTACTCGTAGTATTTTTTCAGTTACTCGTAGTCCTTTTTCAGTTACTCGTAGGGTTTTTTCAGTTACTCGCAGGCTTTTTTCAGTTACTCACAAGGTTTTTCCAGTTACTCGTAGGGTTTTTTCAGTTACACACATGGTTTTTGAGTTACTCGCATTGTTTGTTCAGTTACTCGCAGGTTTGTGACAGTTACTCGCAGTGTTTGTTCAGTTACTCAACCATTACTTGCAGTGTTCAGTTACTCGCAGGATTGTTTCAGTTACTCGCAGGCTTTTTTCAGTTACTCGAAGTGTGTTCAGTTACTCGCAGGGTTCTGACAGTTACTTGTAGTGTTTTTTCAGTTACTCACTGTGTTTTCACAATTACTCTAACTGCTATTACAATTACTCGTAGGGTTTTTTCAGTTACTCGCATTATTGTCACAGTTACTTGCAGTATTGTCACATTTACTCGTAGTGTTTTTTCAGTTACTCGTAGTCCTTTTTGAGTTACTCATAGTGTTTTTTCAGTTACTCTAGGGTTGTGACAGTTACTCACAGGGTTTTTTCAGTTACTCAACTATTAGTTTCAGTTACTCAACCATTACTCTCAATTACTCAATCATTACTCTCAGTTACTCAAGCATTACTTTTCAATTACTCAAGCATTCTGTTACTTTCAGTTCAGTTACTCGTAGTGGTTTCAGAGTTACTCTTACACAAGCATTACTCTCAGTTACTCAAACATTCGGTCACTTTCAGTTCAGTTACACAATCTGAAACTGAGATTTCAAACAATCAACAATATAGTAATATATGCAAGGTAGAAAATAGATACAATGGTCAATCACAGGCCAATTAAAAGATAGAAAATAGATACAATGTTTGTCTTTGTGTGCAATGGATACTCTTAGTGTTGTCACATTTACTCTTATAAAGTATAAGAGTAACTGAGTTTGAATCATAGTGCTTCTTTTCAAGGCTATCACAGTTACTCTTATTGTTGTTAGAGTTACTCGTAGTGCTCGTTCAGTTACTCGCAGGATTGTCACAATTACTCGTAGTACTTTTTCAGTTACTCATATTATTTTCACAGTTACTCTAACTGCTATTTGAGTTAGTCGTAGTGCTCGTTCAGTTACTCACATTGTTTTCATAGTTACTCATAGTGTTTCACAGTTACTCGCAAGCTTTTTTCAGTTACTCACAGGGTTTTTTCAGTTACTTACATGGTTTGTTCAGTTACTAGCATGGTTTTTTCAGTTACTCGCAGTGTTTGTTCAGTTACTCGCTGGTTTGTGACAGTGACTTGCAGTATTTTTTCAGTTACTCACAGTGTTTGTTCAGTTACTCAACAATTACTTGCAGTGTTCAGTTACTCGCAGGCTTTTTTTAGTTACTCACAGCCTTTTTTTAGTTACTCGCAGTGTTTGTTCAGTTACTCGCAGGGTTGTGATAGCTACTCGTAGTATTTTTTTCAGTTACTCGTAGTGTTTTCATAGTTACTCTAACTGCTATTACAGTTACTCACATAGTTTTTTCAGTTACTCGCATTATTGTCACAGTTACTCGCCGTATTGTCACAGTTACTCGCAGTGTTTTTTCAGTTACTCGTAGTCCTTTTTCAGTTACTCACTGTGTTTTTTCAGTTACTCCAGGGTTGTGTTAGTTTCTCGTAGGCTTTTTTAGTTACTCAACCATTACTCTCAGTTACTCAAGCATTACTCTCAGTTACTCAAGAATTAATTTCAGTTACTCAAGCATTACTTTTCAGTTACTCAAGCATTGTGTTACTTTCAGTTTAGTTACTCACATGGTTGTATCGGTTACTTGTAGTGGTTTCAGAGTTACTCTTACAACATTCAAAGCATAAAGGTATTTAAAGCATTCAAGAACATAAGCATTCAAACCATAAATGTATTCGAAGCATTCAAGATCAGTTGTACATTCAGTCTTTTTGCAGTACACTAATAAATAATCCATTTTAATCAGTTGTACATTCAACCAAAATATAAGGGAAAAATCAATATTGTGATACGTGGTTTACCTTCATCTGTTAGAGTTACTTTTATGAAGTATAAGAGTTACTTTTTTGAATCACAAGGTTACTTTTATCTGCTGTCACAATTACTCTTTGTGTACTTACAGTTACTCTTAGTGTACTAACACTTACTCGTAGTGTTCTTATAGTTACTCTAGGTGTTCTTACAATTACCCTTAGTATGTATCCATCCATCTTCGTAGTAGTGCATTCAACAACATCCCCGTTGTGCCACATCCGTTGTTCGAAAGAGAAGGAATGGACCATAAGACCCAAACTGCCAGTTAAGCTATAGCAACTGTGGGGTATATATGTGTGCGGTCTACTGGGGAAGGCCATATCACATTGTTTTTGCGATACATGTTTTACCCTCCTCTGTTAGAGTTACTTTTACAAAGTATAAGAGTTACTTTTTTGAATCACATGGTTACTTTTCTCTGTTGTCACAGTTACTCTTAGTGTTCTTACAGTTATTCTTAGTGTACTTACACTTACTCGCAGTGCTCTTACAGTTACTCTAGGTGTTCTTACAGTTACTCTAGGTGTTCTTACTTTTATGTTGTCACAATTACTCGTAGTGCCCTTACACTAACTCTAGGTGTTCTTATAATTACTTTATCGATGACAAATTCATCTCTTTTATTTTTCAGTGAGTTCTGATATAGATAATTTTTTTTTAGAATAGAACACTTGCTTTCGTGTTCGTACTGTTACTTACAAGATGTCTCTGTTACTTAGTGTTCCATACACATTGTTTTTTTTATAATTGTTTTACCTTCCTCTGTTAGAGTTACTTTTACAAAGTATAAGAGTTATTTTTTTGAATCACAGGATTACTTTTCTCTCCTGTCACAGTTACTCTTAGTGTTCTTACAGTTACTCTTAGTGTACTTACACTTAATCGTAGTGCTCTTACAATTACTCTAGGTGTCAAGAGAGTTGACTTTGGTTGTGTATGCATCGAGGCATATCTCCTTGCAAAGGGGCAAGGGTATACTCAAGGAAAACGGTAGGACCGTCAATGCCCATATGCGGCCATACTAATTGCTGCTGTCTTTTTTTTTTTGGAAGGTACTAATTGCTGTAGTTTGCCTCCGTATAAACAACAGATTTTAGATGTGTAATCACATGGTTACTTTTCTCTGCTGTCACAGTTACTCTTAATGTTCTTACAGTTACTCTTAGTGTACTTTCAGTTACTCTTAGTGTTCTTCCCGTTACTCTTAGAGAAGGTTCGGACCGCTTTTTTAAAAAGCGCCCGCTTTAGTCCGCTTCATAACCCGCTTCCCGCTTCAAACTTCAAGGGGGCAATCCACACGTTTCCCGCTTCGCGCTTTCCAAAACCTACAATTTTTAACATGGCGAATGAAACCCAATCCCGAATTTGTGTCTATATTGAACACAATATTAATTAATTTTCATATTCAACCAACTAATTACATTTATTTATTACTATGCAGTGAGTGGTTTTATAGTTGGAACAGTCTTTTAGTTAAAAGACTAATGATAGTTGGGATAATTTTCTATTACTGCATGCACATGAATTACTAAATTTCCCTCCGCCAGAATATAAAAGGGTAATCGTACATTTCGATCAGGATGATACAAGATGATGTAAAGGAGAAGCAGGCCCAAACAGAAAACTTATCAATTCAGGGACTGCTAAAGGCAATGTAAAACCGTTCGAGACAAAAACCCAGAAAAAGGAAAAAAGTAGCATACCTGTCCCGGATGCTTCCTTGACTATTTATATTTGCTTTTGCTTGCAACCGATCATGAGTAATGTCCTCCCGATCGTCGCCCGGTCTACTTTGATTTGAACGGGTTATACCTTCACGAGCATCAGAATCTTCACCGCTGACTGCTCTCCGCTTGATAGCCTCACCAACGAAACTTCCATCCGTCCCGTCTCCTCCCTTGCCATTTTTGCTATGTTGGTTAGTTTCACCTACTTTCCTTTTGTTGCCGCCACTGTGCAGCTCCGATTCCGGCGTTCCAAAGTTGTCAATTTTTTGGGTTTTGAGGCCACCCTCTTAGTTATTCACTTCCCGCTGTTATTAGATCGGCTGCCAGCCTCTCCCCTGCCAGAACTTTCTTCGTCACCACTGTCACTTCGGCTGCCTTGCTTGGGCTGATCCTCCTCGGTGTATTCGCTGATTCCTTCGCCGTCAAGTGACTCTTCCTCGAAGTTATCTACATGTGGCACAGTGTATAGTGGCTGCTCTGCGCCTCTCCTTCGGAAGTCGTACCGTCTAGAGGTACCTCCTGAAGCGTGAACAGGGTCCAAGGTAGCTGCTTTGCGAGGCCGGCCGGCGGAACCACTGTCCAAGGCTGCTGCTTTGTGAGGCCGCCTGACAGAACCAGTATCCAAGACTTCTGCACCTGGTGGAACCAGCGTCCAATGATGGTTCTGCTCTGTGAGGCCGACCAGCTGAACCAGCGCCCAAAGCTGCTGCTTTACCGGGCAGACAAGCGCCACTGGTGTTCTGCTCTGACGAGGCCAACCACAAGGCCGGCGCCCCGCGCTGTTCGGTTCATCTACCACCATTTTCGGATCGGCCGCTGCCACCAGGGATGAGAATGTCAGGCTGGAGGCCGTATTGGCGGATAGAGAGAGGGAGCTCACGTGCGTCAGGGATCAATTCACGCTTGCAGGTGCTGGGATGTCGGAGGAGGCCGGTACCGCCGTGAAGCTCCGCTGCGAACCTCTGGGAGTTGGGGTGGAGGAGCCGCTCGGTCAACGATTTTGGATTAATTACAAATGAAGCCACCGTGTTTTCATTCACGGGTAGCATACTTTAAGTACCCGCGCGGGCAACTAAAACAATCTCTCTCTCTCTCTCTCTCTCTCTATATATATATATATATATATATATAGAACAGACCACATCATACCAACAACATGATAAATAAAGCTAGTGTAATGACCCCGCCTCCCGGTAACCCCCAATTAAGGGAGACCCGAAGGTCAGAGCCGTTATTCAATTAACAGGATCAAAGGTTCAACAAATAATCAATAATAATTATGAAATTCTACTAACTAACTGGAATTTGGTATAAAATTAAAACTTTACTTACCTTTGAAAACTTTGGAAATCTATCTATCCAGAGCTTGAATTATTCTATCTAATCCTCCTTGCACTTTATTTCTTATTTCTACAATGTGTCACTTTACTGTTTGTTCTTTCAATTGTTGTTCCTAAAACGCCGACAAACAAAATTTCGGTCAGTATATCGAAATATACTGGTATGTGGGAACAACCAAAATTTCACATATATGGCTAACAATTTAATACACACAATCAAATTATTTATCAAGACAGTTTACATTTTCAATGTGTCATTCTCCACCGCTTTTGTCCTAACCCTGGCATACCCTCTAGGGTTTCTCTTTTGCCATTGACTTAAAGCCACCTTCTCAATCCCGAGCTTGGTGTTTGGGAGTCACCTCTCATGGTGCTCCATAGTCATGCATCATAGACCACCTTCTCATTCCCGAGCTTGGTGTCTGGGGTCACCTCTCATGGTGTCCATGGGTCTACCCTCCTGGGCCTGACCTTTATGGCGTCTTCCATCAGGGTGGCATGTAGGTGCAAGAATACACATTTCTTTATAATTGTGATAACCATAGTGACTTTATAATTTTGCAAGTATGAACATCCAACTGTTTAGATTGCATTCAATATGAGGAAACATTCGGAAAACCCTCGGGAAACTAATGTGATTAACCATAATTAACCACATACCTGATCTGACGATTTGAATAGAAATATCCATGCAAATAAGAATCCAAGAAAGCAAGCATTTTCAACAAGATCCTGAAATAATCACGTAATTCCCTTTTTATTATTCATGTCATCAAGATCCATTAAACCTAGCTCGCTTCCTAGGGTTTCACTTTTAGGGTTTCTATTGCAATTAGGGTTTCCCTTCATCTTTTACTATTTCAAACCCTAATTTTATACCATTACTCATAAACCCTTATTATTTTATCTATTCTTCAACATTAAGGTTATCTTAACAACATATAACCCTATTCTCAGATTTAAGGGCACCATTAACCATCAATTAATTTCATTAAGCTTCTTTTACATCAAAGCTACTATTTTTATCCTTTTTAATCCATGACAAAGTCATTATACTCGTTTATCATCGATTTGTAGTTCATTATGCTCTAATACTCATATGAACGTTATTTATCATTAATTCTACCTTTTATTCATGAGAAAACCCTAATTACTACATTTAGGGTATTTATCCACAAATTAGGAACTTTAATGCTTGAAATAGCTTATAGTCATGAAAACTCAGTTCTATACATGAAATCGAGTAATTAAAGCCATTAGTAATCCTAATTACCAACATTAGGGTTTCAAGGCCCATTAAAGCTTATTTATGCACATGAACTCTCAATTAAACTACTTACGTTCAAAATTCATCTTTTTCGATCTTAATGTATCTCTTTATGATTAACAGGTTAATATCAACTTTAACCATCACTTAAACCCTACTAAACACATTAATCATATCAAAATAGGGTTTCTTAATTATCATTACATTAAAGTTAATAACTTCCATTACTTTTCGAATTGCAATCAGAACTAGGTTTCAAATATATTTTTATTGCATTCCTCTCATTTTTCTAAGCAAATTTCATATTTTATACATAACCATACGAGCTACCGTTTAGGAGTTATGGTTTTTGCATTAATACGCTTACTTGAGCCAATAAGAAGTAGCCACGTCGCCTTGGCCCCATGCACTTGCTCAATGGTTTGCAAAATATAACACAAAGATGAAACTGCCCTTGCTTAAGTTGCAACCTCTTCAGCCCGCGGAGGGCAAACTTGTCCAATGTATCTTTAACCTTCTTCCACCTCGCGATCAGCTGCTGCTTCCGCCGCAGCAACCCTAGCTGCAGCTTGCGCTCCTCCTCCACCCTCTCCTGGACCCCATCGACCACTGGAGACGATCCCTCCACCTCGCGATCAGCTGCTACTTCCACCATAGCAACCCTATCTGCAGCTTGCGCTCCTCCTCCACCTTCTCCTGGACCCCATCGACCACTGGAGACGATCCCTCCACCTCTGAAGCTCCTCGGCGCTCCCCTGGCTGCCAAGATCTTGCGGCCAAAGCCGCTAGCTTCCGCAGGCCAGGTCTACCTATGCGGCCAACCCTTGCAGCCATCCAGGGGCTGTTGCGTCCAAGTGAGAGTAGAGAGACGATCACCAAGCCTCCCTCCGGCTGCGTGGGTGTTTCGCGCCTCCAGCAGGACCATGCCATAACCTCCACACGATCCAGGGTGCCTCTACCCATCTTGGCTAGGTTTTTCATGGATAGAACAAAAAGGAGAGTGTGGGATCTCTCTCTCTCTCTCTCTCTCTTGGACTCGAACCAGGGCTCTATCCTTTATATAAGGGTGGGTATCCATGCTCTAGTAGGTTTGCCCACGAAGCAACCAAGCCCTCTTCCAATTAGGAATGTGTTTCCTTTACCAAAAAGCAAGTTTTTCTCTCTTAAACATCTCCTTAAAACAACATATTGAAAATATTCTCCCTTATTATCTTTTGACTTGCTTTTTAATTCATTAATCACGAAATTATGTTTTTCTTAAGTAGAAAACACCTCCTTTTAAACAATACCACATAATCCATTAATTATGTATTCACATTATATTCTTATTTTCTTTTATATGTATTTTCTCTTTCCTCTTTCTTCATTGGGACTCCTTGGATCCCAAGGCACTCTATTATTTCGAAATTCCTTTTTAAGGAATACTCATTATCCTTAAATGCATCAATATGCATTATTTCACATTATCTTGTTTATTTCTCATTAAAATAGCTCTTTTTGAGGTTTTCTCTTTATTTCTCTTTTATTTTCCTCATTGGTATTCCTTTCAACATTAGGAATCCTTGGGATACGAAATTCCACCAAGGATTACTCAATTATACCCCTTTTCACTTATTTTCCACATTTCATCAATATTTTCAATTTCTTTCTTAATAAAGAAATACTTAATTGATCTTTTCTTTTCTTATTGCTCTCTTTATGCAACTTTGGACTCCTTGGTACCCAAGGAACCCAAGAGGCACGAAATCCCTCCTTGGATTTGCCTTCTAGAGGTTTCCTCATTTTTCTTTTCTCAAATATTCAATTATTCACTCACTAATTGAATTTTCTAGTTATTTGGGCCCAACAGCCAATAAAGCCCACAACACAATCATCAAGGCTATTGTAAATGAAACTCATTTATTCAAAACAAATTATATCATTATTTGTCCAATTATCTCCAATACGAGAGATTACATTTCTCATCAAAAGAACCCAAAATTTGGGGTTGTAACATCCTTCCCCTCTTATAAGAATTTTGTCCTCAAAATTCCATCAAGCAAACAAACAATTCAGGATAAGCCTTTCATACGTCCATCAGGGCTCCCATGTGGCTTCACCCTTTCCATGGTGCTTCCCAAGAACCTTCATATTCTCATATTCTTCCATCTAAGTTCTTTCTTACCTTGGTATATCATACCCTCATAGGTGACTCAGGACTTTTCAGCCTCTTAAAAGCTGAATAGGTTCAGGGCTCAACACATGGCTTGGGTACCTCACATAGTGCTCTAAATCGGACTCATGTAATACATTATACATCATGTTATCCTGAGGGGCATGGCTAAACACAATCTTCTCCACCAATCCATCTCAAATGGACCCATATATCAGGGACTCAGCTTTCTTAGATGTAGCTTAGAGGGGTCGGATTTTCACATCACATATTCTCCCACAGTGAACTGCATGTCAGTCTACTTTGCATCAGCTCATGACTCATGTCACCCTTGGGCTCTCTCTCAGCCATTGCACGATCAAGCGACTTCATCTGCACACACCGTGGTTCTTTCCTGACCTTCGCGATGCCTCCTTCACCAACATCATCTTAATGAAGTGGTGACCGACACAACCTCTCTATAAGACTTCTTGCATCCCGATAAGGGCTATGGTGGTTAACATCACATCTTAAGAACTTTCTCTTTGTATCACCCTGAGCAAGCTCACTTGCTCACCTCAGACCCTCTAGTCTGGAACATACTAACCATTAGTAAGGGGTGATAAACTGTACTAACATCGAGTTCGGCATGTTTCTACTTCCACCTCATGGAAGTGAACCTTTACGTCATACCCAAGAACGTTTGAACTCGCATCATGAGGTAGTTGAACCATCTCTCTCTCGTAAGTAGTTCAACTGAATTTGTCTCGTGACAGTACTCTTCCTTTCTCATGTCATCTAGGTAAGGCGATCTACCATAACCCATATTGGATCTCAACCTTCCTTAGTCTATGGGAGACTTATCACAACATCCATAGTGATGAACTCCCATTCCCTCTCGGGAACTCTTTACCTTCTAAATCGATGCACTGGGTTACCGGTGCTCATCATTCACCTTCTGTCAGGCATACCACATGCAACCTTATCTCTGACATCCATAGTACTGCTACCACTCATTATCTCGGTAATACCATGGTATATGGTGATCTTAAAATCATGATTTCCTATATTTTCATGATTCCTCAAGATCGATTCCTCAGAAACCCTAAACCACTCTCATCGGGGTTTTGTTTCCTTCCTATCCAAAGAAGTGTATTTGAGGTTCTATCACCATCCATTCATTATATCAAGGACTAACTTGTTCAATAGATCTTGTTACATCTGAGTGTTAACCCAAACATATCTCTTTTCCAATTGAGGGTTAACCTAACAACCTCTTCTAGCCTCTTGCCAAACTAATCAGTTATATCTCAACCAGCGCATTCATTACCACTTCACATCATTGAAGACATACACTTCCATGTATTTCACTTATCATTTCAAACTCGAACTCTAAACCTATCTTCATTGAGAACACTTTGAGCTCATCTTCTTGGTGATCAACTCTACCTTACATCACTTGCAAAATCCACATAGCCCATGCTAAAACATTCTTATAAGGTGACTACCTTATACCTTTTATTGTTTGCAAACCATCCATGTATCATTCACTCCACCAAGGTATGTTATCATTTATGTCCTCATACCTTGTAGCAACGTTCCAACTCACGTCATCTTTACCCTTGGTGTATGGCATGTGTACTGTCCTATCTCTCACTCCCATAACAAGAAGAAATAAGCATTTGGTTGTAGTCCAAATACAGAGTTCTTCCTGTTCCAAGAATAGAGATGGCACATCCCACCTTGTCAATACACCTTCAAATCTAAGTTAGAATGTGCAACTTATGTCTCTACATCACAAACATCATGATATCAAAATTACTTCCATGGAAAATTGGTCATGAACTTACTTGGTCCAAGCACAATCCTTGGTCATCTCCTCTAGGTCTATAGGGTGTCGGCACTTTGGGGTCATCCCTCTTCCCTTATGCATCCAGAGAGTGCCCTACTCATCTGCCCTTTGGGTCCCATGAGTTCATGAAGGTGATCAATCTCCTAACCCATGGCCCTTAGACAATGATATATGTTACCTCCCGACCCTATGGTCGTGTGCAACTAGGAAATTAGGCAACTCCTACTTCCATCGGTCTTATCCCTACCTGACCCTAGGATAGACTTAGGATTATATCATAGTACATGTTCAACTTAGAACCTTACTCAAGCATTCATCATCTCTCTTTCTGCATTCTTGGGTTGTCTTTCATCCTTTCACAGGGGTCATGGTGACCTGCCTACCTTGGTCAGGCCCCATACTGGTTACCTCCATGGTAACACATCCACATGCGCGTAGAGACGGTTATCTATGGTTCTACAGGTTCAATCTCAGGCCATGTACTTTTCACTTAGCTTCTCAAGATCCTATGAGACCTCTTTAGGTTAACTTAAACCAACAAAACTGGTATACACTCTACCAAAGGGTCCCTCTCCCAGGATGGGAGGAAAGCTTCACCTCGATAACCAAGGTCACAAACATCCTTAGGGTTTACATTCACATGAGCATGCCTAACCCAGCAGCTACTAAGGCACAAGCAGACCACCTATTAAACCATGCTAGGTCATACTTGTTCTCTTTCCTCAACATTATATCAACTTAGTTGTGAGGGGTTCATCAAACATACCCTTAACTTAAGGGGTTTTCTTTTTTTTTCTCTGCATGAGGAGTACCATGCTTGAAACTATAGGGACTCGAATCTCATCATGAGCATTGGGTACACTGCTTCCCCTCTTAGGCCTAGGAACCCTAGGTTCACCTTCGGGTGCCCAACTGCATGCTCAATCTCTTAACCAAGAATCAAGCATGTATAAGGCATGGCATGCACTCCCTGTTATCCTTCTACTCGAGCAACACATCAGGGTCGAGTCCTCCTCAAGAACAACCAACAAGGTAAAAGGCCTCACAACCTATTACTCAAACCTCCTCAAGGTCTAAAGCACTCTTTATCTCATCCAGTAGGTAATCACTTATACCATAGGTACTAGAAGCATCCACTGTCATCCACTATCATCCGCTTAGGTCGCATCATCCTTGACTCCCCACTATTCCTCATGTCTCAGAATCTAAGCTTCCAACCTTCTTTCTTGGGTCCTGCTTTCTCTCTCTAGATTTAACTCCACATCCAGCCTCTCTACATGAAGTTGGATCGAGCTTACCAGCATATCACTACCTGGGTGAATCCTTTGCTCAACTCATGTTTGGCTCAAGATTATCCTTAGCTCTTTATGTTTATCACTTAAGCTATCCAACATACTCCCTTGACCAGGGTTTCAACCTACTGTCAGCACTACTGACGCACTCTGGGTGCAAGCTATACCCTACTTGCCTAAGCCCATAGGGTTTCTATAGGTTCTCCTCTAACCTCATCCATGAAGGAGCTATCCTTCTCTCTAACATGCATGACCCTTCACAGGGTTGGGTTGCCAAAGGTGCTAGGTCATCCAACCTCTCATGACTCGTATGAAATCTAAGGCATGTATATCCAAACACCTGGGCTACCATGACGTCTAACTCATCATGTCATCTCTCTCTAACCTCTACTTAGGGTTAGGGTTAACATCATCCTCAGAGGATGTGCTAGGTCTCTACTTTTAATGGAGATCTCTACCTCCAAGACTAACTCTGTCTACTCATCCTCCTGTCGAGGAGGTCTAGCCTCAGGTCTTCTTCTGAGGGGCAATGACAACTCATGTCATACGACCTAAGCATGTATCTATTCTTTAGTTTGCGCTTAATCTATTAAGCTTATGTCCATGACATCTTATTTACATGCTTTTCATTAATTTGGTGGAGGATTCCTTAGACCTTATTAACCCTACCCATACCTCAAGAGGGTGAGGAGAAGAGAGGAAACCCTAATCCTTAAGGTCCTTAACAGAATTTGAGTTGAGAAGGGATGAACAAGATGAGAGAGTCCTAAAGGTATCTTACTTAGATTCATATCCTAAGACATCGGCCAGGTAGTCACACAATCTGGGATTCCTCGTATTCTGACTAGCGGTGCGGAGGAAAATATTGCCAGCCCCCAGACGTGATCCTTTTCTAGACACCTCAATCTTTCAGACAATCCTCTAATAACTCCCTCGGTTCTATGGAATTTGTAAAATTTAATAATTATTAAAGATTAAGTGAGGAACCTTCGCTCTGATACCAATTGTAACGACTTCGCCTCCCGGTAACCCCCAATTAAGGGAGACCCGAAGGTCAAAGTCATTATTCAATTAACAGGATCAAAGGTTCGGCAAATAATCAGTAATAATTATGAAATTCTACTAACTAACTGGAATTTGGTATAAAATTAAAACTTTACTTACCTTTGAAAACTTTGAAAATCTATCTATCCAGAGCTTGAATTATTCTATCTAATCCTCCTTGCACTTTATTTCTTATTTCCACAATGTGTCACTTTATTGTTTGTTCTTTCAATTGTTGTTCCTAAAACGCTGACAAACAAAATGTCGGTCAGTATATCGAAATATACTGGTATGTGGGAACAACCAAAATTTCACAGATATGGCTAACAATTTAATAATCACAATCAAATTATTTATCAAGACAGTTTACATTTTCAATGTGTCATTCTCCACCGCTTTTTCCCTAACCCTGGCATACCCCTCTAGGGTTTCTCTTTTGCCATTGACTTAAGGCCACCTTCTCAATCCCAAGCTTGGTGCCTGGGAGTCACCTCTCATGGTGTTCCATAGTCATGCATCATAGACAACCTTCTCATTCCAGAGCTTGGTGTCTGGGGTCACCTCTCATGGTGTCCATGGGTCTACCCTCCTAGGCCTGACCTTTATGCCATCTTCCATCAGGGTGGTATGTAGGTGCGAGAATACACATTTCTTTATAATTGTGATAACCATAGTGACTTTATAATTTTGCAAATATGAAAATCCAACTATTTAGATTGCATTCAATACGAGGAAACATTCGGAAAACCCTCGGGAAACTAATGTGATTAACCATAATTAACCACATACCTGATCTAATGATTTGAACAGAAATATCCATGCAAATAAGAATCCAAGCAAGCAAGCATTTTCAACAAGATCCTGAAATAATCACATAATTCCCTTTTTATTATTCATTTCATCAAGATCCATTAAACCTAGCTCACTTCCTAGGGTTTCACTTTTAGGGTTTCTATTGCAATTAGGGTTTCCCTTCATCTTTTACTATTTCAAACCCTAATTTTATACCATTACTCATAAACCCTTATTATTTTATCTATTCTTCAACATTAAGGTTATCTTAACGACATATAACCCTATTATCAGATTTAAAGGCACCATTAACCATCAATTAATTTCATTAAGCTTCTTTTACATCAAAGCTACTATTTTTATCCTTTTTAATCCATGACAAAGTCATTATACTCGTTTATCATCAATTTGTAGTTCATTATGCTCTAATACTCATATGAACGTTATTTATCATTAATTCTACCTTTTATTCATGAGAAAACCCTAATTACTACATTTAGGGTATTTATCCACAAATTAGGAACTTTAATGCTTGAAATAGCTTATAGTCATGAAAACTCAGTTCTATACATGAAATCGAGTAATTAAATCCATTAGTAATCCTAATTAGCAACATTAGGGTTTCAAGGCCCATTAAAGCTTATTTATGCACATGAACTCTCAATTAAACTACTTACGTGCAAAATTCATCTTTTTATCTTAATGTATCTCTTTATGATTAACATGTTAATATCAACTTTAACCATCACTTAAACCCTACTAAACACATTAATCATATCAAAATAGGGTTTCTTAATTATCATTACATTAAATTTAATAACTTCCATTACTTTTCGAATTGCAATCATAACTAGGTTTCAAATATATTTTTATTGCATTCCTCTCATTTTTCTAAGAAAATTTCGTATTTTATGCATAACCATACGAGCTACCATTTAGGAGTTATGATTTTTGCATTAATACAGTTACTTGAGCCAACTAGAAGTAGCCATGTCACCTTGGCCCCATGCACTTGCTCACTGGTTTGCAAAATATAATGCAAAGACGAAACTGTCCTTGCTTAAGTTGCAACCTCTTCAGCCCACAGAGGGGCAAACTTGTCCAACGTATCTTTAACCTTCTTCCACCTCGCGATCAGCTGCTGCTTCCGCCGCAGCAACCCTAGCTGCAGCTTGCGCTCCTCCTCCACCCTCTCCTGGACCCTATCGACCACTGGAGACGATCCCTCCACCTCCGAAGCTCCTCGACACTCCTCTGGCTGCCAAGATCTCACGGCCAAAGCCACTAGCTTCCGTAGGCCAGGTCTGCCTATGCGGCCGACCCTTGCAGCCGTCCAGGGGCTGCTGCGTCCAGGTGAGAGAAGAGAGACGATCGCCAAGCCTCCCTCTGGCTGCGTGGGTGTTTCGCGCCTCCAGCAGGACCATGCCATAACCTCCACACGATCCAGGGTGCCTCTACCCATCTTGGCTAGGTTTTTCATGGATAGAACAAAGAGGAGAGCGTGGGATCTCTCTCTCTCTCTTGGACTCGAACCAGGGCTCTACCCTTTATGGGGACGTTTGGTTTCCTGTATATTACGGGATTTGATTGTATTTGTTTCTCCATCACACGAAATCATATGTTTGATTAGCTGGAGTGGGAGAATTGATGGAATACAGGACTTTGGTGGATAGAAGAAGTGCAGGAGAATGAATTACATTTAAAAATCATGGGACACTGAGATTCGGTTGGGCGCTGGGCTCTCGCTCACATCTGCCTGCGTTATTTGTACTAGCGTTGCAGGTGTTTTCCACTTTTTCTACACAACAGACCAAACGTAAAAGCTAACTTATTAGATTTCAGAAATCTACGGCTGACTTTGATCCAGGACATGATTAGTACATGACTTGTTAAAATCCAACAGAAGCATGTAAACCAAACGTGCCCTATATAAGGGTGGGTATCCACACTCTAGTAGGCTTGCCCACGAAGCAACCAAGCCCTCTTCCAATTAGGAATGTGTTTCCTTTACCAAAAAGCAAGTTTTTCTCTCTTAAACATCTCCTTAAAACAACATATTCATTGGATTTTTGGGAATACGAAAATATTCTCCCTTATTATCTTTTGACTTGCTTTTTAATTCATTAATCATGAAATTATGTTTTCCTTAAGTAGAAAACACCTCCTTTTAAACAATACCACATAATCCATTAATAATGTATTCACATTATATTCTTATTTTCTTTTATAGGTATTTTATCTTTCCTCTTTCTTCATTGGGACTCCTTGGATCCCAAGGCACTCTATTATTTTGAAATTCCTTTTTAAGGAATACTCATTATCCTTAAATGCATCAATATGCATTATTTCACATTATCTTGTTTATTTCTCATTAAAATAGCTCTTTTTGAGGTTTTCTCTTTATTTCTCTTTTATTTTCCTCATTGGTATTCCTTTCAACATTAGGAATCCTTGGGATATGAAATTCCACCAAGGATTACTCAATTATACCCCTTTTCGCTTATTTTCCACATTTCATCAATATTTTCAATTTCTTTCTAAATAAAGAAATACTTAATTGATCTTTTCTTTTCTTATTGTTCTCTTTATGCAACTTTGGACTCCTTGGTACCCATGGAACCCAAGAGGCACGAAATCCCTCCTTGGATTTGCATTCTAGAGGTTTCCACATTTTTCTTTTCTCAAATATTCAATTATTCACTCACTAATTGAATTTTCTTGTTATTTGGGCCCAATAGCCAATAAAGCCCACAACACAATCATCAAGGCTATTGTAAATGAAACTCATTTATTCAAAACAAATTATATCATTATTTGTCCAATTATCTCCAATATGAGAGATTACATTTCTCATCAAAAGAACCCAAAATTTGGGGTTGTAACAGCTACATCAACTATACATTGTAAAACGTCGTCAAAATGCCTCTAAGGGCCTGAGTGTACAGGGATGACTCTAGGACTCTACTACAAAATGTCCAGAACAGCAGCATATCCATCCCTTGCCTCCTACTGTTCTTCTTGCTACTCGAACACAACCTCACAACCAGCAACATGTCTATCACAATCACCTAAAAAGGTTTAAAATCAGTGGGGTGAGACACACAGTCCCAGCAAGAAACCTAACTCCCCGCCGAACTATAAAACTTCAGAAAAGCTAGATCAGATAAAGTAGATAACTGATATAAGCAGCTCATATATGCAGCGTACTAAACAGAACTAACTTTATTAACATCTTAGCAAGATATCCAGGAGGCATATAACCAGATATTTCTTAAGGAACATGATTGACAAGATAATCTATATAAGAACTTATCATAAGATATGGGGAACGTGCGATTAACTGCAAGGTATAACTAGAGAGACTATACAATCAAGGCATCAACCAATGTTCCATGTTTTGCCCTAAGCAATATATACTATACGACTAGATTACAATTTATTATGCCCTGAGGAAGTGAGCCATACCGCTCAAATACAACCTTCGGCTGTGAAGCCCAAAATCGGTGCCATACAAGGTCAATGGAAGAGTCGGACTCCATGACCTCACCTCCTCATGGTCAGTGTATGATAACCAAAGTAGGATCGCAGTCTCTTTCTTAAGTAGCCTCAGCCATAGGGTCATCTATGTAGGCTACCCCTTTTCTCTAGCCTGCCTTGGTACAGGTCACGACGCTAGCATACCTTGAGCCACGGTCCCATTCACCGTGCTCCTGAGCCATGAATGCATTCATGCTCTATAATACCGAGCCATGGGCCTGTTCACCATACTCCAACCATATTGAGTCTACAACCGAAGTTGCACTCTAATTCTCCTATTTTCAGCTAGGAGAAACCCTGCATATTCAACAATATGCACTCCAGGTAATCCCGTAGGATAAGCCTATTTCACCATCACCAGCTACTGACGATGATGGATCTATGGCCAGGGAAAAACTACATTAAATGTTCTATTATAATTAATTAGTATATTTTAGGTGGATTGTTGAGGCATCCAGGTTATAAAACATAAATAACATTGTATCACACTATAACTTTCATTATCATATTGCCATGGGATCTCAATCCCTCATCTCATAATGCCACTACCTCTCAAGGCATCATCATCATACATCATCCTGGGGTATCAATTCTTTATCTCATCATAGAGGATAACACCTCAAACATGCACTCAGCCTTTATTAGCTCACCAGACCTTTCTCATCATACTGGTGATACATGTTATCTCATCAACAATGAGTATCATTATTCAGTGTTATACAAAATACAAATACCCTCACAACTCTTACCTGGCTATGAATTCATTTGATAACACCTGCATGGTTAGTATGCATATCAAAAAAGATAACTTGATCACCAAACATAGATCTTTAGAGAACATGTTATGATTATCATTCCATTACGATTTAGGGTGCATATGATTTGAAACAACATTCATTATTATGAACACATGAAGCATAAAGTTGTAGATGGTATGTCAATCAACTCATATTAAAGTTACCAAACTGTGAGCATCCACCATGCCCTATCTCTCATGACATCATCTTGCTTAACATCAACCTTAGGTAACAAACATGTCACTGGTTACAGCCTATCTTTCATGTCTCATCAACTAGGGTTCCCGGGCTAGGCGCATCCCTCACCAAAGGTGTCGCCTACCCTCACTAAAGGTGTGAAGGGTAGCACTATCCCTCACCCAAGGGATATCAAGTAGACTAGAACCAAAGGTGCATCATGTAGCCATGAACCAAGAGGATATCGGGCATCCAGGTACAAGAGTTCATCATGCAACCAGGTGCAGGGTGTATCGTGCAACCAGGTGCAGGTTGTATCATGCAACCAGGTGTAGGGTGTATCGTGCAACACCTCCACTCTATCGGCCTAGACACTCTGTCACCTAAGCTAGGGTTAGGGTTTCCATATTGAGAAACCATCAAGACCATAACGCCCAAAGCCCTATCGCCCAAGGCACACTACTACCATCCATCAAGCGATATCATGGGCTGCCCACCATGGCACCCAAGAAGCTCACATATCACCCAAGGTAGTCTATCGTTCAAGCTAGGGTTTGGGACCCTCTATCAGTTAAGGCACCAAGAAGGGATGTCTACCAAGCATTGTATCGTCCAAAGGCATAACGCCCAACAACACTGTCTAGGGTAAGGGTCCATATCGGTCAAAGGGTCAACAAAACATCACTTAGCATATCGCCTAAGGCTCAACCCTAGAAGAGGGATATCGGGCAGAACAGTTCATAAGGGTATCGTGCAAGGGTTCAAAGACCATGACGGGTTGGTCATCTTCAACCTCAAGACTTCCACCAAGAAGCCCTAAAAGTTCAAGAGAGTTGGCTCACCTCTCAAGAAAATTAAGTGAGAGATGGGTATTGCACAACTTCCATCATCTATCGGGGAACAAGGAGGTCCATCATATCATATCGACCAACCAACCAAAGCTCAACTCACCATTGGATTTGGGGACCCTAAGCTCACCTCTCAACAATTAAGTGAGAGAGGGGTTTTGCCCAAGGAACTCCACATCCATGGTTTGGCCAACCCAAGGCAACCCAAGATAACCATCTCCACAAAGTCTAGGGTACATCTAAAGCAACCTTATAACCATTAAAGCAAGAAACATAGCTAAAAGATGACATGATCGATCAAGATAGCCCATATAGCATGCAACATGAAAAAAAGTAGTATAGCTAGGGTTAGGAGTTATGTAACCCGCCTCAAGCTCTAAAGCTCCAAGCTTCTAGCACCAAGCTCCAAGCTCCAAGGCACCACCTTCGACTAACACAAGGAAGAACAACTTGTAACCACCATGGCCGAAGAGAAGGAAGCAGAAGAATAAGAATATGCCTAGGAAGGGAGAGATACCTACCACAAGAGAAGGAAAGGGACAAGCTAGCAAGCTGTGTCGCCCAACACACCAGTAGTATCGGCCACCACTTGCTCCACTCTTCTCCTAGCTCAGCCACCAAAGGAAGGGAAGCAACTAAAGGAACCAAAGAGCCTAGCAAGCAAAGGAGGGGTTCGTTTATATACTAAGGGGTAAAAGGGAAGAGCAAGGTAAGGTGGCACCCGCCCCTAACACACTTGTCCAAGGAGTGTGCCACATGCTAGAACCCCAAAAACCCACGCCCATGAGTTGCCACCCACTAAGCAAAGCAACATCCACTTGTCCAAAGATGGTGACATAAACGAGGCTAAGGTGGAGGGTGTGTCTCCCAAGATGGAAACCCTACACACCATGGCCGATACAGCTCCCTACATGACACAACAACACTCCTTGGCTGACACACCAAGGTCCAGCCTGATACCAAGCTTCAACAAGGCTCAACAAGGCAAAATAAAGCCCAACCAGGCCCAAAGCTACACAAACAAAGAGCCCAACCCATCCTCTCAATCCTGGAGGATGCAAGGAAAGAGAAAGACATCTCTCAAGGTGACAAACTTGCACACCATTCCTAAAACTTGGGTAATTTGCAAGTTGCACCTCAACCTCCCTATAAAGCACAAACAAACCCTAATCACAACTTCAGGTGATTAGCAAGCTTCTCAATACAAGTTTTAGGCAAAGCAAATAGGGTAAGCCCAAAATGAAGGTCAGGGTCCTTACATAAATGGCCATGTCATTGAAACTGATGAGGTACTGAGGGCTCCCGTCAGTGGAAAACTGTGACCTCTACCCTAACTCGGGGTCTACTGTGATGGTGCATGTGATCTTGGTTCAATGAAGGTTGACCTTGGTTGTGACGGCAGTGGGAAAAACCTTGTCTTCTTAAAGCCTCCAGATGATTGCCCTTGAAACTACATAGGTCGCTTCTTAGCATTAGCTTCACGTTTCTCTATGGAAGACCTCTCAATCCTCCTAACAGATTCCACAAAGGTGGAAAACCTTTCCCTGTTCTCCAAGGCTGATGTTGTAGTAGTCAACTCCGTACTCAGACCCTTCTCAAATCTCCGGATCCTTTCCTTATCTGTTGCTGCCATGTGCGGGCAGAACCTCAAAAGTTCCATAAACTTTGATTCATACTCATTGATAGTCATAGCTCCCTAACGAATCTTCTCAAATTGAGAGACTTTCTCATCTAGGTAGGTCTCTGGAAAATATTGATTAATAAATTTCCTCCGAAACTCCTCCCATCCTATCACAACTCCTGGCCTTTTCTCCTCTTCTATGGCCCACCAGTGGCTAGCACTACCCTTCAATAAGTATATTGCATGCTTACCTTTTTCTTCTTCAGCGATGTTTAGGATTTTGAACGCCTTTTCCAGCTCAGTCAACCACATGTCAGCGTCTGCTGGATTAGAAGTACCTACATATTCAATTGCCCCAACACGTCTAAGACACTCAAATGTCTTCCTAACACCTTAGGACTCCACATTAGTGGTGGCTGCCCTAACTTGAGGTGATGGCACTCTGTCAGCAATATGTGTAATTGTGGCCATCATCTATCTAAACATAGACTGAAACTCGGGATTGGCCATCATTATCGGGACTTGATGAGGCATTACGGGCTGCTCTGGCCCTGCTTCTGGCACTCTCTCATCACGTGCATGCCTCCCTGCACCTCCTCCTAGTGCAACATAGCTACTCTCAATGTGTTCTTCATGTCCTCCAGACATATTTGCATAAGCATAAACTATGATCAGATATGTTGGATACATAAGAACATACTCAAACCTAAGTCCTATATCCCTATAGACTCAGTAAACCTAGAGATCTGATACCAACTTAGTTGTGAAAGCTCTTCACGCTAAATGAGATTACTCAAAACACAAAACACGATCAACTAATAATTAATCACATAGTCAAAAATGTGAAATAATTAAAACTGATTCCAGCAACGTAAATAAACTCTAGAACATTTACAAAAGGTCCATCATTCCATTCTCATATACTGTAAAAAGTATTTACATATGGTTCCAAAGACCTTAGTCACATCCTGCATATAAAAGATATTTCACATGTACATGCCACATATTTACAAACATTGGCATACTACCAAAATCTCATGTCGGTACGAGTATATCATCTAGAAAACGCATCCCATACCCGGACCTGAGTGTACAGGGATGACACTAGGACTCTACTACTAACATCTACAACTAACCAACCTTCTGAATTTATTGATCACTAGATTGGTTCTCTTCCACAGCGCGACCTCGACCTCGTTGCCCACGACCGCCTAAAAAATGTGGTGACCCACGGGTGAGACCTAGTCCCAGTGAGAGATATAACTCTCTATGTGGCATCCAACTCATAAAAACAAGATTAACTAATGCGAAAGCGTATCTTCACAGTGGATTAACAAAAATCACTAAAAATTAAAACCATTTACAAAGAGATCCATTCTTAGGAAAACTCTTTAAACAAGAACCAAAGTATTATAATTACATACTGGTCCACATTGTACATTCCATGTACCATCTCTTCTCGAGGAATATATATACAACACTTTGCCTTGATAAAAGCTCAAGTAACAAAATTCTCGAGGCATTCAAACCAAGATCTCAGATCGATTATAAAAACACTATCTACTGACTCCTAGGACCTGAGAGTACAGAGACGACACATAGGACTCTATTTACATATGTACAAAGCCTGACAGCCAGTATCCCCACCTGGGATATCACTATTGTCCCTGTTGTTGTTGTTGTTGCTCTTCCCCTGCTATAGAGTTTCTGCCTCTTTGTCTGCATCTACCTAAAAATGTTGGATCCCACGGGGGTGAGACAATTTGTTAATTTCCCCAGTGAGAGATATAACTCTCTGTCGAAAACATTATTATTGCAGTTTAATAGAAATAAACTGAATAGTGGAATCATATATTTCAATAGAAGATAAATCAATAACTATGCATATTAGAGCAACAATCCTATTCAAGTATTTCAGCTATAACTTGATAAGGCATCATGTCTCTTATTCAATACGGAATTAAAGAACATAAGTAACATTTATGTATTAAGGACATGCTAAGAAAGATAACATCAACCAGTGGTTTTCGTATTTCAATCTTATGCAAATACACTACATGGCTGATTACATTTACAAACATACTTAAGCTCTGAGGAGATGAGGTATACCGCTCATACTCCAACTGACCATTGCGAAGTTGAAATCGGTACCATACAAAGTCAATGGAAGAGTTGGCTTCCATGACTTCCCACATCTCAGTCAGTGCGAGATCACATACAGGACATCTAGTGTCTCTGCTACATAGCTTGCCAGGGTATAGTGGCATCTTCGCTATAGACCTTCAGCGGCGCCTGCACTCTCTTCGCAATCGAGAGATTTCGTGTTTACCTCCATCGATCCGGCATTAACAACATCGGGAGATTTGTGATACATCCATCCTAGAACATATAATGAAGGATTGAGAGGTTTAATGTTTACCTTCCATCAATTCCCCCATTAGGATGTACAGATATTTTTTCCCATTGACCCCCACATATTCAAAAATATGCGAACTCCAGGAGATCCAGTAGGAAAACCTATTTCACCATCACCAGCTACTGACGATGATGGATCTATGGTCAGAGTACTACATGAAAAGGTTTCACTTGATTAATTAAGTACATTATCATATTCTTTTAGCATCAATCAAGTTTTCAAATATAACTTATTAGGACAAATGCTACAAAGAAAACATGTACTATTTTCATTAATCATTTCTTAGTCTTTTAAAAGATATTGGGATCTCAGTCCCTCATTTCAATACTGGGAATACTCATCCCTTCACAAACTCAAGGCCATAATCATATGGTTTTGGGTATTCAAACCCTTGACTCATCTCTGAGCATTATTACCACTTTTTCAGGTAACTATCACCTTCAGGTCATTTGACCAAGGTAAACATGACACTTGCTACACCAGCATCTCTTTTGGCACTTGAAGCCCATTACCTCTCTTGTTACCTGTTACTAAGCAACAAGGCATATTATGGCACATAAGGCCCAATAACAATTTTAATAAATAAAACATCATAGATCATACCAGGCTATGTTCATTATCTCATGATACCTGCATGGTTAGTATAGATGATAATAGATATATCAATCATATTTCAGTTCCATGCTATTCCAGGGTAACACCACTATTCCCTTACCAGGGTTAGGGTTTCCCATTTCATGTCAATCAAGGATACTCATCCTATTTCCCAGATCAAGGTTATAGTTTATCACCATATTGCCCAAGATTAGGGTTTCATATAGCATTACTTGCTTCACTCTGGTTTGGAGTTTCACATCATATCATTACATCAGGGTTTCACATCACATCACCCTATATTAGGGTTTATATTCAATAATCCTCAATTAGGGTTTACTATTCATCTCAATTAGGGTTTCATATTCAATTACCCATAATTAGGGTTTACTATTCACCCCGAATAGGGTTTATCACCAAAATACCTTGAATTAGGGTTACTCATGGCATTAACCTAAACTCATATCACATTATCCTCCTAGATTAGGGTTTCACTCAGAATTGCCCTAAATTAGGGTTTTAGTTCATCAATTAACTCAATTAGGATTTCATGATCTCTTTATCAAGGATCATACCCTAATTGTATATCACACTTACTTTGAATGTGTTAGGCTTGATTGCTACATGATTATCTTACATGTATGAATCTCTCTTTCTTATCCTATTCAGGATATCCACTACTCAATTCCTGATTAGATTGAGCCTACTCTTTATTCAAAAACATGCATTTAGGGTTAGCATGGTGTATTGAATTATTGCATCAACGATTAATCCCACTAAGGGTATCAACCATCTAAATACATTAGGTGTTCAGAAGATTTGATCAATTGAACCTTCAATCACATGAGGTATATAAATGAATTGACCAATTGAATCTTCAATTACATTGGGTGTCCAAGTGGATCACCATGTTGAACCTCAAACGGTTTTGATTACTTAGACCCTAAACGGTCTTGGTCTCTCATTATTCAAACGATTTGAAACTGTTTGGGAAAATTGCCCTTGAAACCGTTTAAGCAAGATAAGCATTGAAACCGAATGGACTTGGGTCTCCAAATGGTTTGGGACCGTTTGGTCCAAACCCTCTCAAAACCGAATGGACGAAAAAGGTCTTTCAACACTTCATCAATTCAAGGTTTCAATCAATGAGCCGACTATCAATTGAATCCTTGATTCATTTATTAATTGAACTATTGAATCATCCTTCAATTAGACCATCAATTAGGGTTTTTAACCCAATTGAACTAAGATTTATAATCAAGAAACCATCAATTAGGGTTTTGAATTCAAGGAACCATCAATGGTTAACATTGTGGAACTAATCAAATTGAAATCAATGAATCACCATCAAATTATGATATGACCTGGCCTCAAACGGTCTTGAGGTCATTTGTATGACCTCCAAACAGTCTTGGTTGACCTCCAAACGGTCTTGAGACCATTTTCCCCATCCTTCATTAAAATTTGTGAAATTCAATTAGGGTTTGGATCATTGGATTGATCATCAAATTGGCTATTGATTGCATTTCAATTTGATATCTCTAGATCTTCAATTACTCAACCATACTCAACCCTAGACCTCCAAATGGTCTTGAGACCTTTTGGGTGATCTCCAAACAGTCTTGAGACCGTTATGGTTAATCAACCCAAAGCTTTAAATCAACCAATTGAAATTTCAGCACTTAACCCGATTAGGGTTTCTATTTGGAGGATTATCTATATATTGAATCAATCAATTGGATCCATTAGATCATCATCCAAAATGTACTAGGGTCCTGACCTCAAATGGTCAACCCATCCAAACGGTCAACCCTTCCAAACGGTTTGGGATTAAAACCTCCAAACGGTTTGCAAACTGTTTGGTCTCCAAACGGTTTGGTGAAATCGTTTGGACCAAGGTCTTAAAACCATTTGCAATAGAAACTTGTTGGAATGTGTGCCTAAGATGATGTCATAATCATCAAGCCTTAGTCCATCAAAAACTACTGCCATTATCATGGTAGTTGCATCAACTAATCAAAGGAATTGTAAGAAGAGAAATTGAACATAATTGATTGAGAAATTGAATTCAATAACAATGAATAGGGGTTCAAGTTATATAACCCGCCTCCAATTGAGCTTCAAATCTTGGAGCTTCACGTCAACAATGGTGGAAGAAGCTTTTTCACACCATAAGGTTCGTTCCTCAAGCTTTTGAGTGAAAAGGATTGGCTAGAATTGAAGATGGGATCGAGATAAGAAGAAATCATGCATTGATTTGTGATTTCCACCATGAAATCAAGGTGAATGAAGGTGAAGAAGCTTACCAACAGGTTGGAGGTCGTCCTCCTGCTGATCCTAGATCCCTTGGTCGTTTTTGCAAGCACATAGAAGAAGTGGATTCGAAAAAGCCTTTGGTTTGAGTTGTAAAAGGTGTTTTTATAAGAAAATCAATGAGAGAGAAAAAAATAGGACTTATCTCTTACATATTCTTTCCACTTGCCCCCTTATATTCCTTAGAGATGAGGCTATCCTCTTTGCCTCTTATTCCCCTCAATTATCCATGATTTAAAGAAAAGCAAATTAAGCACCTTAACCCTTATAATAATAATATCTCAAAGTTAGTGGATATTTCTTTTTCTTTTCTTAATGTGAGTGGGTTCTCCACTCACGTTGATATTTCCTTTGCCTTTTCAAGGCACAAGGACGTTCACACTTGATCAAATACAACTATCTAGTTTTTGGTTGAAGGTCCTTCAATTACTTTATTTATTTTTGTATTAAATTGAATTAAGGTTTCAATTATGCTTAAATCTTGATTATTTTAATATCAAGATTCTCTCTCCTTCAAAGAGGTACAACTGAGATGCCCCTCTCATTTCTTTGATATACATGATGCCAAGAAATATTAGGGACTATTTTGAAGTGGCAAATTGCATATTGAACCCTGGGTTTTGGGTAAATTGCACATTATACCAAAACTAGGTTTTAGTGTACAGACATTGCTTTACCAGCTCTTTCTTGGTGCTCAGGCTTCCACAAGCCATACCTCTGCATCATATTCATTCTCATGATGCTTCAACACATGAGGAACATCTTATCATGTAACATTTGCAATTTAACCCCTCAACTTGGGTAATTTGCACTTTAGTCAAACACAAACAAAACATTACTTTCAACATTATTCAAAATGGACTAGATTGAAATATAAGTTCCTTTTGAGCCTTAATTATTTTTCAAAAGATAATATCAAGCATATAATTATCTTTCTTAAAAAAAACACCTAGGGTTAAAGCATAACCCAGGTCAGGGATGTTACAAGTTACCCACCCCTTACAAGGATTTCGTCCCCGAAATCATCAACAAAAACCTTAAGAGAAAAGAGTAGGGTACTTCCTCCTCATCTCTTACTCTAGCTCCCATGTAGCTTCTTCAATGCCATGGTGATTCCAAAGAACTTTTACAAGACAAATGTCTTTTTTTTTACTTTTTAATTCTTCTGTCAAGAACCAACACAGGTCCTTCAACATAAGATATATCATCATTTAGTTCTACCTCCACAGGTTGCAGAACTAACTTTGTGTCAAGATGACACTTCCTCAGCATAGAGATATGGAATACTGGGTGTAATCTATGCAACTCATGTGGCAACTCTATCTTAAAGGCTACCTTTCCCATCCTTTCTATGATTGGATAAGGCCCCATAAATCTAGGAGATAACTTGCCCTTCTTCCCAAATCTAAGGATACCTTTCCAAGGTGAGACCTTGAGGTATACTCTGTCTCCAACTTGGAATTCTAAGGGTCTTCGACGCTTATCAATATAAGATTTCTATCTATTCTGGATAGCTTTCAATTGTTGTTGTATTACTTTAATCTTATCAGTTGTCTGCTGCACTAACTCAGGACCCAAAAGTTGATATTCTCCTGTTTCATACCAACATAAAGGAGATCTGCAACGTCTACCATATAATGCCTCATATGGTGCCATATCAATATTGTGTTGATAGCTATTATTATAAGCAAACTCTATCAAGATCAGGTGTAGATCCTAACTTCCTACAAATTGAAGGACACATGCCCTAAGTAAGTCCTCTAAAGTTTGTATAGTCCTCTCAGACTGTCCATCTGTCTGAGGGTGAAAGGTTGTACTAAACCTTAACTGCGTACCCAAAGCTTTATGGAGTCACTCCCAAAAATGACTTGTGAACTGGGGACCTATATCAGATACAATAGTAGTTGGATCCCATGCAAACGCACTATTTCATCTATGTATATCTGTGCAAGCTTCTCAACAGTGTAGGTTGTTTTAACATGAAGGAAATGTGTTGTCTTAGTCAACCTATGAAATATCACCCATATGGAATCATGACTTTTGGTTGTTCTTGGCAAACCAACTACAAAGTCTATGGTTACATGATCCCATTTCCACTGCGGTATAGGCAGAGGTTGCATTGTTCTTGCAGGCTTTTGATGTTCAGCTTTAACCTGCTGACACATTGGACACCGCATAACAAACTCAGCAACATCCTTCTTCAAACCAGGTCACCAATACATATCTTTCAAGTTATGATACATCTTGGTGCTCCCTAGATGCATAGCATACATCGAAGAATGAGCTTCTTCCAGAACTAACTTCCTTAGGTCATCGACATCAGGTACTACCATCCTACCATGGTAACTAACTACCTTATCATCTGAATTATGGAAGCCATCTCATTTCTCACTACCATACTCTGACCTAATCTGCTGAATCACAGTATCAGCTTGTTGTGCTTCTTTAATCTGTTGTCTCAGAGTAGGTTTTACTTGCATCTCAGCTGATAGCCCGGCTAACAATGGTACCTTAAGCTCGATATTGTCTTGCTTTAAGGAGATAAGCATATCTCTCTTAGATCAAACTAAGGAGTTTAACTGTGCTTTATCTAGGGCTGGTGAGGATGATTTCCTACTTAGAGCATCAACCACTACATTGGCTTTCCCTGGATGATAATCAATTGTACAATCATAGTCCTTGATTAATTCCATCCAGCGGCGTTGTCTCATATTCAGCTCATGTTGTGAAAAGATATATTTTAGATTCTTATGGTCTGTGAAAATATGGAATGTCTTTCCATAGAGATAATGTCTCCAAATCTTCAAAGCATGGACCACAGCAGCTAGCTCTAGATCATGTGTTGGATAATTCTCCTTGTGTTTCTTAAGCTGTCGAGAAGCAAAAGAAATCACTTGTTTATCCTGCATCAACACACATCCTAAAGCGTTCTTGGAAGCATCACAGAAGACTATGTACCCCTTCCCTTACTCAGGTAACACTAACACAGGTGCACTAGTTAACTTTTCCTTCAGCAACTGGAAAGATTGTTGGCACTTGTCATTCCAGATAAAAGGAATCTCCTTCTTTGTCAACTTGGTCAGGGGTAAAGCTATAGAACTGAAGTTCTTAATGAACCTCCTATAATATTTTTCCAAACCTAGGAAACTACATATTTCTGTTGGTGTTTTCGGTTGTTCCCATTACAGGACAGATTCTACCTTCTTAGGATCAACACGGATACATGAGGCAGATATAACGTGTCCTAGAAAAGAAACTTCTGGTAGCCAGAACTCACATTTGCTAAACTTAGCATATAACGTATGCTTTCTTAGCAAAGTTAAAGCCTGACAGAGGTGCTGCTCATGATGTTGAGCATCTCTAATGTATATCAAGATGTCATCTATGAAGACTACTACACATTGATCAATAAAAGGTCGAAATATTCTATTCATGAGTTCCATAAATGTAGTTGGTGCATTAGTTAATCCAAACGACATAACTATGAACTCATAGTGACCATACCTTGTCCTAAAGGCAGACTTAGGTATGTCACTCTCCTTAATATGCAACTGATGGTATCCCGACCTCAGATCTATCTTAGAAAAGATAGTTGCACCATGCAACTGATCAAACAAGTCATCAATCCTTGGAAAAGGATACTTGTTCTTTATAGTTACTTTATTCAACTACTTATAGTCGATGCATAAATTCATAGACCCATCTTTCTTATTAACAAAAAGAACTGGAGCACCCCAGGGTGAAGTGCTCGGTCGGATAAAACCCTTCTCAAGCAACTCCTGCAGTTGTTTCTTGAGCTCTTCCATCTCAGTAGGTGCCATTCTATATGGTGTTTGTGCTATCGGTTGCGTGTCCAGGATTAGATTAATCTCAAAATCAATCTCTCGGGGCAGAGGAACACCTAGAAGTTCCTCAGTAAATACATCTTCAAATTCCCTGACTACCAGAACTTCAGAAGGATGAGGGCTCTCCATTGTGGTATCTACCACATGAGCCAAGAATGTAAAGCATCCATGTCTCATCAACTTCTCAGCTACCATAGCTGACATAAGACAGGTTGGAAGAATCTTTCTGTCTCCCTGAAAGATCCATGTGTCACCATTGTTTGTGAACACAACCTACTTGGAACCACAATCCAAGACAACCTTATACTTCTCTAAGGTGTCCATTCCTAGGATTATATCAAAACCCTGCATCTCAAGTGGTATAAGATCTACTTGAATGTGATATTCAGAAAAAGAAAGAGTGCAGGGAGAACACACCTCCTGCAACACTACAAATCCCAGCAAAGGGGTTTCTAGCATCAAACTATCTGCTCTATGACTGAAAATCATGTTGCAGTCATGAATCACTTCTCGAGTGATAAAGGAATGTGTAGCACCCAGATCAATTAACACAGATACGAAGCAGGATGAAAACATATCAGAATAAAATAGTTCCATCTGACCTGTCACAACCTGAGGGTTGACTACTGCTTCGGGCTTATTCATGGCATAGAATCTAGTCATTGCTTGCTGTTAACCATGTGCTTAGTTGTTGGGTGCTGAAGATCCAGCTTGGGACGCTTGTCCATGTCCTCTAGCATTATTACTGAACTGTCGCCTCTGTGATCCTTGTTGACTCTGCCTCTGGGGTTGAGTTACAGTTCTAACTTTCTCAGGACAATCTCTCTTCAAGTGTCCTGACCTCCCACACTGGAAACAGTTGTAACTTCCCAAACTCTATCTGGGTGGTCCTGTCACTGATGCTGATGTTGTATTGGAGGCTCTACTTGGAGGAAAACTATGGCCCCTACCCCTACTTGATGTCCACTGTGTTGGGGTATTAAACCTTAGTGGTGGTGGTGGTGCAGAGAATCTCAGCTTCTTGAAGCTCTCGGACCTCTGTCCTTGAAACTGAGGATACACTTTCTTATTACTGGTCTATAGCTTTTCAATCAAAGACCTCTCTATCCGCCTAACAGATTCCACAAAAGTGGAAAATCTCTCCCTATTCTCCAGAGTAGACACAAGAGTGGTCAATTAAGCGTTCAACCCCTTCTCGAAATGTTGAATCTTCTCCTCATCAGTAGTTGCCATGTGCGGACAGAACTGCAAAAGCTCCATGAACCTAGCTTCATACTCACTAATGTTCATCTGTCCTTTCCTTAACCTCTCAAATTGAGAGATCTTCTCATCTAGATATGTCTTGGGAAAGTATCTAGCGACAAATTCATGTCAGAATTCATCCCATCTGACTTCAACACCTGGTCTTTTACCTTCTTCAATGGTCCACCAATGACCAGCACCCCCCTTCAGAAGATATACAGCATGTCTCACCTTCTCTACTTCATGGATGTTAAGGATTCTAAAGGCTTTTTCCAGCTCTGTCAGTGACAAATCTACATCATCTGGGTCATCTTTACCAGCATAGTCTGTGGCTCCCACCCGGAAAAAGCCATTCAAAGGTCTTTCCAGCTCCATGTCCTTCATTGTGGGCCGGTGCCCTTGGTGCAGGTGGTGGCATCCTATCCGCCATATGTGTCATAGTCGCCATAAACTGCCCGAACAGGGTATGTAAAGATGGGTTCTCTAATGCAGCTTGATCAAGTTGAGGAATCTCAGGTATGGGTTCCTCCCTAGCTTGATTCTTTGCACCTCCTCCTGGTGCAGCAATGCTTCTCTCAGCAACATGTTCGTCATGTGATCAATACATCTTCAAGTTCTTCTTCTCCTACATGAGCAGAAGACACTATCAGATAAATTGGAAGACACTAGAACAGAGTCAACAACCTTAATCCTATGTCTCTATAGACTCAGTGAACCTAGATCTCTGATACCAACTTATTTGTGGCATCAAACTCATAAAAACAAGATTAACTAATGCGGAAGTGTATCATTCGCATCAAATTAATGAAAATCACTAAAAATTAAAACCATTTACAAAGAGATCCATTCCTAGGAAAACTCTTTAAATAAGAACCAAAGTATTATAATTACATATTGGTCCACATTGTACATTCCATGTACCATCTCTTATCGAGGAATATATATACAATACTTTGCCTTGATAAAAGCACAAGTAACAAAATTCTCGAGGCTTTCAAACCAAGATCTCAGATCGATTATAAAAACACTATCTACTGACTCCTAGGACCTGAGAGTACAGAGGCGACACATAGGACTCTATTTACATATGTACAAAGCCTGACAGCCAGTATCCCCACCTGGGATATCACTGTTGTCCCTGTTGTTGATGCTGCTCTTCCCCTGCTACATAGTTTCTACCTCTTTGTCTGTGTCTACCTAAAAACATTGGATCCCACGGGGGTGAGACAATTTGTTAATTGCCCCAGTGAGAGATATAACTCTCCGCTGAAAACATTATTATTGTAGTTTAATAGAAAAAAACTGAACAGTGGAATCATATATTTCAATAGCAGATAAATCAATAACTATGCAGATTAGAGCACCAATCCTATTCAAGTATTTCAGCTATAACTTGATAAGGCAGCATGTCTCTTATTCAATACAGAATTAAAGAACATAAGTAACATTTATGTATTAAGGACATGCTAAGCAAGATAACATCAACCAGTGGTTCTCGTATTTCAATCTTATGCAAATACACTACACGACTGGTTATGTTTTACAAACATACTTAAGCTCTGAGGAGATGAGGTATACCTCTCATACTCCAACCGACCATTGCAAAGTCAAAATCGGTACCATATAAAGTCAATGGAAGAGCCATCTTCCATGACTTCCCACATCTCGGTCAGTGCAAGATCACATGCAGGACATCTAGTGTCTCTGATACATAGCTTGCCAGGGTATAGTGGCATCTTCGCTATAGAGCTACAGCGGCGGCTGCACTCTCTTTGCAATCGAGAGATTTCGTGTTTACCTCCATCGATACGGCATTAACAACATCAGGAGATTTGGGATACATCCATCCTGGAATATATAATGAAGGATTGATAGGTTTAATGTTTACCTTCCATCAATTCCCCCATTAGGACGTACAGATATTTTCACCCATTGACCCCCATATATTAAAAAATATGCGAACTCCAGGAGATCCGGTAGGAAAACCCGTTTCACCATCACCGGCTACTGACGATGATGGATCTATGGTCAGAGCACTACATGAAAAGGTTTCACTTGATTAATTAAGTACATTATCATATTCTTTTAGCATCAGTCAAGTTTTCAAACATAACTTATTAGGACAAATGCTACAAAGAAAACATGTACTATTTTCATTAATCACTTCTCAGTCTTTTAAAAGATATTGGGATCTCAGTCCCTCATTTCAATATTGGGAATACTCATCCCTTCACAAACTCAAGGCCATAATCATATGGTTCAGGGTATTCAAACCCTTGACTCATCTCTGAGCATTATTACCACTTTTTCAGGTAACAATCACCTTCAGGTCATTTGACCAAGGTAAACATGACACTTGCTACACCAGCATCTCTTATGGCACTTGAAGCCCAATACCTCTCTTGTTACCTCTTACTAAGCAACAAGGTATATTATGGCACATAAGGCCCAATAACAATTTTAATAAATAAAACACCATATCTCATACCTGGCTATGTTCATCATCTCATGATACCTGCATGGTTAGTACAGATGATAATAGATATATCAATCATATTTCAGTTCCATGCTATTCCAGGGTAACACCACTATTCCCTTACCAGGGTTAGGGTTTCCCATTTCATGTCAATTAGGGATACTCATCCCATTGCCCAGATCAGGGTTATAGTTTATCACCATATTGCCCAAGATTAGGGTTTCATATAGCATTACTTACTTCACTCTAGTTTGGAGTTTCACATCACATCATTACATCAGGGTTTCACACCACATCACCCTATATTAGGGTTTATATTCAATAATCCTCAATTAGGGTTTACTATTCATCTCAATTAGGGTTTCATATTCAATTACCCATAATTAGGGTTTATTATTCACCCCGAATAGGGTTTATCACCAAAATACCCTGAATTAGGGTTACTCATGGCATTACCCTAAACTCATATCACATTATCCTCCTAGATTAGGGTTTCACTCAGAATTGCCCTAAATTAGGGTTTTAGTTCATCAATTAACTCAATTAGGATTTCATGGTCTCTATATCAAGGATCATACCCTAATTGTATATCACACTTACTTTGAATGTGTTAGGCTTGATTGCTACATGATTATCTTACATGTATGAATCTCTCTTTCTTATCCTATTCGGGATATCCACTACTCAATTCCTGATTAGATTGAGCCTACTCTTTATTCAAAAACATGCATTTAGGGTTAGCATGATGTATTGAATTATTGCATCATTATGCATCAATGATTAATCCCACTAAGGGTATCAACCATCTAAATACATTAGGTGTTCAGAAGATTTGATCAATTGAACCTTCAATCACATGAGGTATCCAAATGAATTGACCAATTGAATCTTCAATTACATTGGGTGTCCAAGTGGATCAACCATGTCGAACCTCAAACGGTTTTGATTACTTAGACCCTAAACGGTCTTGGTCTCTCATTATTCAAACGGTTTGAAACCGTTTGGGCAAATTGCCCTTGAAACTGTTTAAGCAAGAAAAGCATTGAAATTAAATGGTCTTGGGTCTCCAAACAGTTTGGGACCGTTTGGACCCAACTGTTTGGACTTAAACGGTCTTAAGACTGTTTGGTCCAAACCCTCTCAAAACCGAATGGACCAAAAAGATCTTTCAACACTTAATCAATTCAAGGTTTCAATCAATGAGTCGACTATCAATTGAATCCTTGATTCATTTATCAATTGAACTATTGAATCATCCTTCAATTGGACCATCAATTAGGGTTTTGAACCCAATTGAACTAGGATTTATAATCAAGAAACCATCAATTAGGGTTTTGAATTCAAGGAACCATCAATGGTTAACATTGTGGAACTAATTCAATTGAAATCAATGAATCATCATCAAATTATGATATGACCTGAACTCAAACGGTCTTGAGGTCATTTGGATGACCTCCAAATGGTCTCGGTTGACCTCCAAATTTTCTTGAGACCGTTTTCCCCATCCTTCATTAAAATGTGTGAAATTCAATTAGGGTTTGGATCATTGGATTGATCATCAAATTGGCTATTAATTGCATTTCAATTTGATATCTCTAGATCTTCAATTACTCAACCATACTCAACCCTAGACCTCCAAATGGTATTGGTTGACCTCCAAACGGTCTTGAGACAATTTGGTGATCTCCAAATGGTCTTGAGACCATTTGGGTTAATCAACCCAAAGCTTTAAATCAACCAATTGAAATTTCAACACTTAACCCGATTAGGGTTTCTATTTGGAGGATTGTCTATATATTAAATCAATAAATTGGATCCATTAGATCATCATCCAACATGTACTAGGGTCCTGAACTCAAACGGTCAACCCATCCAAACGGTCAACCCTTCCAAATGGTTTGGGATCCAAACCTCCCAACGGTTTACAAACCGTTTGGTCTCCAAACGGTTTGGTGAAACCGTTTGGACCAAGGTCTTAAAACCGTTTGCAATAGAAACTTGTTGGAATGTGTGCCTAAGATGATGTCATCACCATCATGACTTAGTCCATCAAAAACTACTACCATTATCATGGTAGTTGCATCAACTAATCAAAGGAATTGTAAGAAGAGCAATTGAACATAATTGATTGAGAAATTGAATTCAATAATAATGAATAGGGGTTCAAGTTATATAACCCACCTCCAATTGAGCTTCAAAGCTTGGAGCTTCACGTCAACAATGGTGGAAGAAGCTTTTTCACACCACAAGGTTCGTTCCTCAAGCTTTTGAGTGAAAAGGATTGGCTAGAATTGAAGATGGGATCGAGATAAGAAGAAATCATGCATTGATTTGTGATTTCCACCATGAAATCAAGGTGAACGAAGGTGAAGAAGCTTACCAACAGGTTGGAGGTCATCCTCCTGCTGCTCCTATATCCCTTGGTCATTTTTGCAAGCAAAGAGAAGAAGTGTATTCGAAAAAGCCTTTGGTTTGAGTTGTAAAAGGTGTTTTTATAAGAAAACCAATGAGAGAGAAAAAAGTAGGACTTATCTCTTCCATATTCTTGCCACTTGCCCCCTTATCTTACTTATAGATGAGGCTATCCTCTTTGCCTCTTATTACCCTCAATTATCCATGATTTAAATAAAAGCAAATTAAGCACCTTAACCCTTATAATAATAATATCCTAAAGTTAGTGGATATTTCTTTTTCTTTTCTTAATGTGAGTGGGTTCTCCACTCACATTGATATTTCCTTTGCCTTTTCAAGGCACAAGGACGTTCACACTTGATCAAATCCAATTATCTCGTTTTTGGTTTAAGTCCCTTCAATTACTTTATTTTTTTTTTTGCATTAAATTGAATTAAGGTTTCAATTATGCTTAAATCTTGATTATTTTAATATCAAGATTCTCTCTCCTTCAAAGAGGTACAAATGAGATGCCCCTCTCATTTTATTTGTTATACATGATTCCAAGAAATATTAGGGACTATTTTGAAGTGGTAAATTGCATATTGAACCCTAGGTTTTGGGTAAATTGCACATTATACCAAAACTAGGTTTTTGTGCACAAACATTGCTTTACCAGCTCTTTCTTGGTGCTCAGGCTTCCACAAGTCATACCTCTGCATCATCTTCATTCTCATGATGCTTCAACACATGAGGAACATCTTATCATGTAACATTTGCAATTTAACCCCTCAACTTGGGTAATTTGCACTTTAGTCCAACACAAACAAAACATTACTTTCAACATTATTCAAAATGGACTAGAATTGAAATATAAGTTCCTTTTGAGCCTTAATTATTTTTCAAAATATAATATCAATTATATAATTACCTTTCTTAAACAAAACACCTAGGGTTAAAGCATAACCCAGGTCAGGGATGTTACACTCTCCAACATATATTGATTATAACATATTAATTAACAATAAATACATTGAGTAGTTAGGATATTGATTAAGTAATATGAATAGATTGAACAGTTTAAGCATACTAAGCAGTTAAGAAAATAAGTTATAACATCAAGTAGAAGTACCTAATTTTCATAAGTCTACATCATGTAAGAACTATGTAATTTAAAGACAAGACAAGGGTTAATCAACCAATGTGATACATATTAAACCCTAGCAATTATACTACATGGTTGGCATTATATCTTTTATTATTATGCCTTGGGGAGTTTAAGTTGTACCACTCAAAATCCAACTGACCACTGCGAAGTGCTATTCAGTTCCGTATAAGATCTAGGAGTGTCGGTATCCTAAGATCTCTTCCCCTCAGTCAGTACGAGTAAACTGCAGTGGCATACCAGTCAAACTGCCAACAGTGACATATAGTCAACTGATAACAACTAGTTCATACTTGGTACAAGTTACGATACTAGAAAATAGGGTATATAAAACCCTATAATCCAAGGTACAACTGCAACTATCCTCAATCACATCAAATGTCAGAGGCATGACCATAGCCATCTTCCATAACCTGCAATTGTGGATGACAAGAATATATCCTCAACTTGCCACCCCCACATACTCAATAGTATGCACTCCAAGTTTCCCTTGGGAATACTCGTTTCACCATCCAGTAAGTTCTGCAACTAAAGATGGCTCTACGGCACAGGGCTCTACATGATTAAGGTTACACTTGATTAGTTATTGCCAATTGAATGCATTAAGGCTTTATCATACAAGTGGACATTCAAACCCTAATTCGTTTCTAACAAGAGTATATGTATAACAACTTCAAAAGATATAAAACATTTGAGATATAAATCTTAATCATTACCACATGCTATCATTCATTGCAAATTAATGGACCACACTTGTCATCATACTATTGCAAGATACCAATATCTTATCACTAGTTCTAGGGTTTTAACCCTTATTGGAACATGAAGAGGATTTCACCTCAATCATGGCTTCAAACATTCCCAAAGGCCTTTAATACAATCACATTATTCATAGTAAGGTTATCATCATCATTCCATGCCTTAAACAAGGCTCAAAAGATCATTATCACATGTATGTCCATAGATATTAACATGGCAAGGTACTATGATATTCAAATAATACTACATTATGGTTTCAACACAATAAGAGTGTAATTCATTATCACATTAATCATTCGAGATTATAACCAATCAATATCATATAATTACATTAAGGTTAGGTATAACAAGCTAGATCATATTGGAGTTATGCATCCACTTATTATAGTGATTTATCAAATATAACTATATAATGGCAAAGGCAAGACTACCAATTAATGGTATTGAACCATTGAATTATCTTCACTAGGACCCACACATATTACCATGTGATTTATTATAATCCATTTGATGTTAAACCATCCAATATTATTCATTGGATCAAGTTCATTGTTCAAGGTTATCAATTGAAGTATAAGTCTAACCATTAAATCAATTGAACCAAGGAACCATTGGTTTAAGGTTTAGTCAAATCTACAATTACATTCCTAATTCGTCATATATGGTGATGACCTGATCCACCATTAATTGTGATCATTAGGTCACCATTAGTTGCTAGATCAGTAATACATTCAGTTAACGCCATCATATATTAAGACAATATTATCATCGATTGATAACATCATTAGAATACTTAGTGGATGATAATTAAATGTCTAATTGAGCCAAAACCTGACCTAAGGGGTGACCATAGGTTGTCACCATACATTTAACACCCTTGATCACGAACATCAGTTGCCAAGATAGCAACACCATTGGTTGTTGAATGGTATGTCCATAGGTTATGTGATAGAGAAGGAAATAACTTGAAAACCCTAATTTGAACAATCAATTATTGTGTACTTAGCACCATAGGTTGATGATATCAACCTATCCCATATCATGTTACAACTTAGACAGGTTGTACACATGTTTACAAGTTCATATAGAACTGGAACAAAATAGGGGACACCACAAAAATTCGTAATTCTAAACAAGCATGGTTTCTCTATGCTTAGATCATCACATTCAAGCATAAACATGAACTAACAAGCTTCTAATAAGAAATATAAGTGAATAATTTTATATAAATCGCCTCTATAGAGTAGGTTAGATATCAAACAGAAATATTCTCGAGCAAATAAGGCAAGGAATCCCTAGATTCAGATCCAAACTTGGCCAAATAGGCACTTCTCTCCACAAAGAAGTAAAACCCTAGAAAAAGAAATAAGAAGGAAGGGTTTTTGAGTTCTAGAGTCATTTTCACCATTTAACAGTAGGGTTACGACCTGGAGAGATGTAGGAGGAAGAATAGAAAAGAATTAAATGGAGGATATAAGAAAAAACTTACACTTTTAGGTCAATATCTCTAGGAAGAAGCTTTATAGACCCAAAAAGGGAATCAATTGCAACCCTAGAATTTTTTCCAAGAAGATTCCCACTTTCTTCTTCCTTGGGCAGCAAAATTCGCAGCTGAACAGAGTAAGAATGAAGCTGGGATAAGGAGAGAGGTGGTGGAGAGAAAGTGGCTCGTTTTGGTGCTTGGGGATAAGTATATGACACTTTAATATTAAGAAAAGAAAAAGTTGAAATTCTAGTATATATCCAAGTGTCCATGGCTTTAAATTATTAAGAATACATAAGCACACACACAAGAAGCTCTCCCACCATCCCTATAGACCTGCTTAGATTTCCTTTGTCGAAATTCCCAGCCAATCACATAATTCCTTTGTTGATAGCTACTAAAGGTAGCTCATCCATGAAGGGGTAAACCCTAAAATACCCTTGATGAAAATACCTTCAAACCATGGCTCAAATAGGAGCACCATGGATTAAAAATCTCAAGAATGATAATATAACATCTAAGGAACATAATATATGTGATAAGTTGCAAATAAAACCCCTCAATTGGGTAAATTGCATAAAAGTCCAAAATGTACTGAAAATTGCATAACTTGCTCGAACAGTGTCCAAATTGGACCAAATTTGAAACTTAAGCTTGTATTATGATTTAAAAACATATTAAAAAGTTATATTAGGGTTATAGGTATTCAATTATGGTAATTAATCTCATTCAACTCATTAAGCAAGTTCAGGGGCCTTACAATAACCTTGATATGTTAATCGGTGGTTATCATTGCCACATGGTTGATACTTTCTTATGCTAAACATGTGCATTATGAATATGATGAGGGTTAATCATATCTAGATTACTTGCATGTTGATGTAATAAAGGAATGTTCTTAATATTAATATAACCCTGCTATGGTTGTTTATGAATATCTCCTAGCTCATTAATGCAATATTGCGTTGATCTGGAGTATTATATGTAAGTGATGTTGTTGAGCCTTGTTATAAGGCATGCAAAGATAATGATGATCTTGCAGGGAATAGTATGATGGTCTTAATGACCTTTGGGTATGGTTGAGCCCTAAATGAGGTGTAATCCTCTTATGTTGATAAGGGTTGATAGCCTGTGATATTGTGAAAAGGATTTATATCTTGTGATAGTATGATGACTGGTGTAGCCTCATGAATGGTAAGTGAATAGTACCATGTGATGATGAGTTGAGAAATTATGTTTCACACATTTTATATCTTTTGAAGTTGTGATATTTATATGCTTTCCATAAGTGAATTAGGGTTTGTATGTCCACTTGTTTGATGTAGCCTTAATTCACCCAATTGGAATAACTAATCAAGTGCAACTCTAATCATGTAGTGCCCTATACCATAGATCCATCTGAGTGTCAAAACTTGCCAGATGGTGAAATGAGCATTCCTAAGGGAAACTCGGAGCGCATACAGTTGAGTATGTGGGGGTGGCAAGTTGAGGATATATCTTTGTCATCCACAATGCAGGTTGTGGAGGTTGGCTATGGTCATGCCTCATACATATGATGTGATTGAGAATGGTTGCGGTTGTGTCGCGGTGATTATATATGTGACAAGATTGGAGGACAACTGCGGTTGTACCTCACATGGTAGGGTATGCGTACCCACCTCCTTTCACTAGTGTCGTGACTTGTACCAAGGACGGACTAGGTTGTTAGCAGCTTGACCTTATGTATCGTTGTGGAGGACCCGTACTGGATGGGGTGGAGAAGATCTTAGGAGTCTGACTCTTCCTAGATCTTATATGGCACTGATTTTGACTTAGCAGTGGTCAGTTGGATGTTGAGTGGTATCCTCAAATTCCTCAGGGCATAATAAAAATATGTAAGACAGTCGTGTAGCATATTTGTTTAGGGTTATACACAATGCTTCATATTGGATGATAACCCTTATTTGCTTTCTTTTCACTGAGATCATGTATAGTACAATAAGAGATAATAGATATGCTTATTGTGTAGTTATTCTCATGTTGTAAACATGCTTATGTTGTCAAATATACTGACATTGATGGTTAAGATGCTACTACTAGCTATGTTTAATATTGTTATCCATGCCTTTGTAACTAGAGATGCATATACTTCTAATCATGCTTATCCAAATAGTTGTGCTTATGTTTTTAGCTCTTGTTATGATGTTGATATGTTTAACCAATTAGACATGCTCATGTTGTTAGCTATGCTTATGTGCTAGACTTATTCATAATGATAGATATTTTATGTTACTAGACTTGCTCATGATGATATATATGCATATGCTACTAAATTGCTTATATTGTCAACAAGATAAAGGGTGACAGTTTGGCTAATGATGATAGTTATTATCTACTCCTTTATGTATTTTGTTAATCATCAGTATTGCTGATCTTATTTGTTATATCCGATTAAACTGCTTAACTATTTAATTACTTAAAAATGTTGTAATCAATAAATGTTGTTGGAGGTTATATCTCTTGCTGGGATATGGGCCTCACCCTTGTGGTTTGCCACACTTTTTTCTAGGTAATTAGAAGTGATGAAAACAAACATGTGGCAGCAAAGAGGAGCTATAGTAATGAATCTTTGAGAAATTTGATTAGATTTCTAGTGTGTCCTAGAGTCGTCCATGTACTCTCAGGTCCGGGCGAGAAAAAGTTTGTATATGTGTTTCAAACAAATTGGACTTTTGTTAGCATATTAATGATTATTTGTGTGGCATATACGAATATTGTTCTCCTATGTATATATGTTGTGGCTAAGGTGATATATCAATTTGTATCAAATTCTTGTTATAGTATGGATATAAGAAAGATGTTGGGCTCTTATGCAAATGTTTTTGAGTTGGTGTTGACGTTGAAATTGGTTTTAATTTACCCATATTTTTGGGTATATGATTAATTAGTGATTGATTGTTTTTTATGTTTTGAGTAATCTCGTTTAGTGTAATGGGTTCTCACAAGTTGGTATCAGAGATTTAGGTTCACTGAGTCTATAGGGACACTAGGACTTAAGACTAGGATGATGTCTAAGTTAGGAACGTGACACAAAAACATGGTGCATACTGTAAGGACCATGACCTTCATTTTGGGCTTACCCTATTTGCTTTGCCTAAACCTTGTGTTGAGAAGCTTGCTAATCACCTGAAGTTGTGATTAGGGTTTGTTTGTGCTTTGTAGGGAGGTTGAGGTGCAACTTGCAAATTACCCAAGTTTTAGGGTTGGTGTGCAAGTTTGTCACCTTGAGAGATGTCTTTCTCTCTCCTTGCATCCTCCAGGGTTGAGAGTATGGGTTGGGCTCTTTGTTTGAGTAGCTTTGGGCCTAGTTGGGCTTTGTTTTGCCTTGTTGAGCCTTGTTGAAGCTTGGTATCGGGTTGGACCTTGGTGTATCGGCCAAGGAGTGTTGTTATGTCGGGCAGGGAGCTGTATCGGCCACAGTGTGTGGGGTTACCATCTTGGGCGACACACACCCTCCACCTTAGCCTCGTTTTTGTCACCATCTTTGGACAAGTGGTTGTTGCTTTGCTTAGTGGGTGGCAACTAATGGGCGTGGGTTTTTGGGGTGCTAGCATGTGGCGCACTCCTTGGATAAGTGTGTTAGGGGCGGGTGCCACCTTTCCTTGCTCTTCCCCTTCACCCCTTAGTATATAAATGAACCCCTCCTTTACTTGCTAGGCTCTTTGGTTCCTTTAGTTGCTGCCCTTCCTTTGGTGGCCAAGCTAGGAGAAGAATAGAGCAAGTGGTGGCCTATACTGTTGGTGTGTTGGGCGACACACCTTGCTAACTTGTCCCTTTGCTTCTCTTATGGTAGGTATCTCTCCCTTTCCTTGGAATCTTCTTCTTATTCTTCTTTCTCTTCGGCCATGGTGGTTACAAGTTGTTCTTCCTTGTATTGGCTGAATGTGGTGCCTTGGAGCTTGGAGCTTGGTGCTAGAAGCTTGGAGCTTTAGATCTTGAGGCGCGTTACATAACTCCTAACCCTAGCTATACTACTTCTTTTTCACGTTGCATGCTATATGTCCTATCTTGATAGATCATGTCATCTTTTAGCTATGTTTCTTGCTTTAATGGTTATAAGATTGCTTTAGATGTACCCTAGACTTTGTGGAGATGGTTATCTTGGGTTGCCTTGGGTTGGCCGAACCATGGATGTGGAGTTCCTTGGGCAAAACCCCTCTCTCACTTAGTTGTTGAGAGGTGATCTTAGGGTCCCCAAATCCAATGGTGAGTTGAGCTTTGGTTGGTTGGCCGATATGATATGATGGACCTCCTTGTTGACCGATAGATGATGGAAGTTGTGTAATACCCCTCTCTCACTTAATTGTCTTGAGAGGTGAGCCAACTCTTGAACTTTTAGGGCTTCTTGGTGGCAGTCTTGAGGTTGAAGATGACCAACCCGTCACGGTCTTTAAACCCTTACACGATACCCTTATGATGTGTTCTGCCCTATATCCCTCTTCTAGGGTTGAGCCTTGGGCAATATGCTAAGTGATGTTTTGTTGACCCTTTGACCGATATGGACCCTTACCCTAGATGGTGTTGTTGGATGTTATGCCTTTGGCCGATATAATGCTTGGTATACATCCCTTATTGGTGCCTTAACTGATAGAGGGTCCCAAACCCTAGCTTGAACGATGGACTACCTTGGGCGATATGGGAGCTTCTTGGGTGCCATGGTGGGCAGCCCATGATATCGCTTGATGGAAGGCAGTAGTGTGCCTTGGGCGATAAGGCTTTGGGCATTATGTTCTTGATGGTTGCCCAGTACGAAAACCCTAACCCTAGCTTAGGCGATAGAGTGTCTTGGCTGATAGAGTGGAGGTGTTGCTCGATACACCCTGCACCTGGTTGCACGATACACCTTGCACCTGGTTGCACGATACACCCTGCACCTGGTTGCATGATACACTCTTGTACCTGGATGCCCGATATCCTCTTGGTTCATGGCTACACGACACACCTTTGGTTCTAGTTTACCTGATATCCCTTGGGTGAGGGATAGTGCTACCTGCCACACCTTTAATGAGGGTAGGCTACACCTTTGGTGAGGGATGCGCCTAGCCCGGGAACCCTAGTTGATGAGATATGAAAGATAGGTTGTAACCAATGACACGTTTGTTACCTAAGGTTGATGTTAAGTGAGATGATGTCATGAGAGATAGGGCATGGTGGATGTTCACGGTTTGGTAACTTTGATATGAGTTGATTGACATACCATCTACAACTTTATGCTTCATGTGTTCATAATAATGAATGTTGTTTCAAATCATATGCACCCTAAATCTTAATGGCATGATAATCATAACATGTTCTCTAAAGATCTGTGTTTGGTGATCAAGTTATCTCTCTTGATATGCATACTAACCATGCAGGTGTTATCAAATGAATTCATAGCCAGGTAAGAGTTATGAGGGTATTTATGTTTTGTATAACACTGAATAACGATACTCCTTGTTGATGAGATAATATGTATCACCAGTATGATGAGAAAGGTCTAGTGACCTGATAAAGGCTGAGTACCTGTTTGAGGTGTTATCCTCTATGATGAAATAAAGGATTGATACCCCATGATGATGTATGATGATGATGCCTTGAGAGGCAATGGCATTATGAGATGAGGGATTGAGATCCCATGGCAATATGATAATGGAAGTTATAGTGTGACACAATGTTGTTTATGTTTTATAACCTGGATGCCTCAACAATCCACCTAAAATATACTAATTAATTACAGTAGAAAATTTCATGTAGTTTTTCCCTGGACATAGATCAATCATCATCAATAGCTGGTGATGGTGAAACATGTTTATCATGTGGGATTACCTAGAGCACATATTGTTGAATATGTGGGGTTTCTCCTAGATGAAAATAGGAGGATTAGAATGCAACTTCAGTTGTAGACTCGGTATGGTTGGAGCATGGTGAATAGGCCCATGGCTTGGTATGATAGATCATGAATGCGTTCATGGCTCAGGAGCACGGTGAATGGGCTCGTGGCTCAAGGTATGCTAGCGACGTGACATGTACCAAGGCGTGCTAGAGAAAAGGGGTAGCATGCGGAGCTGACCCTGTGGCTGAGGCCACTTAAGCAAGAGATTGTGGTCCTGCTTTGGTTATTGTGCACTGACCACGAGGAGGTGAGGTCATGGAGTCCAGCTCTTCCATTGACCTTGTATGGCACCAGTTTTGGGCTTCGCAGCCAAAGGTTGGATTTGAGCGATATGGCTCACTTCCTCAGGGCATAATAAATTGTAATCTAGCTGTATACTATATATTGCTTAGGGTAAAACATGGAACATTGGTTGAGGCCTTGATTGTATAGTTTCTCTAGTTATACCTTATAGTTAATCGCACGTTCCCTATATCTTATGATAAGTTCTTATATAGCTTATCTTGTCAATCATGTTCCTCAAGAAATATCTAGTTATATGCCTCCTGGATATCTTGGTAAGATGTTACTGCATATATGAGCTGCTTATATCAGTTATCTGCTTTATCTGATCTAGCTTTTATGAAGTTTTATAGTTTGACGGGGAGTTATGTTTCTCACTGGGATTGTGTCTCACCCCGCTGGTTTTAAACTTTTTTAGGTGATCGTGATAGACGTGGTGGTGGTCGTGAGGTTGCGGCCGAGCAGCAAGAAGAATAGTAGGAGGCAAGGGATGGATATGCTGCTATTCTGGACATTTTTTAGTAGATTCCTAGAGTCATCCATGTACTCTCAGGTCCTTGGAGGTGTTTTGATGACGTTTTACGATGTATAGCTGATGTAGATTTGTTTATCCTATTGTTGGTATGATGTGGCATGTTCTGTATATATATATATATATATATATATATATATATATATATATATAAACAGGTGGTGAACTCTTTGTTCTTACGAAATAGCTGGTTCCTATAAGATGTGGACATATATCAAGGCTTATGAATATTTTGTATAACATGATTCATTACACGATGAGGATCTGGATGTAATCGTTTCTTTATTATCCATTTTTCGCAATTGGTTTTAATTAACATGTGTTTTTGGTAATATAGTGTTTATGATGGTTCCGCACATTTTCGCATGGCATCTCGTTGTCTTGGTGATGGAGGGATGTCAAATTTAAGGTTGGTATCAGAGCTGTAGGTTCGCTGAGTCTACAAGGATCTAGGACTAGGATTGAGTCTGTTCTTGTGAGTTTTCCAGATTTTCTTACAATAACCTTATGCCCCAAGCAGAAGATAAAGCTTAAAGATGTCTGGAAATCATGAATAACATGTTGCCGAGAGTAGTGATGCTACATTTGTTGATGGAGCACGAGTGTAGGCACATGAAGATTGGGTGCCTGGGGTCCCCCAAATCGACCCAGCCATTCTTGAGAATCATGTCTACCAACACCTTATGGGATAGGTAATGGCTACAATGAATCTCATGGTGGAAAGATTGCCAGTGCCTCCGTCGAGAGCATAGGCTCCCATGGTAAATCTTTGGGTATTGGGAAGACCTTCGAGCGGCTTCGCCGAGTCGGGGCTTCAGATTATGTTGGAACGGCTGATCCAGCGGATGCAGATCTGTGGCTGACAGGTCTTGAGAAGGCCTTCCGGATCCTTGACATCCCCAAAGCAGACAAAGTCAAGCACGCTGTCTACCTTCTGAAAGGTAGTGCTGGCCACTGGTGGGACATCAAGGAGGAGAAGCGGCCTGGTGAGGTGATAGGTTGGGACATCTTCCGATGGGAGTTTGTGAGCCGATACTTCCCGAAGACCTATCTGGTCAAAAAGATCAGCCAGTTCGAGCATCTGTGCCAAGGTTCTCTGAGCATCACCGAGTATGAAGCTAAGTTTATGGACTTGCTAAGGTTTTATCCTCACATGGCGATGACAGATGACGAGAGAATCAATCGGTTTGAGAAAGGTCTGAGTGCTGAGCTGACGACACCTGTTGTTGCTTTAGAAAATTAGGAGCGGTTTGCCATGTTTGTGGAGTCTGTCTGAAGGATTGAACGGTCAGTCAAGGAGAAGAGAGAGACCATGTCCAAGAAAAATCATGCTTAGTTCCAAAGGCAGAGGTTTTATGGCTTCAAGAAGCCGAGGTTTTCTGCACAATTTGTGATATAGAGTTCCAGTGCACCGTCACAGTGGTCTCCGAGTAAAGGAAGAGGGCGTGGATTTTCTCCATCCAGAGCCCATAGTATGGCTTCAGTAGCAGTGATACGGCCATCTAGGTTGCAGATAGAAGACAAGTCATGCTATCACTATGGACAGACCGGGCATTTGAAGTCAAATTGCCCAAAGAGAGATGTTGAAGTGACACAACAACTGAGACAGAATTGACATGGACCAGATAGACAATGGTCCAATGGTAATAAAGGGCGAGGATGCGGTCAAGCATCACAAGCAGGATCGTCTGCTCAAGGAAGTAGAGGATGTGGATGAAAATAAGCAAAGACTCGATTCTATGCTATGAGTCAGCCTGAAGCGATAGTCAACCCGCGAGTGGTGGCAAGTCAGATGGAGTTATTTCCTTCTTATTTTTCTTTTTCTTGCTTTATATATGTTCTGGTTGACCCAGGTGCTACACACTCTTTTATCGCACGTAGTATGCTTGATAGTTGTCTTTTACCTGTTAGTTGTAAGAGATAGCTTGTTGTTAGAAACCCCTCTTGATGGATCCTCGATGCTTCAAGAGGTGTGTCCATCTTGTGTTCTATCTTTCTCGGGACACAACGTACAAGTGGATCTTATACCGCTTGATATGCATGGATTCGATGTGATCCTTGGGATGGATACCCTAGAGAGGTATAAGGTTGTACTGGACTGTGGTTCCAATCAAGCGGTGTTTGATAATGATGGTGAGAAGTGGATCTTCCAAGGAGATAGGAAGATTCTTCTTACGTGTTTGGTGTCAGCTATGGTGGCAGAAAAGTTGTTGCGGTAAGGTTGTAGAGCGTTCTTAGCTAATGTTGTGTATGTTGAGGCAAAAGGTCCGAGTCTTCAGGACGTGATAGTTGTCAGAGAGTTCAAGGATGTGTTTCCCGATGAGTTTCTCGGTGTTCCCCCACCTCGAGAGATTGACTTTGAGATCAATCTAGTACCAAGGACACAACCAGTTGCTCAGACACCGTACAGGATGGCTCCAGCTGAGATGGTAGAGCGAAAGAATAAATTACAAGAGTTGTTGCATAAAGGTTTTATCATACTAAGCACATCATTGTGGGGTGCTCCAGTCCTATTTGTAAAGAAGAAGGATGGGTCGATGCGTCTGTGCATAGATTGCCGACAGTTGAATAAAGTTATGATCAAGAATAAGTACCCTTTGCCAAGGATAGATGATATGTTTGATCAGTTGTGTGGTGCTATAGTGTTCTCAATGATCGATCTACAATATGGATATCATCAGTTGAGGATCAAGGATGAGGACATACCAAAGTCAGCTTTTAGGATGAGGTATGGTCACTTTGAGTTCGTGGTTATGTCGTTTGGGCTAACCAATGCACATGTTGCTTTTATGGACCTAATGAACAAAGTGTTCCGTCTGTTTCTAGATCAGTTTGTTGTGGTTTTTATAGATGGCATCTTGATCTACAGTCGGGACAGTCAAGAGCATGAATGACATCTTCGACAAGCATTGACTCTCCTTCGCCAACACCAGTTGTATGCCAAGTTTAGTAAGTGTGAATTCTGGTTGAAAGAAGTGATTTTCTTGGGTCATGTGATATCTGCAGAAGGAGTCAGAGTGGACCCCAAGAAGGTGGAGTCAGTTGCAGACTGCGAACAACCGAAGACGCTGATAGAAGTTCATAGTTTTCTGGGTTTAGCAGGAAACTACCAGAGGTTTATAAGAAACTTTAGTGTGATCGCGTTGCCATTGACGAAGTTGACCAGGAAGGATGTACCTTTTGATTGGGATGATCGTTGTCAGCAAGCTTTCCAAAGTTTGAAGGAGAAGTTGACTAGTGCTCCAGTGTTGGTGCTGCCAGAGCCTGGGAAAGGCTATGTTGTTTTCTGCGATGCTTCCAAGAAAGGCTTAGGATGTATGTTGATGCAGGAAGATCATGTGGTCTCTTTTGCTTCGCGACAGCTTAAAAAACATGAGGAGAGCTATCTGACACATGATTTGGAGCTAGCAGTGGTGGTCCATGCGTTAAAGATATGGAGACACTATCTTTATGGAGAAGTGTGTCAGATCTTCCTAAAGTATATCTTCTCGTAGAGTGAGTTGAACATGTGATAGCGTCGCTGGATGAAGCTAATCAATGATTATGATTGCACCATTGAGTATCATCCTGGTAAGGAGAACATGATAGTTGATGCGCTTAGCAGAAAGTCTTCTTCTCTTCCTATGAAGAAGGCACAATTGAGTTCTTTGATATGCCATAGGCAGAACATGTTCATCTCTTTGTGACAGATGAATGTACAGTTGGAAGTTTCATTGTTGGCAGGATTGTTGGCACAAATGCAAGTGAAGCCTACGTTGAGATAGCAGATCAAAGAAGCACAACAGGCAGATGCTGCAGTTCAGTTGATTAGATCAGAGTTTGACAGTGAGAAGCGGGATGGCTTCCATGAGTCCGAGGATGGACTAGTTTGTTATCATAATAGGATGATGGTTCTCGATGTTGATGATTTGAGGAAGTTGGTGCTCGAGGAAGTGCACACGTCAATGTATGCTATGCATCCAGGTGTCACCAAGATATATCATAATCTGAAGGATCTATATTGGTGGCCTGGTTTGAAGAGAGACGTGGTTGAGTTTGTAGCTAAGTGTGTGGTATGCCAGTAGGTTAAGGCTGAGCATCATAAACCAGCAGGTACATTGCAACCCATGCCGATACCACAGTGGAAATGGGATCATATAACCATGGATTTCGTAGTTGGTCTGCCAAGGACAACTAGGAATCATGATTCCATTTGGGTGATAGTGGATAGGTTGACGAAGTCTGCTCATTTCATTCCGGTAAAGACAACGTACATAGCAGAGAAGCTTGCTCAGGTATATGTGGATGAGATTGTGCATTTGCATGGTGTGCCCGCAATGATAGTGTGGGCTCCGATCTCCAAACCACGATATAAACACGAGTTAAACTTAGCGGAAACATTCGATTAACAACGGAAGACAAAAATCACGGGAAATTAAATTTTTTTTGAGATAAGAGCTTGAAACCACAAACCTCTTCCATAGAAAAAGGATTTAAACTATTTACATCTCTGATAATTACTTATTGAGTAATTATACACATCATGATACAAAATCTCAAGAGTTAAAAAAAAATCTCAGACCAATATCTTCTAGGACCTGAGAGTACAGAGACGACATAGGACTATCTAACAACATGACTCAGCAGTCAGTATCTCCACCTGAGATTTACTGCTGCTCCTGGTGTTGCTGCTGCTGGGATTGGTCACTTGTAGGCTGGTTTCTTCGTCTTCGACGACCACCTAAAAAGTTGAAGTCTACGGGGTGAGACAATTTTAAATAATTGTCCCAACAAGAGTTATAACTCTCCACTAGAAGCTTTATATAACAATTCAAAGAATAACTTAAGCAGTAAAAGATTCCAAAGTATTCAACAACAGTTTGATAATAAACAGAGGTTCATCATTTAAGAAATAATAAGAATACGTGTACTACATAGTGTAACATCAATCAAGTAACTTGTAGTTAATCCTAACAGATATACTACGCTGTTGATTATGTTTTTCAAACATTATTATGCCCTGCGGAGATGAGGTATACCGCTCATACTCCAATCGATCACTTTGTTAAGTCGCATCGATATCATACCTAGGTCATCAAAAGAGCCAGATTCTTATGACCTCATCTTCCTCAGTCAGAGTGAGGATAACTTACAGGACATTCTGTGTCTCTGCTACTATAGCTTACCAGGGTAATCTGGTACTTCGCTATTTTTAGAGTTACAGTGGCGTTCTGTACTCTCTTCGTCATTGAGAGGTTTCTTGTTTACCTCTGATCGATGCGTTGTTTGTGTTTCCTCGGATGTTACAGCATGTAGTGAAGGGTTGATGGATTAAGAAACATCTACATCAATTCCTACACTAGGATGTAAGGATTTACGCATCCATTTCCCCCACATACTCAAAAGTATGTGATCCAGGAGTTCCCTTGAGAAAACCCGTTTCACCATCATATTTCTTTCTAACAATGATGGATCTAATGTCAGGGCTTTGCATGGTATGATTATACTTGATTAGTTAGGTACATTTCAGTATTCTTTTGACATCATACATGTTCTCAAACATTTAATCACTAGCATGGCAGCTATGAAAACAGAATACTAAATGTAACAAGTCTAACTCACATCAATTATCATATCTCAATCATCACATCACAAGTCATCTGTTAAGCATGACCTTGATGATACTCATGGCTCTCACATCCCATAAATCTCATTAGATGCCACTAACAAGGCATCATGATATTTTACTATTCATAAAGCTAAGGCATGCTTTCAATGAATATAGTATCATAATCCATACCTGGATATGATCATCATCTCATGACAACCTGCATGGTTAATTTAACTAATAACAGTAAACAATTCATTCTAGAATTTATACTTTCAAGCTCGTAGAAGAGTCAAGTTCCCCAATTTTCATCAATTAGGTTTTACTATTCACATTACATGCCATCACCTTGGAATTATGGTTTACTATTCACCTCATGGTGAATTGAACTCATAACATCATCATGTATGAGAAAAATCATCATTTAAAGCCCTCAGATAAGATTAAGAATCATTAATTATCATAATTAGGGTTTCCATGATCTCACACAGGTGAATCATACCCTAATCATGCACATTCATGTGTATTGAAGGTACTTTACTTGAGTTTCCACCATAAAAGGGTACTTTCTCTCTATTATGATACTTTCTCTCTCCTCCTACTAATAGATGGTGATTACACCACTCTAGATTAGGTTGAGCTAAGTCCTCAATGACTAGCATAAGCCAAAACATCACTATCAAGTGATTAGGGTTTGATTAGAACAAGGTATTACTCAATTGAACCACTCAAGGGTATTTTGGTAAATTACCCTATTGATCATCATCATGGTTCAATTCATTAGTTACTTAGTCCCTTAATGTCCTAGGTTACCATTAGGGTTTAGATCAAACCATTATTGAACCAATTACATCTTCAAGTGATTAAGTATAAACAACATTGAAAACCTCCAAATGGTTTCAACCTTCAACCACCAAATGGTTTGAAACCGTTTGGGTGCGTTGACCATTTGCTAAGTTTGACTCCAAGACCGCATGAATTCAAGGTCGTTTGCCCAAACCGTTTGGGTGTGTTGACCGTTTGGAAAGTTTGACTTCCAAACCGTTTGGGCTTATGCGGTTTGAAACTGTTTGATCAAGTTGTCTTGAGATCGATTGGTCCAAACGACCTTGAGATCGTTTGAGCCCAAACGGTCTTGAGACCGTTTGGCCTCAAACGGTCTTGAGACCGTTTGGACCTCCAACATGGTTCAAAAGTTACAATCGATTATGGTGATGTATGTTGAAGTCCTCAATTGGCCAAAGCCATGTTAGCCACTTATAAATTGAGTCAATTAGGATGAGCCTCAATCAATTGGACACCAAATTAACCCTCAATTGAAAGTGAATTAGGGTTAAGTCCATCTCAATTAGGGTTTCAATCGGATAATCATCAATGTTCAACAAGGTGAATCAAATCAAGGTTAAACCTATCAATTGACCTCCAATTGGGCTCAAACTTGGACCAAACGGTCTTGAGGTCGTTTGGATGACCTCCAAATGGTATTGAGACCGTTTTCCCAAAGTTTGACCAAAAACCAAGTCAGTTGGATAAGGGTTGAACCCTAATTAGTCTAAAATCAGCAATTTTATCAATTCATCAACTTATTGCAATTGGACCCTCAATCCATCAAATTAGCTCAACCCTAGACCTTCAAACGGTCTTGGGTTGTCACCAAACGGTCTTAAGACCGTTTGGATGAATCCCCAAATGGTCTTGAGACCGTTTGGGTCCTTCAACCCAAAACTCAACAAGATCTATACTTAAAACAGCAATTTCAACCCGATTAGGGTTAGGATGTTGAAGTACCTTCAACTCTCAATTGGTTAAGAATTAAACTTTGATTATTTGCAGGAATTAAATTCAATATATTACCAACAGACCCTCAAACGGTCGTCCCTTGGTCAACCCTATCAAATGGTCTTGAGACTATTTCAATCCAAACGGTCTTGCAAGGTCGTTTGAGATCAAACGGTTTGAAACCGTTTGACCTTAAACGGTTTGCAACCGTTTGGACCAAAAGGGTCCAAGGTCGTTTGATAAAGTAACCTAGGAATCCACACCCATAATCGTCAACCTCTGTCAAGGTCGGTTATTCCACCGTTTTTCTTGCAAAAATGCAAGGAAGAAGGGAGGTAGAAGAAGAACTAAAACTTGAAATTGCAAGAACAAAAGCATACATATAAAGCAAAGAGTTTAGAATTATAAAACCCACCTTAGAACATTGTTCCTAGAGCTCCAAGCTTCCAAGATTCAAGCCTATAATGGTGTCTTGAGCTCCACAACTCGGCCAGAGGTGATTCTCCAAGGAAAAGATGGAGATGGTCGGCTAGAACAAAGAACCTAAGTGAGTTAACCATAGAACCAACCTTTTAAGAAGAATTCCTCCATGAATTCGAGCTAGAAGATGGTTCCTACTCACCTTGGAACTACTTGGTCATCTCCCTGAGCTCCAGAGCTTTGCCTTAGCCGTTTTTGAGAAAGAAGAGAAATGAAGAGAAGAAGTGATACGTTTGATTGGTTTGCAAGGATTCTAGCTTATATACTTTAGGCTATTTTACACCATAAGGACCTCTAGAACTTGAAATTATCATCCAAGTCCCTCCTTATTCAAGGGCACGTCCAAGCTCATCTAAACTTATGCAAATATCATGAAATCTCAAGATCTAAGGGTGAAGAAAGCCAATCTACAACTAGGGTACATACTTGAAAGGTCTCCATACCCATATTAGGTGATTTTTTACCACAAGGATCATCTTTCTTATCTGATTATTCATTGATGTGTCCCTTTCACCATTTCTACTCTAATTATGACAAGGGTCATAAAAGATGTTCTAAATGGTGTATTTTACAAGTTGCACCCCTCAATTTGGGTAAATTGCACTTTACTCCAAATTAGGGTTTTTAAGCACAAGGATCATTCCACAAGCTGCATCTTGATGCCCAAGCTTGGGAAATCCATAATACCTCATCATATTCACTCATATGATGTCTTATTATCAAAAGAACATCTTAACCTGTGAACATTGCAAGTCAACCCCTTTAACTGGGTAATTTGCACATAGGTCCATGCATTACAAAACAATGCTACAACTTTGTTTATAAAGGAGCAAAAATTGAAAGCATATGTTCCTGAAGAACTTAATTACATGCCAGGGAGTATTTGCAAGTATATAATTACATATTTAGGCAAAACTTATAGGGTTAGATTATAACCCAGGTCAGGGATGTTACAAATTATCCACCCCTTACAAGGATTTCGTCCCCGAAATCGATCAAACATATTAAGAGAAAAGAGCAGGGTATTTCCTTCTCATCTCATCCTCTAGCTCCCAAGTGGCTTCTTCAATACCACGGTGGTTCCAGAGGATTTTCACAAGGCTTATATCTTTCTTCTTTAACTTTTTAATTCTGTTATCAAGGATTGACACTGGTCCTTCCTCATAGGTTATATCTTCATTCAATTCTACTTCCATAGGTTGTAGAACTGACTCGGTGTCTGGGTGACATTTCCTCAACATAGAAATGTGAAACACAGGGTGTAACTTCTGCAACTCCTGAGGTAACTCTAGTCTATAGGCTACCTTTCCAACTCTCTCTAAGATTGGATAAGGCCCCATAAATCTAGGAGCTAACTTCCCTTTCCTTCCAAAATGAAGGACTCCTTTCCAAGGTGAGACCTTGAGATACACTCTGTCTCCAACCTAGAACTCTAAGAGTCTACGACGTCTGTCAGCATAAGACTTCTGCCTATCATGTGCAGTCTTAAACTGTTGTTGTATGACTTTGATCTTCTTTGTAGTCTACTGTACAAGATCAGGACCTAACAATTGATGTTCACCAGTCTCATACCAACACAAGGGTGATCTACAACATCTACCATACAAGGCTTCATATGGTGCCATATTAATACTATGTTGATAGCTATTATTATAGGCAAACTCTATCAAGCTCAGGTGTAGATCCCAACTTCCTGTAAACTGGAGAACACATGCTCTCAACAGGTCTTCCAAGGTCTGTATAGTCCTTTCTGACTGTCCATCAGTCTGTGGGTGAAAGGTTGTACTAAACCTTAACTTGGTGCCTAAGGCTCTGTGTAACTGCTCCCAAAAATGACTTGTAAACTGGGGACCTCTGTCAGAAACTATAGTGATAGGAACTCCATGCAAACGCACTATCTCTTGAACATACAACTGTGATAACCTTTCAGCAGAATAGGTTGTTTTGACAGGTAAGAAATGTGTTGTCTTTGTCAACCTATCAACCACTACCCAAATGGAATCATGTCCTTTTGTAACATCCCTGACCTGGGTTATGAACTAACCCTAGGTGTTTTGCCTAATTGTGTAATAAAATCCTTGTGATTATCTTTTGGCATGTAATTAAGTTCCTAAGGAACATATATTCCTTTTCCTGTCCCTTTTAAACAATGATTGTAGTATTGTTTGGTAATACAGAGACCTATGTGCAAATTACCCAGATAAGGGGTTTAACTTGCAAACTTCACAAGTTAAGATGTTCCTCTAATGATGAGACATCTTATGAGTGGATATGATGAGGTATGATGGATTTCCCAAGCCTGGGCATCAAGATGCAGCTTGTGGAATGATCCTTGTGCTTAAAAACCCTAATTTGGATTAAAGTGCAATTTACCCAAATGAGGGGTGAAACTTATAAAATATACCATCCAGAACATCTTTTATGACTTTTGACATCATTTAGAGTAATAATTATGAAGGGGGCACTTCCTTTGAAAAATCATATAATAAGGAACACCTTTGTAATTAAATCATCAAGATGTAAGTAAGGAGACCCTTATGTACATATGTACCCTAGTGATAAGTTGACCTTCCTTGCCTTTAGTTCTTGGTTTTAGAAGGGGTTTTACCATATAAAAGAAGAGGAGGGACGTTCCTAAAAGAAAGGAAGGACCTAGTTGTGAAAAGGAGAAACTAGTTGTCCTTATGTTGGAAATGACCCCAAGATATATATACACCCTTCCTTTGTTTGTAAAGGAACGTTTCCTTCACTTCCTTTCTTATTTTCTTGCTTAGACCGACTTAGGACAGAGCTCTGGAGAAGAGGAGAACGGCCAAGCAGTTCTAGGTAATCTTTGATCATCATCTTGCTCAAATTCATGGAGGATATCATGTTACAAGGTTGGTTTGCTAGTTTTCTTACTTAGCTTTCTCGTTCTAGCCATCTTTTCCCAACCTTTCCTTGGAGAAACACCCTTGGACGACCTGTGGAGCTCAAGACACAATTAAAGACTTGAATCTTGGAAGCTTGGAGCTCAAGGAACGACCTTAAGGCGGGTTTTATAATTCTAAACCTTTTGCTTTGTTATGCATACTTTTATTCGTGCAAATAATAGTTCGTTCTTCTTCTTCCCCATCCTTCTTTGCATCCTTGCAAGCTTTTTCATGAAGAACAGACCTTGGTTTCAAGGTTGAAGACAAAGGGCGTTAATACCTATGTTGGTCCTTATCCAACTTTACTAAACGATCTTGGACCAATAGGTCAAACGATCTTACACTCGTTTCAATCCAAACGGGTTCAATAGGTCGGTTTGGCCAAACGGGTTCCAACCCATTTGAGGGCATTGACCAAGCATTGACCGTTTGGGATTTCTGTTCACAATTATGTAGGCTAATGACCCACCAAATTTAAGGGGTTAACTCCAAAGGAATCGTAGGTTGAAGGCCAATCAATTAGGCAATCGGATTGAATTAAGTGCTGTTTTCTAAACTGATTAACTTGAATCTTTGGGAAAACGGGTTCCAACCCGTTTGAAGGAGTTGACCAAGAGTTGACCGTTTGGGATTCCTGTTCATAATATATTGAATTTCATTTCTACCAAGAATAATGATCTAATTCCTAACCAATTAAGAGTTGAAGGTATTTCAACACCCTAACCCTAATCGGGTTAAATTTGCTGATTTTCATATAGATTTTGATGAGTGTTGGGTTGAAGGACCCAAACGAGTTCAAACCCGTTTCAGGGTTCATCCAAACGATCTCACACTCGTTTAGTGACACCCCAAGACCGTTTGGAGGTCTAGGGTTAAAGAAATTTGATGGTTTGAGGGTCCAATCACAAGATATTGATAAATTAATAAAAAGTGCTGATTTGTAATTTAATTAGGACTCAACCCTTATCAAATCAACTTAATTTTGGTCAAACTTTGGGCAAACGGTCTCAAGACCGTTTGGAGTTCATCCAAACGATCTCAAGACCGTTTGGGCCAAGTTTGGGCCCAATTGGAGTTCAATTGATAGGTTCAACCTTATTTTGATTCACATTGTTGAAAATTGATGAGTAGCTGATTGGAAACCTTAATTGAGTTAGACTTAACCATAATTGGCTTTTAATTGAAGGTCAAATTGGAGTCCAATTAGTTGAGGCTCATCCTAATTGACTCAATTTGTAAGTGGTTAACATGGATTGGGCCAATTGAAGGCTTCAACTTAAGAAATCCTTTTCAATCATGACCTTTGTATCACCTTTCATGTCCATGCGGTTTAGACCCAAACGAGTCCACACTCGTTTAGACCCAAACGAGTCCACACTCGTTTAGACCCAAACAAGTCCACACTCATTTAGATCCAAACGAGTTCAACCCGTTTCAATCCAAATGAGTTCAACCCGTTTCAATCCAAACGAGTTCAACCCGTTTCAATCCAAACGAGTTCAACCCGTTTCAATCCAAACGAGTTCAACCCATTTCAATCCAAATGGGTTCACACCCATTTCATCTTAAATGGGTTCACAACCGTTTCATTTCAAATGGGTCCACACCCGTTTCAGCTCAGTGAGTCCACACTCGTTTGAGGGTCCAAATGGGTTGACGGTTGAAGGTTAAACCCTAACCTAATTGGAGACTTTCAAGGATGAGTATACTTAACCACTTGAAGGTATAAATGGTTCAATAATGATCCAATCTAAACCATAATGGTAACTTAAGACATTAATGAACTAAGTGAATAATGAAGTGATCCATGATGATGATCAAAGGGTAATTTACCAAAATGCCCTTGAAAGGTTCAATTGAGTGATACTTTGTCCTAAACCAAACCCTAATCCCACAATAATGGTGATTTGGTCTATCACTACTACAGAAATAGCGTTCAGTGTCACTTTTCTGGGCATCGGTTATTTCGGACAACCGACGCCTATAATATTCGGCGTCGGTTATTTATACAAACCGACGTCTATATTCGAAGACCAGCCAGACACGGGTACCGCTTTGTATTCAGCGTCGGCTGAGTGTAACCAACCGACGCCTAAAGGTGCCCGCGAAATCCAATTTTTGAGCAAAAAAATCTGGGTCACATACAGCGTCGGTTGTTTAACAATTCACCGACGCCTATGTGAAATGAAATTTTGCGTGAAAAGTTCCACTTTCGGTGTCGGTTATCCTTGGATAACCGACGCTGATAATAGTTCCCGCCAATTAATTTGGGGTAAAGATTGTCTAATTGGACGTCGGTTATTACGATCAACCGACGCTGAAGATAATAGGCGTCGGTTGTACTAGATAACCGATGCCGTTGACCAACTTAATAGAGGCCCGATCACCCGACTCTTCCCCCTTTCTTCCTGTTTCATCGATTCTCCTGCATGTGCGCTGCTCGTCGCCGCTCTCCCAAAATCGCCGCCTGGTGCCTGGTGCCTGCTGCTTCTCGCTCGCCGCCGATGATCCCTGCTGCTGCTTTGCGTCGCCGCCGCCGCCCGCCGCCTTCCTCCTTGCGCCGCCGCCACTCGCTCCTTCCTCCCTGCTCACGCCCTACTGTGGCATTGTCTTCTTGCTTGCCTCCGCTGCTCACAAGGTATTAGCCATAGCACCTTCTTCCTTGTCTTCTTCCTTGCCGCCCGCTGCTCTGCTCTGCTTGCTGCTCTGCTCTGCTTGTTGTTCTACTTCTTTCACTGAGAACTGAGAAGAATGGCCGTGCTGCCCAGCACGGCCGTGGTAGGCCAACACAGCCATGGCCGTGTTTGATTTGATTTAAACCCTAATTTGATTTAAACTTGTCCATTCTAGCATCCTAATTTGATTTGATTAAACACTAACATTGATGAAACCCTAACATCAATTGTGATGAAAGCCTAACATGTACATTTCTATTATTTTGTTTGTTGGCCTAGAAACCCGTCCAAGATTGACTCATTAGGAGTAAATCTTGGATAGTCCCCGGTTTGGGACTGTTCTTGAACACCTAATCTCACTTAGGATGTAAGTGTATAATGTGTATTGGGTTTTCGAGAAAATTTCGGTAGCATTTCCCCGTTTGTTCTCTAAGTACATATGTACTTAGAGAATAGCGGGGAAATGCTGCCGAAATTTTCTTAAAACCCCAATACACATTATACACTTACTAGTGAGATTAGGTATTCAAGGATGGGATAGGTGGTACACGTTTATTATATATAAGAATGACATCACATGTGTTTGTTGGCCTAGAAAGTGAACAATCATTGTTCTTTATATTACTTGTACATTGGTATAAATTAGAATGAACAATCACTAAATTATATACTGTTTGTATGGAGTCCGGCTTCATTGTAGATATCTATTATTGTGTTTGTTGGCCTAGAAACCCGTCCAAGATTGACTCATTAGGAGTAAATCTTGGATAGTCCCCGGTTTGGGACTATTCTTGAACACCTAATCTCACTTAGGATGTAAGTGTATAATGTGTATTGGGTTTTCGAGAAAATTTCGGCAGCATTTCCCTGTTTGTTCTCTAAGTACATATGTACTTAGAGAACAGCGGGGAAATGTTGCCGAAATTTTCTTGAAAACTCAATACACATTATACACTTACTAGTGAGATTAGGTGTTCAAGGATGGGATAGGTGGTACACATTTATTATATATAAGAATGACATCACATGTGTTTGTTGGCCTAGAAAGTGAACAATCATTGTTCTTTATATTACTTGTACATTGGTATAAATTAGAATGAACAATCACTAAATTATATACTGTTTGTATGGAGTCCGGCTTCATTGTAGACATCTATTATTGTGTTTGTTGGCCTAGAAACCCGTCCAAGATTGACTCATTAGGAGTAAATCTTGGATAGTCCCCGGTTTGGGACTGTTCTTGAACACCTAATCTCACTTAGGATGTAAGTATATAATGTGTATTGGGTTTTTGAGAAAATTTCGGCAACATTTCCCCGTTTGTTCTCTAAGTACATAGGTACTTAGAGAACAGCGGGGAAATGCTGCCGAAATTTTCTTGAAAACCCAATACACATTATACACTTACTAGTGAGATTAGGTGTTCAAGGATGGGATAGGTGGTACACATTTATTATATATAAGAATGACATCACATGTGTTTGTTGGCCTAGAAAGTGAACAATCATTGTTCTTTATATTACTTGTACATTGGTATAAATTAGAATGAACAATCACTAAATTATATACTGTTTGTATGGAGTCTGGCTTCATTGTAGATATCTATTATTGTGTTTGTTGGCCTAGAAACCCGTCCAAGATTGACTCATTAGGAGTAAATCTTGGATAGTCCCCGGTTTGGGACTGTTCTTGAACACCTAATCTCACTTAGGATGTAAGTGTATAATGTGTATTGGGTTTTTGAGAAAATTTTGGCAACATTTCCCCGTTTGTTCTCTAAGTACATATGTACTTAGAGAACAGCGGGGAAATGCTGCCGAAATTTTCTTGAAAACCCAATACACATTATACACTTACTAGTGAGATTAGGTGTTCAAGGATGGGATAGGTGGTACACATTTATTATATATAAGAATGACATCACATGTGTTTGTTGGCCTAGAAAGTGAACAATCATTGTTCTTTATATTACTTGTACATTGGTATAAATTAGAATGAACAATCACTAAATTATATATTGTTTGTATGGAGTTTGGCTTCATTGTAGATATCTATTATTGTGTTTGTTGGCCTAGAAACCCGTCCAAGATTGACTCATTAGGAGTAAATCTTGGATAGTCCCCGGTTTGGGACTGTTCTTGAACACCTAATCTCACTTAGGATGTAAGTGTATAATGTGTATTGGGTTTTCGAGAAAATTTCGGCAGCATTTCCCCGTTTGTTCTCTAAGTACATATGTACTTAGAGAACAGCGGGGAAATACTGTCAAAATTTTCTTGAAAACCCAATACACATTATACACTTACTAGTGAGATTAGGTGTTCAAGGATGGGATAGGTGGTACACATTTATTATATATAAGAATGACATCATATTATACACTTAGGATGTAAGTGTATACCCTAATCTTTTCCTAATATATACTTGTTTCCTAATATATACTTGTTTTCTCTGATCATAGAATGGATAGATCATGGATGTCCATTCGTAATCGTTGCACCCCAGAGTTTATATCTGGTCTTGATCAGTTTATTAGATTTGCCGAGGAACATAGGAAAAAACCTACATATAGGTTCTACTGTCCATGTAGGCATTGCAGTAATAACTTGAAAGTCAACACTGGTGAGGAAATCAAAACTCATGTCATGTGCAACGGGATTGTACAAGGCTATACAGAATGGCACTGGCATGGAGAGATTTCAAAATCGAAACCAGTAGATGTCGATAGTAGTGCTTGGGTGGAAGAAGAAATTGCCTCCGATGACGTAAATGTGAACGAACCAGTTCCAGCAGACATCGTTGATGCGATGCTGGATAGTTGTAGGGTAGAGCACACCGATCCACCTCCTATCTTTAGAAACATTGTGCATGATCCTGAGATACTGTTATACACAGGCTGTGCTAAGTTTATGAAGCTTAGCGCCGTGTTGAGATTGTATAAGTTGAAAGCTAACAATAGATGGAGTGACAAAAGCTTCACTTCATTGTTGACTTTGTTGAAAGAAATGCTTCCTGAAGGAAACGAGCTGCCAATCTCAACATACCAGGTAAAGAAAATGTTGTGCCCAATGAGAATGGAGGCCAAGAAGATACACACATGCCCGAATGATTGTGTATTATTTCAAAAGGACTATGTAGATTTGAAAGATTGTCCAAAATGTGGTGCGTCAAGGTATAAATTGACGACTTCGGGGGAGTCCAAAACTGGTTCTCCTGCCAAGGTGTTGTGGTATCTACCTATAATATCACGGTTTCAACGCTTGTTTGCAAATCTGAAAGATGCGAAGAATTTGAGGTGGCATGCAGATGTTAAGAAAAATAATGATGGGATCCTACGACATGCGTCTGATTCCCCACAGTGTAAGAAGATTGATCTATTGTACCCCAAATTTGGTGAAGAAGATAGGAATCTAAGACTTGGGCTTTGTACAGATGGGATGAATCCGTACGGGACATTGAGCAGCCAACATAGCACTTGGCCAGTCATGCTTATTATATACAATCTTCCTCCCTGGATGTGTATGAAAAATAAGTACTCTGTTAAATATACCAGGTAAGACTAAAGATGGGATAAAATCTAGATTGGACCTACGTGAAATGGGAATAAGGTCAGAATTAACAGAATTACGTGAAATGGGTAATAAAAGAACATACTTACCTCCCGCTTGTTACACGTTGTCTAGAAAGGAGAAGAAAACTTTTTGTGAATGCTTGGTAAATGTTAAGGTGCCACATGGTTACTCATCCAACATCCATAGATTGGTATCAATGAAAGATCTGAAGTTGATAGGTCTTAAATCTCATGATTGTCACACTCTAATGCAACAAATATTGCCCGTGGCAATTCGATCTATATTGCTGAAGCATGTAAGGTTTGCAATTACCAGACTTTGTTTCTTTTTCAACAGTCTATGCAGCAAAGTTATTGACCCTGATACTCTCGATAATTTCCAAAGAGAAGTGGTTGTTACCCTATGTCAGCTTGAGATGTATTTCCCTCCTTCATTCTTTGATATCATGGTACATCTTGTTGTCCACTTGACTAGGGAAGTGAAAATGTTGGGACCAGTTTTCTTGCATTGGATGTATCCCTTTGAACGATACATGAGCATTTTTAAAGGTGATGTTCAAAACCGTTATCGGCCTAAAGGGAGTATTATTGAAGGTTATGTGGCGAGAGAGGTTATGGATTTTTGCAATGACTTTCTCAATGGTAATGACACTCCTGATAATGACAAGAATATTGAGGAGGGCAAAGGAATTTTGGGATCACGGGTGAAAGTAATCAGCCGTGAGAAGTTGGAACAAGCTCACTTGTATATTTTACACAATATGGACGAAGTGAGTGTTTATATCGAGGAACATACCAATTTCATAAAGAGACAACATCCTCGAGCAAGTTCAATGTGGCTTGCTAGAGAGCATAATAAGACTTTTACTAAGTGGTTTGAAGATAAAGTCTTACATCAACTATCTCAAACACCAAATGATATTACAGAAACTATCAAATGCCTCGCCTTTAAACCAAAACCGAATGTTATGTCTTATGAAGGGTTTGACATTAATGGATTCACATATTACACAAAGCGCCAAGATGATAAGAGTGTCGTCCAAAATAGTGGGGTCACTCTTCAAGCGTCGACTATGTACTTTGCAAGTGTAAAGGATAAGAGTCCACGTGAAGCTAAAATGTCATATTACGGTGTCATTGAAGACATTTGGGAGTTTGACTACATAGATTTCAAAATTCCGCTCTTTAAATGTAATTGGGTTGATAACACCAAAGGAGTTATAGTGGATGAATTGGGTTTCACTTTGGTGAACTTTGAAAAGATTGGCGAGAAGGGTGAACCATTCATATTGGCATCACAGGCGAAACAAATATTCTATATCGATGATCCTGCAAATGATAAATGGTCGGTTGTTCTTCATGGTAAAAGACAGTTCATTGAAGATCCTATAGATGAAGAAGAGTACTATGATAAGTATGATGACTCCAGTCCATTCTCAGTTGGGTTGCCAACTCCACAAAATATTGAAGCTAATGATGACTTATATGTGCGCGGAGATCACAATGAAGGATTGTTAATTGATAAAAGATCACAATTTTAGAGACATGTATGTTTATACAAATGCTAAATGTTTGCCTTTTCCTAGTTAATACAAATGCTAAATGTTTGTCTTTTTCTAGTTAATACAAATGCTAAATGTTTGCCTTTTTAATGACATTTTCAGATGGTTGACCATGATGAGCATGATGTCCATGATGAGCATGAAGTCCATGATGAGCATGATGTCCATGACGAGCATGGCGAGGATACCAATGTAAGTTCTAAAAACATATCTTGTATTTCTATAAAATTCATTATCTTCTAGTTATGTCATATATCTTATATTTCTATATTGGGCTAATTCAGTGTGTTTATTTTTGTCAAATTTTAGGTTGATGATGCACATGTACCCACTGAAGCACTGGAGCAACTTGATGCGCAGCACCAAACACTTAACAAGAAAAGGGGCATCACTCTGTTGAAGAAGTTAATAGCGCTTAGTGGCAGTGGATCCAAATTGGTTGTTGAGTTTGATAATGGAGGAAATGCAATTGTTGTGAACCGCAATAATTTTGTAAACTATCTTGGGTGTACCACTCGGAGCCATTGTGGTGTTAAGTATGATAATTGGCATAAAGTTCCTCAGGGGAAAAAAGACTTGATATGGAAGGATTTATGCGTGAGTTATTATTATTTGCAATTCTATTTTGTAGATTACAAATTCTATTATTTGCAATTCTATTTTGGATACTAGTTAATAACATTTCTATTTTACAGAATCTTTTTGCATTGGATGAGAAGTTGCATCGTAAAAGTGTGATGCAACGCGCTGGAAAGATGCTTAGGAATTATAGGACAAATCTGAACAGAGAATACATAAAAGAGGGTGATAAGAAAAAGAAGTCAGCCCTTGAACAATGGAACTTCTTGGACAAAGAAGATTGGGACAATTTTGTTGCTTCAAGAAAATCTGAAGAATTCAAGGTATTAGGTGTCACTCCCAATTTAATTAATATATATTGTATTCACCTATTCAAGATTAACATTTAGTGATACTAACCAAATCATTAATGTGCATACTAACTAGGCCCTCAGTGACGCACAAAAAGCAAGGCGTGCACTGAATGTGCATGACCACACTATGGGTCTAAAAGGCTATGCAAGCGTTCGCCAAAGACTACATGCAGAGTCTGCGGCTACTCAGGAGTCTGCTCCTACTCAGGAGTCTGCTCCTACTCAGGAGTCTGCCACACCCATGCCTCGCCATGATATCTGGATAGCTGGGAGGCAAAACAAGAAGGGTGAAATAAAGAAGCCCGTAACTGCTGAGGCGGCTGTGAAAATGGTAAAATACAACTCTTAGAGCAATCGTTTGAATATTGATTATTTGTGGTGTTAACTTACCAATTTCTGTTGATGGTGATTAGCGGGAACTGCACGAGCAGCGGAAACAAGGCACATTCATCCCTCAGGGCACAAGGGATGAATTGACAGTTGCTCTGGGTAACCCAAAGCATCCTGGACGTGTTAGGGGTGCAGGCACTGGTGTGGGCATCAGAGCATTCTTTGGGCCATCCCAGCGCAAACCCAGAGCGGGACTTTCTCAAGAAGAGGTAACCTATTCTTTTTTTAGAATGTTACTGCAAAAGGAAATTCAATAATAAGAAGCTAATGTTTCTTTTATCCATGTATAGGAGAATAAGAGAGTCGAGGATATAGTTGCTAAGAAGGTCAACGATGTAGTTGCTGAGAAGGTCAAGCAAGAATTGCTGCGGTGGCAGGCATCTCAGGCTTCCAATCAGCCTATGGCGACCCACTCTTCTCCTGATGCACAGACTGCGAGTAATCCTGGAGACCCATCGCCTAACACGTCTGCTGTAAGTATTGTTTATGACATTGTAGCTAGTCTTTTCAAGATGATATGTTTTCAAGATGATATGTATATATGTATAACATTCTTTACGTAAATTTGTAGGCATTGAAGCCATGCCGCTTAAGAATACAAGACTATGTTGTTGCAGAGGCGCAGTCTTACCCGTCCCTTCCTGGGGAAAGGTTTCACGGGACTCCAATGCCACATGGCTACATTTGTGTGGGACCATTACGTGTGTTACCCGATTGGAGGGAAGCTACATTGCCATATCCCCACCCGGATATTGATACACTTGCTGAGGCAGAAGGCGGGGTCATATTGTGGCCCAAAGCAGATGTCGTCTACACTACTGAAATTGTAAGATAAATTTACATTGATTTAGACTGTTAATGTGTATATATGATGTCAACTGATCTGAAATTATATATACAGGTTAAAAAGAAGACACCAGGAGCACCTAGGCCTCCACCTCCACTTCCCGCATTACCAACTTGGGTTCCAACTGACCTAACATACCCGTTAGGTCCTGCTTGTAGGGGAATGGCATGTTGGCTACGGGCACATAATATACATTGCCTGATAATTGTTTCTTTAGATGCAGATTATGCAGGTCAATCATACGATAGCTCTTTATTTATACAAGATATTATTGAGCTGTTTATGTATGATTGGCTGAATACATCAATGATAGAGACATGGATAAGGTGAGATCTTGTTTATACATCCATATACCTTGTGTAAGATCCGGTGATCTGGTTTCTTATATATTAATGCATACGTAATACATGTTTTGCAGCTACTTAGTCGAAGATCATTGCAAACAATTTGCATTTGATCATGTGGGATTTTTTATTCCATCATTGATTAGTATGGTAGCTAAAGACCCTGATAATGTTCAACAATACTGTATAGATGCTTTTACAATTTTTGGTCAGCAAAAGAAGACGATAATAATAGCTCCATTCAATGTCAAGTAAGTTTACTTTATTTATAATTTGGACTTAAGAAAATTCCATTTTTATTGTGCATTTTGAGTTATTAATTGTTAACTTTTTACCTCTAGCGGTAAACATTGGGAGTTACTAGTTATTGTCCCCGGGACGTTCTCTGTTTATTATCTAGATCCCGCGGGAAGTACATTAAACACTAAAATTGGACATGTAATGAGAATGCCATTATTCTGGTGAGAAATATTTCATTTTTGTATTTGTTAACATCTGTTATTACATTACTATTTACTTATGTAATTTACTGTGTTATATTAACATGTAGGGGTTTAGATGCATTCAAAAAGGCTGGAGGAACGGTCCCAAGGAAAAAGAACCAGCCAATAAATTGGCAGAACGTACAAGTAAGTTCCCGACTCCAATGTATATATTATTGATGTGAATTGTGCTTAGTTGTATTATTTTGTATGTTTCAATTTATAGTGCGCTACACAAGACAATGGCTGGGCATGCACATACTATGTGATGCGATTTATGCAGATGATTATCAAACATGCCGCATTGGACATCGATACCATACATGAGGTATTATATATAGTCTCATTAGTTAGTATGAAATATATCAATCTTATTTTTATATTATTACTTATATATATATACATCATTCTCTTTGCAGGTGTTTAAAACTGACCACACTATAGGTAAACGCTTAAAAAATATACATGCTCCATATACGATGGAAGCATTAAATGAAATAAGAGAAGAATGGGCAAAAGCCATACAAGCAGTGGCAACTGTAAGATATAATTGGGATGTTGATAGCGATAATGAATGATACTTTGTAAATGAATATTTTTTAATGTTAATACATGTATTTGAATGTTTCTATATGTGTGAATGTGAGAATTGAATTGATGTCTGAATGTATCTACTTGTGTGAAATTTTCCTTGGGACTTTTGCAGGTTTGTGGCCTGTTTGTAGGTTGATATCAATGGATGTCGTAAACCTGCAGTTCAGAAAACTGAACTGCAGGTTCTCATCCTGCTGACCAGCCACAGAAGGCCTGCAAACTGATATAAAAAAAATAGATATAGGCGTCGGTTATTTACAGAAAACCGTCAGCAAAGACCTACAGCGTCAGTTATTGGATAAAAACCGACGCCTAATATTACAAACAACCCGGCCGTACAGGAAAGCACGGCCATGGTGGAAAAGGTGTCGCTTATTCATATAAAACCGACGCCTATAGTACTAAACACGGCCGTGCAAGGAAGCATGGTTGTGTCATCTTAAAGTATGGCGTCGGTCTTTTAGTAGATAACCGACGCAGAATGTGTCCTAGATGATGTTGTTTTCTGTGGCGCGAACCCTTTTGGCGTCGGTTATCTACTAAAAGACCGACGCCTATATGTTAAATAGGCGTCGGTTAAAAAACCGACGCCGAAGTGTTCGACCTTTAGCGGCGCCCACATAGGCGTCGCTCAGAAACCGACGCCAAAGGGGGTTAAACAACCGACGCCAAAGGCTGTTTCTGTAGTAGTGTATGTTAATCAAAGAGGACTTAATCTAACCAAATCTAGAGGGGTGTAATCACCATCTACTAGTAAGAGGAGAGAGAAAGTACCAATTATGATAGAAACTCAAGTAAAATACCTTCAATATACATGAATGTTCATGATTAGGGTATGATCCACCAGATGAGATCATGGAAACCCTAAATATGATAATTGATGAATCTTAATCTTATCTGAGGACTTTAATGATGATGTTTCTCATACATAGTGACGTTAAGAGATCAACTCACTAATATGTGAATAGTAAACCCTAATTCTAGGGTGATGACATGTAATGTGAATAGTAAACCCTAATCCTAGGGTGATGACATACAATGTGAATAGTAAACCCTAATTCTAGGGTGATGACATGTAATGTGAATAGTAAACCCTAATTCTAGGGTGAAGACATGTAATGTGAATAGTAAACCCTAATTCTAGGGTGAAGACATGTAATGTGAATAGTAAACCCTAATTCTAGGGTGAAGACATGTAATGTGAATAGTAAACCCTAAGTGATGAAAACCAGGGAAACCTAGCTCTTGTATGAGTAGGGAGATACAACTTCTTTAAATAAGTTATTTACTGTTATCAGTTGATTTAACCATGCAGGTTTCTTTATAAGAATGATCATATCCAGGTATGGATGATGATACTATATTCATTGAAAGCATGTTGTTAGCTTTATGAATAGTGATATATCCTGATGCCTTGTTAATAGCATCTTATGAGATTGATAGGCTGTGAGGGCCATGAATACCATCAAGGTCATGCTTTAAGAGATGACTTATGATGAGAATATCGAGAAATGACAATTGATGAGAGTTAGGCTTGTTACATTTAGTATTCTTCCTTCATAGCTGATATGCTAATGATTAATGTTTGAAAACATGTATGATGATAAAAGGATATTGAAATGTACCTAATTAATCAAGTATAATCATACCATGTAGAGCCCTGATCATAGATCCATCATTGTCAGGAATTAAATGATGGTGAAATAGGTTTTCCTAAGGGAATTCCTGGAGCACATACTTTTGAATATGTGGGGTAATATGGATGTGAATTTCCTTACATCCTAGTGTAGGAATTGATATAGATGTATCTTTATTCTATCAATCCTTCACTATATGTTTATACCAAGGTGATGTAACACTAATCTCCTGAGGAAATCTTTTATACCGCATCGATGAGAGATAAACAAGAAATCTTTCGATGGCGAAGAGAGTACAGAATGCCACTGTGACTCTAATAGCGAAGTACCAGAATACCCTGGTAAGCTATTGTAACAGAGACACTAGATGTCCTACATGTTGATCCTCATACTGACTAAGGAAGATGAGGTCATAAGAATCCGGCTCTTTTGATGACCTATGTATGATACCGATGCGACTTAATAGTGATCGGTTGGAGTATGAGCGGTATACCTCATCTCCGCAGGGCATAATGATGTTTGTAAAACATAATCAACCGCGTAGCATATCTGCTTAGTTTGAACCACGAAATACATTGGTTGATGATACATTACTTAGTATACATGTTTTTCATATTCCTTAAATGTTGTTGTTCTAATTGATAACAATCTATTGTTGATTACCTTAGAGGTTTTATTGCCTATGTTATTCTTGGTTGCTATAATAAAGCTTCTGGCGAAGAGTTATAACTCTTGCTGGGACAATTATTTAAAATTGTCTCACCCCATAGATTTCTACCTTTAGGTGGACGTCGAGGTCGAAGGAACCGATCTGCAGGTGGACAACAACAACAACAGTGAATTCAGGAGCAGCAGTGACTTCAGGTGGAAACACTGTGTTGTCTAGTCTTGTAGTCAGTATAGTCTTATGTCGTCTCTGTACACTCAGGTCCTAGGAGTTTGTTGATCTGAGAATTTTGAAATCTTGAGATTTTGTATCATGACGTATATAATCACTCGAGAAGTGATTTATCAGAGATGTAAACACTCCATCTTACTTTTATAAAAAAAGTTTCAGGTTTTTAAGATCTCATTTTCGAAAAATTTTAATTTCTCGTGATTTTCGTATTCCGCTGTTAATCGAATCGCTTCTGCTATGTTTATCTTGTGTTTTGGAGATCAGAGCCCACAATTAAGTGGTATCAGAGCTCTAGGTTCGCTGAGTCTACAGAGACATAGGACTTAGAGTGTCAAGTCTATCCTTAGTACTTCTTTCTTATCTAATAGAGTCTTCTGCTCCTCAGGAGAAGAAGATAATTAAGGATGTCTGGACCACAGGAGGAGTACGAGGCTGAAAGTAGTGTTGCTGCGCCTTGAGAAGGTGCAAGGAACCTAGAAATAGAACAGCCTGTACCTGAGCCACCCAGAGAACCACCTCAGTTTGACCCAACTGACATGGGAAACCCAGTTGTTCAAACTATGTTCAGGCAGTTTATGACTGCTATGACACACATCACCGACATGATGCCCATGCCTGCACCTAGGGCACTTGCCCAGCCTGAAGGACAAGGTATCAGTAATACGTTTGAGTGACTTCGTCGTGTCGGAGCAACCGAATACTTTGGAACAGCTGATCCTGCAGATGCCGATCTGTGGTTAACCGAGTTGGAGAAAGCTTTTAGAATCCTCAACATCCCAGAAGTTGAGAAGGTTAGACATGCTGTCTATCTTCTCAAGGGAAGTGATGGTCACTGGTGGACCATGGAAGAGCAGAAGAGGCCTGGAGTGGAGATCTCATGGGAGGATTTTCGTCGGGAATTTATCAATAGATATTTTCCAAAGACCTTCCTAGACGAGAAGATCTCTCAGTTTGAGAGATTGAGGCAAGGCATGATGAACATTAGCGAGTATGAAGCTAAGTTTATGGAGTTATTGCGGTTTTGTCCACACATGGCTGCCACAGAAGAAGAAAGAATCAGAAGGTTCGAGAAGGGTTTAAACGCCGACTTGACTACTCCCGTGTCTGCCCTAGAGAATCGGGAGAGGTTTGCTACCTTCGTTGAGTCAATCTGAAGGATAGAGAAATCCGTAGTCGAGAAGAGACAAACCCATAAAAGATATCCGCAGTTCCAGGGTTCTTCATCTAGAGACTTTAAGAAGCCTAGATTCTCTGCACCTACATCTCCACCACCCAGAACTAGTGCTCAGACACAGTGGACACCGAGTAGAGGCAGGGGACGAAGCCTACCACTACAAGAGACTCACAGTTCAGCATCAATGTCAGTTACAGGACCACCCAGACCACAACAACTGGGAAGGAGCTGTTACAACTGTGGGAAGGTGGGACATTTGATGAAGAACTGCAGGTCTAGGCCTGTCAGTGTGACACAGCCCCATAGACAGAGTCAATAGGGATCACAGAGAAGGCAATCTCAAGGAGCAGCTCGAGGACGTGGACAAGCGTCTCAAGCTGGATCATCAGCACCACCTCAACACCAGGCGACAGCGAGGTTCTATGCTATGAACCCACCAGATGCAGTGGTCAATCCGCGGGTAGTGGCAGGTCAGATGGAACTGTTATATTCTGATATGTCTAAATCGTGTGTTGTATCTGTTCTGATTGACCCGGGTGCTACGCACTCCTTTATCACTCAGAGAGTGATTCGTAACTGCAATATGACAATTAGTCATAGGACAGATAGCTTGTTTTTGGAGACTCCGTTGAGTGGGTCTACCGTTTTGCAGGAGGTATGCTCTCCCTGCATCCTCTTCTTTTCTTATCATCGCATTCAAGTGGACCTTATACCACTTGATATGCAAGGTTTTGATATAATTCTTGGGATGGATACCTTGGAAAGATATAGGGTTGTCTTGGATTGTGAATCCAAGCAGGCTGTGTTTGCTGATGAAAGCAATGCATGGATCTTTCAAGGAGAGAGAAAGATTCTACCCACCTGTCTTGTGTCAGTGATGGTTGCTGATAAGTTGATGAGACAAGGATGTTATGCATTCTTGGCCCATGTGGTAGATACTACCACGGAGAGTCCTAACCCTGCTGAAGTTCCTGTAGTCAGGGAATTTAAAGATGTATTTCCTAAAGAACTTCCAGGTGTGCCACCGCCTCGGGAAATTGATTTTGAAATCAATTTGATCCCAGATACACAACCTATAGCCCAGACCCCGTATAGGATGGCGCCTGCTGAGATGGCAGAACTCAAGAAGCAGCTTCAAGAGTTGCTTGAGAAGGGTTTCATCCGACCGAGCACTTCACCCTGGGGTGCTCCAGTTTTGTTTGTTAAAAAGAAAGATGGGTCAATGCGGTTGTGCATTGATTACAGACAATTAAATAAAGTAACAATAAAGAATAAGTACCCGTTGCCAAGGATTGATGATCTTTTTGACCAGTTGTGTGGTGCAACAGTCTTCTCAAAGATAGACTTGAGGTCTGGATATCATCAACTCCGTATTAAGGATAGTGACATATCCAAGTCTGCCTTTAGGACACGATATGGTCACTATGAGTTCACGGTTATGTCGTTTGGACTAACCAATGCACCGACTGCATTCATGGAACTCATGAATAGAGTTTTTCGACCTTTCCTTGATCAGTGTGTTGTCGTCTTCATAGATGACATTCTGATTTATAGTAAGGATGCTCAGCAGCATGAACAGCATCTCCGACAGGCTCTATCTCTGCTAAGAAAACATAAGCTATATGCTAAATTTAGCGAGTGTGAATTCTGGTTTCCGGAAGTATCTTTTCTTGGACATGTGATATCTGCCTCGGGTATTCGTGTTGACCCTACAAAGGTAGAATATGTTCTACAGTGGGAACAACCGAAGACACCAACGAAGATTCGAAGTTTCTTGGGATTAGCTGGTTATTATCGAAGGTTTATTAAAAATTTCAGTTCTATAGCCTTACCCTTAACCAAGTTAACCCGGAAAGATGTTCCTTTTACCTGGAGTGATAAGTGTCAACAGTCTTTTCAGCTGTTAAAGGAGAGGTTGACAAGTGCACCTGTGCTTGTGTTACCTGAGCAAGGAAAAGGATACATAATTTTCTGTGATGCCTCCAAGAATGGACTCGGATGCGTGTTGATGCAGGATAAGCAAGTGATTTCTTTTGCTTCACGACAGCTTAAGAAACACGAAGAGAATTATCCGACACACGATCTGGAGTTAGCTGTTGTGGTTCATGCCCTGAAAATCTGGAGACATTATCTCTACGGAGAGACATTCCATATTTTCACAGATCACAAAAATCTTAAGTATATCTTCTCTCAGCATGAGCTTAACATGAGGCAACGTCTCTGGATGGAGTTAATCAAGGATTATGATTTTACAATAGACTACCATCCAGGAAAGGCCAATGTAGTTGCAGATGCCTTGAGTAGGAAATCAGCAACATCATCCTCTGATAGGGTACAATTAAACTCTCTAGTATGCCCTAGGAGAGATATGCTTATCTCCTTAAGGCAAGACAATGTACATATGAAGGTGTCATGGATTGTCGGATTGTTGGCTGAGATGCATATCAAACCCACCCTAAGAGAGCAGATTAAGGAGGCACAACAAGTTGATGTTGCAGTTCAGCAGATCAGATCTGAATATGGTGATGAGAAGCAAAAAGGTTTTCATGAATTAGATGATCAAGTGGCATGCTATCATGGAAGGATGATAGTACCAGATGTAGATAACCTGAGGAAGTTAGTCCTGGAAGAAGCTCATTCTTCAATGTATGCTATGCATCCAGGAAGCACCAAGATGTATCGAAACTTGAAAGATATGTATTGGTGGCCTAGAATGAAGAAGGACGTAGCTGAGTTTGTTCTGAGGTGTCCAGTGTGTCAACAAGTTAAAGCTGAACACCAGAAGCCTACGGGAACAGTGCAACCTTTACCCATACCACAGTGGAAGTGGGATCATGTAACCATGGACTTTGTTGTTGGTCTACCTAGAACAAATAAAGGACATGATTCCATTTGGGTAATTGTTGATAGGTTGACTAAGACAACACATTTCTTACCTGTCAAAACAACCTATTCTGCTGAAAGGTTATCCCAGTTATATGTTCAAGAGATAGTGTGTTTGCACGGAGTTCCTGTCACCATAGTTTCTGACAGAGGTCCTCAGTTCACAAGTCGTTTTTGGGAACAGCTACATAGGGCACTAGGCATCCAGTTAAGGTTTAGTACATCCTTTCATCCACAGACGGATGGACAGTCAGAAAGGACTATACAGACCCTAGAAGACCTGTTGAGAGCATGCGTTCTCCAGTTCACAGGAAGTTGGGATCTGCACCTAAGCTTGATAGAGTTTGCCTATAACAATAGCTATCAACATAGTATTGATATGGCACCTTATGAAGCCTTGTATGGCAGACGTTTTAGATCACCCTTATGCTGGTATGAGATTGGTGAACATCAATTGTTAGGTCCTGATCTTGTGCAGCAGACTACGGAAAAGATTAAAGTAATACAACAACAGATTAAGACTGCACAAGATATGCAAAAATCTTATGCTGACAAGCGTCGTAGACCGTTGGAGTTCCAGGTTGGAGACAGAGTGTATCTCAAGGTCTCGCCTTGGAAAGGAGTCCTTCTCTTTGGAAGGAGAGGGAAGTTAGCTCCTAGATTTATAGGGCCTTATCCAATCATTGAACGGGTTGGAAAGGTAGCCTATAGACTAGAGTTACCACCAGAATTACAAAAACTACACCCTGTGTTTCATATTTCTATGCTAAGGAAATGTCTTCCCGATACCGAGTCAGTTCTACAACCTATGGAAGTAGAATTGAATGAAGATATAACTTATGAGGAAGGACCAGTGTCAATCCTTGACAACATAATTAAAAAGTTAAAGAAGAAAGATATAAACCTTGTAAAAGTCCTCTGGAACCACTGTGGTGTTGAGGAAGCCACTTGGGAACTAGAGGACGAGATGAGAAGGAAATACCCTGCTCTTTTCTCTTAATAAGCTTTATCGATTTCGGGGACGAAATCCTTGTAAGGGGTGGATAATTTGTAACATCCCTGACCTGGGTTATGAACTAACCCTAGGTGTTTTGCCTAATTGTGTAATAAAATCCTTGTGATTATCTTTTGGCATGTAATTAAGTTCCTAAGGAACATATATTCCTTTTCCTGTCCCTTTTAAACAATGATTGTAGTATTGTTTGGTAATACAGAGACCTATGTGCAAATTACCCAGATAAGGGGTTTAACTTGCAAACTTCACAAGTTAAGATGTTCCTCTGATGATGAGACATCTTATGAGTGGATATGATGAGGTATGATGGATTTCCCAAGCCTGGGCATCAAGATGCAGCTTGTGGAATGATCCTTGTGCTTAAAAACTCTAATTTGGATTAAAGTGCAATTCACCCAAATGAGGGGTGCAACTTATAAAATATACCATCTAGAACATCTTTTATGACTTTTGACATCATTTAGAGTAATAATGATGAAGGGGGCACTTCCTTTGAAAAATCATATAATAAGGAACACCTTTGTAATTAAATCATCAAGATGTAAGTAAGGAGACCCTTATGTACATATGTACCCTAGTGATAAGTTGACCTTCCTTGCCTTTAGTTCTTGGTTTTAGAAGGGGTTTTACCTTAGAAAAGAAGAGGAGGGACGTGCCTAAAAGAAAGGAAGGACCTAGTTGTGAAAAGGAGAAACTAGTTGTCCTTATGTTGGAAATGACCCCAAGATATATATACACCCTTCCTTTGTTTGTAAAGGAACGTTTCCTTCACTTCCTTTCTTATTTTCTTGCTTAGACCGACTTAGGACAGAGCTCTGGAGAAGAGGAGAACGGCCAAGCAGTTCTAGGTAATCTTTGATCATCATCTTGCTCAAATTCATGGAGGATATCATGTTACAAGGTTGGTTTGCTAGTTTTCTTACTTAGCTTTCTCGTTCTAGCCATCTTTTCCCAACCTTTCCTTGGAGAAACACCCTTGACCGACCTGTGGAGCTCAAGACACCATTAAATACTTGAAGCTTGGAAGCTTGGAGCTCAAGGAACGACCTTAAGGCGGGTTTTATAATTCTAAACCTTTTGCTTTGTTATGCATACTTTTATTCATGCAAATAATAGTTAGTTCTTCTTCTTCCCCATCCTTCTTTGCATCCTTGCAAGCTTTTTCATGAAGAACAGACCTTGGTTTCAAGGTTGAAGACAAAGGGCGTTAATACCTATGTTGGTCCTTATCCAACTTTACTAAACGATCTTGGACCAATAGGTCAAACGATCTTACACTCGTTTCAATCCAAACGGGTTCAATAGGTCGGTTTGGCCAAACGGGTTCCAACCCATTTGAGGGCGTTGACCAAGTGTTGACCATTTGGGATTTCTGTTCACAATTATGTAGGCTAATGACCCACCAAATTTAAGGGGTTAACTCCAAAGGAATCGTAGGTTGAAGGCCAATCAATTAGGCAATCGAATTGAATTAAGTGTTGTTTTCTAAACTGATTAACTTGAATCTTTGGGAAAATGGGTTCCAACCCGTTTGAAGGAGTTGACCAAGCATTGACCGTTTGGGATTCCTGTTCATAATATATTGAATTTAATTTCCACCAAGAATCATGATATAATTCCTAACCAATTAAGAGTTGAAGGTATTTCAACACCCTAACCCTAATCGGGTTAAATTTGCTCATTTTCATATAGATTTTGATGAGTGTTGGGTTGAAGGACCCAAACGAGTTCAAACCCATTTGAGGGTTCATCCAAACGATCTCACACTCGTTTAGTGACACCCCAAGACCGTTTGTAGATCTAGGGTTAAAGAAATTTGATGGTTTGAGGGTCCAATCACAAGATATTGATAAATTAATAAAAAGTGATGATTTGTAATTTAATTAGGACTCAACCCTTATCAAATCAAGTTAATTTTGGTCAAACTTTAGGCAAACTGTCTCAAGACCATTTGGAGTTCATCCAAATGATCTCAAGACCGTTTGGGCCAAGTTTGGGCCCAATTGGAGTTCAATTGATAGGTTCAACCTTATTTTGATTCACATTGTTGAAAATTGATGAGTAGCCGATTGGAAACCTTAATTGAGTTAGACTTAACCATAATTGGCTTTTAATTGAAGGTCAAATTGGAGTCCAATTAGTTGAGGCTCATCCTAATTGACTCAATTTGTAAGTGGTTAACATGGCTTGGGCCAATTGAAGGCTTCAACTTAAGAAATCCTTTTCAATCATGACCTTTGTATCACCTTTCATGTCCATGCGGTTTAGACCCAAACGAGTCCACACTCGTTTAGACCCAAACGAGTCCACACTCGTTTAGACCCAAACAAGTCCACACTCATTTATATCCAAACGAGTTCAACCCGTTTCAATCCAAACGAGTTCAACCCATTTCAATCCAAACGAGTTCAACCCGTTTCAATCCAAATGAGTTCAACCCGTTTCAATCCAAACGAGTTCAACCCGTTTCAATCCAAACGAGTTCAACCCGTTTCAATCTAAACGAGTTCAACCCATTTCAATCCAAATGGGTTCACACCCATTTCATCTTAAATGGGTTCACAACCGTTTCATCTCAAATGGGTCCACACCCGTTTCAGCTCAGTGAGTCCACACTCGTTTGAGGGTTCAAATGGGTTGAAGGTTGAAGGTTAAACCCTAACCTAATTGGAGACTTTCAAGGATGATTATACTTAACCACTTGAAGGTATCAATGGTTCAATAATGATCCAATCTAAACCATAATGGTAACTTAAGACATTAATGAACTAAGTGAATAATGAAGTGATCCATGATGATGATCAAAGGGTAATTTACCAAAATGCCCTTGAAAGGTTCAATTGAGTGATACTTTGTCCTAAACCAAACCCTAATCCCAAAATAATGGTGATTTGGTCTATGTTAATCAAAGAGGGCTTAATCTAACCAAATCTAGAGGGGTGTAATCACCATCTACTAGTAAGAGGAGAGAGAAAGTACCAATTATGATAGAAACTCAAGTAAAATACCTTCAATATACATGAATGTGCATGATTAGGGTATGATCCACCAGATGAGATCATGGAAACCCTAAATATGATAATTGATGAATCTTAATCTTATCTGAGGACTTTAATGATGATGTTTCTCATACATAGTGATGTTAAGAGATCAATTCACTAATATGTGAATAGTAAACCCTAATTCTAGGGTGATGACATGTAATGTGAATAGTAAACCCTAATCCTAGGGTGATGACATACAATGTGAATAGTAAACCCTAATTCTAGGGTGATGACATGTAATGTGAATAGTAAACCCTAATTCTAGGGTGAAGACATGTAATGTGAATAGTAAACCCTAATTCTAGGGTGAAGACATGTAATGTGAATAGTAAACCCTAAGTGATGAAAACCAGGGAAACCTAGCTCTTGTATGAGTAGGGAGATACAACTTCTTTAAATAAGTTATTTACTGTTATCAGTTGATTTAACCATGCAGGTTTCTTTATAAGAATGATCATATCCAGGTATGGATGATGATACTATATTCATTGAAAGCATGTTGTTAGCTTTATGAATAGTGATATATCTTGATGCCTTGTTAATAGCATCTTATGAGATTGATAGGATGTGAGGGCCATGAATACCATCAAGGTCATGCTTTAAGAGATGACTTGTGATGAGAATATCGAGAAACGACAATTGATGAGAGTTAGGCTTGTTACATTTAGTATTCTTCCTTCATAGCTGATATGCTAATGATTAATGTTTGAAAACATGTATGATGATAGAAGGATACTGAAATGTACCTAATTAATCAAGTATAATCATACCATGTAGAGCCCTGATCATAGATCCATCATTGTCAGGAATTAAATGATGGTGAAACATGTTTTCCTAAGGGAATTCCTAGAGCACATACTTTTGAATATGTGGGGTAATATGGATGTGAATTTCCTTACATCCTAGTGTAGGAATTGATATAGATGTATCTTTATTCTATCAATCCTTCACTATGTGTTTATACCGGGGTGATGTAACACTAATCTCCCGAGGAAATCTTTTATACCGCATCGATGAGAGATAAACAAGAAATCTTTCGATGGCGAAGAGAGTACAGAATGCCACTGTGACTCTAATAGCAAAGTACCAGAATACCCTGGTAAGCTATTGTAACAGAGACACTAGATGTCCTGCATGTTGATCCTCATACTGACTGAGGAAGATGAGGTCATAAGAATCCAGCTCTTTTGATGACCTATGTATGATACCGATGCGACTTAATAGTGATCGGTTGGAGTATGAGCGGTATACCTCATCTCCACAGGGCATAATGATGTTTGTAAAACATAATCAACCGTGTAGCATATCTGCTTAGGTTGAACCACGAAATACATTGGTTGATGATACATTACTTAGTATACATGTTTTTCATATTCCTTAAATGTTGTTGTTCTAATTGATAACAATCTATTGCTGATTACCTTAGAGCTTTTATTGCCTATGTTATTCTTGGTTGCTATAATAAAGCTTCTGGCGAAGAGTTATAACTCTCACTGGGACAATTATTTAAAATTGTCTCACCCCGTAGATTTCTACCTTTAGGTGGACGTCGAGTTCGAAGGAACAGATCTGTAGGTGGACAGCAGCAACAACAGTGAATTCAGGAGCAGCAGTGACTTCAGGTGGAAACACTGTGATGTCTAGTCTTGTAGTCAGTATAGTCTTATGTCGTCTCTGTACACTCAGGTCCTAGGAGTTTGTTGATCTGAGAATTTTGAAATCTTGAGATTTTGTATCATGACGTATATAATCACTCGAGAAGTGATTTATCAGAGATGTAAACAGTCCATGTTACTTTTATAAAAGGAGTTTCAGGTTTTTAAGATCTCATTTTCGAAAAGTTTTAATTTCTCGTGATTTTCGTATTCCGCTGTCAATCGAATCGCTTCCGCTATGTTTATCTTGTGTTTTGGAGATCAGAGCCCACACCTTTGCTTGTCCTAGGTAGGCCAACAACAAAGTCCATGGTTACATGGTCCCACTTCCACTGTGGTATGGGTAAGGGTTGCATTGTTCCTGTAGGTTTCTGGTGCTCAGCCTTAACCTGCTGACACATAGGACACCTCAAAACAAACTCAGCTACATCCTTCTTCATCCCGGGCCACCAGTACATATCTTTCAAGTTTCGATACATCTTGGTGCTCCCTGGATGCATAGCATACATCGAAGAATGAGCTTCCTCCAGAATTAGCTTTCTCAGGTTATCCACATCAGGCACTATCATTCTCCCATGATAGCATGCCACTTGGTCATCTGAATCATGAAAACCTTCTCGCTTCTCATTACCAAACTCAGATCTGATCTGATGAACTACAACATCAACTTGTTGTGCCTCCTTTATCTGCTCTCTTAGGGTAGGTTTAATGTGCATCTCAGCTAACAAACCGGCTAACAATGACACCTTCAACTGCACATTGTCTTGCCTTAAAGAGATAAGCATATCTCTCCTAGAGCATACTAAGGAACTTAGTTGTGCTCTATCCATGGTTGATGTTGCTGATTTCCTACTCAAGGCATCTGCAACCACATTGGCCTTGCCCGGATGGTAATCAATTGTACAGTTGTAGTCCTTGATTAACTCCATCCAGTGATGTTGCCTCATGTTAAGCTCATGCTGAGAGAAGATATACTTAAGGTTCTTATGGTCTGTGAAAATCTGGAAGGTTTCTCCGTAAAGATAATGTCTCCAGATTTTCAAGGAATGAACCACATCAGCTAATTCCAGATCGTGTGTCGGATAATTCTCCTCGTGTTTCTTAAGCTGTCGGGAAGCAAAAGAAATCACTTGTTTATCCTGCATCAACACACATCCAAGTCCATTCTTGGAGGCATCACAAAAGACTACATATCCTTTTCCTTGCTCAGGTAGCACAAGCACAGGTGCACTTTTCAACCTCTCCTTCAACAGCTGAAAAGACTGTTGACACTTATCACTCCAGACAAAAGGAACATCTTTCCGGGTTAGCTTGGTCAAGGGTAAGGCTATAGAACTGAAATTCTTAATAAACCTTCGGTAATAACCAGCTAATCCCAAGAAACTTCTAATCTCCGTCGGTGTCTTCGGTTGTTCCCATTGTAGAACAGATGCTACCTTTTTAGGGTCAACTCGAATTCCCGAGGCAGATACCACATGTCCAAGAAAAGACACTTCAGGTAACCAGAACTCACACTTGCTAAACTTAGCGTAAAGCTTATGTTCTCTTAGCAAGGTTAAAGCTTGGCGAAGATGCTGCTCATGCTGCTGAGCATCCTTACTATAAATCAGAATGTCATCTATGAAGACGACAACACACTGATCAAGGAAGGGTCGAAAGACTCTATTCATGAGTTCCATGAATGTAGCAGGTGCATTGGTTAGTCCAAATGACATAACTGTGAACTCATAGTAACCATATCTTGTCCTAAAGGCAGACTTGGATATGTCACTGTTCTTAATGCGGAGTTGATGATATCCAGACCTTAAGTCTATCTTTGATAAGACTGTTGCACCACGCAACTGGTCAAAAATATCATAAATCCTCGGCAAAGGGTACTTATTCTTTATTGTTACTTTATTGAGTTGTCTATAGTCAATGCACAACCGCATCGACCCATCTTTCTTTTTAACAAACAAAACCGGAGCACCCCAAGGTGAAGTACTCGGTTGGATAAAACCTTTCTCAAGTAGCTCCTGAAGCTGTTTCTTGAGTTCTGCCATCTCGGCAGGCGCCATCCTATAAGGAGTCTGGGCTATAGGTTTTGTATCTGGGACCAAATTGATTTCAAAATCAATCTCCCGAGGTGGTGGTATACCAGGAAGTTCATCAGAAACACATCCTCGAATTCCCTAACTATAGGAACTTCAGTAGGGTTGGGGCTCTCTTTGGTAATATCTACCACATGGGCCAAGAATGCATAACATCCTTACCTCATCAGCTTATCAGCAACCATATCTGATACAAGACAGGTGGGCAGAATCTTTCTTTCTCCTTGAAAGATCCATGTGTTGTTTTCATTAGCAAACACAGCCAACTTGGACTCACAATCCAAGACAACTCGATACCTTTCCAAGGTATCCATCCCGAGGATTATATCAAATCCTTGCATGTCAAGTGGTAAAAGATCCACTTGAATGCGGTGATCAGAAAAGAAGAGGATGCAGGGAGAGCATACCTCCTGCAAAACGGCAGACCCACTCAACGGAGTCTCCAACAACAAACTATCTGCCCTATGACTGACAGTAATATTGCAGTTGTGAATCACTCTTCGAGTGATGAAAGAGTGTGTAGCACCCGGGTCAATCAGAACAGATACTACACAGGATTTAGACATATCAGAAAATAAAAGTTCCATATGACCTGCCACTACCCGTGGATCGACCACTGCTTCTGGTGGGTTCATAGCATAGAACCTCACTGTCGCCTGGTGTTGAGGTGGTGCTGATGATCCAGCTTGAGACGCTTGCCCACGTCCTCAAGCTGCTCCTTGAGATTTCCTTCTCTGTGATCCCTGTTGACCTTGTCTCGAAGGCTGTATCACACTGACAAGATTAGATCGGTAGTCCTTCATCAAATGCCCCACCTTACCACAGTTGTAGCAACTTCTCTCCAGTTGTTGTGGTCTTGGTGGTCCAGTAACTGACACTGATGCAGAACTCTGAGTCTCCTGAGGTGGTTGTCCTCGTCCTCTACCTCTACTTGGAGACCACTAAGTCTGAGAACTAGATCTAGGTGGTGGAGGATTAGGTGCAGAGAACCTAGGCTTCTTAAAGTCCCCAGATGAAGAACCCTGGAACTGTGGATATCTTTTCTGAGTTTGCCTCTTCTCAACCACAGATCTCTCTATCCTTCGGACTGACTCAACGAAGGTAGAGAATCTCTCTCGGTTTTCTAAGGCAGACACAGGGGTAGTCATGTCAGCATTCAAACCCTTCTCGAACCTTCTAATCCTTTCTTCTTCTGTGGCAGCCATGTGCGGACAGAATCACAACAACTCCATGAACTTAGCTTCATACTCGCTAATGTTCATCATGCCCTGCCTCAGTCTCTCAAACTAAGAGATCTTCTTGTCTAGGAAGGTCTTTGGAAAATATCTATGAACAAATTCCCACCGAAAGTCTTCCCACGAGATCTCCATTCCAGGTCTCTTCTGCTCTTCCATTGTCCACCTGTGACCAACGCTTCCTTTGAGAAGATAGACAGCGTGTCTGACCTTCTCAACTTCAGGGATGTGGAGAATCCTAAAAGCCTTCTCCAACTCTGTTAACCACAGATCAACATCTACGGGGTCGGGAGTCCCAAAGTACTCGGTAGCTCCGACATGATGAAGTCGCTCGAACGTCTTCCCGATACCTTGACCTTCTGGCTGGACAGGTGCCCTGGGTGCAGGCACAGGCATCCTGTCGGTAATGTGCATCATGGCAGTCATAAACTGCCCGAACATCATTTGCACAGCTGGGTTACCCATGTCGGCTGGGTCGAACTGAGGTGGCTCCCTGGGTTGCTCAGGTATGGGTTGCTCTATCTCTGGTATTCTTGCACCGCCTTATGGTGCAGCTACGCTACTCTCTGCCACGTGCTCTTCATGTGGCTCAGACATCCTTATATATCTTCTTCTCCTAAGGAGCAGAAGATTCTATTAGATAAGGAAGGAACACTAAAGATAGACTCGACATCCTAAGTCCTATGTCTCTGTAGACTCGGCGAACCTAGAGCTCTGATACCACTTAATTGTGGGCTCCTATCTCCAAACCACGATATAAACACGAGTTAAACTTAGCGGAAACATTCGATTAACAGCGGAAGACAAAAATCATGGGAAATTAAAACTTTTTTGAGATAAGAGCTTGAAACCGCAAACCTCTTCCATAGAAAAAGGATTTAAACTGTTTACATCTCTGATAATTACTTCTTGAGTAATTATACACATCATGATACAAAATCTCAAGAGTTAAAACAAAATCTCAGACCAATATCTTCTAGGACCTGAGAGTACAGAGACGACATAGGACTATCTAACAACATGACTCAGCAGTCAGTATCTCCACCTGAGATTTACTGCTGCTCCTGGTGCTGCTGCTGCTGGGATTGGTCACATGTAGGTTGGTTTCTTCGTCTTCGACGACCACCTAAAAGTTGAAGTCTACTGGGTGAGACAATTTTAAATAATTGTCCCAGCGAGAGTTATAACTCTCCACTAGAAGCTTTATATAACAATTCAAAGAATAACTTAAGCAGTAAAAGCTTTCAAAGTATTCAACAACAGTTTGATAATAAACAGAGGTTCATCATTTAAGAAATAATAAGAATACGTGTACTACACAGTGTAACATCAATCAAGTAACTCGTAGTTAATCCTAACATATATACTACGCTGTTGATTATGTTTTTCAAACATTATTATGCCCTGCGGAGATGAGGTATACTGCTCATACTCCAATCGATCACTTTGTTAAGTCGCATCGATATCATACCTAGGTCATCAAAAGAGCTGGATTCTTATGACCTCATCTTCCTCAGTCAGAGTGAGGATAACTTGCAGGACATTCTGTGTCTCTGCTACTATAGCTTACCAGGGTAATCTGGTACTTCGCTATTTTTAGAGTTACAGTGGCATTCTGTACTCTCTTCGTCATCGAGAGGTTTCTTGTTTACCTCTGATCGATGCAGTGTTTGTGTTTCCTCGGATGTTACAGCATTTAGTGAAGGGTTGATGGATTAAGAAACATCTACATCAATTCCTACACTAGGATGTAAGGATTTACGCATCCATTTCCCCCACATACTCAAAAGTATGTGATCCAGGAGTTCCCTTGAGAAAACCCGTTTCACCATCATATTGCTTTCTGACAATGATGGATCTATTATCAGGGCTTTGCATGGTATGATTATACTTGATTAGTTAGGTACATTTCAGTATTCTTTTGACATCATACATGTTCTCAAACATTTAATCACTAGCATGGCAGCTATGAAAACAGAATACTAAATGTAACAAGTCTAACTCACATCAATTATCATATCTCAATCATCACATCACAAGTCATATGTTAAGCATGACCTTGATGATACTCATGGCTCTCACAGCCCATAAATCTCATTAGATGCCACTAACAAGGCATCATGATATTTTACTATTCATAAAGCTAAGGCATGCTTTCAATGAATATAGTATCATAATCCATACCTAGATATGATCATCATCTCATGACAACTTGCATGGTTAATTTAACTAATAACAGTAAACAATTCATTCTAGAAGTTATACTTTCAAGCTCTTAGAAGAGTCAAGTTCCCCAATTTTCATCAATTAGGGTTTACTATTCACATTACATGTCATCACCCTGGAATTATGGTTTACTATTCACCTCATGGTGAATTGAACTCATAACATCATCATGTATGAGAAACATCATCATTTAAAGCCCTCAGATAAGATTAAGATTCATTAGTTATCATAATTAGGGTTTCCATGATCTCACACAGGTGAATCATACCCTAATCATGCACATTCATGTGTATTGAAGGTACTTTACTTGAGTTTCCACCATAAAAGGGTACTTTATCTCTCTTATGATACTTTCTCTCTCCTCCTACTAATAGATGGTGATTACACCACTCTAGATTAGGTTGAGCTAAGTCCTCAATGACTAGCATAAGCCAAAACATCACTATCAAGTGATTAGGGTTTGATTAGAACAAGGTATTACTCAATTGAACCCCTCAAGGGTATTTTGGTAAATTACCCTATTGATCACCATCATGGGTCAATTCATTAGTTACTTAGTCCCTTAATGTCCTAGGTTACCATTAGGGTTTAGATCAAACCATTATTGAACCAATTACATCTTCAAGTGATTAAGTATAAACAACATTGAAAACCTCCAAACGGTTTCAACCTTCAACCACCAAACGGTTTGAAACCGTTTGGGTGCGTTGACCATTTGCTAAGTTTGACTCCAAGACCGCATGACTTCAAGGTCATTTTCCCAAACCGTTTGGGTGCGTTGACCATTTGGAAAGTTTGACTTCCAAACCGTTTGGGCTTATGCGGTTTGAAACCGTTTGATCAAGTAGTCTTGAGATCGATTGGTCCAAACGACCTTGAGATCGTTTGAGCCCAAACGGTCTTGAGACCGTTTGGTCCAAATGGGCTCAAACCGTTTGGACCTCCAACATGGTTCAAAAGTTACAATCGATTATGGTGATGTATGTTGAAGTCCTCAATTGGCCAAAGCCATGTTAGCCACTTATAAATTGAGTCAATTAAGATGAGCCTAAATCAATTGGACACCAAATTAACCCTCAATTTAAAGTGAATTAGGGTTAAGTCCATCTCAATTAGGGTTTCAATCGGATAATCATCAATGTTCAACAAGGTGAATCAAATCAAGGTTGAACCTATCAATTGACCTCCAATTGGGCTCAAACTTGGACCAAACGGTCTTGAGGTCATTTGGATGACCTCCAAACGGTATTGAGACCGTTTTCCCAAAGTTTGACCAAAAAACAAGTCGGTTGGATAAGGGTTGAACCCTAATTAGTCTAAAATTAGCAATTTTATCAATTCATCAACTTATTGCAATTGGACCCTCAATCCATCAAATTAGCTCAACCCTAGACCTTCAAACGGTCATGGGTTGTCACCAAATGGTCTTAAGACCGTTTGGATGAATCCCCAAACGGTCTTGAGACCGTTTGGGTCCTTCAACCCAAAACTCAACAAGATCTATACTTAAAACAGCAATTTCAACCCGATTAGGGTTAGGATGTTGAAGTACCTTCAACTCTCAATTGGTTAAGAATTAAACTTTGATTCTTTGCAGGAATGAAACTCAATATATTACCAACAGACCCTAAAACGGTCGTCCCTTGGTCAACCCTATCAAACGGTCTTCATACCGTTTCAATCCAAACGGTCTTGCAAGGTCGTTTGAGATCAAACGGTTTGAAACTGTTTGACCTTAAACGGTTTGCAACCGTTTGGACCAAAAGGGTCCAAGGTAGTTTGATAAAGTAACCTAGGAATCCACGCCCATCATCTTCAACCTCTGTCAAGGTCGGTTATTCCACCGTTTTGCTTGCAAAAATGCAAGGAAGAAGGGAGGTAGAAGAAGAACTAAAACTTGAAATTGCAAGAACAAAAGCATACATATAAAGCAAAGAGTTTAGAATTATAAAACCTGCCTTAGAACGTTGTTCCTAGAGATCCAATCTTCCAAGCTTCAAGCCTCTAATGGTGTCTTGAGCTCCACAACTCGTCCAGAGGTGATTCTCCAAGGAAAAGATGGAGATGGTCAGCTAGAACAAAGAACCTAAGTGAGTTAACCATAGAACCAACCTTTTAAGAAGAATTCCTCCATGAATTCGAGCTAGAAGATGGTTCCTACTCACCTTGGAACTACTTGGTCGTCTCCATGAGCTCCAGAGCTTTGCCTTAGCCATTTTTGAGAAAGAAGAGAAATGAAGAGAAGAAGTGATACGTTTGATTGGTTTGCAAGGATTCTAGCTTATATACTTTAGGCTATTTTACATCATAAGGACCTCTAGAACTTGAAATTCTCATCCAAGTCCCTCCTTATTCAAGGGCACGTCCAATCTCATCTAAACTTATGCAAAGCTCATGAAATCTCAAGATCTAATGGTGAAGAAAGCCAATCTACAACTAGGGTACATACTTGAAAGGTCTCCATACCCATATTAGGTGATTTTTTACCACAAGGATCATCTTTCTTATCTGATTATTCATTGATGTGTCCCTTTCACCATTTCTACTCTAATGATGACAAGGGTCATAAAAGATGTTCTAGATGGTGTATTTTACAAGTTGCACCCCTTAATTTGGGTAAATTGCACTTTACTCCAAATTAGGGTTTTTAAGCACAAGGATCATTCCACAAGCTGCATCTTGATGCCCAAGCTTGGGAAATCCATCATACCTCATCATATTCACTCATATGATGTCTTATTATCAAAAGAACATCTTAACCTGTGAACATTGCAAGTCAACCCCTTTAACTGGGTAATTTGCACATAGGTCCCTGCATTACAAAATAATGCTACAACTTTGTTTATAAAGGAGCAAAAATTGAAAGTATATGTTCCTGAAGAACTTAATTACATGCCATGGAGTATTCGCAAGTATATAATTACATGTTTAGGCGAAACTTCTAGGGTTAGATTATAAACCAGGTCAGGGATGTTACAGATAGTCTCTGATCAAGGTCCTCAGTTCACGAGTCATTTTTGGGAACAGTTTCACAAAGCATTGGGAACGCAATTGAGGTTCAGTACCGCTTTCCACCCACAGACATATGGACAGTCTGAAAGGACTATTCAGACTTTGGAAGATCTTCTCTGAGCTTGTGTTTTGCAGTTCCTAGGCAGTTGGGACGTGCATCTCAGTTTGATAGAGTTTGCCTACAACAACAGTTACCAACAGAGTATCGACATGGCACCATATGAGGCTTTATATGGCAATAAGTGCAATTATCCTTTATGTTAGTATGAGTCTGGCGAGTATCAACTTTTAGGTCCTGAGTTTGTACAACAGACAACAAAAAAGATCAAAGTGATACAGCAACAGTTGAAAGCAGCGCAGGACAGATAGAAGTCATATGCAGATAATCACCTATGACCTCTAGAGTTCTAGGTGGGAGATAAGGTGTATCTCAAGGTCTCACCATGGAAAGGCATGCTGAGGTTTAGCCGGAAAGGTAAGTTGGCACCCAGGTATATGGGGCCATATCCGATAATAGCACATGTTGGCAAGGTAGCTTACAAGTTAGAACTACTGCCAGAGTTACACATGTTACATCTGGTATTCCACGTCAGTATGCTAAAGAAAAGTCATCCAAGCACAAAGATAGTGATACACCCAGTTGAGGTTGAGTTGGATGAAGATGTGCTACGAAGAAGGTTCAGTGATGATCCTTGACAGAAGAGTAAATAAGTTGAAAAGGAAGGACCTGGTGCTTGTGAAGGTTCTTTGGCATCATCGTGGTGTTGAGGAAGCCATGTGGGATCTCGAGGAAGAGATGAGGAGGAAGTATCCCTCACTTTTCTCTTCGGATTTTGGGGGCAAAATCCCTTTGTAGAGGTTTATGGCTTGTAAGGACCATGACCTTCGTTTTGGGCTTACCCTATTTGCTTTGCCTAAACCTTGTATTGAGAAGCTTGCTAATCACTTGAAGTTGTGATTAGGGTTTGTTTGTGCTTTGTAGGGAGGTTGAGGTGCAACTTGCAAATTACCCAAGTTTTAGGGTTGGTGTGCAAGTTTGTCACCTCGAGAGATGTCTTTCTCTCTCCTTACATCCTCTAGGGTTGAGAGGATGGGTTGGGCTCTTTGTTTGAGTAGCTTTAGGCCTGGTTGGGCTTTGTTTTACCTTGTTGAGCCTTGTTGAAGCTTGGTATCGGGCTGGACCTTGGTGTATCAGCCAAGGAGTGTTGTTGTGTTGGGCAGGGAGCTGTATCAGCCATGGTGTGTGGGATTACTATCTTAGGCAACACACACCCTCCACCTTAGCCTCGTTTATGTCACCATCTTTGGACAAGTGGTTGTTGCTTTGCTTAGTGGGTGGAAACTCATGGGCGTGGGTTTTTGGGGTACTAGCATGTGGCACACTCCTTGGACAAGTGTGTTAGGGGAGGGTGCCACCTTGCCTTGCTCTTCCCCTTCATCCCTTAGTATATAAACGAACCCCTCCTTTGCTTGCTAGGCTCTTTGGTTCCTTTAGTTGCTTCCCTTTCTTTGGTGGCCGAGCTAGGAGAAGAGTGGAGAAAGTGGTGGTCGATACCGCTGGTGTGTTGGGCGACACACCTTGCTAGCTTGTCCCTTTCCTTCTCTTGTGGTAGGTATCTCTCCCTTTCCTTGGCATCTTCTTCTTCTTCTTCCTTCTCTTCGGCCATGGTGGTTACAAGTTGTTCTTCCTTGTGTTGACCGAAGGTGGTGCCTTGGAGCTTGGTGCTAGAAGCTTGGAGCTTTAGAGCTTGAGGCGGGTTACATAACTCCTAACCCTATATATACTACTTCTTTTTCATGTTGCATGCTATATGTGCTATCTTGATTGATCATGTCATATTTTAGTTATGTTTCTTGCTTTAATGGTTATAAGGTTGCTTTAGATGTACCCTAGACTTTGTGGAGATAGTTATCTTGGGTTGCCTTGGTTTGGCCAAACCATGGATGTGGAGTTCCTTCGGCAAAACCCCTCTCTCACTTAGTTGTTGAGAGGTGAGCTTAGGGTCCCCAAATCCAATGGTGAGTTGATCTTTGGTTGGTTGGCCGATATGATATGATGGACCTCCTTGTTGCCCGATAAATGATGGAAGTTGTGCAATACCCCTCTCTCACTTAATTGTCTTGAGAGGTGAGCCAACTCTCTTAAACTTTTAGGGCTTCTTGGTGGCAGTCATGTGGTTGAAGATGACCAACCCATCATGGTCTTTGAACCCTTACATGATATTGTTATGATGTGTTCTGCCCGATATCCCTCTTCTAGGGTTGAGCCTTGGGCGATATGCTAAGTGATATTTTGCTGACCCTTTGACCGATATGGACCCTTACCCTAGATGGTGTTGTTGGGCGTTATGCCTTTGGCCGATATAATGCTTGGTAGACATCCCTTCTTGGTGCCTTAACTGATAGAGGGTCCCAAACCCTAGCTTGAACGATAGACTACCTTGGGCGATATGGGAGCTTCTTGGGCGCCATGGTGGGCATCCCATGATATCGCTCAATGGATGGTAGTAGTGTGACTTGGGCGATAGGGCTTTGGGCGTTATGGTCTTTATGGTTGCCCAGTATGGAAACCCTAACCCTAGCTTAGGCGATAGAGTTTCTTGGACGATAGAGTAGAGGTGTTGCTCGATACACCCTGCACCTGGTTGCACGATACACCCTGCACCTAGTTGCACGATACACCCTACACCTGGTTGCACGGTACACCCTGCACCTGGTTGCATGATACACTCTTGTACCTGGATGCCCAATATCCTCTTGGTTCATGGATGCACGATGCACCTTTGGTTCTAGTCTACCCGATATCCCTTGGGTGAGGGATAGTGCTACCCGCCACACCTTTTGTGAGGGTAGGCGACACCTTTGGTGAGGGATGCACCTAGCCCGGGAACCCTAGTTGATGAGGTATGAAAGATAGGTTGTAACCAATGACATGTTTGTTACCTAAGGCTGATGTTAAGCGAGATGATGTCATGAGAGATAGGGCATGGTGGATGCTAACAGTTTGGTAACTTTGATATGAGTTGATTGACATACCATCTACAACTTTATGCTTCATGTGTTCATAATAATGAATGTTGTTTCAAATCATATGCACCCTAAATATTAATGGCATGATAATCATAACATGTTCTCTAATATCTATGTTTGGTGATCAAGTTATCTCTCTTAATATGCATACTAACCATGTAGGTGTTATCAAATGAATTCATAGCCAGGTAAGATTTATGAGGGTATTTGTGTTTTGTATAACACTGAATAACAATACTCCTTGTTGATGAGATAACATGTACCACCAGTATGATGAGAAAGGTCTGGTGACCTGATAAAGGTCGAGTGCCTATTTGAGGTGTTATCCTCTATGATGAGATAAAGGATTGATACCCCATGATGATGTATGATGATGATGCCTTGAGAGGCAGTGGCATTATGAGATGAGGGATTGAGATCCCATGGCAATATGATAATGGAAGTTATAGTGTGACACAATGTTGTTTATGTTTTATAACTTGGATGCCTCAAAAATCCACCTAAAATATGCTAATTAATTACAGTAGAACATTTCATGTAGTTTTTCCCTGGCCATAGATCCATCATCGTCAGTAGCTGGTGATGGTGAAACAGATTTATCCTGTGGGATTACTTGGAGCGCATATTGTTGAATATGCGGGGTTTCTCCTAGCCAAAAATAGGAGGATTAGAGTGCAACTTTGGTTGTAGACTCAGTATGGTTGGAGCATGGTGAACAAGCCCATGGCTCGGTATGATAGAGCATGAATGCGTTCATGGCTCAGGAGCATGGTGAATGGGCCCGTGGCTCAAGGTATGCTAGCGTTGTGACCTGTACCAAGGCAGGCTAGAGAAAAGGGGTAGCCTGCGGAGCTGACCCTATGGCTGAGGGCACTTAAGCAAGAGACTGCAGTCCTGCTTTGGTTATCGTGCACTGACCATGAGGAGGTGAGGTCATGGAGTCTGGATCTTCCATTTACCTTGTATGGCACCGGTTTTGGGCTTCGTAGCCGAAGGTTGGATTTGAGCAGTACAACTCACTTCCTCAGGGCATAATAAATTGTAATCTAGCCATATAGTATATATTGCTTAGGGAAAAACACGGAACATTGGTTGAGGCCTTGATTGTATAGTTGCTCTAGTTATACCTTATAGTTAATCGCACATTCCCCATATCTTATGATAAGTTCTTATATATATTATCTTTTCAATCATGTTCCTTAAGAAATGTCTGGTTATATGCCTCCTGGATATCTTGGTAAGATGTTAATAAAGTTAGTTCTGTTTAGTACGCTGCATATATGAGCTGCTTATATCAGTTATCTGCTTTATCTGATCTAGCTTTTCTGAAGTTTTATAGTTCGGCGGGGAGTTATGTTTCTCGTTGGGACTGTGTGTCTCACCCCACTGGTTTTAAACCTTTTTAGGTGATTGTGATAGACATGGTGGTGGTCGTGAGGTTGCGGCCGAGTAGCAAGAGGAACAGTAGGAGGCAAGGGATGGATATGTTGTTGTTCTGGACGTTTTGTAGTAGAGTCCTAGAGTCATCCATGTACACTCAGGTCCTTGAAGGCATTTTGACGACATTTTACGATGTATAGTTGATGTAGCTTTGGTTATCCTGTTATTGGCTTGATGTGGCCTATTTTATATATATATATATATATATATATATATATATATATATATATATATATATATATATATATATATATATATAGGTGGTGAACTCTTCGTGCTTACGAAATAGATGGTTCCTATAAGTTGTGGACATATATCAAGGCTTATGAATATTTTGTATAACATGATTCATTCCAGGATGAGAATCTAGATGTAATAGTTTCTTTATTATCCGTTTTCCACAATCGATTTTAATTAATCCGTGTTTTTGGTAATATAGTGTTTATGATGGTTCCACACATTTTTGCATGGCGTCTCGTTGTCTTGGTGATGGCGGGATGTCACACATACTGCCTAATCTCAGTACTTGGATGCCCTAGCCAGGTATTCAATTATTGAAGAAAGGTAAGTATGGAACTCTTAGATTGTTATCTTTCTGATTACTTTGATCAAGTAGTCATTTTGAGACAATCTAAAGAGCATAACGAATAAGAAATCATGGTATGAATATCTCAATCCTACCTTAAAGAAGATGAGAATTGTATCATTATCTATCAAAACTTGAATGTTTGGTAACTATATGAGAAAGATACAACACCATGAAATCTTAATCTGAATAAAAATAAGGAAAAGAGGAGTTATTGAAGATGTGATTCAAGAAGATAATAAAGTAAAAGACAGATAAGTCTATGCTTATAAAGTGAATCAAGGTATGGAATCCACATAAGATAGAGAGAACTCCTATAACAAGTACAAAATGAGAAGATAAATGAGAACAATGGTAAAGGAATAAGGTGGAACCTGAGTTAATCTCAGACTAACCTATGCGTGTAAAAAATTGTTAATGTAAAATAAGCATGACGTTTGAAAGAATTAAGGCAGATGATCCATGTTTAATGAAGAAAACGTGGAATATGATGGTTTACCTGTTGATAAGTGGCTAAAAAACATAATAAAATAAGAGAACATGCCCAAGTGTGATAAATATTCATCAAGGAAGGAGTAATGAGATATGTTAATCATGATGATTCCTATGCTAATGGCAAGGAACCTGAAATGAAAAATGTAAAATTATACATAAGAAGTTGTAACCTACATAATGAAAATAGAATTGGTTACCTTTTTGCTAGTGACCCTTGAACAATGTTGCTATGATGTGGAAAGTGTGTTTCCTTTTGTGTCTTTCCTTTCTATGGAACAACTTTCAAGTGGATCATTACCACTTGGTACATATGGATTCACTGCAAACATGAGGTTGGATAGCTTATTATAGCATAAGGTTGTTTGGACTATGGTTCCAAGATCATAAAGTTTGTGATGAGTTTGATTTTGAGCCTTCTAATAATTTGGGAGACTCCTCTTATATCTTTTGAAATTTATTATGTTGGTAAGTGGATGAGATAATGATGTGAGTTCCTTATTACACATGAGGTGGATACATGGTAATGAATCCTAGTATCCAAGATGTATCAATAGTATGAGAAATATGTGAAGGTTGGAGATGTTTATTAAATGAGAATTCTAAGTGTTTCTCTCCCTTAGAGAGAGAAATATAGTTGATGATGACCCTCTAAATGTTTTTTGGAAAGGAGAAAAAAAAAGTGATTCTATAATGTTGTGTATGGTTCAGTGATAGTTGGGCAAGACCACTATCAAGGATAGATGGTTTGTTGGTCAATAGATATGTGATATTGTGTTCCTTTAAATAAACATATGATCAAATATCAATGAATAAGAGTTATATTGTATGACATAATTCACATGACCATGATGAGTTTAGAGTTATGTCCTATAGACTAACCAATGTACAAATAGAATTTATGAATAGGAGGAACAAAGTGTTCCAGTCATGTCATACAAGTTATATCAAACTTTGAATGATGAAATGTCAAAGTATTTCAAATATGGTCAAAAATATGATCAATATTTCTTCAAAAACCTTAGAGTTGCCGAAGAAGCAATAGCCATGAGACAAGTTGAACAAGAGTGAGATTGGGTTGATTAAATTTCTTTATGGGATCATGATATGTCTTCTAAGTAGGTTGCGTAAATCCTAGTAAGGTGAAGATAGTGTTGTTATTTCACCCCTAACAAGGTTGGCTAGGAATTATGTTTCCTTGTATGGAATGACATCTACCAACGTCAACATTTCTTTTGATGCTGAAAAAGAACTGACAAGAGTTCTAGTGTCAGTGTATAAAAAAAGGATGGATACATTGCCTTTTTTATGCTTCAAGGAATGGTGTGGGACACATGCTGTGATTGGTAAAAGCTATCAAGTATGACTTTTGAGTAATGTGTTGATACAATAGATACAATTTTAGTATGATATCTAGAATTTAAAGTTGAACATTACTACTAGAGTTGTACAGATGACCCAACAAGTTTCTACATTCCATATTGAGAATATCTTCTTAGGTGGGGGTTTTTGTGCCGACCCAAGATGAGATATGTATGAATGATGTGACATCACCATGATATACAAGGAATCTTGCGAAGGTAATAGAATGAGGTGCAAAGGAAGTACCCATCTTTGTTTACCTTGGATTTCAGGAGCGAAATCCCTGTTAGGGGTTTATAGTTGTAAGGCCCCTAAACTTGCATAATGAGTTAAAAAAGCTTAATTATCATAATTGAATTCTTATAACCCTAATATAACCTTGTGATATTCTTTGAAATCATAATACAAGTTTAAGTTTCAAATTTGGTCCAATTTGGACACTGTTTGAGCAAGTTATGCAATTTTATGCACATTTTGGACTTTTATGTAATTTACCCAGTTGAGAGGTTTTCTTTGCAATTTATCACTTGCATTATGTTTTTTGTATATTCTCTCATAATTATTGAGATTTTTTAGCCATGGGGAACCTATTTAAACCTTGGTTTGAAGGTGTTTTCTCCAAGGGTATTTTAGTGTTTACCCCTTCTAGGATGAGCTACCTTTAGTAGCTATCAACTAATAAATTATTTGATTGGCTGGGAAATTCAACAAAGGAAAGCTAAGCAGATCTGTACACATGGTGGAGGAGATTCTTGTGTATGTACTTGTATATTCTTAATAAATTAAGGCCATGGACACTTGGATAGATACTAGAACTTCAACTTTTTCTTTTCCTTTATCTTAAAGTTTTATATACTTATCCCCAAGTACCAAAATGAGCCATTTTCTCTCCACCACTTCCCTCCTTCTCCCAACCTCGTTTTCCCTCTATGATGCTACGAATTTTGCTGTCCAAGGAAGAAGAAAGTGGGATCTTCTTGGAAAAAGAATCTAGGGTTGCAATTGACTTCATTTTAGGGTTGAAAAAGCTTCCTTCTAGTGATCTTGACCTAAAAGAGTAATAATTCCCTTCTTTCCTCCGTCTATTTCTTTTTTATCCTTCCTCCTAGATTTATTTAGGTCAGAACCTTGTTGTTCCTTGGTAGAAATTGCTCTAAAGCTCTAAAACCCTACCTTTCTTGCTTTGTATGCTTAGGGTTTGCTCATTTGACGAAGAAAGGTGCTAGATGGACGAATTCATAGCTTATTCTTGGATTTTATACACTACCTGCTCTAGTTTTCTTCAGTGTGAGGTTTCATATTCTCATTATAGGTAAGTTTTATAACTTTCTCCATGTTTGTTGCTTACCATAAGCTTGCTATCTCCTGTTCTTGCTTGAAAATGATGATTCATGCACTAAAAAGCTACGCTTGACTTGGATTTTGATTTTTATAATGTTTCATGTTCTGATTTCAGTTATATATGATCCTGTGATCATGTATACCTTATTCCTAAGGTATAATATGACTTGGTTCAAGTTGGTTTGACAACCTATGGTGCTAAGCACCTATCAACCAATGGTCAATTTTAGAGTTTTAAGCTGATTTCTTCTATAAACCCATGACCCGATGATGGTACCATTGCAACAACCCTATGGTGTTGTCTTCATGACAGCTTATGGTCATGATCAAAGGTGTCATATGATGGTGACAACCTATGTTCACCCCCTTAGGTCAGATTTTGGATCAATTAGAAGTTTAATCATGAACCATTAAGTACCCTACTGATGTTATCAATCAATGATGACATTAGCTTAATATTTGATGTTGATTAATGAATATAGTGTTTATCTAACAACCTATGATGATTTAATGGTCACTAATGATGGTGGATCATGTCTCTACAACCTATGTTGAGTTAAGCATTGTAGTTGTAGCATCAATTAAGCCTTAGACCAATGGTTTCTTGGGTCACGTGATGCAATGGTCAGACCTATACTGTAATTGATGGTTTTAACATATGAAATTGACCCAGTGGTCAAAATATAATGTTTATTTCTCCAATAAAGTGGAATGATGGCTGATGTAATATGTTGGTGCTAATAATGTGATTGATATGGTTTCCTTTATATGATCAACTTAAGGATCTTACTTGTTGACAATGGATGGCTTGTTTTAAATGAACAGTCGATTGTGGGTTTTACCCTACTCTCGACAGAACCCTTATTGTTTTTAGGATGTCTAGGGTTAAATGGTGACTTTTATAGATCACAACTCAATAACATCATATATGATTCATTCAAGGTGTTTACTTGTGTAAACAACCAATGGTCTTACCTTTTAAACGTCCAATGATTCTGGGTGACATTGTGGTATGGTGATATGGGTTGAATGATGATGGAACAAATGGAGGGTCACCCTTAATAAGGTAGTCTTACCTATTCACTCATATGAATAGAAGGGATGATAACCATATTGTGTTGATATGTAACCCTAATGAGGTATAACTTTTTATACCTAGCTTTAATATAACTAAATGATGGTAATTGGGTATGAATAGTCTTTGAATGACTAATACAATCATGGAGTACTCTGTTACTATTGTTGAAAGCCTAGTAAGCTATAACCTGATGGTTACACCTTGATTTATGTGTGGGTTCATACTTGAGAATGGTATGGAATGTGATGGTGATGCTTCACCTTATGCATCCATGATCCAATGGGGATGCCGTGAGTTAGGGTTTGGGTATGAGTGCTAATTAGTAACATTAATATAATTTATCTTGTGAACCTAACTCTAATGCAAATAGATAAAGATGAGTATTTATGTTTAACATTCTTATATGATGGAATAACCTCCTTAATATGATCATAACCTTGATATGTTAATTGATGGTTATCATAGTCACATGGTTGATAATTTCTTATGCTAAACATGTGCATTATGAATATGATGAGGATTAATCATATCTAGATTCCTTGCATGTTGATGTAATAAAGGAATGTTCTTAATGTTAATATAATCACACTATGATTGTTTATGAATATCTCCTAGCTCATTAATGCAAGATTGTGTTGATCTGGTGTATTATATGTAAGTGATGTTGTTGAGCCTTGCTATAAGGCATGCAAATATAATGATGATCTTGCAGGGAATAGTATGATGGTCTTAATGACCTTTGGGCATGGTTGGCCCCTAAATGAGGTGTAATCCTCTTGTGTTGATAAGGGTTGATACCCTGTGATATTTTGAAAAGGATTTTATATCCTGTGATAGTATGATGGTATTAATGACCTTTGGGCATGGTTGAGCCCTGAATGAGGTGTATTCCTCTTGTGTTGATAAGGGTTGATAGCCTGTGATATTGTGAAAAAGATTTATATCTTGTGACAGCATGATGACTAGTGTAGCCTCATGAATGGTAAGTGAATAGTACCATGTGATGATAAATTATGTTTCACACATTTTATATCTTTTGAAGTTGTGATATTTATATGCTTTCTAGAAGTGAATTAGGGTTTGTATGTCCACTTGTTTGATGTAGCCTTAATTCACCCAATTGGAATAACTAATCAAGTGCAACTCTAATCATGTAGTGTCTTGTGCCATAGATCCATCTGAGTGTCAGAACTTGCCAGATTGTGAAACGAGTATTCCTAAGGGAAAATCGGAGTGCATATTGTTGAGTATGTGGGGGTGGAAAGTTGAGGATATATCCTTGTCATCCACAATGCAGGTTGTGGAGGTTGGCTATGGTCATGCCTCATACATCTGATGTGATTGAAAACGGTTGCGGTCGTGTATCGATGATTATATATGTGACAAGATTGGAGGACAACTACGGTTGTACCTCAGATGGTAGGGTATGCGTACCCACCTCCTTTCATCAGTGTCATGACCTGTACGAAGGACAGACTAGGCTATTAGCAGCTTGACCTTATGTGTCGCTATGGCGGACCTGTACTGACCGGGGGCGGAGAAGATCTTAGGAGTCTGACTCTTCCTAGATCTTGTATGGCACTGATTTCGACTTAGTAGTGGTTAGTTGGATTTTGAGTGGTATCCTCAAATTCCTCAGGGCATAATAAAAGATGTAAGATAGCTGTGTAGCATATCTGTTTAGGGTTATACACAATGCTTCATATTGGATGATAACCCTTGTTTGCTTTCTTTTCACTGAGATAATGTATAGTAAAATAAGAGATAATAGATATGCTTATGTTGTAGTTATTCTCATGTTGTAAACATGCTTATGTTGTCAAATATACTGACATTGATGGTTAAGATGTTGTTTCTACCTATGTTTAATACTGCTAGCCATGCCTTTGTAACTAGAGATGCATATACTTCTAATCATGCTTATCCAAATAGTTGTGCTTATGTTTTTAGCTCTTCTTATGATGTTCATATGTTTAACCAATTAGACATGCTCATGTTGTTAGCTATGCTTATATGCTAGACTTATTCATAATGATAGAGATTCTATGTTACTAGACTTGCTCATGATGCTAGATATGCATATGCTACTGAATTGCTTACACTGTCAACAAGATAAAGGACGATAGTCTGGCTAATGATGATAGCTATTATCTGCTCCTTTATGTATTTTGTTAATCATCAGTACTGCTGATCTTATTTTTTATATATGATTAAACTAGATTAACTATTTAATTACTTAAAAATGTTGTAATGAATAAACATTGTTGGAGGTTATATCTCTTGCTGGGACATGGGTCTCACCCTTGTGGTTCGCCACACTTTTTTCTAGGTAATCGGAAGTGATGAAAGCAAACATGTGGAAGCAAAGAGGAGCTATAATAATGAATCTTTGAGAAAGTTGATTAGATGTCTAGTGTGTCCTAGAGTCGTCCCTGTACTCTTAGGTCTGGGCGAGAAAAAGTTTGTATATGTGTTTCAAATGAATTGGACTTTTGTTAGCATATTAATGCTTGTTTGTGTGGCATATACGAATATTGTTCTCCTATGTATGTATGTTGTGGGTAAGACGATAGATCAATTTGTATCAAATTCTTGGCATAGTATGAATATAAGAAAGATGTTGGGCTCTTATGCAAATATTTCTAAGCTGGTGCTGATGTTGAAATCGATTTTAATTTACCCATATTTTTGGGTATGTGATTAATTAGTGATTGATTATGTTTTATATTTTGAGTAATCTCATTTAGTGTAACATGTTCTCACACCACTAGAAAAGATTAGGGTTGGGCATACAACCAAACTTGACCATCAAACCAAACTAGACTTGACCAAACCATGTGGTCTAGTCTGGTTTAGGTATGTAGTGTGGTCAAGTTTGGTCTAGAAATTCATCAAACTGGTCTTATGTAGTCTAGTCAAATTATTAGTTGGTGATTAACCAGTCAGACTAAACTTGACCGACTATATGAAATGAATAATTAAAAGATGCATATGTTTATTATGATAAACATACGATTCAATAATACTTATACATAACAAAAAATCTTGCAATGTGTACTTTTATAAAGTAATTATAGCAATTTGTAAAATAAAATATGATATTGAGTGATAAACTAATGCCAAAATTACTCTAATCATCTCAATCAGTTGATTGAAAGTAGACTCTGATGCTTTATGTTCTCTTTGGGTAAGACAAGTGCCCACTTCCTAGTCAATTTCATTTTATGGTTGAAAATCATATGCTTTACAAGTGATGATAGTACCCATAATTGATGTCCATTTAAGTGTGTAAGAAACACTTATTAAGGTATTGGTTTTGGACCAAACTTAACCAAACTTGACCATACTTTTCTGGTCAAGTTAAGTTTGGTCTGAACCCTAACAACGGTCAAGTTTGATCCAACAATTATTTTGACCACAATGTGTAGTTTGGTTTGTGGTTTTGAGGTCTGATTAGACTTCACTATACCATGCCCACCCTTAGAAAAGATCTGATTTTGTGCACATTTGTTCAGTCTTCCTCAATTATTCTTTAAGGTCATGTCCCTTCATTGGATTAATGGATATAATAACTTCAAAAATGTTGTTTCCCAACCTAAATCTAAACATGCTCAATAAGACAAATCCCAACAATGTTAAGTTCCTTTCCCTTCTTCGACACTTCTTTAATCCAAATAAAATGAAGTTTTCCTTTCCCGACCCATTACTTTCCCCACCTAACATAAGAGCTATGATACACATCCTCGCCCACCCACTCGGTCATCCACCAAGTGGTTGGGATGTGTGATCAATGCTGATGTGACAGAAAAAGTAAATACACAATGAAAGAGAAAAAAAATTGGAGAGAGAAAAATATTTTGCACATAACTCTTAAATTGCAAGGAATTTTAGGTCGAAATAAACAATATTAGGTTTGTCATAAAAAATACTTTCTGTCAAGACCAATGTTGACATACTTTAGAAAAAACAATATTAGAATTATATTAAGAGAGGAGAGAAGTATACACAAGTACAATACGTTTTCGAGTACTGTACTCAAATTGACCATTCAGATACAATACTTATTGCCTCTTTATTTCTTCATATTTCATATTATGTCATAAATCCATAAGTATTGTACATTTTATCATTTATATTAATTTTTGGATACATTCAGAATGTAGCGTTTGACAAAAATCATATATAAGGATATCCGCACATTCTATAAGAAATACAATTCTAACAGCCAAATTTTGTAATAAAAAAATACACTACTAGAAGTACAATATTAACAACCACATTCTATTTTTTTAAAGTATTCACAATTGTAATATGTACTGACGTACAATACTAACTGCCTCCTTATTTTTCACACTCAATAATTTGTCACAAATATGTAGGTACTGTACATTTTATCATTTATATTAATTTTTGCATACATTCAGAATGTAACATTTGACAAAAATTGTATACAAGGATACACACACATTCTACAAGAAATACAATACTAACAACTATATATTGTAATACAAAGTATAGTACTAGACGTACAATACTAGAGGTATCGTATGAGATATAACAACAATACCTGATTTGATAATCTTGTTAGTACAGTACGAGACATGTCATGTATAAAAGAATATCGATAACCACATACCATACCTATATAAACTAATTCACATTTCACTAAAAATATACACATTTTACTAAAGTACAATACTTTCAACTATTATTTAAGAACAACTAATCCTTGACTCCCTTCATTCAAAAGTACAATACTAAACTCATTACTACTGTTAGCTCAATCAAATCCATAGATGAACAAGTAGTTATTGTACATGAGTTGGGAGAAACACGAATGTGATGTACTGTACTCACGGGTACTGTATGTCTGTACCCAGAACATATGTATGATATTCTAAAATATAGATACTATATTTCTCGCGTATTATCATTATTTCAAAGTATGTCAACACTAGACGGGTTGAATTTTTTTTTTTTTACAAAGTATCTCTGTTCTGCTTCCCTCATCTTTCATTACTTGTTGCCGACAGCCAGCAAATGTGATTCATCTCACTCGCTCTAATACTATGGGAAGTGGAACATTGTTTATTAGTAACTCATTTTATTTTGGTTCCGTGAGCCATCAGTCATGCATCTTGACTTTCCAATATGACTGCCATTGTTTAATCTCTTCATAACTCCGATTTAACATCGGCGATATCGTCAAAAATAGCACACGTAGTAGTGTGCGTCAGAGAACCAGGCAAGGGCCAGTGGCCGTGATGTCGCACTTGGACGTTATATCGGCTCTATAGGTGGGGCTGCTTTTCCTGTTCTCCACACGACTTCCGTCCTCTCCCACAGTCCTGTGGCCGCCTTACTTTTCTTCTTCCTGATATATGATATTTTGAGCTGCCTTTGCTCTCCGCCAACCCCGTCACTCCCGTAGTCACATTGGTCTTAGGGCGATTGCAGCTGCTTGCTGTTAGTAGTGCCGGTGCTCCTCTTCCTGCTCGTAAGCCATGGCGGCGATCGGAGTCTCGAAGCTGTACTCCCTGGGCAAGGACGCCAACCCGGCGCGCCAGGGCGCTCAGGGGCTCAGGCCTTCAGGTGCCCCCATTCCTCTGAGGTCTTCACGTCCCGTCCCTCTGTTCCCTATCGCTCCCTCGAGCTCACTCGTCGTTCGAGCAGTGTCCACGGTGAGGTTCTAATACGCGTCTCTTATTTTTCCGCCTTGCCGTCTAATTAAATGTGCCACAAGCCTGCTTTTGTCTCGTTAGGGAGTTTTTTCCATTTTCATGATTGATGACGGTAAACTTCGCTATCGCAAGGAAATAAAGTTTCCCCTCTGACATGGAGGTGCAGTACGGATCTTACTGCCGGCTGTCTCCCTCTCCTGGGACAAAAAGACAATTATTCAGTGTGACACACTCCATTAAAGGAAAATAATAGTATCTGTACACTTCGCTCTTCTACGGTTATACAATACCCGTTCTAGATTTGGTTATCCTCGATCCCTAATGGACCATGCTAAGCTTTTTGCTTCACCTTTCTTCTTTAGTTTAGGCTACATATTTTCTTTTGTCAAATCCGCTTGTATACAAGGAGGAACTCATTGTTTAAGCAAATAATGACTGCTCTTGGTTTTGTTGAGGATTTTTTTTGTTATTGCATATGAACTGATGAACCACAAGATCCTAGAATGTACATCCATGTCCTTGCACAGACCATTCTAGTCCGGTTTCAATTGTCTGGAAGGATATTTATTGATGGAAGCATAAGCATACAACACAATTCCTGTTTTTTTCATTTATTCTTTACTGTACTAAAATTTCTGTGACCAACTGCCATTGTCATGTGGCTTGATGCATAATGGAAAGAAATTCGAACGTCACACACTTTCTTGTCTAGGATTTATGAGCTTGATTCCCAGCTCACTCGCCATGTTCATCATATGACTTGGGAGTTTAGACTAGTTAGACACAGATATGAAAGTGGCGACAGACTCAAATAAGCTGATAGCTTGTTTCAATCGAACTAGGCAGACACATGGTTCCTTACACAAACCAAGAACTATACGTACCTGACCAACCTTTAAGAGTTGCGGGTATAATGGCTATGCCACTTAATATAATTGTAAATTTACTTTTTTTTATGAGTTGCTTTCTGGAATCCCAACAGTTTGCTCATACCATATATTCATTTTCCATCCAAAGGCCAGTTGTTATCTGCAGAATTTCATTGTACCAGGGCCTGTCAGCTGCCCAAAGTGGGCTTTTCTTTGTTTCTAGGTATTTCTTTTTGCACACAAACTTGCATCAATCCATGAATTTGGTTCGCTTGAAAGAGCCAATGTTTGCTTGATTTACCGGGCTCTGATTTTCATAACTTGTGGTGTTGTATCACATGGTGTCCTGCACTGTTCAGATACACAAAGTAAAGTTCTGTTCTCGAGTAGCCAGGGTCTGTTTTACTGAACCGTTTGACTAAAAGTTATACTTAATCACCATAGAAGTTTATATTGGTATGACTAGTTTACCTAGTACCAAGGTTTTCAGACCCGACCCGGAGGTCGACCCGACAAAGCTTCTGGGTCACGGGTCTCTGGTTCAACCGCCGGGTCGACCTGGTTGACCCGGGGACGTCATCATGACACCATATACAGAATATTATTATATACATGTGTGTATATGCATGTACGCTATAATAATATGTATATCCATACATATAATACTATATAAGTGTGTATATATATGTACATAAACTACTACCGTATGGAACCATGAGTGATGAATTAAGAAACATCAAACATACAAAACCAAGTATCTATTCATAAAGAAGCAAACAAATTGTCTTGCAATACTTAAAACAAGTGATAAAATACAATTAAGTGAATATATCAATGTATGGAATAGTTGGGGTTGCATGAAAGGACATTAAAATCAGTCAAATGGTCATTTAGGGAAGGAAAAATAAAACAAACAAAATCTGGTAGGGTATTTGACCCGAGGGCCGGGTTACTGGGTCAGTTGTTGAATTGGACGGGTTACTGGGTCAACTCCGGGTCTTGGCCAAAAATGGGTTTTTAGCCCCACCCGACCCGCAAAACTTGTCGAGTGGAGGTCCAACCGGTCGGATCGGGTTGGGTTTCAAAACTATGCCTAGTATCCATCAGGGCAGATGTAGAAATTATTCTTTACAAGTTCATCAGGGCAAATGTAGAAATTATTCTTTACAAGTTTGAAATAGATCATTTATGTCAAACTATCTTTGCGAGTTCATAACAACCTAACCTGTACGGCTGTACCTGGCACACTCATCTACTTTGATATGTCTACTATCAAACTCAATTAACCTTTTGCTGTATTTGAATGAATGTTTAAGTTAAAGAACCCATGATTGCTCATGCTTGTGTAAAGTGGTATATATTAGCACGCCTTACATATTACGCACTACCATTAAAGTTTAGATATTTTGTTTCCTAGGATTGATTTATGCCTTTTGGAAATATGTATGTACAAGAACTGTTAAACTGAATTCACACTTCTAATAGCACTTGTCAACCTGAGTTGAGCAGATAGAGTTTTGAAGTTAATCATGTCAGTTAATGAGTCGATGTATTTTTAACTTTTTTCATGTCAGTTAAGGCTGTGGGCAGAAATCTTTTCATTCTCAGAATCTACACCCAAATATTTGTTTTCCTCCTGGATGTTTCCTTGCACACGAATCTTGTCACTTTTCCAGCTTTCAGTCTTGCAACTTAGTTTTGTATTAGTTCTTCCATTGTTTCCAACCTAACTGAATTATATTAATGTTAAAGCCTGTCAAGCCAGAACCTTCAGAGGTTAAAAGAAGCAAGGTCGAAATTTTTAAAGAGCAGAGCAATTTTCTTAGGTACCCTTTAAATGAGGAGTTACAAACGGAAACTCCCGGCATAAATGAAGCTGCCACACAGTTGATTAAATTCCATGGGAGCTATCAACAGACTAACAGAGATGAACGTGGTGTAAAATCATTTCAGTTTATGCTTCGAACAAAGAATCCATGTGGAAAGGTCCCAAACAAATTGTATTTGGCCATGGATACTCTTGCAGATGAGTTCGGAATTGGGACTCTTCGTCTGACCACAAGGCAGACTTTCCAGTTGCATGGCATTTTGAAGAAAAATCTCAAACACGTGATGAGTACAATCATAAAAAATATGGGTTCAACTCTAGGTGCTTGCGGGGATCTTAACAGAAATGTGCTAGCCCCAGCAGCACCATACACCAGGAAAGATTACTTGTTTGCTCAGGAGACTGCTGATAATATTGCTTCGCTTCTGACACCACAGTCAGGTGCATATTATGATCTGTGGGTAGATGGAGAACAGGCTATGTCTGCAGAACCTCCAGAAGTTGTGACCGCTCGCAATGACAATTCACATGGAACTAACTTCACTGATTCACCTGAACCGATATATGGCACACAGTTTCTGCCTAGGAAGTTCAAGATTGCAGTTACTGTGCCTACAGATAATTCTGTTGATATTTTAACAAATGATATAGGCGTTGTTGTTGTCTCAGATGCTAATGGGGAACCACAAGGCTTTAACTTATATGTAAGCATGGAAATTTACATTGGTATGATTGGTAGTGGTTTCTGGTACTTTTGCTTCCTGACAATGATAATTTTCTGTAATAATATTACAGGTTGGTGGTGGCATGGGAAGGACACATAGAGTGGGGGATACTTTTCCTCGCCTAGCTGAGCCTCTTGGCTATGTCCCAAAGGAAGACATCTTATATGCTGTTAAAGCTATTGTTGTTACACAAAGAGAAAACGGAAGGCGAGATGAACGTAGATATAGCAGGATGAAGTATTTGATTAATGAATGGGGAATTGAAAAATTCCGCAGTGTTGTGGAGCAGTATTATGGGAAGAAGTTTCAACCCTTCAAAGAACTGCCAGAATGGGAATTTGTGAGTTATCTAGGATGGCACGAACAGGTACATTTTCCTTCGGATTGGATTTGTATTATTCTGACTCATTTTCTAATCTGGATGAAATTCTTCTAGATAGTAGAGATTATTGTGGAAGTAAGAACCCTGAGTTGTTTGTAATATAGGGAGATGGTGCATTGTTTTGCGGCATACATGTTGATAATGGTCGAATTGGGGGACTGACGAAGAAAACTTTAAGAGAGATTATTGAAAAGTATAACCTTAGTGTCCGTCTTACTCCTAATCAGAACCTAATACTTTGTGACATACAACAAGCTTGGAAGAATCCTATTTCCGAAGCTCTTTCAAAAGCTGGAATACAGGTATGCTCTTACTCCAAAGATTTGTATTTCTGTTTTTTTAGCAAAGCTGCAAAACTGTCATATCTGCAATTGAAGTTTGACCTCTTGTGCAACAAACACAGCCGTGTGCGAATGGTTACCTCTAACAATATGATGTCTGCAATACTGAATGCTGGAAAAACGAACTCTAATCAAAACTTGACTTCACGTGATAATTTTGAGGCTGTGCTGCTTTAATTCTATCATCTTAAAGATTACATAATTTCTAAGATACATTTATTTATCATTCTGTTCTACTATTTTTAAAAGCATTTTAACTCATCTTTCATGTTTTTTTCTTCTTAGCTTTATTTACATATGATGTTATGCGGGGAACTAGTAAGGTAATCAAGCACTTGTAGACGGACATCCTACAGTAATACTTTTAATTCTTCTTTTCAGGACTGTAAGGGGTATTTAAAAATAGGGGTTTACGGCATCAAATGCTGTACTGGCCTGTATCAGCCTACCAGGCAGGCGCCGGAAATTCCGTCACACAGTGGTTGTCCTCTTAAAGGACCTTTATGCACTATTTGATGTTTCCCTTCAAGCTGCTGTGGACATACACCTTCCAAGTCTTTCTTTGGAAAGAGCATGGAAAACCTCTTGAAGGTTACATTGCAAAGAGTGAGGGCAGAAAATAAAGATTGACCATCATTTTTTGAATGATAGTCCGCATTCCCCAACTAATGATTCAGGAGTGAACATGGCTAGGATTTGATAAAATGCTAGTAGAAACGTCTATAGTTTGTAAAATATTAGATTACATATTTCTTAGTGGCTAGCATTAACTACTGCAAACAATTGGAGTAAATATAAGTTTAGATTTGGAGCATTAGGCAAAAGAGAGTCCAAGGGTAGAGATCGAAAAAAGATTAACAAAGGGTTTATGAAGGGAGGTGGAGTTCTTTGGGTCCTACAGGACGGATTGGGTTGTGACCTAATTCTTGGTGGAGTTCTCTATTGGGATGAGTGTGTGGCTGACCATAACTTGACCATGAGGTCATGTACTCACCCTGGGTTGACTATTGGGGCAAGCAAGTAAATTCTTGGGTTGATCTTTCAACCTAACTCAATATTTTGACAATATACCTTGACTATTCTTGGATTTTGAAAATTATATCTCAGTTGTTCCTAATATTGTACATATTAACTTAATAAGCTTGGTATTATCAACAAGTCTTCGGGCTCTGCTGTTGGGCCTACATTCTCAAGGCCATGGCAGAGTAGATATTATAGCACTTAAGGAGGGAAGAAACATGTAAGGGCAACCAAATCAATAACGCTTTGTATGAACGGGCTTCCCCTATCTGCCCATGACAGCACCAGCAGTGCCTGATTGACAGAAGAGTTAGGCCAACAACTGATGATCGCTCATTAAATAGGCCATAGGCATTGGGCTTTGCAGTAAAAGTTGACAATGCCTAAGAGGTTCTTGGTGGCTAGGCCACAACTCTTGCTGAATTGTGCAGCTATGGGGACTGCTGGGTTTTTTCTGTTGTTGACTACAACTGGAAGAAGCCATCGTGTAGTGGATTATATAAATGCCTTGCTCTCCCAGATACTAACCTACCCTGCCGTTATTGCTGGAGTGGTGAGTTGGTGTCTTGCCTTTAGGAAGCTGTCCCTGTAGTTTGCTACTGTTTCAATTTTTTTAACGATGACGCAATGGCATGTGCTTTTGCTTATAGTGAACAGCACTAGGAGCAGTTTCATGAGGAAGAAGGGAGTGTGAGAGAAATGAAAATTTATGTGGTGGCCAGAGATTATGCCTTGATTCTACTCGTTTTAGAAATAGGATGGGAAAATAGACGATTTTGTGAAATAGCAGTAAAATCAATGAACGCGAAAAGCCCTTTGGCCAGCGATTTTTAGTGTTTCATACTCCTTAAACGGGATTAGGGACCAAAACCCAAAGCTGATTCGAAGTATGTTAAGAACCCTAATGTTTTGCACATTGAAACATAGTTTGTAGAGAAAATATCCTGTGACATTAAGAGTCAGATCAAGGATGAAATTGAAATATTGTTTTTCCCTATTTGACTTCAAGTAAGTCCATACATGGGCCGGCATTCGATTATGCCAACAGTAAGATAGTCTAAGAAGATCTTGCACGAAGGGCTTACTAAATTACACCGGGCTTCTGCAATATTGGAAATGGTGAATGCTTGTTAGGTTTTAGTGATAATGTAGGTACGTCAAGATTCATATGTATCCTCCTTGATGGGCTTTGAGGTTTTGAAAAAGTCAAGTCAAGTCAATGTCAGGTGTTGAAAACATGATGCAAACTGGTCCATTAGACTGCTGGACATGAAACCTGTCATATGGTAGGTCGAGATTACCATATTGACCCACTTTCAGCAAAAGTTAGATCAGATTCTGTGCAACGATCGGATAAGTGAAAACTACTAATCCAGTTCTGTTTCACGCAAAACAGTTTGACATCTAGTTTGCTTGTGAACAATCCTACTAGTCTCTTGAACAATTTTCGTTTCAAGGAAATTGGTGAAGATGGTTGATCATTTGATTGGAATTGTATAAAAAGTCATACTTGTTTATATATTTCTGAACTTCTACCGGGTTACCTTATTGTTTATAATCTCAGTAATGAAATCCTTTGTGATGTCATGCTGATTAATTCGAGTGAACTGATAGGCTGATTGGTTCATTCTACAACTCTAGTAATGAAGCATATTTTAAGTCTCATGTTCAATTGCCACCCTACCTTAGATATCAAGGCACACACCTAGGCGTCTAGGCTTAACCGAAGCCGCCTCAAACTAGGCACCTAGACCCCTAAGTGACCTAAGTGGCTGCCTAAGACCTTTTTAGGCCCAAATTAAGCCACTTCAAGGCTAATTTCGCATACATTAGGTGTGTATTTTATCAAGTTGAGTCATTTTATGGTTGAATTGGGTCTGATTTATCTCAAATGAGGTCAAATTAGGGTATATTAGGTCTGATTTGGGGAAATAGGTTTAGTTTGGGGGAATTAGGTCTGATTTGACCATACAAGGCCTCATTCAGATCAGTATGGGAAAATAGGGCTAGCTAGATTGATTAGGTCATGTTATGGAAAATTAGGTTTGATTTTAAGTCAAATTTAAGCAGATTAGGTCTGATTTAGGGAAACAAGTTTGATTTGGGGAAATGTGTCTGACTTAGTGAGATTGGGTCTGATTTGCCCAACTTAAATCTTGTTTAGGTCAACATAGGGAAATTTGGGGAAGTTAGGTCTAATTGGGTCATAATATGCAAATTTAGGTTTGATTTAGGTCAAATCATGTTAGATTTAGGCACAATAGGCCTAATTTGGGAAAACAAGTATGATTTAAGGGAACTAGTTCTAACTTGGGAAGATTAGGTCTGATTCGGCCAAATTTGGTCTCATTTAGGTCAATATATGAAAAATTTAGGGAAATTGGGTAATGATTAGGTCATGTTATACAAAATTAGGTCTAGTTAGACCAAATTAGGGTAAACTAGGTCAAATTAGATCAAATTTGGTTCAAATTAGGGCCAATCGGTTCTAGTTTAGGTCATGCTAGGTGTGATTTAGCCTAAATTTTATGTAATACTATGTAGTAATCTCATTACTTAATATTTACATATACGAAAATATGAATGCAAATATAAAAAAATGTTATTTAAAAAAAAGAAGCAAAACGCCTAGGCGCTCCCTCCAAACAACTATGCATCCTACCTAACTGACGCTGACGATGCTTGATGGGCCTCGATTGACTGATATTGACTTGACCAAACTACAATGAAATTTCCATGTGTGTATATGTTTATGCATCAATTTGCTTCCAGTTTCTGCAATCTCACATTGAGATCGATGTGAGAGCTAATGATGTAGACTGAGCCTGTAGTAACAAACAAAATAAAACAATGCTTCCATGAACAAAACGGATATTGAACAAAACAACATCAATAACTAGCACATTTAGGTCAATGTCCTCCACGACGGCCTCATCAAGGGAATATATAAATATCGACTTTGGATAGGGTCGATATCTAACTATATATGTGGATCTAGTGTTATTGTTGGCTCAAGGTTTGATTCATATGCCTTATTGTCAAAATAGAAGCTAGAGTCAATTAGCATACCTTTTCCCTTCTGTGCTGCAAATATAAACCATACCATACATTCTTGAACTTTATCTTCCCATCATATCAATGATTAAGGTTGTGGTGGAGCAAGAGGACGAACGTATGGTGGAACTTGTTGGTCACGATGCTCAAGGACAAATCCCTATATATCAAAGCTTTCACTGTTTCCTTACCGGCTTTGAGGAAACAATGACGTGCTTGGTTTTTGAAGGTCCGAAGGAGGACATGTCACTGAGATAAGCCCTCTACAATGAAGCTCTTGAGAACACCTAATCATGAAAACCGTATGTATCCTTGTATGAATACTAGTTAAAGTTGGTGTCAAAATGCTACAGGGCCATGACCATGTTCTTGATATATTCGTTTTTCTTTCTTTCAAACTATGCTGTTTCCACATTTTGATTTTCTAGAAGTTTCGTGATGTTCAAAATTCTCCTATAATGTTGTGATTTGTGAACATTAACATATTTTTTGAGCTTTGATATTGCCCTAAGTTGCCCTTGCCTTGATTTAATGGGGCTTGGCATGATTCCCCTTGTGAGCGGCCCACTAGGTAAAAGACTAGGTGTGTGTGCTCATTTTTCCTCCCCATAATGGTTAGGCCACTTTATAAACAGGGGAGCTTGGGGGGGGGGGTGTTGGCCATGATTAGAGTGCACGCGAGGTAATTCCAGGAGTAGCCGGCATTCTGTTGGGGCTCTTCCGCATTGTACTGTGGTTTGAATTGTCAAGACATGCACCAGGGGCCTGGGTGTAGTTGATGATTTCAGTTGTGTTGGCTGACGAGCACAGTGGGAGTTTGCCTTGGTGGGGCTGATTTTTGCAATTACTGCAGAGATAAGGATATGCGGCAGATGGTGTTGGTTAGCTGTATTGGCTTCTGCCGATACTGGGAATGTTAGAAGGTGGAGGCAAGGGAGAATTGATGGCTTTTGGCTAGTGTGTAAATGTTAGAAGGGGGGGGGTGTTGGCCATGATTAGAGTGCACGCGAGGTAATTCCAGGAGTAGCCGGCATTCTGTTGGGGTTCTTCCGCATTGTACTGTGGTTTGAATTGTCAAGACATGCACCAGGGGCCTGGGTGTAGTTGATGATTTCAGTTGTGTTGGCTGACGAGCACAGTGGGAGTTTGCCTTGGTGGGGCTGATTTTTGCAATTACTGCAGAGATAAGGATATGCGGCAGACGGTGTTGGTTAGCTGTATTGGCTTCTGCCGATACTGGGAATGTTAGAAGGTGGAGGCAAGGGAGACGATATTGGCTGAATTGATGGCTTTTGGCTAGTGTGTAAATGAGAGGCAGGCCAGCAGGCTGGGATGGTTGTTGCTGTTTTTTGCTATGTCTGTTTGCTGTTTCAGAATAAGGTAGACAGTAGCTTGCTCTTTTCTGTTTCAAATTTTTGAAAGAGGTATACCATTCGATGTAGAAAGAGATAATTTTAGAGAAGAGAATCTAGACAATGGCTGCAAAGCAGTGTACAAAAAATTCTTTTACCAATTGGTGGAGATAGACTAGTTGACAGGTGGGAAGATATTACAAAGTTTCCTCAAAAGCCTTATGCCCCCAATCAAAATGTTAACAACATATCAACTTCGGCTTGTCAAGACCCAAGGGTCGATATTTATGACGAGACTCTACTCAACTCTGAAATAATCTGATTAATGAGAAACCTATAATTTTCCAAAACTAGAAAAGAAATCCACACAGATTCCTGCTAACTGGATTACAAGTGGTTTTTCATTTTACAGGTATACCGTTCCGCATTGCGCTTTATTGCAGTAGTTGTACAAACATGATATTACTCTTTTTTTGTTTTTAGATTAATAACTTCTGAAGTTTTTATTTATACGCTCTTCAATCAAATGGGTTCTAGGCTGGCAGTAATGACAAGTATATCTAGCTTGAGGAAGGAATTAGAAGATCCTCACTCTTTTTTTCTTTTTGAATAAGTTGTATATCCTGTTAGTTAGAGATTTCTGATGTAAATATATCGTATAACAATTTAAAATCTGAGATAGCTGGGAAATGGTTGACACCTAGCATCTTCTGAAAAAGTGCAACAATGTTTGTATGTCAAGTTAAAGAGAGCTTTTACATTTATCTCAAAATCTTTACTAACAAGGCAACACAAAGGAACATAGAAAAGGGTATAACTAAAAGAACTATTATGCTTTCTTCGTATTCATGTGGAATATTTACATTAGTGTTGTGTTTGTCTGTAGGATCATAGTTATATTGATCCACTAAACTTATTAGCTATGGCTTGCCCTGCTCTTCCTCTCTGTCCATTGGCTCAAACTGAAGCAGAGAGGGGAACACCTGCTATGCTCAAACGGATTCGAGCTGTTTTTGACAAGGTGACATGCTTTTATCTAGTAAACACATTTGTTCTGGTTAGGTGACACGTTATTCTGATGGGATAATATTAATTTGAGCAGGTTGGCCTCATGAACAGTGATACTCTTGTAATTAGAGTAACTGGATGCCCCAATGGTTGTGCCAGGCCTTACATGGCTGAGTTGGGATTTGTAGGAGATGGTCCTAACAGTTACCAGGTAAATAATTAATGAGGCTAAGTGGGATGGTTTCACTCTTGTTCTCTCAATTTATTTTTATTTATAAATTTTGTTAAATCCAGCACTGAAATCCGGATGAACTAGACAGGAAAGAATTTTCCCTTTAGATCAATGATGATTATTTCAATTCAAAGCCTGATGTTTGTAAGGCCTTCTAAATTTCTATAATGAGTTTTATATCTTAATCAATGCTATTAACAGGTCTGGCTAGGAGGGGCAGCAAATCAGACGAGATTGGCAAGTTGCTTTATGAACAAAGTAAAGATCCACGATTTTGAAAAAGTATTGGAGCCTCTGTTCTATAATTGGAAAGCAAAACGTCTCCAGGGAGAATCATTTGGTGATTTCTCCACCCGTTTGGTAAGCACTGAAGATTTTAATTCTCTTCATTACCTTTGAGTGATCATATGTAATATATGCATTCAACTAAAATACTACTCTATATTCTGCTAAGCAACCACACATGATTTTTTTTCTCTCTCTGTTAGTGGTGATCTCTCGCATGATTTTTTGTTCCGACTAGTATCAGTTAAGTTTTTTCTCACGATACACTGGTATATGAATTTGTAGTGGGATTTCCATTCTTTTTTTGGGAACAACAGTATAGGTTGACCCCCCTCTGTCCCAATAACCACAAACTCCTCGATATGTGGCAGGGAGGTAAATCAAGGATTTTTTTTCAGCTGAACCACCCCCATCCTTGCCCAGTTGATTTCCAGTTTAATAGTCAGAACAAGAGGGGAGGTTTTTAGCAAATGTATTGAATGATGTTGTGAGCCATATTAGGTTAGCTGGATTTGTTTGTTCTGCTTATCAACGAGTTTCTACGTTGAAGATTTGAAATATTTTATCACCATCACAGAACTTGTGATGGATATCTCAATTTGGTTTCAAGATTGCTGCTTCTATCTTTGCTTTGGTGGAATATGGGTTCCTCCGTCTTTGTCGACATGGCTTCATATAATAGGGGTGTCAGCCTATCATATAGGAAAAGAAAGGAGTATGAAAAAAATAAATACGGATAAAGAGGAAACTAATGAAGTTATAAACCCCTCAAGCTGAAGAGTATATATCTGCTACTAGTGTGGGGAACTTCTTGGCTAGAGGCTTTGTAGTTTGTAGAAAAAAAAATCTTCCAGTCTTAAAGATTTTGTAAAGGGAATACTAACTTTTAGTTCATAACAAATTTTCTTACAAAATGATAATCACACTCAAGTGTCTGATTCTTTCATGAAATATTTGGTTTCTAGCAGTGGCAACTTCTTCCTTATTACCCCATACTTGGGATTGTAAATGTTGTCCTTTTCTATTAAATTGCTACTCGACATCTGTTCACCCACACCATCCCATAAATTGTATGGGCCATATACTTAGGGATGTGTTTGTACATGAAGTTCTATGGTCGGATTCTTGTTCACATTCCAAACAAAATTGATATTTTTCTGATTCTTAATCAAATTTCTGATATCAAAGGTCATATTTTGATCAAATCACATGAAAATTGTTGTGGGGTTTGAAAAAATATAATATCTGAATAAATATATGCATATACTATTAAGCTATATGATTTTCTAGGGGATAGCATTGAGATTGAGAGGACGCTATTTTAATATTTATTAGAATAGCTATAGCTCTATCATATATAATCCATTGATCTCCAATATATTGATTTATGTCAGAGAATAAAAGAAAGCAAATTGTTGTATTAGATAGGAGAAACCCTGTTCCTATAAATAGGAGAACAGGGAAGCATACAAACTTAACTAAACCCTAATGGGCCAAGACACAGTGAGGCCCATATTACAAGGACAATATAAATAACTAATAAACAGACTCTCTAACACTCCCCCTCAAGCTGAAGTTGGGAGAATCCCAAATCAGTTTGCAGATAGAGAGTCAAACTAGAAAACAAATAGACAGAAATAAAAGGATAAACCAAGCTCATACAAGAAATTGCTCCCCCTCAATATTACAATAAAGCACACAAATACTCATACACTCCCCCTCAAGTAGATACTCCAGGCAAGCAGACAAGCAGGTCACAGAAGCTTCTCGGTCATCTGGAGTAGAAATAAGCAGCAACACAATCATCTGGAGCAAAAGATATAATACTTGATAGGCACCAAGGTCTTCATCAACGTCGTGGTCGTAGTAGCCAGAGAGTGTTGGGTCACAGACAGCAAAGTCCAGAGAGTGCTGGATAACAGGCAGTAGAGGTCAACGTACAAATAAAGTACAGACAGGTCAACGTGCGAAATAAAGCACAGACGAGCCAGATAGTGCTGGTATACAGTAGTAGAGAGTCGACGTGCAAACAAGGCACAGACATGCCAGAGAGTGTTGGCGCACAGCAGTAGAATCGACGACGTAGGCAGATAGAAGACCAGTAGGCAGAGTAGCAAGCAAATAAATAACTCCAGTAGACGAAGCTCCATGTAAAGTCAGCAACAAATGTCTTCATCATCTTCCCTCTTCATAAAGCATCCATCACAGTAGCAAACGTCATAAATCCAGATATCAGCAGTTAATGTGGCATGAAGTAGCATAACATAACTCTCCTCCATCTCATCTCTTCCCTCTACTCTTTCTCCTCTATTCTCCCCCTCACGCCAAGCACGGAAAGAGTAAAGGAGTGGTTGGCGTGGACAGTAAAAAAAACAATGGTAGAGGCAAAAAATTTCTATAGGCAAATAGGTGGAGGAGGCAACTGACAACACGCATGGATCTTAGAAAAACCCACGTAGGGGCAGCAGATGAAGAGAAAAACCTATGCCAACATGGAGGATCAGTCACTCCACCATGAGACACAGGCAGACAGAGAAGGAGAAGCCTTTTACGCCGTCAACGTGCCAGAACTGGAAAAACGCCGGGACTGTCTAGAGATTGTAGCAGATATACTGTAGCATATGTACTGTAGCGGCGGCACTATAGCGTCGTACTGTAGCTGTAGAAAAAAACAGAGGGAGGGTTGCGGCTGGGCAATAGGCAGCAGATCCGACGGCCGGTAGTAAGAGCGTAAAGGAACAAGGAAGAAGGCATGGAACTAGGAAGGAATTCCCTGCGGGCAGCCAAGCACTGCTAAGGGCGGCGACCGCCCGCACGGGGGGTGCTCCTTTGGTTCTTGCTCTCTCTCACGTAGGGTTTTCGTCCCTAGGACGGCTGCTCTGATACCATGTCAGAGAATAAAAGAAAGCAAATTGTTGTATTAGATAGGAGAAACCTTGCTCCTATAAATAGGAGAACAGGGAAGCATACAAACTTAACTAAGCCCTAATGGGCCAAGACACAGTGAGGCTTATATTACAAGGACAATGTAAATAACTAATAAACAGACTCTCTAACAATTTATATTTGGGACCTGAAGTTATAAAGATCCGGATTATATTTGACAGGATAGATTTGGCTGCTGTAGTCTTTGATTTCCTGGACTTTGGATTTGTTATACAATTGAATTTTCGATCAGATTTGAATTCGGATACTGCACTATGATCCAAATTCAGTCGTTTACGACCCTATACCTTACCATTAGACCTAGCCATCACTCTGCATATTATTTCTACTTTTGCTTTGTTTCAAGGTAACCTGGTGTAGAAGTAGATCATCTAGAGGTGAATCAACTATTAATAGTGCCACATGCATTAGCATATCTAGATATCTAGAAATTTGATTCTGTCCTTTTCTATAAACTAGGCTTTTTCAAGGTGAATGTTTCAGATACTATAGTGTGTAACAGGTCACAGGTGACATCCTAATGGAATTGGTTTTGCGTGTTCAAAATATTATAAGCGAGCAATAGAAGATTAGAAGTAGCATGATCAGGGAAATGATTCTATTATCAAGCATACAACGGGATATCTATACGCTCTCATGGCAAGATTCAGCACATAAGGTGCCAAAAAGTCTGCCATAAATATTTTTGTGATTAGTAAAATGGATGACTAGTATTATCCATTACTATATTAGGAGTTTCAATAGGTCTTATACTTAAAACACCAATCTCCTCAAGAATACCTTACATGCCCTATAAGAAATGCATAATTGCTATTTTGATATGGTAAACCTCTATGCCTGGAAAGTATGTCAGATTTCCCAACTCCTTGGAACATTTGCACAAGTATTGCTTAATGCTTTCTCTACCTGCCTTTTTTATAAGTAGTAATGATAATTTCAGAAATAGACAACATCTGAGCAACAAATCAAAGAGGAAGATTATTTTAAAAATACTAAATGGTATACATGTCTTTCATAGTCAAAAGTCAGATGGAATCTGGCTAAGCTTGCCAAAGCATGTGTGAGGACTTTGTTAGGTTTGCACGCCTTATGAGTCCCCCTCCCTCCAACCCAACCCACCATGACCAAGCAACTAAGCATTGACCTTGCACATTTTCATTAAAGAATGCATCTTGACGTCTAGTTGTTGAAACATAGGCTACCCCAAATGATCGACTGAAGAGTATTTTGAAGTATTTAAGAATATAAATCTGTGTATAGTTGTTCTATGTGACAACTATCTCTTTGAAACATTCTATAGTGGCATCTGCGTGGCACTTGACAGTAATGAGGCAACGGCCACCACAAGTGGATCCACCATACTCCATCTGTTCTTATCATATGTAGTTGTCATCTCTTCTTCATATTACATGCTTTTACCTTGGTGAGAAAGGACGCAATGAAGACAATAGAAGAAAAAAAAACACAGAAGGTTATTGACCTCAATTTAGATCACAATAATACTTGAGATTTGGATAATTGGTGCTTATTATGGGGGTTCCTTGGGCGGAAATAGTTAGTCTAAAACCAAAAATTAGAAAAAGGTGGTACAAGGCCTTGCTTATGACCTTTAGCAATATGTCGTCGAGCTACTGGTGAGAGAGATATGAACTTCAGTGACTAGTACACTCTACTATGTATATAATAACGTCTTCAACATACAACACCTACACAGTTCTAAAGAAGGATATTTAAATAAGCACTTAATGACAAAATACATTTTGTAAAACTTAGAAGCAAGTAGAATCTAGCTCTCCTTCCATACCCAAGTCTCTGCTCTAAAGTCCATAAGCAAACGTTTGGAGTATGTGAACACTACGAGACTCCCTCTAAGTAACTAATCCATGATTTTGCTCATTGCGGACCTATTCTTGCACATCTCCATTGAAGAAAGCATTTTTAAAATCCGGTTGAAACATGGGTTAGTCCAAGTTCAGTTGTGCAATGTGAGAAAATGTTCTATGGTGTGCTTTGAGAGCTTCTAATAATGGCATCTAAATTGTACGCCAACAGGTGGATTCACAAGGTGCCATATCCTATCACACAAAATATCGCCGCTTCTTCAATTTCATGCTTTTAACTTAGGATGAGAATGGGTCGATAAACAAAACACAAGGTGATTGAATTTTTTAATAAACAAAACAGAAGGTACTTGGGATTGAGTTTAATCAGCACAATACCTAGCAGTAGGACTAGTAGTTCGTATGTTTGTAGTGCTCAGATGGCAATTGATGATCTAAATCAAAATTAGATACAAAGGTGGTACCTACCCTTGCTCATGACCTTGAACAAGCTGATGGCCCAATAACCAATGAGATGACTTCAAGAACCTGAGTTGCTAGTAGCTTGTACTGTTTTTATGTGGGAAGCATGCAGAGATTTGTCAGGAGATGAAGTAGAGGGAAAGGTTAGAATAGACTATGAAACATATGACACACTATTCATGCACATAACAGAAGACCAAATTGCTAACTATGTAGACAGGGAAGCCCCTTTTCTAAGAAATAGGGAGTATGCTATTAGAGGACATCAACATGCACACTACATTTGACTGCATCAAAGCCCTTAGCGTTTTGATATTCTGGTATATGCAAGAAAGATGCAAGAAATCTAGGAAGTTGTTCTTTTTTACTTAGGCTGAAGATCTCAGTTCTGGTAAAACCAAGAAAGATGCAAGAAACTAGGATGTTTTTTTTACTTAGGATGAAGATCTCTAACAAAGAAAGTACACCCGTATGGTTAGGTGACATCAGAAAGGAGAATAGGGGCAAAGAACACTTAAGGAATCTGGTATCTTATGGCAATAGAAGGCATGCGGTTGTTAAAAGTGGCAGTTGGAGTAGCATCTAGCCAAAAAGGCTTAGGTACATGCAAATGAAACACAATAGCTTTGGCAATGTCAAGACAATGATGACTTACATTCTACTATCGAAGTGTAGGCACAGGAGGTATACCGAATGGTCCTGTCTTGGTGGCAAAAAATATGGAGATCCTATATTACGTATCTTAGTGCAGTGTCAACCATAAAAATATGAACAAGAAGAAATTGGTCGTTCTTTTTGAAAAAAATACCCACTTCAATGGTTGTGACCAGACTTATAAACTAATGCCACTTTGCTCTAGCATTATATATACCTAGGATGATAATATATCAAAAATAGTTTCAACTGAAGACGACCATGGTTTTAAAAGGCATACCTTGAGGCAAATTGGACCTACATGCACTTTGCGGCGTGACCCTTAGGTGTGAAACATGCACCTCAATTTGAGTGGAGTTAGGGATCGGCATGGTTCAGTTCTACAAATTGATATGTTTCCGTCAATAATTGAAGTTTGATTTCGTGATCTGTATCTTCTGTTTTTAAAAATTTATATAAAGCTGCAAATCAAACCAGTCTTATTGAGAAAGTTTTCATACTGTGCCAAGCTGTTAAAACGTTCAATCTGAAGTGAAAGAAACCAGTATTGCTATTATGTGCTTTGGTTTCTTCTAAATCACTATCATTTGATTGTGCAAGGTATTAGTTTAAAAAAATTTAGAGCAGAAGAAAACATATAATTACAGAAACATGCTAACTATTTCAGAAAGAAGATGAATCTATGCTGTTTGAATCATGTCAAGCTGATAACATTAGTACACACATACACAGATGATATATATATATATATATATATATATATATATATATATATATATATATATATATATATATATATGGGTATATCTTCGCTACCCGTGCATCAGTTTTGTAATAGGAAGGCATGCATTTGTAATGAGCCGGTCCAAATTGTAATAGACAGACTCTGTATTCTCCGTTTGGAAACTGTAAAATATATATTTATTACTGTAACAACGCTGTAATACAAAACGAGTCTTTGTATTACAATTTCGGTCGTCTCATTACAAATTTGGTTGTCTCATTACATGTGTCATCCCATTACAAAATTGATGCACGGGTAGTGAATCTTAGTTACCCGCACGGGTAGTGAATATATACCCTATATAATATATATATATATATATATATATATATATATATATAGAGTCAGGCTAGAATACACTCGAGTGTATGGATCGCACGAATACACTCAAGTGTGTTTGCATATCAAGACTATTTTTTGCAAAATGTAAACCATTGATCTTCACTGTCATACTATAACTAGGCTACATACAAATTTTGAGCCCATTTGGATGAGTGTAAGTCACTCATCCAAGGGCAACAAAATCGACGCGCGAAACTAATTTAAAATGCATAATTTTTGCGGTCTTCATAACATGAGCTATACATATCCAAATGTGCTCAAATTTTGTGTATGAGTTGTTCACAAGATGTTTAAGAAGATCAATGGATTAGATTTTCAAAAAAAATATTGCATCATGAAAAACTACTTGAGTGTATTCCGCTCCGGATACACTCGAGTGTATTCTAGCCTGACTCTCTCTATATATATATATATAGTCATGCTAGAATACACTTGAGTGTACAAATCGCACGCTACACTCAAGTGGTGTTTGCATATCAAGACTATTTTTTTGCAAAATGTAAACCACTGATCTACATTGTCATACTATAATTAGCCTACATACAAATTTTGAGCTCATTTGGATGAGTGTAAGCAAGGAAGAAAATGTCCGATTTCGATGCCGTTTCGCTGGCCACAGAACAAAAATTTTGACAAATTTCGACATAAATTTCAATAAATGTGTTCCTGGCGTTTCGACGACAAAGTAAACAAATTAATTTATGAAATTTTACCAGAATGATCTACTAGTGTAGATCTACTCAAATATGTAATAATATTTCATATTGGATATGTGGGTCTCATCATTTTTTAGTGAATGACCCTGAACTGTTTCGATGGGCATTTCGATGGAGATTTTTGATGTTCAATGGTGAAATCAATTAATTGAGTCATTATAGTTTGCAAGCACAATATAGAGACTTAAAAACACAAAACTGTGCAAAAAAATATGCTCTAGGTAGTACATAGTATATGAAAACGTAGAAAAAAAATTCGATGATCTACCTTTTTGGAGAGTTTCGTCAGTCAATTTCGATGTCCGATTGCCACGATAACAGAAATTTTGACTGAAATTTCGACAATTTCGTCGAAATTTTAAACATTGAGTATAAGCTATGAAGCACGGATACTCCAAAACAGATGTCGTACCCGTATCCGATACGTATTGGATACCAATACTCTGTGGATACTCCTGGATACGTATCAGATACTCCTAATCCGTATCCATACGTATCCAGTCGGTAAAAACTAGAAAAAAAATCTGGGCATGACATTGCTTGATTAGCATTTGACAGCAGCTCATGTTTCAACCCTCTCTGCTAAGTAGTAGCTAGCAGCAAGGTTGTCACAGTTGCTTCCTTGAAGTAGTTCAAGGTTAGTCACCATCCCTCTTGCTAAATGTCAATCTTCCTTCTTCTCTTTATTGTTTGTACCTCTGTTTTTTGGGATTTCACTTTTTAAAGAACTTCTAAGCACCGATACTCCAAAATAGGTGTCCTGCCAATACTGAATGCATATCTGATACTAATACTCCCTAGATACTCTCTAATACATACCAAATACTTCTTAAGTCGTATTCTTTTTTTTATTAGCACGATATGACCTCAATGCAGCCTGGATACAACCAATCCATTTAGCAGCCAAGAGAGCACCCCAATCGTGTGATCCCTCAAAATCCCAAAACCATGTGACTTCCAACTCTAGACTCCCCCTATTGTATTGTGATTTGAGAATGAAATTGGTATTTTCTATTAAACTTTTAAAATAAACATTAGAAAAACGGTTGTATCCATGTACCCGCATCTTATATTTTCAAAAATTGTCGTATCCCCATACCGTACCCGAACCTATATCCATTTCTATATCTATATCCGTGCTTCATAATAGCTAGCCATACATGACAGAAGATAATTTGGTATCACAGACGACACAACTCACTTTACAACACAACATTACATGATACATGAAATGTGAAAGGTTTAGAATATGATATTATCATGTCTTTTTGTAATTTCTGTCTCACATTAATATGAATGAAAACCCTCATTTTAAATCATTGTTTGATATTATGGTATTGGTTTTCGTTTTCTTTAGAAATATTGTGATTTTTAAATGAAATTTGATTGTCTTCATCTGTTTTTAAAATAAATATATTGGTTGTTTTTAAAATATTAAAATAAATATTAAAAAATTGTCGTATCCATGGCGTACCCGTATCCTATATTTTTTAAAATTGCCGTATCCCCATACCCGTACCCGTATCCGTATCGGATACATATCTGTATCCGTGCTTCCTAGAGTATAAGTCACTCATCTGAGGGCAACAAAATCGACGCACGAAACTAATTTAAAATGCATAATTTTTGCGGTCTTCATAACATGACCTATATGTGTCCAAATGGGCTCAAATTTTATATATGATCTATTCACAAGATGCTTAAGAAGATCAAAGAATTAGATTTTAAAAAAATATTGCATCATGAAAAACTACTTGAGTGTATTCTGCACCGGATACACTCGAGTGTATTTCAGCCTGACTCTATATATATATACACACGTGGACAGATTATCTATTTTGTTTGGTTTATTAAAGTGACTCATAGATCAAATCAAAGCCAACTGGTTTGGTTTGAAGGTTTCAGGAGGGTGAAGAATTCAGTTTGGTTTCCAAACTTTTCAAGCTTATATAGATCTAGCGAGAGCCCTATGATGGTGAGAGCATGGGATCCTTTTTTAGTAAATTTTCTTGTGGTCTATTCCAATGTTCAAAATTTCGACGAAATTGTTGAAATTTCGGCCGAAATTTCTGTTTCTGTGGCAATCGGACATCGAAATTAACTGACGAAACTCTCGAAACAGGCAGATCATCGGTTTTTTTCCTCTTCTATGTTTTCATATACTATGTACTACCTACAACATATATTTTTGCACAGTTTTGTCTTTTTAAGTCCATATATTGTGCTAGAAAATTATAATGACTTAATTCATTGATTTCACTATTGAAAATTAACATAAAAAATCCCCATCGAAATACCCATCGAAACAGTTCAGCGTCAATTCACTAAAAAATGATGAGACCCCACCTCCCACATATCCAATATGAAATATTATTACATATTTGAGTAGATCTACACTAGTAGATCATTCTGGTAAAATTTCATAAATTAATTCGTTTATTTTGCCATTGAAACACCATGAAAGCATTTATCGAAATTTCTGTCAAAATTTGTCAAAATTTATGTTTCTGAGGCCACGGAAACGGCATCAAACTCGGACATTTTCTTCCTTGGTCTATACTTTATGAGCCAACAATATAAATTGTCTGCAGCAGTTGAGACTTTTTAACATCCGTCATGAATTAAGTTTTTGGCTGACCTGTAGATGCAAATATGTATTTTGCATAGATGGTTCATGAAATGATGTATGATCATAATGTTTTTTTCCCTATGAAAGTAAAGTCATTTATGCACTCTCAATTCATAGATTTACCCTAATTTTGTTGTTATTGAAAAGGCTTTCATGCTCTCACCGTATCAAGGCTTTCATAAGATCATGCCTCATATATGGTAGCGATCCATCTAGAAACATCTTACAGTGAGCATGAGAGGCATTTGAATACCTACAGATTTAAGAGTTTGTTTACAAAATTTGGCTGTATAGATGGAAACAATATTAACTCATTTACATTCACACAAATAATCACTATGATAAGACATTTTTACCTATCCGATTATACTTTTTTGTAGTTTATACCTTATTTTGCATTCAATGGTCAACCAAAAACTCAATTTGTGTTCAAAGATATTTTATTTCTGTACATGATACAAACATACAACTACAATAGTATATATCTTTAATCCATGCAGTTGGATTATGAGAAAAAACTTATCATCACAAAAAGTTTTTTGAGTGCTTCTCACACTCTCACCAAGATCAGTCTCTTACTGGATTATTGTCTTATATAGATATATGTGTGTGTACTTGTATCTCATATACATCATCCGATTTTCTCTGATTTTTTTCTGAATAGTTGACAGTGTTTACCCTGTTTTACCCAAAGTTAAAATTCTCCAATAGCAAAAATTTCAGAACTCATCCCTGTACACCGACTTCTTGACCATGCTAGGAAACAATAAAATTGAATGTACTTCTCATCTACACCAATCCACCTTGTGAATTGATTATATCAGACCATATTCTTTTTCACTGCAAAAGTGCATGATTTTGGTTGTCAAACCAACCGAATTGTCTGGTTGAACCGGGAATCGGTGTTTGGGACAGTTTGATTCTCTCACAAACCCAGAAATGACTTCAAACCGGCCAAAACCGACTGACTGGTGGAACTGCTGAAGCAGTTTTGGTTTTCTCCAACCAGCAGGTTCTTGGCCATGTGTATCCCTTGAACCCCAGACCCAATTTCATGTTTATTCTTACTTGCTCTTTCCATGTTCTCACCCCCTTCGCTTTTCCACCATAAATTGACATAGGAAATGTAATGTTTTATTGAATTATTTCCGTTTCTATGCTATTTCTTATATTCTCCTTGATATGTTTACTTTTCTTTAATTTTTGTATATTTCACAATTTTAAAAATAATTTATGACGTCATGCTGATGTCATCGCTTGGGCTTATTTGCTCGCGCGTTTGATACCTGATAAAGCAAATCTTGGTTTTCGTTTTCGAACCTGGAAGAGGAGGAACATGCCGACTGCAAAGGCGACCCCTCACCAAAAATGTAGAACCGAGAACCAGAACCCTCACCAGTTTGGTTCTAAGAACCTTGATTTTGGCAATAGGTGTCGCATTGTCTACCGTGATTAATTTATATAGGTTAGGCTTCTTGTTGAAGCCTTAATTGTACTATTCTAGATTTTATGTGATATGTGAGCAGAGAACATAACCAACAGGAAGATAGAAAATTCCATGTCCTGTCATCCTTTTCTTGTTTGTGTTCCTTTTGAGAGTCCTATTAATGTGTAGTTCCAAGAAACAATTCGGTAGTCTATATTTCATGCAGACGTTATGGTATCTTAATCTGCTGCTAATTGCAGGGTTTTGATCAATTGGGCCAGTTAGTAAAAAACTGGGGCAGCTGAGCCATTGTATCTTTGCCCACTACTAGAGAGACCTGAGACCATGGATGAATCTGCACTGCTGTTAAACCAGTGGACTGATTTGATTAAAAGTGCCGAGCAGCAGGAGGTAGTGGCAAAGGTGATTACTGGTAATAGACGGTAAAGATGATTTTTTTTTTTTTGTGGTAATGCGATCTTATGATGCTGGGCTTTATGGTTGAGAGAGTGGAATTTGTAATAACGGAGTTTCATTGCTATGGCTGGTTTTTGATCTGTACACTCAAATAATGATGATGTACATGCTTTTGTCTCTATGCATCATTAATTTGGTTCATGAGATGAGACAAAATTTAATTGTTGGGAGCAGATTCTTATGCCCAAGGAATAAATAGTCAATATTTTGTTTCCCCCATGGAATTTTGATATGACAGTGATATTGAATATTGTGAATCCGAAACTTTGTGTAAAGTCAACATCTCTACTTGAATAGCTACTTTCTTTTGTACTTTGTCTTTTCCACGTCCTTGTGCTTTTTTCCTGTCAGACTACCAGGTTTTTGTCAAATACGAGTGAATGTCCTTTGTGGCTGGTGTCTAGCTATATATTTAGTCACTGCGTATAAACCCTGCTGCAAAGCGTTAATTCAGACGTGGTTTACTTGGCAAAAATACACTTTGGAGTGCCACTGTAGTAGAACGCAGTAGCCCTAATGAGAAAACAATACAAGTTCATTATAAATGTGTGCTATGGTGAGATTGTTTGAAGAGATTTTTGAGTTTGTACGCAGAACATCACAATAATGATTGCTAATAATTGCTAAATGTAGCATCTGATTGGTTGAAGAGAATTTTGAGTTTGGGACTGGGGATAAATAGATTCCCTTTTTTCTTCGGAAGGAATTTAATGGGCTGGCAAAAATTTAATGGTCTTACGGCAAAATTGCTGAAGACTCTTTAGAGTTTTGTGTGGTGTAGGGATGCAAGGTTCGCACCCACCTACCCACGCAAAAGCAAAGACGTTCCAAGTGGGGTGGGCACAATTTGTAGCGTGTGAGTTCAAATCTAGGTTGCTCGAAGCAATTTTGGTCAATAATTTCTGCAACCCAATTGGACACCGTCAACTTAGAAGTCTCAGCCCATGCCATGACCATATAAATAAAAGGGGTCCATTATAGATAAGAAAATTGTTATCTTGTAATGTTTCTGCATGATATTGCTGAGTACATGAGTGCTACTATGTCTGGAAATCAGTTGTAAGACATCTTAATATAATCATATTTACTATTCTTATATGGTATCATAGCTAAGATCTTATTAAGAGAGAAAAATAAAGACACTCCTAGTCGGCGGATGGCGACCCCTTCTCTCTTGATATGCCACCCGCTAGTCTTTTTGTGTTAGATACTATTTTTTCTTCTATTTTCTTATCTTTCTTTCTTTGTACTAATAACTTTCCTTTCTTTTTTTAGTAGTATTGTCACTGTCTCTCCTTTTCTACCACTTTCCTTTATTAATTATCAACGTCTCTTAAATTTCTTTTCTTTTCTTAATTATTTCCTTTTCTTTGTTTCCGGTCCACTCTCCCACTTTTTTTTTCTTCTTCTCAAGAAAATTGCCCGTCTTCCTCTCCAAACTATCTACACGCCTTCCTCTATAAGCTAGCCGCCTGCCTTCTTGTCCAGAAAAATCCCTCATTTAATCTTTACTTTGTCATCCAATTTTTTTTCTTCAAATATCCATCTCCTTTTCTTCCTTTTCCATCAAGAATCCCAAACTTCTCCCTCTCTTGACAGGCATCCTGAACGGCAAAGATTTGTCTTTCCCTTACCCCTCCTCCCTCATGTCCCCTTCATCTTGCTCCTAGCCTCCTCACCTTTCGGGCACAACTGTCATCTCCTGACTAGATCTCTCCTCATCTTTGATGGGATCACCTCTACCTCTAACTGCCTCTCATCCTATCTTAGGCGTTGCACCCCTATCTCCATTGAGTAATGCAAGCAGACATAAGATGTCATGCCATGTATGTCATTCAACCACTTTCTACTCCTCGTCCGAGTTCCTCATGTTCCAAGACAAAAAAAAGACGCTCAGATGCAGATCATGATCAAGATTGGGACTTCTCATTCCTTTTCCTCCTCGACTTCTACAACATCCTCCAACAAGAAGGTCCAGTTGCTGGCGTTCAGATGTGACAACTCCAACTTCACCTCTCTCTCGAGCGCCCATGTCGTACTATCATCTCTGCACATAACCTCTCTTCTTTCTAGTAGTGTAGTTGTTTTCTTCCGTCCTCAAATGGTAAGGCAGGGGCAAGCAACCTCTATTTCTTCTTTCTTGTTCATGTGAGAGCTCCATCCTCAAGGCAAATCAACACCAACAACGGACTCTCTTCAACGCTAAAGTAAGTTTCTTCACCACCACTAACTTTTCTCCAACACTGGTATCAAGATTTCTCCAGTTTTCGTTCAAGCTTTCTCATGTTAGGTGCTCTACTACCATGTGTTTTAAGGGTAGTGGTCTTTGTAGGGGCTGTGTATATCTTTCTTTTTATGATTGGAGATTGTATGTCATGTCTTTGTGTTTCTTTTTAAACTGCACATCAACATATGTACGTTGGTTTGTGTCTCCGTAACAAATGACCCATTTATTGATGGGCGAATGACGGAGATTGAACCCACGCGTGGTGGATTCACAATCTACTGCCTTGATCCACTTGGTTATATCCGCCCCTACCACTTTAATAGGTTTCAGTCTCTATCTACGTTTCACCCATTCTACAGCTTGAGGGGGAGTATTAGAGTATGTACTGGTTACATGTGTTTAGTACATATTGTTAAGTACAAGAGTGCTATCATGTCTAAACTCATATTTATATAAGACATGTCATTATAATTATATATATCATTTTTACAATGTGGGTTCCGTACCATATAGAATTATCGGTCAGTGGTCTTTGTTCCAACGTTCTACGACCGTGATCAGATTCTTGGTCGTTGGTTACCTTCCTTCTTTCCGTAGCGTCCGCCCTGCAACTCTTGGGCTAAGGATTCTGGCCATGCAACCCTTTTCGAGGGCAAATCAATTGCCCTTTATGGCTTCATTTCAAGCCCAGATCCATTGCCGTTCGTTTCCTCAGCGCCGGCCCTAACTGTTTGTCCATGTCCGTGTCGATTAGCCGTGTACTGGTAACTGGTCCCAGGACGACGTGACACATATTAGTGCCTTTGTGGGCTGCCTATCGATGTGGCTTCGGGTCAGGTGACTAACTCCAAACCATGTTTCCCCTCTTCCCTCGCAGTCGTCGGCCTTCTGCCCGTGGCCATGTTTCACCTCCAAATGACCTTTGGCCCAGGCTGCTGTTTCTTATTGTGATTCATTCCATTAACTATTATAGAACTATTGGGGGGTTTGCTGGGCTGTTCTCTATATACTACATCGTCCCAAATCTAAATTAGCATGCACTACTGCTCATATATGCTTAAGTCAGTAAGCGAGTTAATTACGGTTTTAGAGGTCCGTTAAACCTTGATGGCTAGGTGGGTATCACAACATGCCACATCCTTTTACGGACATTTAAGTGGCATTGCCCGCCAATTTTTTAGAGCAAACAGACGTGCTACAGTTTCGCAAGTAGTATTCTTTTACAAACTAGGTTGCGAAACTTCTAGGGATACCAATTAGTTGATATGCAATAAAGTCTCAAACAGACACCGACCTGCATTAAACTACTTCAAACATGCTTCGAACTATGCAATTAACATTAACGTAAATTCATTTGCTGATCTTTCAAGTATACACGACTTTAGTCGTGTTTTTTCAATTGTAAAACTGCAATCCACTTCAGTTCAATTCATTTTAACGAACTCCATGCGGTTCACTTTCAATATAGTATTAACAAATCTATCTGATGTCAAATTGTGTGTCTCCACAATTCCATTTCCGCCCAAATATAGTTGTCTTCAAAGTATGTAATATTATGCTCTCAAATTAGAAGTATAACACAACAGGACATCTTACATAAGAAACGTTATTATATGCCTTTACTATGGCGTATACATAAACATATGATACATTTGTCGTGTACATCAATTGTACATATACACTAATCATTTGGATGATCGAAACCCATGAGACGTGCGAACAATCTTAAAAGGACAAGCTACACCCAGTACTTGATAACCACTTAGAAGTCATTGTTTTTATTCACAACAAATTTAGAAGAATGGTTAAGTTAAAAAATAAATAAAGCTAAAGGTGAAAAATATACATGAGATGAAGCGGTACTTTATATAAATGCTACATAATAATTATGTCGAGTAGATTTAAATTTCAATGTCTTCATTGCTGGCAGTGAAATGGATACCACGTTGTCCAGATTCGTGGTAGTACAAGCAATAACATATAAAGTAATCAGAAATAAAAGAAGAAGGCACCTCATTCTATCTCTGAAGCATGGGGGTTAAGAGTTTGATTTAAGGTGAAGTCAATATTTAGCTAATAGGAAAAAGTAACTCATTACTTAGTCTAAGGAGAACAAACCGAAGAGTGCTGGGACATGCAAGTAATATGAGAAACATGGAACCGCTTAGTCTATTTCACCTACAATAAGTAGATATTATACATGTTTATCATGTCAAAAATTTGAATTTCATGGTAGTGCGAAAAGGTACACCAACATTAATGGAAATCTCTTTTTACGTTTTTCCCGACCAAAGCCATTATCTCCTCGGAGTGATTGTGCTTTGGTTTTTCTTGCTATGGCCATCTCCGTCCTTGTCATCAACATCAGTAGAATGATGGATATTTTCTTCTTTTTGCGACCACCTATAGCCATTCGTGGTGTAATATGAAGAAAAAAAAAACAGATGGCTTGGTGTGTCTTAACCGGCATAGTGAAAAAAATGCTCGAGTTTAATAAGAAGTCAATACTGGTTAACACCATCGAAAACTGAATTAGGAGTAGTTGGTCGTCATTTCTAGCCATCGAAATGCTCCGGCACATGTTTTCCAGGCATTCACGTCATTACTAGTTTGTTTTCAGGCTGGAGGGTTGAGAAAATAGATGAAAAAATGGAAAGGAAGATGTACAATGAGAAGACGAATATGAACATGCATTTGTTTATGTCCAAGCCTACTATCAGTGGTGAGCAGCGATATTTTACTTCACCCATAACAAGTAGATATTATCTAGAGATACTATGTCAGAGTTAAGAATTTCATGGTAAATAGAAAAGTACACCTACATATTCATGGAAAGAACCTTTTTACCTTTGTTTTCACTTTCAATGTCATTGAGAAAAATAATCAGAATATTTTTTCTTCGTTGATAATGAGTGACTCAAGTGGTCAAACACAATGTCCCCAAACTAATATATTAAAATTTATGACATGATGTGTCTTTGGTAGACTTGTAAACAGACTGAATACGAATTAGATACTACTATATCCGATATTCGAATTCAGATAAATACTCGATCTGAACTCAAAATTATAAATTATCATTACTATATATATTATATATAGAAAACATCGATATTACTAAGAATATATATGATAAAATATATTCATTTTAACAAAAGATAAAAATAGAAGGCTTGGTGGTTCTTAGGTAGACTTGTAAACAAATTGAATACGATTCAGGTACTGCTATATCCGATATCCGAATTCAGATAAATATCTGATCAAAATCTAAAATTATAAATTATTGTTACTAAATATATTATATATAGAAAACATTGATATTATTATGAATATATAAGATAAATAACTATATTTTCATATATAAATGATATATATTTAATGTATGTATATATTTGTCAGCTTTTGATTTTTTCGGAGTAGATATAGCCATATCCGATATCCTACTCAAAATTTTCGGATATGAAATTTTATATCTTAAATCGAATCCGGATCATGAGGATGTCAATTTTTTTTAAATTTTGGATTCGAATTCAGATTGAATTTGCAGATTCCATATATCCATTTATAAGCCTAGTCTTAGACAAATCTCACTCTTTTGTAAAGTCTAAAGGAAAGCTTCGAGTTTGATAAGAAGTCAATCCCTTCTTAAACACCATTTATAATAGAACTAGGATAGTTGGTCATCACTTTCGGCCATCCAAATGCTCCTACATATGTGCTTTCTTTTTCTTGATAAAACTTAGGAGTTGTCCTTGCCTTCACGTCATTGGTACTCTATTTTAGGACCAGATGGGTTGAGAAAATAAGATGAAGAAACTTAACGAAAGGTGTACATATGGAAGTTGCATATGATCATCTATTTCTATATCTTCAAGCCTACTGCAAGTGTCAATAAGGCGTATTGTCACCAACTTCACCTGCAACAAATATATATTATACATGAATTATTATGTTAAAAATGAGTATTTCATGGTTAACAAAAAAGTACACCAACATTCATATGAAGGTTCCTTTTACACTTTCTTTCACTTTCAACGTCATTCAACAAATTATCAAAACCATGTCTTCCTATGTGTGATATTGCGTTTGTTATTCTTGCTCTGGATTTCTTCCTCCTTAGCATCATCAACATCAAGATGATGGTTGTTGTCTTCTGACCACCGATAAACATAAGTGGTGTCTTCTTATTTTCGACCCTACAATCCCCAAAAGGTAACTGATGTGCACATTTTTATATAGATTCTTTACTCACTTCCACTCACAGTTTCAATCAATTTTGCACCTCATTTTGCCTCTAATCATATTTAATTTTTCCACCTTTTTAGTTGTTTTACTTGCTTCATGTTTGTGATCACATGTATATGATTTTGACGAGGAAATGAGGCCAATACAACCAAAATTCGATCTTAGTTGAATCCCCAAGGAGATTGCATATGTCACTGAGAACTTCTTGAAGACTTTGATGTAAACACAATGAGTGCTATTTAACACATGGCATATAAGTTTACAAAAGATTTATATCCCCCTTGAAGAGTTGTGACACGTTGTGTCCCTAAATTCACACGACATGTCCACCACAACCTGACCCACTTAGAAATTAATCGACTTCCAGATACACGACTTGTTCATCCAGATAAAAGCAGTTCCAACATCAGTTACACAAGGCGACACAACGTGTCTACCTTTGTATACGACATGTCTCCGTCAGTTTCTGTAAATTCAAAAAACAACCACCCCTCATTTTAAATATGAGAATACTCATATGAAGCAGTTATCTCTCATCATTTTGGAGCACATTTAGATCAGAAAATATGTCGCATAATCGTTTATTATCTAAATTCTAACTCTAAATGACTACAAAGCCAATGGTGATATGACCTAGGAGTCTGTCCCTAGCATTTTATATCAAAGTGTGAATGCAGAAGCATAAAGGTTAGCATACATGAACATATAACAAGATAGAAGCACCAACATAATCTCAACAATCCACAAGATATATTAATAGCAACATTGTATTATTACATGATTTCAATTACATATTGAGAACACAATGTTACAAGTCTTCTCATGTACACTAGGGATCTTACAAGAAGTACACCTGACATAGCTCACCAAGCCCAATAACTTCTAGCCATCTCTGAACCTATAAAAAATGTAAAACAAGGCAGGTCAACACATGAAGTGTTGAGTACATGGATGAAAAATACTACATAAGCTTTGCATAATTTGAAAAGAGTTGCATAAGTAAATGAATAGGAATAAACAAGTTAATTGATTAAAAAAAATAAGAGCCTATATTTTATGTCATTTTACTCCAATTATACCATCAATATCATGCATCATAAGGCCTTAGACCAACTTCCCATTATAAGGGTCTGTAAGGGTGCTCAAGATTAGCTAACCCTTTTATACGCGAGGGACCTCGAGGCCATCACTAAGATCTAACTCTGTTTCTTTGTGAGGGACCTCAGAGACTAAAGTCATTGAGAAAACCTTGTTTCAAATTTTATATTGGAGTTTCTATATTATGTGTGCAAGTTACAAAACAACGACACGAGACAAACATTGAGTACATATTTGAATGCTACACACAATATGTGAGCAAGTAAACATGCATACATATGTATAACATTTCAAGCAAGAAATCCATAATCATATAATTCTTAAAGCATGTTCTTGATTTAGAGATTCAAAACTTAGCTTATTCTTGACTATCTATTCCATAAGCAACACTTTATTAAGCATAAGATTACAAACGTGCATTAGATTCTCATCATTAACCCTAACTGGCTTCATTTTAGGGTTTTTGTCCAAGTTAGGTCCCAAGTTGATTATATTAGATAATCTTTTACTGATCTAGATGTCATCACAAAGGTGTGGTTCAAGCTTCATGTCATTTTGATGTTCCATTCATTTTCTATGATCTTTCAAGGCTTGAGTCACTAGTGCACATTATAGGGTCAAAGACTCATAATAAGGCATACAAGGTCATGATCCAATCAAGACAAGGGATCCAAGCATCAAGCATGATTAAGATCAGAAAAGTATAGATGTAATAATCACATTCTAGTATGAGTGGATTGTTGGTATGTATGCCCTCAGAACCAATCATGGGATGATTGGTGGGATACATTAAGATTGATTTGATAAACATCAAAGGCAAGCTTCCAATTCTTTCTGGTTCAGTCATATGAGATAGTGATAGAACAGATTGAATGTCTAGAGAATGACAATACTCAATGACGTATGCCTTCAGGTTCAAGACCTGAATGATGAGATCATACAAATGCTAAGAGTTTGTACATTCTTGTTATGTCCCTAGTCGGATGTCATTGTGGAAGGTAGATAGTCAGCAATGACACACAAGACTAGATTGTAGTGTTGGTTGATGACAGAATCTCATTAGTCATGATATAGAGATATCAAACCAAACACATAGGTACTTGTTAGAGAACAAGTGTACCGGACAAACCCACCGTGAGTTTGACACATGGAACCATGACATGGTAGTCACAGTCAGTACTCACAATGATGGTGGTGAGTGTGATTCTTTGACCTGAAATCACTACACTCAACACATGTCGTTGGGCACACTTTGACATCATCAAACGTAGTCCTGAAACATGGGTTGTTATAAAGGTGATGATTGGGTGGCTTTGACACATGGGGCTTTTGAGGGGTGAGTGATAAATATGGGATTTGTCCCTCCTGAGGGAGTTTGATATCCATGGCCACTTGATGAGTAGGATTGAGAAAGGCGTGCACACATGTGTGAATCAATATGTGATATCGATGTCATACATATCTCTTCCAATCTACTCTGAGATCAAGAAAGTGAATGAACGTTGATAGGATGCCTGTTCCATGCCTCGAGTTCATTCGGGATATCAGTGAAAAATGAATTATACATTCACTGTAACACCATTCACGGATTGTGGGATTGAAAGTTGTTCTCCAACTTTCAATTTCACTTGGGTAGCACTGATGTGTGACTAGGCACCGCTCTTTGCTTGTGAAGTCATAAGTGTTATGGACTTTCACTGCCAGTGTGAAATGGACCTGCAGGGTCACACACATAGGATTAAACTTGGAAGAAGAGTTTTGTCCACAAACAATGTTTAGATTGATTACTGAAGGAGTTTAGTAGTTCAATTAAACACTCAATCAATTGATAGCACAATGTCATAATGTTCAAGGTGTTGGACATATTGATTGGAGTATCAGATTGATTAAAACTGCAATTGACTGATTCTGCACAATCTGCACTCCCAACCGATAAGCTCATGTGATGAACCGATCGACTGAGTTTGGTGAACCGATCGGCTCAGATGGTGATTCGACCGACTGATGGACAGGGTGAAACAATCGCTTCAAGTGTTGAAACGATCGGTTCAACTGGTCCAATCGAGCAAGTTGGGAAAGTAGGATTGGTGAGAAATTTCTTTTCGTTTCACTTGCCCAATTTGATTGGAACAAGGATTGGTATTTGATACCAATTAGAAACAAAAGAGGAAAAGTCAATCGGGAACTGACCAGGACCACGAGCCGATCGGTTCAGAAATGAACTGACCGTTTCATGGGTCCCAACCGATCGATTGAGGTGTCAACCGGCCGGCTCAGGTCCCCAACCGACCGTTTCAGAAATGAAACGATCAGTTCAGGTTGCGAGTTGGTTGTTTTGTGGAAAATCTTGAACCCTTCTACTCCTACTTTTAGTCCCGCATTGCCCGGGATAGAGAACCCTGTCCCATGACCCTCCTATATATAGGGGTATTGGGGGCTTCTCAAAGTACAACCCAGTGCAACCAGTTGCTCTGTAAAGTTGTCATTCTCTCTGGTTTTGGTAACCGAGAGAGCCCGAGCAAGTGCTACCCGATAAGGGAGGCACAACAAGGGAAAGACAACTGCAGAAAGTGACTGGCGGCAGGAGAGTGTGTAAACGACTAGTACGCCGACAGGAGGGTGTGACTCCTTCTAATTCCTTATGAGACAAGGAGATTGGAGTTCTAGGTGGTCCATGTGGAATACTTCAGAGGTGAGAGATTTCTGCCGCTCGGAGGACAACTGTCAATCTCGACAGTCCTAGTGAGACCAGGAGTCGTCAGTCCCGATGCGACAAGGAGCTGCACAGACACGATCCAAGACCAGAGGTGAAGACCGCGCAAACCGCGAGGTATTGTCACCGAGAAAACCTCGGGACAAGGTATGATTCCACAAACCATTCATTTCCTATTGTATAGACGTTGACGCATTTCCTTGTTCGACCAAGTGTGGTCACGCCGTAGCTGTTGACTCAAGGTCAATTAGGTCAATGTTGACTCACGTCTAAATTGACTAAACCCGTGTTTTGATGATGACTAACCATTCCACATATTGGTGTCTAATGTCTCTACTTGAGTAATTTCAGATTAGGTATAGACACACTCCAATTGCCCTAACTTGCGCATCTCAAATTGGAGAAAAGACAAGTCAAAGTCATACAAGTGCACATTTTTGTAATATGATGTATATCCATTAGAATCATGTTGTAAATCACTTGTAATGATTGTATGACTTGTAATTAAGCTTAGAAAAATATCAGGAACACTTAGATCAAATTTTAGAGCACTTTTAATGCAACTTTGAAAATCAATTACAGGAACTTGTTTGGTCGAGTTTCCCACCCTGAAACTCGACCGATCAACCTTGGTCGATTTTCTGAAGATTGCATCGGTCGAGTTGTGCACTCACAGAACTCGACCGATTGGGTAGTAGGCCAGTTCCAGTTGGAATGGTCGGTCGACTTTCCTCAGAACAAACTCGACCGATCATTTCAATATCGGGCTGCCTGCTACTTGATCGGTCGAGTTACACATATAGAAACTTGACCGAATGCACTGTACGGAAAAGTGCAGAAAAGTGTTTCTAGCCGTTGTGAAGTTGCAACAAGTGAAAATAGATCCGTTGCAAGCCACAAAACGGCTAGTTTTCATTCTTAAGTGTTCCCAAAGGCTAATAGGCATCCCCAGCTATAAATAGGACCCCTTGGGCTTCATTCCAAGGTTGAGCATTCATTGCAAACTCTTTATGAGGTTCCTATTCTATAGTTGAGTGCTTCCTATAGCCTCCTCTCTCTCTCTAAGCTTAATCACTTGCTACATCCGTTAGAGTGAGTAGGAAATCTGTAAGAGAGATAGTCCTACATGTATATCTTGTGAGGCTCTCACTTCCACCACCTCCACTTCTCTCATTTGCAATCATGAAGATGAAGGTTCTCTCTCTTGTCCAAGAGAGGTGAAGAAGAACAAGGGAAGGCGTCCCTTGGTGAAGATCAAGGCTAAAGACTTGGAGCTAGAGTGGGTAAGCCCTTGGAGAAGGCAGAAGACTCAAGCTCAAGTGGGTAAGACCTTGGTGAAAGCTTCTCCGAGTGAAGGTGAAGTCAAAGGCAGAAGATCCAAGAAGAGTGGGTAATTCCTACAAGGCCGAAGACTTGTGCAAGAGTGGGTAAGTCCTTGGAGAAGGCCGAAGACTCTTGCAAAGTGGGTAAGTCCTTGGTAAGATTGAAGACTCTTTGTATTGGATAGGTAAGTCCTTTGTTTGGTCATGCATTGTATGTCTTATGAATGAATATAAGAGTGCAATAGTTTGGAAGTCCTAGAGGTTGACCTCGCTAGGCAAGTGGACTGACACACTTCTAGTTTGAAGTGTGGAACCACTCTAAATAGCTTGTCTAATTGGTGCATGTTCAATCTCTCTTATCCTTGCTATGCATGATTTAGTTGCGCTCAAATTGCCTATTTAGCAACCTTATCTTGTCATATATTTTGAAGGTTTAATAAGTTTTGATTAAGTGCTTTCAGCTCTATTCACCCCCCCTCTAGAGCATCTAATCACCCATCTAGGATCCAACAAGTGGTATCAGAGCGGGTCTTCTCCAAGCATACTTCAACAAGTAGGAGAAGATGGGTGACTACCTAGCAGGGAGACTCTCGACCAGCCTTCCAATCTTTGATGGGAGAAATTTCCTCTATTGGAGAAGAAGGCTGCAATTCTACATCCAAGGATCAAGTCTCGAGATGTGGCAAATGGTGAACAACCCATACATTCTACCAAAGACAAATATTGAAGAATGGGATGAAGCCACCTTGATGAAAGCAACCTTGAATGCTAGATCCATGCACATCCTTTATGCCTCCATGACCCCCACCGAGTTCAACCGGATTTCCTCTTGTGAGACGGCCTATGAGGTATGGAGAAAGCTTTGCATCACTTATGAAGGGACAGATCAAGTAAAGGAAAGCAAAGTCTACATGCTCAAAGGGTTGCTTGAGAACTTCAAGATGGGAAAGGAGGAGAGCATAGCCAACATGTACTCAAGGCTCAACACCATCTTGAATGGTCTTGCTGTTCTAGGACATCCTATGTCTAGTGGAGAGATCAACTCAAAGATCCTTATAACTCTCCCCAAGAGGTGGGAATCCAAGGTGACTTCTATTGAAGAAGCAAGGTCTCTTAGGGATATTCCTATTGAAGAGCTCATTGGAAATCTACAAGTACATGAAGCTACACTTGACAAGAGGGAGGAAGTAGAAAGACAAGAGAAGAACGAGTTAAAGAGAATGAAGAAGGCTGAAATAAAGGCTCAAATTGAAGCTATCATGGAAAAAGTCTCTCCATCCTCTCAAGCTAAAGAAGATGCCATGTACTCCAAGGGTAGACTCTACAAAGGCAAGTCCTCCTCCATCTGGTGCTTCACATGTGGAAAGAATGGTCACTACAAGGAAGATTGCCCACAAGGCAAAAAGACCCATCTTCACAAGAAGGAGAAATGGCACTCAAGCTCAAGTGGCTCCTCCAACTCAAGCTCAAGTGAAGATTCATGTGAAGGATCAAGATCAAGCTCTAGTGATGAAGGAGAATGTCATTTTGCTTTTGTAGCATCAACAAGTGAAGACTCAAATGAGGTAAATCTAGACTCTTTAGATAAAGAATCTTTAATTGCTATTATTCATGATATTTGTGCCTCTTATAAGTCTTCTAAAAAGAAAAAGAAAAAGCTTGCTAAAATTGTTGATAATTTGCATATAGAATTAGATGATCTTGAATATGCTAATTCTTGCTTGCTTATTGATAAAAACGATTGTCTTAGCCAAGTAGACTCTCTTAAACTTGAAAATGCTAGTTTACTTGATAAGATTAAATTTCTAGAAGCTCAACCTCTCATGCCTAGTTTTAATGAAGAGCATACTTTAATTGTTGATTCTCTCATGCATGACATTGATGTTCTTAAATATGAAAACAAGGACAAAGATTTTGTTTTGCATGAATTAGAAATAGAAAATGCCTCCTTGCTTGCTAAAATAAATGGGCACGAATCTTATTCTAGTTCTACAAATAGAGAGAATGATGTTGCTGCTCTTCATATTGATAGGGATTCTTATTCAACTAAATCTCTTTGCTTAGAAAATGATCTTTTGCATGCTAGAGAAAATGTCAATCATTTGTCTTCTACTATTGCTTCTCTTAAGCATGATAATGATAGTTTGAGATCTTCTTTGCAAAGATTCTTAGTTGGTAAAAGGAATCTTAATGACATCCTACACCATTCTACTAAACAAATTGGTAGACATGGTTTAGGATATGATAGTAGTCAAGGGAACAACAAAGATAAAGGACCTCCAATTTTCCATGGAGAATCCTCTAGTTCCAAGACTATGGGCACATGCAACTATTGCAATGAATTTGGTCATTATTCTAATTGTTGTCCTTTTAGGAAAGCACCCAAGAGCAATAGGATTTGGGTTGCTAAACTAACCCCTCCGGACCCAATAACATGATTGGGGACCATTTCATCTTTCTTCTTGTAGGTACTTACAAATGGATTGATTTGAGCTATTGAATTGCAAATTGACTTCTCAATCCACATCAAAGAAGAAAGGTGAGATGTGTAGAGGGTGACAACAAATGGAAAAGGAATGGTAAGCACAAAGGTAATGTTTCTCTTGCTTATAACCTATTCTAACTTGTTTTTGTCAAGTTAGTGTGCACTATACATATGGTTTTTGAGTCAAAAGTGACATTTTGTGTTTCTCTTCACACTCTTGCTCAAAAAATGTTTCTAATGCTTCTATAGTGCATTAATAACTTGCTTAGACATGTTTGGATTTGGTTTGTATATTTATCATGCCTTTAAATATGTTTTTATGAGATATATGTGCTTTTTGACAGCTACTCTGTCGGTCGAGTTTTCCCTATTGAAACTCGACCGATAGGCACCAATGGGTGTTGCCAGCAGTTGTCATCGGTCGAGTTGCCAATGCACAGAACTCGACCGACAACATTGTGCACAGAATATACATTTGGCTTATTGAGTGAGAATTTCCCTCTCAACTAGATTTTCTCAACCAATAGCCTTATTCTTTGGCACTCTCATTTGGTACCTTTATATATGCATATTGCCATGTTCTAAATTGCCTATCTTGCTTACAACTCTATCTCTCTAATTGCTCTAAATTGGTATACCTATATCTTGCAATTACTTGCTTTGAGTTGTTTTGCAGGTTTTGATGATGATCTGTTTGGATCTCTTGGTTGTGTCTAAAAATTGCTTTCGTTGTACTCTAACTTGCTACATCTATATAGGTGTATATCTTGTTTTGATACAACCTTGAGATTCATAGGGGTAATCATCTTATGGTAAGGATGCATATCTAGTGAGCAATATCCTTTCATGCTTCTAAAATTGCATATCTCTTTGTTTGGATATATCTCTACATCTACTCATAGCTTGCTCTTTAACTTATTTATCTTGTGTATCTCTTGCTATGATCTAGATCCTACTAGTAGTCCTAACTTGTGATATCATCTACTAGTAGTTCATATACATGTAGTTCTAACCTTGTTTATAATTGGCTTCTTTGCTCATCTATATGCTATGCTTGTTTCTTGTCTCACACATGTTCAAGATTGTTCCTTAAATTGAATATCTACTATCTTGATTTTCTTGCATAACATTGTGATGCAGGGTACATAGATCTACATGATATGTAGAAATTGGAGTATTTTTGGTTTTTATGCAGATTTTTGCTCCAGTTTCAGTTTTTAGTGTAAGACTAGTGCTTTTCATGCAGAAACGACCTTCTGAGCAAGACTCATCGCTTTGCCATGAGCTCCGATGGTTTTTGGTCAAATTCTATCGTCTTGAGGGTCAAAATTGCAATTTATTATTTTTCTGCAGCACTTTATCTTGCATTTTGGGATGTTCAAGTATATTCTTTAACTTGCTTTTCTTTCTATGCTTGGACAAGCCCCTATCTGCGCTCTTCTACTCTCCTTATATATTTGTGTTATCTCCTTTCTCTTTAACAAGTGATGTTTCTTTTTTCTTCATAACCCCCACCTTTTTGAAATGACAAAGGGGGAGAAAGGTAATGTCTTCTTTTAAAAAGAGGAAGAAGACATGTCTTACATGAAGAAGAGAAGTATGTTCATGTAAAGGGAGAAGGTAAAGGGGAGAAGACATATATGTGTAGAACATATATGAGTAGAAGACATGGTATTCTATAAATGTTATGAAAGCTAACCATGCAGGAGAACTCCACTAGCATCAATTGAGGGGGAGTATGAGAACTCCACTAGAATCAATTGAGTGGGAGCATATGAACTCAATTCCATTGAAACCCCTAGGTTTCTCCAAAGGTATGAATTTACTTAAATGCTTTCAATACATTTATGGAATGGTTTGTCATCTTCAAAAAGGGGGAGAATGTTGACTCAAGGTCAATTAGGTCAATGTTGACTCACGTCTAAATTGACTAAACCCGTGTTTTGATGATGACTAACCATTCCACATATTGGTGTCTAATGTCTCTACTTGAGTAATTTCAGATTAGGTATAGACACACTCCAATTTCCCTAACTTGCGCATCTCAAATTGGAGAAAAGACAAGTCAAAGTCATACAAGTGCACATTTTTGTAATATGATGTATATCCATTAGAATCATGTTGTAAATCACTTGTAATGATTGTATGACTTGTAATTAAGCTTAGAAAAATATCAGGAACACTTAGATCGAATTTTAGAGCACTTTTAATGCAACTTTGAAAATCAATTACAGGCACTTGTTCGGTCGAGTTTCCCACCCTGAAACTCAACCGATCAACCTTGGTCGATTTTCTGAAGATTGCATCGGTCGAGTTGTGCACTCACAGAACTCGACCGATTGGGTAGTAGGCCAGTTCCAGTTGGAATGGTCGGTCGAGTTTCCTCAGAACAAACTCGACCGATCATTTCAATATCGGGCTGCCTGCTACTTGATCGGTCGAGTTACACATATAGAAACTCGACCGAATGCACTGTACGGAAAAGTGCAGAAAAGTGTTTCTAGCCGTTGTGAAGTTGCAACAAGTGAAAATAGATCTGTTGCAAGCCACAAAACGGCTAATTTTCGTTCTTAGTGTTCCCAAAGGCTAAGAGGCATCCCCAGCTATAAATAGGACCCCTTGGGCTTCATTCCAAGGTTGAGCATTCATTGAAAACTCTTTATGAGGTTCCTATTCTATAGTTGAGTGCTTCCTACAGCCTCCTCTCTCTCTCTCTAAGCTTAATCACTTTCTACATCCGTTAGAGTGAGTAGGAAATCTGTAAGAGAGCTAGTCCTACATGTATATCTTGTGAGGCTCTCACTTCCACCACATCCACTTCTCTCATTTGCAATCATGAAGATGAAGGTTCTCTCTCTTGTCCAAGAGAGGTGAAGAAGAACAAGGGAAGGCGTCCCTTGGTGAAGATCAAGGCTAAAGACTTGGAGCTAGAGTGGGTAAGCCCTTGGAGAAGGCAGAAGACTCAAGCTCAAGTGGGTAAGACCTTGGTGAAAGCTTCTCCGAGTGAAGGTGAAGTCAAAGGCGGAAGATCCAAGAAGAGTGGGTAATTCCTACAAGGCCGAAGACTTGTGCAAGAGTGGGTAAGTCCTTGGAGAAGGCCGAAGACTCTTGCAAAGTGGGTAAGTCCTTGGTAAGGTTGAAGACTCTTTGTATTGGATAGGTAAGTCCTTTGTTTGGTCATGCATTGTATGTCTTATGAATGAATATAAGAGTGCAATAGTTTGGAAGTCCTCGAGGTTGACCTCTCTAGGCAAGTGGACTGACACACTTCTAGTTTGAAGTGTGGAACCACTCTAAATAGCTTGTCTAATTGGTGCATGTTCAATCTCTCTTATCCTTTCTATGCATGATTTAGTTGCACTCAAATTGCCTATTTAGCAACCTTATCTTGTCATATATTTTGAAGGTTTAATGAGTTTTGATTAAGTGCTTTCAGCTCTATTCACCCCCCCTCTAGAGCATCTAATCACCCATCTAGGATCCAAATGTAGCGTGGTGCACCGTCTATCTCGTGGAAGCGTGAAGGATGGATATGTGGGTCTTCTCTAGTAGGGTGCATATTCATCGTGTTTGCTTCGGGTCAGACTTAACAAGGTGATCTAGATGGGATCTAGTACCTTGAGGCATGGATATGATCATGGCAAGGAGTTGCATATGACATCTTATCAAGAGTTGCATATGATGCAATTGGAAAAAGTTATCTACCTGAGAGATCTAAGTTGTGGGAGACAGCCCTAGCTGATCCATGATTTAGAGGATTTTAGGATCTTGCCCACTAGAAGGTTGTACGCTGCAATCTTCCGGATTGATGGCGAGGGCTATCAATTTGAAGTAAAATAGTGGGAGTGATAATTAATTAAAGGCCTAATTATATCGTCAACTTTTCAAATCAATCAAATAAGTCAAAAATGCGTTTTTGGACTAAATTTGCATATTTTCCTTTTGTAGTACAAATGACAACAAACAACAATCACTTTTCTTTGCGATCGGTCCTTGAAAAGGACAAGCTAAATGGGACAAACTTCCACGACTGGTATAGGACATTGAGAATTGTTCTCACTCAAGAGCAAAATCTCTATGTCCTGGATACTCCAATTCCAGAGGAACATACTCCTAATGCACCAAAGGCAGAAAGGGATGCTTACAAGAAGCATTCTGATGATGCCATTGATGCAAAGTGCTTGATGTTGTGCTCTATGAACCACGAGTTGTAGAGACAACATGAGAACATGGGTGTCATTGAGATGATTCAGCATCTCAGGAACATGTATGAAGATCAAGCACGACAAGACAGATACAATGTCTCAAGGGCACTGTTCAAGTGCGTCATGACAGAAGGAGATCCAGTTGGTCCTCACACACTCAAGATGATTGGGTATGTGGAGAACCTGACAAGACTGGGATTTCCACTGAGCCAAGAGTTGGATACTGACGTGATACTGCAATCGTTGCCAGAATCCTACAGTCAGTTTGTGATGAACTACAACATGAACAACTTTGATAGGCCACTGTCAGAGTTGTTGGGCATGTTGAGGACAACTGAGATACAGATGAAGAAGGACAAGCCTAAGTCTGTGATGGTGATCACGAGCAAGAAAGGCAAGTCCAAGCGCAAGGGCAAGGGAAAAGCTAAGAAAGGTTCTGATGCTAGCCAGGAGCCCAAGTCATCTTCAGCTCTCAAGGCCAAGGGAGGCGTGACCAAGAAAGGCAATTGCCACCATTGTCAAAAGCCAGGACATTGGAAAAGGAATTGTCCTCTCTATCTGGAAGAACAAAAGAAGAAGGAGGTGACTGACGTCTCTACTTAAAGGTGTCATGAAAGTAAACTTGTAACACTTTTGAGGTATATGATAACAAGATGTAAAGTGTAAAGCACTCAATAAATGGGGCAAGTGTTGCCGCCATAGATAGGAGTACTTTAGTTTATTTTCAGCCTAAAAGGCATGTAATACAGTTATGAACTGCTATTTCATATTTTCCAATAGATAGAAACACTTTATTTTTGCATATTGTATGACAATGATGGCAATCAATAAAGAGATGTTTCAATTTCTAATGATATGATCTTTGTGGCAATGCCTTGTTTATCTTGTGGTATTTGATATGCATAAGATAAAATGATACCTGATAGTTATAGACAACTCAAACAATCAAATTAGCATCAATCATGAGAAATTCATTTCTAGTTTCCATGTGATGGATAAATCTAGACTCTTTTGGTTAGAGAACCAGTAAGAGACATGAATATCTTGGACATGATTAATCAATCTTCACTAAAGGTAGTGGGAGAATGATTATCCTATTAGGTATAATACTTGTGATGTATTTACATGCCTATTGGAACAAATGCTAATACTTCAAATGGTGCTTAGAGAAATACCAATATGAATATCTTGAAGTGTTCAAGAATATCATAAATGAAGTACAAATTTGGTAAAGTGTTAATTCTTGATGAGATCAATGAATGAAATACTTGGACCAAATGTTTGAGATTCTTATGAGTGATTATGATAGTGTATCATAGTGAACTCGTGATTAAGGCATGGTGATGTCTAAATCAAGAAGGAATCATACTCTAAGGAGTTAGAGAATGATTATCAAATAATTGAATTCTTCTTAATAAAAGAATACCCCACACTAATAAAGGACATTAAGATGAGTTGTTCATGTGATGAGTCAACTATCTAGATGAAAATGAGGAACCAAATTTTGAGTTATGGTTTGTAACCATTACATCCTAAATGACATCCATGTGAACCATAAGGTATGACCTTGATGGTAGCACTCATTGGATGAAATACATAAGTGCAAATGAATCTTAAGTGTTAAGACACATGGATAACATTTTGAGAAGGATGATGCTTGTTGATTGCAACTTAATGACTAAAGGCATTTGGCATATGGATACTAAAACCGCATTCCTATGAGGAATAAAACAAGGATGTGTACGTGACACAACCTATAAGGTTTATGAATCCACTAATGCAAATGAAGTCTATAAGTTACAATGGACTAATCAATGTGATTGATTGAATACAAGCAACTCAGAATTGGATCTTTACTTTGATAATATAGTCAAAGGTTTGACTGATATATCAAAGATAAAGAAGGATCTGTGATTTAGTGGGAGCATGTTCACATTCCACATGTTGATGTGAAATGGAAATGTTCTAGAATGGAAATCCAAAAGTGGAAATTATCTTTAAGGAAGATAGAGATGTTTCCTATGTGATAGGAATAGAGATCTATAGAGATAGTTCTCGAAAACCTCTTGACCTAAAAAGAGAAAGCATACATTGGCAATCTGTACTGAAGGGTTCAATATGCACAGATTCAGTGGGAGAAAACTTGTCCATGTTACATGGAGTTAGTATCCCAAGGCCAAGTGTCCAATTCTTATGAAGAATGGGAACAAAGAATAGATGTGGATCTATCATGTATGTAATCATCCCATTACCTTGCATGTATCGACATGGCAAGAACAAAATGCATTCATCATCTTGTATGTAGGACATGGCAATATGATGTGCTCATCCTGATAACTCGTATGTGGGACATGACGAGTGGATGTATGTCTAGTTCCAGTAAGGGTTACTGGAATACCATGAGAACTTGATAAGTACTAGTTCTATGGAGATAAGTAAGAGTTCAATGTAAAGAGTTACATTGATGTGAACTTCTGAAAGGACAGAAAATTAATCGCAATATATATATATATGATATATAAAAGTGAAAGTTTGTTGATAATTGGAAGTGTTCCAATAAAACCATTTAAAAGGAAATGCCGAGTATCTATGTGTTAGAGAACAACAGTGGATACTATATGGATCTGGAAGTTCATGAGATGAACTTATAGATATCCCGCTCATTGATGACAAGTATGGAATCCTTGATCATGCAATGTGGCTAAAGGTTAGAAAAGGAATACTAGATCGCATATTACGGCAACTCCATCTCATACGTGTGATGTACAACGAAGAGATGTGAGACATGCAATTTATACTGACTTTGGCAAGGTGTTACCATAACTCACTATGTTCGCACTAGAGCACAGTAACATGTGGGACATGTTTGAAGATAACTATGAATATGATTCAAGGGTGATTGGCTCGTACTGCAAGTGGGAGTCTATTGGTATGTATGCCCTGAGAGCCAATCATGGGATGATTGGTGGGATACATTAAGATTGATTTGATAAACATCAAAGGCAAGTTTCCAATTCTTTCTGGTTCAGTCATATGAGATAGTGATAGAACAGATTGAATGTCTAGAGAATGACATTACTCAATGATGTATGCCTTCAGGTTCAGGACCTGAACGATGAGATCATACAGATGCTAAGAGTTTGTACATTCTTGTTATGTCCCTAGTCGGATGTCATTGTGGAAGGTAGATAGACAACAATGACACACAAGACTAGATTGTGGTGTTGGTTGATGACAAAATCTCATTAGTCATGATATAGAGATATTAAGCCAAACACATAGGTACTTGTTAGAGAACAAGTGTATCAAACAGACCCACCGTGAGTTTGACACATGGAACCATGACATGGTAGTCACAGTCAGTACTCACAGTGATGGTGGTGAGTGTGATTCTTTGACCTAAAATCACTACACTCAACACATGTCGTTGGGCACACTTTGACATCATCAAATGCAATCCTAAAACATGGGTTGTTATAAAGGTGATGATTGGGTGGCTTTGACACATGGGGCTTTTGAGGGGTGAGTGATAGATATGGGATTTGTCCCTCCTAAGGGAGTTTGATATCCATGGCCACTTGATGAGTAGGATTGAGAAAGGTGTGCGCGCATGTGTGAATCAATATGTGATATCGATGTCACACATATCTCTTCCAATCTATTCTGAGATCAAGAAAGTGAATGAACGTTGACAGGATGACTGTTCCATGCCTCGAGTTCATTCGGGATATCAGTGACAAAGGAATTATACATTCACTATAACACCATTCACGGATTGTGGGATTGAAAGTTGTTGTTAAACTTTTTATTTCACTTGGGTCGCACTGATGTGTGACTAGGCACCGCTCTTTGCTTGTGAAGTCATAAGTGTTATGGACTTTCACTGCCAACGTGAAATGGACATGCAGGGTCACACACGTAGGCTTTAACTTGGAAGAGGAGTTTTATCCACAAACAATGTTTAGATTGATTACTGAAGGAGTTTAGTAGTTCAATTAAACACTCAATCAATTGATAGCTCAGTGTCATAATGTTCAAGGTGTTGGACATATTGATTGGAGTATCAGATTGATTAAAACTGCAATTGACTGATTCTGCACAATCTGCACTCCCAACCGATCGGCTCATGTGATGAACCGATTGGCTGAGTTTGGTGAACTGATCGGCTCAGATGGTGAGTCGATCGGCTGATGGATAGGGTGAAATAATCGCTTCAAGTGTTGAAACGATCGGTTCAACTGGTCCAACCGAGCAAGTTGGGAAAGTAGGATTGGTGAGAAATTTCTTATCGTTTCACTTGCCCAATTTGATTGGAACAAGGATTGGTATTTGCTACCAATTAGAAACAAAAGAGGAAAAGTCAATCGGGAACTGATTAGGACCACAAACCGACCAGTTCATAAATGAACCGACCGTTTCATGGGTCCCAACCAATCAGTTGAGGTGTCAACCGACCGGCTCAGGTCCCCAACCAACCGTTTCAGAAATGAAACGATCGATTCAAGTTGCGAGTTGGTTGTTTTGTGGAAAATCTTGAACCCTTCTACTCCTACTTTTAGTCCCGCATTGCCCGGGATAGAGAACCCTGTCCCATGACCCTCCTATATATATAGGGGTATTGGGGGCTTCTCAAAGTACAACCCAGTGCAACCAGTTTCTTTGTAAAGTTTTCGTTCTCTCTGGTTTTGGTAACCGAGAGAGCCCGAGCAAGTGCTACCCGATAAGGGAGGCACAACAAGGGAAAGACAACTACAGAAAGCGACTGGTGGCAGGAGAGTGTGTCAGCGACTAGTACGCCGATAGGAGGGTGTGAATCCTTCCAATTCCTTGTGATACAAGGAGATTGGAGTTCTAGGTGGTCCGTGTGGACTACTTCAGAGGCGGGAGATTTTTGCCGCTCGGAGGACAGCTGTCAATCCCGACAATCCCGGTGAGACCAGGAGTCGTCAGTCCTGGTGCGACCAGGAGCTGCACAGACACCGTCCAAGACTGGAGATGAAGACCGCACAAGCCGTGAGGTATTGTCTCCGAGCAAGCCTCGGGACAAGGTATGATTCCACAAACCATTCCTTTCCTATTGTATAAACGTTGACACGTTTCCTTGTTCTGGGTTTGGGGAGGAGAAATTTTTTTGTTTCTGTTGCCTTCTCTGCCTCCCCTAAAACCCAACATGGATGTCCCCTAGGGTTTAGGCATTGTATTCCCAATCTTGGGTATCAACATTCAATCATACACATAGTAATCATAATAGCTCACTTATGTCATAGAATCCAACATATGAATTATCTGATACATCCACATCAATGTGGTAATAAGGAAGGATATTTCCTTATTTATGAGGGAAAGACATGATATCAAGGTCCACATCATATTTGGGGCACAAGGAAGGCAAGAAAGTAATAGAAATCACATAAGGCAATCACTGGGGGATTTAGAGTCCTGAACACCAAAATATCACAAAGGAGGTTGGCCTTATCTAGTTATTCACAAGACTTCATAAAATTACTTATTTGAAGAATTTTGAGTAATTGAGTGCATAAGTTGGGTCAAGTACATCATATGATCCAAGGTATTTCATATGATCATATAAAAAGGGCACTCACATGCATTAGGGGTCATTTAGATCAAACATAGACAAAGGACCTTAGGGATGATATTAGAATCATAGAAAAGTACAAAGTTACTGATCTTCAGCGTTAGGAAGATTATATATGTCCATTAGAAACAAGATTAGCAAACTATAGTAAAGTACATCATTAAAGCCTCATATTAGCCCTTGTCATGCATTAAAGTAATCCAAAGAGAAAAGGGGATGATTAGGAGTTCGAACATGTTCAAATGTATGGATAATTTACTAATTTAATGACTAGAAAGTAGATTGAGAAATAAAGGTACAACTTCTATCATTAAAATACATCCAAGATGGTCAACATAGTCAAAGTTTGTGTTTTCATAAAAATAAGAAAATAGGCGTGAGATTTAAGGTTTAAAGCTATGGCCATTGGTTAGATCTCATCTAGATGGTCAATTTGATATATAATTTTACATATTTTGGTCATAGGAGTTGGGAGACATGCATTTTTGAAATATTTGTATCAAACTATATGGTTTGACATAGAGCATTACCTTTTGATTTCATTTCGTTGTAGAAGTCGACCAGACCCCTTGATTCTCCATCTGATAGTCCAATCGTCTCCTGGCCTTGTGCCTCCATTCCCCGTGATCCCCAACAGCCCGCCAATCATTCTAACTGGCACCGCTGAGATTACCAACTGTCCACCACCATTGCAGCTCACCTCGATACGGCTGCATAGTCTAGCGATCTGAGCCATCTATGAGTGGTTCACCGTGGATCAACAACCATAAACACCCCTGGCCAATCATCCCCTCCCCAATCGGACCCGAGCCCATGCAGTGCAGCGCTGCTGCAACTCACTGGCACAGGCTAGGGGCATGCATAAAGGGAAGCCAAGGCCTCGAGAAGTGGTTGGCCACCCTCGCCTAGTCATTGCGGGACCAATGAAGCCTTCATCAGTGGTGATGGATGTCAGTGGTGAAGGTGCCCAAAAATGGCAGGGGCGGTAGTTCTTCCCTAACCGAGGAAGAAGAAGGGGGCTAGGGGCGGTCTAGAGAGTGAAAATGAGGGATAAGGGAGGGGAAAGAGAGAGAGAGTAGGGATGTGAAGATATTTGGGGAAACAACTTGACCAAATGAGGTGTAACAAGGTGCAATTGGATGGAGCAAAATTTAGAGTTGGTGGTAGAAGCACCATTTCTGCTGGTGGTGCATACAGAGGAAGAAGAAAGCATGATGGTCATTGTATCCTCGATCAAAACCATCAATAGCTTGGATTAGACCCACATTAGGGTTGTTCCAACAAGTGTGGTGCCTGGTTGAGAGCTATATGAGAAGACACATATATCTAATCCTCCTTACAAGTTAAATTTAATGTCTTCAAGTAATTTCATTTGTCCTTCATTTGTTGATATGATTTTATCTAACATGTACCTAAAACGTCATGAAACAAAAGTACGGATCAGTATAACAAGTCATACTGTGTACGTTGGGTGCATACAAAAGTGTGCAAGTAAACTAACACTATATATTACATCAAATACTTGCAAATAAGAAACTATAATTTTATTTGCATAATATTTCTTTATGCGATACTCATAGTGGCATTACATTGAATAGAATTTGAATAAACATCCTACAGTTTAGTTGTTCAATCCTCGAGAAACACTCAGAAAACACCAAAAAACAAATGCGGGTAGTCATAGGCGTAACCACATACCTTGATGGTAAGCCATGCAAAATACACTTCAATTACTTTCAAGCAATCCAATCAACAAAGATGAATCCAGACAATAATATTATATTTACATGTATGTAAATCCTAAAGTGTCACCAACATGTTAATCACATTAAATCCTACTTGGATCCTAATCTAGGGTTTAGGATCATGTTTGGATTTGGATAAGGAATAAGGGTATAAACCTTATTTCGATCGCACATTACTTGATTAAAGTTATTAATCCATATTAGACATCATGTGTAACCCTAATTACCAAATTCATCTTATTCTTTCATTATGATCACTTGGATTAGTCTGCGTTCATTAAAGTTATCATCTTTAAAACCCTTAATTCTTCATATGCATGGTTGTTTGTTCTTGAAACCCTAAATATCATCATCATGACCATAATCATGCTAAGTTACCATTGTATTCCATATTATCAGTTTACATCTTAAAGAATCATGATTAATAACTTATTCATCAAAACTAGGGTTTTGTGCATTAGTCTGCGTTCATTAAAGTTATCGTCTTTAAAACCCCTAATTCTTCATATGCATGGTTGTTTGTTCATGAAACCCTAAATATCATCATCATGACCATAATCATGCTAAGTTACCATTGTATTCCATATTATCAATTTACATCTTAAAGAATCATGATTAATAACTTATTCATCAAAACTAGGGTTTTGTGCATTAAACACCACTTTAACACCTATCACTGGTTATCTACTTTAGGAACAACCAATAAATTCATTTCTTTCCCTCCTTTTATCCAGATAACCCCAAATTTGAAAGGTAAGTCTTTAATACTTAGAACTTGGTGTGGGCAAGATTTGAAGTCAAAATACAAAAGTTAAATGCATTTTTCTTGCCCATTAAGCAAAGGCCTTATTTGATTCATTTAAGGCATCAATTGATTCCTTTCATCCATCCAAACTTGGAAAACTATCCCATATTAATGTGTTTTGTTATTAGACACAATATTGGACCGAATCCAATTCATTACTTGCCTTTAACATCTCTTTTCTAGTCCATTCTTTTTTTATTTACCAATTGTCCATTATTTTTGGTAATTCCTTTATTAATAGTTTTTCCCTTCTATCTATTAATGGATTATTGAATCTAGTAAACTATCTATTCCATATGGATTATTTGTACTTTCAAACCACAATTTTGAAACAAAACACATAGAGGACCATATTTCTATTGTGTCATTTATATTACATTATTTGCAGACAAATATATCAAAACATGGGGAAAACTAGGTTATAACAACAACCCACTATTAGTCAGATCATCTTTCAGATGTGCAAAACCTATCAGATTCGTATCCCAGACCAACAAGTCATATGATGAAAATTTCAAATATTTACTGGAGGCCAACTAGGATAAAGAAGTTGAGTTCAATGAAGCTCTAAATTAAGCCAGAGATACCATCATAAAGTGGTACAAAGAGAACATGAACACCAAGAAAAGAAAAGAAAAATAAAAACTCCTGAGAAATATCAAGAAGCTAGAGAAGGTAGGAATTGGTAATCTGTTACACCTCAATAACAGATGGAATTTATACAAATATGAAATTTGAACTTGATAGCGTTCTCAAAGAGGACTAGGAGGAATGGAAACTAAAGTGGCATATCTACTGGATGAAGCATGGTGACTCCAACTCAAAATTCTACAACACTTTTGTGAAACAAATATGGAGGACAAATACCATCACCATGTTGAAGTATAGGGAAGGCATATAGGTCACAGAGGAATCAAAAGTAAAAGAATTGGTTCGCTCGTACTTCCAATCATTGTTGTCCTAACCAGTGAGAGACAATAATGACACTGTTGAGTTTATTCCTAGGCACCTCAATAACTTTCGACAACACAATTGCAGGCCATTGCAATGGAGCCTGGAGAGCATGAATGCCTTCATATAAGAAACAATGAATCCATACAAGGTCGTTGGTTCTGATGGAATCAATGGACTATTTGTTGTAAAGCACTGGGAAAGAGTGAAGGATTTTATGATGAGAACAGTGAAGCAAGCCCTGGGAAAGAGTGAAGGATGTTATGATGAGAATAGTGAAGCAAGCCCTGTGCAAAGATGAGTTAAAGAAGGAGCTTTGTAACTCCAGCATAGTCCTAATACCTAAGACTCAAAATCCTATGTCTTGCGACCAGATACACCAATCTCTTTAAATAACTTCTGTCTAAAGCTGACCTCCAAAACTGTGGTGGTAAGATTGAAGATCTTCTTACCTGCTTGGATTTCATAATCTCATAGTGCTTTTGTCCCAGGGAGAAGAATCACAGACAACATAGCCATAACACATGAGATAATCCACATGATGAAGAGGAAGATGAGCACATGAAATATGGCCATTAAGGTTGATATGTCCAAATCCTATGACAGATCATCCTAGTCATTTATCCTTTGATACTTTGCATAAAATCATCTTGCCCGCCAACATCACTGATTACATCATGAACTCCCTCACTATAGGAGAGTGATAGATTTTGTGGAATAGATCTAACACCCGCCTTTTCAAACCAACTCACGGACTAAGGCAAGGTGACCCATAATCACCATACATCTTTGTCCTCTGCATCGAATGATTGAGCCAAATAATACATAAGTGTGTTAATAGAGGTGATTGGAAGCCAATTATGAGGGGAAGAAGTGGGATTAAAATCTCACACTTCTGTTTTTTGATGATCTTATCCTATTTGGAGAAGCAACCTGCAAGCAAATGCACACAATCATGAGTTTCGTTAAACAATTTGAGACATAATTGGGATAGGCCATCTCAATATCCAAGACACATGTATTCTATGCATCTAGTATTCCATAGGTTGTAAGAAAATGAGTGAATAAGATATGCAAGTTTCAGGAAATAACCGACTTGAGAAGATGTATGGGCATGCCCATTATTCACTCAAAGGTTACCAATAAGACGTACGCTGAAGTTCTTGACAGGGTTGATTCCTGAATTAATGGATGGGCAGCCAAATGCCTATCCCTAGCTGGTTGATACTGCCTAGTGAAATCCACATTGGAAGCCATTTAACATATACTATGCAAACCACAATATTTCCACTAAGCCTCTACGATAGTGTAACTCCATAGTTAAGTGTGCTCAGCTTGGAGTAGTACTAGGATGGGTGACCAGTCGGGAAGTTGATCCTGGTGCGTCAGTGTGGACAAAGTGCATAGTTAAGGCTAGTGGTGGTTTGTGGGGCCAGTCATCATTCCTAAAACTGTACTAGAACCTTGGGCAGTGGGCCCATACATTACAGATAGGATCCACGAAAGTGTTAGAAGATTTCTATGGGGAGAATCATAAGGCACATCCAATGTGCCCAATGGCATGGAACAAAGTAACCAATAGATAGGAGAATGGATGACTAAGAATTAAAACCATGAGGGAATGGAACACAATAGTCCTAGACAAAAATGTCTGGTATATCTCGAGTAATAGGATTACAATGGTGTTGATTCATGAAGAGCAAGTACAACAATTATACCACTGGACAAACTAACAATGTATCTAAACTTACACGGGCCGCCTTGTAATGTAAAAAGTTTATAACCCTCCATTTTGCTACTAATAAATGATAAAAACACCCAATTCTGGGAAGATGAATCAGTGAAAGTTGGTTTGAAGCTTGAACAAATAGCACTACACATCATCCCTATATCTCTGAAGGATTTGCAAGTGGTGAGCATGGTTCTTGATACAGACAGTGGGACACAAATTTCCTCTATCACTGGCTACCCAGGAGGTTGTAGGACATACTCTAAGGCAGGTGCCCCCAGCTGAGAATGCCACGTCAGATAAAAGGATCTAGACAACAACAAAAAATGGTGATCTTTCTTTAAAGTTAGCTTACTAAATCATGCGTCGACATAGAAACATTGAAGTGGAAGGTAAATGGAGCACATGTGGAAGGTGAAGGTATCTGCTAAAGTAAAGTTCTTCATGTGGATCATGTTGCATGGTGTCTTACTGAGGAATAATAGACAAGTCCAAGGACATTTGTCCATGGATGTCATATGCGAGAGATGCAACTTATATGAGAAAATATGCATCCATTCTCTTGACTGTCAACATGCAAGGGAGGTTTGGATTTTTCTATTCAAAAACTGACCCCTAGAATCGTTCTTCCTTCTGGATACCAAGGAATGGATGAAGAACCAACTACTAAAGAAAAAGCTACACCAATTCATGATTGCTTGTTGCAGTATCTGGAACACAAGGAACAACCATGTATTTGACAATAACACCATACTTGCACCCCATCAAGCACATCCTATCTTAAAGGAGACATAGTCACATAGCAAGCTTGGAAGACTGGTAACCTACACAACACCCGTACTGAAGAATGGATATGGTGTAGACCTCTCCCTGGGTATATTATAAACATTGACACAACCTGGCATAAAAATAAAACTACAATTTTCGTGATTATTCGTGATTTGGAAGGAAACTGGGTGGGAGGACATGCAAGGAGAATGATAGTTGGGTCAACTATGCATGTCGAGATGGTGTTTGTGGATCTGGAAGTGGAGATTGCTCACATGAATAACTTCCAAAAAGTAACTCTAGATATTTATTCTAAGGTGTTCATGAAAATGCTAAAATCAGATTCGAGATGTAACCCTAGGTTTGCAAGAATGATTCAGAGAATACAAAGAAGGACAAGTGAGAATAATGAATGGAGTATAAGCTTCAATACAAGGACTTGCAATAAGGTTGTTGACACATTGGCAAAATTCCATCACAAACACACCAATGGGTGCTTTGATTACACAAAACCCCCAAATTGTATCAAATCCATCTTTGAAGAAGAAACGTGTAATGGTAGTAGTACTACAAGATTTATTCTCAATGCTAGTTTGGTCTCTTGTAATTATCCCTTATTGGTTTGCAAGAGGAGGGTGAGATGAATAAATAGCCTCCTGGATTCCCAAAAAAAAGAATGATGTAAGGCTTCAAAAAAAAGTGAATGAACTCTTACTGAATGTGGCTTGTATCAATATTGATATCTTGGATGGATTTTATAACAAATCAGGCTTAAATATGGACTGTATCAAATTCTAGGTAGTATTGTTGAATTAATGATTTGGTTTCTCAATTTGAGGAAAGTTGTAGATGGTCACTTTACAACAGCGGTGAAAGTCTTGTGCTCTTCAGGCGTGGCTCCTTATGATGAAGATACCTTGCAAGTTTTGGAGGCTTAACATCCATACAAGTTGTCTCCTTCGATGCCAGATATTTTGATTTTAGAATCTTCTTTTATAGTTGATGCTGACACTATTCTTTGGTGCATAAAATCATTTCCTAAAGAGACTTCGTGTGGCAGAGATGGCTTGAGAGAACAACACATCTTAGATGCTATGTGTGGAGAAGGGTCTGTAGTTGCGACAGATCTCCTACATGCTATCACCTCGGTGGTTAATCTATGGTTGGGGGAGATGTCCCTTGAGTTTAGAAGAGTTTATAGCTTCTGCACCTCTTACTCCATTAGTTAAGCCTGACAATGGCATACATCTTATTGTAGTGGGTACTATTTGGAGGCGTCTAGTATCCAAAGTTGCGATGATAAGAGTCAAAAAGGATATTGCTAAGTATCTCAATGACTATCAATTTGGAGTTGGTGTCTCTAACAGGACTGAAGCAATTATACATAGTGTCAACATGCTTTTAAGTGAGCATCATGGAGACAAGTCTCTTTCCATGCTTACAGTAGATTTCTCTAATGCTTTCAATCTGGTGGATAGGTTTGTGTTGCTTCATGAGGTGAGGAAGAGGTGCCCATATATCTTTTTATGGGTGGAGTTTCTTGATGAATGCATATTCATCATGGAATTCAACTAACATCTTGGACCTATTTTGACTCAACATTACCAATTTCACTCATTAAATATCAAAATGCATCATAATATGCAAAATTACTCAATTAATCTGATTATCAAGGTTTTGATCGAATTTATGTTGATTTAATGCAGGTCTTGATAAAGCTGAACAAGCAGTTGGGGTCCACCTTCACTCACCCTTGGCTCTGATCAAGCGATCCAACCAAGCAATTCCATCCATTCGGTCTCAAGACCTTGGTCTTGATAAAGCTGAACAAACAGTTGGGGTCCACCTTCACTCACCCTTTACTCTGATCAAGCGATCCAACCAAGCAATTCCATCCATTCGGTCTCAAGACCGTTTGAGCCCATTCGGTCTCAAGACCGTTTGAACCCATTCGGTCTCCAGACCGTTTGGGCCCTTTCAGTCTCAAGACCGTTTGAGCCAGTAGAGACCAATTGGAGGCATAACCCAACCACGACGGATCAAGCAATGCATGAATTCAAGATCTCAAAGCAGAGTCTAGACCACGGTCATGGTGGTTCAAAACGGTCGTGGCCTACTGTCCTCACCACGACTATGGTGCCACGCCACGGTCGTGGCACAATGCCATTAGAGCCCAATTTCTCACCTGCCACACCCGTGCAAGGCAGCACGGCCGTGGAGCAGCAGCATCACCACGACCGTGGCGCGTCGTCTCCTACCTATGCACCTCCGCCAAGAAATTCTTTGCTTCAAATGCGGCCGATTCTGGTGGTGCCACGCTCCTGGATCTCCACCCTATTGAGCAACAGCCCTGACTCTACCACATCTACTGCTATGGCCACCGCGCACCCACCAACTCCTTAGATACCTGCCTCTGTACCGAACACTCAGCAATCAGCACCTCCACCATGGTGTTGTTGCACGGTCTCAGACCGTTTGGAAGGGTTACAGCTATGTGAGCAAGACCGTTTGGTCTCTTGCTTACACCGAATGGCCAGACCGTTTGGAAGTTTGTTGTCAGCAGAGACCAAACGGACTTGCCCAAGAACGTTTGGCTGTAAACGGTTTGCAAACCGTCTGAAGCTACTGGATGCAAGACCGTTTGGTCCCTTCCGGACCTCAGACCATTTGATAAGCAAGGGCGAAGACCGTTTAGCTGAGGCGTTGACCGAATGTAAGACCGTTTGATATCAAACGGTTTGCAAACCGTTTGCCCCTTTTTGTACAGGACCGTTTGGAGGAAGGCAAATGGTTTGTGAAACTGTTTGGTCTTAACGATGCAAGACCGTTTGCCCTTCTATTCTCAAGACCGTTTGGTCAAATTTTGACGAGACCATTTGAGCAAAAATATCTGCAAAACCGTTTGACTGGAAACGCACCAAAAAACGGGAAGACCTGTCTCGTGCCTATAAATAGGACCACTAGGGTCCTCTTTTGGGGGATGGGTTCTGGGACGCCGACAGGCTGCCTGTACATAGGTCCGATCCAAATCCAGTAGCATCCGTGCCAGTTTCATTCCACCTATTGACTGTGTTGCAACCAAGGAGGCTGAGGAGAGAAGGAAGACGGAGCGAGGGAGACTGTCCAGTCTGTCTTGGCAACTCCCGTTCACGTCCAAATCTGCTCCAACATGACGTAGAAGGTTGTATCTTCTTCACCGAGCTGCGACTACCTTCTGCACCGAGTTCATGGTGGATTTCTCTCTCTTTCTCATTATTCTTGTTTCTCGCATCATGAGCGAGTAGTACCTTTTCGCTGGGGTGTGAGGATTAGCCCCGCTGCCCATGCAAATCATGTTCTTTTGTTAAACTCTCCATGACAATGTATATAACTCTTCATTTCATCGTTAATTGGTATGTTTGTAGTTGATTATCTACTTGCTTTCATCTTGTTCTTTCCTATATTGTGAAATCTTCTATATGTGGGACGGAATGGCGGTTTACTAAGTTCGAATTTTGACGAGAACTTCTGATAAGATCCCTTGAGGTCGTAAGTGTATGATCTGTTAGGGGACGAGACATCTAGCCTACGGTGACGCTTTTGTGGTCTAAACATCCCTCAGGGAGGACCACATCCTTAGTTGGATTTTGTATTGTCTTTGTTTATCGTCGATGTTAGTTTGTAGATCTATCATCTTCTTGCTTATTGATTAATGCAGTTGACTCCCAAACTAGAAATAGAATGGGATTTCTTCGAGGTTGTAAGTGTATGATCCGTGAGGGGACGAGCCATCTAGCCTTCGGTGACGCTTCTGTGTGACTAACACCTGTATAGGGGGCTCACAACCTTCATTGGATTTCTATATCTTCGGAGCCGTAAGTAAGTGATCCGATTGGTGACGAGACATCTGATTCCTAAGGTGATGTTTACGCGAACCTAACACCTGTATGGGGGGTTCTGCAACAGCTCTATTTGGATTGATGTATCTTGCCTGGATTGTTTGCGATTGAGTGTGTTTGCGTAAGTAGCAGTGGTCAAACCTGATACCATCCCAGTGATTCCATATCATTGATCTAAATCCAACTTTAATTCATCTTTTACTTTCTTGCAATTAGTTAATTAACCTCAAATCAACCAATCGTTTTAAATATTAGCCTTAACTCGAACTAGACTAGACTGACTAAGATTCTTAAAAATGTTGTCCTTTGGGTTTGATCCTTAACTATACTGTGATGAGACTCGTCCACTTGTGGGTGATATCATTGCACTTTGGTTTTGGTAAACGCTCGGGGATTTAAACCCTGAGTGAGTTTATTAGTGCGATAAAATACCACATCAAATTCTGGCGTCGTTGCCGGGAACAACGGAATCAGTTAGTCAAAACTAGTTCTTTTAAGACTAATTTAGGATTTTGCTTTTTCTTTTGACACAATCGATCATCTACTTGAATTTGACTTTACTCGGTGGTTCTCACTTTTGAAATCTTTCTATTTTCAAGTATAATCCAAGGCGTAGTGCATGCACCATTCGGACAGCCCCGGACTAACATCAAGCTTTGATCTCGAGATAGACAGAACCTTTCATCGTCAGATCAGAGAAAATCAAGAAAGGATGGCTCAAGAAGAAGAGGTAGCCCGAAGGGTAGCTCAAGCCATCAATGCACAAAGAGAGAGGCTCATGCAAGAAGCCAGGGTTGCGGTTCAACAGGAACTCCTAGCAGCAAGTAGCTGAACTATAAAAGGATCTTAGAGAGTTCTCAATCCCGAAAGCTGTGAATGTTCATCATCCAGTGCAACCTCCCCCCATCAACACTCCTAATTTCGAGATAAGAGCACATTGGATCACCCTGCTTCAGAATAACCCTTTCTATGGCAAGCAAGGAGAAGATAGCCAAGAACATCTTCTGAGGTTTATTGATCTATGTGCCATGACAAAACAAAATGGAGTCAGAGATGATGCCATTCGACTCCGTCTCTTCAAGTATTCCCTTGCTGATAGAGCTATAAGTTGGTACAATTCGCTGCAAAGTGAAATACCCATCACCACCTGGGAACAACTCCAAAATGCGTTTCTAGAAAAGTTCTACCCTCCATCTCTTACCTATGAAATTAGAGGGCGGATAACAAATTTCACTCAAGTTCCTAGAGAAACCCTTGCTGAAGCATGGGATAGATACAAAGAACTTCTACGCAAGTGTCCACACCACGGAATTCCCAAGAACTCATTGAGATTTTGTATAGGGGTGTGGATGATGATATTAAGAGATTCCTAGATTCCTCGTCTGGAGGAAACTTCATGCGTCAAAGTTATGACAGCGCATGGAGAGTCGTCACCCTGGGAGCAGAAAATCAAGCAAATTGGGGTAGATCTATAGGTAAAGGAGTTTTGAAAGTAGCTATGTCCGAAGCTACTCCCGAGTATAAATCCATCGTTGAAACCTTGAAGCTCTTAGTTGCCAAGCAAGATCATATTGAATCATCTCTTGCTGCTATTGGAAGAGGACGTTTTCCCACTCGACAACCAGAACAAGTCAATTTTGCTTCCCTGTTCTGTGAAGCATGTAAAGGAACTGATCATTCCACCTTATCATGCAATGTTCTTTACGATGTTGTTCTGAGCAATGTATGTGGCCAAGAAGATAATGGTCAAATGAAAATTTTTAATGTTTTTAATACCATCCCTGGTCAAAGTTACTACAATCCGAATCAGAATAAGAATGATCCAGGATTTCAATATGGAAACCCATCTGGAGCAGTAAACTCACATCAATTTGGTTCGAACAACCAGCCACGAGGCCCACCAGGATTCTAGTACAACCAACAATAGAATTTTGGGAATCAAGGAAACTTCAAGGGGAACTTTCAGAATAGGAACTACAATAATTATCAAAACAACTCTCAGTACCAGAATCTTAATCAACAGCAAGGACAGCAAGCAGGACCTGTCACTTCTGAGGACAAGTTAACAGCTATTGAAAAGATGTTGCAAACTTAGCAAACTATAATAGCAAACCATCAAGCCCAACACAAGGCTATTGAATCTCAACTAGCTCAACTCGCAGCTAGCATAAAGCCACCTGTTGGAGTCTTTGCCGGCCAACCCAAGAATAATCCCAAGCATCCAGAACAGTTGAAGGCAGTCACCACCAGGTCAGGAAAAGACTATTCGGATCCCCCCTGTGAAGACACTTGTGGTTATTACAGACGAGGATGAACCTGTACTTGCCCAAGACTCAACAACACTAGAATCTCAAGTTGATAAGACAGATAAGGGAAATCCTGAGAAACCTACTGATGAAGAAACTGAAACACCAGAACCTGATATTCCTATATATAAGCCTCATATACCTTTCCCATCTCGTCTAATGCAAACCAAGCTGGATACTCATTTCAATAAGTTCAAAGAAGCTATGAAGAAGCTTCATGTTGATATCCTCTTTCTCGATGCTCTAGCTGAGATACCAGCCTGGACTAAGTACTTAAAGTCACTTCTCACAAGGAAGTATATAATTGAAGAGTATGAGACAGTAAAACTGGTGACAACTACATCTGATATCATTTTGAGCAAGATGCCCAAGAAACAAAAAGACCCATGATCCTTTGGAATTTCATGTCACATTAGCGACTCACCATGCAAGAAAGGATTGGCATATCTCGGCGCAAGCATCTCTATTATGCCACTTAGCCTGTGCAAAAGACTAGGATTTGCATAATTGCTTTCAACGGGAATGACCATACAACTTGCATATAATTCAGTAACTCTTCCCATGGAAATCATCGAAGATGTCCAAGTCAAAGTGGGCAAGGACTCTTATGTCCCGTGTGATTTTGTCATCATGGAAATTGAAGAATATGCCATATATCCTCTCATCTTTGGTCGTCCGTTCCTCACCACTGCAAGAGCCCTAATTGATGTTAAAGTTGGTACCTTACTGCTCATATTAGGTAAACAAACTATCGAATTTAAAGTTTTTAAAAGTATGAGAAGACCAAGTATGCAAGAAGAAGTCTATCTGATTAACTGCATCGAGAAAATGTCACTTCTGACTCAAGAGCATCATGAATCAGACGATCCTTTAGAAGTTGCTCTAACAAACCCATCAGTTGATGAACCAATTGATGAACAAGTAAAGGATTGCACTGAATCCCTCGACTCTGCTAAAGAAGATGTTGAAGCCACTAGTGAAGAACTCAAAGCTATGGAAACTATAGAAGAAACATGCAAAAACCAGAGGCTCCCGAAATGAAGCCCCTGCCTGAGGGACTGAAGTACGTGTTTTTAGACGATCTCAAAGTTTTCCCATTTATTATAAATTCCGATCTAACAGCTAAACAAGAAGATAAACTCCTGAAGGAATTAAGGGAAAGAAAGAAAGCCATCGGTTATAAAATGAGTGACCTCACTGGGGTCAGTCAAGCGTTGTGTATGCACAAGATCCCTATGATGGAAGATCACAAGCCTACTATTGAGCATCAATGGAAATTGAATCCAAATATGAAGGAAGTGGTCCGTCGTGAGATCATTAAACTGCTCACAGCTGGAATAATCTATCTGATATCAGATTCACCATGGGTGAGCCCAGTGCATGTAGTCCCGAAGAAAGGTGGAACAACTGTTATACGGAATGAAAACAATGAACTCATCCCCACTTGAATAGTCACATGGTGGAGGATGTGCATAGATTATAGAAAATTAAACAAGGCAACTCAAAAAGATCATTTTCCAATGCCTTTCCTTAATCAAGTCCTAGAAAGGTTGGCTCATCAAGAATATTTATGTTATCTTGACGGTTACTCTGGATTCTATCAAATACCCATACATCCAGATGACCAAGAGAAAACTACTTTTACCTACCCATTTGGAACATACGCATTTAAAAGAATGTCGTTCGGCCTCTGCAATGCACCTGCAACTTTCCAACGTTGCATGGCTGCCATATTTTCCGGTCTTACTGAAAAAATTATGGAGGTTTTCATGGATGATTTTTATGTATACAGAGATTCATTCGATTCATGTCTAAATCACCTCTCTCTAGTCCTCAAACATTGTGAAGAAGCACATCTTGTGCTGAATTGGGAAAAATGCCATTTTATGGTAAAGGAAGGCACTGTCTCGGCCATAGGGTCAGTAATAGAGGAATTGAAGTAGATAAAGCCAAGATTGAAGTGATTTCTAAAATGGCCATTCCAACAAATGTAAAAGAAGTTCGTGCTTTCCTAGGTCATGTAGGATTTTACATAAGATTCATAAAAGACTTTTCTAAGATAATGAAGCCAATGACGAATCTATTACTAAAGGATACTGATTTCAATTTCAATGAACAATGTGTCAAAAGCTTCAACACACTGAAGTAGGCCCTTACAACCACCCCCATCATTAGAGCTCCCGACTGGGACCATCCTTTTGAAAGTATGTGTGATGCCAGTGACTATGTTGTGGGTGTTGTTTTAGGGCAATATATAGAGAAGAAACATTATGTGATCTATTATGTATCGAAAACTCTCGATGAAGCCTAGAGGAATTATGCAACTAACGAGAAAGAAATTTTAGCAGTCGTGTATGCCTTTGACAAGTTCAGATCCTACCTAATTGGTTCAAAGGTCATTGTCTACATAGACCATGCTGCCATTTGTTACCTTCTAGCAAAGAAAGATGCAAAACCCAGGTTGATTAGATGGATCCTCCTATTACAAGAATTTGATTTAGAGATAAGAGATAAAAAGGGTATAGAGAATGTTGTAGAAAACCACCTCAGTAGCATCCACACTCTGGATACTGAGAAGATTCCGATCAATGAATCCCTGCCGGATGATCAACTAATGAAGGTCTCAGAATCTATACCGTGGTACTCAGATTTTTTGAACTACCTTGTTGTTGGGGTTATCCATCCTCAATGCACCGGAAATGCACTGAAGAAATTTATGCATGATGTGAAACAATATCACTGGGATGAGCCATATATTTTTAAGCTATGTGTTGATGGTCTTTACAGGTGATGTATCGCTGAGGAAGAAACCAAACTCATTCTAGAGCACTGCCACTATGGCCGAGTTGGAGGCCACATGAGTTCTAAGAAGACTGCGATAAAGGTTTTGCAATGTGGATTCTTTTGGCCGACTATATCCAAGGATTCCTACAACTTTGTTCTATCATGTGAAAAATGTCAAAGAACAGGTAACATTATGAAGAGAGATGAGATGCCACTTAAGTTGTGGCAAGAAATTGAGATATTTGATGTTTGGGGTGTGGACTACATGGGGCCATTCCCATCTTCTTACGGATTTTCTTACATTCTAGTAGCGGTTGATTACGTCTCAAAATGGGTTGAAGATATACCAACCGTCACTAGTGATTCCAAACCAATCATCAAATTATTCAAAGATATTATTTTCTCCCATTTTGGAGTGCCACGAATCGTGATATCTGACGGAGGGTCTCACTTCCTTGAAAGAAGCTTTGAAGCTTTACTGAGAAAATATGGTGTAACAAATAAGGTAGCCACACCCTACCATCCACAAATGAGCGGACATGTAGAGGTTTCTAATCATCAACTAAAGGCTATTCTAGAAAAAACTATAGGTCGCAATTGAAAGGATTGGTCAGTGAAAATCAACGACGCTCTATGGGCCTATCGATCGGCTTATAAAACTCCCCTTGGGACTACACCCTTCTATTTTTATATGGAAAAATTTGCCACCTGCCATTCGAATTGGAACACAAGGCGTGGTGGGCAATTAAACAACTGAATTTTGATATGAAGAAAGTAGGCCAAGCCAGGATTTTGCAACTTCAAGAGCTGGATGAACTCAGGATGACAGCTTATGAGAATGCACGAATCTACAAAGAACACACCAAACTTTGGCATGATGGTCATTTGAAAAGAAAAGAAATACAAGTGGGAGACCAAGTTCTGCTGTTCAACTCAAGGATGAAGTTATTCCCAGGGAAACTACGCTCCCGCTGGTCTGGACCGTACATTGTCAAAAGCATCTCCCCACATGGTGCTTTCTCTTTATGGAGCGAAAAGTCGAGTGAATTTGTGGCGAATGGTCAACGTTTGAAAAGATATTTCACCACAATAGATATGAGCACCGAAGCAATAATAGATCTCTCAAATCCAAAGGAACCACCGTGAAGTTGAAGATATCAAGTCGAGCCATCGACATAAAACAAAGGTGCTTGTCGGGAGGCAACCCGATAAAAAAATTCATATTTAGTTTTAAATTTTGAATTAGAAAATTTTCCTTAATTTTGTTTTCACCTTTTAGATAATTTTGCACCAAATAAAATTCACATCACGAGATTATATCTTGAGTTCTGATTAATCTTTCTTTAGATTTTTAGATAAGAGGATGTGCGCTAATTGGAACGCTACCACATCTGGTGGTCAATCTGGCATGAATTTTCCCCTCCATCTTGGATTTAGGGTTTGCTCAAGACGAGAAAATCTCTAAGTTCGGGGTGGAGGGTGGGTGGTACGTACCCCACTTTCCACCTACACCCATCCTTTTCATACTTAAGTTTTCACCGTCACATTCTTGATAAAAAAAATTCAAACTTTTCAAAATTCTTTAATGTTTTTCAAAGAAATTGAACAGATACTTGATGAATTTTTAACACTTCCTATTTCATTAAAAGTCACTCTCTAACGTGATATGCATTTTAAATCATTATATCCTCCTTATTTGAAGTAAATCCTCAAAAGGACCACTTTTTGAAACAAAGCCTTTTGATTGAAATCATCTTGTGAAGCTTGTGATTCCTAACGTCATGATACTTATGCAAAATTGGCAAGTGTTTGTCGAGCTTATAGGGATCAAACATGTCATGCTTCCTAACTGACTAGTGGAACAACAACATGGAATCCCCACCGGATCCTCATTGAGTCATTATTTGAGCAAAGTACGATAAAGAGAATGACCCGGTACACGGAATTGTAAATCAAATTGCATTCTTATCTGAACTCTCTTCTACACTTCTTCTATCATCTCTGTAGCCCTCCATCTATCAAAACAGAAACAAAAATAGCCAAAATAGTGCCAAACCCTAAGTTTGGGGTGGCACACAGCTTCCCTCCATATCTACTTCTTCCATACCCCTCGCAAATAAATAGGGGTGTACCACCAAAAATGCAATCTCGAGTCGAATAGAGGAGAGATATGAAAACAAAAAGATGTCAAAGCGCACACAAAAAGAAATGCAATCTCGAGTCGAATAGAGGAGAGATTTGCACAAAAAATACAATAAATGAAATTGCAAAAATAATAAAAATCTCAAGTCGAATAGAGGAGAGATTTATTTCTTCCTTCCATATCACCTTTCACTCCATTTTCTACCTAATGGCACAAAGCATGCCCCCACTATCCTTAAAAATATCTGTGTCATATCAGATGCACACTTGTTGTTCTGTGGGTGTCTCTGGACTCTTACAAAACTCTTTGACATGCTTGTTGTTGGAAAAAGTGAGGAGGAAGTGATTTTGGAAAATGAACTCAGGAACGAAGATATGGTAAGATGTGTTTAGTGGTCTCGGGAGGTTGAGATACTGAGTCATACTGAGAAGAAAAAAAACTATCGTGATGTGAAGAGGAGGCAATCACCCGAATTGAAAGTATTCATTTGGCCAATGTTTCAGATTTTGTGTTACTCGAGGACGAGCAACGTTTAAGTTCGGGGTATGTCGATGAATGCATATTCATCATGGAATTCAACTACCATCTTGGACCTATTTTGACTCAACATTACCAATTTCACTCATTAAATATCAAAATGCATCATAATATGCAAAATTACTCAATTAATTCGATTATTAAGGTTTTGATTAAATTTATGTTGATTTAATGCAGGTCTTGATAAAGTTGAACAAGCAGTTGGGGTCCACCTTCACTCACCCTTGGATCTAATCAAGCAATCTAACCAAGCAATTCCATCCATTCGGTCTCAAGACCGTGGTCTTAATAAAGTTGAACAAGCAGTTGGGGTCCACCTTCACTCACCCTTGGCTCTGATCAAGCGATCCAACCAAGCAATTCCATCCATTCGGTCTCAAGACCGTTTGAGCCCATTCGGTCTCAAGACCGTTTGAACCCATTCGGTCTCTAGACCGTTTGGGCCAGCAGAGACCGATTGGAGGCATAACCCAGCCACGAGGGATTGAGCAGTGTACGAATTCAAGATCTCAAAGCAGAGTCTGGACCACGGCCGTGGTGGTTCAAAATGGTTGTGGCCTACTGTCCTCACCACGACCGTGGTGCCACGCCACGGCCGTGGCACAACGTCATCAGAGCCCAATTTCTCACCCGCCACGCCCGTACAAGGCAGCACGGCCGTGGAGCAGCAGCATCACCACGACCGTGGTGCCTCACCACGGCCATGGTGCGTCGTCTCCTACCTATGTACCTCCGCCAAGCAGCACTTCTTTGCTTCAAATGCGACCGATTCTGGTGGCACCACACTCCTGGACCTCTGCCCTATCGAGCAGCAGCCCCGACTCTACCACATCTACTGCTACGGCCACCACGCACCCACCGGCTCCTTAGCTACCTACCTCAGTACCAGACACTTAGCAATTAGCACCTCCTCCATGGCGCTACTGCACGATCTCAGAACGTTTGGAAGGGTCGTAGCTACATGAGGAAGACTGTTTGGTCTCTTGCTTACACCGAATGTCCAGACCATTTGGAAGTTTGTTGTCAGTAGAGACCGAACGGACTTGCCCAGGACCGTTTGACTGTAAACAGTTTGCAAACCGTTTGAAGTTGTTGGATGCAAGACCATTTGTCCCCTTCCGGACCACAGACTATTTGATCAGCAAGGGCGAAGACCGTTTGGCTGAGGCGTTGACCGAATGTAAGATCGTTTGATATCAAATGGTTTGCAAACCATTTGCCCCTTTTTGCACAGGACCGTTTGGAGGAAGGCAAATGGTCTGTGAAACCATTTGGTCTTAACGATGCAAGACCGTTTGCCCTTCTATTCTCAAGACCATTTGGTCAAAATTTGACGAGATTGTTTGAGCAAAAATATCTGCAAAACCGTTTGACTAGAAATGCACCAAAAAATGGGAAGACATGTCTCGTGCCTATAAATAGGACCACTAGGGTCCTCTTTTGGGGGATGGGTTCCGGGACGCCGACAGGCTATCTGTACACAGGTCTTATCCAAATCCAGTACCATCTGCGCCGGTTTCATTCCACCTACTGCCCATGTTGCAACCAAGGAGGCTGAGGAGAGAAGGAAGATGGAGCGAGGGAGACTATCTGGTCTGTCTTGGCAACTCCTATTTGCATCCAGATCTACTCCAACATGACGTAGAAGGTCGTATCTTCTTCACCGAACTGCGACTACCTTCTGCACCGAGTTCATGGTGGATTTCTCTCTCTTTCTCATTCTTCTTGTTTCTCGCATCATGAGCGAGTAGTACCTTTTCGCTGGGATGAAGGGATTAGCCCCGCTGCCCATGAAAATCATATTCTTTTGTTAAACTCTCCATGACAATGTATATAACTCTCCATTTTGTCATTAATTGGTATGTTTGTAGTTGATTATCTACTTGATTTCATCACGTTCTTTCCTATATTGTGAAATCTTCTATATGTGGGATGGAATGGTGGTTTACTAAGTTCGACTCTTTGACGAGAACTTCTGATAAGATTCCTTAAGGTCATAAGTGTATGATCTGTTAGGGGACGAGACATCTAGCCTACGGTGACGCTTTTATGGTCTAAACATCCCTCAGGGAGGACCACAACCTTAGTTGGATTTTGTATCGTCTTTGTTTATCATCGATGTTAGTTTGTAGATCTATCACTTGCTTGCTTATCGATTAATGCGGTTGACTCCCAAACTATAAATAGAATGGGATTTCTTTGAGGTAGTAAGTGTATGATCCACGAGGGGACGAGCCATCTAGCCTTCGATAACGCTTCTATGTGCCTAACGCCTATATAGGGGGATCACAACCTTCGTTGGATTTCTATATCTTTGGAGCTGTAAGTAAGTGATCAGGTTGGTGACGAGACATCTGATGCCTAAGGTGATGCTTACACGAACCTAACGCCCGTATGGGGGGTTCTGCAACAACTCTATTTGGATTGATGTATCTTTCCTGGATTATTTGTGATTGAGTGTGTTTGCGTGAGTAGCGGTGGTGAAACATGATACCATCCCAGCGATTCCATATCATTGATCTAAATCTAACTTTTATTCAGCTTTTACTTTCTTACAATTAGTTAATTAACCTCAAATCAACCAATCGTTTTAAATATTAGCCTTAACTCGAACTAGACTAGACTGACTAAGATTCTTAATAACATTGTCCTTTGGGTTCGATCCTTTACTATACTTCGATAAGATTCGTCTGCTTGTGGGTGGTATCATTGCACTTTGGTTTTGGTAAAAGCTCAGGGATTTAAACCCCGAGTGAGTTTGTTAGTGCGATAAAATACCACGTCATTTCTCTACGCTCAAGCAGTTCGGTTGTACATTGGAGACAAACATATATGGTCTACCACTAGAGTGTAACAATGTGATCCTCTAGGTCTACTTCTTTTCTCTCTTATTTTGCACCCACTTATTCATGAGATCAGAGACAACAGTAAGCTTCTTCTCCATGCATGGTATCTGGATGATAGGACTGTCATCGGAGACACATTAGAGGCATCCAATGTGCTTGACATTATTCAACACAGGATCCAGAGTTGGGGCTTGTTTTGAATATCCATAAAACTGAGCTTTTCTGGCCTACCTGTGATGGTAGGAAGCTTCATAAGCAGTTGTTCCCTATGGACATTGGGAGGCCTATGTTAGGAGTAAAACTACTTGGAGGAGATGTTAGTAGGTACAAAGGTTTTATTGAGGAGTTAGCCATGAAGATGGATACCAAAGATGTTGACTTGATGCAACTACTCCCTCAATTGCATGATCTACAAAGAGAGCTCCTTTTTCTACGGGCTTGTATGGGTATGTCCAACCTTATGTTCGGTTTAAGGACATGTCAACCCACACACATGGAGCATGCAACAACTTTTTTTGACAAAGGGATACATGGGTCTATCGAGGAAATTGTGGTATGTGGAGGTCCTTACTTTGGGGACTTTCAATGGAGAGCGGCATCCTTACCCATTAGACTCAGTGGTTTGGGTCTATATTCAACAACAAAGGCTTATTCATATGCTTTTGTGGCATCTAGAGCCCGGTCTTGGGTGCTCCAATATCATATTCTGTGAGACAGTGAGATACACAGTATGGACTTTGATTTGAACAATGCTTTAGAATGTCAACGTGCTACAATTCCATCTTTCAATCTTAATTATTTTTCTAACAAGGACACCGTCCCCCCTAAAGCCCAAAATTCTTTGGCAAGTTCTCTTTTTAGCAAAATTATTAAGGATGTGGATGTTGAATTTGACATGATCACTAGACAAAAAGTAGTTTTCTGGTGCTTACAAGATGAACATGCTCAAGATTTTCTTCTTGCTATTCATATTGATGGTCTTGGGATGCATATGTCACTAGTTGAATATTGTACTATTCTCAAATATCACCATATAAATCTGCTATTTCCTACTAATGACGTATGCCCAGTATGTCGCAAATCCTACTTAGACACTTTTGGAGAGTATGCGGTTCATTATAGAGAGCTCCCAGGTTTCAAGTATAGACATGATCTTGTAAGGTATGTTTTGTATGATGTACTTAGACATGCGGGAGTTGTAGCTAAGAAAAGAAACACCTGTGAATTTTTTGACTGATCTCCAGGAGGGAAAATCAACACTTAGACCAGCAGATGTTTTCATCTTTGGTTGGGTTGGAGGAAAACATGCATGTATAGATCTAACAGGGGTCTCTCCATTGGTGGTCCTAAAAGGCGGTAAATTTATTGGGGGACATGTTGCTCATAAATTTGTTTCTACTAAAGTTTCCAAACATGAGAAGACATGTATCGACAATCAACATTTTTTATCTCATTTGGTTTTGACACCTTTGGATTCTTAGCACCAGAGGCATTGGAGTTTCTTAAGAGAGTTCAAAAAGTTATGCATAGCAATGTGATGACTCCCAGGTCTATGGATGTCGTGTTTCAAAGGATTGGATTTGCTATTCAAAAGGGATTGACGGTGCAACTTGTTTCCCATCTCCCTTCTATTTCTTTATAATCTCTTTGTCTAGAAATACCCGTATTAAGAAAAGCCAATTATGAATAAATTGAGGACTTATATTAAAGTTGAAATGGTGGAAATATGTATATGTATGCCAACATTTGAGAATATGAATGTAGTGAATTTGAAAGTAGACATTATTTTTACATATTTTGGGTTTGTAGAGATGATATTCCCATAGTCAAAACTTGGCAGCATTTCAATATATTTAAGGTTTTGAAAAAGATGGGCCATTGAAGTCAAATTTTGGCATTATCCAATGTATTTAAGATTAGTTTATTGCTGATTGAACACATCAATAATTTCAAACATTTTGAATTTTAAAGTAAATTTTTGACATTATTCAGATTTAGTAAAGTATGCGTGGAAGACAAAAGAATTTCCTCCCAATTTATCCTACACAAACTAAAAATATGTCGATAAAACTTCCCTTATATACTTGCATTAGTGAAATAAATACCTTGAACTTTTATAGGGATAATTCTCTTCAACCTACATAGGTCTTTGAGACACATGACTTAGGGTACTTCCCTCACATACCTAATCACCATGATAAGCTTAATCAATTATAGATACAAGGGAGTGAGCATGATTGGGGCTAAGGATGATCTGTTCACATCAGGACATCCCTACCATAAGTAATGTTTTTTCAAAGGATAGCATCAGCACATACCTTTATTCCATGTTTGGTGTCATAAAGGAGGGGATGTTTAGAGCATATTTTTATTGGTGGAACTATGCCATTGCAACTGTAGTGAACCGATCTTGAATTGAAAATTATATATGAATTATGAAAATAAAATACTTTTAAAATTTTATTGGTTTGTTCATCTATTTTTAGTTTTAGGTTTATGATTGTATGTGTAATGAAGATTAATTTTAGATTCCTAATCTTAAGGTCATGTAACATAAGTACGCCCATGATGTTAGAGAAAAACCAAATAACTTAAATTCAAAAAAGACAATTATTTCTTATAATTTACAAGAACTAATGAAAGAGGACACAAAATGCTAACATGCATATTATTATGACATCTGAAACTGAGGCATCAGATAAAGTTACATTAAAAATGTAGTTGGATTGTCCACATCAACAAGGTTTACCTACTTTTAAAGTAGCTCATAAAAAGAGCTTCTAATTATGTAATAATTCAATACTTAGGAGCTACATCATTATATATTATCCACTTTAAATGAAATATTGCATCACTCTTTGGCATCATTATTCTCTTATTGTCATTTATCTTGATTGATATTGACTATTTTCTTATTGCCCACTACTTGGAAGGGAACAACATTTTACTTGTACTTTACTCTTTCATGTCAAAGATAAAATATCACACATACTAGTATTGTAATCACACATACTTCTTTTGTATTCCCAATATATGGGTGTTGTTCCCAAACAACCTAGGTGTAGGTTCCTTAGAGGTGATGCCCCATGTTGAACATGTTTCAAGACTTTGGAACTTATCAGATGACTTGAGATGACCAAGTTACCATGTGTAACTGTTCTATAGTATAGTTTGTGTACCTTTTTTCCTTGTTGTAGTACCACCTTTGTGATGAGGGACCATGTATATGGAATATCTAGTGATAATGTAAGAGTTCAATTTTTCATTACCGTTTTATCATATTTCCTTTGTGTATCATAATTTTGAGATATGAAAGTTATCCATCTCCTATGCACTCTTTAGTGTGTTTTTATTAGACGAGTTTATCCCTTAAAAAGTAATGATTGGATCCCCTCTTGTGTCCCAAAAACATTATGTAAGAGCAACTAGAGATAATTTCCATTCATTCAACACTAGCATTCAAAAGTAGATGAGTTATTGTTCATTCAAAATCCTAGTGAAATAAAATGGTATATAGTCAACCAATTGTAAATTAGATGAATCTCACATTATTCTAACAACATTATCCATCAAATAAGAAAACTCAGAAGAGAGAATTTTTTATGTTTATGTGTAAGTGAGGAGAGATCATTATTCACTCACTTGGACAAAAAACATGGAAGGAGTAAAACAAAGTATTGCAACGTCATCCATATAAGAAATCTCCACCAAGAGTACCAAATGCACCTCCTCCTATGTCAAGATTAGCTGAAGAAGAAGAAGAGGAAGAAGAAAAGTATAAGTCTTATTACACCTATGGATAACACAAGTGGTAGTTTATCCATGGTGCCAAAGAGAGATAAAGATAAGTGTCAATAAAGACCAAGAATTAATCTCAGACAAGATCAACCATGAAGGATTATCTTCAAACTAGCTCTAGAAAATACAAGAGGTGTTCAACACTTGATATTGTCCTCCAATAGCCCCTAAAAGCTCTAGTAAGTGGATAGAGAAAAAAAATATCTAGAGTCCAATTAGAGAAATGTATTGTATGTAGGTAGGTTACAAGGTCCAAATTGACTGTATCTAAAAGTTCATCTAAAACATTGATATATGGGTTTCACAAGGCCCAAAGTTGACATACTAAGAATAATCATAACTCCATAGTTTATTGTGACAAATGAGATGTTGGATTGATCTATAATAATCTAGATAAAGTATGCCATACATGCCTAAATGTTTGCCTAGAACCATCAACATCCATCCAAGGAAATCTATCTTTATTCTAAGGTTAATATAACCTCAATAGATCCTCTACACTCACCTAACATGCTTCCCAAAGATCATTAACACATAGAAACACCCTAAAACCTAGAAATAATTCAATTCTTATAGAACATATTTTTGAACCAAAAAGTCATACAAAAAATTCTAAAAAGAACATCATACATCAAATACATATGTAGAATCTTACATCATATTAAATTGAAAACTAGATATCAGAACATGGGCCGAAACAACCATGAAACAATGATAATAACTAATCGGTATGAATTCCTATATGTATATTATACCTTTAAAAATGTAAGATTTCTTACCAATAAATAGTATATTAATAAAATAGAAAAGTAACAATTATTATAAAAAAAATAAGCAATTAAATCTAACATCAAAAGGGGCTTAAACTAATTACTACCCCCTCTTTGTAATCAAACCTAACATTATATTATTCAAACCCATTTAATGACTCTCAATCTACTTTGAAAAAGATCCAGTGTCTCCTCAGAACCCCTTACCCGTCAAAAGTTAAAATTCCTAAAAAGGCCTAAAATGGCATCTATTTTACCTCAAAATCACTATAAGAAAGTATTCAATGTTTCACATGTTTTCTTTACACAATCAGATGGATATCCACCAAATATAAACTCATTTTAACCCTACATTTTGAGTTATGCCTAAGATAAGCATGTTTCTATTTATCCTCAAATTTTAAAAAATTATTCCTATATAATTCATGATCTACTCAAATTTTTGTTGAATAACTGGACAACTCAAGAATCTTTAATTTTATCCTAAGTATTATAATGAAATATTATCATGGACAACTCAAGAATCTTTAATTTATCATGTCTGATAATGAAATATTATCATGGCCTAATTGGACAACTCAAGAATCTTTAATTTTATCCTAAGTCTTATAATGAAATATTATCATGGCCCACATAATTTTCCTATTTTCTATATATATATTATGTTAAGTACTCAATTACCAACTACAAGGATATCTTGCATATATTTTTAGTTATTTAGATTCTACTATCCCATTTGGGGCCAACTATAGCGGCCCCACCCTGATAATCCCCATAATATGAGACATGGGCATGGATAATTATACCCATATTTTCTAGGACTATTTTATGAATAATGCCAAAAAGTAACTAATATTCCAAAGCAAACATGATTATTTGCCAATGATATGGAAAATAAATCTTTCAAAGGAGTTGCATAATGAGAACTGATGCAAGGAAAGTTAATCGAAATTTCTATAATTAAATATAAGAAGGAGAAGTAGACTGTTTATATCCTCCATAGTACTTTGGGATCTTACTCTTTTCATCTTCAACTTTTCCATTGTCATGGGTTCCACATTTAACCAAAAAAATGATAAAGCATACGTCAGCATACTACTATATTGATGTGTGGGTGAAACCAAAATATCATATATATGCAATAAAATATACTTGGAAATAAACAATAATTCTAGAAAATATGAAAGTTACATGTTTTTAATCATTTTTCAATCCACATAAAAGTCTCATTTTGTGGATCAACATTTTTATAAGCTAGCTATAAACATGTTCTTACTCTAATATCACAATTGTTCTCTATCTCTTTTCTTGGTGATTTATGATGTATATTCTAGTTTTTCTTTCTTTTTTATCCTCATAAGAATTTGAGAGAGAAAAATCTCCTTGCATATTGGAAGTGAGATTTCTCCCTAAACGCCCACATGGGATCCAATTAGGGTTTATATTCACACGGTTTAGGTGATACACATATGACATTGTAGTTTGCAATAATTAAATGTTCAATTCTAGGAATAACCAACAATCCATAAATTCTTTAAATGCAGAAACTTGATTAGATGTGATTATCCATAAATAACCCACATACCTTGTTCAATGAGTAAAAATGTCCAAGCTATATCAAACATTAGTTTAATATACAATTAATAAATAAGACTAAGGTATTACTGACATGCTAATCAAGATATAATTGGGGTTTAGGTCAAGCATATTCATAATTTTCTCGAGCTTTAGGTTGACTATGGGTTTGTATTAAACCCTAAGGCTCTACATGACTCGTAAGGACCCTGACCTTCGTTTTGGGCTTACCCTATTTGCTTTGCCTAAACCTTGTGTTGAGAAGCTTGCTAATCACCTGAAGTTGTGATTAGGGTTTGTTTGTGCTTTGTAGGGAGGTTGAGGTGCAACTTGCAAATTACCCAAGTTTTAGGGTTGGTGTGCAAGTTTGTCACCTTGAGATATGTCTTTCTCTCTCCTTACATCCTCCAGGGTTGAGAGGATGGGTTGGGCTCTTTCTTTGAGTAGCTTTGGGCTTGGTTGGGATTTGTTTTGCCTTGTTGAGCCTTGTTGAAGCTTGGTATCGGGCTGGACCTTGGTGTATCGGCCAAGGAGTGTTGTTGTGTTAGGCAAGGAGCTGTATCGGCCATGGTGTGTGGGGTTTCCATCTTGGGCGACACACACCCTCCACCTTAGCCTCATTTATGTCACCATCTTTGGACGAGTGGTTGTTGCTTTGCTTAGTGGGTGGCAACTCATGGGCGTGGGTTTTTGGGGTGCTAGCATGTGGCACACTCCTTGGACAAGTGTGTTAGGGGTGGGTCCCACCTTGCCTTGCTCTTCCCCTTCACCCCTTAGTATATAAACAAACCCCTCCTTTGCTTGCTAAGCTCTTTGGTTCCTTTAGTTGCTTCCCTTCCTTTGGTGGTCGAGCTAGGAGAAGAGAGGAGCAAGTGGTGGCTGATATTGTTGGTGTGTTGGGCAACACACCTTGCTAGCTTGTCCCTTTCCTTCTCTTGTGGTAGGTACCTCTCCCTTTCCTTGGCATCTTCTTCTTCTTCCTTCTCTTCGGCCATGGTGGTTACAAGTTGTTCTTCCTTATGTTGGTCGAAGGTGGTGCCTTGGAGCTTGGAGCTTGGAGCTTTAGAGCTTGAGGTGGGTTACATAACTCCTGACCCTAGATGTAACGACCCCACCTCCCGGTAACCCCCACTTAAGGGAGACCAAGAGATCAGAGTCGTTATCTAATAACCCGGATCAAAGGTTCGACAAATAATCAATAACAATTAATAAATTTTACCAACTAAACTGGAAACTGGTATAAAATAAAACTTTGCATACCTTTATCAAAACTGGGATATCTACATCTATCTGCATCAGGAGTCTACTCTAACTAATCCTCCTTTGTACTTTAACTCTTAATTACTTTCACATATGCCGCTTTACTGTTTGTCCTTTTCAAGCTTGTACCTAAAATGCCGACAAACAAAATGTCGATCAGCATATCGGAATATGTCGGTATGTGGGGACAACCAAAAGTTTGCACATATGGATAACAATCTAATTATCACAATCAAGTTAATTAACAAGCCAATTTACGCTTTTTAGTATGACATTCTCCACCGCTTTTGCCCTAACCCTGGCATACCCACCTTAGCGTTTCTTTCTCCAATGACTTAAGGCCACCTTCTCAATCCCGAGCTTGGTGCCTAAGGGTCACCCTTCATAGTGCCTATTAGTCATTTAATATCATAGGCCACCTTCTCATTCCCGAGATTGGTGCCTAGGGTCACCACTCATAGTGCCCATTGGTCTACCCATCTGGGCCAGACCTTTGGCATCATCCATTAGGGTGGCATGTAGGTGTGAGAATACATATTTCTATTATTAATGTGATAATCATAGTGACTTTATGATTTGCAAGTATGAACATCTAAACTGATAATTTGCATTCAATGCGGATAACCATCTGAAAAATCCTCGGGAAACTAAGGCGGTTATTCATAATTAACCACATACATGTTAGGATGATCTAAGATAGAATAGTCCAATCAATCAACGACATCCAATCAAGCAAGTACATGAATCCTGAAATTACATTCAATTCCTTTTTATCAAAATCTATCCAAACCATCTTGCTACTTAGGGTTTCTATTCCTTTTTAGGATTTCTACCTCTTTTTAGGGTTTACTTTGCAATTAGGGTTTTACTTCACTTTCACTATTTTAAACCCTAATTTTATACAATTACTTACAAACCCTAATTTCATATTAAAGGCACACTTAAACATTAATTAAGCCCATTATGCCTCTTTTATATTAAAACTACCATTTTTATCCTTTTAAACCATGACAAGATCATTATGCTCATTCATCATCAATTCAAAGTTCATTATGGTCATATGAACTCAATTTGCCATAATTCTACCTTTTATTCATGAGAAAACCCTAATCACTAATTTTTAGGGTATTTATCCAGAATTAAGGACTTTTGTACTCTAAATAGATTAGAACCATCATATCTCAGCTTTGTACATGGATTTGACCAATTAAATCATTAAGGATCATATTTACCAAAGTTAGGGTTCTAGATTCATTAAAGCATATGGAACCCTAAATTAATCAAATTACGCATTAAGATCATCCTTTTAGATATAATATGCCCTTTGTATTATCAACAAGTTAATATCTGTTTTAAACACCCATATAACCCTTTTCTAATTCATTAATCATCAAAGGTTAGGGTTTTTCATTGATTAAACTATTAAAGATAGCATCTTTATATACTTTTTGAATTGCAAGTAGAAACAAGATCCAATTATATTTTTATTGGGATTTTTATGTTTTTTATCAACTTCCATGTATTAACTTCCCTCATCCGAGTTTGCTAGAAAATTCTATGAATTTCACAAAAAGTATTACCTTTGGGCCAATCATGGTCTGCCACGTCAGCGCCTTCACTTCTTGCTAAATCGATCCTTTTCCTTCTCTCGCGGATCCTTCCTTGGATCTGATTGCTTGACAACCCAATTACCTGCTCCCCGCGTCATCTTCCTCGCACGGAAGGGGGGCATGCCTCCCCTATTTACTTTGTAAAATAGAGGAACGGGGTGGCCTCTCTTCCTCCTCGGCCCGCCCACCTCAGATGGCCAGCCACGTCACCCCTCCTCCGCCCTGCTTCGCTGAAGGTGGTTGGGGCCTCAATTGCCCCGAGGTCATGCATACCATGTGTTGGTTGTTTACACTATCGAGTTTCAATCATAAGAATGATCTTTTACTCAACTAGCTATATCCCGCAAGTATACGAGAGTAGTTGTAGTCGAGGTCGAACACAAGGAGTGTTGGTTAGTTAGGCATAAGAGTTAAGATTTTCAATAATCTAGATCATTGTATACAAGATGATTGGATTAGAACAACAAAATTATAGATTTAAAACAAAACAGTAAATTATCACTTAAGAAAGGTTAAGATTCAGATTTGGAAGGATCTTAGACTTGGGATTTCACTATCACATCATAGCTTATATTAAAATACGAATTTAAACATGTTAATTAACTTGCAAAGGAGGTTTGTAGTCATCACTCACCTCTCGGTGAAGTGATGACGATTTTAACTCCATACATCACTCTCGTGTATGTATTTCATTTCAAATCACAAACCTTGCTCCTCAACATAATCCCAGCCACTCTCGCGGTCAAGGACAAGTTGCCAAAAGAGTAACTCCATACTCTCAAACACATCTTCTCAGATTATGAAAGAAAGCATAAAACATACAAGTATGATGGCCAATCACACAAACAAGCATTTCAGATCTGAAACAACTCTTGGAACATGCAAGAAACTAACATTTAGTACGAAATTCATATGTTCTTACAATCTATGACATGGGAGTTACTCTCCCATGCCCAAGAGAAAGAGTCTACTCGTCCATAATGATGTATAGCAGAAAATGTGCAGAATTTCGGAGTTTAGCATGGTTTAGAGAAGGAAAAGCTAAGCAATCCCAAGGTGTAACCAAAGGAAGGTAGAATTCTGACTTGAGAATGAAATCCCACTTCTACAACTGCTCCAAACCGGACAAACTTCCCTCCCGAGAAGCTTTGTGGAGTGAAGAAGCTCTGCTGCACCTTGGAGAAGAAGCTTGGAGAAGAAGAAAGGAAGAATGGGGGTTCTTTGGCAAGAAACCACCTCCTTTCCCCTCCAAATCGCCCTCCTATGCTCTAGGCTTGCTCTAGGATGAGAGAACTTCCGCAAATGACTGGGCATAACCGCCCATTAAGTTCCCACTTCGTTTTAAACAAAAAATCGTATTTTACAAAATGTTGAAACTGCCAGGTGCACGGCGTGCACTTTGGAAATGCACGCCGTGCAACTTTCCAGAAACTTTCAGTTTGCTCCAGAATACAATGTGCACGGCGTGGACTTTGGAAATGCACGCCGTGCAACTTTCCAGAAACTTTTGGATCCCAGGTGCACTTTGTGCAACTTTCCAGAAACTTTTATCTGCCTGAAATTCCCAGGTGCACGGCATGCACTTTTGGTGCACGGCGTGCACCTCGTTGTTCTGGGCTGTTGTGTATTTTGCTCATAACTTTCAGTGTGTAGGTTCTATTTACATGCCGCAAAAAGTGGTATTTGCATAATTTCGAACCCCAAAACATGTAGATACTTGAGGAGTGATCCAATAAGAGATAATATGATATATTACTCATAATTTCATTGTAATATGTAGTACCTACAATACAAACCATGAGACAAGTAAGAAAAGCTAAAAATATAGAATCTAGCATGAATGAGAGTGATAATTGAGTCAAAACAACATGGATATGCAACCAAACATGATCCAAAAGATGATATGATTTGTGCACATCAAATCCCCCTAAGCTTAAACCATTGCTTGTCCTCAAGCAAAAAGAGCATGGAAACATAAATGAAGAATTGTCAAGTTCATGAATAGATCAAATGAAATGAAAGATGTGTATAAGACCAAACCAACCATGATCAACATATTTATGCTCATAGCCATCAATTCAACTTAAACACCCAAGAAAGAGATTTTTTAGTTCAGCAGGGGTGGTTAAAATTAAATGAATCAATCAATTAAACAACACTAAGTAGAATTTGGATGACCAAGCCAAACAATTAGTGAATGTGCAACTCAAACTCTCAACTATTAAGGATACAAATGATGAAATCTTAGTTAAAATTGACAATTTTTGTAACATCCCTGACCTGGGTTATGAATTAACCCTAGGTGTTTTACCTAAGATATGTAATTAAATCCTTGTGATTATCTTTTGGCATGTAATTAAGTTCCTAAGGAACATACATTTTCATTTCTGTCCTTTTTAAACAATGATTGTAGTATTGTTTGGTAATACAGGGACATATGTGCAAATTACCCAATTAGAGGGGTTAACTTGCAAATTACATAGGTTAAGATGTTCCTCTAATAAAGATACATCATATGAAGGAATATGATGAGGTATGATATATTTCCCAAGTTTGGGCACCAAGGTGCAGCTTGTGGAGCAATCCTTGTGCTTAAACCCTAATTTTGGTGTAAAGTGCAATTTACCCTAAATGTGGGGTGCAACTTGTGCTATACACTTTCTAGAATATCTTTTATGACTCTTGACATCATTTAGAGAAGAAAGGATGACAGGGGCACTTCTATTAAATAATTGGATAAGAAGGATGACCTTTGTAGTGAAAACACCTAGTATGAGTAAGAAGACCCTTCATATATGTACCTTAGTATGCATGTTGGTTTTATCTACCCTTAGATCTTGAGTTTTGATGAGCTTTGCATAATATTATCATGCTTGGACGTGACTTAGAAATAAGAAGGGACTTAGATGAGAAATCTATGTTTTAGAGGTCCTTATGGTGGAAAATAACCTAAAGTATATAAGCCTAGTTCCTTGTAAAAACAACCAAAACGTATTCCCTTCACTTCCTCACTTCTCATCTTTCTCAACCGTCCAAGGCAAAGCTCTGGAGCTCAGGGAAACGACCAACCTGTTCTAAGGTAAGAAAGCACCATCTTCTAGCTTGAATTCATGGGGGAAGTCCTTGTATAAGGTTGGTTTCATGGTTAATTCACTTAGCTTTCTCTTCCTAGCCGACCCTTCCCAACCTTTCTTGAAGAAACAACCTTGGATGACCTGTGGAGCTCAAGCCACCATTAAAGTTTCGAATCTTGGAAGCTTGGAGCTCTAGGAACAACGTTTGAGGCGGGTTTTATAACTCTACACCTTGCTTTGTTATGCATACTTTTATTCTTGCAAATAATAGTTAGTTCTTCTTCTTCCCCATCTTTCTTTGCACTCTTGCAAGCTTTTTCGTGAAGAACAGACCTTGGTTTCAAGGTTGAAGATGAAGGGCGTTAATACCTATGTTGGTCCTTATCCAACTTTATCAAACGGGTTCACACTCGTTTCACCTCAAATGGGTTCAAATCGTTTCACCTCAAATGGGTTCAACTCGTTTCACCTCAAATGGGTTCAACTCGTTTCACCTCAAATGGGTTCAACTCATATCCCCTCAAATGGGTTCAACTCATTTCACCTCAAATGGGTTCAACTCGTTTCACCTCAAATGGGTTCACACTCATTTCACCTCAAATGGGTTCAACTCGTTTCACCTCAAATGGGTTCAACTCGTTTCACCTCAAATGGGTTCAACTCATTTCACCTCAAATGGGTTCAACTCGTTTCACCTCAAATGGGTTCAACTCGTTTCACCTCAAATGGGTTCAACTCGTTTCACCTCAAACGGGTTCACACTCGTTTCACCTCAAATGGGTTCAACTCGTTTCACCTCAAATGGGTTCAACTCGTTTCACCTCAAATGGGTTCAACTCGTTTCACCTCAAATGGGTTCACACCCGTTTCACCTCAAATGGGTTACACTCGTTTAAGCCCAAATGGGTCCACACTCGTTTAAGCTCAAACAGGTCTATACTCGTTTAAGCTCAAATGGGTCCACACTCGTTTAAGCTCAAGTGGGTCCATACTCGTTTAAGCTTAAATGGGTTCAATTAAAGGATACCTTGTTTTATGTAAACCCTAATGACATGATAGTGGTGATTTGGTTTATGTTAATTAATAAGGAATTAATCCAACTCTATCTAGAGTGATGTAATCACCATTCATTAGGAGGGAGAGAGAGAAAGTACCATTTATGGTTAAAACTCAAATAAAGTACCTTCAATGTATATGAATATGTAGGATTAGGGTATGATCCACTTATGAGAGATCATGAAAACCCTAATTAAGATAATTGATGAGTCTTAACCTAATTTGAAAGCATCAATATTGATGATGTTTCTCATTCATGATGATGTTATGAGTAATGTGAATAGTAAACCCTAATTCTAGGGTAATCATGAGTAATGTGAATAGTAAACCCTAATTCTAGGGTAATCATGAGTAATGTGAATAGTAAACCCTAATTCTTGGGTAATCATGAGTAAATGTGAATAGTAAACCCTAGTTCATAGTAATATGTTGAAATGAACAATAAACCCTAAACTCATGTTATTCCTTTAAGTATGAATTGTATGATCAAGATATGAGATGAGGAATCATTATTCCTAATCATAATAAAAGGGTTGAATGACCCTAAATGATGTAAACAAGGGAATCTTACCCTTTTCAAGGACACATAAGTATACCCATTGAATTGAAGGATTAATTCTATCTTATTGACTGTTGGTCTGACTATGAATTGTTGATTATTATCAATTGATTTAATCATGCAGGTTCTTATAAGAAAATAATCATATCCAGGTAAGGATCATGACATCATATTCATTAAAAGCATGTCAATAGCTTATGAATAGAAATAATTATGTTACCTAGATGCAATTGGTATCATATGAAACTGATATGCCTTAAGGACCATGAATGACATCATGGTCATGCTAATAGATGACTTGATGCTGACATGTCATTTGATAGCAAGTGTTATGATGATATAAGGGTATGAACACCTATGTTCCTGAATTATAGTGATAAGATGATTAAGAATTGATATCCATCTGATAACTGATATGAGTAATACTTGTTACATTAGTATTCTTCTGTTATAGTAATGTCTAGTACTTGAATGTTTGGAAACATGTATGATGCTAAAAGAATACTGAAATGTACCTAATAACCAAGTTTAATCATATCATGTAGAGCCCTGATCATAGATCCATCATTGTCAGAGTTTAAATGATGGTGAAACAAGTTTTCCTAAGGGAACTCCTGGATCACATACTTTAGAGTATGTGGGGGAATATGGATGTGTATATCCTTACATCCTAGTGTAGGAGTTGATATGGATGCATCTTAATCCATCAACCCTTCACTATATGTTTATACCGGGATGATGTAACACTATTCTTCCAAGGGAATCTTTTATACCGCATCGATGAGAGATAAACATGAAATCTTTCGATAGCGAAGAGAGTGCAGAATGCCACTGTGACTCTAATAGCGAAGTACCAGAATACCCTGGTGAGCTATATTAGCAGGGACACTAGATGTCCTGCATGTTTATCCTCATTCTGACTGAGGTAGTTGAAGGTCATGAGAATCCGGCTCTTTCGATGACCTAGTATGATACCGATGCGACTTACTAGTGATCGGTTGGAGCATGAGCAATATACCTCATCTCCGCAGGGCATAATGATGTTTGTAAAACATAATCAACCGTGTAGCATAACTGCTTAGGTTGAACTACGAGGAACATTGATTGATTTTACATTGCTTGCTTTTAATATCCTGTTCAAGTATTAATATACATGTTCTTCATATTCCTTAAATAAAGATGAGTATTTGTTATCAAGCCTGTTGTGAGTAACCTAAGTTACCTGCTCATGATATTCCTTTGATCACTTTTAACAAAGTTTCTGGCAGAGAGTTATAACTCTCGCTGGGACAATTATTTAAAATTGTCTCACCCCATAAATTTCCACCTTTAGGTGGGCGTCGAGGTCGAAGGAACCGATCTGCAGGTGGACAGCAGCAACAGCAGCAAATTCAGGAGCAGCAGTGACTTCAGGTGGAAACACTGTGCTGTCTAGTCTTGTAGTCAGAATAGTCTTATGTCGTCTCTGTACACTCAGGTCCTAGGAGTTTGTTGATCTGAGAATTTTGAAATCTTTAGATTTTGTATCATGACGTATATAATCACTCGAGAAGTGATTTATCACAGATGTAAATAGGTCATCTTACTTTTATAAAAGGAGTTTCAGGTTTTTGAGATCTCGTTTTCGAAAAGTTTTAATTTCTCATGATTTTTGTATTCTGTTGTTAATCGAATCGCTTCCGCTATGTTTATCTTGTGTTTTGGAGATCAGTGCCCACAATTAGTGGTATCAGAGCTCTAGGTTCGCTGAGTCTACAGAGACATAGGACTTAGAGTGTCAAGTCTATCCTTAGTACTTCTTTCTTATCTAATAGAGTCTTCTGCTCCTCAGGAGAAGAAGATAATTAAGGATGTCTGGACCACAGGAGGAGTATGAGGTAGAAAGTAGTGTTGTTGCACCTCGAGAAGGTGCAAGGAACCTAGAAATAGAACAACCTATGCCGAAGCCACCTTTGGACCCACCTCAGTTTGACCCAGCTGACATGGGAAACCCAGCGGTTCGGACCATGTTTGGGCAGTTTATGATTGCCATGACACATATCACCGACAGGATGCCCATGCCTTCACCTAGGGCACCTGTCCAGTCTGAGGGTCAAGGTATCGGTAAAACATTCGAGCGACTTCGTCGGGTCGGAGCAACTGAATATTTTGGAACAGCTGACCATGCTGATGCTGATATGTGGTTAACTGAGTTTGAGAAAGCTTTCAGAATCCTTAACATCCCCGAAGGTGAGAAGGTTAGACATGCTGTCTATCTTCTCAAAGGTAGTGCTGGTCACTGGTGGACCATGGAAGAGCAGAAGAGGCCTGGAATAGAGATCTCGTGGGAAGACTTTCGTCGGGAATTTATCCGCATATATTTTCCAAAGACCTTCCTGGACGAGAAGATCTCTCAGTTTGAGAGACTGAGACAGGGTATGATGAACATTAGCGAGTATGAGGCTAAGTTCATGGAGTTGTTGCGATTCTGTCCGCATATGGCTACCACAGATGAAGAAAGGATTAGGAGGTTTGAGAAGGGTTTCAATGCCGACATAACTACTCCCGTGTCTGCACTAGAAAACTGGGAGAGATTCTCTACCTTTGTTGAGTCAGTCCGAAGGATAGAGAAATCTGTAGTCGAGAAAAGACAAACCCAAAAGAGATATCCACAGTTCTAGGGATCTTCATCTAGAGACTTTAAGAAGCCTAGATTCTCTGCACCTACACCTCCACCACCCATATCGAGTTCTCAGACTCAGTGGTCCCCAAGTAGAGGTAGAGGACGAGGTTTACCGCCACGAGAGACTCACAGTTCAGCATCAATATCGGTCACAGGACCGCCAAGACCACAACAACTGGAAAGAAGTTGCTATAACTGTGGGAAGGTGGGACATCTGATGAAGGACTGTAGGTCTAGGCCTGTCAGTGTGACACAGCCTCTGAGGAAGGATCAACAGGGATCACAGAGAAGGAAGTCTCAAGGAGCAGCTAGAGGACATGGGCAAGCGTCTCAGGCTAGATGGTCAGCACCAACTCAACCTCAGGTGACAGCGAGGTTCTATGATATGAACCCACCAGAAGCAGTGGTCAATCCACGGGTTGTGGCAGGTCAGATGGAACTTTTATATTCTGATATGTCTAAATCCTGTGTGGTATCTGTTTTGATTGACCCGGGTGCTACGCACTCTTTTATCACTCGAAGAGTGATTTGTAACTACAATATGACAGTTAGTCATAGGGCAGATAGCTTGTTGCTTGAAACTCCGTTGAGAGGATCTGTTGTTTTGTAAGAGGTATGCTCTCCCTGCATCCTCTTCTTTTCTGATCATCGAATTCAAGTGGATCTTATACCACTTGATATGCAAGGATTTGATATAATCCTGGGGATGGATACCTTGGATAGGTATAGAGTTGTCTTGGGTTGTGAATCCAAGCAGGCTGTGTTTGCTGATGAGAGCAACACATGGATCTTTCAAGGAGAGAGAAAGATTCTACCCACCTGCCTTGTGTCTGCTATGGTTGTTGATAAGCTGATGAGGCAAGCATGTTATGCATTCTTGGCCCATGTGATAGATACCACCATGAAGAGTCCTAACCTTGATGAAGTTCCTATAGTCAGGGAATTTGAAGATGTATTTCCTGAAGAACTTCCAGGTATGCCACCGCCTCGGGAAATTGATTTTGAAATCAATTTGATCCCAGATACCCAACCTATAGTACAAACACCGTATAGGATGGCACCTGCTGAGATGGAAGAACTCAAGAAATAGCTTTAAGAGTTGCTTGAGAAAGGTTTTATCCGACCAAGTACTTCACCTTGGGGTGCTCCGGTCTTGTTTGTTAAAAAGAAGGATGGATCAATGCGGTTGTGCATCGATTACAGACAACTAAATAAAGTAACGATAAAGAATAAGTACCCTCTGCCAAGAATTGATGATCTTTTTGACCAGTTGCGTGGTGCAACCGTCTTCTCAAAGATAGACTTGAGGTCAGGATATCATCAACTTCGTATTAAGGACAGTGACATACCCAAGTCTACCTTCAGGACAAGGTATGGTCACTATGAATTCACAGTTATGTCGTTCGGACTAACTAATGCACCAGCTGCATTTATGGAACTCATGAATAGAATCTTCTGACCTTTCCTCGATCAGTGTGTTGTTGTCTTTATAGATGACATCCTGATCTATAGTAGAGTTGCTCAGCAGCATGAACAGCATCTTCGTCAGGCTCTAACTTTGCTAAGACAACATAAGTTATACGCTAAGTTTAGCAAGTGTGAGTTATGGATGCCAGAGGTATCTTTTCTCGGACATGTGGTATCTGCCTCGGGAATTCGTGTTGACCCTAAAAAGGTAGAATCTGTTCTATAGTGGGAACAACCGAAAACACCGACGGAGATTCGTAGTTTCTTAGGTTGGTTGGATATTATCGAAGGTTCATTAAGAACTTCAGTTCTATAGCCCTACCCTTGACGAAGTTGACCTGGAAAAATGTTCCTTTTGCCTGGAGTGATAAGTGTTAACAGTCTTTTCAGCTGTTGAAGGAGAGGTTGACAAGTGCACCTGTGCTTGTGCTACCTGAGCCAGGAAAAGGATATGTAATCTTTTGTGATGCCTCCAAGAATGGACTTGGATGTGTGTTGATGCATGATAAACAAGTGATTTCTTTTGCTTCTCGACAACTTAAGAAACACGAGGAGAATTATCCGACACATGATTTAGAGTTAGCTGTTGTGGTTCATGCCTTGAAAATATGGAGACATTATCTTTACGGAGAAACCTTCTAGATTTTCACAGACCATAAGAACCTTAAGTATATCTTCTCTCAGCATGACCTTAACATGAGGCAACGTCGCTAGATGGAGTTAATCAAAGATTTCGATTGTACAATAGATTACCATCCAGGAAAGACCAATGTAGTTGCAGATGCCTTGAGTAGGAAATCAGCAACATCATCCTCTGATAGGGCACAATTAAACTCTTTAGTATGCCCTAGGAGAGATATGCTTATCTCCTTAAGGCAAGACAATGTACAAATGAAGGTGTCATGGATTGCCGGGTTGTTGGCTGAGATGCATGTCAAACCCACCCTAAGAGAGCAGATTAAGGAGGCACAGCAAGTTGATGTTGCAGTTCAGCAGATCAGATCTGAGTATGGTGATGAGAAGCGAGAAGGTTTTCATGAATCAGATGATCAAGTGGCATGCTATCATGGGAGGATGATAGTACCAGATGTAGATAACCTGAGGAAGTTAGTCTTGGAGGAAGCTCATTCTTCAATGTATGCTATGCATCCAGGAAGCACCAAAATGTATCAAAACTTGAAAGATATGTATTGGTGGCCTGGGATGAAGAAGGACGTAGCTGAGTTTGTTCTGAGGTGTCCAGTGTGTCAGCAAGTTAAAGCTGAACACCAAAAGCCTGTAAGAACAATGCAACCTTTACCCATACCACAGTGGAAGTGGGATCATGTAACCATGGACTTTGTTGTTGTTCTACCTAGAACAAACAAAGGACATGATTCCATTTGGGTAATTGTTGATAGGTTGACTAAGACAGCGCATTTCTTACCTGTCAAAACAACCTATTCTGCTGAAAGGTTATCCCAGTTATATGTTTAAGAGATAGTGTGTTTGCACGGAGTTCCTGTCACCATAGTTTCTGACAGAGGTCCTCAGTTCACAAGTCGTTTTTGGGAACAGCTACATAGGGCACTAGGCACCCAGTTAAGGTTTAGTACAACCTTTCATCCACAAACGGATGGACAGTCAGAAAGGACTATACAGACCTTAGAAGATATGTTGAGAGCATGTGTTCTCCAGTTCACAGGAAGTTGGGATCTGCACCTAAGCTTGATAGAGTTTGCCTATAACAATAGCTATCAACATAGTATTGATATGGAACCTTATGAAGCCTTGTATGGTAGACGTTGTAGATCACCCTTATGCTGGTATGAGACTGGTGAACATCAGTTGTTAGGTCCTGATCTTGTGCAGTAGACTACGGAAAATATTAAAGTAATACAACAACAGATTAAGACTGCACAAGATAGGCAAAAATCTTATGCTAACAAGCGTCGTAGACCGTTGGAATTCAAGGTTGGAGACAGAGTGTATCTCAAGGTCTCGCCTTGGAAAGGAGTCCTTTGTTTTGGAAGGAAAGGAAAGTTAGCTCCTAGATTTATAGGGCCTTATCCAATCATTGAACGGGTTGGAAAGGTAGCCTATAGACTAGAGTTACCACCAGAATTACAAAAACTACACCTTGTGTTTCACATTTCTATGTTAAGGAAATGTCATCCCGATACCGAGTCAGTTCTACAACCTATGGAAGTAGAATTGAATGAAGATATAACTTATGAGGAAGGACCGGTGTCAATCCTTGATAACAGAATTAAAAAGCTAAAGAAGAAAGAGATAAGTCTTGTAAAAGTTCTCTGGAATCACTGTGGTGTTGAAGAAGCCACTTGGGAACTAGAGGAAGAGATGAGAAGGAAATATCCTACTCTTTTCTCTTAATATGTTTTATCGATTTCGAGGACGAAATCCTTGTAAGGGGTGGATAATTTGTAACATCCCTGACCTAGGTTATGAATTAACCCTAGGTGTTTTGCCTAAGATATGTAATTAAATCCTTGTGATTATCTTTTGGCATGTAATTAAGTTCCTAAGGAACATACATTTTCATTTCTGTCCTTTTTAAACAATGATTGTAGTATTGTTTGGTAATATAGGGACCTATGTGCAAATTACCCAATTAGAGGGGTTAACTTGCAAATTACACAGTTTAAGATGTTCCTCTAATAAAGAGACATCATATGAAGGAATATGATGAGGTATGATGGATTTCCCAAGTTTGGGCACCAAGGTGCAGCTTGTGGAGCAATCCTTGTGCTTAAACCCTAATTTTGGTGTAAAGTGCAATTTACCCAAAATGTGGGGTGCAACTTGTGCTATACACTTTCTATAATATCTTTTATGACTCTTGACATCATTTAGAGAAGAAAGGATGAGAGGGGCGCTTCTATTAAATAATTGGATAAGAAGGATGACCTTTGTAGTGAAAACACCTAGTATGAGTAAGAAGACCCTTCATATATGTACCTTAGTATGCATGTTGGTTTTATCTACCCTTAGATCTTGAGTTTTGATGAGCTTTGCATAAGATTATCATGCTTGGACGTGCCTTAGAAAGAATAAGGGACTTAGATGAGAAATATATGTTTTAGAGGTCCTTATGGTGGAAAATAACCTAAAGTATATAAGCCTAGTTCCTTGTAAAAACAACCAAAACGTATTCCCTTCACTTCCTCACTTCTCATCTTTCTCAACTGACCAAGGAAAAGCTCTGGAGCTCAGGGAAACGACCAACCTGTTCTAAGGTAAGAAAGCACCATCTTCTAGCTTGAATTCATGGGGGAAATCCTTGTATAAGGTTGGTTTCATGGTTAATTCACTTAGCTTTCTCTTCCTAGCCGACCCTTCCCAACCTTTCTTGAAGAAACAACCTTGGATGACCTGTGGAGCTCAAGCCACCATTAAAGTTTCGAAGCTTGGAAGCTTGGAGCTCTAGGAACAATGTTTGAGGCGGGTTTTATAACTCTACACCTTGCTTTGTTATGCATAGTTTTATTCTTGCAAATAATAGTTAGTTCTTCTTCTTCCCCATCTTTCTTTGCACTCTTGCAAGCTTTTTCATGAAGAACAGACCTTGGTTTCAAGGTTGAAGATGAAGGGCGTTAATACCTATGTTGGTCCTTATCCAACTTTATCAAATGGGTTCACACTCGTTTCACCTCAAATGGGTTCAACTCGTTTCACCTCAAATGGGTTCAACTCGTTTCACCTCAAATGGGTTCAACTCGTTTCACCTCAAACGGGTTCACACTCATTTCACCTCAAATGGGTTCAACTCGTTTCACCTCAAATGGGTTCAACTCATTTCACCTCAAACGGGTTCACACTCGTTTCACCTCAAATGGGTTCAACTCGTTTCACCTCAAATGGGTTCAACTCGTTTCACCTCAAATGGGTTCAACTCGTTTCACCTCAAATGGGTTCACACCCGTTTCACCTCAAATGGGTTACACTCGTTTAAGCCCAAATGGGTCCACACTCGTTTAAACTCAAACAGGTCTATACTCGTTTAAGCTCAAATGGGTCCACACTCATTTAAGCTCAAGTGGGTCCATACTCGTTTAAGCTTAAATGGGTTCAATTAAAGGATACCTTGTTTTATGTAAACCCTAATGACATGATAGTGGTGATTTGGTTTATGTTAATTAATAAGGACTTAATCCAACTCTATCTAGAGTGATGTAATCACCATTCATTAGGAGGGAGAGAGAGAAAGTACCATTTATGGTTAAAACTCAAATAAAGTACCTTCAATGTATATGAATATGCATGATTAGGGTATGATCCACTTATGAGAGATCATGAAAACCCTAATTAAGATAATTGATGAGTCTTAACCTAATTTGAAAGCATCAATATTGATGATGTTTCTCATTCATGATGATGCTATGAGTAATGTGAATAGTAAACCCTAATTCTAGGGTAATCATGAGTAATGTGAATAGTAAACCCTAATTCTAGGGTAATCATGAGTAATGTGAATAGTAAACCCTAATTCTAGGGTAATCATGAGTAAATGTGAATAGTAAACCCTAGTTCATAGTAATATGTTGAAATGAACAATAAACCCTAAACTCATGTTATTCCTTTAAGTATGAATTGTATGATCAAGATATGAGATGAGGACATGACATCAATAAAAAAGCATGTCAATAAACCCTAAAATAATCATATCCAGGTAAGGATCATGACATCATATTCATTAAAAGCATGTCAATAGCTTATGAACAGAAATAATTATGTTACCTAGATGCAATTGGTATCATATGAAACTGATATGCCTTAAGGACCATGAATGACATCAAGGTCGTGCTAATAGATGACTTGATGCTGACATGTCATTTGATAGCAAGTGTTATGATGATATAAGGGTATGAACACCTATGTTCCTGAATTATAGTGATAAGATGATTAAGAATTGATATCCATCTGATAACTGATATGAGTAATACATGTTACATTAGTATTCTTCTGTTATAGCAATGTCTAGTACTTGAATGTTTGGAAACATGTATGATGCTAAAAGAATACTGAAATGTACCTAATAACCAAGTTTAATCATATCATGTAGAGCCCTGATCATAGATCCATCATTGTCAGAGTTTAAATGATGGTGAAACAGGTTTTCCTAAGGGAACTCCTGGATCACATACTTTAGAGTATGTGGGGGAATATGGATGTGTATATCCTTACATCCTAGTGTAGGAGTTGATATGGATGTATCTTAATCCATCAACCCTTCACTATATGTTTATACCGGGATGATGTAACACTATTCTTCCAAGGGAATCTTTTATACCGCATCGATGAGAGATAAACATGAAATCTTTCGATAGCGAAGAGAGTGCAGAATGCCACTGTGACTCTAATAGCGAAGTACCAGAATACCCTGGTGAGCTATATTAGCAGGGACACTAGATGTCCTGCATGTTTATCCTCATTCTGACTGAGGTAGTTGAAGGTCATGAGAATCCGGCTCTTTCGATGACCTAGTATGATACCGATGCGACTTACTAGTGATCGGTTGGAGCATGAGCGGTATACCTCATCTCCGCAGGGCATAATGATGTTTGTAAAACATAATCAACCACGTAGCATAACTGCTTAGGTTGAACTACGAGGAACATTGATTGATTTTACATTGCTTGCTTTTAATATCCTGTTCAAGTATTAATAGACATGTTCTTCATATTCCTTAAATAAATATGAGTATTTGTTATCAAGCCTGTTGTGAGTAACCTAAGTTACCTTCTCATGATATTCCTTTGATCACTTTTAACAAAGTTTCTGGCAGAGAGTTATAACTCTCGCTGGGACAATTATTTAAAATTGTCTCACCCCGTAGATTTCTACCTTTAGGTGGGCGTCGAGGTCGAAGGAACCGATCTACAGGTGGACAGCAGCAACAGCAGCAAATTCAGGAGCAGCAGTGACTTCAGGTGGAAACACTGTGTTGTCTAGTCTTGTAGTCAGAATAGTCTTATGTCGTCTCTGTACACTCAGGTCCTAGGAGTTTTTTGATCTGAGAATTTTGAAATCTTGAGATTTTGTATCATGACGTATATAATCACTGAGAAGTGATTTATCAGAGATGTAAACAGTTCATCTTACTTTTATAAAAGGAGTTTCAGGTTTTTGAGATCTCGTTTTCGAAAAGTTTTAAATTCTCATGATTTTCGTATTCTGCTGTTAATCGAATCGCTTCCGCTATGTTTATCTTGTGTTTTGGAGATCAGAGCCCACAATTTTAGTTGTACTCTCCTTCTTTCCCAAAAATGATATGATAATGGATTATGGGTTCGACACTCGGCTGCTAATGTAGGCTTATGCACATGTGGAATGTCGGTTGGGGTATTTTACCCTCTTTTAAGACATGCCACCTAACCATCGTGGCCAGATCGGACTTACACTAGGCTAGCATGATATGTGGGTGGTTTAGCCATCTTTTATGGGGTATAAAGATGAGATAAGCCAAAAGAAATTTTAAATTTTTTTCCATAAGTTAGGAGAGTCAACTAAATTGCAACATTAGCTAGATTTTATTCATTTGTTTTGAAAATTTTTCATAGAAAGAGTGGTTGAAAATGCACTAAGAGCTTGGCAAGGGCATCTCGTATTCCAAATGATGTTGTAAAGTTGATTTACTCACAAAAATTGAAACCATTACATGTTTTAAGCAATCAAGGATGTCAAAGATGAATGTTCAGGCTAGAAGCATAAACTAGAGTTAAGCACATGTTGATGGCCAAAAGGTTTCATTTGATTAATGCATGCCTTTTACAATTTCTCCAAATGATATTTCTCATCAAAAGAGGACAATCAGTTATGCATAGGAGTTCTATCCACATATATAATATAAACCTCATATCATACTAGATTTGCCACCAGAAGAGCAGAATTGACAACAAAAGACTAAAATGTGAACACAAAATAAAAGCAAATGACAAGAAGCAAATAACATGAAAGGGAAAAGCTAAAAGAACTAGGTTACAATCTGGTTGCTCCCCCCTAAGCTTGAAATCTACAGTGTCCTCACTGCATAAATCAAACTAAAAAGGTTGCAACCGGGTACCTCATCATGGTTAAAACATCAAAGTCCATGGAGGACCGGTGCTCTTATTTGCAGTTGGAAATTGTTGTGCTAAAGATTTATGCCTCCTTGCAAATATGTCCTTGATTTGGGGCAAGCGAAAGCACCTATGATCTGCAACAAGAATAGTCTTTTGTATGCCAATACTATTTGTCTTTTCATTCTTCTTTGAAGCATCATCAAAATATGAGTTGGGAAGAGTGTTCTCATTATAAAGAAATTTTTTATCTAGAGTGTGAGGAGGAAGGACATGTGGCTTGCTTGAAGAATCAACATGTAGAGCATGTGTTGTAGCTCTCTCCCCTTTAGTTGCAACTTCATAATCATCATGGATATCAATATCATCATACTTTGAAGGATATACCTCTATAACAACTCCATTCTTCAATGTTACCGGCCTAAAATATGTAGGATTCATCTCCGGTGGACTAGGCAAGAAAGTTGGAAATGCTTCTTTGCTAAAAAGAGCTTGTTGGGCAATTTGTTTCTCTAAGATGTGTGCATCAGTGGCTATAGTCTCCACCTTAGAAGAGAGTTGGAAAATGGCACCCTTCATTGATTTTCTTTGTTGATGGAACTCGTCATTTTGCTGCATTTGAGCTGAAATAAATGTTGCAAGCATGGACTCTAATCTAGAAGTTACTTGTGGTTGTTGTGGCAGAATAAAATTCAGGTTCACATTTTTGTAGAAGTCCGGTGGAGTGTAGCCCATTGGAGAATAAATAGAAGAAGCATAACATATAGAAGATGAGTGTCCAAGCAATCCACATGCATCACAAATATTGTTGGCTGTTTGAATTAGTTGTGTGCTTAGATTCTCAAACCTTTGTGATAAAGTGTCTATCCTTGCTGCAATCAAGTCTATAGCATCAACCATATGATCTTCCACTTGCATTTCGGAAGTAGTATGTGAAAAGGATGGGTGGTAGCTTGTAGCCGGACTCCATTGGAAATGATTTGCTGCCATATCTTCAATAATAGCATAGGCTTCTCTATAAGATTTATTCATTAGAGCTCCATTTGCAGCTGCATCAATAGACATCCTTGTATTGTAGCACAAACCATTATAGAAAGATTGCAATAGAAGCCAATTGCTTAGACCATGATGTGGACAAAGATGTTGAAGATCTTTGAACCTCTCCCATGTATCATACAAGGTCTCTCCATCCCTTTGAGAATAATTGATGAGTTGACTCCTTAGCTGCAAAGTTTTGCTAGGTGGAAAATATCTTGCCAAAAAGACCTTTAGAAGCTCCTCCCAAGTGTTGATTGACTTCTTTGGCAAAGTATAGAGCCATGTCTTGGCTCTATCTTTAAGAGAGAATGGAAAAAGAATTAGGCGTATCCCATCAGTAGGAACACCATATATCTTTATGGTGCTTAGAAACTACAGAAATTCAGCAATGTGGAGGTTTGGATCCTCCATTGGTGTCCCTCCAAATGCATTCAGCTGTAGCAATTGTATGATGGATGGGTTGATAGAAAACTCCTCTGCCTCAAATTCTGAAATATTAATAGGCCCACTCATGTGCATTGCAGCTGTACCAAAGTAGTCCTTAAGAGGAAGGTCATCCTCCTTGACTAGTTCTTCATGTGAATCCAGAGGATTAGGTAGATGTGGCGTAGATGGTGGTGGTGTATGTTGTATGGATGTTGGTGGTGTATATGAGGGTGTGGAAGAATGTGGTATGGTTGTTGGTGGTATATATGATGGCGGTGAATTAGGTGTGATTGATGGTGGTGTGGATGAAGGACGATGTGTGGATGAGGGTAGTGCATATGATGGTGACATGGATGATGGTTGTGTGGGTTGTGATTCCTCCATACATGTTTGGGTTTCACTCCTTCTTGCTCCATGAGGGCTGTAAATAATGTGTTCATTTTCTAAATGTAGAGATATGCATGGTTCAAGGTCCTTTTTATGAACACCCCATATGCTCGTACAAATAAACAAGGTGAGTGAGATACAAAAACAAACATGGAAGATACAACAAATTATGATGATCATGATGAATTATGATTTATGGATATGATGGTGGATATGAAGGTTGTGATCTAGTCTCATTTACTTATCAACAACTCTTACTCTAACAGGAATACCAATGCTCCCCGGCAACGGCGCCAAAAACTTGTTGGTTGTTTACACTAACGAGTTTCAATCATAAGAATGATCTTTTACTCAACTAGCTATATCCCGCAAGTATACGAGAGTAGTTGTAGTCGAGGTCGAACACAAGGAGCGTTGGTTAGTTAGGTGTAAGAGTTATGATTTTCAATAATCTAGATCGTTGTACACAAGATGATTGGATTAGAACAACAAAATTATAGATTTAAAACAAAACAGTAAATTATCACTTAAGAAAGGTTAAGATTTAGATTTGGAAGGATCTTAGACTTGGGATTTCACTATCACATCATAGCTTATATTAAAATACGAATTTAAACATGTTAATTAACTTGCAAAGGAAGTTTGTAGTCATCACTCACCTCTCGGTGAAGTGATGATGATTTTAACTCCATACATCACTCTCGTGTATGTATTTCATTTCAAATCACAAACCTTGCTCCTCAACATAATCCCAGCCACTCTCGCGGTCAAGGACAAGTTGCCAAAAGAGTAACTGCATACTCTCAAACACATCTTCTCAGATTATGAAAGAAAGCATAAAACATGCAAGTATGATGGCCAATCACACAAACAAGCATTTCAGATCTGAAACAACTCTTGGAACATGCAAGAAACTAACATTTAGTACGAAATTCATATGTTCTTACAAGCTATGACATGGGAGTTACTCTCCCATGCCCAAGAGAAAGAGTCTACTCGTCCATAATGATGTACAGCAGAAAATGTGCAGAAATTTTGGAGTTTAGCATGGTTTAGAGAAGGAAAAGCTAAGCAATCCCAAGGTGTAACCAAAGGAAGGTAGAATTCCAACTTGAGAACGAAATCCCACTTCTACAGCTGCTCCAAACCAGACAAACTTCCCTCCCGAGAAGCTTTGTGGAGTGAAGAAGCTCTGTTGCACCTTGGAGAAGAAGCTTGGAGAAGGAGGAAGAATGGGGGTTCTTTGGCAAGAAACCACCTCCTTTCCCCTCCAAATCGCCCTCCTATGCTCTAGGCTTGCTCTAGGATGAGAGAACTTCAACAAATGACCGGGCATAACCGCCCATTAAGTTCCCACTTCGTTTTAAACAAAAACTCGTATTTTACAAAATGATGAAACTGTCAGGTGCACGGCGTGCACTTTGGAAATGCACGCCGTGCAACTTTCCAGAAACTTTCAGTTTGCTCCAGAATACACTATGCACGGCGTGCACTTTGGAAATGCACGTCGTGCAACTTTCCAGAAACTTTTGGCTCCCATGTGCACTTTGTGCAACTTTCCAGAAACTTTTATCTGCCTGAAATTCCCAGGTGCACGGCGTGCACCTCGCTGTTCTGGGCTGTTGTGTATTTTGCTCATAACTTTCAGTGTGTAGGTCCAATTTACATGCCGTAAAAAGTGGTATTTGCATAATTTCGAACCCCAAAACATGTATATACTTGAGAAGTGATCCAATAAGAGATAATATGATATATTACTCATAATTTCATTGCAATATGTAGTACCTACAATACAAACCATGAGACAAGTAAGAAAAGCTAAAAATATAGAATCTAGCATGAATGAGAGTGATAATTGAGTCAAAACAACATGGATATGAAACCAAACATGATCCAAAAGATGATATGATTTGTGCACATCACCATGCTACCTAGCTTCCCACCCCTTCAGCAGGCTCACGGAGACAATGGGTGCAAAGGGACGCACCTCCAGAAGCAATTGAAAGAGCAAATCCCCTCACGGAGTTTGGCCGAACACAATGAGAGGCTTTTGCCATTTCGTTGGGGTCCAATGCCCCCTATATATATAGGCAGGTCGACGAGGAGGTCCCAAGCAGATTTGGGCATTTTTCTTGGCGTCTACGAAACTCACCAAAACCTAGGTCTTCTAGGTTCGGATTCTTCTCCTGAATCCACTGGACTAATCACCATAATGATTTGTCCATTATTTTGCAAGATATCAGTTTAGGAAAAACTACCCTATCGACCTATTGTTTCCTTGTCTGACTGAGGAAGGTGACAGCACAGCCTCTGTTGGATCTGAATCCAACGGTTGTGGCATCTCACGTTTATATCAAAATAGATCTAATAAAATCGTGACAAAATACTTTCCTCTACACTTTATGATTTTTTTAAAATCCATATCTCCCAAACCGAGTGTCCAATTAATTCCAAATTTTGAGGGAAACTTAATGAAGACTTAATCTACCTCTGTGACAAAATTGGGCTCATTATCTAAAAGAAAACGTACCTTTTATTTAGGTGCAAGATATCACTTTAATTATATATATTTCACCTATTTTCTCTTTCCCTCGCTATTAAATTATTATTCTGAGATCCTTGAACCTCAAGGAACATTAATGGATCGAAATCTCATCTTGGGGACATACCTTAGCCTTGAACTTATCTTTTATCCATTATCGCTCATTATCTTATTTATTTCTTTTCAAAATATCTCTTTTTGAGAATTTCTCTTTATTTCTCTTTTATTTTCCTCATTGGTATTCCTTTTATTATTATGAATCCTTAATATACAAAATTCCACTAAGGATAACTCATTTACACCTCTTTCCATTTATTTTCCACATTTTATCATTGTTTTCAATTTCTTTCTCAATAAAGAAATACTTAATTAATCTTTTATTTTCTTATTGCCTTTTCTTTGCAACTTTGGACTCCTTGGAACCCAAGAGGCACGAAATCCATCCTTGGATTACATTCCTTTGCCTTCTAGAGGTTTCTACCTCATTCTTTTCTCAAAAACTCAATTATTCATTTACTAATTGAATTTCCTTATTATTTGGGCCCAATAGCCAATAAAGCCCACAACACAATCATCAAGGCTATTGTAAATGAAATCTATTTATTCAAAACCAATTATATCATCATTTGTTCCAATATCTCTAATATGAGAAATTACATTTCTCTCCACATGAACCCAAAATTGGGGTTGTAACATCCTTCCCCTCTTATAAGAATTTTGTCCTCAAAATTCCATAAAGCAAGCAAGCAAACAAACAGGATAAGCCTTTCATACATCCATCAAGGATCCGATGTGGCTTCACCCTTTCCATGGTGCTTCCCAAGAACCTTCATCATCTCATATTCTTCCATCTGAGTTCTTTCTTACCTTGGTATATCATACCCTCATAGGTGACTCAGGACATTTCAGCCTCTCAAAAGCTGAATAGGTTCATGGCTCAGCACATGGCTTGGGTACCTCACATAGTGCTCTAGATCGGACTCATGGAACACATCATGCATCATGTTATCCTGAGGGGTAAGGCTAAACACAACCATCTCCACCAATCCATCTCAAATGGACCCATATATTGGGGACCCAGCTTTCTCAGCTGTTGCTTAGAGGGGTCGAATTTTCACATCACATATTCTCCCACAGTGAACTGTATGTCAGTTTGCTTTGAGCTCAGGACTCATGTTACCACTGGGCTCTCTCTCAGCCATTGCATGATCAAAGCACTTCATCTGTACACACTGTGGTTCTTTTCTGACCTTCACGAGGCCTCCTTCGCCAACATCATCTTAATGAAGTGCTGACCGACACAACCTCCTTCTAGAATTTCTTTCATCCTGATAAAGGCTATGGTGGTTAACGTCACATCTTAAGAACTGTCTCTTTATATCACCCTGAATGATCACACATGCTCTCATCAGACCCTCTAGTCTAGATCATACTAACCATTAGTATAGAGTGCTAAACTCTACTAACATTGAGTTCTTCAGGTATCTACTTCCACCTCATGGGAGTGAACCTTTAGGTCATACTCAAAAACTTTTGAACTCACATCATGGTATGGTTGAACCATCTCTCTCACGTGTAGTTCAACTGAATTTGTCCCTTGACAACACTCCTTTCCTTCTCGTGTCATCCAGGTAGGGCGATCTACCATAACCCATATTGCATACGGACCTTCTATGGTCTAAGGAAGACTTACCACCACATCCATAGTGGTGAACTCCCATTCCTTCTCGGGGATTCTTTAACCTTAAAGTCAAAGCACTGGGTTACTGGTGTTCGTCCTTCACCCTTGGCTTACATGACCACATGCTACATGCAACTTCACATCAAGCAACCAAAGTGCTACTATCACTTACTATCTTTGTAGTATCACGGTGTTTGGTGATCTTAAAACCATGATCTCTTATATGTCATGATTCCTCAAGCATGATACCTTGGAAACCCTAAACCACTCTCTTTAGGGTTTCATCACTTTCCTTTCCAAATAAGTACATCTGAGGTTCTACAACCATCCTTTCATTATATCACAAACTAGGCTGGCTAACCAAACACTCATTTACTTGATTAACTGCTATTGATACATCTGGGCGTTAGCCAAACTTATCTCTTTTCCTCATCTTAATGTTAGCCTAACAACCTCAACTTCTTCTAGCTCCCAGCTAAACTAGGAAGCTATATCTCAACCAGACAATTCATTACCACTTCTTATCCTTAGGTGTTAGGTAATGTTGAAGACATACACCTCCATGTATTCTACTTATCATCTCATCTCTAAGTTTGTCTTCATCAAGAAACTCTGAGCTCCTCTTCATGGTGATCAAACTCAACCTTACATATCTTGCAAATTCCAGATAGCTCATGGTATCACATCCTCACAAGATGATCTCCTTAATACTCTTAGTGTTTTTAAACCATACATGTATCATTCACTCCATAAGGGTATGTTATCATCTCTATCCTCATACCTTGTAGCAACGTTCCAACTCACATCATCTTTATCCTTGGTGTATGGCATGTGTACTGTCCTATCTCTCACTCCCATAACAAAAGGAAATAAGCATTTGGCTGCAGTCCAAATACAGAGTTCTTCCTATTCCAAGAATAGAGATGGTACATCCCACCTTGCCATTACACCTTTACATCTAAGTTGAAACGTGCCACATATGTTTCTACAAACATCACGATATCAAAAATTACTTCCATGGAAAATTGGTCTCGAACCTACTTGGGTCACTACACAATCCTTGGTCATCACCTCTAGATCTATAGGGTGTCGGCACTTTTGGGGTCATCCCTCTTCCCTTATGCACCTAGAGAGTGCCCTACTCATCTGCCCTTTGGGTCCCATGAGTTCATGAAGGTGATCAATCTCCTAACCCATGGCCTTTAGACAATGATAGTTGTTACCTCCTGACCCTATGGTCATGTGCAACTAGGGAATTAGGAACTCCTACTTCCATCGGTCTTATCCCTTCCTGACCCTAGAATATACTTAGGATTCTATTATAGTATATGTCCAACTTAGAACCTTACCCATGCCTTCATCATCTCTCTCTGCATTCACGACTGACTTTCATCCCTTCATAGGGGTCATGGCAACCTGCCTACCTTGGTCAGGCCCCATACTGGTTACCTCCATGGTAACACATCCACATGCACTTAGAGATGGTTATCTATGGGTCTATAGGTTCATTCTCATACCATGTACTCATCACTTAGCTTCTCAAGATCATATGAAACCTCTTTAGGTTACCTCAAAATCAACAAAACTGGTATACACCCTACAAAAGGGTCCCTCTCCCAGGATGGGAGGAAACTACACCTTGATAACAGCGGTCACAAACATCCTTATGTTTAGGGTATGTGTCCACATGAACATGCCTAACCCAACAGCTACTAGGGCACAAGCAGACCACCTATTAAACCATGCTAGGTCATACTTATTATCTTTCCTCAACATTAGATCAACTTAGTCGTGAGGGGTTCATCAAACATACCTTTAACTTAAGGGGTTTCCTTTACCTCTACGCATGAGGAGTACCATGCTCGAAACTATAGAGGCTCAAATCTCATCATGAGCATTGGGTACACTGCTTCCCCTCTTAGGCCTAGGAACCCTGGGTTCACCCTTTGGGTGTCCAACTGCATGCTCAAACTCTTAACCATGAATCAAGCATGTATAAGGCATGACATGCACTCCCTGTCATCCTTCAACTCGAGCAACACATCAGGGTCGAGTCCCCCTCAAGGACAACCAACAAGGTACAAGGCCTCACAACCTGTTAACAAACCTCTCGAGGTCTAAGGAACTCTTCTTCCTATCTCAGAAGGTAAACACCTATACCACAGGCACATAGGTACCAGAAGCATCATCCTCTCTCTAGGGTTTGGTTCCTCTAAAGGTAACCAAGATATCATCAGCCTCCAGGGGTTAAGCATAAGGCAACCACTAATATCCACTTAGGTCACATCATCCTCAACTCCCCATTGTTCCTCATATCTCGGGGTTTTAGGCTTCCAACCTCCTTGTTGGGGTCCTGCTTTCTCTCTCTAGAGCTAACTCCACATCCAGCCTTACTACTAGAGGTCCTCCCTCGATGAAGGATCAATCTCACAGGCATACCTCTACGTGGGTGAAGCCTATGCTCAAACTTATGTTTGCTCATGATTATCCATAGTCCCTTATGCTTATCTCATCCATCATGTCCTTCTGGCCTCAGTTTAAACTTACTGCTCATATTACTGATGTATTCTGGGTGCAAGCTATATCCTACTTGCAACAACCCATAAGGTTTCTATGGGTTCTTCTCTAACCTCATCCATGAAGCAGCTATCTTTCGCTCAAACGTGCATGACCCTTCCCAGGGTTGGGTTGCCATAGGTAATTGATCATCCAACCTCTCATGGCTCATATGGCATCCAAGGCATGTCTATCTAAACGCCTGGTATACCATGACGTCTAACTCTTCATGTCATCTCTCTCTCTAACCTTCACTTAGGGTTAGGGTTAACCTCATCCTCAGAGGACGTGCTAGGTCTCTACTTTTAATGGAGGTCTCTACCTCCAAGACTAACTCTCTCTACTCATCCTCCTGACAAGGTGGTATAGACTCATGTTTCTCCTGAGAGCAATGACAACTCGTGTCATACGACCTAAGCATGTATCTATTCTTTAGTTTGCGCTTAATCTATAATGCTTATGTCCATGACATCTTATTTACATGCTTTTCATTAATTTGGTGGAGGATTCCTTAGACCTTATTAACCTTACCCATACCTCAAGAGGGTGAGGAGAAGAGAGAAAACCCTAATCCTTAAGGACCTTAACAGAATTTGAGTTGAGAAGGGATGAACAAGATGAGAGAATCCTAAAGGTATCTAATTTCAAGTCATATCCTAAGACATCTGCTAGGCAGTCACACAATTCGGGAGTCCTCGTATTCCGACTAGCGGTGCAGAGGAAAATATTTCCAGCCCCCAGACGTGATCCTTTTCTAGACACCTCAATCTTTCGGACAATCCTCTAATAACTCCCTCGGTTCTATGGAATTTGTAAAATTTAATAATTATTAAATATTAAGTGAGGAACCTATGCTCTGATACCAACTGTAACGACCCCACCTCCCGGTAACCCCCACTTAAGGGAGACCAAGAGATCAGAGCCATTATCTAATAACTCGGATCAAAGGTTTGATAAATAATCAATAACAATTAATAAATTTTACCAACTAAATTGGAAACTGGTATAAAATAAAACTTTGCATACCTTTATCAAAATTGGGATATCTACATTGACACAATTTTACCGTGTGTATAACACAAGTACACGCGTCAATGTAGTATAGGCCCTTGTGAGGCCCGAGTCAAACCCAGGGACACTAAACTATCGGTGGTCTACTACTAATTGTCCGCAATCAGCTAGACCGATTAAAAAGGGTTTTAGGAGTTGATTAAAAAGAAAATAAAAATAAAAGAAAGCAAAGCAATCGATTAACTGTTGAGTTTAATCAATTTAGATGGGAGTCTTTAGGATTGCGGTTTCACCGCGGGTTCTCGTTGTATGACTTTCTATATAGTTAAACACGTTCATCTCTCAATCCGGGTAGTGGCCTGTAGTCAGAATTGTTCACTGTCGTGATACAATTCACTACCTAAATCTAGGTCGGTTCCACCGTCGTAGTAACCTATATCCTAAACTAGGTGCATTAGAATCGACCTCTGGGTTTTCATCATTAACCGTACATCACCTTGTTCAAGGGATTTGTTAATTAATGTGAATTCCATCTCTTTTCAACCGTTAATTCTTCTTTCAAAACAATTAAAGGCATTAGATTATCATTAGGGTGATCAAGCATAATGATATAATTGAGAAAATGAAATCATACCACAGATTTAAGAGATAAATTATGAATTACTATGATAAAAACGTCATACAATGATTGCTCGGGCTACTTCCGATCCTAAAGACAAAGGGGATAAGCCCCGCATGTTCATCTCAGAGCAAGACATGATTGAAGAAAGGGGAAACATGGAGAAAAATGTGGATGAGTAATGTAAACCCCTGAACGGAGAATATCCAAGCATTCCTCGGCGTAGAATGCGCGATCTACAGCCTTTCGGCGGTGGAAAACGTCTTCTTCGGCTCTCGGAACAGTCGGGGCGTGCTTCCGGGCTCCGTTCTTCTCTCCACACCTTCTCGGGACGTGTGCAACGGCTAATGACGTGATTGATGACTCCTGGCCGCCGTCATTAGGTATAAACACCAAGTTAGGTCGCCAAAATATCACCACCGTTGGATTTGGGCTGATCTGAAGCAAACTCTAATCTGACGATGTCGATACCATTGACGAGGGTCAATGGTATCGACCCCTCACGATATCGGCAAGCCTTCCTTCTTTTCTGTCGTCCCGTCTGATGCTGACTCGATACCATCGAAGCGGGTCAATGGTATCGACACCGTTAGGCGTCGGTTTTACCCCTTTTCCGTCGTTGAAGCTATAAGTGTCGATAGTATCGACTTTGGTGTCGATAGTATCGACTGGCTGGTCTCCAGCAACCTGATGGTAACTTGCTACCATCGACTTCCCAGTCGATGGTATCAACTCTGCGCTGCTCCTTGAGGCTTCCTGCATGTGGCTGTGTTGATAGTATCGACTGATGTCGATGGTATCGACAACTGCATATATGTGTTTTTCCTGAAATTGCAAGACAAAGCCAAATCAGCTGAGATAAAACCCATTATTATAATCATTTATGCTCAAAACGATAAAATAAGAGAGATTTGACACTGAAAAGGATCATAGACTAAAGTAAGTGAATTATGCAATATTAACCACCAAAGTGACCAATAAACACATAAAATGCAAGTAAAACAAGTTTATAAATGCGACTCAAAATCATCGCATCAAACTCCCCTAAGCTTGAACATTGCTCATCCTTGGGTAACAAAACTCTAGAATAGAATTACGAGGGTCAACTAAAGAACAGATTCTCACAACAGACTGCTCCATATGATCCCCGCCAGACATTCACATTCCGGCCCTTACGAACCACAGAATGATAATTACCCTAAAGGCGACAATAATCATCCATAAAAGATATCTACCTCAAAATTTATGAACACTATCACATAAGGAAGTTCACATAATAAAATCCGCTGGTCTAGACTCGGTGTATCTTGTGATCTTCTATCTACGTTGCTCGCCCTAACTACCATCTACATGGAAGCAGCTCTCCTGGTATTAACGAGTGAGGAGAAAATCACAGTGGCCTACCAATTCGAGCAACGGGTGAATGGAATGGGTGGTTGTGGATGAAATGGAAGCATTATACAGTTTTAACATGCACACAAACAATAATGACCTAAATGATGCATATGCAAATGAAAATGCCCTAATGCCTACATTTGGGTGGAATGATGCATGCACTATCATTCCATCTCAAGGTGAGATGGAATATCTAAGAAACTACACCATGTGCTTATTCTTCTTAGTATGAAAGTGAGAACAGGTTCCTTTCTCCCTCTCATTCCTACTTACTTCTCAATTCTCTTTTCTTCTTCTTTTTTTCAAAACTTTTTTTCAGTTTTTTTTCAAGCCCTTATCTTCATAGCTGACAATAAATTATTTGTCGGGCTCACTTATTACTACATAACTTATACATTTGAAGCATTCATAAGGTATGGAACAAGTTCATCACCTTTAATGTTTCATTAGACATAAGATGCATGATGTACTATATGCACAAAAATGTGAATGAAGCTACAAAAGGATAGTTATGCACTAAATGACACGCACCTAAGGATAATGTGCATGTATAACTATTCTATCTTTTTTTTCACTTTCATGCACAAATATGTGAAAATAATTGCAATGCAAGACCTATCTACATGGGATGCAATCAAAGAGATGAAAACCGTAATGTGCTTCCAGTTCTTATGGTGGAGTATGAAAACAATGGGGTGGATAGATCACAAGATTAATTGACTGAACCTTTGGAAAATATTATGTATCCCACCTTACTGACCTGTGTAGTAATGAAGAGGTTTCTCTCTCTTATTTAAAATTAAGGTCTCATTATCATTTGGTCAGTTTAGGCTCAAACAACCAATTCCGTCCACTTTTCATGAATCATAGGAATGTACATTTGTGGTTTCCTATTTTAGAGTTGACAAACCCAATTATTTTCTTAAGTCATGTGCTCAAAGTTGAACCACACAAGCTTGCAAAAGCACTAAAAAAAATTAAATTTACCCTTGATTCCCATGTACAAACAACGAGATGACATATGACATTAGACATCCACAATTACACTAGATAGAGTGTGGATCCTAAAAACAAACTAATAGCTAAGAAAAATAAATGACAAAAGACAAAGCAATAAATGATAAAAACTAAGAAAAATAAAGGATAGAAATTGTTCCAACACCCCCCTAAGCTTGAATTCGACTATGGCCTCATAGTAAAAAACAACCTTAAAAGGTAGAACAGTGATACTGATCATTCTGCAGGTGGAGGCGGGTACTGTGGGGCTGTGGGGTCCCAAGATGGGTACTGCCCCTGGAAGCTCGGATCATAATGGGGCATTAGTGGAGGTTGTGGATACCCCCCAAAATAATTCTGGCTCCAGTAGTTGTCGTAGAAGGGTTGTTGCTGCATCTCCATCCTATGCAACCTGTCATGGATGTTCTATTGGTTCTCGAGGAGGAGGCGCTCATTCTCATAGATGGCCTGCTGGTTAACATAGAGCTGATTGGTAGTCTCTTGAATATCCACAAATGATGCTGAGTGTTAGTGTTGCGTCTGCTGGATATCCTGCAGCATTGTATACATACCCTACATAGAAAAGGCATCCTCTCCTTGCTGAGAGGGCTGAGGTGGCGGAGGTTGTGAAGAATATGATTCACCCGGGTAGAAGCAGGGATGCTTCTGGGGTGCTACTCATGCCCGAAGAGGAGTGAAAGCCTCCTCTTCCTCTTCATGCTCGTCGCCTTCATCATTGTTGTCATCATCACTGTCGTCTTCATCAGAGTCGTCGATGGCGATGATAGGCCATCGGAAATGCTGAGATCCCTCAATGTTGAAGACGGGGTCGGGAAGCGCACATTCTTGATATTCTTGATTGACGTGGCAATGTGCATAAGCCAAGCCATCACGGAGCAGGAGGAGGTTGGAGCGGTGCAGATGATGGAGGTTGACCTTATGCATGTTGGAAAGTGGAGTAAGCTGGAAAAAAATCCAAACCAAGGTAGAGGGCCAATGGTGTGATCAGCCCCCCAAAATGGATAGGAGCTTTCCTCTTACTCCTTTTCACGGCTAACACGTTCGTCAAGAAGAATGTGCCCCAGTTGCACTCCTCGCGCTTCAGCAATTTATACAGAAAGAATAAATCTGTCCCTTGGAATTTGCTAAGAGACGGATCGCCGCAAGCAAACAGCGTCGTACAAAGCATGTAGTGCAGAATCCGTACAAAGGGATGCTCGAAGTCAGCTACTGCAGCGTTGTGGTAGCTCACAGATTTACCGGGAGGCGCAGTCACTAGCTGGGCGAAAATATCATCGTAGTTCGTCCGGTTGTCTGGCCTCCGGTGCTGGTAAGGGTCATGATACCAGTTATACACCGAATTGAATTGGGCGAGAGTGAGAGTGTAGTTGTTGTTGTAGAGTCTGAACGACACACGCCCTTTCTTCCACTCTCTGTCAGTGGCGATCAAGTCATTGGGCACGACATTGATGTCCAATGATGCCATGAACTCCGCCATGATTTCCTTATAAGTCGGACATTCATCAAAGAATGGCTGGCCGTCGGCGTGGTACTCCAACTTGTCAGGCATCCTGCTCGTGTGTCTCGCCTGCCCCTTGAGAACGTAGGCAAGATTGGGCTCAAACCCAAGGTAACGAACCATGTCCCGGTCGACGTAGCGGGTGGGCTCAATCTTCCTCTTCAGCGGCTCCTCGTACACCTTTCGGATCTCCGCGGAAGGATGGAAAATCCTCGGATGAGGAATGGATCCCGGTGGCGGGGGAACGAAGGTTGGGATCTCCATGGGGACCGCCCGTGAAGAAGATGCACCGTCCGTATGCACCATTGTCACTGAGAAAAAGGAATAGGAGATGGAGCTCGATGAAGTTCGAAGAAGACAATCTCCGCTCGGTGCAGGGTTCGGTGAAGATCGTGATCCTTGGATGCTCGTAGCAGGCCTCCCGATCACACAACAATGCTCAATGCATAAGTAGAGGAAGAAAGCTCTGAAAGTGTGAATAGAATTGACAACCACCCCTCTCTTTTATAATTGCGGTCGTCGCTGCTGTGGACCCATCGATACCATCGACGCGGGTCGATGGTATCGACACCTGTAGCACAATCCGGTCTTCGCGAGTATCGACGGCTATCGATAGCCCGATGTGGGGCCCTAGATCGATGACACGTCGATACCATCGATGGGTGTCGATAGTATCGACCCATCCCACAGATCGACTTCCTTGATGTAGCGATCACCGTTGATTTCCTCTCGCAGATTGGTGACATGTTGCATCGATACCATCGACTCGGGTCGATAGTATCGACTCTTCTTAGGTTAAACACCCTCGCGAGGCCCGACCTCTGCTTTCTACCTGTATCCGGGTCGATACCATCGACAGGCCCGTCGATGGTATCGACTTCACTGAGACAAATTTTGTCTAAAAATCTTCAGGGATCTCGCGAGTATCAACACCCATGTCGATACTATCGACCCCGTTCTGGCGATTCACTGATGGTAGGTCGATACCATCGACGAGTCTGTCGATAGTATCGACTCAGAGAAATTTTTGCAGCCACCTAACTGTGCCCATGTTGATAGCATCGACACAATGGTCGATGGTATCGACCCTGCCTCAGACCTGCACACTGAACAAACGATCAAGGTATCATTTTTACACTAAAAATAAAATTAAACCAAACTAATTTGTAAAAGCAAACAAAAATAAACGAAACTACCAATGGTTGGGTTGCCTCCCAACAAGCACCCTTATTTAACGTCTTAGGCTAGACGAGATCAAGCTTCTCATCTTGGAGCTTCATAGAGTGTTCTTAGGGGACCACTCGGCAGTTTAAACTCCACTCTATCCTGGCCAATCCCTAATGTAAATGTACCTCTCCCGATAGTCATGATAACATCAGTCGTCGCTTGAAACGGCCTGCCCAATAGCATCTCACAACCTTTAAGTTGTGGCATGTCCATGACAATGAAATCAACCGGGAAGATAAACCTGTAAACTTTGACAAGCACATCCTCACACACCCCGTATGGCTTCACAAAGGACCCATCCGCCAACTCAATAGTCATAGCAGATTTCTTTATTGTCTTCAACCCAAGCTTTTGGAACGTGGATAACGACATAAGATTTATGCTAGCGCCTGAATCGCACTGTGCATATGAGAAGTGATGGCTGCCTATGGAACATGGAATGTAGAAACCTCCTAGATCTTTCCTTTTCTGTGGTAAACTCCCATGGATAATTGAGCTCACCATCTCATTCACCCGGCAAACATATGTGTCTTTTATTCGCCTTTTCTTGGTGATGATGTCCTTGATAAACTTCCCATATGGGGGAATCCGCTCTATCATCTCCACTAACAGAATGTTAATATGGAGCTTTCTGAACATCTCCAGGAACTTCCTGTAATGTCTATGCTCTTTCTTCGGCCTTGAACTATCTGGAATAGACACAACCGCCTCATTTAGATGCTTGTGAGGTGGCACATATGGGCTTTTCGGGGTCTCCTCCCCTAAGCTTGCTTCAATGTCACCCTCTTCCGTAGGCTTTGGCACATCATTTACCACTGGTGTAGCTTGTGGATGCTCATCCTCCTCAGTGGTTGTAGCTTCATCATGAAGTATGGCCTTCACCTGCTCCTCTTGCCTAGGTGTAGGCGCGGCTGTGATGTGCTCTTGGTAGGTTTTTCTGAACGGGAAATACCCGCTAGGTAGTCCATAAAAACTGTGAGGATACGATATTCGTGGTGTAGCCTCCGTATAAAAAATCATTTTACTTTTGTCCTGGACCTCCACCACCGGGGGCTCTGCCTCAGTAATCATAGATATTGTAACATCCCTGACCTGGGTTATGAGTTAACCCTAGGTGTTTTGCCTAAATATGTAATTAAATCTTTGTGATTAACTCTGAGCGTGTAATTAAGTTTCTCAGAAACATATATTTCAGTATTTGCTCCTTTTTTTTAAAAGTTGTAGCATTGTTTTGTTATACAGGGACCTATGTGCAAATTACCCAGTTGAAAGGGTTAGCTTGCAATTTGCACATGATGATATGTTCCTCTGATGTTGAGACATCATGAGAATCTTTTTGGCAAAGTATGAGGGATTTCCCAAGCTTGGGCACCAAGGTGCAGCTGTGGAAGCAATCCCGGTGCTTGAAACCCTAATTTGGGGTAAAATGCAATTTACCCAAATTAAGGGATGCAAATTGTGAAATATGTCATCTAATGTATCTTTTTAGACTCTTGCCATCACTAAGAGAAGAAATGATGAGGGAGTCACCTCAATTGAGTTATCAAGTTATGAAATATGCCGTGTGATTGAATAATCAGGGTATATGTGCAATATCTCTTTATGTATGTACCTTATTATTAGATTGTTCTTCTTTGCCTTCTTTTTCTAGACCTTAAGATAAAGTTTGTCCTTATAATAAAGAGGAAGGGACGAGCAAGTAATGAAGGAAGGACTTAATTGGAATTATGGGGAAACTTATGGGCCTTTAATGAAACATCACCCAAGTATATGTATACTTCACCTCTCAAGCAAAGGAACTTTTCCTTCATGCATATCACTGTTTCCTCTTTGCTTGGCCGACTAAGGACTGTCTTGGAGCTCAAGGGGAATGACCAAGGGTGAAAGGTAGGTTTGAACCCCTCTTCTTGCCTAATTCCATGGTTAGAACTTGAATTCAAGGTCAATTTGGTGGCTAATTCTCGAAACCCTATCTTTCTAGCCATCTCTTTTCGTCTTTCCTTGGATTTTTCACCTTGGCCAACCTGTGGGAACTCAAGGACGCCATTAGAGCTTGGAGCATGAAAGCTTGGAGCTCAAGGAGCAAGCTTTAGGCGGGTTTTATAACTCTAAACCCATGCTTTACTATATACATCTCCTATATGCGGTTAGATGATAGTTCTTCATGTTTCCCTACTTTTCCCTGTTATTTTGCAAGCAAATCCATGGGATTTTTGTACTGTTCTTGATCTAGGAGATGAAGGCGTGATTTCCAAGAAAAACCCACCGCTTTTCACTTCCTTAAATGGTCTCACCAGTTTGCTCTCTCGGTCTCAAGACCGCGAGGTGAGCAAACGGTCTCGAGACCGCGACAGGGCAAACGGTCTCCAAGACCGTTTGGCCCCGTTGACCGAGCGTGGACCATATAAGAAATCTGTTCCTAATTATATAGGTTAATTACCCTCAAACTTTGGGAGGCTAACTCCAAAGGAATCGGGAGATATGATCTTTTTAAGTAACAACTTAAAATGAATTTATTCCTGATTCTCAAACGGTCTGAAATTGCCTTTTTGGGCAAACGGTCTCAAGACCGTGTAAGTTCGTTGACCAGGCGTTGACCGTATGCGATTACTGTTAAAAATAATGTTAATTAACAACTCACCAAGTTTGATGGTCTAATTCCAAACAGGCTAAGAGTTGAAGGGTGAATACTAGGGCTAACCCTAGGTGAAATCAGTACTGAAATTATGGTGACCTAATTAGGGTTTTTAGGGTTGATTGACCTAAACGGTCTCAAGACCGTTTGGGGGTCATCCAAACGGTCTAAAGACTGCAAGGGCAATCAACCATGACCGTTTGGAGGTCTGGGGTCAAGATTAGTTGACCAATTGAAGGTACAATTACACCAAATTACATTGCAATTAAAGTATTGATATAATCATCAACTCAATTTGTTCAACCTTGTTGAATTTCCACTAGAATCCAAAAATTGGATGGGCAAACGGTCTCAAGACCGTTTGGAACTCATCCAAACGGTCTCAAGACCGAGAGGACAATCACCCAAGACCGTTTGAAGGTCCAGGGTTAAGTAATTTGACCAATTGAGGACCTAATTGCAAATAAGTTATCAAATTGATTAAAATTCTATTTTGTGGTTCAATCATGGTTCAACCCCTATCAAATCACCTTAGACTTTGATGAAATCTTGGGCAAACGGTCTCAAGACCATGTGGGGTCCACCCACATGACCTCAAGACCGTTTGGGCCAAGTTTGGGCCCAATTGGAGCTCAATTGAAGGGTTCAACCTTGTGTTAATGCACATTGTTGAATGTTAATGGGTGAACATTGATAGACCCTAATTGAATCGATTTCAATCCTAATTGGTCAACAATTGAGGGTCAATTGAATGACCAATTGGTTAGGCATAACCTTAATTGACCCAATTCATAAGTGGTCAACATAGCTTTGACCTTTTGAGGGCTTCAACATCGGTTGACATCATCAGTTGTATCATTGATTTTGTTGATGGACCAAACGGTTGAGACCATGTGAACCTCGCGGTCTCAAGACCGTGAGAGGGCTCGCGGTCTCAAGACCGTGAGGGGGCTCACGGTCTCAAGACCGTGAGGGGCCTCGCGGTCCTGAGGTCAAAGGAGGGCTCGCGGTCTTGACATCAACTTGACCCTCGCGGTCTTAACATCAATTTGAGCTTCGCGGTCTTGAACCAATTGAAGAGGCTCGCGGTCTTGGAGCTTAAGGAGGCTCGCAGTCTTGGAGTTTAAGGAGGCTCGCGGTCTTGGAGTTAGAGGAGGGATCGCGGTCTTGGAAAGTCAAATTAGCTAAACGGTCAACACTTTCAAACGATCTCAAATCAATTGGAGATTGATGGTTGAAGATCGATCAATGTAATTAAAGGTTGACTTCTTTCAATCAATTGATGATATAAATGGTTCAATGTTGCCCTAATCAAACCCTAATGATAACCTAGGATATTAAGGGGTTAATGGACTAAGGTTTTGACCATGATGATGATCAATGGGGTGAATTACCAAAATACCCCTGAAGGGTAAATTAAGTAATACCTTGATCAAATCAAACCCTAATCGCATGATGGTGATGTGTTGGACTATGTTAGCCTATGATGACTTAATCCAACCCGATTTAGAGTGATGTTGACATCACCTAACATTATGATGAGAGAGAAAGTACTTCTAGAGAGAGAAAGTACTTCTAGAGAGAGAAAGTACCCTTTTTAGGTGAAAACTAAATTAAAGCATCTCCAATGCACAGAAATGAGCATAATTAGGGTATGATCCACCTGTGTGAGATCATAGAAACCCTAATTATGATAAATGATGAACCTTTAACTAATCTAAGAGCATCAATGAAGATGTTACTCATACATGATGATGTTATGAGTTCAATTCACCTTAATGTGAATAGTAAACCCTAATTCAAGGGTGATGACATGTTATGTGAATAGTAAACCCTAATTCAAGGGTAATGGCATGCTTTTGAGTATTAAACTCTATTTGATGTGAATTAGAGATTTAACTCTTATGAAAAGAGTAGGAAGTATATTCCTTATTTTTGTATTACCTTTATCAGTTGTAATAACCATGCAGGTTCTGATATGAAGGTAATCATATCCAGGTATGGATGTTGATGTTATATTCATTAAAGGCATGTTGTTAGCCTTATGAATAAGTAAAGTAATCTGATGCCTTGTCAGTGGCATCCTATGCTGATAATGGGCTGTGAGAGCTATGAATACCATCAAGGTCATGCCTTAGAGATGACTTGTGATGAGGATAATGAGAAATGATGATTGATATGAGTTAGGCCTGTTACATTTAGTATTCTTCTTTTATAGCTGCTATGCTACTGTTATTGTTTGGAGAACAATGTATGTTGTTAAAGAATACTAAATGTACCTAACTAATCAAGTATAATGTAGAGCCCTGATCATAGATCCATCATTGTCAGAGATTAAGTGATGGTGAAACAGGTTTTCCTCAGGGAACTCCTGGAGCACATACTTTTGAGTATGTGGGGTACATGGATGTGTAGAACCTTACATCCTAGTGTAGGAAAGTGATGTAGATGTGTAATCCATCCATCCTTCACTATAATTCCATACCGTATCAGTGGTAGGTAAACATGAAACCTCCTGATGACGAAGAAAGTACAGATATCCGTATCAGTGGTAGGTAAATATGAAACCTCCTGATGACGAAGAGAGTACAGAACGCCACTGTGACTCTAGAATAGCGAAGGACCAGTTTACCCTGGTGAGCTATAGCAGTAGAGACACGAGATGTCCTACAAGTGATCCTCTTACTAACTGAGGAAGGTGAAGGTCATGAGAATCCGGCTCTCTTAATGACCTATGTATGATACTGATGTGACTTCTCAGCGATCAGTTGGAGTATGAGTGGTATGCCTCATCTCCACAGGGCATAATGTTGTTTGTAAAACATAATCAAACATGTAGTATAACTTGTTAGAGATGACTCCAAGTTAGTTGATTGATGTTACATTGCAATAGTGTTTATATTCTCCATATCTCCTAAGTTGTAGAGATCTTGTTATACCTGCAACTGTTATAGAATACTTTGAAGGCTTTACTGCTTAAGATATTCTTTGATGTTATAATAAAGCTTCTGGCGAAGAGTTATAACTCTCGCTGGGACAATTATGTATAATTGTCTCACTCCGTAGACTTCAACTTTTTAGGTGGACGTAGGAGACGAAGGAACCAGCCTACAGGTGATCAGTCTCAGCAGCAGCAGCACCAGGGGTAGCAGTAATCTCAGATGGAGATTGTCCTGCCATGTGGTGTAGTTAGAGTCAGTCCTATGTGTCCTCTGTACTCTCAGGTCTTGGAGTCTTTTGTATAGTGATCTTGAGATTTTGTATCTTGATATATATAATTACTCAAGAAGTAATTATCCTGAGATGTAAACAATTTATCTCTCTTTATGAAAGAAGTTTTATGGATCCAAGTTCTTATCTCGAAAAGTTTTAATTTCCCGTGATTTTTGTCTTCCGCTGATTACCGATTCGCTTTCGCTAAGTTTTAATCGTGTTTATGTCATGGTTTGGAGATCAGAGCCCACAACTAGTGGTATCAGAGCCAGGTTCAGTTGAGTCTACAGAGGCATAGGACTTAGGATGTCGAGTCTACCTTTAGTACTCCTTCCTTATCTAATAGAATCTTCTGCTCCTTAGGAGAAGAAGATACATAAGAATGTCAGAACATCACGATGAGTACGTGGCAGAGAGTAGTGCTAGTGCACCTCGAGGCGGTGCAAGAGTTCCGAGAATAGAACAACCTACACCGGAGTTACCAAGAGAGCCACCCCAGTTCGACCCAGCTGACATGAGTAACCCAGCTGTACAGACAATGTCCGGGCAGTTCATGACTGCCATGACACATATAACGGATAGGATGCCCATTCCTGCACCTAGGGCACCTGTCCAGCCTGAAGCACAAGGTATCGGTAAGACATTCGAACGACTTCGTCGTGTCGGAGCTACCGAGTACTTCGGAACTGCCGACCCTGCCGATGCTGACTTATGGTTGACAGAGTTGGAGAAGGCTTTCAGGATTCTTATGATTCTGGAAGCTGAGAATGTTAGACATGTTGTCTATCTTCTCAAAGGCAGTGCTGGTCACTGGTGGAACATGGAAGAGCAGAAGAGGCCTGGAGTAGAGTTCTCATGGGAAGAGTTTCGTCAGGAATTTATCAAAAGATATTTTCCAAAGACCTTCCTAGATGAGAAGATCTCAGTTCGAGAAACTAAGGCAGGGTATGATGAACATTAGCGAATATGAAGCTAAGTTCCTGGAGTTGATGCGGTTCTGTCCGCACATGGCTGCTACGGATGAGGAAAGAATCAGAAGATTCGAGAAGGGTTTGAATTCTGATATGTCAACCCCTGTATCTACCTTAGAGAACCGAGAGAGATTATCTACCTTTGTGGAGTCTGTCCAAAGGATAGAGAGATCTGTGGTTGAGAAGAGACAAACCCATAAAAGATATCCACAGTTCCAGGGTTCTTCATCTAGGGATTCCAAGAAACCTAGATTTTCTGCACCTAACCCTCCACCACCCAGATTGAGTTTTCAAACTCAATGGACACCAAGCAGAGGTAGAGGATGGAGTCAACCGCTTCAAGGGACGCACAGTTCTACATCAGTGTCAGTTACTGGACCACCCAGACCACAGCAACAGGAGAAGAGTTGCTACAACTGTGGTAAGGTGGGACACTTGATGAAGGATTGTCGTTCTAGGCCTGTCGGTGTGACACAACAACCTCTGAGACAGAATCAACAGGGATCTCAGAATAGACAACATCAAGGAGCAGCTCGAGGACGTGGACAAGCATCTCAAGCTGGATCATCAGCACCACCTCAACACCAGGCGACTGCGAGGTTCTATGCTATGAACCCACCTGAGGCAGTGGTCAATCCACGGGTAGTGGCAGGTCAGATGAAACTTTTATATTTTGATATGTCTACATCCTGTGTTGTATCTGTTCTGATTGATCCGGGTGCTACGCACTCTTTCATCACTCGTGAAGTGATTTGTAACTGCAATATGACTGTTAGTCATAGGATAGATAGTTTGTTGTTGGAGACTCCGTTGAGTGGGTCTGCCATTTTGCAGGAGGCATGTTCTCCCTGCATCCTCTTTTTTTCTGACCATTGCATTCAAGTGGACCTTATACCACTTGATATGCAGGGATTTGATATAATCCTCGGGATGGATACCTTAGAAAGGTATAGAGTTGTCTTGGACTGTGAGTCCAAGTTGGCTGTGTTTGCTGATGAAAGCAACACATGGATCTTTCAAGGAGAAAGAAAGATTCTGCCCACCTGTCTTGTATCAGCTATGGTTGCTGATAAGCTGTTGAGGCAAGGATGTTATGCATTCTTAGCCCATGTGGTAGATGTTACCAAGGAAAGTTCCAATCCTGCCGAAGTTCCTATAGTCAGGGAATTTGAAGATGTGTTTCCTGAAGAACTTCCTGGTATACCACCACCTCGGGAGATTGATTTTGAAATCAATCTGATTCCAGACATGAAACCCATAGCTCAGACTCCGTATAGAATGGCGCCTGTCGAGATGGCAGAACTCAAGAAACAGCTTCAAGAGTTACTTGAGAGAGGTTTTATCCGACCAAGTACTTCACCTTGGGGTGCTCCGGTCCTGTTTGTTAAAAAGAAAGATGGGTCAATGCGGTTGTGCATCGACTACAGACAACTCAATAAAGTAACCATAAAGAATAAGTACCCTCTGCCGAGGATTGATGATCTCTTTGACCAGTTGTGTGGTGCAACAGTCTTTTCAAAAATAGACTTGAGGTCTGGATATCATCAACTCTGTATTAAGGATAGTGACATATCCAAGTCCGCCTTTAGGACAAGATATGGTCACTATGAGTTCACGGTTATGTCGTTTGGACTAACAAATGCACCAGCTGCATTTATGGAACTCATGAATAGAGTTTTTCGACCTTTCCTTGATCAGTGTGTTGTCGTCTTCATAGATGACATTCTGATTTATAGTAAGGATACTCAGCAGCATGAGCAGCATCTTCGCCAAGCTTTGACCTTGCTAAGAGAACATAAGTTGTACGCTAAGTTTAGCAAGTGTGAGTTTTGGCTACCGGAGGTATCTTTTCTTGGGCATGTGATATCCGCCTCGGGAATTCGTGTTGACCCTACAAAGGTAGAATCTGTTCTACAATGGGAACAACCGAAGACACCGACGGAGATTCGAAGTTTCTTGGGGTTAGCTGGCTATTATCGAAGGTTCATTAAGAACTTTAGTTCTATAGCTTTACCTTTGACCAAGTTAACCCGGAAAGATGTTCCTTTTTCTTGGAGTGATAAGTGTCAACAGTCTTTCCAGTTGCTGAAGGAGAGATTGACAAGTGCACCTGTGCTAGTGCTACCTGAACAAGGGAAAGGATATGTAGTTTTCTGTGATGCTTCCAAAAATGGACTAGGATGTGTGTTGATGCAGGATAAACAAGTGATTTCTTTTGCTTCCCGACAGCTTAAGAAGCACGAGGAGAATTATCCAACACACGATCTGGAGTTAGCTTCTGTGGTTCATGCTTTGAAGATCTGGAGGCATTATCACTATGGAGAGACATTCCAGATTTTCACAGACCACAAAAACCTTAAGTATATCTTCTCTCAACATGAGCTCAACATGAGGCAACGTCGCTGGATGGAGTTAATCAAGGACTACGACTGTACAATTGATTACCATCCAGGCAAGGCCAATGTTGTTGCAGATGCCTTGAGTAGGAAATCAGCAACATCAACCATGAATAGAGCACAACTAAACTCTTTAGTATGCTCTAGGAGAGATATGCTTATCTCTATAAGGCAAGACAATGTGCAGTTGAAGGTGTCATTGTTAGTCGGTTTGTTAGCTGAGATGCATATTAAACCTACCCTAAGGGAGCAGATTAAAGAGGCACAGCTAGGTGATGCTGCAGTTCAACATATAAGATCTGAGTATGGAAATGAGAAGCAAGATGGTTTTCATGACTCAGAAGATCAAGTAGCTTGTTATAATGGAAGAATGATAGTGCCAGATGTGGACAACTTGAGAAAGTTAGTCCTGGAAGAAGCCCATTCTTCCATGTATGCTATGCATCCAGGGAGCACCAAGATGTATCAGAATTTGAAAGATCTGTATTGGTGGCCTGGGATGAAAAAGGACGTTGCAGAGTTTGTTCTGAGGTGTCCTGTGTGTCAGCAAGTTAAAGCTGAACACCAGAATCCTGCAGGGACAATGCAACCTTTACCCATACCACAGTGGAAGTGGGACCATGTGACCATGGACTTTGTTGTTGGCCTACCCAGGACAAGCAAAGGACATGATTCCATTTGGGTAATTGTTGATAGATTAACTAAGACAGCACATTTCTTACCTGTCAAGACAACCTATTATGCTGAAAGATTATCAGAGTTGTATGTTCAAGAGATAGTGTGTCTGCACGGAGTTCCTGTCACAATAGTTTTTGACAGAGGTCCTCAGTTTACAAGTCGTTTTTGGGAACAGTTACATCAAGCCTTAGGCACCAAGCTGAGGTTTAGTACGACCTTTCATCCACAGACTGATGGACAGTCAGAAAGGACCATACAAACCTTAGAAGACCTGTTGCGAGCATGTGTTCTCCAGTTCACCGGAAGTTGGGATCTACACCTAAGCTTGATAGAGTTTGCCTATAACAATAGCTATCAGCATAGTATTGATATGGCACCTTATGAAGCCTTATATGGTAGACGTTGTAGATCACCCTTGTGTTGGTTTGAGACTGGTGAGCACCAGTTGTTAGGTCCTGACCTGGTGCAGCAAACCACAGAAAAGATTAAAGTAATACAACATAAGATTAAGATTGCTCAAGATAGGCAGAAATCTTATGCTGACAAACGTCGTAGACCTTTAGAGTTCCAGGTTGGAGACAGAGTGTATCTCAAGGTCTCACCTTGGAAAGGGGTCCTTCGTTTCGGAAGGAAAGGGAAGTTAGCACCTACATTTATGGGGCCTTATCCAATCATCGAACGGATTGGAAAGGTAGCATATAAACTAGAGCTGCCCTCAGAGTTACAGAGGTTACACCCTGTGTTTCACATTTCTATGTTGAAGAAATGTCACCCAGACACCGAGACAGTTCTACAACCCATGGAAGTAGAATTGAATGATGATATATCCTATGAGGAGGGACCAGTGTCAATCCTTGATAAAAGAATGAAAAAGTTAAAGAAGAAAGATATAAGTCTTGTGAAAGTCCTCTGGAACCATCGTGGTGTTGAAGAAGCCACTTGGGAGTTAGAGGATGAGATGAGAAGGAAGTATCCTGCCCTTTTCTCTTAGTATGTTGTATCGATTTCGGGGACGAAATCCTTGTAAGGGGTGGATAATTTGTAACATCCCTGACCTGGGTTATGAGTTAACCCTAGGTGTTTTGCCTAAATATGTAATTCAATCTTTGTGATTAACTCTGAGCATGTAATTAAGTTTCTCAGAAACATATATTTCAGTATTTGCTCCTTTTTATTTAAAGTTGTAGCATTGTTTTGTTATACAGGGACCTATGTGCAAATTACCCAGTTGAAATGATTAGCTTGCAATTTGCACATGATGAGATGTTCCTCTGATGTTGAGACATCATGAGAATCTTTTTGGCAAAGTATGAGGGATTTCCCAAGCTTGGGCACCAAGGTGCAGCTGTGGAAGCAATCCCAGTGCTTGAAACCCTAATTTGGGGTAAAATGCAATTTACCCAAATTAAGGGATGCAAATTGTGAAATATGTCATCTAATGTATCTTTTTAGACTCTTGCCATCATTAAGAGAAGAAATGATGAGGGAGTCACCTCAATTGAGTTATCAAGTTATGAAATATGCCTTGTGATTGAATAATCAGGGTATATGTGCAATATCTCTTTATGTATGTACCTTATTATTAGATTGTTCTTCTTTGCCTTCTTTTTCTATACCTTAAGATAAGGTTTGTCCTTATAATAAAGAGTAAGGGACGAGCAAGTAATGAAGGAAGGACTTAATTGGAATTATGGGGAAACTTATGGGCCTTTAATGAAACATCACCCAAGTATATGTATACTTCACCTCTCAAGCAAAGGAACTTTTCCTTCGTGCATATCACTGTTTCCTCTTTGCTTGGCCGACTAAGGACTGTCTTGGAGCTCAAGGGGAATGACCAAGGGTGCAAGGTAGGTTTGAACCCCTCTTCTTGCCTAATTCCATGGTTAGAACTTGAATTCAATGTCAATTTGGTGGCTAATTCTCGAAACCCTATCTTTCTAGCCATCTCTTTTCATCTTTCCTTGGCGTTTTCACCTTGGCCAACCTGTTACGCCATTAGATCTTGGAGCATGAAAGCTTGGAGCTCAAGGAGCAAGCTTTAGGCGGGTTTTATAACTCTAAACCCATGCTTTACTATATACATCTCTTATATGCGGTTAGATGATAGTTCTTCATGTTTCCCTACTTTTCCCTGTTATTTTGCAAGCAAATCCATGGGATTTTCATACTGTTCTTGAGCTAGGAGATGAAGGCGTGATTTCCAAGAAAAACACACCGCTTTTCACTTCCTTAAACGGTCTCACCAGTTTGCTCTCTCGGTCTCAAGACCGCGAGGTGAGCAAATGGTCTCGAGACCGCGACCGGGAAAACGGTCTCCAAGACCGTTAGGCCCCGTTGACCGAGCATGGACCGTATAATAAATCTGTTCCTAATTATATAGGTTAATTACCCTCAAAATTTGTGAGGCTAACTCCAAAGGAATAGGGAGATATGACCTTTTTAAGTAACAACTTTAAATGAATTTATTACTGATTCTCAAACGGTCTGAAATTACCTTTTTGGGCAAACGGTCTCAAGACCGTGTAAGGTCGTTGACCAGGCGTTGACCGTATGATATTACTGTTCAAAATAATGTTAGTTAACAACTCACCAAGTTTGATGGTCTAATTCCAAACAGGATAAGAGTTGAAGGGTGAATACTAGGGCTAACCTTAGGTGAAATCAGTACTGAAATTATGGTGACCTAATTAAAGTTTTTAGGGTTGATTGACCTAAACGGTCTCAAGACCGCTTGGGGGTCATCCAAACGGTCTCAAGACCGCGAGGGCAATCAACCATGACCGTTTGGAGGTCTTGGGTCAATATTAGTTGACCAATTGAAGGTACAATTACACCAAATTACATTGCAATTAAAGTATTGATATAATCATCAACTCAATTTGTTCAACCTTGTTGAATTTCCACTAGAATCCAAAAATTGGATGGGCAAACGGTCTCAAGACCGTTTGGAACTCATCCAAACAGTCTCAAGACCGAGAGGACAATCACCCAAGACCGTTTGAAGGTCCAGGGTTAAGTAATTTGACCAATTGAGGACCTAATTGCAAATAAGTTATCAAATTGATTAAAATTCTGTTTTGTGGTTCAATCATGGTTCAACCCCTATCAAATCACCTTAGACTTTGATGAAATCTTGGGAAAACGGTCTCAAGACCATGTGGGGTCCACCCACATGACCTCAAGACCGTTTGGGCCAAGTTTGGGCCCAATTGGAGCTCAATTGAAGGGTTCAACCTTGTGTTAATGCACATTGTTGAATGTTAATGGGTGAACATTGATAGACCCTAATTGAATCGATTTCAATCCTAATTGGTCAACAATTGAGGGTCAATTGAATGACCAATTGGTTATGCATAACCTTAATTGACCCAATTCATAAGTGGTCAACATAGATTTGACCTTTTGAGGGCTTCAACATCGGTTGACATCATCAGTTGTATCATTGATTTTGTTGATGGACCAAACGGTTGAGACCATGTGAGCCTCGCGGTCTCCAGACCGTGAGAGGGCTCGCGGTCTCAAGACTATGAGGGGGCTCACGGTCTCAAGACCGCGAGGGGCCTCACGGTCCTGAGGTCAAAGGAGGGCTCGCGGTCTTGACATCAACTTGACCCTCACGGTCTTAACATCAATTTGAGCTTCGTGGTCTTGAACCAATTGAAGAGGCTCGCGGTCTTGGAGCTTAAGGAGGCTCGCGGTCTTGGAGTTTAAGGAGGCTCATGGTCTTGGAGTTAGAGGAGGGCTCGCGGTCTTGGAAAGTCAAATTATCTAAACGGTCAACACTTTCAAACGATCTCAAATCAATTGGAGATTGATGGTTGAAGATCGATCAATGTAATTAAAGGTTGACTTCTTTCAATCAATTGATGATATAAATGGTTCAATGTTGCCCTAATCAAACCCTAATGATAACCTAGGATATTAAGGGATTAATGGACTAAGGTTTTGACCATGATGATGATCAATGGGGTGAATTACCAAAATACCCCTGAAGGGTAAATTAAGTAATACCTTGATCAAATCAAACCCTAATCGCATGATGGTGATGTGTTGGACTATGTTAGCCTATGATGACTTAATCCAACCCGATTTAGAGTGATGTTGACATCACCTAACATTATGATGAGAGAGAAAGTACTTCTAGAGAGAGAAAGTACTTCTAGAGAGACAAAGTACCCTTTTTAGGTGAAAACTCAATTAAAGCATCTCCAATGCACAGAAATGAGCATAATTAGGGTATGATCCACCTGTGTGAGATCATAGAAATCCTAATTATGATAAATGATGAACCTTTAACTAATCTAAGAGCATCAATGAAGATGTTACTCATACATGATGATGTTATGAGTTCAATTCACCTTAATGTGAATAGTAAACCCTAATTCAAGGGTGATGACATGTTATGTGAATAGTAAACCCTAATTCAAGGGTAATGGCATGCTTTTGAGTATTAAACTCTATTTGATGTGAATTAGAGATTTAACTCTTATGATAAGAGTAGGAAGTATATACCTTATTTTTGTATTACCTTTATCAGTTGTATTAACCATGCAGGTTCTGATATGAAGGTAATCATATCCAGGTATGGATGTTGATGTTATATTCATTAAAGGCATGTTGTTAGCCTTATGAATAAGTAAAGTAATCTGATGCCTTGTCAGTGGCATCCTGTGCTGATAATGGGCTGTGAGAGCCATGAATACCATCAAGGTCATGCCTTAGAGATGACTTGTGATGAGGATAATGAGAAATGATGATTGATATGAGTTAGGCTTGTTACATTTAGTATTCTTCTTTTATAGCTGCTATGCTACTGTTATTGTTTGGAGAACAATGTATGCTGTTAAAGAATACTGAATGTACCTAACTAATTAAGTATAATGTAGAGCCCTGATCATAGATCCATCATTGTCAGAGATTAAGTGATGGTGAAACAGGTTTTCCTCAGGGAACTCCCGGAGCACATACTTTTGAGTATGTGGGGTACATGGATGTGTAGAACCTTACATCCTAGTGTAGGAAAGTGATGTAGATGTGTAATCCATCCATCCTTCACTATAATTCCATACCGTATCAGTGGTAGGTAAACATGAAACCTCCTAATGATGAAGAAAGCACAAATATCCGTATCAGTGGTAGGTAAATATGAAACCTCCTGATGACGAAGAGAGTACAGAACGCCATTGTGACTCTAGAATAGCGAAGGACCAGTTTACCCTGGTGAGCTATAGCAGTAGAGACACGAGATGTCCTACAAGTGATCCTCTTACTGACTGAGGAAGGTGAAGGTCATGAGAATCCGGCTCTCTTAATGACCTATGAATGATACTGATGTGACTTCTCAGCGATCAGTTGGAGTATGAGTGGTATGCCTCATCTCCACAGGGCATAATGTTGTTTGTAAAAGATAATCAACCATGTAGTATAACTTGTTATAGATGACTCCAAGTTATTTGATTGATGTTACATTGCAATAGTGTTTATATTCTCCATATCTCCTAAGTTGTAGAGATCTTGTTATACCTGCAACTGTTATAGAATACTTTGAAGGCTTTACTGCTTAAGATATTCTTTGATGTTATAATAAAGCTTCTGGCGAAGAGTTATAACTCTCGCTGGGACAATTATGTATAATTGTCTCACTCCGTAGACTTCAACTTTTTAGGTGGACGTCGGAGACGAAGGAACCAGCCTACAGGTGATCAGTCTCAGCAGCAGCAGCACCAGGGGCAGCAGTAATCTCAGGTGGAGATTGTCCTGCCATGTGGTGTAGTTAGAGTCAGTCCTATGTGTCCTCTGTACTCTCAGGTCTTGGAGTCTTTTGTATAGTGATCTTGAGATTTTGTATCTTGATATATATAATTACTCAAGAAGTAATTATCCTGAGATGTAAACAGTTTATCTCTCTTTATGAAAGAAGTTTTATGGATCCAAGTTCTTATCTCGAAAAGTTTTAATTTCCCATGATTTTTGTCTTCCGCTGATTACCGATTCGCTTCCGCTAAGTTTTAATCGTGTTTATGTCATGGTTTGGAGATCAGAGCCCACAACTAGTGGTATCAGAGCCAGGTTCAGTTGAGTCTACAGAGGCATATGACTTAGGATGTCGAGTCTACCTTTAGTACTCCTTCCTTATCTAATATAATCTTCTGCTCCTCAGGAGAAGAAGATACATAAGAATGTCAGAACATCACGATGAGTACGTGGCAGAGAGTAGTGCTAGTGCACCTCGAGGCGGTGCAAGAGTTCCGAGAATAGAACAACCTGCACCGGAGTTACCAAGAGAGCCACCCCAGTTCGACCCAGCTGACATGAGTAACCCAGCTGTATAGACAATGTTCGGGAAGTTCATGACTGCCATGACACATATCACTGATAGGATGCCCATTCCTGCACCTAGGGCACCTGTCCAGCCTGAAGCACAAGGTATCGGTAAGACATTCGAACGACTTCGTCGTGTCGGAGCTAGCGAGTACTTCGGAACTGCCGACCCTGCAGATGCTGACTTATGGTTGACAGAGTTGGAGAAGGCTTTCAAGATTCTTATGATTCCGGAAGCTGAGAAGGTTAGACATGCTGTCTATCTTCTCAAAGGCAGTGCTGGTCACTGGTGGAACATGGAAGAGCAGAAGAGGCCTGGAGTAGAGTTCTCATGGGAAGAGTTTCGTCGGGAATTTATCAAAAGATATTTTCCAAAGACCTTCCTAGATGAGAAGATCTCTCAGTTTGAGAAACTAAGGCAGGGTATGATGAACATTAGCGAATATGAAGCTAAGTTCTTGGAGTTGCTGCGGTTCTATCTGCACATGGCTTCTACGGATGAGGAAAGAATCAGAAGATTCGAGAAGGGTTTGAATTCTGATATGTCAACCCCTGTATCTACCTTAGAGAACCGAGAGAGATTCTCTACCTTCGTGGAGTCAGTCCGAAGGATAGAGAGATCTGTGGTTGAGAAGAGACAAACCCATAAAAGATATCCACAGTTCCAGGGTTCTTCATCTAGGGATTCCAAGAAACCTAGATTTTCTGCACCTAACCCTCCACCACCCAGATTGAGTTTTCAAACTCAATGGACACCAAGCAGAGGTAGAGGACGGAGTCAACCGCTTCAAGGGACGCACAGTTCTGCATCAGTGTCAGTTACTAGACCACCCAGACCACAGCAACAGGAGAAGAGTTGCTACAACTGTGGTAAGGTGGGACACTTGATGAATGATTTCCGTTCTAGGCCTGTCGGTGTGACACAACAACCTCCGAGACAGAATCAACAGGGATCTCAGAATAGACAACATCAAGGAGCAGCTCGAGGACGTGGACAAGCGTCTCAAGCTGGATCATCAGCACCACCTCAACACCAGGCGACTACGAGGTCCTATGCTATGAACCCACCTGAGGCAGTGGTCAATCCACGGGTAGTGGCAGGTCAGATGAAACTTTTATATTTTGATATGTCTACATCCTGTGTTGTATCTGTTCTGATTGATCTGGGTGCTACGCACTCTTTCATCACTCGTGAAGTGATTTGTAACTGCAATATGACTGTTAGTCATAGGATAGATAGTTTGTTGTTGGAGACTCCGTTGAGTGGGTCTGCCGTTTTGCAGGAGGTATGTTCTCCCTGCATCCTCTTCTTTTCTGACCATTGCATTCAAGTGGACCTTATACCACTTGATATGCAGGGATTTGATATAATCCTCGGGATGGATACCTTAGAAAGGTATAGAGTTGTCTTGGACTGTGAGTCCAAGTTGGCTGTGTTTGCTGATGAAAGCAACACATGGATCTTTCAAGGAGAAAGAAAGATTCTGCCCACCTGTCTTGTATCAGCTATGGTTGCTGATAAGCTGTTGAGGCAAGGATGTTATGCATTCTTAGCCCATGTGGTAGATGTTACCAAGGAAAGTTCCAATCCTGCCGAAGTTCCTATAGTCAGGGAATTTGAAGATGTGTTTCCTGAAGAACTTCCTGGTATACCACCACCTCGGGAGATTGATTTTGAAATCAATCTGATTCCAGACACGAAACCCATAGCTCAGACTCCGTATAGAATGGCGCCTGCCGAGATGGCAGAACTCAAGAAACAGCTTCAAGAGTTACTTGAGAGAGGTTTTATCCGACCAAGTACTTCACCTTGGGGTGCTCCGGTCCTGTTTGTTAAAAAGAAAGATGGGTCAATGCGGTTGTGCATCGACTACAGACAACTCAATAAAGTAACCATAAAGAATAAGTACCCTCTGCCGAGGATTGATGATCTCTTTGACCAGTTGCGTGGTGCAACAGTCTTTTCAAAAATAGACTTGAGGTCTGGATATCATCAACTCCGTATTAAGGATAGTGACATATCCAAGTCCGCCTTTAGGACAAGATATGGTCACTATGAGTTCACGGTTATGTCATTTGGACTAACCAATGCACCAGCTGCATTTATGGAACTCATGAATAGAGTTTTTCGACCTTTCCTTGATCAGTGTGTTGTCGTCTTCATAGATGACATTCTGATTTATAGTAAGGATACTCAGCAGCATGAGCAGCATCTTCGCCAAGCTTTGACCTTGCTAAGAGAACACGAGCTGTACGCTAAGTTTAGCAAGTGTGAGTTTTGGCTACCGGAGGTATCTTTTCTTGGGCATGTGATATCCGCCTCGGGAATTCGTGTTGACCCTACAAAGGTAGAATCTGTTCTACAATGGGAACAACCAAAGACACCGACGGAGATTCGAAGTTTCTTGGGGTTAGCTGGCTATTATCGAAGGTTCATTAAGAACTTTAGTTCTATAGCTTTACCTTTGACCAAGTTAACCCGGAAAGATGTTCCTTTTTCTTGGAGTGATAAGTGTCAACAGTCTTTCCAGTTGATGAAGGAGAGATTGACAAGTGCACCTGTGCTAGTGCTACCTGAATAAGGGAAGGGATATGTAGTTTTCTGTGATGCTTCCAAAAATGGACTAGGATGTGTGTTGATGCAGGATAAATAAGTGATTTCTTTTGCTTCCCGTCAGCTTAAGAAGCACGAGGAGAATTATCCAACACACGATCTGGAGTTAGCTTCTGTGGTTCATGCTTTGAAGATCTGGAGGCATTATCTCTACGGAGAGACATTCCAGATTTTCACAGACCACAAAAACCTTAAGTATATCTTCTCTCAACATGAGCTCAACATGAGGCAACGTCGATGGATGGAGTTAATCAAGGACTACGACTGTACAATTGATTACCATCCAGGCAAGGCCAATGTTGTTGCAGATGCCTTGAGTAGGAAATCAGCAACATCAACCATGAATAGAGCACAACTAAACTCTTTAGTATGCTCTAGGAGAGATATGCTTATCTCTATAAGGCAAGACAATGTGCAGTTGAAGGTGTCATTGTTAGCCGGTTTGTTAGCTGAGATGCATATTAAACCTACCCTAAGGGAGCAGATTAAAGAGGCACAACTAGGTGATGTTGCAGTTCAACATATAAGATTTGAGTATGGAAATGAGAAGCAAGATGGTTTTCATGACTCAGAAGATCAAGTAGCTTGTTATAATGGAAGAATGATAGTGCCTGATGTGGACAACTTGAGAAAGTTAGTCCTGGAAGAAGCCAATTCTTCCATGTATGCTATGCATCCAGGGAGCACCAAGATGTATCGGAATTTGAAAGATCTGTATTGGTGGCCTGGGATGAAAAAGGACGTTGCAGAGTTTGTTCTGAGGTGTCCTGTGTGTCAGCAAGTTAAAGCTGAACACCAGAAGCCTACAGGGACAATGCAACCTTTACCCATACCACAGTGGAAGTGGGACCATGTGACCATGGACTTTGTTGTTGGCCTACCCAGGACAAGCAAAGGACATGATTCCATTTGGGTAATTGTTGATAGATTAACTAAGACAGCACATTTCTTACCTGTCAAGACAACCTATTCTGCTGAAAGATTATCAGAGATGTATGTTCAAGAGATAGTGCGTCTGCATGGAGTTCCTGTCACAATAGTTTCTGACAGAGGTCCTCAGTTTACAAGTCGTTTTTGGGAACAGTTACATCAAGCCTTAGGCACCAAGCTGAGGTTTAGTACGGCCTTTCATCCACAGACTGATGGACAGTCAGAAAGGACCATACAAACCTTAGAATACCTATTGCGATCATGTGTTCTCCAGTTCACCGGAAGTTGGGATCTACACCTAAGCTTGATAGAGTTTGCCTATAACAATAGCTATCAACATAGTATTGATATGGCACCTTATGAAGCCTTATATGGTAGACGTTGTAGATCACCCTTGTGTTGGTTTGAGACTGGTGAGCACCAGTTGTTAGGTCCTGACCTGGTGCAGCAAACCACAAAAAAGATTAAAGTAATACAACATAAGATTAAGATTGCTCAAGATAGGCAGAAATCTTATGCTGACAAATGTCATAGACCTTTAGAGTTCCAGGTTGGAGACAGAGTGTATCTCAAGGTCTCACCTTGGAAAGGGGTCCTTCGTTTCGGAAGGAAAGGGAAGTTAGCACCTAGATTTATGGGGCCTTATCCAATCATCGAACGGATTGGAAAGGTAGCATATAAACTAGAGCTGCCCTCAGAGTTACAGAGGTTACACCCTGTGTTTCACATTTCTATGTTGAAGAAATGTCACCCAGACACCGAGACAGTTCTACAACCCATGGAAGTAGAATTGAATGATGATATATCCTATGAGGAGGGACCAGTGTCAATCCTTGATAAAAGAATTAAAAAGTTAAAGAAGAAAGATATAAGTCTTGTGAAAGTCCTCTGGAACCATCGTGGTGTTGAAGAAGCCACTTGGGAGTTAGAGGATGAGATGAGAAGGAAGTATCCTGCCCTTTTCTCTTAGTATGTTGTATCGATTTCGGGGACGAAATCCTTGTAAGGGGTGGATAATTTGTAACATCCCTGACCTGGGTTATGAGTTAACCCTAGGTGTTTTGCCTAAATATGTAATTAAATCTTTGTGATTAACTCTAAGCATGTAATTAAGTTTCTCAGAAACATATATTTCAGTATTTTCTCCTTTTTATTTAAAGTTGTAGCATTGTTTTGTTATACAGGGACCTATGTGCAAATTACCCAGTTGAAAGGGTTAGCTTGCAATTTGCACATGATGATATGTTCCTCTGATGTTGAGACATCATGAGAATCTTTTTGGCAAAGTATGAGGGATTTCCCAAGCTTGGGCACCAAGGTGCAGCTATCCCGGTGCTTGAAACCCTAATTTGGGGTAAAATGCAATTTACCCAAATTAAGGGATGCAAATTGTGAAATATGTCATCTAATGTATCTTTTTAGACTCTTGCCATCATTAAGAGAAGAAATGATGAGGGAGTCACCTCAATTGAGTTATCAAGTTATGAAATATGCCTTGTGATTGAATAATCAGGGTATATGTGCAATATCTCTTTATGTATGTACCTTATTATTAGATTGTTCTTCTTTGCCTTCTTTTTCTAGACCTTAAGATAAGGTTTGTCCTTATAATAAAGAGGAAGGGACGAGCAAGTAATGAAGGAAGGACTTAATTGGAATTATGGGGAAACTTATGGGCCTTTAATGAAACATCACCCAAGTATATGTATACTTCACCTCTCAAGCAAAGGAACTTTTCCTTCATGCATATCACTGTTTCCTCTTTGCTTGACCGACTAAGGACTGTCTTGGAGCTCAAGGGGAACGACCAAGGGTGCAAGGTAGGTTTGAACCCCTCTTCTTGCCTAATTCCATGGTTAGAACTTGAATTCAAGGTCAATTTGGTGGCTAATTCTCGAAACCCTATCTTTCTAGCCATCTCTTTTCATCTTTCCTTGGAGTTTTCACCTTGGACAACCTGTGGGAACTCAAGGAAGCCATTAGAGCTTGGAGCATGAAAGCTTGGAGCTCAAGGAGCAAGCTTTAGGTGGGTTTTATAACTCTAAACCCATGCTTTACTATATACATCTCTTATATGCGGTTAGATGATAGTTCTTCATGTTTCCCTACTTTTCCCTATTATTTTGCAAGCAAATCCATGGGATTTTCGTACTGTTCTTGAGCTAGGAGATGAAGGCGTGATTTCCAAGAAAAACCCACCGCTTTTCACTTCCTTAAACGGTCTCACCAGTTTGCTCTCTCGGTCTCAAGACCGCGAGGTGAGCAAACGGTCTCGAGACCGCGACAGGGCAAACGGTCTCCAAGACCGTTTGGACCCGTTGACCAAGCGTGGACCTATAAGAAATCTGTTTCTAATTATATATGTTAATTACCCTCAAAATTTGGGAGGCTAACTCCAAAGGAATCGGGAGATATGACCTTTTGTAAGTAACAACTTTAAATGAATTTATTCCTGATTCTCAAACGGTCTGAAATTGCCTTTTTGGGCAAACGGTCTCAAGACCGTGTAAGGTCGTTGACCAGGCGTTGACCTTATGAGATTACTGTTCAAAATAATGTTAATTAACAACTCACCAAGTTTGATGCTCTAATTCCAAACAGGCTAAGAGTTGAAGGGTGAATACTAGGGCTAACCCTAGGTGAAATCAGTACTGAAATTATGGTGACCTAATTAGGGTTTTTAGGGTTGATTGACCTAAACGGTCTCAAGACCGTTTGGGGGTCATCCAAACGGTCTCAAGACCGCGAGGGAAATCAACCATAACCGTTTGGAGGTCTGGGGTCAAGATTAGTTGACCAATTGAAGGTACAATTACACCAAATTACATTGCAATTAAAGTATTGATATAATCATCAACTCAATTTGTTCGACCTTGTTGAATTTCCACTAGAATCCAAAAATTGGATGGGCAAACGGTCTCAAGACCGTTTGGAACTCATCCAAACGGTCTCAAGACCGAGAGGACAATCACCCAAGACCGTTTGAAGGCCTAGGGTTAAGTAATTTGACCAATTGAGGACCTAATTGCAAATAAGTTATCAAATTGATTAAAATTCTGTTTTGTGGTTCAATCATGGTTCAACCCCTACCAAATCACCTTAGACTTTGATGAAATCTTGGGAAAACGATCTCAAGACCATTTGGGGTCCACCCACATGACCTCAAGACCGTTTGGGCCAAGTTTGGGCCCAATTGGAGCTCAATTGAAGGGTTCAACCTTGTGTTAATGCACATTGTTGAATGTTAATGGGTGAACATTGATAGACCCTAATTGAATCGATTTCAATCCTAATTGGTCAACAATTGAGGGTCAATTGAATGACCAATTGGTTAGGCATAACCTTAATTGACCCAATTCATAAGTGGTCAACATAGCTTTGACCTTTTGAGGGCTTCAACATCGGTTGACATCATCAGTTGTATCATTGATTTTGTTGATGGACCAAACGGTTGAGACCATGTGAGCCTCGCGGTCTCAAGACCGTGAGAGGGCTCGCAGTCTCAAGACTGTGAGGGGGCTTACGGTCTCAAGACCGCGAGGGGCCTCACGGTCCTGAGGTCAAAGGAGGGCTCGCGGTCTTGACATCAACTTGACCCTCACGGTCTTAACATCAATTTGAGCTTCGCGGTCTTGAACCAATTGAAGAGGCTCGCGGTCTTGGAGCTTAAGGAGGCTTGCGGTCTTGGAGTTTAAGGAGGCTCGCGGTCTTGGAGTTAGAGGAGGGCTCGCAGTCTTGGAAAGTCAAATTAGCTAAACGGTCAACACTTTCAAATGATCTCAAATCAATTGGAGATTGATGGTTGAAGATCGATCAATGTAATTAAAGGTTGACTTCTTTCAATCAATTGATGATATAAATGGTTCAATGTTGCCCTAATCAAACCCTAATGATAACCTAGGATATTAAGGGGTTAATGGACTAAGGTTTTGACCATGATGATGATCAATGGGGTGAATTACCAAAATACCCCTGAAGGGTAAATTAAGTAATACCTTGATCAAATCAAACCCTAATCGCATGATGGTGATGTGTTGGACTATGTTAGCCTATGATGACTTAATCCAACCCGATTTAGAGTGATGTTGACATCACCTAACATTATGATGAGAGAGAAAGTACTTCTAGAGAGAGAAAGTACTTCTAGAGAGAGAAAGTACCCTTTTTAGGTGAAAACTCAATTAAAGCATCTCCAATGCACAGAAATGAGCATAATTAGGGTATGATCCACCTGTGTGAGATCATAGAAACCCTAATTATGATAAATGATGAACCTTTAACTAATCTAAGAACATCAATGAAGATGTTACTCATACATGATGATGTTATGAGTTCAATTCACCTTAATGTGAATAGTAAACCCTAATTCAAGGGTGATGACATGTTATGTGAATAGTAAACCCTAATTCAAGGGTAATGGCATGCTTTTGAGTATTAAACTCTATTTGATGTGAATTAGAGATTTAACTCTTATGACAAGAGTAGGAAGTATATTCCTTATTTTTGTATTACCTTTATCAGTTGTATTAACCATGCAGGTTCTGATATGAAGGTAATCATATCCAGGTATGGATGTTGATGTTATATTCATTAAAGGCATGTTGTTAGCCTTATGAATAAGTAAAGTAATATGATGCCTTTTCAGTGGCATCCTATGCTGATAATGGGCTGTGAGAGCCAGGAATACCATCAAGGTCATGCCTTAGAGATGACTTGTGATGAGGATAATGAGAAATGATGATTGATATGAGTTAGGCCTGTTACATTTAGTATTCTTCTTTTATAGCTGCTATGCTACTGTTATTGTTTGGAGAACAATGTATGTTGTTAAAGAATACTGAATGTACCTAACTAATCAAGTATAATGTAGAGCCCTGATCATAGATCCATCATTGTCAGAGATTAAGTGATGGTGAAACAGGTTTTCCTCAGGGAACTCCTGGAGCACATACTTTTGAGTATGTGGGGTACATGGATGTGTAGAACCTTACATCCTAGTGTAGGAAAGTGATGTAGATGTGTAATCCATCCATCCTTCACTATAATTCCATACCGTATCAGTGGTAGGTAAACATGAAACCTCCTGATGACGAAGAAAGCGCAGATATCCGTATCAGTGGTAGGTAAATATGAAACTTCCTGATGACAAAGAGAGTACAGAACGCCACTGTGACTCTAGAATAGCGAAGGACCAGTTTACCCTGGTGAGCTATAGCAGTAGAGACATGAGATGTCCTACAAGTGATCCTCTTACTGACTGAGGAAGGTGAAGGTCATGAGAATCCGGCTCTCTTAATGACCTATGTATGATACTGATGTGACTTCTCAGCGATCAGTTGGAGTATGAGTGGTATGCCTCATCTCCACAGGGCATAATGTTGTTTGTAAAACATAATCAACCATGTAGTATAACTTGTTAGAGATGACTCCAAGTTAGTTGATTGATGTTACATTGCAATAGTGTTTATATTCTCCATATCTCCTAAGTTGTAGAGATCTTGTTATACCTGCAACTGTTATAGAATACTTTGAAGGCTTTACTGCTTAAGATATTCTTTGATGTTATAATAAAGCTTCTGGCGAAGAGTTATAACTCTCGCTGGGACAATTATGTATAATTGTCTCACTCTGTAGACTTCAACTTTTTAGGTGGACGTAGGAGACGAAGGAACCAGCCTACAGGTGATCAGTCTCAGCAGCAGCAGCACCAGGGGTAGCAGTAATCTCAGGTGGAGATTGTCCTGCCATGTGGTGTAGTTAGAGTCAGTCCTATGTGTCCTCTGTACTCTCAGGTCTTGGAGTCTTTTGTATAGTGATCTTGAGATTTTGTATCTTGATATATATAATTACTCAAGAAGTAATTATCCTGAGATGTAAACAGTTTATCTCTCTTTATGAAAGAAGTTTTATGGATCCAAGTTCTTATCTCGAAAAGTTTTAATTTCCCGTGATTTTTGTCTTCCGTTGATTTCCGATTCGCTTCCGCTAAGTTTTAATCGTGTTTATGTCATGGTTTGGAGATCAGAGCCCACAGATATATACTTCACTTGATGATGTGCTTGAACAAGCTCTGCATTGCAAGCTGGTCTCTGTTGATTTGCATGCTTCATGGCCACCACTTCATTGGCGATTTGAGTCACTGTCACCTCAAGTGTCCTCATCTGCGCTCCATGACTTTGCAATGTCTGCCCAAATTTAGTCAAAATTTCATCTTGGGACTGCAACTGCTTACTGAACATACTCATCATCTCTTGATTTTTTTGCACCACTTGACTAAGCAACACGGTGTTTTTATCCTCTGGCGACGGTTGGGGTTTTGCGTCAGGGTCCTGCAAGAAATTATTTGGGTCCTTCTATGAAAATTTCTTGTCTTTCCTCCATGAATAGTCGTTGTTTCTGTACCCCTGCTGCTGGCGCATAAATTTCACTTGAGCTTCATCCTCGGATTATGTATCTTCTTTTGCAAGTAGTTTCTTGGCTAGAAGATCCATCTTCTCATTCAGCTCCTTGATGGCCTTTGACTCACCTACAGCTCGAACCTGCTCCACTGCGTCTCTGTCACCCCACGATTGCTTTTTAGCCATGTTCTTCAAAATTTCCCAACACCTTGTGCCTGTGTTGTTTAGGAAGAACCCCGAACCTGCGGAATCTAGGTTACTTCTATCATGCTCAGAAAGAGCAAAATAGAAGATCTTGACTTGTTTCTCCTTATCAAGCCCATGATGTGGGCACCTCCTCAGCATTATCTGGAAACGTTCCCATGTCTCAGAATAAGTCTCCCCGACCTTCTGGCTGAAATTGTGGATCTTCCGTACAAGATCGTTGGTCTTCTCTGGCGGAAAGAACCTCTCGAAAAATACCTCAACCATGTGATCCCACGATTCCACATAATCATCATCAAGATTATGTAGCCATTCTCATGCATTTCCCGCCAGAGAGCTGGGGAACAACTTCAAGTACAATGTCTCCTGTGGAAACCTGTCTATCTTGATCATATCACAGTTTTCCATGAACTGGCTTATATGAGTCACCGGATCTTCATTTTTAAGCCCGTAAAATGCATTTGATTTGACCAAATTTATTAATGCAGGATCAATCTTATAAGTCGGAATGTTGACTGCTTGCTTCTTTATAGGTCCTTTTGAAGCTGATGAGGAAGAAGCATTTATCTTCTCCCATATTGTCTGTTCTTCTGCCATCACTTCTGGTTCAAAATCCGAATCTATATCTTCAAGTTGGGTTTGAATGTTGTTCTCCTCGTCGTCTGGTCCTAGCGATGGAACCTCTAGTGATAGCTGCATGTAGTCTGTGCTACGCGTCTTCACCATGCACTAGTACCTGCAAAATAATAATTTAGATTCAGTATCGTGCTAGATGATTACAAAATATGAAAGATAAACTATGAATTTCAAAAATGATAATAAAATAATAAAATAAAAAGTGACCTAGATCTGAGCAAAAAAAAATAAAAAGTGGCCTAGAATGGCCGCTTGCAGCACTCATAGTGCCGACAATTGTCGTGTCCCCGGCAACGGCGCCAAAAACTTGACACGATTTTACCGTGTGTATAACGCAAGTGCATGCGTCAACGTAATATAGGCCATTGTGAGGCCCGAGTCGAACTCAAGGACACTGAACTATCGGTGGACTACTACTAACTGTTCGCAATCAACTAGACCGGTTAAAAAGGGTTTTAGGAGTTGATTAAAAAGAAAATAAAAATAAAAGAAAGCAAAGCAATCAATTAACTATTGAGTTTAATCAATTTAGATGGGAGTATTTAGGATTGCGGTTTCACTGCGGGTTCTCGTTGTATGACTTTCTATATAGTTAAACATGTTCATCTCTCAATCCGGGTAGTGGCCTGTAGTCAGAATTGTTCACTGTCGTGATACAATTCACTACCTAAATCTAGGTCAGTTCCACCGTCGTAGTAACCTATACCCTAAACTAGGTGCATTAGAATCGACCTCTGGGTTTCCACCATTAACCGTACATCACCTTGTTCAAGGGATTTGTTAATTAATGTGAATTTCGTCTCTTTTCAACCGTTAATTCTTCTTTCAAAACAATTAAAGGCATTAGATTATCATTAGGGTGATCAAGCATAATGATATAATTGAGAAAATGAAATCATACCACGGATTTAAGAGATAAATTATGAATTACTATGATAAAAACATCATACAATGATTGCTCGGGCTACTCCCGGTCCTAAAGACAAAGGGGATTAGCCCTGCATGTTCATCTCATAGCAAGACATGATTGAAGAAAGGGGAAACATGGAGAAAAACGTGGATGAGTAATGTAACCCCTGAACGGAGAAGATCCAAGCGTTCCTCGACATAGAATGCATGATCTACAGTCTTTCGGCGGTGGAAAACGTCTTCTTCGGCTCTCGGAACAATCGGGGCATGCTTTCGGGCTCCGTTCTTCTCTCCACACCTTCTCGGGATGTGTGCAACGGATAATGACGCGATTGACGACTCCTGGCCGCCGTCATTAGGTATAAACACCAAGTTAGGTCGCCAAAACATCACCACCGTTGGATTTGGGCTGATCTGAAGCAAACTCTGATCTGACGGTGTTGATACCATCGACGCGGGTCGATGGTATCGACCCCTCACGATATCGGCAAGCCTTCCTTCTTTTCTGTCGTCCTGCCTGATGCTGACTCGATACCATTGATGTGGGTCAATGGTATCGACACTGTTAGGCATCGGTTTTACCCCTTTTCCGTCGCTAAAGCTATAAGTGTCGATAGTATCGATTTTGGTGTCGATAGTATCAACTGGCTGGTCGCCAGCAACCTGATGGTAACTCGCTACCATCGACTTCCCAATCGATGGTATCGACTCTGTGCTGCTCCTTGCGGCTTCCTGCCTGTGGCTGTGTCGATAGTATCGACTAATGTTGATGGTATCGACAGCTGCATATATGTGTTTTTCCTAAAATTGCAAGACAAAGCCAAATCAGCTGAGATAAAACCCATTATTATATTCATTTATGCTCAAAACGATAAAATAAGAGAGATTTGACACTAAGAAGGATCATAGACTAAAGTAAGTGAATTATACAATATTAACCACCAAAGTGACCAATAAATACATAAAACGCAAGTAAAACAAGTCTATAAATGCGACTCAAAATCATCACATCATACATCTATCCGCATCAGGAGTCTACTCTAACTAATCCTCCTTTGTACTTTAACTCTTAATTAATTTCACATATCTCGCTTTACTGTTTGTCCTTTTCAAGCTTGTACCTAAAACGTCATCAAACAAAATGTCGGTCAGCATATCGGAATATGTCGGTATGTGGGGACAACCAAAAGTTTGCACATATGGATAACAATCTAATTATCACAATCAAGTTAATTAACAAGCCAATTTACACTTTTTCGTATGACATTCTCCACCGCTTTTGCCCTAACCCTGTCATACCCACCTTAGGGTTTCTTTCGCCAATGATTTAAGGCCACCTTCTCAATCCTGAGCTTGGTGCCTAGGGGTCACCCTTCATAGTGCCCATCAGTCATTCAATATCATAGGCCACCTTCTCATTCCCGAGCTTGGTGCCTGGGGTCACCACTCATGCTGCCCATTGGTCTACCCATCTGGGCCTAACCTTTGGCATCATCCATCAGGGTGGCATGTAGGTGTGAGAATACATACTTTTATTATTAATGTGATAATCATAGTGACTTTTTTTAGGTTTAAAAAAAAGTCACTATGATTATCATAGTGACTTTATGATTTACAAGTATGAACATCCAAACTGATATTTTGCATTCAATGCGGTTAACCATCCGAAAAATCCTCAGGAAACTAAGGTGGTTATTCATAATTAACCACATACCTGTTAGGATGATCTGAGACAGAATAGTCCAATCAATCAATGACATCCAATCAAGCAAGTACATGAATCCTGAAATTACATTCAATTCCTTTTTATCAAAATCTATCCAAACCATCTTGCTACTTAGGGTTTCTATTCCTTTTTAGGATTTCTACCTATTTTTAGGGTTTACTTTGCAATTAGGGTTTTACTTCACTTTCACTATTTTAAACCCTAATTTTATACAATTACTTACAAACCCTAATTTCATATTAAAGGCACACTTAAACATTAATTAAGCCCATTATGCCTCTTTTATATTAAAACTACCATTTTTATCCTTTTAAACCATGAAAATAGCATTATGCTCATTCATCATCAATTCAAACTTCATTATGGTCATATGAACTCGATTTGCCATAATTCTACCTTTTATTCATGAGAAAACCCTAATCACTACTTTTTAGGGTATTTATCTAGAATTAAGGACTTTTGTACTCTAAATAGATTAGAACCATCATATCTCAGCTTTGTACATGGATTTGACCAATTAAATCATTAAGGATCATATTTACCAATGTTAGGGTTCTAGATTCATTAAAGCATATGGAACCCTAAATTAATCAAATTACACATTAAGATCATCCTTTTAGATATAATATGCCCTTTGTATTATCAATAGGTTAATATCTGTTTTAAACACCCATATAACCCTTTTCTAATTCATTAATCATAAAAGGTTAGGGTTTTTCATTGATTAAACTATTAAAGATAGAATCTTTATATACTTTTTGAATCGCAAGCAGAAATAGGATCCAATTATATTTTTATTGGGATCTTCATGTTTTTTTTATCAACTTTCAAGTATTAACTTCCCTCATCCGAGTTTGCTAGCAAATTCTGTGAATTTCACAAAAAGTATTACCTTTGGGACAATCGTGGCCTGCCATGTTAGCGCCTTCACTTCTTGCTAAATCGATCCTTTTCCTTCTCTCGCAGATCCTTCCTTGGATCTGATTGCTTGATAACTCGGTTACCTGCTCCCCACATCGTCTTCCTCGCGCGTAAGGGGAGCCTGACTCCCCTGTTTACTCTGTAAAACAAAGGAACGTGGCGGCCTCTCTTCCTCCTCGGCCCGCCCACCTCAGATGGCCAGCCACGTCGCCCCTCCTCCACCCTATTCCATTGAAGGAGGTTGGGGCCTCAATTGCCCCGAGGTCATGAAGACCAAGCCACCTAGCTTCCCTCCCCTTCAGTAGGTTCACGGAGACGATGGGTGCAAAGGGACACACCTCTAGAAGCAATTGAAAGAGCAAATCCCCTGGCGGAGTTTGGCCGAACACAATGAGAGGCTTTTGTCATTTCGTTGGGGTCCAATGCCCCCTATATATAGGCAGGTAAATGAGGAGGTCCCAATAAGATGTGGGCATTTTTCTTGGTGTCTACAAAACTCACCAAAACCTAGGTCTTCTAGGTTCAGATTCTTCTCTTGAATCCACTGGACTAATCACCATAATGATTTGTCCATTATTTTGCAAGATATCAGTTTAGGAAAAACTACCCTCTTGACCTACTGTTTCCTTGTCCGACTGAGGAAGGTGATAGCAAAGCCTCTGTTGGATCCGAATCCAATGGTTGTGGTGTCTCACATTTATATCAAAATAGATCTAATAAAACCGTGACAAAATACTTTTCGCTACACTTTATGAATTTTTTAAAATCCATATCTCCCAAACCGAGTGTCCAATTAATTCCAAATTTTGAGGGAAACTTAATGAAGACTTAATATACCTCTATGCCAAAATTGGGCTCATTATCTAAAAGTAAACGTACCTTTTCTTTAGGTGCAAGATATCACTTTAATTATATATATTTCACCTATTTTCTCTTTCCCTTGCTATTAAGTTATTATTCTAAGTTCCTTGAACCTCAAGGAACCTTAATGGATCGAAATCTCATCTTGGGGATATACCTTAGCCTTGAACTTATCTTTTATCCATTATCTCTCATTATCTTATTTATTTCTTTTCAAAATATCTCTTTTTGAGAATTTCTCTTTATTTCTCTTTTATTTTCCTCATTGGTATTCCTTTTATTATTAGGAATCCTTAAGATACAAAATTCCACTAAGGATAACTCAATTACACCTCTTTCCACTTATTTTCCACATTTTATCATTGTTTTCAATTTCTTTCTCAATAAAGAAATACTTAATTAATCTTTTCTTTTCTTATTGCCTTTTCTTTGCAACTTTGCACTCCTTAGAACCCAAGGAACCCAAGAGGCATGAAATCCATCCTTGGATTACATTCCTTTGCCTTCTATAGGTTTCTACCTCATTCTTTTCTCAAAAACTCAATTATTCAATTACTAATTGAATTTCCTTGTTATTTGGGCCCAATAGCCAATAAAGCCCACAACACAATCATCAAGGCTATTGTAAATGAAATCTATTTATTCAACACCAATTATATCATCATTTGTTCCAATATCTCTAATACCAAAAATTACATTTCTCTCCACATGAACCCAAAATTGGGGTTGTAACACTAGTTATACTACTTCTTTTTCATGTTGCTTGCTATATGTGCTATCTTGATCAATCATGTCATCATTTAGCTATGTTTCTTGCTTTAATGGTTATAAGGTTGCTTTAGATGTACCCTGGACTTTGTGGAGATGGTTATCTTGGGTTGCCTTGGGTTGGTCGAACCATGGATGTGGAGTTCGTTGGGCAAAACCCCTCTCTCACTTAGTTGTTGAGAGGTGAGCTTAGGGTCCCCAAATCCAATGGTGAGTTGAGCTTTGGTTGGTTGGACGATATGATATGATGGACCTCCTTGTTTCCCGATAGATGATGGAAGTTTTACAATACCCCTCTCTCACTTAATTGTCTTGAGAGGTAAGCCAACTCTCTTGAACTTTTAGGGCTTCTTGGTGGCAGTCTTGAGGCTGAAGATGACCAACCCGTCATGGTATTTGAACCCTTGCACGATACCCTTATGATGTGTTCTGCCTGATATCCCTCTTCTTGGGTTAATCCTTGGGCGATATGCTAAGTGATGTTTTGTTGACCCTTTGACCGATATGGACCCTTACCCTAGATGGTGTTGTTGGGCGTTATGCCTTTGGTCGATATAATGCTTGGTAGACATCCCTTCTTGGTTCCTTAACCAATAGAGGGTCCCAAACCCTATCTTGAACAATAGACTACCTTGGGCGATATGGGAGCGTCTTGGGCGCCATGGTGGGCAGCCCATGATATCATTTGATGGATGGCAGTAGTATGCCTTGGGCGATAGGGCTTTGGGCGTTATGGTCTTGATGGTTGCCCGGTATGGAAACCCTAACCCTAGCTTAGGCGACAGAGTGTCTTGGCCGATAGAGTGGAGGTGTTGCACAATACACCCTGCACCTGGTTGCACGATACACCTTGCACCTGGTTGCACGATACACCCTGCACCTGGTTGCATGATACACCCTACATCTGGTTGCACGATACACCCTGCACCTGGTTGCATGATACACTCTTATACATGGATGCCCAATATCCTCTTGGTTCATGGCTTCACGACGCACCTTTGGTTCTAGTCTACCCGATATCCCTTGGGTGAGGGATAGTGCTACCCGCCACACCTTTAGTGAGGGTAGGCGACACCTTTGGTGAGGGATGCGCCTAGCCCGGGAACCCTAGTTGATGATATATGAAAGATAGGTTGTAACTAGTGACACGTTTGTTACCTAAGGTTGATGTTAAGCAAGATGATGTCATGAGAGATAGGGCATGGTGGATGCTCATAGTTTGGTAACTTTGATATGAGTTTATTGACATGCCATCTACAACTTTATGCTTCATGTGTTCATAATAATGAATGTTGTTTCAAATCATATGCACCCTAAATCTTAATGGCATGATAATCATAACATGTTCTCTAAAGATCTATGTTTGGTGATCAAGTTATCTCTCTTGATATGCATACTAACCATGCAGGTGTTATCAAATGAATTCATAGCCATGTAAGAGTTATGAGGGTATTTGTGTTTTGTATAACACTGAATAATGATACTCATGTTGATGAGATAACATGTATCACCAATATGATGAGAAAGGTCTGGTGACCTGATAAAGGTTGAGTGCTTGTTTGATATGTTATCCTTTATGATGAGATAAAGGATTGATACCCCATGATGATGTATGATGATGATGCCTTGAGAGGCAGTGGCATTATGAGATGAGGGATTGAGATCCCATGGCAATATGATAATGGCAGTTATAGTGTGACACAATGTTGTTTATGTTTTATAGCCTGGATGCCTCAACAATCCACCTAAAATATACTAATTAATTATAGTAGAGCATTTCATGTAGTTTTTCCCTGGCCATAGATCCATCATCGTCAGTAGTTGGTGATGGTGAAACAGGTTTATCCTGCAGGATTACTTGGAGTGCATATTGTTGAATATGCGGAGTTTCTCCTAGCTAAAAATAGGAGGATTAGAGGTCAACTTCAGTTGTAGACTTAGTATGGTTGGAGCACAGTGAACTGGCCCATGGCTCGGTATGATAGAGTGCATGAATGCGTTCATGGCTCACGAGCACGGTGAATGGGCCCGTGGCTCAAGGCATGCTAGTGTTGTGACATGTACCAAGGCGGGCTAGAGAAAAGGGGTAGCCTGCGGAGCTGACCCTGTGGCAGAGGCCACTTAAGCAAGAGAATGTGGTCCTACTTTGGTTATCGTGCACTAACCACGAGGAGGTGAGGTCATGAAGTCTGGCTCTTCCATTGACCTTGTATGGCACCGGTTTTGGGCTTCGCAGTTGAAAGTTGGATTTGAGCGGTATGGCTCACTTCCTCACGGCATAATAAATTGTAATCCAGCTGTATTGTCAGACCCCAACTCTCACACTAACCACAACCTACGAGATTAGGGCGCGACGGAGGGTTAACACACACAAGCCAAACCACTCATAACTTTTTAAACCATTTTAAAGACATTGAAATGATAACCAGATTTATGTTGTAAACTAAAGCTAAACAAACTGCGGAAGCATTATTATTAAACTGACTAGAAATATAAACAAGGTCTACAACATATTACATTGTTTGACATAAAGTAAACATAACAGGTAATTTACATATTTATACACATTCCACATACGCACTCTCTCTATCTCACCCACGCCATGTTCCAAGGATCGAGGGGAAAGGACTAAGAGACCTCTAACTAAACTAACTACATATACCTTCTACAGACTAAGCATTAGGATGAAAAGATCCTTCCGATTCCTGTTGCTGTTGTTGACCTAAAAATGTTTGAGTAGAGGTATGAGCCTACTCGCTCAGTGAATAGCATTTCATTTAGCTATCACTAAACAACTCATCAGATAGATAAAATTAAATAAAGGATACGTGTAGTACTAACAGGGCAGTTCTAATGTCATAACAGTTTTATAGATAACAATCTCATTTCTAAGCAACATCAGATATTTTAACAAATAAACAATTATAAAGAATTGGCACAAAAGTTCAAATCTCTTAACACATTAAATTTACTGTGATCCTATATGATTACATATTTATAATATTATTATGCCCTAATCATATGCAGTGTACTCTGCATATAAAGATCCGTAGCAAACTACGATCCCACCATACAAGACTTAGCGACACACCCGGGAAATGCTAAGTCTGACGCCAGCCCTGTTCTGCCACAGGACCACAGGCTCTCCGGCCCACAGGCTCTCTGGCCTCAATGCACTACTCCGAGTGCTCTAGACTCCTCCTCTAACCTGAGTACACAGGCGGAGAGTCTCACGGGGTTACCTCCATGACTCCGCACGGATCTTGTTGCAATAACCCCTATTTTCTCCAGTGCCACCGTGACTCCGCACGAATTATTGTTGAACACTGCCTCTCTGTCCTCGTGCCACCATGACTCCGCACGGTTAATGTTGCAACACGAGTTTCACCCCTAAGAAGCAGATCTCTCGAAGGGGTTCTACGGTGTTAGGGCACCTAAGTCTATTAAGTGATTAACATATAAACATTTAAACAAGAATATCACATTTCATACTTATTTCACATTCTAAATATCACTTGAAAACACATATATATCATTTGTCATCTTTAAACATGACTCAGTATCACTTATTCAGATTCAATGCTAAACAACCGTCTTAAATCAGCAAATACATGCAACTGTAATACATAAAAATTCCATCATTTTCATCAATCATACTACGTATTTCAAGTTTCAATGAATCTATCATACACTATTGTATGTGCTATACTGTTTAAGAGTTATACCAACTAATACTGAAGCAATTAAGCACTTAAATTGAGTTAAATAATTATTTCTGAATGAACTGCCACTCACAGCTCAGAAACTCAACCGATTGGTCGGAAACTCGACCGATCACTGCACAACTCGACCGATCAGCTACAAACTCGACCGATCAACCTGTTGTTCGGTTCCTGCTCAAGAAAACTCGACCGAATCACATATAACTCGACCGAACGGCGAACATACTGAAAACCTAAACTGACCTGCTGATGTCGATTTCACTCGAATCAGCAGACAAGACTACGGATTTGTGCAGCAAATCACCTGCAAAAGATGTGTACACCCACGAACTAACTGTAGGAGAGGAGAAGAACGAACTAGGACTGCTCTTCGTGCCCTTTCTTTCTCCTAGCCGCCGCTGATGCTAGTGCAGCTCCTGCTGCAAGCATAGCTCCGGCTACCACTGGTTCAGCTGGCGAAGAAGAACGGTGAGGCAAAGATGGAGGGCCGCAGCTGCTGGCCGGAACCAAGCTAGGGCTCCAAATCGTCTTCTCTCCCTGGTCTTTCTCTCTTTCCCTCTCACGCGAAGAAGAGAAGAAACGCTCTGCGTTTCTCTCGTTTCTGATAAATGAAACGAGTAAAGGGGAAAGAAAGGATAAGAAGGAAAACCCTAGGGACCAAAACGTGAAGTCCGAGAACTTTCAAAAACTACAAACAAGTCCCTGCAAGCCCAAAAACATACAACTTTTGGCTCGAAAGTCGGTTTCAGACGATTTCTCTGGCAACGCCTCAAGCGCAAGATCTTACACGTTTTAAGGGCTAGGATTCACACTATGCACATATCATATATGTTTTAAACATTATTAACAAAAGCAAGCTTATAACTTAGCAAAGCAGCTAAACACATGCTTAGCAGCATACTTACAGGGTAAGCTCAACACGGGTCGTAACAATCTCCCTCCCTTATAAGAATTTCGTCCCGAAATTCCTAAAAGAGAAAAGGAAACTTGCTACGCATCTCAGACTCAAGCTCCCACGTAGCTTCTTCAAGGTTATGATTCCTCCACATAATCTTCACTAAAGGTATTTCACGGTTCTTAAGCTTCTTGATTCGGTGATCAACTATCTGCACTGGTCCTTCTACGTAGGACACATCTGTTTTAAGCTGCGCCGGTACTGGATCTAAAATCTTTTCTGTACCGGGATGACACATATTGAGCATAGACACATGAAACACATCATGAAGATTTGCCAATTCAGACGGAAAATCCAACCTGTAGGCTACAGGTCCAATCCTCTCAACAATAGGATATGGGCCCATATACCTAGGGGTCAACTTGCCTCTCTTGCCAAACCTTAGCACTCCCTTCCACGGTGAAACCTTTAGATAAACCTCGTCACCAACCTCAAACTCAAGAGGTCGACGTCGTCTCTCTGCATAACTTTTCTGTCTGTCCTGAGCAGCTTTCAACTGCTCCCTGATCACATATATCTTCTCTGTAGTTATATCAACTATCTCAGGTCCAAGAATTTCTTTCTCACCAACCTCGTACCAACAAACTGGCGATCTACACTTCCTGCCATATAGAGCTTCATATGGGGCCATTCCAAGGCTAGAATGGTAGTTGTTGTTATATGCAAACTCTATCAGGCTTAAGTGTTCTTCCCAGTACCTCTGAACTGCAGAACGCATGCTCTCAGCATGTCTTCAAGAGTCTGAATGGTCCTCTCAGATTGACCATCTGTCTGTGGGTGAAACGCTGTACTGAACCTCAGCCTTGTGCCCAACGCACGATGTAATTGATTCCAGAACCTAGATGTAAACTTAGGGTCTCTGTCAGAAATTATGGAAACTGGAATCCCATGTAATCTGATTACCTCATCCACATAAGTCTTGGCCAGCTTTGGAACATCAAAGGTTGACTTGATAGGAAGAAAGTGAGCAGACTTAGTTAGTCTATCCACAATCACCCATATCGAGTCCGAACCTCTAGACGTTCTGGGTAACCCTACCACAAAATCCATTATGATGTGTTCCCATTTCCATTCAGGTATAGGAAGCGACTGCAAGGTACCAGCAGGTTTCTGATGCTCAGCTTTAACCTGATGACACACTCCACATCTAATCACGTACTCAGCTACATCTCTCTTCATACCAGACCACCAGTACAGTTCTTTGAGGTTCCTATACATTTTTGTGTTACCTGGATGCATAGCATACATAGAAGCATGCGCTTCTTCAAGAATTTGCTCTTTCAGCTCACTGTTCCCAGGTACACACAACCTGTCATGAAGATACAACACACCATCGTCAGAAAACCTGAATTCTAACCTTTTACCTTCCGACATATCCTGCATAACCTACCGCAACTCATCATCATTCTGCTGCAACTCCTTAATCTGATGATAGAAAGTAGGTTTGACCTGCATCTGAGCAATCAACCCACTTTGTCCAGTCACATCCAAGTTTAAGTTCAACCTTCGCATATCTACAAGCAAGATCTCTCTTGAAGCATGCCATAGAAAATGCATCTGCTGTTGAACTCGATTTTCTACTCAAGGCATCTGCCACAACATTCGCTTTACCAGGATGATAATCGATTGTCACCTCATAATCTTTAATCAGCTCAAGCCATCTGCGCTGTCTCAGATTCAAATCCTTCTGAGTGAAGATATACCTCAGGCTCTTATGGTCCGTAAACACCTGACAAGTCTCACCATACAGGTAGTGACACCATGTCTTAAGAGCATGAACTATAGCAGCTAACTCCAGATCATGAGTAGGATAGTTCTCTTCGTTCTTCTTAAGCTGTCTAGATGCATAAGCCACAACTTTGCCTTCCTGCATCAGCACACAGCCCAAACCTCTCCTGGAGGCATCGCAAAACACTATATAACCTTTATCTGCCTCTGGCAAAACCAACACTGGTGTTGAAGTCAATTTCCTCTTCAAGATCTGAAAACTTTTCTCACAGTTATCAGACCAAACAAACGGTGCATCCTTCCTCGTCAAGCGTGTCAAGGGTGATGCTAGCACACTAAAGTTCTGTATAAACCTTCTGTAATAACCTGCTAATCCCAAGAAACTTCTAATCTCAGTAGGAGTCTTAGGACGTTCCCACTGAAGCACAAAATCAACTTTCTTAGGATCAAAGCTAACTCCATCTCTTGAGATAACATGTCCAAGAAATGCTACCTCAGCCAACCAGAACTCGCACTTGCTAAACTTAGCATACAGCTGATGTTGCCTCAACAACTGCAACACTACTCTCAGGTGTTGCTCATGTTGTACATCATCTCTGGAATAGATCAGGATATCATCTATAAAGACTACAATAAACTGATCTAGGAACGGGTTGAAAATTTGATTCATCATATCCATAAAGGCTGCTGGGGCATTGGTCAGCCCAAACGACATGACCAGAAACTCATAATGCCCATACCTGGTTCTGAAAGTTGTTTTGGGAATATCAGAAGCCTTTATTCTAAGCTGATGATATCCAGATCTTAAATCTATTTTAGAGAAGATCGTTGCTCCACACAACTGATCAAACAGATCATCTATTCTCGGCAAAGGATACTTGTTCTTAATGGTGATCTTGTTCAATTTCCTGTAATCTATACAGAGACGCATGGTACCATCCTTTTTCTTAACGAACAGGACTGGAGCACCCCACGGTGAAGAACTGGGTCTAATGAAACACTTATCCAGCAACTCCTGCAGCTGCACCTTGAGTTCCTTCAACTCTGCAGGTGCCATTCTATAAGCTGGCAGTGCTACCGGATGACTACATGAATATACCTGAATCTCAAAATCAATGTCTCTGATAGGAGGTAAGCCTGGCAACTCTTCTGGAAAAACATCAGAAAACTCACGAACCACATGCACATCATAAACACTGGCAGTACTCTTCTCTGCTTTAGTGTCAACCACATGAGCAAGGAACGCTTCACATCCTTTTTGTAGCATCTTATCAGCTACAGCAGCTGATACTATGCAAGTAGGAAGAACTTTCCTGTCTCCAGTAAAGACACAAGAAAATTGACCTTGTTGAAAGGTAGCTTCCTTCTTCCAACAATCGAGTTGCACTCGATATGTCTCAAGACAATCCATACCCAAGATGACTTGAAAAGTATTGACATCCAGGGGTATGAGATTAGCAGCAAAGGTGTAACCTCCAAAAGATAACAAGCATCCGGGACATAACTCAGTCAGAACTGTTGGTCCACCTAGTGGAACCCTCAACACTAACTCATCTACAAACCCTTGAGTTAACAAATTAAGTTCACCAACTAAAGAGCGTCGTATGAAAGAGTGAGTAGCACCCGGATCTATCAAAACTAAAACTGGTATACTATTAAACAAAAGCATTTCTCCTGTAATGAGTTGTGAAGAGATTATACCTTCCTGAGGTGTCAAAGAGAAGTAACGTGCTGAAGCTCTCCCTCTGACATGCTGTTCTCTCTGACCACTCCTGCCACTAGGCACTCCACCACCTCTGGAACCAGAAGCCACAGAAGAACTCGGAACATCATGGTACTGAGGTTGGAAAGCTTGTGATGCTGCTTGTTGAAGCTGAGGACATTCCCTTTTGAGGTGTCCTACTTGTCCGCAGACAAAACAACTTGGACTCCAACACCGACCAGAATGTGGTTTTCCACATTTGTCACATGGCGGTATCCCTTGTCCCTGGGGACCTGTCACTGACATTGATGACCCAGAAGACTGTCCACTAACGGCACTGCCCCATCTCCCTGGGTTGTATCCCCCTCTGCCTCTAGAAGAAGTAACATCCTCAGATCTCTGTCTGCTGAAACAGCTAAAGCCACGCCCAAGTTTAGAAAAGAAACATCTACCTCCACCTCTGTATCCACTACTGGACTGTCCTCTACTGAAATCTGCAGATCTCTTCTTAGACTCAGGCACCTTGTCAGCATTCACAGATTCTTCAACCTGTCTAGCAGCCTCAACAAACTCACCAAAATTCTCTCTGTTCCTCCTACTAGTAGCAGAAACTATATGCCGAATTTCTGGCCTCATCCCTTCTTGAAACCTTCTGCATCTTTCTATGTTGTCGGGAACAAGCTGCGGACAGAAGTTCGCTAATCGGGTGAAAAGTGCTTCATACTCAGTAACTGTCATGTTCCCCTGCTTAATGTTCTGTAACTACCTGATTTTCTCATTAATGAAAGTGGGTGGATAAAATTGAAGATGAAACTCTTCAGAGAAGTCCTGCCAAGAAAGCTCTGTACCTCTCCTCTTTTGCTCCACACCACGCCACCACAACTCTGCATCGCCTGTCAAAAGATAGACTGTATGATTAATCTTTTTCTCTTCTGAAAGCTCCATCAGGCGAAAGACCTTCTCTATCCGTCTCAACCACTCATCAGCCTCTACTGGATCTGTAGTACCACTGAATTCTGTACCACCAAGCTTCTTCACAAGCTCATAAGATCGCATCAAATCCTTACTGCTGGTAGAAGTAGAAGCTCGCCTATCAGCCTTATACCTCTCTCTGGTCTCCAGAAACATCCTATACATACGGGATGCTTCATCCACATGGTCACCACCACCTGGACACAGGTACAGTGGATTAGGACCAACATGGCTCTCGGCCTGATCATCACGATCAAAGCCTCTTTCTGCCATCTGCAATGATATAACAGAATATTTCCTGTTAGAAAACTACAGATAGAAGAAAGACACCTAAACCTTAATCCTATTGGTCTCTTATCGTCCCCTGACTTGGACTCTGAGTAACTATGTACTCAACCTAAGCTCTGATACCAAAAGATGTCACACCCCAACTCTCACACTAACCACAACCCATGAGATTAGGGCGCGACGGAGGGTTAACACACACAAGCCAAACCACTCATAACTTTTTAAACCATTTTAAAGACATTGAAATGATAACCAGATTTATGTTGTAAACTAAAGCTAAACAAACTACGGAAGCATTATTATTAAACTGACTGGAAATATAAACAAGGTCTACAACATATTACATTGTTTGACATAAAGTAAACATAACCGGTAATTTACATATTTATACACATTCCACATACGCACTCTCTCTATCTCACCCACGCCATGTTCCAAGGATTGAGGGGAAAGGACTAAGAGACCTCTAACTAAACTAACTACATATACCTTCTACAGACTAAGCGTTAGGATGAAAAGATCCTTCCGATTCCTGTTGCTGTTGTTGACCTGAAAATGTTTGAGTAGAGGTATGAGCCTACTCGCTCAGTGAATAGCATTTCATTTAGCTATCACTAAACAACTCATCAGATAGATAAAATTAAATGAAGGATAAGTGCAGTACTAACAGGGCAGTTCTAATGTCATAGCAGTTTTATAGATAACAATCTCATTTCTAAGCAACATCAGATATTTTAACAAATAAACAATTATAGAGAATTGGCACAAAAGTTCAAATCTCTTAACACATTAAATTTACTGTGATCCTATATGATTACATATTTATAATATTATTATGCCCTAATCATATGCAGTGTACTCTGCATATAAAGATCCGTAGCGAACTATGATCCCACCGTACAAGACTTAGCGACACACCCGGGAAATGCTAAGTCTGACGCCAGCCCTGTTCTGCCATAGGACCACAGGCTCTCCGGCCCACAGGCTCTCTGGCCTCAATGCACTACTCCGAGTGCTCTAGACTCCTCCTCTAACCTGAGTACACAGGCGGAGAGTCTCACGGGGTACCTCCATGACTCCACACGGATCTTGTTGCAATAACCCCTATTTTCTCCAGTGCCACCGTGACTCCGCACGGATTATTATTGAACACTGCCTCTCTGTCCTCGTGCCACCATGACTCCGCACGGTTAATGTTGCAATACGAGTTTCACCCCTAAGAAGCAGATCTCTCGAAGGGGTTCTACGGTGTTAGGGCACCTAAGTCTATTAACTGATTAATATATAAACATTTAAACAAGAATATCACATTTCATACTTATTTCACATTCTAAATATCACTTGAAAACACATATATATCATTTGTCATCTTTAAACATGACTCAGTATCACTTATTCAGATTCAATGCTAAACAACCGTCTTAAATCAGCAAATACATGCAACTGTAATACATAAAAATTCCATCATTTTCATCAATCATACTATGTATTTCAAGTTTCAATGAATCTATCATACACTATTGTATGTGTTATACTGTTTAAGAGTTATACCAACTAATACTGAAGCAATTAAGCACTTAAATTGAGTTAAATAATGATTTCTGAATGAACTGCCACTCACAGCTCAGAAACTCGACCGATCACTGCACAACTCGACCGATCAGCTACAAACTCGACCGATCAACCTGCTGTTCGGTTCCTGCTCAAGAAAACTCGACCGAATCACATATAACTCGACCGAACAGCGAACAGACTGAAAACCTAAACCGACCTACTGATGTCGATTTCACTCGAATCAACAGACAAGACTACGGATTTGTGCAGCAAATCACCTACAAAAGATGTGTACACCCACGAACTAACTGTAGGAGAGGAGAAGAACGAACTAGGGCTGCTCTTCGCGCCCTTTCTTTCTCCTAGCCGTCGTTGATGCTAGCGCAGCTCCTGCTGCAAGCGTAGCTCCGGCTACCGCTGGTTCAGCTGGCAAAGAAGAACGGTGAGGCGAAGATGGAGGGCCGCAGCTGCTGGCCGGAACCAAGCTAGGGCTCCAAATCGTCTTCTCTCCCTGGTCTTTCTCTCTTTCCCTCTCACGCGAAGAAGAGAAGAAACGCTCTGCGTTTCTCTCATTTCTGATAAATGAAACGAGTAAAGGGGAAAGAAAGGATAAGAAGGAAAAACCTAGGGACCAAAACGTAAAGTCTGAGAACTTTCAAAAACTACAAACAGGTACCTGCAAGCCCAAAAACATACAACTTTTGGCTCGAAAGTCGGTTTCAGACGATTTCTCTGGAAACGCCTCAAGCGCAAGATCTTACACGTTTTAAGGGCTAGGATTCACACTATGCACATATCATATCTGTTTTAAACGTTATTAACAAAAGCAAGCTTATAACTTAGCAAAGCAGCTAAACACATGCTTAGCAGCATACTTACAGGGTAAGCTCAACACGGGTCGTAACATGTATAGTATATTTTCCTTAGGGAAAAATACAGAACATTGGTTGAGGCCTTGATTGTATAGTTTCTCTAGTTATACCTTGCAGTTAATCGCACGTTCCCCATATCTTATGATAGGTTCTTATATAGCTTATCTTGTCAATCATGTTCCTTAAGAAATATCTGGTTATATGCCTCCTGGATATCTTGGTAAGATGTTAATAAAGTTAGTTTTGTTCAGTACGCTGCATATATGAGCTGCTTATATCAGTTATCTACTTTATTTGATCTAGCTTTTCTAAAGTTTTATAGTTCAGCGGGGAGTTATGTTTCTCGCTGGGACTGTGTGTCTCACCCCACTGGTTTTAACCCTTTTTAGGTGATTGTGATAGATGTGGTGGTGTTCGTGAGGTTGCGGCCGAGCAGCAAGAAGAACAGTAGAAGGCAAGGGATGGATATGTTGTTGTTCTTGATGTTTTGTAGTAGAGTCCTAGAGTCATCCTTGTACCCTCAGGTCCTTGGAGGTGTTTTGACGACGTTTTATGATGTATAGTTGATATAGCTTTGTTTATCCTGTTGTTGGCCTGATGTGGCCTATTTTGTATATATATATATATATATATATATATATATATATATATATATATATATATATAAACAGGTGGTGAACTCTTCGTACTTACGAAACATCTGGTTCCTATAAGCTGTGGACATATATCAAGGCTTATGAATATTTTGTATAACATGATTCATTGCAGGATGAGGATCTGGATGTAATAATTTCTTTATTATCCATTTTCTGCAATTGGTTTTAATTAACCCCTGTTTTTGGTAATATAGTGTTTATGATGGTTTCACACATTTTTGGGTGGCGTCTCGTTGTCTTGGTGATGGCGGGATGTCACATTTAAGGTTGGCATCAGAGCTCTAGGTTCGCTAAGTCTATAGGGATCTAGGACTAGGATTGAGTGTGTTTTGTGAGTTTTCTAGATTTTCTTACAATAACCTTCTGCCCCCAGCAGAAGATAAAGCTTAAAGATGTCTGGAAATCATGAAGAACATGCTACTGAGAGCAGTGATGTTGCTTCTGTTGATGGAGCACGAGTACAAGAACATGAAGATCAGGTGCCTGAGGTCCCCGAAATCAACCCAGCCATTCTTGAGAATCATGTCTATCAGCACCTTATGAGACTGGTAATGGCTACAATGAATCTCATGGTGGAAAGATTTTCAGTGCCTCCGCCGAGAGCATAGGCTCCCCATGGTAAATCTTTGCGTATTGGGAAGACATTTGAGCGGCTTCGTCGAGTTGGAGCTTTAGATTATGTTGGAATGGTTGATCCAGCAGATGTAGATCTGTGGCTGACAGGTCTTGAGAAGCCTTCTGGATCCTTGACATCCACAAAGAAAACAAAGTCAAGCACGTTGTCTACCTTCTGAAAGATAGTGCTGGCCACTAGTGGGTCATCGAGGAGGAGAAGCGACCTAGTGAGGTGATAGGTTGGGACATCTTCCGACAGGAGTTCGTGAGCCAATACTTCCCGAAGACTTATCTGGATGAAAAGATCAGCCAGTTCGAGCATCTGCGCTAAGGTTCTCTGAGCATCACCGAGTATGAAGCCAAGTTTATGGACTTGCTAAGGTTTTGTCCTCACATGGTGATGACAGATGACGAGAGAATCAGAAGGTTTGAGAAAGGTCTGAGTGCTGAGCTGACGACACCTGCTTCTGCTTTAGAAAATCGGGAGTGGTTTGCTATGTTTGTGGAGTTTGTCCGAAAGATTGAACGGTCAGTTAAGGAGAAGAGAGAGACCATGTCTAAGAAAAAGTCTGCTCAGTTCTAGAGGTAGAGGTTTGATGGCTTCAAGAAACCGAGGTTTTCTGCACCATCTACGATGTAGAGTTCCAGTGCATCGTCACAGTGGTCTCCGAGTAAAGGAAGAGGGCGTGGATTTTCGCCATCTAGAGCCCACAGTACGGCTTCAGTAGCAGTGATTGGGCCATCTAGGCCGCAGATGGAAGATAAGTCATGTTATCACTGTGGACAGACCAGACATTTGAAGTTAAATTGCCCAAAGAGAGATGTCGAAGTGACACAACAACCGAGACAAAATTGATAGGGAATAGATAGATAGCAGTCTAATGGTAACAAAGGGCGAGGACGCGGTCAAGCATCACAAGTAGGATCGTCTACTCAAGGAAGTAGAGGATGTAGATGATAGCAAGCAACGACTCGATTCTATGATATGAGTCAGCCTGAAGCAATAGTCAACCCGCGAGTGGTGGCAGGTCAGATGGAGTTATTTCATTCTGATTTGTCTTCTTCTTGCTTTATATCTGTTCTGGTTGACCTGGGTACTATACACTCTTTTATCACACATAGTATGCTTGATAACTATCTTTTACATGTTAGTTATAAGAAAGATAGATTATTGTTAGAAACCCCTCTTGATGGCTCCTCGATGTTTTGAGAGGTGTCCATCTTGTGTTCTATCTTTCTCGGGACACAACATACAAGTGGATCTTATACCACTTGATATGCATGGATTCGATGTGATCCTTGGGATGGATACCCTAGAGGGGTATAAGGTTGTGCTGGACTGTGGTTCCAAGGAAGCAGTGTTCACTAATGATGGTGAGAAGTGGATCTTCTAAGGAGATAGGAAGATTCTTTCGACGTGTTTGGTGTCAGCTATGGTGGAAGAAAAGTTGTTGCGGCAAGGTTGTAGAGCGTTCTTAGCTCATGTTATGGATGTCGAGGTAAAAGGTCCGAGTCTTCAGGACATGATAGTTGTTAGAGAGTTCGAGGATGTGTTTCCCGATGAGTTTCCCGGTGTTCCCCCACCTCGAGAGATTGACTTTGAGATTAATCTAGTACTAGGGACACAACCAGTTGCTCAGACACCGTATAGGATGGCTCCAGTTGAGATGGCAAAGCTAAAGAAGCAGTTACAGGAGTTGCTGGATAAAGGTTTTATCAAACTGAGCACATCGTCGTGGGGTGCTCCAGTCCTATTCGTAAAGAAGAAGGATGGGTCGATGCATCTGTGCATAGATTACTGACATTTGAATAAAATTACGATCAAGAATAAGTACCCTTTGCCGAGGATAGATGATCTGTTTTATCAGTTGTGTGGTGCTACAGTGTTCTCAAAGATCGATCTATGGTCTGGATTTCATCAGTTGAGGATCAAGGATGAGTACATACCAAAGTCAGCTTTTAGGATGAGGTATGGTCACTTCGAGTTCGTGGTTATGCCGTTCGGCCTAACCAATGCGCCTGCTGCTTTTATTGACATGATGAACATAGTGTTCCGTCCGTTTCTAGATCAGTTTGTTGTGGTTTTTATAGATGACATCTTGATCTACAGTCGGGACAATCAAGAGCACGAACGACATCTTCAACAAGCATTGACTCTCCTTCGCCAACACCAGTTGTATGCCAAGTTTAGTAAGTGCAAATTCTTGTTGAAAGAAGTGATTTTCTTGGGTCATGTGATATCTACAGAAGGAGTCAGAGTGGACCCCAAGAAGGTGAAGTCAGTTGCAGACTAGGAGCAACCAAAGACGCCGATAGAAGTTCATAGTTTTCTGGGTTAGCAGGATACTACCGGAGGTTTATAAGAAACTTCAGTGTGATCGTGTTTCCATTGACGAAGTTGACCAGGAAGAATGTACCTTTTGATTGGGATGATCATTGTCAGGAAGCTTTCCAAAGTTTGAAGGAGAAGCTGACTAGTGCTCCAGTGTTGGTACTGCCAGAGCCTGGGAAAGGCTATGTTGTTTTCTGCGATGCTTCCAAGAAAGGCTTTGGATGTGTGCTGATGCAGGAAGATCATGTGGTCTCTTTTACTTCATGACAGCTTAGGAAACATGAGGAGAGCTATCTGATACATGATTTGGAGCTGGCAGTGGTGGTCCATGCATTAAAGATATGGAGACACTATCTTTATGGGGAAGTGTGTCAGATCTTTACAGATCATAAGAACCTGAAGTATATCTCCTCGTAGAGTGAGTTGAACATGTGACATCGTCTTTAGATGGAGCTGATCAATGATTATGATTGCACCATTGAGTATCATCCTGGTAAGGCGAACGTGGTAGCTGATGCGCTTAGCAGAAAGTCTTATTCTCTTCCTATGAAGAAGGCACAGTGGAGTTCTTTGATATGCCATAGGCAGAACATGTTCATCTCTTTGCGACAGATGAATGTACAGTTGAAAGTTTCCTTTTTGGTAGGATTGTTGGCACAAATGCAAGTGAAGCCTACGTTGAGACAACAGATCAAAGAAGCACAGCAGGCAGATGTTACAGTTCAGTTGATCATATCAGAGTTTGGCAGCGAGAAATGGGATGGCTTCCATGAGTCTGAGGATGGATTAGTTTGTTATTATAACAAGATGATGGTTCCCGATGTTGATGATTTGATGAAGTTGGTGCTTGAGGAAGCACACACATCAATGTATGTTATGCATCAGGTGTCACCAAGATGTATCATAATCTAAAGGATCTATATTGGTGGCGTGGTTTGAAGAGAGACGTGGTCGAGTTTGTAGCTAAGTGTGCGGTATGCCAGCAGGTTAAGGCTGAGCATCAAAAACCAATAGGTACGTTGCAACCCATGCCGATACCACAGTGGAAATTGGATCATATAACCATATATTTTGTAGTTGGTTTGCCAAGGACATCTAGGAATCATGATTCCATTTGGATGATATTGGACAGGTTGACGAAGTTTGCTCATTTCATTCCGGTAAGGACAATGTACACATCAGAGAAGCTTGCTCAGTTATATGTGGATGAGATTGTGCATTTGCATGGTGTGCCCGCAACGATAGTCTCCGACCGAGGTCCTCATTTCACGAGTCATTTTTGGGAACAATTGCATAAAGCGTTGGGAACACAGTTGAGGTTCAGTACTGCTTTCCACCCACAGACAGATGGACAGTCTGAAAGGACTATTCAGACTTTGGAAGATCTTCTCCGAGCTTGTGTTTTGTAGTTCCTAAGTAGTTGGGACGTGCATCTCAATTTGATAGAGTTTGTCTACAACAACGGTTACCAATGGAGTATCGACTTGGCACCATATGAGGCTTTATATGGCAGGAAGTGCAGATCTCCTTTATGTTGGTATGAGTCTGGCAAATATCAGCTTTTGGGTCCTGAGTTAGTGCATCAGACAATAGAAAAGATCAAAGTGATACAACAATAGTTGAAAGTGGCACAGGACAGACAAAAGTCATATGCAGATAATCATCGACGACCTCTAGAGTTCCAGGTGGGAGACAAGGTGTATCTCAAGATCTCACCATGGAAAGGTGTGCTGAGGTTTGGCCGGAAAGGTAAGTTGGCACCCAGGTATATGGAGCCATATCCGGTAATAGCACGTGTTGGCAAGGTAGATTACAAGTTAGAACTACCGCCAGAGTTGCACATGTTACATCTGGTGTCCCACCTCAGTATGCTAAAGAAAAGTCATCCAGGCACAGAGACAGTGATACAGCTAGTTGAGATTGAGCTGGATGAAGATGTGACCTACGAAGAAGGTCCAGTGAAGATCCTTGACAGAAGAGTAAAGAAGTTTAAAAGGAAGGACTTGGTGCTTGTGAAGGTTCTTTGGCATCATCGTGGTGTTGAGGAAGCCACGTGGGAGCTCGAGGAAGAGATGAGGAGGAAGTATCCCTCGCTTTTCTCTTTGGATTTTAGGGGCAAAATCCCTTTGTAGAGGTTTATGGCTTGTAAGGACCCTGACCTTCATTTTGGGCTTACCCTGTTGCTTTGCCTAAACCTTGTGTTGAGAAGCTTGCTAATCACCTGAAGTTATGATTAGGGTTTGTTTGTGCTTTGTAGGGAGGTTGAGGTGCAACTTGCAAATTACCCAAGTTTTAGGGTTGGTGTGCAAGTTTGTCACCTTGAGATATGTCTTTCTCTCTCCTTGCATCCTCTAGGGTTGAGAGGATGGGTTGGGCTCTTTGTTTGAGTAGCTTTGGGCTTGGTTGGGCTTTGTTTTGCCTTGTTGAGCCTTGTTGAAGCTTGGTATCGGGCTGGACCTTGGTGTATCAGCCAATGAGTGTTGTTGTGTTAGGCAGGGAGTTGTATCGGCCATGGTGTGTGGGGTTGCCATCTTGGGCGACACACACCCTCCACCTTAGCCTCATTTATTTCACCATCTTTGGATGAGTGGTTGTTGCTTTGCTTAGTGGGTGGCAACTCATGGGTGTGGGTTTTTGGGGTGTTAGCATGTGGCACACTCCTTGGACAAGTGTGTTAGGGGTGGGTGCCACCTTGCCTTGCTCTTCCCCTTCACCCCTTAGTATATAAATGAACCCCTCCTTTGCTTGCTAGGCTCTTTGGTTCCTTTAGTTGCTTCCCTTCCTTTGGTGGACAAGCTAGGAGAAGAGTGGAGCAAGTGGTGGCCGATACTGCTGGTGTGTTGGGCGACACACCTTGCTAGCTTGTCCCTTTCCTTCTCTTGTGGTAGGTATCTCTCCCTTTCCTTGGCGTCTTCTTCTTCTTCTTCCTTCGCTTCGGCCATGGTGGTTACAAGTTGTTCTTCCTTGTGTTAGCCAAAGGTGGTGCCTTGGAGCTTGGAGCTTGGTGCTAGAAGCTTGGAGCTTTAAAGCTTGAGGCGGGTTCCATAACTCCTAACCCTAGCTATACTACTTCTTTTTCATGTTGCATGTTATATGTGCTATCTTGATCGATCATGTCATCTTTTAGCTATGTTTCTTACTTTAATAGTTATAAGGTTGCTTTAGATGTACCCTAGACTTTGTGGAGATGGTTATCTTGGGTTGCCTTGGGTTGTCCGAACCATGGATGTAGAGTTCCTTGGGCAAAACCCCTCTCTCACTTAGTTTTCGAGAGGTGAGCTTAGGGTCCCCAAATCCAATGGTGAGTTGAGCTTTGGTTGGTAGGCTGATATGATATGATGGACCTCCTTGTTGCTCGATAGATGATGGAAGTGGTACAATACCCCTCTCTCACTTAATTGTCTTGAGAGGTGAGCCAACTCTCTTGAACTTTTAGGGCTTCTTGGTGGCAGTCTTGAGGTTGAAGATGACCAGCCTGTCATGGTCTTTGAACCCTTGCATGATACCCTTATGATGTGTTCTACCCGATATCCCTCTTCAAGGGTTGAGCCTTGGGCGATATGCTAAGTGATGTTTTGTTGACCCTTTGATCGATATGGACCCTTACCCTAGATGGTGTTGTTGGGCGTTATGCCTTTGGCCGATATAATGTTTGGTAGACATCCATTCTTGGTTCCTTAACCGATAGAGGGTCCCAAACCCTATCTTGAACAATATACTACCTTGGGTGATATGGGAGCGTCTTGGGCGCCATGGTGGGCAGCCCATGATATCACTCAATGGATGGCAGTAGTGTGCCTTGGGTGATAGGGCTTTGGGTGTTATGGTCTTGATGGTTGCCCGATATGGAAACCCTAACCCTAGCTTAGGCGACAGAGTGTCTTGGCCGATAGAGTGGAGGTGTTGCACAATACACCCTGCACTTGGTTGCACGATACACCCTGCACCTGGTTGCATGATACACCATGCACCTGGTTGCACGATACACCCTGCACCTGGTTGCATGATACACTCTTATACCTGGATGCCCGACATCCTCTTGGTTCATGGCTGCGCGACGCACCTTTGGTTCTAGTCTACCCGATATCCCTTGGGTGAGGGATAGTGCTACCCGCCACACCTTTAGTGAGGGTAGGCGACACCTTTGGTGAGGGATGTGCCTAGCCCGAGAACCCTAGTTGATGAGATATGAAAGATAGGTTGTAACTAGTGACATGTTTGTTACCTAAGGTTGATGTTAAGCGAGATGATGTCATGAGAGATAGGGGATGGTGGATGCTCACAATTTGGTAACTTTGATATGAGTTGATTTGCTTGCCATCTACAACTTTATGCTTCATGTGTTCATAATAATGAATGTTGTTTCAAATCATATGCACCCTAAATCTTAATGGCATGATAATCATAACATGCTCTCTAAAGATCTATGTTTGGTGATCAAGTTATCTCTCTTGATATGCATACTAACCATGCAGGTGTTATCAAATGAATTCATAGCCATGTAAGAGTTATGAGGATATTTGTGTTTTGTATAACACTGAATAATGATACTCCTGTTGATGAGATAACATGTATCACTGGTATGATGAGAAAGGTTTGGTGACCTGATAAGGGTTGAGTGCCTGTTTGAGGTGTTATCCTCTATGATGAGATAAAGGATTGATACCCCATGATGATGTATGATGATGATGCCTTGAGAGGTAGTGTCATTATGAGATGAGGGATTGAGATCCCATGGCAATATGATAATGGCGTTTATAGTGTGACACAATGTTGTTTATGTTTTATAACCTGGATGCCTCAACAATCCACCTAAAATATACTAATTAATTACAGTAGAACATTTCATGTAGTTTTGCCCTGGCCATAGATCCATCATCGTCAGTAGCTGGTGATGGTGAAATAGGTTTATCCTGCGGGATTACCTGGAGCGAATATTGTTGAATATGTGGGGTTTCTCCTAGCTGAAAATAGGAGGATTAGAGAGAAACTTCGGTTGTAGACTCAGTATGGTTGGAGCATGGTGAACAGGCCCATGGATCAGTATGATAGAGCATGAATGCGTTCATGGCTCAGGAGCACGGTGAATGGGCCCGTGGCTCAAGGTATGCTAGCGAAGTGACCTGTACCAAGGCGGGATAGAGAAAAGGGGTAGCCTGCGGAGCTGACCCTGTGGCTGAGGCCACTTAAGCAAGAGACTGCAGTACTACTTTGGTTATCGTAAACTGACCACAAGGAGGTGAGGTCATGGAGTCCGGCTCTTCCATTGACCTTGTATGGCACCAGTTTTGGGCTTCACAGCTGAAGGTTGGATTTGAGCGGTACGATTCACTTCCTCGGGGCATAATAAATTGTAATCCACCTGTATAGTATATTTTGCTTAGGGCAAAACACAGAATATTGGTTGAGGTCTTGATTGTATAGTTGCTCTAGTTATACCTTGCAGTTAATCGCACGTTCCCGTATCTTATGATAAGTTCTTATATATATTATCTTGTCAATCATGTTTCTTAAGAAATATATGGTTATATGCCTCCTGGATATCTTGGTAAGATGTTAATAAAGTTAGTTTTGTTTAGTACACTGCATATATGAGCTGCTTATATAAGTTATCTGCTTTATCTGATCTACCTTTTCTGAAGTTTTATAGTTTTGCGGGGAGTTATGTTTCTTGTTGGGACTGTGTCTCACTCCGCTGGTTTTAACCATTTTTTAGTGATCGTGATAGACGTGGTGGTGGTCGTGAGGTTGCGGCCGAGCAACAAGAAGAACAGTAGGAGGCAAGGGATGGATATGCCGTTGTTCTGGACGTTTTGTAGTAGAGTCCTAGAGTCATCCCTGTACACTCAGGTCCTTGGAGGTGTTTTGACGACGTTTTACGATGTATAGCTGATGTAGCTTTGTTTATCCTGCTGTTGGCCTGATGTGGTCTGTTCTGTATATATATATATATATATATATATATATATATATATATATATATATATATATATATATATATAACAGGTGGTGAACTCTTCGTGCTTACGAAATAGCTGGTTCCTATAAGCTGGGACATATATCAAGACTTATGAATATTTTGTATAACATGATTCATTGCATGATGAGGATCTGGATGTAATAATTTCTTTATTATCTGTTTTCCGCAATCAGTTTTAATTAACCTGTGTTTTTGGTAATATAATGTTTATGATGGTTCTGCACATTTTTGTGTGGCGTCTCATTGTCTTGGTGATGGCGGGATGTCACATGACTGGTCCCACATTTTATTAAACCATGTAATCTCACATCAATAACCCTAATCTCACACAACTACTGCTTATACCTTTTATTTGATAAGTAAAAGCTCAATATTATTATTATATAAGACAACGATGGATTAGAATTTATCATTATGCATACGATTTACAAGGTCTTTGCAAGACATGACATCAAAATTAGGGCGTTCAAACATGTTCAATTATCTTCAATATAAGAGTAAAATACACTTTTGAGTTATAGGTAAAATCATGCATTGAAACTATTTTATTGGGATTCTTCACACTTTTATAATGAAATTTACCTATATATTGTCTATATTTGGATCCATAAATGGATTTCTATATTTTTGTAAATTAAACCCCTACTGGCAGGTCACAACATGTCCTGCCACCCATTATATATGTGTGTGTGTGTGATGTGTCTGGGCCATCTTTTGACATGGGTAAAAAATAGTCCTTTAGCCCTTATGCAATGACCGATTTGATCACATGTCTTCGGGACATTAGGGTCAAATCCCCACAAGGATTCTTCTCACTGCCATGGCTCCACACAACAACATTCAAGGAGGCAATGGGGGAGTTGACTCCGTGCTACCTGCACTAGGAGTTGCGACCACATGTCAGGTTGGCTTCGGCTAACTTCCATAAAATCGTAGAGCCCCTTACCTTGCCATGAGGTGGCAGCAGGAGGTACACAAGGGTCAAGATTGTTAGAAGAGAACTAAAGATTTAGTGAAGGGAATACCTTGGTTGTTAGTTATATGAAGATAGGGTGAAGTTGTTGAAGGCCTAAGGAAGATATTACAATATTCAAGGGTGTTAGATATGGTTGAAGGCGATGCTCTGATGACAATATCTAGGGTTTGAAAATTAGAATATGAGGGAAAGGTTAGAGCCTTCCTTGCATCCTTCTAAAGGTCAAGAAACCTCCTTGGTATCCTTATGGTTCTTCAGATTAGAGGAATTGTTTGAAGGTGCTCTGGCTTGGGTGGATTAGGTAGTGGTCCCATAGGTGAATTTGGGTTTTGGCTGTAGGGACTCTCGTGCATATTTGAGTGTTGGGTTGCGTTGAGGGGGTCATGAAAGTTCTCCCTATAGCCTTATATAGGCGCAAGGACATGAAGAATGGTGGCGTTGATTAACGCTAGATGCTAGAATTATCTAGGATTTGGGTATTATATTTTGAGAGATAATAGCGAATTGAGGGCCAGCTGTGTTTGGCTCAATATCCCAAAGCCAACAATGCGAGATGTGCACAAAGATATGGGCTAGAAGAGAGACAAAAATTATGGCTGATTGGTTTATTCACGTGCTAAGGGAAGGACCAAAGTTCAAGCTATATAGAAGACCTCTCTACTCGCTAGCTTATGTGGATCACAATAAATATTTTTGTTTTCTTTTAATTAAAACCCAAAGACAACAACTAATTGCCTTGGCCACATCACTCTCTATCTTAACCCAAGTTTTAGGATTATCTCTATTTAGCTATTATCCGTCATTAGGCAAAATTTCAAGTCAAAACTGATCAATTAGTTACCTCAAGCCTGGCTTTCAAGAATGGACATATAATTTCTTAATTAATTACATAGCTCACTAATTAACTTGAAATTCTTTTGAATTTTCATTTATACACTCGAAAATGATTTACCAATTGAATAAAAATGTTATTGATTTTAATATAGGTATCAAATACTGGACTCTCAAGTTGCACTTCGAGGATGTATTTGCATGTATTAAGAATAAGGGTTTCTGATTCTTCAATAAGGCACTGTAACAATTGTTTCAATTAAGTTACATTATTTGATCATACCAAAGACTCCAATCATCATGATGACACACAAAAATACACTCATTCTATAATATAATTTAAAAATTATTAGGAAAATTTGTACCCGTTCAATTGGTATAACTCCAATTCTACCCTTGTACCAAATTACTCCCAGATAGGCTCAAATTGATCCCTAACTTACAACTTGTACTCATACATTTCATCAGGCTCTTGATTTGGGTTCATTAACATTAGTAACATACAAATTTGTATTTTAAGGAGTTAGGGTGTCAAATGCCCTCTGGAGGATTTTTGCAATGAAGAATTGGTGTTTCATGATCGTCGTGCGGAGATATACAATGTGAAATGACAACATTCATTGGTTGAGTATTAGAAAAAAAATTTGAGAGCTATTAATCCTAGGGGTGAGCAAAATTTGGTTGATAACTGATTAACCGAATAGTTGATTCAAAATGGTTATTTTTTGGACAATATGGTTAATTCGTTAATTTAGTTTGGTTAATTGGTTAAACAGTTAATTTGTCGGTTAATTTTTCCCATTTCGTTAACCGAATATTAAATTTTTTATTCAAAAGCTTTAACCTACACATATATATTCCTATATAATTGGTAATAGTTTATTTAAAAATATATCAAGAATAATTCAGAAATGTAATTACAATGAAATAGAAGGCAGACATGCAACAAGCTGCACAACCAACCCCTTTTGGATGGCAAAACCAATCCTCCAAAATACTACATCCATATATCTAAGAGTCATAACATTACTATGCATAACTTTTTAGATCCTTTTGAAGCTCCACTGTCTCTGGTGCTAAGAATCCAAAAGTATATAATTATACTTTTATTTTAAAAATCTCCACATATATAAACTAATCATCTTTTTACGAATTTGTAGCACTATATTTATATACAATACTATTACGATATAATAATTATTTAAAAAAATTATCATTATCTTCATACAATATTATTACAACAATTTTATTTGATTAACCAAATTAACCGATGGAATTAACCATTTATCGATTAACCATAATCGAATTAACCGACACTAATTTGGTTAGGTTAACAGTTAAAATCTCAAATCAGAAATTACCCATTTAACCGAACCAAATTAACCATAACCGACCGAAATAATCGAATGCTCACCCCTAATTAACCCTTCTTATAACAATTATCAATCAATTTCCACAGCTGTTAATATTTTTTTGATATAACCTTATTTGAGAATAATACTTTTCAATTATGAAAGTATAGTAAAATACTCGATTATATGGCATTGTGGCAACTATAGAGGATTTTGAGGAAAATTCCAACCACAAACTCTTATCTCTCTCGGCCGTAATGCACTGGACCAGTGAGACAGCGACACATGTTGAGTCATGTGCTAACTACTGTTTCCTCGTTACTGAAGATGACGAGATAACGCGAGAAATATTGGGTGGGATTTTGGGCGTATAGCCGTGCTGCGCATTCTCCTCACCGAAACGAGTGCTCGCATCAGTTTCTCCTGAAACTAGAGCAACCTTGTTCAGCTCGAGCACTCGAGGCTTCTTCAAAGTCAACATTCACCATTTCCACATATGTCGATTGCGGCGGCCGCGGTCGGCTCTCTCTCGTGTTTCTCCCCAACGTCACACTTCTCCATCAGGCTTTGCCCCATTACAATCAACAACAACAGATGGCTTCTTCCTCGACTGCCCAAATGCGGCCGTTGCGGAATCCAGTGCTCAGTCGCCAAGGATTCTTCCGTTCCTGTCTCCAACTTGTCTACTACCGCTAATGACGATAACGGATCCTTGTCGTCCTCCGGCGGCAAATTGTACGCCGACTGCGTCATTGTAGGCGCAGGCATCAGTGGCCTCTGCATCGCTCAAGCGCTAGCTACGCGCCACCCCGGCGTCGCTCGCGACCTATATGTCACCGAGGCGAGAGACCGAGTTGGCGGGAACATCACCACCGTTGAGAGGGAGAGCGACGGCTATTTGTGGGAGGAAGGTCCCAACAGCTTCCAGCCCTCCGACGCTGTCCTCTCCATGGCTGTCCGTATTTCCTTCCAACTACTTCGGGTAGATATTTTGCTCATCGCCTGTGACCAGCCTCCGACGATTGTATCCCATGTTCATGCAGGTTGATAGTGGCTTGAAAGATGATCTCGTGTTGGGAGATCCCGAAGCCCCACGATTCGTACTTTGGCAGGGCAAGCTCAGGCCAGTTCCCGGAAAGCTCACAGATTTGCCGTTTTTCGACTTGATGAGCATTCCGGGGAAAATTAGGGCTGGCTTTGGTGCCATTGGCATCCGCCCTCCTCCTCCAGTTCGGACTCTCTACCCTCTCACTTTACCCTTCTTTGCGTCATCCTTTCTCTTTTCCTAATATTTGCCTGCTAGTAGCTTAATTGGAGTTATCCATTTTGTCTTTTGTGCTAGCCGCTTCTTAGTGATATTGTCTTTTGCAAAGGTTTCAGGGGCGTGAGGAGTCCGTTGAGGAATTTGTCCGGAGAAATCTTGGTGATGAGGTTTTTGAGCGGCTAATAGAGCCCTTCTGTTCAGGTATGGCGCTTACTTCACATGCAATAAACTTTTAGACATGTAGTATACATTTGCATAGCGTCATGCAATCACAGTGCCCGCTGAAACGTGTTTGACATTCTTATGTGTATTTACTGACCTCTATGCAATATAAAATGAACCTTCACAATTTGAAGGGTGAAATGAGGTTTGGTAATCACTTTAGATTTTGGAAACATAGGTATAAATATAGTCTTCACATTACATGTACATGGGGTGTCCTGGAAAGATTATGACAGCTTATAGCATAGTTATCCAGGCTCCCGCCTATGCTCCGGCTAGGCAAGCCTAGGCCCCTAGGCTCTAGGTGGGCCGCCTTAAATTGGACGCCTAGGCTTTCAGATAACTGAAGTGGATGTCTGAGGTTTTACAAGCCCAAATTAAGACACTTAAAGACGAATTAGCATGTATTAGGTCTGAATTTGGTCGAATTAGATCCAATTTAGTTATTTTATGGAAGAAATAGATCTGATTTAAGCCAAATCAGATCTAAATTAGGTCTGATTTGGGTAAAACATGTCTTATTTCGGGGAATCAGGTCTATTTTGCCATATTAGGGCTCGTTTATGTCAATGTAAAACAAACTAGGGGAAGTTACGTCTGATTAAGTCATTTTATGCCAAAATAGGTCTGACTTAGGCCAAATTAGGGCAGACTAAGTTAAACAAGGTCCAATTCATATACTGTTAGTTCAAATTAAGGTCGAATAGGTCTAGCTTAGGTCATGACAAATATGATGTAGGTGAAATTATGATTGATTAAGCTTAAGGATAACCAATACAAATGTACATAGTGATGTATACATTTATATATAGCTAAATGTATACGTAATAATCATTTATATATATGTAAAATATAAACAAATTTGAAGAATGCTTAGAAACGCTTAGGCCCCTTAGTCTTCCCTTAGGTGGGAAGGACCACCTAGCTGCCCTTATAGGTAGATATATGCATTATAGCTATTCCTGATAATGCTGCCGTGTCTATGCTACAGGAGTTTACGCTGGAGATCCTTCAAAGCTCAGTATGAAGGCTGCATTTGGAAAAGTTTGGAAGTTGGAAAAGACTGGGGGGAGCATAATTGGTGGGACATTTAAAGCAATTCAAGAAAGTAGGAAAAATCCGAAGCCGCCACGTGATCCGTAATATACTAATATCTTTGCTAACTCGATGAGTGAAATTTTGAAAATCTTTATCAGTGAAATGGCTATCTGGTTCCTTGCTTGAAACTTGGTTCACTTTTGTGATGCAGGCGCCTGCCAAAACCAAAGGGTCAAACTGTTGGATCTTTCAGGAAAGGTCTCGCGATGCTTCCAAATGCAATTTCTTCAAGGTAGATTTCATGAAGTTATTCCTGATCTGATTTCTCTAGGCAGAGCTCTATATGTTTACTATGGTTGTTATGTGCCACTTGTTTTTGTCCCTCAGCAACTGGTGGCTATGCTAATTTTCCATGTTCGTTCGAATGATTGAATGAATTCAGATAACATCAGCTGTTATACTGCATATGTTAAGATTTGAGAGCCTGTTTTGTAACCAGTCTAACTTCAGAGTTAAAAATTCATAATGTGCTTCGGCATTATTACTATTTTTAGTCAAGATATTAATTATTCTTCCTTATGTAAAGGTTCAGTTGGCTTTAGGAAGTAAGCCGAGTTAGGAAGTTCTCCCTTTTCTAATCTGTGGGGACCTCCCCCCCATATGTAAAGATTTGGGAGCCTGTTTCACAACCAGTCAAACTTCAGAGTTAAAAATTCATGATGTGCTTCAGCATTAGTACCATTTTTAGTCAAGATATTAGTTACTCTTCCTTATGTAAAGGTTCAGTTGACTTTAGAAGTAAGCCGAGTTGGGAAGTTCTTTTTTTTATCTGTGAGGACCCCCCATATGTTAAGATTTGAGACCTGTTTCATAACCACTCTAACTTCAGAGTTAATATTCACGATGTGCTTCAGCATTAGTACTGATTTCAGTCAAGATATTAATTAGTCTTCCTTATGTAAAGGTTCAGTTGACTTTAGGAAGTAAGCCGAGTTAGGAAGTTTTTTTTTTTTTACATCTGTGGGGACCCCCATATGTTAAGATCTGGGACCCTGTTTCATAAGCAGTCTAACTTCAGAGTAAAAAATTCATGATGTGCAGCATCAGTACTATTTTTAGTCAAGACATTAATCAATTTTCCTTATGTAAAGGCTCAGTTGATTTTAGGAAGCTCTCATTTTTTTAATCTCTGTGGGGATTCACCTCCGTGTGATAATATTTACTGGTGCACTTTCTGCCCATGTGATGGTTATGATGAACGGAAGTTATGGTTTGTATATCAACTTGGTTCCTTTTCAAACTTCCTTCCACCTCTCCATCTGTCGTCTATATATGTTGAGCTGTATGGTGCTCGGAATCCGTTGCACAGTCCACCTTTCCCCTAATTCACCCTTTTTATATCATTCTTTAATAAAATCTGAACAACTATATATTCTGAATCAATTCACCATAATTTGTGGATATTGATTAGAGCTCTATGAGCTCTATGTTTAAAGGATCTGTAAATTTGTTCTGCTTATTCTTAATTTGTCCAATATTCACCTCACAATGTCTAAGTTACACTATAGATTCAACAGATATGGTCATCTCGTAATATAACTGATCTGCTTTTTCTTTATGCATATATTACACTATATGTGGTTTTCATGCATAAAAGTGGATTTTGTGATTCTTAATATTGTTTATATAAATGCTGTAGGGTTTCTTAAATGATTACATTTCTATCAATCATTTGTCTATAGAATTTAAAATTTTGTTTTACCAGTTAATGTCAATAAGGCGTAGTCCCTGCTTACTACTACGATGATTTTATATGTACTTACACTTTATAAAATCATTATATGATATACGGTTAATGCACCTTGGATGTCATTGATGATATACTCACATGAGTTTCTCTCTCACATTTATAAGGTTGCCCAAGTTATAATGTTTTCTATAACCTTAGAAAGGAGAATAGCCAATATATATAAAAAATAAGGTGTGAGCAAAAATTAAACGATGGATAGGTGTCGGTGGTGCTTGGCCATCTGGAAAACCATGCTGACATAAGATACTTGTGGCAATGCTTCTTGTTGTTTTAGCTTCACCATGTAGCTTATCTGTTTCCATATGTACGGATAAGCTGCTATTCAATGTTTCACTGTTATTCTTACGTAGAAATAAGCTCTAAAGGTGTCGTGTTTTGCTGCAGGCTTGGCAATAATGTCAAACTGTCCTGGAAACTGATTGACATTCAAAAGCTAGACTCTGGTGATTATTTGTTGAAATATGAAACACCAGAAGGACTGATGAACATCCAAACAAAAAGTGTTGTGATGACTGTTCCATCATATGTTGCAAGCAATTTATTGCGGCCTCTTAGCGTAAGCATTTATGTCCTTAGTTTTGTGTTTGTAATCATATACATGCTATTTTCAATAGGAGCTCTTGGGTCTGATATGTTACAATGAAGTAGGATTGAGGTTGATTGAGAAGAAAGAAGTGGATAGATGACAGGAAGCTCGGAGAACATTCAATAGATTTGTTAGGCAAATTGCTTTTGACAAGCCGTACAGTTGGTTTTCGTAAGGACTTTAAGGTGATCACTTGCTCAAAAAACATAACTCTCGAAATACGACATCGATCCTAAAATTAAACAACATCTTGTTTCTACGCATAATAAGAGTTTCTTTTTACAATTAAATAGTGTAATAAACTAATTGTTGACAAGTGTGTGGGACTCTGTAATCATTGTTATTGTTGTTCTATTGAAATGTACACCCCTGTCCTATATATATAGGAGAGGAGGCAATTACAAGGAAGCTGACTAAACCCTAATAGGCCATGGGCAAATATGCCCATGTATATAACAGACTAATTAACCTATTAACTAAATAGGCTAATACTCCTAACACTCCCCCTCAAGCTGGAGCATGGGTGAACACGTCCAAGCTTGGAGTTACATGATTTCATTAAACGATAAGAAATAAGCGATAAATGAAAGATAGAAGTGTCACTCCCCATACAAAAATTGTTACTCCCCCTTGAACTATACTTCCTAACTAAAAAGATATGATGACGCCTCGTTGAGATGTGTTCTGCAGGCTGAAAAAGCTCGAGCTCTTGGAGAAGGTCTTTCTTTTGAAGTGCATCTGGAATGCAGAACATCTAAAGCAGACAATCATAAATCATAAATCATAAATACCATGACCACACCATCTTCACTGGAGAGGAATGTGTGAGTGGAATAAGCGCACATCAACACATCCCACGTACATAACGTGGCACGATCGTGGAGATAACAATGTCAATGTAGCAGTAGTGGTGTCTTCAAATCGTCTGAGAAACATAGCCAACTGGAATTAGCGCAGAAGACTACAAACGTGCATAGCGTGGCGCGTACACGTTGGACGAGGTGCTGAAGTGTCGTCTCAACACGTAGAAGTAGTGGATGCAACTCAGAGAAGATGTAATGAAGTGGCTCGGTGAAGATCAATTTGGACGAATCCTTGCAGATATAATACACAGACTAGAAGATAACGAGCTTTGAAGAAATCTGATGAAGAAGCAACCATCTGTCTCACCATCAACACTAGAGGGAACAAGAGGCCGAAGTTAGCCGCAACAACTCTTGTCCTGTCTCATGAGAAGGCAACATGGATGATCAACTAGAACATCATCAATGCCAAAGGGAATAAGAGGCCGGAATTAGTCGCAACAACTCTTGTCCTGACGTACATAATGCGGTACAAATGCGAGAAGCTCGATATCAATGTTGCAATGGAGATCCTTCAATGTTGTCTGAAACTGGAGAACAAATGTGCGATGTGTTGAAGAATGAAGCTCCATGAAGATAGCTTGGAATATATCATCTCATCTCATATCTCTGTCCTCATATGCTCTCTCATGTTCTCCTCATACCCTCCTCTCTCTCTTACTCCCCCTCTAAATCCCCCTGCACACCAAATACGACGAGAGTGAGCAAATGGTGTGGAAAAGGGAAATGTGACTCCCCGCCCCCCGCGCGTGGAAGACACACATGATGGATGGGAGGGTGGGAAAGGGAAAAGGTAAAACGAGAGGTGTAGTATGTAGAGAAGAGCAAAATACTGTCGGAATAAAAAATCGGTAGAAAGAGGAGCACTACTGGAATGAAACTTGATAGGAAAAGGAGTGACTACCAGAATGGATCTTGGTAGGAAATTTGATAACCGAAATCATTATGCAAAACAACCCGTTTATAAGAGCTGGATAGAGAAATGAAAGCCCCCACAAAAAAAATTTAGGCTAGGTCAAAAATAACAAGATCCGATTATCATCAACTATTAGAGGAGAGATAGACCTTTGGAGGACATCATAACTAGAACTGGAAGTAGACTGACTGCTTCTGACACATTGTGTTTGTGTATTGACATGCCGTGTAGATTGTCGAGGGTGAGAGGCAGACTCCTGATGACACACCGTGTGAGATTGCTGACACGCCGTGTAGCTCCTTTGCTCGAAAAATGACCGACTCCTTGCAACACGTCGTGTGGAAATCCTACGCTCCGTGTACGTCGGAGGCGTAAACCAGATCTCCCATCGACACGCCATGTTGGATGTCAACACACCATGTAACTTGCTATGTGGGCGAATTGGAGATGACAGACTTCCGCCCGACACGCCGTGTTGGTTGTCAGCACGCCGCGTGACTTGCAATCTGGATGAATTTTAGCACCGCTGAGTGGATTCCCGCCCGACACGCCGTGTGCCTGCTACATGCCGTGTTGGTTGGCGAACACGCCGTGTAGGATGCCACTAAAGCACGATCTAATGGGAATTTGTGCTGTCAAGGAGACAAAGTACCCCAAGATCGTCTTTTGTACTCCTGTAGATCATGTGAATATGAAAAGTAGAGACTCCTTGCTTGACTACGACCGGATCTGGGCATGAATTAACACCATCCAACGTTCCGAGAAGTGGTGTAGAGGTGGAGTGATGGACGGACGTCAACTAGCAAAAGGCGGTGAACATGGTGACGGTTGCTGTAGATGATTGCTGGAGCGGAAGGCAGATGTGCGTTGGTGTGGCTGCTTCAATGGCGGCGGTTGTGTACAAAGCTGCGTGACGAACAAATCTTCTTTGCGGAGAACTCGGGGAAAGTGACGACTTTATGCCCCCAAGGGAGACTCAGTAGCTACTTTGATTATGGATCGAAAAGCATAGGCGACCGGGAAGGATGGTGCCGACTCATAGATGGAGATCTATGTGAAAGGGGAAGAGACCATGGAGGTCGGCCTAAGCAATGGAGACGGCGGCTGCCCGCAAGTTGGCGCTCTCTCTAGGAAGGAGAGGCAGCGTGGAGAGAGGAGAGGGAAGCCGGAGGCAGCGACTAGGGTTAAATCCTAAGGGCACACTCTGATACCATGTTGACTAATCTGTGGGGCATTGTAATCGTTGTTATTGTTGTTCTATTGATATGTACACCCCTTATATATATATATATATATATATATATATATATATATATATATATATATATATATATAAGTACGGCTTGCGGAACTTCAATATCCGCGGGCTTATTAGCTAAATGACAATTGGCACATACAATTCGTCCAGTTGCTTCGCGTGGATTTTCATAACCCTGTTGCACAAAAATGGGATACACGTTTGAAATAGATGTTTGAGTTATTATATATATCATGGTTGATACAGAAATAAATCTAGTCATCCGTTTCTTTATCCCTAAAAATGATTTCTATTTTGCATTGTCCAATCACTGATCCCAAAATTTCTACAATAAATTGGGTAGGTATCTAGTATAGTACCCCCCCCCCCCCCGCCCCGCTTTGGATTTAATGCAATAAAGGTTGTATCATGAATATGGATTCTTTCAAGTATTGTTTGTTCCATTTTTTTCATAAAAAAATACTATTTCTGTATTATAGTGTATTCATTGTATGACCAATCAATTACTTAAAAAGAAAGGGTTAGATTAAAGCAAAACAACTTTTAACCATGAAAATGGGTTTAGGTTTATGGATTTTGTATCTAATTGAACTGGATGAATATGAGAAAAGTTTTTCACGAATTGTTATATTAAAACCTTAATACTTTCGAAAAATCATGAAATTTTCTTGTCTTTCTCAAATGATAAGGAGAAAAAAAAGATTGGGTCAAAAGAAAATGCCATTTTGGAATTTTATCAACAATTTTCTTGCGTAGGTGGAGACCCAGTATTTTCTGAGTCCTTATGTAAGGAATTACAAAAGAAAATTTTTCAACAAAGATGTGAATTAGGAAAAATAGGTCGACGAAATATAAATCGAAGACTCAATCTTGATATACCTCAGAACAATACATTTTTATTACCGCGGGATGTATTAGCTGCTGCGGATCATTTAATCAGAATGAGTTATTAAATGGTATATATAGTAACCATATTCCGATAAAAAACAAAAACCGTATTTCTTAAAAGGTTTCATCCTTTTCCTTCCTTTCAATGCTTCATTTGAGGAAAAATATGGAATTCCAAACCGAATTTGACCTCCTCTCTGTAGGAGGTCAATAAAAAAAAGAAATGTTACTCAAATAAATTAAAAATCCAACTGATCATCACGTCTGTATTGTAAAAAAGAAATGTTACTCAAATAAATTAAATAGCTGCTGCGGATCATTTAATCAGAATGAGTTATTAAATGGTATATATAGTAACCATATTCCGATAAAAAACAAAAACCGTATTTCTTAAAAGGTTTCATCCTTTTCCTTCCTTTCAATGCTTCATTTGAGGAAAAATATGGAATTCCAAACCGAATTTGACCTCCTCTCTGCAGGAGGTCAATCAAAAAAAGAAATGTTACTCAAATAAATTAAAAATCCAAATGATCACCGTGTCTGTATTGTAAATATGCAGTTACGATTAATCTTGCCAAAGTAATAGGAATTAGACCTAAGACGATTCCAAATAAAGAGACTTCAATCATTTTGATTTCTTTGAGGAGATAATTTTTTTTCGAATCCTAACTATTTTTTTATAGAGTAGAAATAAATGTGTATAAGAAAGAGTATACTGATAAATAAATTCATTCCAAAGTCAAAAGAGCGATTGGGTTGCAAAAATAAAGGATTTTTGACCTTCCCTTTTGTAATGTTAATGAATTACGGCTTCTCCCACTTCGACCAGGTCGCCATGGGCGGGACTCCGTCCAAAACATAATTGACAGATCCAAGATGTACTTCTACTAGTAAAAGGAAAAGTAAAAGGTCTCGAGAAGAAAATAACCCTATTTGACCACTAATCCCTCGTTACTGTCCATAGGGGAAGTAATAGGTAGGGATGACATGATTTGAATCCGTGACATTTTGTACCCAAAACAAATGCGCTGCCAAGGTGCGCGATCTTTTACACATTTGGATGAAGTAACGAATTCGTCTAGACTTTTGGTAGAGTCTATAATACCACGATTGATCCTGAAAGGTAATGAATGGAAAAAAGTAATTCTTATAAAGAAAACCTAATTCACGAAAATTCCATCCAATAAAACGGAAGAATTATAGATCTTATCTATCTTTTTATCTCCTCAAAGAAATCAAAATGATTGAAGTCTCTTTATTTGGATTCGTCTTAGGTCTAATTCCTATTACTTTGGCAGGATTATTCGTAATTGCATATTTATAATACAGACGCGGTGATCAGTTGGATTTTTAATTTAATTAACATTTCTTTTTTTGATTGACCTTTCCTCACACTCTCTTTGTTTTTTCTTAAGTCTTAAGAAAAAACAAAGAGATCCGGTAGTTTGAAATAAATAAATGTTCCGATGGAACCTTCTCACAAGGATTGACCGTTGAATTGATATACGATCCAAACCATTAATTCTTCTTTTTAATTCGTTATAATCTTTATTACCAAATAAAACAAAATCAGACCAAAAAAGAAGAATTTATTTAATTTCGATTCAAATAAGAAAGTTTGGTTTCTTTTTTCCAAATTGTTTATCATTCCTTTTCTAACTAGAATTATTTTTAGAGCATCCTTTGTTTTTTCTTTGAAAGTTCTTATAAACCATTTTCTTTTTCTTTTTAAAACTTTTAGAACTAGAAAACTTTTTTTTTTCACTAAATCCATAGAAAACAGTTGTCAACAAATGCTTTTTAAGTAAGAAAAAGAGGAAATTCCATCTTTCCTTTTTTCATTTTTTAGTCTGGTTACGAGGTCTGAATTCAATATTGAATATAGTAGGTATGAATCATAGTTCAAATATTTCTTTTCTTGATCTATTTTATATATCTCTTCCGTGCTCCAGATAACAATTTCTATTCAAATTAGAAATTGTCATTTTGAAATTGACTGAGCAAATAAGAAATAGAAAAGAAAATAGGATTGGGCAGGTAACAATAAATGAGCCAAAATCTTAGGAAAATGGTTCAATTTTTCTTTTTTTATAACATAAAAATTGAATATTTAGTTACGATTAGAAATAAGCTTTTGTATCTTCATCCATGGATCCTTTACTTATACTCATTCAATTAGAAGATTGAATCTACTCAAAACTGTTATGCTTCACGATTTCAGAATCTAGTTTTTTGTATTTTTGAATTAATTGAACCATGGATATAGTTTAATTAGTAGCTCCATTGCAAAGTTCAGGACTAACCATTAGCGTAGAAGCTATAGGAACGCCGGAATTATTTATTTATTACCTTGTACCTCGATCTTGATTGATTATTATTCCTCGTCTACAAATATCCAAATTTTTATGCCTAATACCCCATAGATAGTTCGAACCGTATAGGAACAATAATCAATTTTAGCACGAATAGTTTGTAGGGGTACACTTGACGATATGAATCATTTGAAAAGGATCCAATTACTTCAAAAGAATTGAACGAGGAGCCGTATGAGGTGAAAATCTCATCGAATATTTTAGAGCAAAAGATTTAAAACAAATATTGAGCATTCTACAAAAACGTTTTGCAATGGATTTACCTTAAAAATAAGTTTTCAGTTTAAATCCTTTGCAATTACTTCATCTTTTTCTTTTTTTCTTTTAGAATTTTAGAACGATTTTCTAATTATAATATAAAATAATAGAAAAAAGAATCAAATGAAAAAGGTTTAATTTGGAACTCATATCTCATTTTAGTAAATATTGTAAATCTAATTTGATTTAATTTGTAAAATATGTTATTATGTAATTTTTTGAAAAAATATCTTATTTATTTTATTTGAAAAGAATTTATTAATTTCATTTTCATTTTAACAATTTAATAATGAAGAAAATTCTTTTTTTAATATTATATAAGATTTTTAAGAATTTCATTTGACCTTATTATGTCTTAATTTTCTTATGTCTTTAATAATTCATAATATAAAAAATTCATATAAGAATTTTTTATATTATGAAAATATTTTCGGCTTGTGATTTATAACAGCACAAAATAGGAAGCGGTCTCTCCAACGCATAAATGGTTGTGAGTTCACGTTTATTTGTTTTGATTTTCGAAATTTATATTACAGTTTTTTGACAAAACCCCTGTATAGCTTCTTCTATTTCTCGATAAAACGAAATAGTGGATCTAAAAGTAAGGATCACAACTCTTATCATTATATATATGATACTCAATCTAATTGGAATAATCACATTAATAGTTGCATTGAGAATTTGACTCCGCGAGAGATTGAACAAAAAGCTGCTGAATTAGCCTATTTCTTGCGCGTACCAATTGAAGTATTTTGATACCAATCAAATTTGAAATGAAAAATGATTGATATAATAACTGTATCTATATTAATCCATTCTACATTAAGATTTAATTCAATTAAGAACATATTATATATAAGAAAAAAATGAGGGAATTCCTCTTATCCTGGACTTATTTAATAAGATCATGAAATATTTTAATCGTTGTTGTTTCAAGGTCAATTACAAGGAAGCACAAGGAAGCGGACTAAACCCTAATGGGCCATGGGCAAACATGCCCATGTACATAATAGGCTAATGAACCTATTCACTATATAGGCTAATACTTCCAACACTAATAATTACTCTATCCTCTAATGAGGCATAGGATGTAGCTATATTATTGTTAATTCCTCCAACCTCTTAAAGGTAAGGTTTGTGCAGCCGAGGTAGGATCCTAAAATGTCTTTTGAGGGCAAGAGCCAACTTAAGCTTTAATTGCAACTATTTTGGTCAAAGACAGAGATGGGTTACCATGCGAATATTCTTTCATGGTCATAAGTGAATCCACGTAGCTGAATTTGTCATGTTGAGTTATATATCATACTGCCTATGTCACCTGTCATATTACGACGGCGTCCACCAGAGTCAGATCATGATAAATTGTACTCTTGTATATTCTTTCATGGTTATAGAGATATGTTTATGTTTCATTGAGTGTCATGTGCCTTGCATGTGCCTCACTTATGTTTACTTGTGTTGTTTAGTCCCATATTGCTCATCTCTGTTTTGTGTTTCCTCTCTTATCTTATATAAGAGAACCTTTGGGATTATCTAAAACATTTCTATCGTGCTAGTTCCCACCCTGGCCCTACCCTTCATGACCTAGCCCCCCCTCCCCCGGCCAAAAATCCCTCTCCCCTTCCACGCTCGCCGTTGCTGCCCCCCTAATGATGGTGTAGGTTCTTTTATCATTTATTCTGCCCGTAGCGGGTCTCTTCTGATTTGATGCGTCAGATCTATAACTGTGCTCTACTGCCCAATAGCGGGTTTCCTCGGATCTGCTGATCCCTGTTTGTGGGTTCTGCTGCTGCACCGACGGTCTTTTCTACTTGTTCTGCTTCAACCCTGTTCGTCGTGGCATCTGTTGAGCCGCCTCGTTTCCTGTGTGTTACCACAGTCAAACTTGATGGCTCCGATTATCATCTCTGGTCGACGTCTTTCATCTTGTATGTCAAAGCACGAGGCCGCCATTCTCATATCACCACTGACCCCCCCAGCCGCCCCTGCTGCTATGGAGGATGAGAAAACCTAGCAAACTTATGCACAATGGTCCAAAGATGACTCAGTTTATGTCCTGAATTTTTAATAGCACCGAGACACGGAACCAGTCTTTACTCTGTCTTCATGATGTTAAGGCAATGTGGGATAAATTATCTCACGTCTACTCTCATCAACAAAATCCCAAGAGAGTCTTTGAAATATTCAAAACTCTGGCCAAGAAGGAATTTTCATCTGACACTTTTGTTGAGGATTTCTATAATCAATGCCAGTGGCGGAGCCACACTTGGGCCAGGTGAGGCCTGTGCCTCACCCAACTCAGGTTCAACCAATGTATTATTTTGCATTTGAACTCTTTATAGCATGGATATGTGCGATCACTAAGGCATTTTCTACCTCTTATTAACTATTTTTAATTATCCAGTAAACGAAATAGGAGGACTGCATTATAGATGCTACATACATGAACACCAAGCACATCACAAGAAGAATTAAAGAATGGAAGAGCCACACCTCTTTTTTTGATTTAGTTTAGTTACTGGTTGGTTGTCTTTTAGTCTCATCTACAAGGACCTTCGTGCCCATGGATAAACTGGTTAAATCTAGGTCATGTCAATATTTTTCTCGTCCGCATGTCCATGTCAATAAGGATGCACTCGCAGATCACTATGAAGTATTATTTTCAATTCATTCCTGCAAACAATTGTCGTTGAAGATTGTGGATGTAGTCAACATGCAGCTTGTAGGTAATCTAAATTTGTAACATATAATTGAAGGTGATGTTATACATCATGGATGTTATGGTGCCAATGTTGGATAACTACAACGTGTATCTTTTGACGTATGTTGTCAATTAAAGGGATTAAATTATAATGCTTTTCATATAGCTCGGCCATTTGCATTATTATCAAAAAGTAAAGCAAAGTATAATGTTGTACATGTGAATGGATTTTGTTATTTGCAATGGCATCAATTACGAGATATACAAACATAGTTATTGTTTATTACGAGTGAATGTTTTTTTAAATGGTTCTTTATTCGAATTCTAACGTATACCGTTGAATTGAGCTATTCAAACTGTGATTGGACTTCAATGTCAAACAATAAGTTATATCAACAAAAAATTGTATTTAACAACTGGGCCTCACCCATGTTAAATTTCTGACTCCGCCACTGATCAATGCTCTGCCCTCTGGAATGAATATGAGATTTATCACCCTTTGACAACCAACATCAAAGAAGCCCAGAAGCAACGTAACGAACTGCAACCAAGGAATGACGTTTCGCTGATATCGGTGGTATTTCGACCGAAATACCGATACTGACGAGTACCGACACGGAAACATGCGTGCGTACCGATAGGATCGCAAATACCGATAATACTGACATGTATACCGCCATGTTTCGATGGTTTCGGTGCAAAATGCACTACTACCTTCACTTTACCGACCGAAACCGGCGGTATACCGACGGGTATACCGGTTTTTGCGAGAATGACTGTTGTTACTTACTGGGAAGAGAAAAGAAGGTACATTTGGATGATTTCTGTTGATTGGAGCTAATACCAACCCAAATCAAGGTAATTCTAACTAATCTCTTTCATTTCTACCATTAGCAACCTCTCCATCTCTTTTTCCTACTTTTTTCTTCCACTTTCGCCTAAAAAAAGTGTTTTTACCGCCAAAGCCTAGTATTACTTCAATTTTTATATGTTTACGCGAACTATACATACATCTATAAGTATATTATGTAGATATGCTATCACTAGATCTACCTACTCAACACTATTAATTACTATTATCATACAATTTATCTAAGAATATTACAATTGGTATTGATATATTTAGTTAATTATTTATGTTTAGTGGAAGATGTTTTACTAAAGAGCAATGTGAATATAATACAAAGGAGTAATATACACTTATACAGTATTGCACATGAATGAGCAACACAGAACTTCATACAATTTGCCAATAATGATGTGTATGAGGAGCATGTGACTACATACAACCACCTTTATAGGATGCACATGTCATGGCCGCAATATCTCAGTAATATCAACTCATTACTGTATGGAGAACCAACGTGCCCACTCAACATACAGCTGATGTGAGTTGTAAGTAAATGTGTTATTCGTATGTTGTAAATTGTATACTATTGCATAATTGTGTGTATGTAAGTTTGTGGTTTGTGCTAGTAAGATTTCATATCTTAATTCCTACATTTTGTCATCGAAATCCCAACGAAACTGGACAGATTCCTTACCTCCCACATGATGGACCCCCCCTACACACCCAATATAGAATTTTATTGCATAAAACGTTGCATTTAGGTGTAGAGATTACACCTGTAAAGTTTCATGGATTAATTCATTCATTTTGGCGTCGAAACGGCCAAGACTGCATCTGTTTGTATTTCCATTGATATACCGGTAAATACCTATTTTCAAGCTGTCGAAACGACGTTGGTATCGATCACCTTGTTCCTTGACTGCAACTAGTCCAATTTTTGGTCGCTCTGCCAACTTCTTTTTCTGGGGTGGTCGACTAGATTCTATCGAATGACTAACTGCCCACTCTTCGAGACAAACGTCCTTAAACGTGTTCAAAGACTACCCTCTATGACCTCCACTTTTGTAGTTGAACATCCGACTCTTGCTGTTCGGACTGCTGATTCTAGTTGTTGACGAGGTTGAGGCCGTGGTCGTGGAGGTCGTCTCCCTACTAACGACGGTCACACATCTTCTACTACTGCTGGTCATATAATGGTCATAACTGAATACACGTAGCTGAACTTGTCATCAGTGGCGGAATGTGGGGGGGGAGCGCCCCCCCCCAAAAAAAAAGAAAGAAATAAATAAAAATAAAATAAAATTATGTATATATACATATATACTACAAATATATAAATATGTTATAGTATATATATGGCTGCGTTACTAGAGTTAGAAAAGTGGCAATGGTCTGATGGTTTGGTGCAACTCTCCTTTCGCCAAGCGCGCAGGTTCGAATCATAGTGTCACCATTTTTAAACTCCAGACTGCTAAAAGTTCGATAATCGCCATCGAACCCCCCAAAATGAAAACATATTTCATCAAACCCTGAAAATATAAACATTCCAGAGCAGATCTATAATTGCAGAAAAAAAGTTCCAAAATTTGCAATGAAATCTGAGGTTCAAAGATTTGCATTTACAACCCCCTAAATAAAAAGTGCGAGAAATTGCAATAAAATCTAAGCTTCTAGCAATTGCAGTTACAACCCTGTATATAAATTATTGAGTGTTCCTCTACAATTGTGGTAAAAAATTGAAAAATAAGAAAATATTGAATAGATAAGTGTAGTTAGTTTATTGAAAACCGAGTTCCAAAGTTGCCATCAACACTCCTAAAATAAATATATGAGACCATATCTATGATTGCAAAACAAATTTTTGAAATTTACAATGTTCAAAATTTCGACAAAATTGTCGAAATTTCGGCCGAAATTTCTGTTTCTGTGGCAACCGAACATCGAAATTGACTGACGAAGATCATCGATTTTTTTTTTCTACGTTTTCATATACTATGTACTACCTAGAGCATATTTTTTTGCACAGTTTTGTGTTTTTAAGTCTAGATATTGTGCTTGCAAACTATAATGACTTAATTCATCGATTTCACCATTGAAAATTTACATCAAAAATCCCCATCGAAATGCCCATCGAAACAGTTCAGGGTCATTCACTAAAAAATGATGAGACCCCACCCCCCACATATCCAATATGAAATATTATTACATATTTGAGTAGATCTACACTGGTAGATCATTCTGGTAAAATTTCATAAATTAATTCGTTTAATTTGCCGTCGAAACGCCAGGAACGCATTTATCAAAATTTCTGTTTCTGTGGCCACCGAAACGGCATCGAAATCGGACATTTTCTTCCTTGTTTACAAAAGAATCCCAAGTTAAAACAATTTTAATCTCAACAATATAAACAATAAACTTAGTAGCACCTCTATAATTGGAGAAAATATGGAACAGAAAAAATCTCGCCGAGAAGTGTACCAATTTTGGTAATATGAAAATCATATTACTGCGAAAAATGAAATACTTATTCCCTTATACATAAAACATTTTGAAGAAATGCCTTCAGAGAGGCGGGACTGACAAGCCTTTTTGAATGGCAAGCACTAATGATCAAAAGAAAAAACATACAGTTAAACAAACTAATAGCTCATTGAGAATTGCGGTCAAAAAATTGCAATAAATGAAATCAAAACTCTAAAAATAATTTTTTTGAAAACAACTATATGGTTGTAGAATATATCAAAAAGACAGGTACTACTCAATGAGACCAAACACGTATGTTTATAAAAAATATCAAATTCATATAACTAAAACTAAATTTCAAACAACATGCCACTCAAAACCAATCACAAAAATCATACAAACACAGTCCTTGCACATTATAATTTTTTATTTATAAAAAAATATATTTTCGCAATTGTATTTTTCATACAATAATTTGTAACAAAATAAATGAACCAAAAATAAGTAATAGTTCAAATTTGTATAATTTGGATACAAAATGAACGAAAATGTAGTAGACAACAACATATGACATGATTACTTTGCAGTTTGTTACAAACCTCTAAAATACCAGCCCCCCCAAAAAAAAAAAAAAAAAAAAAAAATAAAAATAAAAATAGAATCCTGGCTCCGCCCTGCTTGTCATGTTGAGTTATATATCATACTGCCTATGTCCACTATCATATTACGGTGACATCCACCAAAGTTACATCATGGCCAATTGTACCCTTGTGTATTCCATTTTAGGAGTAATCTTTCCCACAATGAGATATGACACTGTTCTTGGTGATAAAAACTGACGCTGATGATGCTTTTCTTGTTCGCAAAGCAACACAATATTAAAGCACTAAAACACCACCCCTGAAGCAGATAGCACATAACTGGTAGCAGGCAAGTATTTTCCCCTAACAAAGTAATACCAAGGTAGAAGCACATACATCCAACCCCTTATAGCGAATAGTGTTGATGCAGTAGTAGAAGAGCAGATTCCTCCTGAAATAGGTCATTACCAGACTAGTAGGTCATCACCAGACCAGTAGGTGCTATCAGATCTAAACATTTAGAGTATTAGCATCCATTGGAGCAGTAAATGGTATAAAACTTTTGTAGAAGTCATTCGAGTCATCAACTCAGTTGCCATTGTTATCGAAATAGTTCCCCACAAGAAGCACCAATACTGGAATGATGCATAGTAGTTGGGATACGAGCACAACTAAAAGAAAATTGCATTATAGCATGTGGTCAACATGCTTGAGACAAAACATGCTGCTACAAGAAAGATGCGCTACAATAGGAAGTCACGGAGCATGGATAATCACGTGAAAACTAAAGAACATGGTCGGATGAATGATTATCTTTTCTTTTCTCTTCTATATCTTCCTCACACCAACCATGGATAACAAGGACACGAGGCATTCTATATTACACTCGTCTTCACCATCACTAGGCTTGATGGTAGAATGAACATCTTCATGGTCCAAGTCATCCTTCTAGGAGTCACAAGTCATCATCATCATACGACAAGGGCATTGCAAATAGCGATTATCGCATCCCTAATAGTAATGGGAGACACATTGGATTTTGCTGGGTATAGTAGCTGTCTTCAATAACAAAGATAGAGTAATGGTTATGGTGCTAATAGGATGAGCGGGAGTGGCCTAACATCTCCATGATTTACATGCCCTTTTCGTGAAGCATGACATTGTTGCTTGTACTCAATCTGCTTCAATGGCATTGTCGACGGTGAAGATGTGTGAAATAGCAAGCATCGTGGCAATTGGCGGTGTCACTTTGCGACAATACATCTTGATCAAGGTCGTCTCGTCGTAGATCACTTTGGCTTTGTAGATTGAGTCGTAAAAGTTTGCATGCATTCCTCGACCTAGTTTGACTCTTGCTCCACATCATAAAACTTAGTACAAAGCTATTGTTGATGGGGATGAAGAGCAACTCTGTGCCGCTCTCATTTTGTCCCTGGATATGTACACAACTATCCATTCAAAGTCATTTCTCTAGTATCAATCTGGTTCCTCACAACTTGGCCTTTGTGTAGTGCTTGCATCTATCATCTGGAAGTTGGTTCTGGTTGAAGAATGCTTGTATGCTGATTAACGTTTCTATGTTGTGCAACCAATTATAGAAGAGATATGGATCATTAGTGCTTTGGTAGTCGGGGCGTCAATTTTCATTGCTAATCATGTTGAAGTCAGATGTTACGTCTTGTAGTACAACCACCTACTGGGCCCACCCACATCCAAGCAGAGAGGAGCGTCTACTGGGGTTGGAAGAAAAAAGGAGGAACATGGGCCAACAATCAATTTGGTGGCAAAACATCGTGCTACTATAGTGCAACGTATGAGAGATGTCGCATACTTGAAGCATGTGCAGCTTCCTGTTGTCTCGAATCTCGAGGGCGACACAAAAGTGTTTGGTACACATTAGTACTCCCTTCACAAAGTTGGAAGACCAAGTAGGTTACAATAGTGTTTGGCATGTAACCATTGTCATTGCATGAAACCTACTCTCTAGTCAAAGAAAAGAGGGCGGTTGCTATAAGCAGAACTTTAGTACTCCCTTTACAAGGTTGGAAGACTTGAGTGGTTGACTTGTTTACTGAGTCTTTGGCATAGAATATTTTGATACTTGGATTGACAAGTTGGCCTAGATAAACACACATGTCCCAACCAGAGGCAAAGTGCTATGTGTGTGTGTGTGTGTATACCTCATAGTGATCACCTTTATATTCATTTTAATAACGGTTGGCTGGTTATTTTCTGTGGTGTTTTTTCTTGTGGAGTGGGTCCGGCTTACGTAAAGGAGTTGTAATGCTAGATCACAAGGCATAAGTGGTCTCTGATTTTACAAAATTCATTATTAAAATTATATCCTTAGTTAAATCATATACTCATATTGGTACCTTGTACGTTATATGTTAAAAACTTTCATGTCACTCTTATATGCCATTTCTTGACCTACAAATAAATGTCTGGGTTTGGCAACCAGAAAAATCCTTACTGGCTTATTTTTGCAGAGTGGTGCTTCAGAGGCTCTGTCAGAGTTTTACTATCCACCAGTTGCAGCAGTTACAATATCGTATCCCATGGAAGCTATACGCAAAGAGTGTCTGATAGATGGAAAATTCCAGGGGTTTGGACAGTTGCATCCTCGCAGTCAAGGGGTGGAGACATTAGGTATTTATTAATCTATCATGTCATGGTTTCTTTGTCCTCATGTTAGGAAATACATAATAAATTCAATTTGCAGTTTCCATTGCTTTTGAACTTGAAAAACCTTAGTCAACATTTTACATAGGTTAAATCTGAACGCTAGCATTGCGTGAAGTTTTTCATATTGTTCCCAAGGTGAATAAACTAATTATTAAGAACCAATTGGCTAAGACATCTAATAATCTTCTAGAAGAATAAGCAAAGCCAATTCCATTTCACGGCATTTTAAGTCTGCCACAAAAAGTGGAATGTATAGCTTTATATAGAGAATACGTAACTTGATGAGAAAGAATATATATCTACAATAAATCCAAATTATATCGAATATATTCACAAGTTTAGTAAAGGAAAAATAATTTTTTATTTCTACTAGATATGTAATAAATCCAAATTCAATTAACTGTCTGAAACAGAGAACGAGTAATAAATGTGACCTGCATCAACTCTCACTGTGAAAAACTTGGCCTTGGCTAGTTATAGACTTGAAGTCCTACTATGTCGCTGTCATGATGCCATCGAGCTTGACATTGGTCATTGAATATTATTTGCTAATATACTGGACTAATAGATGACTAAGAAATGGGAATGAGTAAGTAGAAAAACAGAAATGCATTTCAGTCTATAGGTGTTAACCCTTATTTGTGGAAAAAGTAGTTGAGGAAAGAAGGCAGTTTAAATGAGCTAGTTTCACACCCATGTATCTAGAAGGGAACAATAGTCGGCCACAAAACCCTGTGCCATAATACACAACACACAATTAATTAAATAAAGCTACACCAAATGCTCTCTCTCAAGGTGGAGCATGGGAAAATACCATGTCCAACTTGCGCACATGCACAGATAGACACAAACATGACTTTTGTAGTCAAATAGGAAATGAAACACCAGATACATCAGATGCGTTAAAAGATGGCCACTCCCCCCTGAATCTAATCACACTCGGATGAAAAAATCCCAAAGCAGGTACAAAAATAGGTAACAGGCTAGCTTCTCAAACAAGCTGATATCGGCATCTGGAGAAGTGGTATCAAATACTGCTAGGCAAGCAGGTAGTCGCAATAGAGAACATCACAGTTGCATTACCACTCGAATTCGAAGAGTGCTGATACAAATGCCAGCAAGTCGGTCACATGCACAATATAGTACGCAGACAACTGAATTAAACACACTTTCATGATATCAATTGCAAACAGCATGTGTGTAAACACAAATCCGATTCACAAATAACATGGTAAAGGCTCCTTGAACACCAATGAAATCCACATAATAGAAAATCTATTTGATAATTTCAATTTTTCATTTTGTCTTCCACTCGCAATTCCTCTATATGCCCCCTTTCACCTGACTATGAACAAGTGAAGAAAGTACATAATATAGAATTTATGGGCATGAAGCAACATGTACAAAAGATAGACCAATAAGATTTTTAAAAAGGATGAAAATACGGGACATCAAGCTGGACCTAGGGGACCCGTCTGGCAGGACGATCCCCCGCTGGTTTGGTCTTGCCGCAAGTCGTATAAGATTCCGCATCACCAAAAAAATGGCACATGTTTCATATTATGGGTGGTATTGAGCATCGATGAAGATGTTCATGTGTTCTTTCATTAAAAGAAAATAGAGGGGGGGTGAAATGAACCAAATGTGGACCTAGGTGGGTTGTTAATAAAAAGGGGATGGTAGCAACAGTTCCTAAAGAAAACGAAGATAATAGGGGAGCAACTCCACATTTGACGATCTCGCGGGAGGGGGGTATCTTCTTCATGGAGATAAAGGTAGGTAACAAGCACTTGGGGTAGGACAAAGGCTTGAGTCCTCAGTTCCCCAACACAGTCGGGGAGAAGACTGACATCCTATTGAGTCCATCCAGAAGGTACTTCACAATGACGATTTATACAACAATCATGAAGGTTTCCTGTGGGAGAACAACTACTGGGTTGAGATGCAATCAACAAGCCCTTTAGGTGGTCGAGAGAGGGAGAAGGGCTGCTGTCTGCCAACAGACAACAGACATTTTCAATGTATTTTTAAGGTTTCAGGTTCCTAAATCATCTGCTCTGATACCATTTGGAAAACGTATTTGGGAAAGAAGGCAAATAATTACTAAGCAAGCTCCATTCCCATATGTATAGGAGAGGGGAGCAATACTGAATGGACTCAAATTAACAGGTCATGGACCCATATTAGCCATACATAACACACAATTAATCATGCATCTACTATCATCTAACAAGATTAACAAAAACGAAATATTAACGTGCACAATTTTTCCCCAATATGGAAATGTTCAAGAGGGAGGAGGTGAAAGTTGGATGCAGATAGATTAAAAATGGTGTAGGTGATGCCATTTGGGCTCTCGAATCCAAGCAGAGGTGAAGTATGTATGTTTCTCTTAGGATTGAAGCAGTATGGTTGAAATGCAGTGCAAAAGGAGTTTTATGTGAGATCATAATGTTTCCAATCAAATTACAAGGCTTTGTAGGACTTTATGAGCCCAACTATGTTGTATGACTTGACTGTGAAGTAATAGACTTAAACAATGGGTGTAGGTGGGGATAAAAATGAAAGATGAGGGTATGTGATGACACAGAATGAGTATTAGAAATGTGTGTTTTGAGTACTGACAGAGGGTGTGGGGGTGGTTACAGCATCACCTTATATGGCTTATAAATGCCCAGTGCACCACCCTCTAGGAGCTACAGTTTGGAAATGCCCAATGTTAACCCACTAGGAGCAATGTAATTTAGGTGGGTATAAATGTAGACACTCTCCAAAGGTTGTAGCAATCATGAAGAATGCGGCTTCATTATAGCTGAAATATCGCACAATGAAGGGCTTCATAGTGGAGGATGCATGTGACCAACCTCGAAACTCTTTTGGTATGAGGTTTAGACTTCTATTATAAGTTGTAACTCGGTTGGGTGGAGCTTGGTTGGGCTTTAAGCACAGGCTTGAGCTGGATTGTCAGGGTTGGACAAGCATTTGTTACATGTGGCCTAGAATCTGAGGCCAAAGCCCACCCATAGTATTAAAGCAGGCTTAGTAGCTAGGACTGTGTTCACTAGCCTGCTCATGAACAGGTGATGTAATTAAGAGACTGCTCCAACATTTTTACTTGCCCAGAAACTATATTGCCTAATCAACTTACAAAGTGTTTCCCAGTTCAAATCTTCCATGCTTGGCTTTCCTGGCATGTATCGTCTCTGTTTTACAGTCTCTATAATAGAGAAGTGAATATATTGTTTAAATCAGAGACAGATGAATAAAAAGGATGCTTTTAATCCCAACATGGTTGGGACTTGAGGTCTAGTCAGTTATAGGTTATAGGCCAGCTGGGTCTTGTTTGGTTGCAATCAAGTATATAGCCTTGAGCTTGGGCCATCAACATCGAGGCAGGTTGGACCAAAATCTGCAACACTGGCCTGGAATCTGAAAATGAAGCCCACCCATAGTATACTGAATTATGCAGGTTGACTGCTTAATTGATAGATAATGTATATGTTGACGCAAATAAGATGACATTAGTGAGTAATTCTGAGCTCCATTTTGCTGTGCTTGGCTTTTCTGGCACATACCGTCTCTGTGCTTGTCACTTTAAAGCCTTCATGCAACACAATTCGTGGTGAGGGTTGAGTGTTAAATATTGCTTTGCATAATGCTGCTTGTGCTTTACTTTCTCATCATTATCTCTCTTGATAGCTTCTTCGTGCTTCCTTAATCTGTTTTCAGTAAGAGAATATAGATTTACGGTTCAACCCTTCGAACCATACTTTGACATGTGAGAGACTGGTCACGCCATGACTTCAATTTGAAAATGCTTAATTAAGGGTTGACATCTGCAGGATCTCTTGCCTAATGAGTTATCTGAAATCAAATCACTATAAAAGAACTGTCTTTTCATATGTAGTCCTCATTTCAGCTTTTCTCTGATACTTGACTGACAAAAAGATTATTCCTTAACAATTTTAATTCGTTATGTTATTCATAATCAACAGACAATGGCCAAATTTTGCATTCATTACCAGTTTTTGATGCCTAAAATTTCTGAGGCGTGACAGTGACTATATAGCTCCAATTAATGTTATTTGGAATATCTTTGGCAGGGACCATATATAGCTCCTCTCTTTTTCCTAATAGAGCTCCTCCAGGAAGAGTGCTTCTTCTAAACTACATTGGAGGTGCCACAAATACAGGAATTCTGTCAAAGGTATAGTCATATATGATTGGCGTCTAGTCTTATTAACAGACAACGTTAAATTGACCGACTGTTTGTTTTCTCTATATAATGCACTTAACAAAGAAAAATGCTCCCAGATATCTGTCTCTTTAGTTTCTTTCAACCGGAAGATGATTTTTGACATGTTTTAGTATCTATCTATCTTTGTTTGTTTATTTGTTGTGTCAATGCCATTCAAGAACTGAAACTCATGTAAAAGGCGATGACAAGCACGTGGGTTATTTATTTTCTACCACATTATCTTTGCATTATTTATTGATTTTTTTCTTTGCTTTATCTTTCGTCTTTCTTCAATATCTATGCTATCTTTATGCAGAGTTACATATTTCTATATATCATATTTATGAAATGACCATCTCTTTGTTTTGATGTTTACATGCTTCTACTGATTTGATTTGCAGTCACAGAGCCAGCTTGTGGAATCAGTGGATCGAGACTTAAGAACAATGCTCATCAATCGCAATGCCCCGGATCCTCTTGTTCTTGGTGTTAGAACATGGCCACAAGCAATTCCACAGTTTCTGATTGGCCATCTTGACACACTAGAATCTGCAAAGAGTACTCTAGAAATGGGAGGTTTTCATGGGGTTTTTCTTGGAGGCAATTATGTTGCTGGTGTAGCATTGGGCAGATGTGTGGAGGGTGCATATGACATCGCAGCAGACGTATCAAAATTTCTAACTAATGTGCGCAAGTAGAATAGTCGTGTAGATACTATACTTTTCTTTGAAATTTTGTAGCTTCGGAAGTTCTATCCACTTTTGTATTTGAAGCGTCAGTTCGATCCCTTTTGTTGGTTTCACCGATATGGGCTGTCAACTAAATAGTTTTGTATCTTGGTTTCAATGGGTAGCATTGTAAAGTTTCTTGGAAATCCGACACAGTGCGGTTGTTAGGAGAAAATCTCTGGTTGATTGCATGGTGTATTCCTTTTCAATTCAGACATTTGTTATTGTGATCTTCCGGAGGCAACAAAACGAAGAACTTACTACATCAGGTGCTATGACGGATGCGGCTACCCTGCGGTGGGTAGAGATTATTTTCTGAAGCAAGACGAGTTTTATGTGTGTTTTTAGACAATTTACCCAAACACAAGGGGTATCAATGTTTTTAGTCGATAGCAAGCTCTCATTAATAAGAGCAGTGGTAAAGAGCCGCTAGAGGTACAAAACACCTATTACAAAACGATTATGAAGTATACCCTCCAACCGAGTGATGGTCGACCGTTTGCCGATGCATGTATATAATATTGTTGAGTCCATCTCGCTTTAGATAGGGAAAAGCATGCAAGTTTTTGTTATTATTCTTGCGGGTTCGTGCCATCGGAGAAACATCTCAATCCCATTCTCAAGCTGAGGGAAAAATTCTTTTTATGGTCTTATGGGCACTGAATGTACCCGGATCTCGAAGGTGATCACCATCGTGGAGGAAGAGATCTCACTAATTGATGTTGACACCATAGCTTGATTCAGCAACAAGCTTACGGGTTACATCAGCAACAAGCTTACGGGCTACATCAGACAACGATCTGGCGACCCCCAGTTTGCCAAAAATAAACTGGTTATTCTGGAGCCATGGAAAAAGGGGAGCCTTTGGAGAAAAAATGACCTCACCTACTCGCCGATATGGATTGAGGTATTCAATTTCCCACTGGAGTTATGGATGATTGCATCATTTGTCAAACCGGGATCGACCAACAAAACAGGACACCGACTTGATTATGTCAATATACTAATGGCGACCACCATTTTACAAGGTATTTGCACAACATAAGTGGTGGACTGACGGCCACTGGTGTGTCCAGATTGTAGGTTAGTGCGGTCTTGAACCTAAATTATGCATGGATTTACGCAAGGGTTAGAAGCAACCTGCGGGCTGGTGCACAACCCTTGACATCCAGTGAGCTCAGAAGCTCAAAGCAGTAGTGAAGCTTACCAATGCTCCACATAATGTCAAGAACAAGACCGAGGTTGGCAAACTGTGTGGGGGTAGAATAGAAGCAAATATCTACCAAAGAATACTAGCAAGCAAAAATAGCAAAATGCTATAACTCGATGTCAAACTCGCGCTTTGGAGCAGAGGAAAAATCCCTCCCAAGCAGTAGACAGACATACGTCCCTGCGTGATGGTGGTGGTGATACATGAGGTGCCTCTCGTGCTGGGGCCGAAGTCACGCGAATCTCTAATACCAATAGTTGAGTTCCTACATGTGATTTCCTGGAACGTTTGTGGCATCAACACCTACAGTAGTCAGAACATGATCTAGGCATTTATGGCTGATAATCCAATCCAAATATCCCCGTACTTGGAGAGACAACAATGAGAATATCCAGAGTACAAGCTGGTATCAACAGCTTTTCCTCAATGCCTTTTGGTTGGACAATTCCACTCTTTATAAGATGCATATTGCAGTTGCTTGGGAAGACCATCACTTTGACACCCGCACACTACATCTTAGTAGCTAATTAATATGTTTGTAACTTGTAAGATCTCCAGGTTAGAATTTTCTTTTGTCATCTGTCGATGAAGCCAATGAAGATGCCAAGATAGTTTAGTGAAGAGATTTGCGGAAGTTTCAAGCCCAAGAAAAGAGTCACACGAGATACAATCCAAGCATGCACAATAAAAATTACGACTGCCCACATCGACAAATCCAATAACCACCAAATAAATAACCAAGCAGAGAACATCGTTGATGAAGAAAACCACATAATTCTATTAAGCAACCTCAAGAAGATTACAAGGATTGTCACTCCCTCACAATCTTGTGACCACAATAGAATCTTGTAACCCACTCTCGTTCTCTTCGTTTCTTGGCTATCTTTTGTGGCTTCCCATCTTTGATGCACAAAGTTGTCCCATGTTGGCATGCCCAAAGTTATCGCACTTTGAAACCCCACACATTGACACACCGTATTGCAATGGTGTCTACCCCTATTTATATAGATAGAGACTCTCGGTTAGACAATACGAGTGGATATGACTATTCTATAAGGATTAGAAAATGACAATATATAGGGATAAGGAAATAATGTCTTGGACTCCAAGTCTAACATTAATTTACACTTTCCTAATATTGTTAGATATTATTTCTTATTCAATTAGGATAAGAGACAAAATCTTAACAATCTCCACCTTCTATCTTATCTGTTGAAGTTGCCCCTCCAAGAAATCTACTCCCGTTCTTCTTCTATGCTTCCGCCCTTGGAAGCTACTTCAATTTCCAGAAGCGTATTTCCGTGCATGCCTGTATAGAGTACGAGTCCAGACTTGGATGCCCGTACCCTTCATGTGAGAGCTCCTCGTACTGTACAGTTTGAGAAACTGTACCGTCTCCACCTACGGTTGAAAGAACTACATCCTTCACACTTTTAGCCCCCATACCATAGGGTTGTGCCTTCTTTGAGCCCTTCCCATACAATGACACTGCGTGGTTGGTCCTACCACATCCTTTTTCTTCCAACAGCTGATAGCTTAGCCTCTGCACCTGCTAAAATTTGTAGTCGAGTTTGCAATCTCGCACCAAATTGACCTTGAGAGTTGAATATATGTAGTACTCTTTGGGTTCATGACATCTGCCATCCATGGTATTGCTTCATCTACGCCTCATGTATTGGTAGACCTCTCGTAAACCACTCCTCTTTTGGTTAGAAAACATCCAATCAGTCCATAAAATCAAGTAGCTCCTGTGGTCACTTGTCCCTTGTAAGTAACATCACTCCACCTTGCGTTGATTTTTCACAACTATTGGATTTATGCCTCCTGATTCCATGATAATATTGCCATCAAGATTTTTTACCGGATGACCTCGACGACAGTTTTCAACGTCGTCATGTTTTCACGTGCCCTCGATGCTGTCAGATCGTCTTGCATGAACCCTGCTCCGATACTACTTGAAGAGATTTACAGAAGCTTCAAGTCCAAGAAACACACCACGCAAGATACAACCCAAGAATGCACAACAAAAGCTACGACCGCCAACATCGACAAAGCCAATAACCACCAAATAAATAATCAAGCAGAGACATGGTTGGCGAAGAAGACCACATAGTTCTATTAAGCAACCACAAGAAGATTACGAGGATTGTCTCTCCCTCACAATCCTGTACCCACAATAAAATCCCATAACTCACTCTCATTCTCTCACCTCTTTGGTTATCTTTTGTGGCTTCACATCTTTGATGCACAATGCTATTCCACGTTGGCACACCCAAACTTACCACAAGTTGAAATCCCACACATTGACATACTGTATTGCAACGATGTCTACCCCTATTTATATAGATAGGGACTCTCAGTTCGATAATACGAGAGGATATAACTATTCTATAGGGATTAGAAACAAGCAATACAAAAGGATAAGAGAATATATCTTAGACTTAAAGTCTAACATTAATTTGCAATTTTCTAATATTATTATATATATTTCTTTTCTTTAGGATAAGAAACAAAATCCTAACATTTAGCTAGGGGAGGACACTACTACTATCCATCCAACTGTTAATAAACAATGTGTAATCATGGGTGACTTCAATGTTGTGCAAAAAGCTTAAGAAAAATGTGGCTACACCATCTTCTAAAATCTATGGAAGATTTTAATAATGCTCTCTTACATTTCGACTTATTGTAGTGGAAATGAAGGCGAACTTAATTACTTAGAATCATCAACAACATCTGCCAAACAACACATCCATGAGAATTGACAGGGTTTTACCAACATTTCTTAGAGGAAAAAGAAAGAAAGCATCACACTTTTTTTCTTCTACAAAACAATAGCCAAAGTAGTATTATTTCTAAAATAGTTATCAAAACAATACTTTCTTTGAGCACATTCACTTTTTCAGGTGAATGCGTCCAAATATGGGGCATATTTACGCCTACATAATCAACTACTGGGGGAAGCATCCACTAACGTGGCAATAAATTTGACAAATAATGGTCACATTTAAGCCCTCAATGGCCAATCCACCCACAAAGAGGGTTTTCCACTGACGTGGTTTCCAATGTGACCACCATTTGGACGCATTCAGACCATAGTGAATACTTTTCTCAAAGCCATTATCTTGAATGCACCCAACTTTTGGGCACATTCAAGTAACAACTAACTATTAATAAGCTATTCTTCTTCACTCATTTCAATCGAGTTGTCACTTCCAATATTTTGAACAATCTCGAGTTATAATCTTATTTCATAGAATTTCTATTTTTGCATATTTAGTGGAGCTTTAATCAGGCTACTCTAATGAGTTTTTCTTATTTTAGAGCTCCAACGCTCTTTCATGCAATTCTTATTATATTGAGTGCTTCCTGCCAATAAAAGTTGATATTAGATCCTACATTTTAGATTGTTCCTATTTTATTTATTGTTTTAAAACTTCATTATTTGCAACCACTATACTTATCAAATACAAAATATTGTAATTTAATTTGTAACACCTACGGAATATGACACATATTTTCAATTTTTCAACATATGACTATGGTTAGTTCTTCATTCACAGATGTCATGAATTTGAAACTACACTATGTTGACAACTTTTTATTTAATGATTTATACTAAAGTTATTCTTATAGGTCAATTTAGATGTCTAGAACGAATGGTTTAGCACAGCTGAAATTATATATTTGTTATGTACTTGAAATACACCAATTAAGTAACCAAACACCATATCTTATATGCGTTTGGATGATCAATTTATGCCTATCAAAGTCACCTATGATGGCACTTATATGGTCATGTTGACTTTATGTTTGGTTGAATACCTCCACACCTATTTATACAAGTTCACTTGAATGATATCAATCATTGGGAAGTGCCTTACTTTCAGCTATTAAGGGTGAGGGATACTAAAACTCATGAGTCATGTTGAGTCATTCAAACCTAAAAAAATTCCTAGTATAGACGAGGGTGCACAATCTAATAACAAGTCAATTAATGGCAACGAACTTGACTCAAGAGGACAATAATAGTAGTGAAAATCTAGAAACATAATCATATGATTACCTATTGAGTGATCCAAGTCTAGAAGAATTAATCACCAGTGGTAGTATATCTGCTGTAAATGCACCCAAATTGTTTGCACATGACTCAGTCGATCACAATACTACATTTCAACTTTGTTTCATGTGAGGATGTTGAATGGACTTTTGATTTTAGACACCCAAATTATATTGAAAAAATCATCTTATTCAAGAGATGGAATTTGATGAGCTTTTGTTTTTTTAGTCAAAAGCACATATATCATAGAAGTAGCATATATTGCCGGATAAAAAAGATTTTTCAACATAAGATCCATCATTGCAACAATAAATTGGCCACAATAGTCTGTTTATATAAATATTTCTTAGAGGTTCCGTTGATCATGTTTCTGAAAGGGTTGCATGTTCATGGAAGATAAGAAGATGTATACAAGAATACATATGGCATAGTGCTATCCTGAATGCAAATAATCAACAATTGTACTGCTTTATATTGCACTAATAATCACGAATATATTCATGGCACATATTGATATGAGCACATGAGAAATCCATGGAAATGTTTATGCCATATTGAACATGAGAATAAGTCATAAGAAGGTGTGGCAGTTTATGCAAAAGTCCATATGCATAAGTTTCTAGGATTGGAAAAGTCATACTACAACTTCTACGTGTTAAGAGTTGCATTTCTCAATATAAACCATAGACCCTATATTGTACATAGAGCTGTCCATACACTCAGAATACACACGGTACACATATCTTTTATCAAGTTTTATAGGAATTTAGACCTTATATTGCAAAATTGCCTCATAGTTGTCATGTTCTCAATGTTAATGTAACATTCCTGACTAGTAAATATAAGGCTACTCTTCTGATTGGTGTTGATGTTGATTCTATTGGTGGTATGTGCCCTCTTGCTTTGATATTATTGAAAATCAGAGGTTTGAATCTTAGGATATCTATATTATATCATACTGGATGCATGAGTTTCATATTGCAGTCGAAAGTGTTCTTGATCAGACCACCCATCAACATTGTGTTTCACATATAGATGAAAGCACAATTAAAATCCACTAAAATGTAAGAGCTTATGTACTTAATTAAATCAACAACCGATCGACCACAAAAACTAAATCAACAACCAAATCTATTGAATTAATTTATTGATGGGAGATGTTCTTGTTATAAATTCAACACTTGGTAAATATCTTAATGATATTGATCCTATGAAGTGGTAACTTATATATGATCACGGATACAAATATGGCATTTCTACTAATAATTATTTGGAGCCCCTGAATTGTCTGTTAAAGGTGCCATAAACCTTCATGTTAAAGGACTTATTGTATCCTTATATTATCTATTGGTCTCTATATTTATGAAGGGATGAGATGGTGAATTGATAACATCCATTTTTTTGGGATCTTTTATGATTTATTTTCTTTAGAATCAATCTAAGTTATAAACAATATACTTGTATATTCACTCTTTTCGATCCAAGTTTGCTAAACACAGTTTTGATCAATAAATCATTGAAACTATAGAAAATTTGACTACATCAGAGTAAGGTCAATCAGTTTTCATCAACCTCTAACTTGATCAACTTCCATCGATACTTCTAGTAGAAGAAGTTTGAAGTAGGGAATTCCAAGTGGAGTAGTTACTCCATTCAGTTGTCTGTCCACATGACAATCAATCCAACTACAACAAGCGGCCACCATAGAAATTAACATTCATAAATCGACCTATAAATAAAGACTAAATACATAGGTCTACTCTCAATCAAATCCAAGTAGCATGCCTCGATCAACTTCAATCAAGCTTTATCAATCAAGATAACCATCGACCAATCATGTCAATCAAATGTTACCAATGAAACCACTCGATCGACGGTCAATGATCAAGCATTGAGTTCAATAGCTTCAACAATAACCAAGCAACCCAATTTGATAGACACCAATCAATTCAAAAAGAGTTCACAAGTAACTAGTGAATCAATCAAACCCAAAAGCATTAAGCAGAAGCAATTCAACTTGAAGATTGATAGTCAATGTTGATTTCTCACCCACCACATGGACTAATCAACAGTCAGTATGACTTGATTCATACCTACAAGCATGACCCCTTGGCTTAAATTTCGAGGCATATTAACTTTGAACGGAAAGTGAATATGATGCTCTTCTAAGTCAAAGACCAAAGAGACACTGATCAATCTCTAGATTGATTGACCAACTCACTCAATCATCCAACTTCTCATTAGCAATCAATCAACCACTACCTTGAGAGAGGGGCTACTATGAAGAATCAACCTTCAGCTAGAGGAAGAGTGATTGAGTTGTCACCTCAATCGATGAGCTTGATCGACCTTGAAGATTGATCGATCATAGAAAAGGAGAAGATTCTAGATAGAAGGTGGTATATCCTACAAGATTTACCCTTATAATCGATATCTTTTATCAAACTTGTTATTATTATTTATCTTTGAAGGCAATGGCCATGTCAAGTTGTAACTTGATATTCTCTATTTGCATAATGAGTGGCTAAACATCTTAAACTTGGGTTGGGAGTATCCAACATGCCCTCCCAATCATGTAAATGTTCTTCTTCTATTATATATATATTCTTACAAGTTTTGTTTCCATACTCCAGTTTTAATGCATCTCTCATATAATTAGATACCTTCTTGTGATGTATGATCTGAACAATTTCAAGGAAGGAGTTTAGGGTGATCTAGAGTTTGAAATAGTGAAAGGCATGAGAGTGACGAATGTAATCGATATATATTTATGTTATTTAGTCATTTGTTTGCCATCTTGAGAGAGAGGCATCCCTTGACATAAATCTGCCCTAATCTCGACATAGGGAAAGGTGTTAGATACTTTTGAGGATTGTTTGAGGAATGCTCTTTTAGATTATAAAGTAGATGAGACTATTGCATGGTTGGAGAGTAATCTTGATTGGTGAATAGTAACCTAGTTTTCCATTCATCATAACTTTAAGTATCTCTTATAGATATTCATGACTTAAATTTTCTTGTGTACACTCAATAAACCTTTTTTTTGACTAAACTAAGTTAAGATCTTTTATAACATCCCATGATTTGAGGCCTCAGATAAAATGATATGAAAATGAATGATTGGACTACCCATATCACCAAGGCGCGCCTCCTTTTTAGGGAGTCCATTACTAAAGAACTTTGTAGCAAAGTGTGCTCAATCCAGAGTACTACTAGGATGGGTGACCAGTCAGAACGTTTATCCGGGCTTGCGCATGAGTGAGGGAAAAATACAAAGTTAAGGCTAGTGGTGGTCTATGAGGCCAATCATCATTCTTGAAACTCTACTAGAGCCTTGGGAAGTAGACACGAGTGTTTCAATGGTATCAGAGTCATAACCCCTCTAGTAGGCGGGGCCTGCCACGGACATGTGGCATGCCAGTCTTAAGCCGTGTTGTCCAGTTAAGTTGGAAAGGGCTACCTATTGAGACGAGATGGAGCCACCCTTGCGATGGTAGCCATGGATGGGAGCTGGGTGTCCATGGGTCATTTTGAGTATGTAGTGAAATGAGAAATAGATTATGAGGCCATATAGTTAAGCCTTGATGAGGACGTCAATAGTCTAAGTGGGGGAGATTGCAACATCCCATGATTTGAGGTCTCAGATAAAATGATATTAAAAGAATGATTGGACTACCTGTATCACCAAGGTGCACCTCCTTTTTAGGGAGCCCATTACTAAAAAACTCTATGGTTAAGTGTGCTCAGACCAGAGTAGTACTAGGATAGGTGACCAATTAGAAAGTTTATCCTAGCTTACACACGAGCGAGGACAAAGAGAATTATTAAGGCTAGTGGTGGTCTGTGGGGCCATTCGTCATTCATGAAACTCTACTAGAGCCTTGGGCAGTGGGCCCGAGTGTTACATCTTTAGTTTCTTACGTAATTGTCACCCTTTTTATTGACTTTGACCCCATTTATTACAATCATTGTAGAAGTCTCTAGGAGTCAGGTACAAATTTAGAGCATGATACATTTAGACTAAGCAATTGTGCTTACACTTTTGACCTACATTTGTCGATAAAATTGTGATGTCATTATCAAGATAAGATTAAAGGAAACCGTCTAACAACCTAAGATCTACTTACTCTTTGTCATGCATGTTTATTACTTTTTTCATAATTAACTTTGCAATTTTCACTATATCATATCTATCTAAAGAGTTTCGATACACATAGGGTGCTTACACCTAAGTGATTATATTATTAGGTACTTGTTGGAAAGGAATGATGTAACATGATGTTGTCTTTGTTCCTACACTCAATCTAGGGCAAATGACATAAGGCATCCTATGGTGAATCTAATTCTAAATGTTGCTACATTCAAAATCAAAGGAAGCACCATCATACTTATTCAGCAAAGGACATTTGGAGGAATTACCCTAATGAAAATCCTTACAATCACATCGACACCTTCAAGGAAATATGTGACACTCAAACGATCCAGTGAGTCACATAGGAAGCCATATATTATTGAGGTTTCTCTTTCTCTTTAAGGGATAAAGTCTTAAAATGGCATCTTAGTTTAAAATAATTGATAAATCAAGCTAGGATGAACTTGTTGAAGCTTTTTTTAAGCAATTCTTTCCTGCACCAAAGAACCATCCATTGTCTCAATGAGATTTCTGATTTTTCTTAAAAACCAGTGGAAATATTTATGAAGCATGGGAAATATTTGAAGACTATCAAAGAGAGTGTCCACATCATAGGTTTGATGAAACATTATTGATCACAACATTCTTGAATAGGCTCACTCAGGAACATAAGAAATCCATGAATGTTGCTCCAAGAAGTAATTTTTTAGTAAAAGATGTGACATACCGGGTGCAAATCATAGAGAACACTAGTACAAAAATGATATATAATGATACATTTGATGGTGTTGATTACACATAAAAAACCGACGCCATAAACCAATGACGTCGACTAAATACTACAACTGTCATCAATATGTGAAGTCTGATCGATTTACAAAAGACACGAGTATCACTTTTACAGTAATGTTGGTTTATTTACCAAAAAACCGACATCCAAAATTACCCGTGAAATTACTTTTCTAAGGAAAAAAATTTGCCTCCAAAATTTTCAATATGGCGTCAGTTGTGCAGAAACTGACGAAAAAAGTTTCATACCATGGCCCCATGAAATCTTTATCCCTTATTAGTCGTCAGTTGTTAGTCATCGGTTCTTTGTCAGCAACTGACGACTAATAACCCTTCACAAAAGAAAATTTATTCCCTCATTAGTCGTCGGTTTTTCACAAGGAACCGACGACTAGGTGTTTTCACACGTTGTCCCCGCAAAAATATTCCCCCCCCCAATATGCTTCTTCAGCGTTGGTTTTTGTTAGGTAACCAACAACAAGGGTAACACTTTTTTTGTTGCGATTTGTGAATAGACGTCGATTGTGTACCTAGAAAGCGATGACTAAAACCCTATCCATGCTCAAAATTTTTTGTTTAAGAGTGCACTTTTGTTAGTTTTTCATGTGTGACCGACGTCTATTGGCATTAGGTGTCAGTTTTTGCAAACAACCGATGACCAAAGTTAACTTAATACCACCCGTGTGAAATAGACTCTTCCCCCTCTCCGTTTCATCACGATTTAGCCAGGTCTCTCAAACTTTGGTGATTTTCCCCTTGTCGGTCGCTGCTCTTCCTCCAGCCGCCGCTGCCTTTGCTTGCTTGAGAGGACGCTGGAGCTGCCACAACTGCTGTTTTCCCTCCGTCGCTCTGCCTCCACCGCCGCAGTTGTTGTCCACCGACCGTTTGCCTCCACCTGCTAAGTTGGTTGTCACCGCCATCATCCAGCCTTCCGACACCGACCACCACTCCATCCTACCAGCACCGTCACTCCAGCCTTCCGACATCGCCACTCCAGCTTGTCGGTACAACACCTCCATCTCCACCTCTAGAAGCTGCCGCCGTAGCTTGCTCCACCCCACCATTGTGGTGAGTGGTTAATCAGAAGTAGAAGTAGATTTTGATTAATTAGGGTTAATGATGCACAAATGAACTTAATTAATTGATTTAATTTAGTTCAATAATCACTTGTCAAGAATGTGTAGTTGATAAATATTGATTAATTAGGGTTAATGATGCATGAATAAACTCAATTAATTAGATTTGCACTTAATTTCTCTATTGTTAGTGATTGATTTAATTTAGTTCAATAATTGCTTGTCAAGAATATGTAGTTGATTAATATTGATTAATTAGGGTAAGTGATGCATGAATGAATTTAATTAATTAATTAATATTGTTTTCTTTCTCTCTTGTTAGTGATTGATTAACTTAGTTCAATAATTGCTCTTCAGGATTGTGTAGTTGATTAATATTGATTAATTAGGGTTAATGTTGCATGAATGAACTTTATTACCCAAATGGAAGAATGAATTGAATTAAATGATGTTACATAAAACCTAGCTATATGAATGATGAAACTATGATCATATGTATAAGAATGAAAACATATATACATGTATTTTGTTGGCCTAGAAACCCATCCGAGATTCTCATTAGGAGTAAATCTTGGATAGTCCCCAGTTTGGGACTGTTCTTGAACACTTAATCTCACTTAGGATGTAAGTGTATAATGTATATTTGGTTTTCATGATGTTTTACCAGTAATTCCCCATTTGTTCTCTAAGTACATATGTTGGTGGGCATTTGCCCATGTACATCGCTGTACTTGGAGAACTGCGGGGAAATGCTGCCAACATTTTCTTAAAACCGCATACACATTATATACTTACTAGTGAGATTAGGTGTTCAAGAATGGGATAGGTGGTACACATTTATTATTTATAATCCCTAATATTTTAACCCTAAACCCTAATCTTTTAATGCTAAATCCTAATATATACTTGTTTTCTCTTTTATCATAGAATGGATAGATCATGGATGTCCATTCCAAATTATTGCACCCTAGAGTTTATTGCTGGTCTTGATTAGTTTATTAGATTTGCAGAGGACCATGGAAAACAACATGGAGATAGGTTCTATTATCCATGTAGACATTGCAGTAACAACTTGAAAGTCAACACTGGTGACGGAATCTAAAGTCATGTTATGTGCAATGGGATTGTACAAGGCTATATAGAATGGTACTGGCATGGAGAGATTTCAAACCTAAAATCAGTAGATGTCGTTAGCAGTGCTTGTGTGAAAGAAGAAATTGCCTCCGATGACGTAGATGTGAACGAACCGGTTCCAATAGACATCATTGATGAGATGCTAGATAGTTGTGGGGTAGAGCACACTGATCCACCTCCCATGTTTAGGAAGATTGTGCATGAAGCTGAGAGATCATTATACACATGTTGTACTAAGTTTATGGAGCTTAGCATTGTGTTGAGATTGTATAAGCTGAAGGCTAATAATAGATGGAGCAACAAAAGCTTCACGTCATTGTTGTATTTGTTGAAAGAAATTCTTCCTGAAGGAAACAAGCTTCCAATCTCAACATATAAGTCAAAGAAAAATATTGTCCTTAATGGGAATGGAGGCTAAGAAGATACACGCATGCCTGAATGATTGTGTATTATTTCAAAAGGACTATGTGTATTTAAAAGATTATCCAAAATGTGGGGCGTCAAGGTATAAAATGATGACTTCAGGGAAGTCCAAAATTGGTTCTCCTGCCAAGGTGATGTGATATCTACCTATAATACCATGGTTTCAACACTTGTGTACCAATCCAATAGATGTGAAGAATTTGAGGTGACATGCAGAGGTTAAGGAAAATAATGATGGGATCCTACGACATGCATCTGATTCCCCACAGTGGAAGAAGATTGATTTATTGTACCCTGAATTTGGTGAAGACAAGAATCTACGACTTGGGCTTTGTACCGATCAGATGAACCATACGAGACATTGAGAAACCAACATAGAACTTGGCCTTTTATGCTTGTTATATACAATCTACCTCCATGGTTGTGTATGAAAAATAAGTACGTTATCCTATCATTATTGATATCGGGCCCTAAACAACATGAAAATGATATTGACATTTATCTTGAACCTCTGATTGATGACTTAAAGAAACTCTAGGGTGAAGGTGTGATGAACTATGATGCTACATGTAGAGATACATTTCCTTTGAATGCTATGCTATTTTGCACTATTAATGACTTTCCAGCATATGGGAATTTGTCTGGATACAATGTAAAAGGATCTAAAGTGCATCCTATATGTGAAGAGAACACAGATTCAATACGACTAAAACATGGCGGCAAGGCTGTATATCTTAGTCATCAAAGGTTTCTTCCAAAATTCCATCTGTACCGATGGTTGCGCAAAGCATGCAATGGATGGAATGAGGAACAGAGTGCGCCTAAACCTATACCAGGGGAGGTTGTTTATGATAGAGTAAAAGACTTTGTCAATGAATTTGGTAAGAGATCACAATGTACCATGCCCACTCAAAGTGACAAATCTTTTTTAAAAAAGAAGTCAATATTTTGGGATCTTCCTTATTGGAGTTCTTCGACGGTTAGGCATTGTATCGATATCATTCATGTTGAGAAAAATGGCTGTGATAGCGTCTACTCTGTTGAATATACCAGGTAAGACTAAAGATGGAATCAAATCTAGAATGGACCTATGTGAAATGGGAATAAAGACAAAATTAACAGACATAGTTAGTACTGATAAGAGAATATATTTACCTCCTTCTTATTACACATTGTCTAGAAAGGAGAAGAAAGCTTTTTTTGAGTGCTTGGTTAATGTTAAGGTACCACAGTGTTACTCTTCCAACATTCATAGATTGGTATCAATGAAAGATCTAAAGTTGATAGGTCTTAAATCTCATGATTGTCCCACTCTAATGCAACAAATATTTCCAGTGGCCATTTGATCTATACTGTCGAACCATGTAAGGTTTGCAATCACCATACTTTATTTCTTCTTCAACAGTCTATGTAGCAAAGTTATTGATCCTGAGAATCTCGATAAGTTGCAAAGAGAAGTGGTTGTTACTCTATGTCAGCTTGAGATGTATTTTCCTCCTTCATTCTTTGATATCATGGTACATCTTGTTGTCCACTTGACTAGGGAAGTGAAAATATTGGGACCCTTTTTCTTGCATTGGATGTATCCTTTTGAACTACATGAGCATTTTTAAAGGTGATGTTCGAAACTGTTATCGGCCTGAAGGGAGTATTATTGAGGGTTATGTGGTGAGATAGGTTATGGATTTTTACAGTGACTTTCTGAGTGATAATGATGATCCTGTAAATGACAAAAATATTGAGGAGTATTCTAGAAAAGGAATTTTAGGATCACAGATGAAAGTAATCAGCTGTGAGCTATTGGAACAAGCTTACTTGCATATTTACACAACATCAACAAAGTGAGTGTTTATATCACAGAACATACTGATTTTATCAAGAAACAATATCCTCTAGTCAATTCAATGTGGCTTGCTAGAGAGTATAACAAGACATTTATTAAGTGGTTTGAAGAGAAAGCCTTACATAAACTATCTCAAACACCAAATAATATTTCTAAAAATATAAAATGCCTCACCTTTAAACCAAAAATGAATTGTATATCTTATGAAGGGTTTGACATAAATGATCTCTCATATTACACAAAGCGTCAAGATGATAAGAGTGTCGTCCAAAATAGTGGGGTCACCCTTCAAGCGTCTTCATTGTTTTATTTTTTAGTGTGAAAGATAAGAGTCCACATGAAGCTAAAATGTCATATTATGGTGTCATTGAAGACATATGGGAGTTTGACTACGTAGATTTCAAAATTTTGCTTTTTAAGTGTACTTGGGTTGATAACACCAAAGGAGTTATAGTGGATGAATTGGGTTTCACATTAGTCAATTTTGAAAAGATTCGCGAGAAGGGTGAACCATTCATATTGGCATCACAGGCGAAACAAGTATTTTATATCGATGATCTTGCAAATGAAAAATGGCCAGTTGTTCTTCATCGTAAAAGACAGTTCATTGAAGATCCTATAGATGAAGAATACTACTATGATAAGTATGATGACTCAAGTCCATTCTCAGTTGAGTTGCCAACACCAAATATTGAAGCTAATGATGACTTATATGTGCGTGGAGATTACACTGAAGGAATGTTAATTGATAAATGATCTCAATATTAGAGACATGTTTTTATTTTTTAAATGTTAAATATTTTTTTGTATGTTAAATGTTAAATGTTTGATTTTCTTATATGAAACTTTTAGATGGCTGACCATGAGTATGATGATCATGATGGTGATTACCATGAGGGTGAGGCACCACCTCACAATGTAAGTTTTACAATATATCCTATATCTAGCTATATATATGTCCATTTATAAGTTATATCCTATATGTGTTTTTTGTCAATTTTTTGGTTGATGATGTACCCCTGAAAACCTTGTAGCACTTGATGAGCATAAAAAAAACTGAAAAAAAATCAGGGGCATCACTATGATGAACAAGTTACTACAAAAAGGGGAAATGGACCAAAATTGGTTTTGGATTTTTGATCATGCAGGAAATCCAGTTGGGGTCAACCACAGCTCGTTTGTTTCATATCTTGGGGTTCTTACTCACAACCATTGTAGTGTAAATGCAGAATCTTGGCATATAGTTTCTAAAGGTAAAAAAACTTAGTATGGAAAGAACTATGTGTGAGATATTATCATTCACAATTATATTTTTAAAGTTATTTACAATTCTATTTTTTAGAATATTCTATTAAATATATAAAAATTTGTAGAGTATATTTGAACCGGGTGAAAGCCTACATCATAAAAAGGTGATGCAATGCTGTGGGAGGGTCCTAAGGAACTATAAGACAACTCTCAATTGACAATACATACGAGATGCTGATAGGAGGAAGAAGTCATCCCTTGAGCAATGGAACTACCTGGACCCGACTGAGTGGAAGGCGTTTGTTGCCAGGAGAAAGACTGATAAATTCAAGGTATTAAGCGTCACTCCTAATTTAATTAATATACATTCTTATGAATTCACCTATTCACGATTGACCTTGATTGTTACTAACTAATTCAATGTGATTACTAACAAGGATATGAGCGATGCTCAAAGAGCAAGGCATGCACTTAATTTGCATGACCACACAATGGGTCCAAGTGGCTATACATCTCTTCGCTAAAAACTATAGACGTCTTCCGTTCATCAACCTACTGCTCCTAATACTGAAACTGGTGAGTCCTCTACTATTACTCCCGCACCTCTGCATCGCCATGATATGTGGATAACTGGGAGGCAAAACAAACAAGGAGATATAACCAACCCCGTAACTACTGAGGTGGCTGTAAAAATGGTAAAATTCAACTCTCTAAGCAATTAGTATTGATGATTGTTATGTTAACTTACCAATTTATATTATTGATGATTAGCAGGAGCTTCACGAGCAGAGGAAGAAAGGCTCGTTCATCCTTAAGGGCACAAGGGATGAATTGATAGTTGCTCTCAGTAACCCAGAGCATCCTAGATGTGTTAGGGATGCACGGGCTGGAGTGGGCCTAAGAGCGTTCTTTGGGCCATCACAACACAAACATGTCCAAAAAGGGGGAATTTCAAAAGCTGAGGTAACCTTTTCTTTTTTTAGAATGTTCTCAGAAAGGGAATTCATGAATCAAAAAGAGTTTCTTTTGGCCATGTATAGGTAGATGAGATAGTTGATAAGAGAGTCCAAGAAGCATTGAGTAAGTGGTAGGCATCTCAGTCTGCCACTCTGACAATACCTGTGGCGTGCCACTCTTCCCCTACAATAGAGGTGGTTGGGAGTGATCCTATAGAGGTAGTTGGGAGTAATACTATAGACCCACCACCTAGAACGTCTGCTATAAGTATTTTAGTGACATAGTAGCTAGTCTTTTTAAGATGATATATATATACATATATATATAACATACTCTATGTAAATTTGTAGGGTTTGAAGCCATTTCGTCTAAAATTGAAAGAATTTGTCGTTGCAGAGGGCAACGCTTACCCATGCTTTCCAGGGCACACGATTCATGACACTCCAGTACCCGATGGTGCGGTTCATGTAAGCCTGAGGCTTGTGTTCACTACTTGGAGGCAACATCCATTGCCATATTCCCACCCAGTATCTGACACACTTGGTGAAGTAGAAGGTGGAGTGATCTTGTATCTCGAAATGGATGTCATCTATACTGATCATGTATGGTAAATTTACATTATTCTAAGAAAGTATATATGTATATACATGGCATTTGATATGAAATTATATATACAGGACAAAGGGAAGAAACCCGCTACAGCTCGTCCTCCTCCAACTCCACCTCCACCTCCACCTCTTTCTGAAGTACCTGGTTGGATTGCAAAGGACCTATATGACTCATTAGGTCCTCAATGCAGGGGTATGGCAATATGAATATGCGAGCATCTAAAAAATTGTCCTATGATTGTTTCTATTAAGGAGGAGGCTACATGCCAAGCATACGATAATAATATATTTATATAAGATACTTTGGAGTTGTTTACTTATGCTTGACTGACTATATCTATGATAGAACTATGGATATGGTGATATCTTGTTTATATATCTATATACCTTATTTAATATACATTGATCTATTTTCTTATATATTAATGCATACATAATTTATGTTTTCTAGCCACTTAGAGTTTGTACAAAATTTTCATTTACCCATGTAGGATTTCTAATTCCATCCTTGATCAGTCGTGTACATAAATACCCTTCATCAGTTATGTTATATTACTCTATCACTTTTAAATATTTTGGTAAAGCAAAGAAGAGCATGATAATAGCTCCATTCAATGTTGAATAAGTTTACTTTGCTTTTATTTGAACTTAAGAAAATTACATTTTATTATGTATTTTAAGTTATATATTTTTAACTTTCTTATATCTAGTGGTAAGCATTGGGAGTTACTGGTTGTTGTCCCCAAGATGTTGACTGTTTATTATCTAGACCCTGAGGGGAAGGAATTAGACAGTTCAAGACACACAATTAAAAGGCCACTATTCACATGAGAACTTTTTTATCTTTACATCTGTTAACATCTATTATAACATTACTATTTAGTAATGAAATTTAATGTGTTACATTAACGTGTAGGGATTTAAAAGATTTCAAAAAAGCTAGAGGAGATATGGGCAAGCAAAAGAAATCGATAGTCTGGGAGAATGTGAAAGTAGTTTCCTTACTTCAATGCATATATTATTTATGTAAACTATGCTTATTTTTATTTATTAATATTTTGTATTATGAAATGTATAGTATTCTATACAAGACAATGACTGGGCATGTGCATACTATGTGATGCGGTATATGGACCTAATTGTCAGATATGCTGCAGAAGAAATTGAAAACATACAACATGTATTATATATTCTGGATCATCATATATAGTATAGTATCATTAGATAATTGAAAATATCAAACTTATTAATTATATATATATGTGTCATTCTCTTTGTAGGTGTTTAAAACTAGTGACTTCACTACATGGGAAAAGTTATTAGATGTACATGATCTCTATACGATTGAACAATTAGATGACATAAGAGAACAATGGGCAAAAGCCTTTGAAAGGGAGGCTATTTGTGATTATAATTAGGACAGTGATGATGATAAAGAATGGCATTTCTAAACTTTGATGTCATAATTATTGAAGTATTTGATGACATTTCTAAACTTTTAAAGACAAGCTTATATGTACATGTGTGAATGACTTTTTTGAATTGTCTTATTGAAATTTGATCTATATACATGTGTGTAAATGTGAAGATGAATGAATGAATGTGCTTCTACATGTGTGTGAATGTGGAAATGGTTTAATGAATGGAATTGTAGGTTTGTACATGTGTGTGAATGTGAAAATGGTTGAATGAATAGAACTACAGGTTTCTACATGTGTGTGAATCATGTGAATGAATTAATTGTGTTTCTACATGTGTGTGAATCACATGACGTATATATAATCTTGATCATCTTGTATTTTTGTAGGTTTGTGGCTTGTTGTTTAGCTGAAATCAAAGGATGCTATAAACTTATAATTTAGAATTGAACTGCAGTTTCTGCATCCTACTGACCAGCTGGACAACAGGCTTGCAAGCTGATAATAAAAAAACTAATACATAGTCGTTGGTTATTTAAAAAAAACCATCACTCAATGTCAGCGGCGTCGATTAAGTATAGGAAATCAACATGTATGCTCTAACTCGGGCCAATTTTTGTTGTTGGAGATAAGCCTCGATTACATATTACAAAACCGACGACTATACCAGATTTTTTTGTTCAAGCATGGTGATAGGCGTCAGTTTTCTAAGACATAACTGACACCTATGGTCCTAATGGTGTTGTTTCTTTTTTTGGTTGTAATCAGGGCTGGATCTATGTCGTCGGTTCTAAAACTGACGCTATATGATTCTACCTTTAGTGACACCCACTTGGGTGTCACTTGAAAATCGACGTTAAAAGCCCATTTTAACCGACGTCAGAAGTGGTATCTGTACTAGTGGAATATGCACAACAACAGTCAAAGTGGGATTTCAAACATGGGTCTATTGACAATGATGGTTCTCTATCATCTATAGAAGAGTCAAGGGATATTGACCTTCTCACTATAAAGCTTGACAAAAATAATCATTGATGTTCAAGCACTTAAATTCTAGCATACAAATCATGCATCAAAGATGGTGATACAATGTAATGCTTATGGTGATCAGGGGCATTTGGCTCAACACTACATCTATGTTGAACCAATATGTATGATACTTATTGATGAAATCTTTCCTATTTTAATTACTAGAGACCCTCGCATCGAAGTTTCTCATATGAAAATTGTTGGGAAATCAGGGCAATAGATAAGGCAACAAAAACAAAAATTTTAATGCCTGATTCCCTAATCAGCAAGATCTCATCAGCAACGATGTATCTAGGAAGAAAGGTAACAAGAGTTATACCTGGTCCTGGAGCAAGTCCATCAACAACTCTTGCTGCATCGTACTTCTTTCTCAAGTCAGACCTGGACGACTGTCGTCGGTTGCCTTCTGGTTGATCACCACAAACGGTGGTTGAATGCGTCCTCCTAGCGGGGCAAGTGCCTCTTGCCTCTAGAGTAGTCCATGTAGACCTCTGTGAACTCCATGTTGTGCTACCAAAGCCAATAGGAAGGAGTTGTCCCTTAGAACATCATCATGCTAGAGTTAATTCACTCTCCCTTATTGTCTCTCCCTTACTGACCCTCCCTTTGATGGGTAGCACTTGCTCAAGTTCTCTTGCTTACCACAACCAGAGAGGACAACAATTATAAAAGCTTATTGTTATGTCTGAGAAGCCCCAATACCCCTCTATTTATAGGAGTGCCAGAGTCAGGGTTTCCAGTCCATCTGAGAGTCGAAGAGATGAAATTTCATAAATTTTCTAGAAGCTACGAACAATGAACCAGTCAGTTCACTAATGAAGCAAAACCAGTCGTTCATGTGTGAACCAATATGTTCAACCCTTGAACTGGGCGGCTCATATGCCTTTCTATTTTCGAACACAGTGGAATTCAATATTTGATGAATGCATAATCATGACATCAACATCAATTCTTGATCCAATCAAATTGATCATTAAAGCAGACAATCCAGATAATGAACTAGTCATTTCATATCATCAAACGATCATTTCATATCATGAAACATTCATTTCATATCACGAAATGGTTCTATCAAATATGAAATGGTCATTTCATATGTAAAATGTCCGTTTCACTTGTCCAACTCAGGAAGTATTCAACCAATGTTGTTTGAATGGACCTGACACTTGAATCAATCAGTTAAACACTTGAACTGGTTGGTTCACAATCCAGTCAATCATTTTTCAACCATATTTGTTTAAATTGAATACATGAACACTTTAGTAATCAATTTAAATATCATTCATGAATAAACTCCTATTCCAGGTGCATCCTATGCGTGTGACCCTATATGTCCCAAGTTACGCTGGCAGTGAATGTCCATAACTAACTTATGACATTACAAGTAATGAGTGGTATCTATCAGCACATCATTGCTAACCAAGTAATTTTGAAAGTTGGAGAACAACTTCAACCTAAAATTTGTGACCAATGTTATAGTGATAGTATAATTCCTTTGTCGCTGATATTCAATTTGAACTCGAGGCATGAAATCATCATCATCTCAATGTTAAATCCATGTTTGTTGAACTAGATCAGACTGTTTGAGATACATGTGAGTTCACATATCACATATTGAATCATATAGTATGCCCATAAATTTTCCAGTCTCGCTTATCAAGTGGCATGGATATCAATGTCCTATAGGAGGGACGAATCCCATCTACACCACTCACACTCAATCCCCATGTGTCTCGCTGTACCTGAACATCACCTTTATGGAAACCCTTATTTAAGGTCATGTTGTATGGTATCTAAGTACATCAAATGACATATGATGATTGTAGTGGTTTTAGGTTTAAGAACCACAACCACCACTATCACTATGAGATATGATTCTGACTACCATTCTATTGTCTCCATGTATCACTCTCAAGGTGGGTCTCTCTGGTATACTATTCTCTAACAAGTATCTGTGTTTAACTTGATATAACATATCATTACTAATGAGACCCTATCATCTATAAAAAAAACTCTAGTATTATGTATTACTATTTTCTATTTTGCTTCCATAGTAATATCCAATTAGGGACTTAACAAGAATGTATGCATTCTTATCATACATATGATCTCATTATTCAGGTCCTCAACCTGAAGCCATATTTCATCGAGTCACATCATTCTTGAGACATCTATTATATATTTGTCAGTATATCATGATTGATACAAACATAATAGAAGGAGTTACCTTTATGATTATTTAATTAGGTATCTAATGCATGCATACAATCAATATATGATTGGCTCTCTGGGCATACATACCAATAAACTCCCAATTGTACTTAAGTCTAATAACCCATGAATCTTATTCCAAGTGATCTTAACACGTCCATCATGTTTATACTATGTAAGTGATTTTATAGTGGGTTATCAATGTTTGCTTCAAGTTTGTATTTTGAAAGTTTTCACATCTCCTCATTGTATGACATTTTGTATGAGATGGAAGTGTTGTAGTATGCTATCTGAGATTCTTTGCATATCCAATAGCTCCATTATTGTAACAATATTCCTACTATGTCATTAATGGCTAGAACCTCCCATAAGTTTATCTATATGAACTTCTTGATCCATACAATGTCCTTTTTTTGTTCATAACACCTAAGATACTCAACTTCTATTGTAGAATAGAAATGGTCTCTTACTCAAAACTTTTCTATCTTATAGCTCAATTTTAAGGTCAAACACATTGCGATCGTTAATTTTCTTTGTCATTTTGGAAGCTTACATCGGTGCAACCCTTTACACCCAAATCTTCTTTATTACCATAAACAAGGAAGCAATCCTTTTAGTGCTTCTCAAGTATTTAATGATGTTCTTTATGGCAGTCTAGTGACTTTCACTGGATTCTAATTGATATCCACTCGTCATGTCCAATACATACAAGACAACAAGATGATTGCATATCCTCTCATCATGTACAATACATACAAAGATAACTGGATGAGTACATAACATTGTACACATGATAGATCCAATTGTGAATTCATATGAGATCTTACTCATGTTTTTCCCATTCTTCACAATAATTGAGACACTAGACTCTTGAGAGACTAACTCCATGGAAAATGGACAAGTTTCTCTCATTGAGTCCTGAATGATGAACCCCTTCAACATCTTGGCAATGTATGTGCTCTTTCTTAGGTCAAGAAGCTTTCAAGATTTATCTCTATAGATCCCAATTCCTACACATAGGATGCTTGCCTAAACTCTTCATAGAGAAAGTACTTCCTTGCCAAGTTTTAACATTTGTAGTATAGGGATATTATTCCCCATCATCATGTGGAATATAAATATGCTCCCACTAAATTTTGTAATCAAAGATTTCATCTTAATCTTGACTGAAGTCAAACTCTTTGATTGTCATGTCAAATTGAAGATTCCAGCTATGAGATGCTTGACTAAATGCACAAACTGACCTTTTTAGCTTAGAGACTTTATTTGCATTATTGGACTTGCAAACCCTTTAGGGTGTGTCATGTACACATCCTAATAATTATTCCAGTTAATGGAATGCGATTTTTAACATCCATATGCCAAATCTTATAGTCATATCAAGTGTAGTGGTAAGCATGATCCTGATGGATTTAACCACGATAGTTGGCGAAAATATTTCACCATATTCAACACCTTGAACTTGTTTGAAACTCTTTTACAACCAATCTACCCATACATGTTGGTCTTCCTCTTGAAGACCCAATTGCACCCTATGGGTTTTACCCCTTCATGTAGATCCACCAAGGTCAGACCTTGTTGATGTACATGGAGTTCATATTGGATTTAATGGCTTCAAGCCATTTCTCATACTCTGGTCCCTTAGTAGCATCTAGATAGGTTTGTTGACTCATCATCTATGACCAACTTACCACCTTCTTGAGCCATAAGATATCATAATCTTTCAATCTCAAGGCATGTTCTACTAGATCTACATGTTTTGTGTGTTATATAGGAAACTTGAGATTCCACAATAATTTGTGATTCTCCTTGTTCCTACTGTACCTCTTTATGTTCAATGTTTTCTTGTTGATCTTGAACTTTTTGATTTATACTTTTATCCCATGGATTCCTTTAAAATTAAATTCCTTTTAGGAGTGAAGCCATCCTGGTAACAAATATTTTTGTTGTCAGATTGGAATAAAAATAGTATTCAACAAAATAACATTTATGTGATTTGTGAACAAAGCCTTTTAAGAAAATATTTTCTTATATAGGCTTTCACTCCTAATATTTATAAAAGACACATCAAGATACTTCCCATGCCATATCTCATATGGTGTCTTTTGAAACAATTTAGATGATACGTTGTTTAGTGTAAAGCATGTGCTAGAAGGAAATGGGAAGATTATCTATATTCTTGATAATCACACCATGACAAATAGGGTGTGAATCCTTCTTTCTGATGCATCATCATGATACATGATTATTATGTTTTAGGTGGAGTTCGTTATGATACACTATCATGGTCTCCTAGAAGGTTCTCAAACTCTTGGTTCAATTTATTTTCCATATCAATCATATCAAAATATTTTAACACTTTTATCAAGATGGTTATGTACTTCATGCATGATCTCTTTGAACACTTCAAGATACCACACTTATATTTCATTAATACAAACTACCATATCTACTGAGATCATCAGGTAAATATAATGAGGTACTACAAACCACCTTTAGCATTTATTCTAAAAGGTTTGTATACATCAACACGGATGAGCCCTAATAGAATACCCATTCTACCACTACATATAGTGAAAGTACTATTGTCATTTTCCCCAATAAATAAGACTCATATCTCTCTATTGGTTCAATAACCAAAAGATTCTATACAACCATCATTATGGATTCTAGAAATACATTTCACATTTATGTGCTCTAGATAACAGTGCTATAGGTTTTTATTGTTTGAGTTATTGAGTCATTAAGTATATGTGTCATACACATTTTTCTCTACAACTATCGAGTATAGATTATAAGACATATGGCACTGTCATATAAGATCTTATCTTTTAAAATGAAACATATATATATTCATATATTCTTGTCCATACAAGATACATGATGTTTTCATTAAGGGTATGTACATAATAGCAATTCACTAATTCTATAACTTGCCCACTATGTTGAATGACAAATTCCAACTGTAATGGTAGAAACTCCTACTCTACACAATCCTAGCTAAGTTCTTGAGTCTTGATATGGAGATCTCTATCTCCTTCTTCTTCCTGAGTTCCCTCAAGTGTAAAGGACAGATTCCTTTTGCACTTACCTTTTTCTCTATCTTGAGTGCATAAGACATGGACTTCATCTTAACCTCAGAATTCTTCTTGGCCTTCCCTCTGTCATTGGACTTTATTATGCTGATAATCATCATAGGTTTGTCATTCTTCATTCTTTCTTCATCATTTATCAACATGCCTAGTAATTCTAATAGTGCTTGAGCTAAGTTACTCAAGTAGTAACACTCGGTAAATTGGCTACATGATTCAAGCAATGATTGTAGAATCATATTCATGGCCAACTCTTGGTTCAAAGGGAATCCTAGTCTCTCTAGATGTTCCACATGCCCAATCATATTGAGCAGATGGAGATCTACTGGATCTCCTTTTGTCATCTTGCACTCAAAGAGTGCCTTTGAGACATTGTACCTTTCTTGCTTTACATGATTCTGATTCATATTCTTACGGTGTGTGGCATCTCAAGAATCCCCAAGTATTCATCCTTCTCATGCAACTCATAGTTCATACAACATAGCATAAGGTGCTTAATGTATAAGGCATTGTTGGCGTGCTTCCAATAAGCATCTACCTCAACCCGAGGTGCATTAGGAGTAGGTTCCCATGGCATTAGAGAACATAGAGTTTAAGCTCATCATTGAGAACCATTCTAAAAGTCCAGAACCTGTGATGAAGTTTGTCCCATTTAGTTTGTTCTTCTTGAAACTGTGATCACAATAATGATTTATTTGACATTTGTTTCTACAAAATAAATTTGCAATTTATTAAAACACTTTTGATTAGTTATATTTGATAACACAAATGATATTAATGACCCCTTTGGTTATTAATCACTCCCACTATTTTATTCAAATCGATAGCCCTCACTACCAATTTAGAAGATTGCAACATTCAACCTTCTAGTTTGCCAAGATACATATTTCATCAAGTCACAAGTCAGCTTTGGCTGATTTCCCACAACTTGACTATTTAGGTGGACAACATTTGACAATTGCATCTCATACAACTCTAGGATATATGATGTGCACAACTCTTTATCACAATCCATGCATATTCTTGTAGATACTTTATTCCATTAAGATCACCTAATTAAATCTGACCCGAAAGCCTACACAATAGAATATGCACCCTGCTTTGGCAGATCTACATATCTACCATCACACTTCCATGAGATGGATAGTGAACCATGCTTTGGCATAACCTACGATTAGTCGATCAAGTTTTCATGTGTGTTGCTTATGGAAAGAATCTAAGACTTAATATTATATTGAAGTATTTTTTTTATTATAAATTCATATACATATCTAATCATGCTATAATCATAATTAAAACATGTAATTAAAACACATGTGCGATGATTATGGACGTTCCATTATAATTCCTAGACACAAGGAATTAATACCACCTAAGGTCCACATCATATGTAGCAACCTGTTGTTAAAGAAGATTTGTGCTGGAACTGGTCTGGGTCGATTGATTCAACTCTTGAGCCGATTGGTTGGTCTCCTGGTCAGTTAGTCAGTTTCTTGAAATGGACGTCTGGTTCTCAGGTTCAAGTAATGTATGGACTTCTCCAGCCGATTGGTTGGGCCATCACTCGATCGGTTCCTCCTATCATCTAGCCTCCTTGGTTCACTAGCTGATCAATTCAACATCTTGAGCCGGTCGGTTTGTGTGGTGCATAATGTCTTCTCATGACAAAATATAAATGAAAACTATCCTATTCCATACTACATTGTATAAGGGAAAACCTCGAGTTACATTTGAGGGGGGATAGGAAGAGGAGCATTAATTTATATTTATAGGGGAGGAGAAAGGCTCAATATGCAAAATGAGTAACAACATGAAATAAACCAAACAACCAAACACACAATCAACATGGGTTTTGGCCACAACCATGCTCAAATCCACCATCAAAACACTTTTAGGGAGACACATATTGATTGCATATATATCATATCATATATATATATTTATATTTGTGGAATTTTATATGGTATTAATTGGATATTCACAATAACCATTTTAAATATTCAAATCATATACAATAAAATAAATCTGATCACATTGATTTAAATCTATATACACCATAAATTGACGTGCTCTGATAGCACTGTTGGGAAATAGAGGCAACATATAAGGCAGGGGAAATAAAAAATTTAATGCCTAATTCCCTAATCAGCAAGCTCTCGTCAACAACAATGTATCTAGGATGGAAGGTAACAAGAGTTATACCTGGTCCTGGAGAAAGTCCAACAAAAATTCTTACTGTAGCGGGCTTCTTTCTCAAGATGCACATGGACAACTGTTGTTGGCGGCCTCCTGGTTGATCACCACAGATGGTGGTTGACTGCATCCTCCTAGAGGGAAAGGTGCCCCTCGCCTCTATATTAATATGAGTGGACCACTAGGAACTCCATGTTATGCTACCAGAGCCAAAGGGAAGGAGTTGTCCCTTTAAATGTCAACCTACTATAGTTGATTCACTCTCTCGTGTTGTCTCTCCCTTACTGTCCCTCCCTATGATGGGTAGGACTTTCTCGGGCTCTCTTTCTTACCACAACCAAAGAGGACAACAATTATCAGAGCTTATTCTTGTGTCTGGGAAGCCCCCATTATCCCTCCATTTATAGGAGGTCCAGGGTCAGGGTTTCCAGTCCATTTGGGAGTCAAAGAGAAAAAATTTCATGAATTTCCTAGAAGCTATGAATGGTGAACCAATCAGTTCACTATTGAACCAGTAGGTTCATGTATGAACCGATCGGTTCAACCCTTGAACCAGTTGGCTCATATGCTTTTCTATTTTAAAAAATACTGGAATTCAATATTTGTTTCATGCACAATCATGACATAAACATCAATCCTTGATCCAATCAAATTGATCATTGAAGTGGACAATCCAGACGATGAATCAATTGTTTCACTTTTGAAATTGTCATTTCATATCATGAAATTTTCGTTTCATATGTTAAATGGTCATTTTACTTGTCCAACTTAGAAAATATTCAACCAATGTTGTTTGAAAGTAGCTGACACTTGACTCAATCGGATCACAGTCCAATTAGTCATTTTTTCAACCTTAGTTGTTTATATTGAATATGTAAACACTTTAGCAATCAAGTTAAACATCATTCATGGATAAGATCCTATTCCAGGTGCATCCTATGTGTGTCACCCTATAGGTCCCAAGTTACGTTGGTAGTGAATGTCCATAACTAACTTATGACATCACAAGCAACGAGTGATATCTAGAAATACATCATTTCTGCCCAAGTAATTTGGAAATTTGGAGAACAACTTCAGCCTACTATTCATGATTAGTGTTACAGTGATAGTATAGTTCCTTTTTCCATGATATCCAAATTGAACTTGAGACATGGAATCATCATCCTCTCAATGTTCAATCCATGTTCTTTTAATTAGAGTAGACTGTCTGAGATGCATGTGAGTTCACATATCACATGTTGAATCACATGAGTGTGGCCATACATTTCTCAGTCTCACTTATCAAGTGGCCTAGTATCAATCTCATGTAGAAGGGATGAATCCCATCTACATCACTCACACTGAATCCCCATGTATCTCAGTATTCCTGAGCATAACCTTTATGACAATTCTTATTCAAGGTCATATTGGATGGTGTCTAAGTACATCAAATGACATGTTATGAGTGTAGTGAGTTTAGGTCCAAGAACCACAATCACCACTATCACTATATGAGTTGATTCTAACTGCCATTCTATGGTCTCCATGTATCACTCTCAAGGTGGGTTTGTCCCGTACATTGTACTCTAACAAGTACCTGTGTATTTGACTTGATATCACATGTCATTACTAATGAGACTCTGTCATCTATCAAAACACACTCAGTATCATATATTACTATTTTCTATTTTGCTTCGATAGTAATATCGGACTAGGGACATAATGAGAATGTATGCACTCTTATCATACATATGATCTCATTGTTCAGGTCCTCAACCTGAGACATATGCCATCAAGTCACATCATTCTTTAGACATCTATTATATATGTGTCAACATATCATGATTGATACAAACATAATATATGAAATTTCCTTTATGATTATAAAATTAGGTATCTAATGCCCCAATACAATCATCATATGATTGGCTCTCTGGGCATACATACCAACAGAATCCCACTTGCAATTAGAGACAATCACCCATGAATCTTATTCCAAGTGACCTTAACAAGTCCATCATGTTTTTGATGTGAAAATGCTTTTATAGAGGGTTAATAACATTTGCTTCAAGTCGGTATTTTGCAAGTTTTTACATCTCCTCATTATACGACATTTTGTATGAGATGGAAGTATTATAGTATGCTATTTGAGATTCTTTGCCTATCCAATAGCTTCATTGTTGTCACAATATTCCTACCATGTCATTAATGCCTAGAACCTCTCATAAGTTCATCGATATGAACTTCTTGATCCATACAATTTCCTTTGTTGTGTTCAAACACCCAACATACTCCGACTTTTATTGTAGAATTAACAACTATCTTTTTTTCAAAAAATTTCTGACTTCTAGTTCTATTTTAAGGTTAAACACAAATTTTGATTGTGATCATTAATTTTCTTTATCATTTGAAAGCTTTCATCAGTGTAACTCTTTACACCTAACTCTTCCTTATTACCATTACCAAGGAATCGATCCTTTTAGTGATTCTCAAGTAATTAAGGATGTTCTTTATGACAGTCCAGTGACTTTCACTAGATTCTGATGATATCCACTTATCATGTCCAATATAATGAGACAATGGGATGAGAACATATCCTCTCATCATGTCCAATACATATAATATAGTAGGATGTGTACATTACTTTGTATACATGATAGATCCAATTATGATTGCATATGGCATCTTACTCATGTTTTTCCCATTCTTCACAAGAACGAGGACACTGAACTCTTGAGAGACTAACTCCATGGAACATGGACAAACTTTATATCATTGAATTTTGCACATTGAACCCCTTCAACATCTTGCCAATGTATGATCTCTTTTTTAGGTCAATAAGCTTTCTACATCTACCTCTATAGATCCCAATTCCTATCACGTTGGATACTTTGCCTAAACTCTTCACAGAGAAAATACTTTCTTTCCAGGTTTTACATGTAGTATAAGGATCTTATTCTCCATTATTATGCAGAATATAAATATGCTCCCATTAAATTCTTGTGATCACAGATCTCATCTTCATTTCGTCTGAAGTCAAACTCTTTGACTGTCTTGTCAAATTCAAGATTCTAGCTATGAGATGCTTGTTTTAATCCATAGATTGAAATTTGTATCTTAGATACTTTATTTGCATTATTGGATTTATAAACCCTTTAGACTGTGTCATGTACACATATTTCATTAAATGAAATGTAGTTTTTAACATCCATATGCCAAATCTTATAGTCATATCAACCTACAATATCAAGCATGAAACTGATGGATTTAACCATGGCTTTTGGTGAAAATATTTCATCATGTTCAACACCTTGAACTTATTTGAAACTCTTTTGAAACCAATCTACCCATCCATGTTGGTCTACCTCTCAAAGACCCAATTTAACCCTATGGGTTTTACCCCTTCAGATGGATCCATCAAGGTTGTACCGGTTAGTGTGCATGGTTCAATCCATTTCTCATACTTTGGTCCATCAGTGGCATCTAGATAGATTTGTTGACTCATCTTCCATGACCAACTTACTGCCTTCTTGAGCCATAAGATATCATAATCTTTCAAGCTCAAGGTGTGTTCTACTAGATCTATGAGTTATGTGTGTTACCACTACTACAGAAATAGCATTCATTGTCACTTTTTTGGGTGTCGATTATTAAGGAAATCCGACGCCTTATATGTTAGGCGTCGGTTGTTTAAGCAAACCGACGTCTATATTCGAAGACCAGCCAGACACGGGTACCGCTTTGTATTCAGCGTCGGTTGTTTATAAAAAACCGACGCTGAAAGTCGGCCGCGAAATCCAAATTTTGATCAAAAAAACAGTGTCATTTTCAGCGTCGGTTATGTAGGTATAAACCGACGCCTATGTGCGATGAAAATTTGTGCGAAAAGTGTCACTTTCAGCGTCGGTTATCCTTTTATAACCGACGCTGAAGGTGGTTCCCGCCAAACAATTTCATGAAAAATATCGTCCAATTGGACGTCGGTTGTTGCAAACAACCGCCGCTAAAGATGTTTAGGCGTCGGTTGTTTAAAACAACCGACGCTATTTGGGAACTTATAACCCGCGATCGCCCGACTCTTCCCCTTTCTTCTGTTTCATTGCGAGCAATTACCCTATTTCTCTGCTGCCGGCGATTTCTCTCCAGCGATTTCTTCTCCAGCGCCATTTCTCCGGCTATTTCTTCTCCGGTGCCCCCTTCTCCGCCACCACTCCTCCTTCTCCGCGCCCCCTTCTCCGCCGCCCCTGCTGCTCCAAGTGCCTGAGAACTGGCGCCGCCGCCACGCCTGAGATTAGGCGCCGCCTGGTGCTTTTCCACCGTCGTCGCGTCGCCGCAACCACCGCCAAAGCCACCGGAGCTGCTAGCTGCTCCTCCACCGCCGTCGCTGCTAGCTACTTCTCCAGCCAGAGCCACCGGAGCCTCTGCCTTCTTCCCTCTGACAAGGTTGGTCTTCCCGCTGCTAGCTGCTCTGCTTTTTTATGCATCGATCAAATTGTTGTGATAAAAATGCATGTAATGTATTTGATTAGAGTTAATCTAATCTGGATGTTCATAATAATGGTATGTTAAATATGATGATTAGGGATAAATATAATGTCTAGTACACAAATATTAGATGATATTCAAGAAAACCCTAGTTTGATGAGCATGTTGTTAATCATGTTAATTATGATTCTTCTATATATTCTGATGTCATTATATAATTATGTGATCCCAACATATTAAATTGAATTAGAATGATTTCATGAATTATAGGGTTTTAAAGTTGATAAACATGTACATGCGGAAATAGGGTTATTAAACCAATGGTTATAACATAGTATGATCTTAATCTGATCTGGATGTTCATAATAATGTAGTATGTTAAATATGATGATTAGGGATACATATAATGTCTAGTAAAGATTCCTAGACCTTTTGTTTGAAACTATTGATTTCTTGATTTATTATTTAATAATGCTCTGTTGATTAGGATTAACCATGTTGCCTGTACTTTATAGACATTTATTATATATAAGAATGACAACACATGTAAGTGTATAATGTGTATTGGGTTTTCGAGAAAATTTCGGTAGCATTTCCCCGTTTGTTCTCTAAGTACATATGTACTTAGAGAACAGCGGGGAAATGCTGCCGAAATTTTCTTGAAAACCAAATACACATTATACACTTACTAGTGAGATTAGGTGTTCAAGGATGGGATAGGTGGTACACATTTATTATATATAAGAATGGCATCAAATGTGTTTGTTGGCCTAGAAACCCGTCCAAGATTGACTCATTAGGAGTAAATCTTGGATAGTCCCCGGTTTGGGACTGTTCTTGAACACCTAATCTCACTTAGGATGTAAGTGTATAATGTGTATTGGGTTTTCGAGAAAATTTTGGTAGCATTTCCCCGTTTGTTCTCTAAGTACATATGTACTTAGAGAACAACGGGGAAATGCTGCCGAAATTTTCTTGAAAACCAAATACACATTATACACTTACTAGTGAGATTAGGTGTTCAAGGATGGGATAGGTGGTACACATTTATTATATATAAGAATGACATCAAATGTGTTTGTTGGCCTAGAAACCCATCCAAGATTGACTCATTAGGAGTAAATCTTGGATAGTCCCCGGTTTGGGACTGTTCTTGAACACCTAATCTCACTTAGGATGTAAGTGTATAATGTGTATTGGGTTTTCGAGAAAATTTTGGTAGCATTTCCCCGTTTGTTCTCTAAGTACATATGTACTTAGAGAACAACAGGGAAATGCTGCCGAAATTTTCTTGAAAACCCAATATATACTTGTTTCCTAATATATACTTGTTTTCTCTGATCATAGAATGGATAGATCATGGATGTCCATTCGTAATCGTTGCACCCCAGAGTTTATATCTGGTCTTGATCAGTTTATTAGATTTGCTGAGGAACATAGGAAAAAACCTACAGATAGGTTCTACTGTCCATGTAGGCATTGCGGTAACAATTTGAAAGTCAACACTGGTGAGGAAATCAAAAGTCATGTCATGTGCAACGGGATTGTACAAGGCTATACAGAATGGTACTGGCATGGAGAGATTTCAAAATCGAAACCAGTAGATGTCGATAGCAGTGCTTGGGTGGAAGAAGAAATTGCCTCCGATGACGTAAATGTGAACGAACCAGTTCCAGCAGACATCGTTGATGCGATGCTTGATAGTTGTAGGGTAGAGCACACCGATCCACCTCCTATCTTTACAAACATTGTGCATGATGCTGAGATACCGTTATACACAGGCTGTGCTAAGTTTACGAAGCTTAGCGCTGTGTTGAGATTGTATAAGTTGAAAGCTAACAATAGATGGAGCGACAAAAGCTTCACTTCATTGTTGACTTTGTTGAAAGAAATGCTTCCTGAAGGAAACGAGCTTCCAATCTCAACATACCAGGTAAAGAAAATGTTGTGCCCAATGGGAATGGAGGCCAAGAAGATACACGCATGCCCGAATGATTGTGTATTATTTCAAAAGGACTATGTAGATTTGAAAGATTGTCCAAAATGTGGTGCGTCACGGTATAAATTGACGACTTCGGGGGAGTCCAAAACTGGTTCTCCTGCCAAGGTGTTGTGGTATCTACCTATAATATCACGGTTTCAACGCTTGTTTGCAAATCCGAAAGATGTGAATAATTTGAGGTGGCATGCAGATGTTAAGAAAAATAATGATGGGATCCTGCAACATGCGTCTGATTCCCCACAGTGGAAGAAGATTGATCTATTGTACCCCAAATTTGGTGAAGAAGATAGGAATCTAAGACTTGGGCTTTGTACAGATGGGATGAATCCGTACGAGACATTGAGCAGCCAACATAGCACTTGGCCAGTCATGCTTGTTATATACAATCTTCCTCCCTGGATGTGTATGAAGAATAAGTACGTTATGTTGTCATTGTTGATATCGGGCCCTAAACAACCCGGAAATGATATCGATGTTTATCTTGAACCTTTGATTGACGACTTAAAGAAACTTTGGGCTGAAGGTGTGATGACCTATGATGCTTCAGCAAGAGAGACATTTCGTTTGCACGGTATGTTATTTTGCACTATTAATGACTTTCCAGCATATGGGAATTTGTCTGGATATAGTGTCAAAGGAGCTAAAGCGTGTCCTATATGTGAAGAAAACACCGATTCAATAAGACTAAAACATGGCGGAAAGACTGTATATCTTGGTCATCGAAGGTTTCTTTCAAAATTCCATCTGTATCGTAGGAAGCGCAAAGCATTCAATGGATGGAATGATGAACGGAGTGCACCTAAACCTATACCAGGGGATGTTGTTTATGAAAGAGTAAAAGACATTGTCAATGAATTTGGTAAGAAATCACAATGTAGTATGGCCACATGGAGTGACAATTCTTCATTCAAGAAGAAGTCAATATTTTGGGATCTTCCTTATTGGAGTTCTTTGACAGTCATGCATTGTATCGATGTAATGCACGTTGAGAAAAATGTCTGTGATAGCATCATTGGTACTCTGTTAAATATACCAGGTAAGACTAAAGATGGGATAAAATCCAGACTGGACCTACGTGAAATGGGAATAAGGCCAGAATTAACAGAATTACGTGAAATGGGTAGTAAAAGAACATACTTACCTCCCACTTGTTACACGTTGTCTAGAAAGGAGAAAAAAACTTTTTGTGAATGCTTGGTAAATGTTAAGGTGCCACATGGTTACTCATCCAACATCCGTAGATTGGTATCAATGAAAGATCTGAAGTTGATAGGTCTTAAATCTCATGATTGTCACACTCTAATGCAACAAATATTACCCATGGCAATTCGATCTATATTGCCGAAGCATGTAAGGTTTGCAATTACCAGACTTTGTTTCTTTTTCAACAGTCTATGCAGTAAAGTTATTGACCCTGATACTCTCGATAATTTGCAAAGAGAAGTGGTTGTTACCCTATGTCAGCTTGAGATGTATTTCCCTCCTTCGTTCTTTGATATCATGGTACATCTTGTTGTCTACTTGACTAGGGAAGTGAAAATGTTGGGACCAGTTTTCTTGCATTGGATGTATCCCTTTGAACGATACATGAGCGTTTTTAAAGGTGATGTTCAAAACCGTTATCGGCCTGAAGGGAGTATTATTGAAGGTTATGTGGCGAGAGAGGTTATGGATTTTTGCAATGACTTTCTCAGTGGTAATGACACTCCTGATAATGACAAGAATTTTGAGGAGGGCAAAGGAATTTTGGGATCACGGGTGAAAGTAATCAGCCGTGAGCAGTTGGAACAAGCTCACTTGTATATTTTACACAATATGGACGAAGTGAGTGTTTATATCGAGGAACATACCAATTTCATAAAGAGACAACATCCTCGAGCAAGTTCAATGTGGCTTGCTAGAGAGCATAATAAGACTTTTACTAAGTGGTTTGAAGATAAAGTCTTACATCAACTATCTCAAACACCAAATGATATTACAGAAACTATCAAATGCCTCGCCTTTAAACCAAAACCGAATGTTATGTCTTATGAAGGGTTTGACATTAATGGATTCACATATTACACAAAGCGCCAAGATGATAAGAGTGTCGTCCAAAATATTGGGGTCACTCTTCAAGCGTCGACTATATACTTTGCAAGTGCAAAGGATAAGAGTCCACGTGAAGCTAAAATGTCATATTACGGTGTCATTGAGGACATTTGGGAGTTTGACTACATAGATTTCAAAATTCCGCTCTTTAAATGTAATTGGGTTGATAACACCAAAGGAGTTATAGTGGATGAATTGGGTTTCACTTTGGTGAACTTTGAAAAGATTGGCGAGAAGGGTGAGCCATTCATATTGGCATCACAGGCGAAACAAATATTCTATATCGATGATCCTGCGAATGATAAATGGTCGGTTGTTCTTCATGGTAAAAGACAATTCATTGAAGATCCTATAGATGAAGAAGAGTAATATGATAAGTATGATGACTCCAGTCCATTCTCAGTTGGGTTGCCAACTCCACAAAATATTGAAGCTAATGATGACTTATATGTGCGCGGAGATCACAATGAAGGATTGTTAATTGATAAAAGATCACAATTTTAGAGACATGTATGTTTATACAAATGCTAAATGTTTGCCTTTTTCTAGTTAATACAAATGCTAAATGTTTGCCTTTTTCTAGTTAATACAAATGCTAAATGTATGCCTTTTTAATGACATTTTCAGATGGCTGACCATGATGAGCATGATGTCCATGATGAGCATGAAGTCCATGATGAGCATGCTGTCCATGACGAGCATGGCGAGGATACCAATATAAGTTCTAAAAACATATCCTGTATTTCTATAAAATTCATTATCTTCTAGTTATGTCATATATCCTATATTTCTATATTGGGCTAATTTAGTGTGTTTATTTTTGTCAAATTTTAGGTTGATGATGTACCTGTACCCACTGAAGCACTGGAGCAACTTGATGCGCAGCACCAAACACTTAACAAGAAAAGGGGCATCACTCTGTTGAAGATGTTATTAGCGCTAAGTGGTAGTGGATCCAAATTGGTGGTGGAGTTTGATAATGGAGGAAATGCAATTGGAGTGAACTGCAATAATTTTGTAAACTATCTTGGGTGTACCACTCGGAGCCATTGTGGTGTTAAGTATGATAATTGGCATAAAGTTCCTCAAGGGAAAAAAGACTTGATATGGAAAGATTTATGCGTGAGTTATTATTATTTGCAATTCTATTTTGTAGATTACAAATTCTATTATTTGCAATTCTATTTTGGATACTAGTTAATAATATTTCTATTTTACAGAATCTGTTTGCATTGGATGAGAAGTTGCATCGTAAAAGTGTGATGCAACGCGCTGGAAAGATGCTTAGGAATTATAGGATAAATCTGAACAGAGAATACATAAAAGAGGGTGATAAGAAGAAGAAGTCAGCCCTTGAACAATGGAACTTCTTGGACAAAGAAGATTGGGACAATTTTGTTGCTTCAAGAAAATCTGAAGAATTCAAGGTATTAGGCGTCACTCCCAATTTAATTAATATACATTGTATTCACCTATTCAAGATTAACATTTAGTGCTACTAACCAAATCATTAATGTGCATACTAACTAGGCCCTCAGTGACGCACAAAAAGCAAGGCGTGCACTGAATGTGCATGACCACACTATGGGTCCAAAAAGCTATGCAAGCGTTCGCCAAAGACTACAGGCGGAGTCTGCGGCTACTCAGCAGTCTGCTGATACTCAGGAGTCTGCTCCTACTCAGGAGTCTGCCACACCCATGCCTCGCCATGATATCTGGATAGCTGGCAGGCAAAACAAGAAGGGTGAAATAAAGAAGCCTGTAACTGCTGAGGCGGCTGCAAAAATGGTAAAATACAACTCTTAGAGAAATCGTTTGAATATTAATTATTTGTGGTGTTAACTTACCAATTTCTGTTTATGGTGATTAGCGGGAGCTGCACGAGCAGAGGAAACAAGGCACGTTCATCCCTCAGGGCACAAGGGATGAATTGAAAGTTGCTCTGGGTAACCCAGAGCATCCTGGACGTGTTAGAGGTGCCGGCGCTGGTGTTGGCATCAAAGCATTCTTTGGGCCATCCCAGCGCAAACCCAGAGCAGGACTTTCTCAAGAAGAGGTAACCTATTCTTTTTTTAGAATGTTACTACAAAAGAAAATTCATTAATAAGAAGCTAATGTTTCTTTTATCCATGTATAGGAGAATAAGAGAGTTGAGGATTTAGTTGCTAAGAAGGTCAACGATGTAGTTGCTGAGAAGGTCAAGGAAGAATTGATGCGGTGGCAGGCATCTCAGGCTTCCAATCAGCCTATGGCGACCCACTCTTCTCCTGATGCACATACTGCGAGTAATCCTCGAGACCCATCGCCTAGCACGTCTGTTGTAAGTATTGTTTATGACATTGTAGCTAGTCTTTTCAAGATGATATGTTTTCAAGATTATATGTATATATGTATAACATTCTTTACGTAAATTTGTAGGCATTGAAGCCATGTCGCTTAAGAATGCAAGACTATGTTGTTGCAGAGGCGCAGGCTTACCAGTCCCTTCCTGGGGCAACGTTTCATGGGACTCCAATGCCGCAGGGCTACATTTGTGTGAGCCCACTACATGTATTACCCGATTGGAGGGAAGTTGCGTTGCCATATGCCCACCCAGATATTGATACACTTGGTGAGGCAGAAGGCGGGGTCATATTGTGGCCCAAAGAAGATGTCGTCTATACGACTGAAATTGTAAGATAAATTTACATTGATTTAGACTGTTAATGTGTATATATGATGTCAATTGATCTGAAATTATATATACAGGTTAAAAAGAAGACACCAGGAGCACCTAGGCCTCCACCTCCACTTCCCGCATTACCAACTTGGGTTCCAACTGACCTAACATACCCGTTAGGTCCTGCTTGTAGGGGAATGGCATGTTGGCTACGGGCACATAATATACATTGCCCTATAATAGTTTCTTTAGATGCAGATTATGCAGGTCGATCATACGATAGCTCTTTATTTATACAAGATATTATTGAGTTGTTTATGTATGATTGGCTGAATACATCAATGATAGAGACATGGATAAGGTGAGATCTTGTTTATACATCCATATACCTTGTGTAAGATCCGGTGATCTGGTTTCTTATATATTCATGCATACGCCTATATGTTTTGCAGCTACTTAGTCGAAGATCATTGCAAACAATTTGCATTTGATCATGTGGGATTTTTGATTCCATCATTGATTAGTTTGGTAGCTAAAGACCCTGATAATGTTCAACAATACTGTATAGATGCTTTTACAATTTTTGGTCAGCAAAAGAAGACGATAATAATAGCTCCATTCAATGTCAAGTAAGTTTACTTTATTTATAATTTGGACTTAAGAAAATTCCATTTTTATTTTGCATTTTGAGTTATTAATTGTTAACTTCTTACCTCTAGCAGTAGACATTGGGAGTTACTAGTTATTGTCCCCGGGACATTCACTGTTTATTATCTAGATCCTGCGGGGAGTACATTGAACACTAAAATTGGACACGTAATGAGAATGCCATTATTCTGGTGAGAAATATTTCATTTTTATATCTGTTAACATCTTTTATTACATTACTATTTACTTATGCAATTTATTGTGTTATATTAACATGTAGGGGTTTAGATGCATTCAAAAAGGCTGGAGGAACGGTCCCAAGGAAAAAGAACCAGCCAATAAATTGGCAGAACGTACAAGTAAGTTCCCGACTCGAATATATATATTATTGATGTGAATTGTGCTTAGTTGTATTATTTTGTATGTTTCAATTTATAGTGTGCTACACAAGACAATGGTTGGGCATGCGCATACTATGTGATGTGATTTATGCAGATGATTATCAAATATGCCGCATTGGACATCGATACCATACATGAGGTATTATATATAGTCTCATTAGTTAGTATGAAATATATCAATCTTATCTTATTTTTATATTATTACTTATATATACATCATTCTCTTTACAGGTGTTTAAAACTGACCACACTATAGGTAAACGCTTAAAAAATATACATGCTCCATATACGATGGAAGCATTAAATGAAGTAAGAGAAGAATGGGCAAAAGCCATACAAGCAGTGACAACTGTAAGATATAATTGGGATGTTGATAGCGATAATGAATGATACTTTGTAAATGAATATTTCTGAATGTTAATACATGTATTTGAATGTTTCTATATGTGTGAATGTGAGAATTGAATTGATGTCTGAATGTATGTACTTGTGTGAAATTTTCCTTATGACTTTTGCAGGTTTGCGGCCTGTTTGTAGGCTGATATCAATGGATGTCGTAAACCTACAGTTCAGAAAACTGAACTGCAGGTTCTCATCCTGCTGACCAGCCACAGCAGGCCTGCAAACTGATATGAAAAAAAAAACAAATAGGCGTCGATTATTTATAGAAAACCGTCAGAAAAGACCTACAGCGTCGGTTTTTTCAAAAAACTGACGCCTGATGTGGCCAAAGCAGTCCTGGAAATGGCGTCGGATATTCGTATCAAACCGACGCCTATTTAATCTATAGGCGTCGATCTTTTGGTATATAACCGACGCCAAAAGTGTTCGCGCCACAGAAAATGGCATCATGTAGGGCACTTTATGCGTCGGTTATCTACTAAAAGACCGACGCTATATTCCATATAGGCGTCGGTTGTTTAGTAAATAACCGACGCAGGAAGTGCCCTAGATGACACCATTTTCTGTGGCGCGAACACTTTGGGCGTCGGTTATATACCAAAAGACCGATGCCTATAGATTAAATAGGCGTCGGTTAAAAAACCAACGCCGAAGTGTTCGACCTTTAGCGGCGCCCACATAGGCGTCGGTCGGAAACCGACGCCAAATGGGGTTAAACGACCGACGCCAAAGGCCGTTTCTGTATACATAAGAAACTTGATATTACTAACCAATTTGTGATTCTCCTTGATCCTATTGTACCTATTTAGGTTCAATGTTTTCTTGTTGGTCTCGAACTTTTTGAGTTCTACTTTTCTCCCACTAATTCCTTTGGAATTAAATTCCTTTTAGGAATACAGACATCCTATTAACAAATGTTTTCATTGTAAGATTGGAATAAAAGTAGTATTCAATAGAAAAACATTTATGTGATTTGTGGATAAAACCTTTTAAGAAACTATTTCCTTATATAGGCTTTCAATCCAAATCTTTTTAAAAGACATATTGGGACACTTTCCATGCCACATCTCATATGGTGTCTTTTAAACCAAGTTAGATGAAACATTATTTAGTGTAAAGAATGTGCTAGAAGGAAATTGGAAGATTATCTAGATTCTTGATAATCACACCATGACATATATGGTGTGATTACTTCTTTCTGTTACATCATCATGATACACTATCATTATGTTTTAGGTTTTCATTGTTGGAGTTATTGAGTCATTAAGTGTATGTGTCAAACACATTTGTCTCTACAACTATAGAGTATAGATTATGAGACATAGGGAATTGCCATATAAGATCTTATCTTTTAAAATAAAACATTATGTATACATAATATTCTTTCCCATACAAGATGCATGATGTTTTCATTAAGGGCATGTACATAATATCAATTCACTAGTTCTATTACATGCCCATTAGGCTGAATGTCAAATTCCAACTGTAATGGCAGTAACTCTTTCTCCGTACAATCCTAGCTTAGTTCTTCTCGGGCCTTGAAATGGATATCTCTATCTACTTCTTCTTCCTAAGTTCCCTCAAGTGCAAAGGACATATTACTTTTGCACTTACTTTTTTCCCTATGCTGAGTGTAGAAGACTTGGACTTCAACTTAGCCTCATAACTCTTCTTGGCCTTGACTTTGTTTTTGGACTTCTTTATGCTGATCAACAATACATTTTTGTCATTCTTCATTCTTTCTTCATCATTTATCAGAATGATGAGTAATTCTGATAGCAGTTAACTCAAATTACTCAAGTAGTAGGACTAGATAAATAGGCTATATGATTCATACAATGATCATAGAATCACATCCATGTCCAACTCTTGGATCAAAGGGAATCCCAATCACCTTTTTGTAATGTACTTCTTTCTCAAGTCTCACCTGGATGGCTATTGTCAGTGGAGTCCTGGTTGATCACCATGGATGGCGGTTGACTGTGTCCTCCTGGAAAGGCAAGTTCCTCTCGCCTCTAGAGTAGTCCACATGGTCCACTGAGAACTCCATGTTGTTCTACCAGAGCCAACGGGAAGGACTTGTTTCTTCAAGCGTCAACCTAGTAGAGATGATTTGCTCTCCCTTGTTGTTTCTCCCTCACTATCCCTCCCTTTGATGGTTAGGACTTGCTCGGGCTCTCTTGGTTACCACAACTAGAGAGGACAACAATTGTCGGAGCTTATTATTTTTTCTGGGAAGCCTCTATTACCCATATACTTATAGGAGGGCCAGGGTTAGAGTTTCCATCCCATCTGGGAGTCAAAGAGATGGAATTTCATGAATTTTCCAGAAGCTATGAATGGTGAACCAGTCAGTTCATTGTTGAACCGATCAGTTCATGTATGAACCAGTCTATTCAACCCTTGAACCAGTCGACTCATATGGTTTTATATTTTCAAACACAATGGCATTCAATATTCGATTAATGCATGATCATAGCATCAACATCAATCCTTGATCCAATCGAATTGATCATTGAACCAAACAATCTAGGTGATGAACTGATTGTTTCACTTTTGAAATCGTTGTTTCATATCCTGAAATGGTTGTTTCATATGTGAAATGATCATTTCATATGTGAATGGTCATTTCACTTGTCCAACTCAGGCAATATTCAACCAATGTTATTTGAATTGACCTGTCACTTGAATTGATTAGTTCAACACTTGAACCAATTGGTTCACAATCCAATCAATTAATTTTTCAACCATAGTTGTTTAAATTGAATACCTAAGCACTTTGGTAATCAATTTAAATGTAATTGATGAATAAATCCGATTCCAAGTGCATCCTATGTGTGTCACCCTATAGGTCCCAAGTTACATTAGCAGTGAACGTCCATAACTAACTTATGACATCACAAGCAATAATTGGTATCTAGCAACACATCATTGCTAGCCAAGTAATTTGTAAAGTTGGAGAACAACTTCAACCTACAATCTGTGATCAGTGTTACAACGATCATGTAGTTCCTTTGTCTCTGATATTCAAATTGAACTTCAGGCATGTAATCGTCATCCTCTCAATGTTCAATCCATGTTCCTTGAACCAGAGAAGACTGTCTGAGATGCATGTGAGTTCACATATCACATATTGAATCACATGAGTATGGCCATATATTTTTTAGTCTTACTTGTCAAGTGGCCTAGATATCGATCTCCTATAGGAGGAAAAAATTCCAAAGACATCACTCACACTCAATCCCCATGTGTCTCAGTGTACCCGAGCATCACCTTTATGGAAATCCTTATTCAAGGTCATGTTGGATGGTGTCTAAGTACATTGAACGAAATGTGATGAGTGTAGTGATTTTAGGTCTAAGAACCACAATCAAAAATATCACTATGAGAGCTAGTTCTGACTACCATTCCATGGTCTCCATGTATCACTCTCATAGGTCTGTCTGATACACTATTCTCTAACAAGTACCTATGTGTTTGACTTGATATCACATTTCATGACTAATGAGATCCCGTCATATGTCAACACATACTCTAGTCTTATGTATTACTGTTGTCTATTTTCTTCCATAGTAATATCTGACTAGGGACATAACAAGAACGTATGCACTCTTATCATACATATGATCTCATTGTTCATGTCCTCAACCTGAAGACATATGCTACTGAGTCACATAATTGTAGAGATATATTATATATGTGTCATCATCTCATGAATGACACAAACATAATAGATGGAATTACCTTTATGATTATCAAATCAGGTATCTAGTTCCCCTATAGAATCATCATATGATTGGCTCTCTGGGCATACATACCAACAGAAACATGGCCATAGTTGATTTTTTTGATCTCTTGAAGAAACAATCAAACAACCTTGGGAGAGGTTAAACAAATTCTTTGTGTAATGAATCTAGACTTCATCACATTTCCAATAAAATCGAGGGAAAAATAGCAAGGAATTTGCAATGGACAACAATAAGGGAGTTTTCTCCCGCAACAAAAAAACTCCATCAACCAGTTGAATTCTTTGATAGAACAACTAGGGCAAGCCATATTAAGAAATAAGGAACCTTCAAATAGAACTTTAAAGTAAATAAAATTGCACATGTAACAAACACAACCAATGTTTAAGAAAGAAACAAAACTAATCCCATGCACCGGAATCAACATTCCCTCATCGGATAGAGAAATCCCAACTTGAGAATAGGTACAATAAGTTTCTTAATACTATCATGAAAATACATGGATGTTCCCCTTCTTGATTCCACAGATGAGATGGTGACATAAATAAAGTTTCCCAAAGTCCTTAATATAAAGAAGCACAAGCATGGAGAAATAGAGTTAGTTCAACTAGCTAGGATGGACATATTTTTTGTCTAGGCCACTATGACAATCAAACAAAAAGACCATGGGGCTTTCATAGTTCCATTCCACATTGAGATTCCCCAGAATAACATAGCCTTACTAATCTTAGCACCAACATTATCCTTATTCGATTCTCATTGGAAAACAATCTAGGTTCAACTAAGATGACCGAATCTAAGATGTGGATCCAATTAATAGATAACTCCTTTGCCAAAATATTGGGTTTCATTGAAGACTTTCTCAGTTGAATCAAAAATTTCTTCATTCCCTACCGACATAGTCATTATGAATACCGTAGAAGACCTTCTCTACCTCGTAATCTTTAGAAGGCCCTTTATTTATACAACATTATCTCTAATAGATGTCATAAGAGGAGTCTTCACAATCTGCATGGGTAACAAATGCATGGATTTCAATGTTATCGACCACATGAAAGGACCATTGCACATGAAATCTTGCTACGTTTGTAGATTGCAAATATCAACTCTATGTAGAAATTCAAGAGCAGAATGTAGTGGTTGGTCCACTCATGAGGACACTCACAAATCTTTCTTTGTGTTACATATCCAAAGGTTGATAAAATTTTTGCTTGCCTAGATGCATAATAGGAGGAAGAAAGTAGCCATGAAACCATCATTGAAATAGTCCAATACATATCCTTGCAGAGAATGCTTGTACATGAATAAGTATCCAAACTGTTGGATCCTAGATGGGTGATTAGATGCTCTAGGGGGGGTGAATAGAGATGAATGCACTTAAACAAAATTCATTAGACCTTCAAGATATATCACAAGATAAGGTTGCTAAATAGGAAATTTGAGTGCAGCTAAAACATGCATAGAAAGGATGAGAGAGATTGAGCAAACACAAGTAGACAAGCTATTTAGAGTGGTTCCACACTTCAAACTAGAAATATGTCAGTCCACTTACCTAGAGAGGTCAACCTCTAGTGTTTCCTAACCATTGCATTCTTATATTCATTCATTAGACTTACAATACATGACCAAACAAAGGACTTACCTATATAATACAAAGAGTCTACAACCTTACCAAGGACTTACCCACTTTGCAAGGAGTCTTCTGCCTTCTTCCAAGGACTTACCTACTCTTACACAAGTCTTCAGCCTTGCAGGAATTACCCACTCTTCTTGAATCTTCTGCCTTTGACTTCACCTTCACTTGGAGAAGCTTCCACCAAGGACTTACCCACTTGAGCAAGGAGTCTTCTGCCTTCACCAAGGGCTTACCCACTCTTTCTCCAAGTCTTCAGCCTTGATCTTCACCAAGGGACGCCTTCCCTTGTTCTTCTTCACCTCTCTTAGCTAAAAGAGAGAACCTTCATCTTCATGATTGAAAAGAGAGAAGGGGATGTGGTGGAAGTGAGAGCCTCACAAGATATACATGTAGGACTAGCTCTCTTAAAAATCTCCTACTCACTCTAATAGATGTAGCAAGTCATTAAGCTTAGAGAGAGAGAGGAGGCTATAGGAAGCACTCAGCTATAGAATAGGAACCTCACATAGAGTTTTGCAATGAATGCTCAACCTTGGAATGAAGCCCAAGGGGTCCTATTTATAGCTGGGGATGCCTCTTAGCCTTTGGGAACACTTGAGAATGAAAACTAGACATTTTGTGGCTTGCAACGAATATATTTTCACTTTTTGCAACTCCACAATGGCTAGAAGCACTTTTCTGCACTTTTTCGTACAGTGCAATTGGTCGAGTTTCTATAAGGGTAACTCGACCGATCAAGTAAATGACAAGGCCAATACTCAAATGATCGGTCGAGTTTGTCCTGACAAAACTCGACTGACCATTAGGAATCGAAATGGTCAGTTACTTGATCGGTCGAGTTATGTGTAAACACAACTCGACCAATGCAATCTCCAAAAAATTGATCAAGGATGATCAGTCGAGTTTTCAGGCTGGGAAAGTCGACCGACAAAGTGCCTGTAATCAATTTTCAAAGTTGCATGTAAAGTGATCTAACATTTGATCTAAGTGCTCCTGATGTTTTCTAAGCTTAATTACAAGTCATACAATAATTACAAGTAATTTACAACATGATTCTAATGGATTTACATCATATTGCAAAAATGTGCACTTGTATGGATTTTGACTTGTCTTTTCTCCAATTTGAGATGCGCAAGTTAGGGCATTTGGAGTGTGTCTATACCTAATCTGAAGTCACTCAAGTAGAGACATTAGACGCCAATATGTGGAATGGTTAGTCATCATCAAAACATGGGTTTAGTCAATTTAGACGTGAGTCAACATTGACCTAATTGACCTTGAGTCAACACAAACTACTTCCTGAATTGAGGACACTTCCTGAAGGATTCAAGTATGAATTCTTAGAGAAAGAAGAAAGGAACGCAACTATAATAAATTCAAAACCTCTATATGATCAACACTATCAATTTCTTGTCGAGCTCAGGTTAAGATGAAAATCTCTATGGCATTGCATTGATGATAGAAAAGGACTTAGTACAACCATCTATATGCATTGTATCAACATGGATGAAAATACTAAACCAAGGGTCCAAGGTCAAAGAAAGATAAATGACAAGATGCATGAAGTATTTCATAAGGAAGCCATTATGCTTTATGATGCTGGGATCATACATGTCATCAACGACATCAATTGGGTCATCCCAATTCATGTCATACCAAACAAAGGAGAGATGGATGTCATAAAAGGGAGAAACAATCAGGATATTTCCACCATATTTTTAATGGGGTGGTGAATGTGAATCAACTATCGTGTGTCAAACTCTTCAACAAAGAAAGATCATTTCCCTATTTCACACATTGACCAAGTTTTAGAAAATCTAGCACACCATTATTATTTTTGTTATTTGGATGGATATTACAAATTCTACCATCTCTGTTCATCCTGATGATTAGAAAGATGACGTTCACATACATATGTGGCACCTATGACTTCTGAAGAATTCACTTTGGTTATGCAAGGCCCCAACCACTTTTTAGTGGTGTATTTCAACCATGTTTGCCAATTTCATCAAAGAAATCATTGAAATTTTTATAGTATTTTTTAGTGTATGGATCATCCTTTGATTATTGTCTAAACAACTTATCCTTGGTTCAAAAAGGATGCAAGGATAAGCAACTAGTTTTGAACTGGGATAAGTGCCAATTCAGGTCATGAGAGGGGAACGTGCTATAGCACATGATCTTTTAGGCAAATATCAAATTAGACAAAAGTAAAATTGAGGTTGTTCAACTGTTGCCACCATTTTCAATAACACCAGTAAAATTATCCTTGGCCATGTCGATTACTATGGAATATTTATTAAAGACTTACGTAAGATATCAAAGCTTCTATCAAAATTTCTAGTTAAGTAAGCATCTTTTGTGTTTGATGAGGAGTGACTCAACTTTCCACGCTCTAAAAAATGCATTAACATCAACACCTATTACATGCCCCTGATTGAGACCTTTCTTTTATGATTATGCGTAATTCTAGCATTTTCTTCGTTGTGGAGGTCCCGAGACAAAATAAGGATAAGAATCACTATGTGATTTATTATGCAAGCAAGACCTTATATGAAGCATAAATATACTAAACTGCCATGGGGAATGAGATGCTTGAGTTCATTTATGATTTTGACAGATTTTGATCCTATCTTTTAGGTGAAAAGTCATGATTTATATAGATCATGGAGCGATCAAATATATCATATCCAATAAAGATATGAATCCATGGTTGTTAATATGGGCACTCTTTCTTCAAGTGATTGATCATGAAATTGTAGACAAGAAAGGCATAAAAGTCGTAGCCGGTCACCTCTCCATATTTTTATAGAAAATGACGACTCCATGCTTATCAATGACTCCTTTGGAGATGAATGGCCAATGGTTTTTCAAACTGTCTACTAGGTTACACCCTGGTTTGCTGATTTCTGCAATTACATGGTATGTCGATAGCTTTCACGAGATATTACATACAATCAAAAGAAGACATTCCATGTAGGCTTGAAAAACTACTATTGGGATGACCCACTCCTTTTCCAAAATTGTGTAGACAACTCGTACCAATGTTGTTTTCTAAAAGAATAATTCATGTCAATCTTAGAAAAATGTCATGCACCTCTTTATGGATACATATTGAAGAGGACAAGATGGATATAAATTTCCAGACTTTGGATTTTACTAGTCATCAATCTTCAAGGATTATCAAGCTTAAATCAAAGCATGTGACACTTGTCCACGTACATGAAATATCTCTAAGTATAATTTGCAAACTGAATAGAAGATGAAATCATCAATGTCTAAGCAATTGATCCTATGGGACCATTTCCCTCCTCCTTTAGAATCAATATATCCTCATCACAGTAGACTACGTGTCCAAATGGGTCAAACCATTATCCTCACCCACATGTAATTACAAGAAAATTATGAGAATTTTTAGTAAGATGAACAAATGATCATGATAATGATGACAATTCTCATTTTACTGAAAGACATTGGAGGCGTTGTTGAAAAGGTATGGGGCACAAAAAAAGTTTTCTACTCATGTCACCCACAAACATCTGTGCAAGTTGAAGTATCTTGTCACTAAATTAAATAGACTCTAGAGAAAATGGTTAGATAATCCAAGAAACACTGGTCAGCTAAGCTTGATGATGCTCTTTGGGCATACCGTATAACTTTTGAAATGCCTATTGGGACAACCCCTTATCATTTAATCTAGGACACATCATGCTATTTATCATCAGAGATCAAGCACAAGAAATTCCGAGAAATAAAAAAACTCAACAGGGATCCTCATTTATCAAAGAATAAGAGGTCTCCATAACTTCTAGAACTTGAAGAGATCGGAATGCACACATATGAGAATTCAAGAATTTACAAAGAAAACACTAAGATTTGGCATGATGCTCGTATCAAGCATAAACATATATATAAAGGGGACAAATTCTAGCTTTTCAACTCTACCATTTGAATCTTCCCAAGAAAGCTGCAATCTTGTTGATTAGGACCCTTCATAGTGGTCAAGATATATCCATTAGGGATGATTGAAATGCATACTAATAAATCTAGAGCTTTTCAAGTGAATGGAGGCCATCCAAAAAAGTATTACAAAGATGAAGCTTTTACACAAAGAGACAATCCAGATCTCTCTAAGACACAACATTTCAAATGAATAAACTAATGGTCAAGCTAATTGACCTTACATTAGCACTTGTTGGGAGACAACCAAAGCTCTAGGTTGTAGTCTTTTATTTTTGTTACACTTTTATTTTAATTTTGATGTGTGTCTCTACCAGGAACTTGATCAACCTCCTTTAAATCGACCATGCTTGTTAGATCAATCCTAATCAAACAACTTTTGATAAACTCTATTGAACTTTTTTGTTTAATATTGTGCTTGATAGACTTGATCAAAGTGTTTCATACAACTAATTGATAAAATGTGATCGATATATCACCTTGATCGCCTACATGACATGTTGATTGCCACATATCATGCAATAAACCAAACCATCCCTCAACTGCTTGAGGAATATAAGGGTTGGGAGTGGAGACCTTAATCTCTCATAGTAACCTCTTGACCATGGAGACGTTTTCTTTTTGATCTAGATAAGTTAACCTCCTTGATCAACCTATCTAGCCTGATTGATCATTTTTTCTTGATCTTTTAAACTTCTCAATCATTCTTTCTCTCACTTTTCTTGATCACCTTCCTTCATCCAGGTACTCACAAAGATTAGCCACACTCCTAATATTTCAACATCGACTGACCTCTAGGTCAATCACCTTAATATGAATTTTGATCCTACAGAACAATCTTTGTTTTCAAAAGACACTATGTCTTAATTATAGGAAAATATGCCATCAAATATGACATTAGAAACAAAAAAATTTACTGCCATATCCCCCTAAACTATAGATCCCATCAACATCTAATGATTTGAAAGGAGGGTTGCAAGGCATATACCTAGTCCTGGAGCAAGTCCAATGACTATCCTTGCTACAATGTGTTTCTTTCTCAAGTTGTACCTGGACAACTATTGGCGGCAGTATCCTGGTGGATCACCATGGATGGTGGTTGAAAACATCCTCCTAGAGGGTGGAAAAGACATCCTCGCTTCTACGTAGTCCATGTGGACCATTAGAACTCATGTCATTCTTTTAGAACAGACAAGAAGGAGTTGTCCCTTCTAGCCAACGTGCTATCATTAACTTTCTCTCCCTTGTTGTCTCTACCTTATTGTCTCTCCCTTTTACAGGTAAGACTTGCTCTCATGTTCTCATGTTACCAAAACAATGAGAAGACAATGATTGTCAAAGCTTATTGTTGTCTCTTCTGTAAGACTCTACTGCCCCTCTATTTATAGGAGGGTTAGGGTCAGGATTTCCATATCAACAAGGAGTCGAATAGATGAAATTTCATGAATTTTCCAGAACATGTGAACCATGAACCGGTCGATTCACACTTGAATCAGTTGGTTCACATGTGAGTTGATCGATCCAAACCTTGAATAGATTGGTTCACTATACTTCCTATTTTCAATTGTATTTGATTTTCATATTCGATTAATGCACAACATGATGTCAACATCAGTCCTTGATCAAATCTCATTGATCAACCAAACAATTGGTTCATATATATGAACCAATTGGTTCACTAGACGAATCGATCATTTTAGGGTTCTGATTACCAATTTTGTTTAAATTGAATACCAAACACTTTACTAATCAAGTTTAAACCACATTCATGAGTAAACTCATATTCAAGGTGTATCCTATGCATGTGACCCTATAGGTCCCAAGTTATGTTGATGGTGAATGTCCATAACTAATTTATGACATCACGCAATGTATGGTGTCTAATAAGACATCATTTCTACCTAATAATTAGAAAGTTGGAGAACAACTTCAACCTACAATCTGTTGTAGTGGTAGCGATTGTATAGTTCATTTGTCTCTGATATCTATATTGAACTCGAGGCATAGAATCATCATCCTCCTCAATGTTCAATCCATGTTCCTTGAACTAGAGTAGACTGTCAGAGATATATGTGAGATCAACATTACATATTGACTCACAAGCGCATGACCATGCATTTCTCAGTCTCACTTATCAAGTGGTCGAGATATCAAACTCATGTAGGAGGGACAAATCCCATCTACATCACTCACAATCATTCCCCATGTCTCATGATGTATTCAAGCATCACCTTTATGGAAACCCTTATTCAAGGTCACATTGGATGATGTCAAAGTACATCAAATGACATGTGATGAGTGTAGTGATTTTAGGTCTAAGAACCACAATGACCACCATCACTATGAGAGTTGATTCTGACTACCATTCCATGGTCTTCATATATCACTCTCAAGGTGGGTCTATTCAATACATTGCTCTCTAACAAGTACCTATGTGTTTGGTTTGATATCACATATCATGACTAATGAGATTCTTATCAACCAATACACACTCTAGTCTTATGTGTTATTTCTTTCTATTATCTTCAACAATAACAACTGAACATGGACATAAAAAGAATGTATATACTTTTAATATCCGCATGATCTAATTATTCATGTCCTCAACCTGAAGACATTCATTATCAAGTAACATCATTATTAAGACATTTATTATGTTACATCATTATCTCATAACTGAATAAAATAGAGTAAATGGAAGATTTCCTTAATTGTTAATAAAATCATCTACAAGATATGCCATTACAATCATCATATGGTTGGCTCCTAGGGCATAAATAGCAACATACTCCCACTCACACTTACAAACAATCACCCATGAACTTAATCCCAAGTGATCTAACATGACCTTCAACTTCTTCTATGAAAGTGCTTTTGTCAAGGGGTCAACCACATTGCTTTTAGTTGGTATTCTACAAATCTTCACATTTTGTCATTGTATGATCTCTCGTATAAGATGGAACCACTGTTGTGTCTACTTGAAATGTTGATGTGATCTGGGTTCCTTAGCTTGTGCAATATCTCCATTGTTGTCATGATATAGCTTTATTACACTGCTAATGCTTGGAACCACCCCAAGTTCATAAATGAACTTATTGATCCAAACATCCTCCTTTTTAGCATTGGATGCAACAATATACTCAACCTCTATTGTAGAATTAACAAATTTCTCTTACTTGGAACTCTTCCAGCTTACAACTATGTTTTTTAGGCAAAACATAAATCCAGACTATGGTTTATAGTCATCTTCGTTAGTTTGGAAGCTTGCATCAATGTAACCCTTTACCACCAACTCTTACCCACCACCATAGACAAGGAGTAATCCTTAGTTCTTCTCAAGTACTTAAGGATGTTCTTTATGAAAGTCCTATGAATTTCACTAGAATATGACTAATACCTGCTAGTCATTCTCAAGGAATATGATACATTAGGGCAAGTACATAACATTGCATAAATGATATATCCAATTGCAAATGCATATGGAATATTGTTCATGTGCTAATGTTCTTGATAAGAACTAGGAAATTGAGCTTTAGAGATACTAACACCATGAGACATGGGTAAGTTTCCTCTCTTTGAGTTCTCCATGCTGAACCTTTTCAACACTTTGTCAATGTATGTTATCTACCTTAAGCCAAGAAGACTTCTAGATCTATATCTATAGATCTTGATTCCTAAGATATAGGATGCTTCACCTAAGTCCTTCATAAATAATGTATTTCCTAGCCAGGTCTTTACCATCTATAAAGTAGGGATGTCATTCCCCATCAATAGTATGTCATCCACATACAATATGAGAAATATAATCATGCTTCCACTAACCTTCTTGTAAACACATGGTTCATCTTCATTTTGACTAAAGCCAAACTCTTTGACTGTTCCATAAAATCAAAGATTCCAACTCTAAAATGCTTGATTCCATCCATAGATTGACCTTTGTAGCTTACAAACTTAATTTTCATCCTTTGGATTTATAAAACTCTCAGGTTATGTCATGTACACATACTAAAGAAGATTCCCGTTAAGAATGCTATTTTAACATCCACCTGCCAAATATCATAGTCATGATAAGATGTAATGGCAAGCATGGTTGTGATGGACTTAACCATAGAAATTGGAGAAAAAGTTTCATCATAGTCAACATCTTGAACTTGTATGAAACCCATTGCAACCAATCGACCTTTTTAAGTTTGTACATTACCATCCATGTCAGTATTCTTCTTGAAGACCCACTTTCACCCTATGGGTTTTACCCCTTTAGGTGGATCCACCATGGTCCATACCTTGTTGGTGTACATGGATTCCATATCATATATCATGGCCTCAATCCATTTCTCATATTATGATCCCTTAACAGGTTCCCGGTAGATTGTTGGCTCATCATCAATGACCGACTCATCATCTTCTTGAGTATAGGATAACCAAGTCTTTCTAGCTCAAGGCATGTCCTAATATATCTATGAGGTTCCTATGTTACATGAGGAATTTGAGTTTCCACAATGGTTTGTGACTCTATATGTTCCTCTTATACCTCTATAGGCTCAATGATTTCTTGTTGATCTCAAACCTCTTTGAGTTCTACTTTCCTCCCACTAATTTCTTTGGAAATGAATTCCTTTTCTAAGAATACAACATCCTTGGAAACAAACACTTTGTTGTCAGATGGAGTATAAAAGTAGCATCCTTTGGTTTCCCTAAGATATTGAAGAAAATAACATTTATTTGATTTGGGTCCAATATTTTTACAGAAAATTCTTTCTCATATAAGCCTCACATCCCCAAATCTTCATAAAAGACACATTGGAATGCTTCCCATACCATATCTCATATGGTTTCCTTGAATCAATTTAGATGGTACACAATTTTAGTGTAAACGTTGTGGTTTCAAGAGAATAACCTCTTGAAAGAAATAAGAAGATCAACAAAACTCATCATTGATTACACTATATCTAGTAATGTGCGATTCCTTCTTTCTAACACACCATTATGCTGTGTTGTTCCAGGTGGAGTCCATTGTGATACAATACCATGGTCTCGTAGAATGTCCTTAAACTCTTGGATTAAGTACTCTTCACCTTGATCAGAATGAAGTGCCTTAATACTTTTACCAATTTGGTTCTGTACTTCAGTCACAAAATCTTTGAACTTTTCAAGGGTTTGTGACTTATGTTTCATCAGGCTAACATAACCATACCTATCAAAGTCATTGGTGAAGGTAATAAAGTATTGATAACCACCTCTAGAATTTGTTCTAAAAGGGCCACATACATCATTATGTACAAGTCCTAATAGATCACTATCCCTCTCACTATTACCAGTGAAGGGAGTCTTTGTGATCTCTCCCAACAAACAAGACTCACATGTCTCTATTGTTCGAAATCAAAAGAGTCTATATATCCATCTTTATGGAGTCTAGAAATGCATTTCTCATTGATGTGCCCTAGATGACAATGCCTTTGTTTGAGTTGTCAAGTTTTAACCTTTTGGTATTTATGCTATAAACATTTGTCTTTAGATCTAATAAATAAAGACCATAGGACATTAGGGCACTGCCATAAAATATCTCATCTTTTGAAATGTAACATTGACCATTCTTTTTATGAAATTCATATCCGTCATTGTCCATGCAAGATAAAAAAATAATGTTTATATTAATGGTAGGTACAAAATAGCAGTTCTTTAACTCTATTATAAGACCCATGGGTGAAGATAAATTAAAGGTTCCAACTGTAGTTGTAGCACTTCTTGCTCCATTTGCAATGCACAGTTCAACCTTTCCCTTTCTTAAAGGCTTACTTCTTTTTAGATCCTACATATTCGAACATATGTGAGATCCACATCTGATATTTGGTACCCATGATGAATAAGTAGACATATTTATCTCAGTAATGTATAAACCTAAAGTGGAGATCTTTATCCCCTACTTCATCAACCTGAATCTCTTTAAGTATAAAGGATGGATTCCTTTTGCACTTATTTTTATCCTTGTCTTGAGTGCTGAAAACTTGGACTTCTACTTAGCCTCAGAACACTTCTTGGCTTTTCTTTCATCCTTGGATTCTACTCCTCTGACCACCATAACGGGTTTGTCCTTCTTCATTTGTGCGTCAACATTTATCAACATGCCAAGGAATTATGACAGCGGTGTGGCCATGTTAGTCAAGTAATAACACTCAATAATCTGGCTATATGATTCATGTATCAATTGTAGAATCATATCCATGGTCAACTCTTAGCTCAAAGGGAATCCCACTAGCTCTACATGTTCTACATGTCCAATCATATTGAGAACATAGGTCTCTACTGGATCTCCTTCTGTCATCTTACACTTAGAGAGCACCTTTGCGACATTGTACCTTTCTTGCTTTGCTTGATTATGGTTCATGTTCCTAAGATGTGTTATCATCTCAAGAATCCCCATTTCTTCATGCTGCTCATGCAAATTATAGTTCATACAACATAGTATAAGATTCTTAATGTCTGAGGCATCATTTACATGCTTCCAATAAGCATCCACCTCAACCCTAGGCGCACCAGGAGCAAGTGCTTCTGGCATACATGACATAGAGCTTATGTTCATCATTGAGAACCCTTCTCAAAGTCCAAAACCAATCATGGAAGTTTGGTCCATTAGATTTGTCCTTCTTAAGGACCAATCAATATGATGATTTGTTTTCCATATTTTCTACAAGAAAAATTTACAGTTGGTTAAAATACTTTTGATTTGATTTGATTATAATAAAAATTAACGATGTTTAATAAGTACTTTAATTAATTATCATTCTCACTATTTTGTTCAAATTGATAGCCATCACATATCCATTCAGAAGATTGCAATGTACAACCTTATAATGAGCCAAGACCCAAAACAATTGAGTTATTACCCAGCCAATGCCAACATCCATAACCAATTATTAAGGTAGACAACATTTGCCAATTACATCTCATGCAATTTTGGGATAGATGGTATGTGAAACTCCTTTCCATAGTCATTTACATGCTTCTCGGTACTTAATCTCATTAAGATCACCTAGTTAAGTCTAACCCAAAAGCCAACACAATAGTAATGCACCCTACTTGGCAGGCCCACATAACTACCATCACACTTCCATGAGATGGACACCGCACCACACTTGGCATGCCCACACTTAGTCGATCAAGCTTTCATGTGTGCTTCTTATGGAAAGCATCTAAGAATTAATATTTTATGGAAATATTTTATATTTATAAATACATATACATATCCAAGCACTACATATTCATATGTACCATACACATACATTATCCACAAATGAAACATGCAATTATCACGAGCGAGGTTATGGACATTCTAATATAATTCCTTAGAGCCACAAGGAATTACTACCACCTAAGATCTGCATCATATGTAACAACTTGTTGCTGGAGAAGACCTATGTTGGAACCAATCCAAGTCAATCGGTTCAACTCTTAACCTGAACGGTTGGCCTTCTGGTTGGTCGGTTCATCTCTTGGATTAGTCAAATGGTTTCTGATTTAAGCGAAGTCTACACTCCTTCAGTTGATCGGTCGAGCCACCAACCAATCAGTCGACTCCTCCTTTTATTTGGCCTTCTCGGTTCTCTAGTCAATTAGTTCAACCTCTGAGTTGGTTGGTTCGTCTGGTGCAGAACACCTTCTTTGCCATAGTAGGAAATAAAAACTATCCTATTCCTATTTAACTTATTACATTGTAATAGGAAAACCTCAAGTTGCATTCGAGGGGAGCATAGGAAGGAAAGCATTAATACTTTTACATATGGAAAAGGAGATAGAAACTCAGTATGCAAATTGAGTTATAAATAGGAATCACATCCATCCAACCAAGCAAAAAGATATAGGGGGTTACTGGATATAACCATGATAGCATACACCATCAAAATTAATTTTAGGGCAACATATATAAATTGCATATATATATATATATATATATATATATATATATATATATATATATATATATATATATATATATATATATATATATATATATATATATATGGATCACATGTGATATTAATTGAATATGTACATTAATATTTTAAATATTCATATAAAATGTAATAAATAAATGATAACACCAACAATCTGATCATATTGATTAAATTCCAATGCATAGTAAATTGACGTGGCTCTGATACCACTGTAGGGAAATATGGCATCAGATATGGCAGCAAGAAACAAAACTTTTACTGCTAATCCCCCTTAAATAGAAGATCACATCAACAACTATGAATTGGGAAGGAAGGTTGCAAGGCATATACCTAGTCTTGGAGCAAGTCCAACGACTATCCTCATAAAAATGTGCTTATTTCTCAAGTTGCACCTAGACAAATGTCAGTGGCGGTCTCCTAGTAGATCACCATGGATGGTAGTTGACAACATCGTCCTAGAGGGTGGTAAAGGCCTCCTCACCTCTACGTAATCCTCACAGATCACTGGGAACTCCTATCATTCTTTTGGAATAGACAACGAGGAGTTGTCCCTTCTAGTCAACATGCTAGGATCGACTTGTGCTCCTTTCTTGTCTCTCCCTTTTACGGGTAAGACTTGGTTGGGTTCTTACACTACCACAACTTTGAAAAGACAACAATTTTCTGAGCTTCTATGTCTTTTGAAAGCCTCGACTACCCCTCTATTTATAGGAGGGTCATGGTCAAGATTTCCAGATCAACTAGGAGTCAAAGAGATGGAATTTCATGAATTTCCCCAGAACCAATGAACCATGTATCAGTCGATTCACACTTGAACCGATTGGTTCATACGTGAGTCATTTGGTTCAACCCTTGAATGTATTGGTTTATAATTTTTCATATTCACAATTGTATTGGATTTTAATATTTAATTAATGCACAATATGACGTCAACACCAATCCTTGATCCAATCTCATTGATCAACCAAAAGATTGGTTCACAACCTAAACCAGTCAGTTCATATATCTGAATCGATCAGGTCACTAGATGAACCAGTCATTTCAGATTTATGATCGCCAATCTTGTTTAAATACTTACACTTTAGTAATAAATTTAAACTATATCCATGAATAAACTCCTATTCCAGGTGTATCCTATGTGTGTGATCCTATAGGTCCCAAGTTACATTAGTAGTGAACATCCATAACTGATTAATGACATAACAAGCAATGAGTGGTATCTAGCAAGACATCATTGCTAATGGAAAGTTGGAGATCAACTTCAACCTACAATCTATTATTAGTGTTACAGTTCCATATAGTTCCTTTGTCTCTGATATCTAGATTGAACTTGAGGGATGGAATCATCATCCCCTTCAATGTTCAATCCATGTTCCTTGAACTAGAGTAGACTATCAAATATATATGTGAGATCAATATCACATATTGATTCACATGCACATGACCATGCATTTCTCAGTCACTCTTATCAAGTAGTTGGGATATCAAAATTCTGTAAGAGGGAAAAATCCCATCTACATCACTCACAGTCATTCCCTATGTGTCACAATGTATCCAAGCATCACCTTTATGGTAACCCTTATTCAAGGTCACATTGTATTATGTTAAAGTGCATCGAACAACATGTGATGAGTGTAGTGATTTTAGGTCTAAGAACCACAATCACTACCATCACTGTGAGAAACGATTATGACTACAATTCCATGGTCTCCATGTATCACTCTCAAGGTGGGTTTGTCTGATACACTATTATCTTACAAGTACCTACATGTTTGGTTTGATATCACATACCATCACTAATGAAATTCTGTCATTAACCAACACACACTCTAGTCTTATGTATTACTAGTGTATATTAGCTTCCACAATAACAACTGACCAGGAACATTACAAGAATTTATATACTCTTAACATCCATATGATATCATTGTTCAGGTCCTCAACTTGAATACATACGTAACAAAATGAATTGAAAATTGCCTTTATTACATATCAAATTGTTTATAAGAGATGCCATTACAATCATCATATGATTGGCTCTCTGGGAAAACAAACCAAAATTAATCCTCTACTTATGATCAATAACCTCATTTATATTGATCAAACAATTGTAATTAATCAATTTATTTTGGATGGAGCTCACTGATAGATCAATCGAGCACCCAAAACTATCAACCTAGGTTCTCAATACCCTCTAATGACCGACAAAAGTTTGTCTTGCACTTTCACCGATCTATCAATCCCTATGATTCACCTTCAAGTACATGTGTTTTTCATTAATCTAGAACTTGATAGTGATAGTTTGGTATGACTATTTATCTGTAGATTTTGCTTCTAAATATTTTCAACTACTTTACCAATCCACTATTGTCTACTTTCAGATATACAACAAATAATAATGGCATGAACTAGGACCACTATGTGTTTGGTTGGTTTAGAAGGGGAAAATATAGTGGTAACTAGAAAAATAGTAGACTCCCTATCTGAGGGGAGTGATTGTGAGGCTTTCCGTAGAATAAATGAGTAAAAACTGGTATTGAAGATATGTTCTATAGTGCCATTGAAAAACAACGCAACCAAGTGATCTCAGACTGAGCATCTAGTCAAACACTATTGATCAGACCTCTGGAGAATGAGAAGAATAAGAACTTGCAACCTAGTAACTTCAAGTCCATCCATTTTAGCAATGAGGACAACCATCACCAATTGGGAATCCTAGGCTAAGTTCACACTCTTTAGGCAGATCAAAAATTGCTACCATTTACTTCAATATGTCATGGTTGTACACAAAAGAGATAGAGGATTTCATGTATATCTTCCCCAAGATTCTTGTTACAATGACTCAGAGAAGGGAATGTGGTAGCTGCTGCAAGTTCCAAGGTTGCCTCTTCAACAAGGACCATATTGTAACTAAGAATATGTTGAACAAAACATTTTATATTGACAAGGAGGAAGCAGAGGTTCCCAAATTCTGGCCTTATAGAAAAAGAAGAATCCAATTTTGAATCCAAGTGAGTTTGGGCAAAACTCATAGAGAAGACATGATAGAAGTATAATTCTTCTATTACAACCAATGTTCATATTGGGCTATGGCATGTCATATAAAGATCATGTTTAATGTTCTCTTCAAAAATTTTAAAATTGGGAGGACTTACCACAAGGATCTTCATATCCTCTAGTGCATCATGGAAGGCCACCCATATACAATGGAAGATCCCTTATATATAAATAGAATTCTATCCGAAATCTATAGTGATATTTGTATGTGAGAGGACTTGTCAATATAATTAGGTAAAGTTCTAGGATACCCAGAAATCATAAAGTATTTTACGAGTCAAAAGGGGAAGACATTATTGATATCAAATATTTGATATATATTGGTACTCTCCCACACCGAGAGTGCAATTTTTTCTACTGCTTCAAGAAAATTAAAATCCTACCCCTCTACTTGATCTTAGTCATTATGATGAAAATCGACTTTTATTCAATAAAGGAGAGCTAAAACAAATGATCCAACAAATCATAAAAGTGGATGCCACTTCTAGAAAAAAGGCATCTACCCCCTCTAAAACATGCCACCCAGTTCAAAAACCACAATGGAAGATTCTTACTATCATCATGGAGGACTCACTAGAGGCCATAGGGGACAATTCAAAAGGATAGCAGAATATCTTCTCTCATACTAAACCAATCCCTCCCGTATTACATCTACATGTCCAAGAACCTACTATGTAGATGACAAATAATGAGAAGTCAGGAAACATTAGATGTAGCTTTGTTGGATCATATCTCCATGCTTTATATACTACCACAACCATTGCGCAACCAGTGATTGAACAACCTGTGCATAACACATTTCCATCATTGCATCACTGTCATGATCAAATTCCACATAGTCCAACTCAACAACATCAACACCATGGCCATGTGGACATGTCAGGTGATCTACAAGATAGCTTACCACAAAATTTTTATCATCACTCCTTGGATGAGGTACCACAACAATGTCTATGCTACTTTCAATAGAGAGTTTGACCGTCTACCCAAGGAAACATATCAGATTACTTCCGCTTTAACTAACATTACCTTGAAGGTTCCATCTATAATCTCACATGTCTTCCACCTCTCCAACACTGTATATTCACGAAGGCCCCTTCCACACCAAGTGGAAGCACGGGCATCCCTCCCTAAGAAAATGGGATGAAATGCTAGCCCTAAATAGGGAATTGTTCACTTAAGCTGATTATTGTGTGATAAAGGACAATCATGCCTCCAAACAAGAACACCACCACACATGACTTTCCCACACAAAACATTAAGGAATACACACTCTTCATTGTCATCTGAATGACCTCCCTACATCCTAGAGATGTTTGTTGAGGCTATCAAAGAACATTTTTATCATATCAGATGCCAATATTCTAAATTTTCTAGGTGGGAAACTTCCTCCTTCAAACCTGTACAATAATGACCCAAACAGGTTAGGATTCCACCAAAGTCAACAACTACATCCAAATTGATATCCTTATTACCTCACTGATAGTGATTCAACCTCTGGTCTCATCGATTGTTATTCATATCAATAATGATATAAATAACAATCCAAACAAATCTGCCACTCACGTTAGCCTTACTGTAAAGTTTGATGATGCTAAATTTGAAGATGTCAATGTGTCTCAACTTTGGTTACACTCCTACGTCATGAACACATCAATGAAGGTGCAATGACTATCCATATTTGTTTAAACTAGAACCCCTTATTCTCTCTCCTTACATCGCTCAAGGTACATCCAGACTCTTTGTTTATCCTCTTACATGCCATCTTTACACAAGAGTCCATTTGAGTAACAATAAGGATGTTACTTCTCTTCAATTCGACAACAAAAACCTAGTCGACAAAGCTATTGGTGCCCATATTCAAGCAGATGATGCTGGTGATAATGATGATGGAAACTTAGTTACTATACTCCCTAGAAGTATACAAAGATCAAATAATATAGTTTTCCTTGAAACATCCTTTCCATAACCCGAATGCATCCCACAAAAAATGCATGATATGGACTTGGATTATGTACAAGGGATGCAAGTACAAGAGATATTTGTTTCGTATGGCACCCTTGATGACAACAATAATGGGTTCCATTCATTAACTCTGGATGAGTTGTGAAGCATCTTCACAAATTATGCTCTAACAAATGCATCTTCATAGTACTACCATCACCCATCCTAAAAGATGTCATAAAAAGTGACAAGTACCGACCAATTTACAATGTTATGCCAACATTACCCGAATGCTTTTCAAACAATGAACATACACTTAATAATCAAATCTTTGGTCATAAAGTTGAACAAAAACAAAACTAAGATCATTGTTCTTTCATTCCCATTACAAATGCCACTAGTTTCAAAGCACAAATGATCTTAGGAAAATACAAGAAGTATTGTACAATACTTGTCATGAGATCCCAAACATACAAATACATTTTTAGTCTAAGGCATGACAAATATATCAGATACCAATTCAATTAGAACACCTGATCATGAACAAATACCCACTCTACGGTCTGATTTGGACAAACTATGTAGTATAACCCATGGCCTATCAACTATCTAAAAAGGATGGGACAACACATTCTTAGTCCTTCATATAATGGAAGCTCTTAACCTTAGTATACCTATGGAATTTCTTGACTCAGATAGCTTGGATCAGTTAAGGGGGAGATATGCAATGGAATTGATCCAAAATCACTAATTCTTTCAAGGTCCATCACTTCCTGAGCATCTAAGGGATCTTTGCCCCCTCATTCCGTGGTCTTACAAAATACCCTACCACCAAACACTTTGTGATGTCACACATGCTCTAAGATAGAGCAATGACATGATAGTTGACAAGAGTCAACCAGAGGAGGAACAACCCGTTGCACCTCCATTGCAACCTTTTTATCACGAGCACACATATGAGATTCTAGATCTCCACCTCTTACTAGAAACACTCATTGATAGAAAATATATAAATATAGGTTTTGAAATCAGAACAACGAGATCCATAAATTGGTATCATTTTCTAAACTTATATCAAATTTACTCATAGGTCAGTTTTTGGAGTTTTCTTTTATAAATATCACAATTTACATTAATCTAAATAAAATCATAACTACTCATTCTAGTGTAAGTAAATCATAAATATGATATGAAATCAACAAAATATAATATAATGACTGATATGTATTATTGGACCAATTTGGACTAATTGAAAAAGTAGATTTTTAGGATTTTGAATACTTAATGTGAAGTTAACCCTAATCCTTATATAAATGTTATTAGGTGTTTGGGACCCTGACTTGAACTAGGGTTTGACCCTATACTTTTATAGACTGAATAAAAGGTTTGTGAATATACTCTATTTCTTTTTGGCATTCTGTTGACCAAAACCTAAATTTCATATACATGGAATATCTTTTGAAAATTAATATCTATAGTTTATCTCTTGAAACCCTAGTGAAAAAAACCTAAATTATAGAGTTTATCTCAAACAAAAAGGTCCTCTGACATATCCCTACCATCTAATAGCCTTACCACATCTTCTACAAATTCAATTTTTAACTCCCTAGCCCAATCCACCTTAACAATTCATTGCCTCCATGCCTCCTCTATCCATATCACATATGACATGTCCTACCATAAAGAGGAGGGATTGGGATTAGAAATGAAGTTTGACAACTTGGTTGACTCCATCGAGGTGGAAGCCACAACCCACCCAAGAAGAGGAATGTAGGTTGAAGATCCTCCAAATTCACATGGCCCACTACAACCAATGCCAGTATGTCACTCTACATCCTCTCTTTAGCCCCAGTCTACATCACCACTGGTAAGAAGGTGCTTGTGGTTCAAGTTATTTGCACACATAGATTCCCTATAAAGGATTATCCTAGGTTTTAAAGCCTATAACACAATTGCAACTAGATCACCTATAAGTAGACATATTAACTATATTATAGTAAATGTTCAAATCCCAACAAAAGTTTTTTTAAAGAAATTTCTTTGGAAACCAATCCTTGAGTAATATTTAAATCTAATTGTTGAGAAATATTATATACTAATGACTGAATTGAACATTTCATGTCAAGGAAACAAATTAGCGAAGGGTTTAAATCAAATAAAATGCACTAGAACATCTCGGTTTCACCACCATCATCTACATAGCTATCTCGATCCTTACAACTCAAGAATACCTCAACAGTTGACTAGAAACAAGTGAATCCACTCCTTTTGGAAAGTGGATTATACCACGACTGGATTCCCCATGAATATAGGTCTCATTACCCATGGTTAATGATATAATCATCCTATATAATGCCTTCCTTGACCGCATCCAAAATCCTATGCATCCATTTGGGAATCTAATTCTAAGTTTCATGGTCTCAACACCTAGGATTATATCATTATGCTAGTTGAGATATCAATTAAAAAAACAAGCAATATTTGATTAGGAAACAATACGATAAATTGAGGGAAATTGAGTTTGATAACAATAAAGACACAATATGGGTAATGATTCTACTCCCCATTACCCAATGAGAAGGTCTACTCGCTCATGATTGAAGAAAGAATGCAAACAAAATAAGAGAGAAGATAGATCATGTCATTGATTGAGAGAGAGAGTCACCCAGTGGTCTCTGACTTTCATAATATGCTCGAGTATAATGAATCTCAAAAACTTTACTAGGATCTTCTTATTCCTCATTGTCTTCTCTGACTCCTTACTCCCGTACATGCTCTGGGATCCGAGAGGATAGAATTGACTATTGAATGAGGTCTGATGTTCTATTATTTAGAAATGTGCCTCTGGTCAGTGGATGCGAAAGTTGCTATGTCTACCATGAAGTTCCAACAATGAGGTGGTCTGGTATGCTGCTCACCTACACGAAGGCATGACTATTCTGGTCAACTAACTTGTGTGACTGATCATCTAATCATCATTTCGAAGAGGTAGGGGACTGTTGGTCAATTGATCCTAGGAGGGGATTACCCAACCTACTAGAAAACTGAGTTGTTGTGAGTCTATGACTTGGATGACATCTTGGGCTGGTTGGGCTGGTCTGTCAATGTATGTGCATGATCTGCCAATAGAATGTCCTTCACAAATGGTGAAGTTAATGGATTGGTAGAAGCAATTGTGAATCAATTATGGACAGCTAACAACCAGAGTGGATCACCTGATCAACATCACTTTGTTGCATGTTTCTATAGGTGGTTTGATCGAGCATTGAGGTAGATTTGTCGATCAATTGATCTTCAAAATACATTAGAGCTACTATTATTTTAGGTAGTTTTGTGATTGGCCAATCTGTAATGTCGGTCACCAGATCTAGTAGAGACTATCTTGAAATTTCTTTAGATGGGCATGTTGGTCGGCCGACCAAGAGGTCTGGTCACCTGATTTTCATTCCTGAGTCTTGTTATTGAGCTCCAACTTCTTAGAAATCTATTAGAACTTGAGCACGAGTTCTAGTCTAGGAAGGGAGCATCTTTCTCTTGAGTTGATTTTTCATATTATCTACATAAGAGCAAAAATATAAGAAAAATCCTAACATTAGAGAATACAAACACGTTTGATATAAATAAGAAAAACTTGATAAGAATTATGATTAAAGCAAGAAAAACTAATCTAGAACTCACAATGAAAAAATGGTGAACATGAATTTATCTAATAACTCCAAACCTAAACATTGCTCGATTTCAAGAAAAATAGAATCAAACAAATCACTAAATAATACTACTAGCCTATCATCCTATCTTTCAAAACATTTATTGGTGTCCTAAAACCAAGCATGTCCATGAAAAACCAATCTCCTAGAATCACAAATATTCAACTTTGAATTTGCTGCATCAACTTCACATTCACAAACATGTTTCCATATTAAAATATGTGCTCCACAATCATGATATCAATGGTGTCTCAAAAGGTTACACATATTCCTATGAGATTTGTAGAAGTATATGATTCAAATGTGAAGGGGAATAGGGGTGATTGCTGCCCCACTAGAAGAAATTGGAGTGAATGGATGTGTGGAAGGAAGAACTATGAATCTCTCCTCTATTCAACTTGAGATTGCTTTACTATTTTGCAAATTATATTTATTGCATATTTTTTAGCTTTTTAGTGTGCTTAATGTCATATTTTTATTGTGGTACACTCGTATTACATACAAGGGATATTGAAGAAGAGGATAGGGGAGCGGAGGGGTTCCACCTTAAATTTAGAGTTTGGCACATTCTTTATTGACTTTTTGGTTTATTTTTATAGATCATTGGGTAAGAAAGTGGTGGAAGAAGTGTAGAAGAGGCTACAATTATGAATCTCATGTTTAGGAAATTAGAGCATCAGAACAAACATTGACAACCAATTGAATCATATTATATAAATTGCAAACAATGATACTTACATAAGAAGCACATGTTTATCAATTTAGAGACACACTATAATTTAATTCGTCTCAATCCTGTATGACTTGCCATCATTTCCAGGGAGTGATATTATTCATGGTCATTGGGGATAGGATATGCTCTAGCATTGGCCTTTGATATTCATTATTGAAAAGAGGACTTGTCCATTCAAAAAGGGCGTACATTTTTTTCAAACTAAACATGAAACTAGAAAATGGAAGTAGGAAGACTAAATTATGGTTGGTTACATGCAACTAATATTAAATTTTACAAAAAGAAGAAAAATAACAAAAAGAGCATATGCAATGACAATCTAGAATGTAAATTATAGAAATAACTAAAGATATAGATGGTGAAATGGAGACATACCACCCACCCTCCATCGAAATCAGAAATTTTCTCGTCTTAGAGAAAAATCCAAATCCCAAATGGAGGGGAAGGTGATCAGGTGTTCAACTGACACTGTTCGGGAGATTAGCAGTAAGCTAGGGACTTCTAGAGTGGTGGGGTTAAGCAATCAATACAGGTGATTCACAAATCAAGTGTAATGATGGTGGGTAGCTGGGGATGCAAATGGGGTGATCAATAAGGAAATATTGCCTGATCGTGACTAGAAAGGTGCATGAGATGAAGGAGGTGGTGGGTAGGAGAGGTATTGGGCGTCTGATCTAGTCACCTCTCATCAGGAGAGTAGTGGTGTAGAAGGGGGCTCACATCTAGATGAAGTAGGGTAGATTAGCATTGTTGTCGTTGGTTGTCTGATTAGAGAGGGAGATGTGGTGATGATGATCAAGAAAAAGACTATTTGTTAGTGGGCCTGCCATTAGGTGTTGGGATCAACTAATCTAGTGGCGTTAGGTGAAGTTGGTGAGAAACACAAGGAAGGAGGAAAGGGTAGTGATTTTGACGGCAAGGGAGGGATTGAGGGCAATGCCAACTCCCTTGCCCCTATTCCTAATTTTAAAGGCATGGGGAAGATAATCGAGAGATCCAAAGAGACCAGATTGACCGATCAACATTCTTCATCTCATAATCGCTAAAGCATTGATTGTCCAATCCATAGGCATGGATTGATTGATCACCGTGTAGGGACACTTATGATTTCTATAGCTTGGACAACCTACCAATGTGCATGATCATGCAAGTAGAGGTGTAATATGATTTCTAATGTTTTGTGTCATGATAGTGATTGTCCAATCATTGTATTTGGTGGGAAAACTAGAAATAAATCCTCACATCCAATGGCTATTGATGATTTTGGATTGCTTGTGGTCACCCAATCCAGAGAGTTGATTAGGAAATCTACATGGTGAAGAATATACATGCTAAAAAAGGATTAAATTATTGTGGAAAGTGATTGGATGTTGTTATGAGGGTTGAATCCCTATGAAAAAATGGATTCCATGATTAGCCAATCTGGAATGGTGATCACCCAATCATAGGGTTGGCAAGGCCTCTAGTAGATGGAGATAGCTTGTGAGGAAATATTCAAATGGAAACTCAGTTAAGGGAACATTCAACTATGAGATTAACCAGAGAAGCAAACTAATGCATAGGTAATGGAATCTATCTAGTCTGAAAAATATAAAAAATTTAACTAAATAACTATCAAGTTGCCTCCCCACATGGGTCTTTGTAAAGTCATCGCTCGATGTCTACTTCTTCATATTGTAACTGAATTAGCAAGAGGAAGTGAAAATGTTGCTATTTCTGTGAGATCTTCACTAGTGATGCATCACTTCAATATGTGCCTGTTCACAACAAATTCACCCTTATACTTGTCCCACAACACAAATTCACAGTGTGGGTAGATCTTCTTCACAAGGTATGGCCCCTATCATCAAGATCGTAGTTCTTTAAGAAATAATCTCAAGCGAGATTTGTATGGCTAGACTTGATCTCCCACTTGAATGTCGTTCTGCTTAAGGTGGACATATGACAAATGTTGGTATGCACCTTGTAGATACATGTATTTTCATAGATGCACATGCAAAGTTCTTGTAACTCTTGTAGTTGAAGTAAGCACTTATATCTGGTAAGAGACAAATCAAAATTTAGTCACTAGATAGACCATCAAGGATGGTGTTCCATCTCAAATGGGAGATGGTAAGACTTGCTAAAAACCATCCAGATTGGAGTTGTACCCAAGGGGGTCTTGAACGCAGTCTGGTGTCTTAAACATAGTCCAGTATGCCAAAAAGTAACATTGAGCCTCAATGCCTAATACTTTCTTATTATTCCAACCATCTTCTCATGGATGGTATTGATTTATCAATTAGACTCTTTGACTTGGCCTATAACATACCGGATCTCGAACCCTACCCTAGAAGTTTAACCTTTTGGTCTTAGCCAAACAAGGTTGAGGATAGAGTGATCCTAATAATCTAATGCATGAAAAATGTAATCTAATATGTCATATAATTTATTTGGTGATAATAAGATGATGAATAACTTATTGGATGCATAATGATCTAATGGGCCTCTAATGGGCCATATGACATAACCCATGTAAGAAAGTCTCAAAATAAAGAATAGACTTCAAATTCGTAATCTACACATTAAAATAAGCCTACATGTCAATTTTCATTTAATTTGGACCACCTTGAAATAATATGGTAAGTAAAGAGAGAGAAATTGCCTAAAAGGTGTAATTAATAAATAAATATAATAAATGACTCCAAAAGAGGAAAATAATCTTATTTTCATGATCTACATAACAAATATAGCCTTTGGGTGAATTTTCATCCAATTTGGAGAAAGTTTGCTTAAAAGGTGAAATTAGGAGAGAGAAAGTGTCTAGAACCATCAAAATATTAATTAAATATGCAAACAAGTCCAAAATATAAAATTGATGGCAAATTCGTATCTAATACATTAATTATGACTCGTGGGTCAAGTTTCATCAAATTTGGATAATCCATGTGTCATTAATGCATCAGGTAAGAGAAACAAAGAATATATTAAATAATACATCTAAAGTTGAAAAAAGTGAAATTTAATTGGAGAATCGGAATCTACATGTTTAACTTAAATTATGTGCAAAATTTGGTTTGATTTGGATAATTCTAGAACCCCTAAATGAAGAAAGAGAACAAGGAAAATAATTCTATGTCACTTTATTTAATTATATCGATTTTTTGTCACATATTGGTTTCCTATTCTGTTTTATCATGCGATCTGAGCCACCAAACTCTTGATCTAATGGTTGGGGCATCGTCTCCTACCTTGAGTAGGAGAGCGACCTACCCTGTACAGTAAAGGTCGAGTTTCCTTTCCTTCTAGCTTCCTTGTTTCTCGGTCATTATTCACGATTTTTCCTCTATTGGACTCCTTGTCAAATTTTGCGCTTTATGACCCCTAACATCACCCTTCTCATGGCCTATATAAGTAACCCCCAATTTCCCTCTCCCTGTCACTTTTCACAGACGTTCGTATGCTGCACCATAACTTCTAGCGAGTACATAAAACCGCCCCCTGGACTCCGTATTTACATCCTCTAGCCTCAATTTTCCCGGATATCTCACCTTTACCCCGACCTTCTCCACTTTCTTCTTCCTTGTTCGGCAGACAAAGCTTGCTACTGGAACCTTCTTCCGCTAATTCCTCACGCGTGAACCATCCCCAGCCCTTCCCTGAGACTTTGGTGGTCTTTTCCTCACCGGTGCGGCTGTGGTTTGCTCTCCCCTACTCCGGGAGCTGCCGCCGCCATCAAACTCATCGACCAGGTGCTTCTACGGTGTTTGGACTTTGGTAAGATCTTACTTGAGTTCGGTTTCACTTTGCGGTGCTTCTCGCATAATTTTTGGAGGTTTCCATCTCGTCTTCTTAGTTTTTGGGTTTTTGGTTTTTTCAGGCTCTCTCACAATGGAGCTCCTTCTCCGCTGGCTATTCGTTGAGTTCTTGGGCTCTGGGCTTTCGTTGCTTTCCCGCGAGCATGTTGGGTTGGTTTGCAGCTCGTTTTGGTAGTCTATTCATTAGAAGTTGAGTTTTGGCCTTGGATTTTGATGTTGTGGCCTCGCCATGGCAAGCAGATGTCGGGGTGATCTTCCCCCCTGATGTTATCCCTTCTCTAACCCTCTCTATTTCTGTTTGCAATGTTTTCCGCTCTATGGGTATTTTCGTCTTTTCACAGATCCCATCTTCCTCCTTTAATCGTGGTCTTGTGAGGGATTGAGCGGTGACTTGGTTGGCTATGATTGGGCCAAGTCACGCGGGTCCCTCTCCAGCTATCCACTTTCGATGCAAAATTATTTCGTGGAATTATCTGATTGGTTGTGTTTCAAAATTTCATAACTAATTATCTACTCATCAGAAAAATATAAATAAATACTTGTTGGATTCAGAAAAATGTAAGCTTTCTTTTTCTATAGGTTTTGTCACCTGAATATAATGTTTTAAACAGGTGTTTTCAATGGATCTAATTAATAATGAATTAACTTGTAAAAAATCATAACTAATTATCTATAAGTCATAAAAATACAATAAAATATGTTTTGGACTCCTAATAACATATACTATAATGTAGTAAGGTTTTGATAACCTAATTCACACATTAATAAAAAGGTATTTTTAGGGTTTTGAATAATTAATAGAAACCTAACCCTAATTCCACATACATGCATAATAGGTTCTTTGGAAGCCTAGGCTTGGATCTAGTTGGACCTTGGATCGTTTGAATCTGATGTTGAGGTATGTTGCATCTCCTATTATTCCATGTTGAGCAATTCACCTATATTTTATCTTTCTTTTGGTCCTATGGACATTAGCCTTCACATTATCTTGTTCTTTTGAAATCATGCTTCATGTGAAGTATCTTATTTTATTATTGATCTTGTGATCATGGATATTATCTTGGAATCTTATCTTATTGCCTTGGTGCCATTTGGACTTTTGATATTATATGTCCACTGTGATGTGGAAGTTTACTTGTTGATATGCCCATTGTGATGTGGAAGTTACTAGTTGACATGTGATGTCTCTTTCCCACTTTGAAGTGGATTTGTTTATATTTTTGTGTTGTCCATTATGTGATGGCAACAATTGTATAAATTTGACTATACTTCTCTACTTGCCTCCACATTTAACATGTTATGTGATTCAGTAGCACTAGAGTAGTGTAATTATATTGGTTTTGTCTCATTATGCAACATGACAACATTGTGATGTCTTTGGATGGTGGATGTGTGATTCCCCATGCCAGGGCAGGATGTGTGATTCCTAGACCATGTTATATATGTTTGGATGGTGGATGTGTGATTCTCCATGCCAGGGCAGGATGTGTGATTCTTGGCCCATGTCTCATTAGGTTCAAGATGTGTGATTCTTGGCCCATGTCCCACCAGGTTCAAGATGTGTGATTCTTGACCGCCATTGTTATTTATATTGTTCTAGGGCTATGCTTATCTCACATGCATGCAGGTTGATGATGATATGTGCTTTGTTTCCCACCATGGTAGTGGATGTTTATATTGATAGCACATTCTTATTATTTGTTGGTTATGGCAAGTATCCGTTTTGTTATGATCTTATTCTCTTGATACCCATTTGGGTGGTACTTATCTCTTGCATGGGAAGCCTTTACATTTGATGTCCTTTATATCCTTATATTGCTCAAGTTGCTTTTTAGTATGCACATACCAGCCTTTGCTGATGTTATCTTTTGTTTCTCTTTTACTGGGGTATGCTTCCAACCCTAGGTGGAAGACTCAGATGACAAGGTTTGTTGACCTGGACTTAGATTGTGAAGTTAAAGCTTGGAGACAAACTTGAGGTGGTTATAATTCCTCTACATGGATCCTTGTGATGTAAGTTTAAGATGTTCCCTTTGTTTTATAATTGAATATAGTCATATTTTGCATTTCGCTGCTATACTTTGGTTTTTTGTTACCATTATATAATAATTTGAAAATTTTACACCCACTCCATCATACCTTCTAAGTGTGTTTGGACTGGAGGTTTTGTTATTCAAATTTTTAGTAGAGAAGTGGTTTCACTTCTTTACAGCATGGTATCAGAGCCCATGGTAGTCGGAATCGACTATTTCAATTTTGTCTCCCATTAGAACCCTTGACTTAGTTAGTTACCTTTAAGTGAGATGTTGACCCTAGATCTGATATATGATTATCTTTTATGCAATAAGGTTTGGTTTGAGGACAAGAATAGGTTATGAGGAAGTATTCATGTGGAAATATTGTGACTTGGTTTTCGCTTTGATTTTGGGCTCACCATTGTTTCATATCGTATGATTCTTCGAAGGAAAATATATTTTCAATTATATTACTATATGTACAAAAATTTCTCAAATTTATCGATGTTTTCTTGAACTAAGTCACAATGAAGAGAAACTCTAGTTTGAGTAGAATCTAACCCTAGTTTGTGATTAGGATTGATATAATGGTGTAGTTGACCTACCCTATGACTTTTTGTATGTTCATGTAGGGTTGATAGGTTAGAGACACAAGGACCTAAAATATCAACCCTATATGGTGACTTGATAGTTGGATACATGAGAAACATATTAATCTCTAAAAATTTCACAACTAAGAGATGTGGGTAGCTCTAAAAGGTTGTCTAGTTTGACTTGTTAGGTTGAACCTTTTTAAGGGGTGGAGAGTAGTTAGTTGTTGATGTTTGATCTATAGATTTCGAGGAAGAAATCCTTTTAAGGGGTGGAGTGTTGTAACATACCGAATCTCGAACCCTATCCTAGAAGTTTAACCTTTTGGTCTTAGCCAAACAAGGTTGAGGTTAGAGTGATCCTAATAATCTAATGCATGAAAAATGTAATCTAATATGTCATATAATTTATTTGGTGATAATATGATGATGAATAACTTATTGGATACATAATGATCTAATGGGCCTCTAATGGGCAATATGACATAACCCATGTAAGAAAGTCTCAAAATAAAGAATAGACTTCAAATTCGTAATCTACACATTAAAGTAAGCCTACATGTCAATTTCATTTAATTTGGACAACCTTGAAATAATATGGTAAGTTAAGAGAGAGAAATTGCCTAAAAGGTGTAATTAATAAATAAATATAATAAATGACTCCAAAAGAGGAAAATAATGTTATATTCGTGATCTACATAACAAATATAGCCTTTGGGTGAATTTTCATCCAATTTGGAGAAAGTTTGCTTAAAAGGTGAAATCAGGAGAGAGAAAGTGTGTAGAACCTTCAAAGTATTAATTAAATATGCAAACAACTCCAAAATATAAAATTGATGGCAAATTCGTATCTAATACATTAATTATGACTCATCGGTCAAGTTTCATCAAATTTGGATAATCCATGTGTCATTAATGCATCAGGAAAAAGAAACAAAGAATATATTAAATAATACATCTAAAGTTGCCAAAAGTGAAATTTAATTGGAGAATCGGAATCTACATGTTTAACTTAACTTATGTGCAAAATTTGGTTTGATTTGGATAATTCTAGAACCCCTAAATGAAGAAAGAGAACAAGGAAAATAATTATATGTCACTTTATTTCATTATATCGATTTTTGTCACATATTGGTTTCCTATTCTGTTTTATTGCACGATCTGAGCCACCAAACTCTTGATCTAACGGCTGGGGCATCATCTCCTACCTTGAGTAGGAGAGCGACCCACCGTGTACAGTAAAGGTCGAGTTTCCTTTCCTTCTAGCTTCCTCGTTTCTCGGTCATTATTCACGATTTTTCCTCTATTGGACTCCTTGTCAAATTCCGCGCTTTATGACCCCTAACATCACCCTTCTCATGGCCTATATAAGTAACCCCCAATTTCCCTCTCCCAGTCACTTTTCACAGGCGTTCGTCTGCTGCACCACAGCTTCTAGCGAGTACATAAAACTGCCCCTTGGACTCCGTATTTACCTCCTCTAGCCTCAATTTTCCCGGATATCTCGCCTTTACCCCGACCTTCTCCACTTTCTTCTTCCTTGTTCAATGGCCAAAGCTTGCTACTGGAACCTTCTTCCGCTAATTCCTCATGTGTGAACCATCCTCAGCCCTTCTCTGAGACTTTGGTGGTCTTTTCCTCACCGGTGCGGCTGTGGTTTTCTCTCCCCTACTCCGCGAGCTGCCGCTTCCGTCAAACTCGTCGACCAGGTGCTTCTGCGGTGTTCGGACTCTGGTAAGATCTTGCTTGAGTTCGGTTTCACTTTGCGGTGCTTCTCGCATAATTTTTGGTGGTTTCCGTCTCATCTTCTTGGTTTTTGGATTTTTGGTTTGTTCAGGCTCTCTCACAATGGAGCTCCTTCTCCGCTGGCTATTCGTTGAGTTCATGGGCTTTGGGAGTTCGTTGCTTTCTCGCGAGCATGTTGGGTTGGTTTGCAGCTCGTTTTGGTAGTCTATTCATTAGAAGTTGAGTTTTGGCCTTGGATTTTGATGTTGTGGCCTCGCCATGTCAAGCAGATGTCAGGGTGATCTTTCCCCCTGGTGTTATCCCTTCTCTAACCCTCTCTGTTTCTGTTTGCAACGTTTTCCACTCTATGGGTATTTTCGTCTTTTCACAGATCCCGTCTTCCTCCTTTAATCATGGTCTTGCGAGGGATTGGCCGGTGACTTGGTTGGCTATGATTGGGCCAAGTCACGTGGGTCCCTCTCCTGCTATCCACTTTCGATGCAAAATTATTTCGTGGAATTATCTGATTGGTTGTGTTTCAAAATTTCATAACTAATTATCTACTCATTAGAAAAATATAAATAAATACTCATTGGATTCATAAAAATGTAAGCTTTCTTTTGGTATTGGTTTTGTCGCATGAATATTATGATTTAAATAGGTGTTTTCAATGGATCTAATTAATAATGAATTAACTTGTATAAAATCATAACTAATTATCTATAAGTCAGAAAAATACAATAAAATATGTTTTGGACTCCTAATAACATATACTATAATGTAGTAAGGTTTTGATAACCTAATTCACACATTAATAAAAAGGTGTTTTTAGGGTTTTGAATAATTAATAGAAACCTAACCCTAATTCCACATACATTTATAATAGGTTCTTTGGAAGCCTAGGCTTGGATCTAGTTGGACCTTGGATCATTTGAATCTGATGTTGAGGTATGTTGCATCTCCTATTATTCCATGTTGAGCAATTCACCTATATTTTATCTTTATTTTGGCCCTATGGACATTATCCTTCACATTATCTTGTTCTTTTGAAATCATGCTTCATGTGAAGTATCTTATTTTATTATTGATCTTGTGATCATGGATATTCTCTTGGAATCTTATCTTGTTGCCTTGGTGCAATTTGGACTTTTGATATTATATGTCCACTGTGATGTGGAAGTTTACTTGTTGATATGCCCACTGTGATGTGGAAGTTACTAGTTGACATGTGATGTCTCTTTCCCACTTTGAAGTGGATTTGTTTATATGTTTGTTTTGTCCATTATGTGATGGCAACAATTGTATAAATCTGACTATACTTCTCTACTTGCCTCTACATTTAACATGCTATGTGATTCATTAGCACTAGAGTAGTGTAATTACATTGGTTTTGTCTCATTATGCAACATGACAACATTGTGATGTCTTTGGATGGTGGATGTGTGATTCCCCATGCTAGGGCAGGATGTGTGATTCCTAGACCATGTTATATATGTTTGGATGGTGGATGTGTGATTCCCCATGCCAGGGCAGTATGTGTGATTCTTGGCCCATGTCTCATTAGGTTCAAGATGTGTGATTCTTGGCCCATGTCCCACCAGGTTCAAGATGTGTGATTCGTGACTGCCATTGTTATTTATATTGTTCTAGGTCTATGCTTATTTTACATGCATGTAGGTTGATGATGATATGTGCTTTGTTTCCCACCATGGTAGTGGATGTTTATATTGATAGCACATTCTTATTATTTGTTGGTTATGGCAATTATCCCTTTTCTTATGATCTTATTCTCTTGATACCCATTTGGGTGGTACTTATGTCTTGCATGGGAAGCCTTTACATTTGATGTCCTTTATATCCTTATATTTCTCAAGTTGCTTTTTAGTATGCACATACCAGCCTTTGCTGATGTTTCCTTTTGTTTCTCTTTTGCTGGGGTATGCCTCCAACCCTAGGTGGAAGACTCAGATGACAAGGTTTGTTGACCTGGACTTAGATTGTGAAGTTAAAGCTTGGAGACAAACTTGAGGTGGTTAGATTTCCTCTACATGGATCCTTGTGATGTAAGTTTAAGATGTTCCCTTTGTTTTATAATTGAATATAGTCATGTTTTGCATTCCGCTACTATACTTTGGTCTTTTGTTACCATTATATAAAAATTTGAAAATTTTACACCCACTCCATCATACCTTCTAAGTGTGTTTGGACTGGAGGTTTTGTTATTCAAAATTTTAGTAGAGAAGTGATTTCACTTCTTTACATGGCCCCTAGTTTAAGGATGGTTTGACGTGGCTACTCGGTGATGTACTTCATACATTTCCAGGAACAATTAAAACTTCTCTAGGAAATGCCAGCCTCCATCTGAGATGATTGTGTAGGTAAACCTGAATGTAAGAAATATAGTATCTTTAAAGAGTTTCATAACCATCATAGAGGTATTTGTAATGGTGGAGGTTCCTTTGACCATTTATATATGTAGTCCACCACAATAAGAATGTATAAGTAGATGCAAGAAGGATGGAATGGAACTATGTAGCCCGCACCTCAAACATCAAATATCTAGACCTCTTGCCAAGATGTCAATGACATCTCATCACTAGAAATGTTACCTGACCTTTGATATTGATCAAAAGAGAAAATATATTCGTTCATCCTTGAAAATAGTAGGCTAATTGAATCAATACAGAAGATCTTTCAAAATAGTCTTCTTAGTGCTCATGTGGCCACCCATTGGGCCCAAGTGACATTGCTCGAGAATTGCTTGACCTTCTTCGTTAGTGACACACCTTTGATATAGGCCATTAGTGCCAAGGCATAAGAGACACATCTCATACCAATAGTAGTATATAACATGATGAAGGAATTTCTTCTTGGATTGATTGGTGTACTCAGAATGTAGGACTCTTACAAAAAGGCAGTTCAAAAGTCTATGAACCATGAAATGTTAATATAGGCCTTCATGTGTTGTTCGTCAAGAAGGGAGTCATCAATGGACCTTACATCATTATCGAGGGGATGGATGCGACTAAGATGGTCATCCACCACATTATAACTTCCCTCCTTATTGAGGGTGTTGAGGTTGAATTCTTGCATCAAATGTGTTGTTCATCAGGAAGGGAGTCATCAATGGGCCTTACATCATTATTGAAGGGATGGATGTGACTAAGATGATCATCCACCACATTCTCACTTCCCTCCTTATTGAGGGTGTTGAGGTTGAATTCTTGCATCAAAAGGACCCATAAAATTAGTCTAGATTTGGTGTTTTTCCTCATCACCAAATAGCAGTTGGTTGCATGGTCGGTGTAGATAATCACCTTGGAGCCAAAAAGAGAGGATATGAACTTGTTGAATGCATATATGTTAGCTAGGAGCTCTTTTTCAGTCATTGGGTAATTCTTTTGTGCCTCATCAAGCGCCTTGTAAGCATAGTAGATGACATGATGTTTCTTGTCAATTAGGTGGCCGAGAAATGCTCCCACAATGCAATGGCTAGCATCTTGCAAGATCTTAAATGGTTGAGACCAGTTCGATGACCTGATAATGGTATCATGGTGAGAGCCATCTTAAGGATTTTGAAGATTTTCATTTCATAATCGTAGAAGAAGAAGATGACCCCCTTCAAAAGAAGATTAGTCACAGGCTTGGAAATTTTGAAAAAGTCTTGATAAAATGAAAGTAGAACCCACTATGTCCTAATTAGGTACAAACTTATTTGACATTTTAGGGTGTGCATGCTTTGCAATGAATTCTATTTTCTCTTTATCAACTTCACTTACTCTGTTGTTTACCTTGTGTCCAAGGACGATGTCTTCCTTCATCAAAAAGAGGCATTCCCCCAATTAAACATTAGATGTGATTGCTCACATTTTGCTAATACTATAGATATGTGATGCAAATAAGACTTGAAAGAGTCATCATAAATAGAGAAATCTTCCATGTATACTTCCCTCAACATTTGTATCAAACCTAAAAAAATGGCGGCCACACAATGCTGGAAAGTGATTGGTGTGTTGCATAACCCGAAGGGTATATCCTATAAGCACAAATTCCAAAAGGGCATATGAAAGTGATCTTCTCTTGGTCTTCTCGATGAATAGAAATCTAATAAAAGTCGGAGTAACCATCAAGACAAAAAAATAACTCTTGATGTGCAAGGCACTGAGGACTTGATCTAGAAGGGGAGAGGGAAGTGGTCCTTACTTGTGGCTTTGTTGATTTTTTTTAGTCAATGCAAATCCTCCACCCTATGATAGTGTGGGTGGTAGTGAGTTCATTCTAATCATCCTTCACCATAGTGGTACTACCCTACCTGGGAACAACTTGCACTAGGCTGACACAAGGATAATCTGAAATGGGCTAAATAATTCTTATAGTAAGCAATTTGATAACGTTTAGATGGACAATCACCTTCATGTTGGGATTCAATTTGATGATGTTCTCTAGATAGTTTGTTATATTATACCATGGGAATCTTGTGCATACAAATAGATTGACTAACACATGTTAGATTAGTCATTTTATACCCAAAGACTGCCTTTCTTTTCATCATCTTTGTCAACAACCTATCCACTTTCTCTTGTGTGAGGTTTAGATTTATGATTACTGGGCAATTATCATTTTCATAAACAAAAATGTACTTTTGCCCCTCAGATAAGGATTTCATCTCTACATCTTTTTGTGTCTCTAGCTTATGTTTAACAAAATATATCATTTTCAACTGTTCAAATAAAGCCTCAGGCTCTTCCTCAAAGATGTTCAAATGAAACATGTATATGTGAACTTTCTCTTCATCAAAATCTGAACCCTCTGTAATAGTGAGGGCTGATTGCAATGGATTGTAAAAACATCACCTTTTTGTTAAAACTGAGATAGATTATCAATACAATCAAGTAAGAAAACCTCTTCATGAATGGTTGTCCCCTTCACACTTTCAGACACTTAGAATTTGAGTTCTCCCTTCCTAGCCTCAAGAGAATAGTTTCCACCTATACATCAACCAAGGTTCAAGCTGTAGCTAGGAACAATTGGATGACAATGAGAGGATAATTAAGATCCTCTTTGGTGTCCATAATCCCAAAGTCACAAGGGACATAAGCATCTTTGCTCAACTTCAATGGAACATATTCTAGGATACCCATGGGCTTTTTCATGCATTAGTCTGCTATCTGAATGTTCATCGTAGTAGGGAGTATCGTTGTGAATTCCAAGTGCTCACATAGGTTGTACATCATGATGGAGATCTAGTACCCAAATCAACAAGTCCCTTCCTACAAGTTCTGTCACCAATATAGAAACCAATCCCAAAGGAACCACAATATTTTTTCTTATTGGGAATTTTATTCAAGATGATGTTAGAAGTAATCCTTGCTATTTTTAATCTCTCATGCTCTTCAGTTTTGTAGTTTCTGGTCAACAAAGTCTTCAAATTTTTGGACCAAGTAAGAATTTTTGGAAGGGCATGCAGGAAGAGGATTTCTACATTCAGATTCTTCATTCCTCCTTGAATCTATGGAATCTAGCATCCAGTCTTGTTTCCTTGAGATGTGCTCGATAGGGGGTATGTCTTGTAAATAGGAAAGTCAGGATCAACACGATTAACTTGGGATCTTACAACACTAATAGCTTTTTCTGCATCAATAACAATTGACACGTATTGCATCTATTCCTTCCTAATCATCACAATATCATCATCATCAAAGTCAATATGTACAACAATTGGTTTTAGTGGAGGGGGAGGAACATACACACTGCCAGAATGTGTGAAGATGACCTTCAACTACTCAGGCTGATTGGGATTGTTCTCAAGTTTTCCAAAAAAGAACCTGTAGGAGGGCATATTGGGGAGGATAGCGGGGACAACTAAGAATCAATAGATTTCTTGTAAGCTTGTTGATTAGAAAACATGGTTTGTAGGCTAGAAACCACAGACTGTTGAGAAAGGAAGATCTTCTCAATAATAGAAAGTTTGTAGTATGTGAAATAAGTGTTGTGGGATTTGTGGTGCTTTGTTGGGATTATGAAATTTTTTCCCTTGATTCTAACCATGATCTTCAAAATTTGCCTTGTTTCCTAAAATTTTCTTGAAGGTTGTATTGGAACTTAGGAGGACTGTGACTTTTGTTGTTTGCTTGGGCTATTCATTGCTATATTACATGCTCTGCTCCTACTAAATTACCATACTAGATAATAAAATGGTTTCTAGTCTGTTTTACCCCTAGACTGGTATGCTATGGATGGAATTCAGATCATCCATTTGTCCATCACAATCTTGCACATCTGTGTTGTTCATCACAACATTGTACAGAAGTTTGCAACTGAGGGTAGAGTGGTCATGTCCTTGGCATGATTCATAGAAGAGATCTATATATTTTACTTGTTGTTTTAGCTGATGTGGTTGTCCTCTTATTTCATATGCATTAAAAGAGGACTCAAGCCTGCCCTTCTTTAAGTCAAGCTGAATCGACAATTTACTTGAGGTGGGAATTGTCTTTAGCTTTAGCTACCTGGAGGACACCACCTTCTCCTTAGACAGAATGAGTTTGGGTTTTATAATCCCCAAGCATTATATAAGTTCTATAACATGAAGTACAGACATAAACTATACAGATTCATTTTCAAAAGACATCCTTTGTATATGAATTTAGGTTTTGGTCAACATAATGGCAAAAAGAAATACAGTATATGCACATACCTTTTATTCAGTCTATAAAAGTATAGGGTGAAACCCTAGTCCAAGTTAGGGTCCCAAACACCTAATAACATTTATACCATGATTAGGGTTAACTTCATATTAATTATTCAAAATCCTAAAATTTAGTTTTTCTATTAGTCCAAATTGGTCCAATAACCCATATCATTCATTAGATTATATTTTGTTGATTTAAGAGCACATTTTGTAATGATCTTATGACACTACAATGATTAGTTATGATTTTATTTAATTAATTTAAATCACATGATTTATAAAAGAAAACTCCAAAAACTAACTTCTAAGTAAACTTGACATATGTTTAGAAAATGATACCAATTGACGGATCTCATTGCTCTGATCTTAAAACCTATGCTTATGTAGTTTTCTATCAATGAGTGTTTATAGTAAGAGGTGGGGATTCTAGAATTTCATATGTGTGCTCGTCATCAAAAGGTTGCAATGGAGTTGCAATGGGGTGTTCCTCCTCTGGTTGACTCTTCTTGACTGTCATGTCATTGCTCTATTGTAGGGCATGTGCGACATCACAAAGTGTTTGCTGGAAGGGTATCTTGTAAGACCATAGAATGAGGGGGCAAAGATCCCTTAGATTTTCTGGAAGTGATGGATCTTGAAAGGGTTAGTGATTGTGGATCACTTCCATCACATATCTTCTCCTAAAATGATCCAAGCTATCTAGGTCAAGAAATTCCATAAGTATATTGGGGTTAAGAGCTTCCATTATGTGAAGTACTAAGAATTTGTTGTCCCCTTTTTGTAGATTGTTGATAATACATGGGTTCTATTGCATAGGTGGTCCAATTTGAACCATTTAATGGGTATTTCTCCCTAATTAGATGTTCTAATTGAATTGCTATTTGAGATATTTGTCGTGCCTTAGGGTAAAAATGTATTAGTGTGTTTGGGATCTTAGTGCAACATGCATTGTACAAATCTTCTTGTCTATTGATGATATTAGTTGTGATTATAAAATAGTGGCATTTATTTGGAATGAAAGCACAATGATCTTAGTTTTATGCACGTTCAAATGTTCAACCACAAATTTGATGAATGATGCTTTTGTTCGTTGTTTGAAAAGGCAGTCAAGCAATGTTGGCATAGCATTGTAAATTGGCCAATGCTTGTCACTTGTCATGATGCCTTTTAGGATGGTTGACTTTAGTACTGTGAATATGCATTTGTTACTAAGAGCATAATTTGTGAAGATGCTTCACAACTCATCCAGAGTTAAGGACTGTAATTCATTATTGTAAATAATGTGAGAACCGGTCACACCAATTGAGTTTACTCAAAACACAAAACACGATTGATCAGTAATTAATCACATACCCTAAAAAGAGGGTAAATAAAAACTAATTTCAACATCAAAACATTCTCAGAAATAGTTGCATTGAAGCCCAACGTCTTACTTGTATTCATACTATACCAATAATCTAATTCAATTTGTTCCATGGCCTTAACCACAACATATATACATAGGAGAACATTATCCATATATGCCACATAAATAAGCATCTACATGTTAACAAAGGCTTGATTCGATTGAAACATTGTATACAAACTTTCCTTCCCAGACCTGACAGTACATGGATGACTCTAGGACACACACTAGACCTCTAATAACCTTCTCTAAGGTCCATCATCATAGCTTTTCCTCACTGCCATAGGTCTCGGCCGCTGCTCCCAATCACCTAAAAAGATGTGGTGACCCACGACTGAGACCCATGTCCCAACGAGAGATTTACCTATCAACACTATTTATTGATTACATCAGGTTAACCAAATACACGGTTTAAGTAGATCAAAAAGATTAATCATATAGGATTAACTATATGCATGATTAACCAGATACATAAAGGAACAAATAACAATTATCATCATTAGCCTGATTATCAACATATACCTTTCTAACAATATAAGCAGTCTAATGGCATAATCATGGCTAGCATCATAATCAAGTTTAACAGTATAGCATCTCTATCATCATGAATAAGTCTAGAAGCATATGCATAGCTATCAGTATTAGCATGTCTAATAGGTTGAGAAGATCTACATCATAAGTAGAGCTAACAACAAAAGCAAAGCTATCTACATAAGCATGGCTATCGATATGAGCACCTATAACATAGAGGCATGGATAGCAGTATAAACATAACTAACTACATGCGATAACTATTAGCATCAACATAATCTATAGTAGCAATATATCTATCAACATAAGCACGACTATTGTATGTACGTTTCTATAACATGAGCATATCCACACACATAATCATATCTACTATCTCCTAATTGCACTAAGCATTATCTTTATGTAAAGAGAACAAACAAGCATTATCATCAAATATGAAGTGTTGTGTATAACCCTAAATAGATATCTACACAGATGCTTTACATCTTTTATTACGCCCTGGGGAGTTTAGGTTGTACCACCCAAAGTCCAACCGACCCCTACGAAGGGCTATTCAGTCCCATACAAGATCTAGGAAAAGCAACATCCTAAAATGTCTCCTCTGCCTGGCCAGTTCAGACCAAAAAGGTAATGAAATATCAGTCAATGCTGCCACTATAATGGTATATAGTCAAGATGCTAACACCTAGTCCGCCCTTGGTATAGGTTATGACACTAGTCACTAGGGTATGCAAAGCAAAACCCTGCCACCTAAGATACAGGTGCAACATACTCACTCACATCACATTTACAAATATCTAAGGCATGACCGCATCCATCTTCCATAACTAGAAATTGTGGATGACAAGGATACACACTTAACTTGCCACCCCCACATACTCAATAGTATGCGCTCTGAGTTTCCCCTAGGAATACTTGTTTTACCATCCAGCAAGTTCTGAAATTGAAGATGGTTCTACGACACAGGGCACTACATGTTTATTATTTCACTTGATTAGTTATGCCAATTGGGTGAACTAAGGTTGCATCAAACAAGTGGACATACAAACCCTAATTCACTTCTAGAAAGCATGTAAGTATAACAACTTCAAAAGATATAATATGTATGTAACATATTGTTCCTCATCTCATCATCACTTGGTACTATTCACTTGCCATTCATGAGACTACACTTGTCGTTACTCTATCACATGATATAAATCATTTTCACATTATTTTGGGGTATCAACCCTTGTCACATTGTGAAGAGGATTATACCTCATTTATGGCTCAACCATGCCCAAAGTCATTAAGACCGTCATATTATTCCCTACAAGATCATCATTATCCTTTCATGCCTTGTAACAAGGCTCAACAATCACCACCATACATGTGATGTAGAAGCTCAACATGGTATTGCATTAAAAAACTAAAATATGATCACATGATAACATAGAAGGGTTATCTTTAACATTTAAGACCACTCCTTTATTATATCAACATATAAGGAAGTTGGGTATAATTATCCATCATCACACTTAAAGTGTACAAGTTTAGCATAAGAAACCATAAATCATAAAGCTATGATGAACGCCAATTGACACATTAGAACTACGATCAATCATCAAGAAAGATATTCCATCTTTATATTAATCATTCAAGGAAGGGTATCATAACAAACCATAATCATATATTTGCATAAGGTTTAGGTTTAACAAGATAAATTACATTAAAGTTATAGTTCAACACTCATACACAAACCCTTACTCATGGCATCCACATAGAATCGTGGATGCATAAGATAAAGCATCACCATCACATTCCATGCCTTTCTCAAGTATGGATCCATGCATAGTTCAAGATGTAACCATCAGATTATAGCATACACACAATAATAAGAGAACACTCCATGATCCTAATAATCATTCAAGGGAGTTGTTCATAATTGACCATCATCTCTTGGTTACATTAGGGTTAGGTGTAACAAGCTATACTTCATTAGGGTTACCCTTTAACTCATTATGGTGATTATCAATTGTATTCATATGAGGGAAAATGTAAGATAATAAGTTTAAGGCATCAAACCATCAAATTACCATGATTAGATACATAACATTACACTACAGGATTCACCCAAAACCATGGGAATATTGAGGCATCAGCTCCTAACCATTGAATCATGGTATTTTCTCAAAACCATCAATTAAGGTATAGGCTTGACTTTTGATCCATTTAACTAAGAGACGATTGAATTAGGGCTTAAAGGAATCAACACATTAGATTCAAACTCACCATTGGTTGTGGTGTCTAGAACCACCACTCATTGTTAAGCTTATGCACCATCAGTTGTTATCACTAGGTGGTAAAGCAAAGTAATGGTGCAACAAAAGACCATCATTTGTTATAGGACATAAGGCCATCGTTTGAAACCATCATTAGGGTACTAAAACCATTTAGTATTGTGTATCCAAAAGAGTCTAAAACATAACTAAGAGGGTGGCCATTCTTTGGAACACTAAGGACAAACAAAACAACAAGAAGAGAAAGCCTTTGGTTTTCAAGGAAAGAAGGAAATCAACTTGAAAAACCCTAGATGGTGATCATCCAACAATGGAAATCTAGCCATCGATTGTTAAGAAAAAGAGCATACATCATTTGTTTTCAATGGAGAGTATCCAAATAGCAGTAAAGGAGTCACCATTGGTTGTTAGGAAAAACCCAAAAAAACTACCAAGGAACTAAACCATCGAGTGTTAAGCATTAAGGAGTAAATAGTCCTTAAACCCATATAAAAAACCCACCATGTAAGAGACACTAAATCATCAAGTATTAAACTTCCAAATGAGTTAAAAACTAACCTAAGGTGTGACCATCGGTTGAAACCATCATTTGTCACCATCAATCATCGCCATTGATTTTCCAGAAGACAACTCCATCAGTTCTAGTGTAAGATCATCCATCTATTCATGTATAAAGTTGAAAACAACTTAAAATCTAAGTATAAGCCATAGGTTTCTAGGTGCTAAGTGTTGGATCCTAGATGGGTGATTAGATGCTCTAGAGGGGGGTGAATAGAGCTGAATGCACTTAAAAAAAATTACTAGACCTTCAAGATATATCACAAAATAAGGTTGCTTAATAGGAAGTTTGAGTGCAACTAAAACATGCATAGCAAGGATGAGAGAGATTGAACATACACAAGTATACAAGCTATTTAGAGTGGTTCCACACTTCAAACTAGAAGTGAGTCAATCCACTTACCCAGAGAGGTCAACCTTTATGATTTCTTAACCTTGCACCTTCATTATATTCATTATAAGAGATACAATACATGACCAACCAAAGGACTTACCTATCCAATACAAAGAGTCTCCAACCTTACTAAGGACTTACCCACTTTGCAAGGAGTCTCCCACCTTCCTCCAAGGACTTACCTACTCTTGCACATGTCTTCAGCCTTGCAGGGATTACCCACTCTTCTTGGATCTTCAGCCTTTGACTTCACCTTCACTTGGAGAAGTTTCCACCTTACCCACTTGAGAAAGGAGTCTTCTACCTTCACCAAGGGCTTACCCACTCTTTCTCTAAGTCTTCAACCTTAATCTTCACCAAGGGATGCCTTCCCTTGTTCTTCTTCACCTCTCTTCGCCAAGAGAGAGAACCTTCATCTTCATCATTGAAAAGAGAGATAGGGATGTGGTGGAAGTGAGAGCCTCACAAGATATACATGTAGGACTAGCTCTCTTACATGTTTCCTACTCACTCTAATGAATGTAGTAAGTGATTAAGCTTAGAGAGAGAGATAGGAGGATGTAGGAAGCACTCAACTATAGAATAGGAACCTCACATAGAGTTTTGCATTGAATGCTCGATCTTGGAATGAAGCCCAAGGGGTCCTATTTATAGCTGGGGATGCCCCTTAGCCTTTGGGAACACTTAAGAACAAAAACTAGCCATTTTGTGGCTTGCAACAGATATATTTTCACTTGTTGCAACTCCACAATAGCTAGAAATACTTTTCTGCACTTTTCCGTACAGTGCAATCAGTCGAGTTTCTATAAAGGTAACTCGAACGATCCCACTAAGAGACAAGACCAATTTAGGCCATCAGTTGAGTTTGTCCTGGGGTAACTCGACCGATTCACTTAAATCAGTTTTGGTCAGTAGAGGGATCGGTCGAGTTCTGTGAAGTGTAAACTCGACCGATCAAAAGTCATTTTCAAGATCCAATCAGGATCGTTCGAGTTTGCAACTCGACCGATGAACAACCTGATGTGAATTTTGGAAAATGGCTTTTGATTGCTTACATATTCGATCTAAGTGCTCCTAATTTTTTCTAAGCTTAATTATAAGTTATACAATCATTACAAGTGATTTACAACATGATTCTAATGGATTTACATCATATTCCAAAAATGTGCACTTGCATTGACTTTGAATTGTCTTTTCTCCAAGTTGAGGTGTGCAAGTTAGGGCATTTGGAGTGTCTATACCTAATCTGAAATCACTCAAGTAGAGACATTAGACACAAATAAGTGGAATGGTTTAGTCATCATTAAAACAAGGGTTTAATCAATTTAGACCTTGAGTCAACACTAAGCACCATTGGTTTTCCATATAACCCGATATAAGTATTAATGTACCTTTGGAAGATCGTACACCTGGTTTCAGGTTTATCTAGAGTTGGAAACTAAGCAAGAAACAACATTAAAATCAAAACCCTAGGCAAACATAGTTTCTCTAAGCTTATATCATCACTTTTAGAGCAAGAACTTGAGTAAGAAAGCTATTTGTAAGCAATAAACATGAAGTGGGTTATAAAAATTGCCTCTAAGAAGAAGATCAGATCCCAAATAGCAGGAAAACTAAAAAAAGGAGGGCATAAAACCCTAGAAGAAGCTCTGAACTCGACAAACTAGCACCTTTCTCCACAAAAGAAGCAAACCCTAGGTAGAAGGAGCAAGAAAGGTAGTCTCTTTGAGATTTGGAGCAATATTTACCATGGAAAACCATGGTTCCATACAGAAAGATGGTAGGAAGAAGAAGAACAACAAAATAAATGAAGGAAAGAAGGAGATACTTACTAGGTTAGGTCAAGATCACCAAAAGAGGGCTCCACAAACCCTAGATGAGGGTAGATCTAAACCCTAGAAGCTCCAACAAGAAGATCGCCTATCTTATTATACCTTAGGAACCTCCTCCACCACCAAGAAGGGTAAATTCGAAGCTATAATAGAAGGGAAGAGATAAGGGACCAAAAGTTTCATTTGTGAGCTTAAGGATAAGGGAGAGAAGAAGCTTGAGATGTCCTAGTAGCTCTCCATGTGTCCATGGCCTAGAGCTTCCACAGACATGCAAGAAGCAGATCCACTGGTTGTGGGAGTCTTTTAAACCACCACATGATGACCTCCTAGGGTGTCCATCGGTTTCCAACACATAATAACCATTGGTTCTTGAAACCCTAGCTTACTAGGTGATGAACCATCGTTTAATCATCCTTTTTAAGTGAACCACTAGTCCAAGTGAACCAAAACTATAAAACTAGAGACCTAAGGCCTACTAGGATGACCATTGGTTTTCACCACTTGTTTGTGACCATAGGATATCAACCAAATAGGGGGACCATCATTTGATGGCTCCTAAAGGTAGCTCATCCATGAAGGGGTAAAACCTTAAGTCACCATTGAAGAGAAACACCACAAAACCAAGGTACAAATAGGTGCCCCATGGCCCAACAAGATCAAGAATGATAAGAAAAAATCTAAGAAACATAATAATCTGAAAAATTGCAAGTAAAACCTCTCATTTGCATAAATTGTAAAAAAGTCCAAAATGTGCATAAAATTGTATAACTTGCTCAAACAGTGTCCAAACTGGACCAAACTTGAAACTTAAGCTTTTCATGAGTAATCAAAACACCTAAAAAGGTTAGATTAAGGTTTAAAGCACTAAATTATGACAATTAAGCTTGTTCATCCATTTAAGCAAGGTTAGGGTTCTCACAAAAATATGTCTATCATATTGTTGTCATCAAGGATGTCTTACAGAACAAATGTATCTTGTACTTGCATCCCTAGAACATAATACAAGTCCATATAATGCATTTTTATGGGATTAATGAGGGTTTTGTAAAGGATGGTTAGGGGAAAACTAGATTATCTGTCCTTTGTATACCACTAGAGAGTATAATAGCCAAGTTGCCATCATCATTATCACCAGAAACATCTGCTTGAATATGGGCACCAACAACTTTCTTGACTAGGATTTTGTAGTTGGATTGAAGAGAAGTAGCATCCTTATTGTTACTCAAAATGTACTCCAGTGGAAATATGACCTTTAAGAGGAGAAACAAAGAGTCTGGTTGTCCCTTGAGCGATGTAAGGGGAGAGAACAAGGGGTTCTCATTTTACTCAATGAAGGATAGTAATTGCACCTTCATTGATGTGTTCATGATGTAGGAGTGTAACCAAAGCTAAGACATATTCATAGCTTCAAATTCAACTTCATTAAACTTTATAGTAAGGCTAACGTGAGTTCCAACCATGTTGGAATTATTATTTGTAGCATTGCCACAACTGAGTAGGGCTAAGCTGATATAATCAAAGAGTGGGATAGGAAAGAAAATGGAGAAAGTGAGAATGGGAGAAGAGGTGGGAACACTTTTCTTTCTCTCTTTGATAAGAAACCATAACGATCATAACATACTTAGGATTTAGTTTAACAATCCCAGTCTTGGACCTTGTAATCATATGATGGAAAGGATTATGTGTAACGATAGAAGTATTTGAACACTAGGTTGAAGAAATTTATATTCAAGACTGTTATAGTTGTGGAGTAGTATGAAGAGAAGAAATTTTTGCACTAACTGCATCATGCTCAACAAGTGTCATTGGAGTAGTAGATGGCAAGGGACTGTATTGAACACAAATAGGTGTAGGAAACTCATTAGGAATGTCTATATCAGAAAGCATATAAGCATGATATTGCTCATTTTGAGAGAAATTAAGAAGGATTTACTTTTACTCATCAGTACAATGGAGAAATTTGTTGTACACGTATATCTCCCCTAGAGTAGTGTCAGGACTAAATTTGGTAAGAAAAGGAAAAACCTATTTATAGAATATTACACGTTGAAATATATGAACATCTATATTTTTTGAATGTTTCATTATAACCAAGAAAGACATAGGGTAGAGAGTGTGCCTCAAGTTTGTGTTTAGTCATATCTCAAATGCAAAAAAAAAGAGGCAAGCAAAGATTCTAAGAGTAGAGGGATCTAGTTCCTTATTTAAAAAGACTTGGACAGGAATAAGATTCTTATGGTGAGAGCTAGGAAGATGATTTATAAGAAAACAAGCTGAGGAAAAGCTTAAACCCAATAGCTCTTTGGAACCACAACATCAAACATCATGCCAAGACCTACTTCAACAACATGACAATGTTTGTGTTCAACTCTGCCATTTTGGTAGTGAGTATATGAACAACTCCATTGATGTGTTGTAACTTGGTCATAAAGAAACTTAGTCATAGTTTGATTCATAAATTATTCACCACAATTCAACTATAAGAGCTTAGGTCTAGTCCCAAATCTGGTAAACATCATTTTGCAAAAATTCATGAAACATTGCACAAAAGAGGATTTATGTTTCAATGGATAGAACCACACATAACAAGTTTTGTCATCAATGAGAAGATGAAAGTAATTGTGGACCTAAATAATGGAATAGTATGATTAAATTCGAAAAATGTTGCATAGACTTTATTAAAATATTTCCCCCACAAATCAACATAAACCAAATGAAAAGGTAACATAAGCCTTTCATGGAATTACTAAAAGGAAGTCTACGACTTCTACTCATAGAACAACTATTTTAGAAAGAATGTTTTTATGAGTGACACTTGTAAGTCCCTTATTCTTTAGTAGCTAAAATTGATTATGTGAGTGTCCTAATTTTTATGTCAGATATCATGAGATAGTCCCTTGCATCTACTTGTAAAAAATGCATCAACAACACCAGTTGCATAAAGAACATAAAGCCATTCCTAAGTTGTCCCTTTTACATTGTTGAATGAGTCTAGAAATGCTTCCAGTTTAATGTGTCATTTAGAAATATGAAATAACAAGGGTATTTCTTTGTCAGTTCGGCTACGGATAGTAAGTTTAGTTTTGTAGGAAAGTAACCTTTCTATAGAGGAATGGGAATATATCAAATAATGAAGGAGTTTCCAATGTGAGTAGTAGGTAGAAATTGACCATTGCCGACCATAATAAAATTGTTTCCCTTATATGATATAATTTTGTGTAGAATACATGGATTATTTGTAATGTGATATGTTCCCTTGTATAAACATGTTATTCATAAGTAGAGTTTGGTTCTTGATTAGTAATCCTAAAGGAATCAAGGACCTCTATAAAGGTTTAAGGTACTTCAAATGATTAATAATCATTATTGAATATGTTCCAACATCAAAGGGCATATTCACCACACTTGCTGCAAATATGACATAGAAGAATATGTAAATTCTAATCAAGAGTACTAATACTAGGATTGAAACCTCATCTTTGTTAGGATTATCCTCCTGAACAATTGAAACTTCCAAGGTTGTTACCAAGAATCCATTAATCTGTATAGTGTTGAGGTATTCTTCCTCTATAGTTTGGTCGAACACTTGATGAAGCTCCACAATTATCCTTAACCTGCATAGGTTTTTCCCATGAAGGCACAAGCAGGATGTGAAGAAACAATATTTGACTATGCTATCCACATCTAATTTGCATTAAGAAGACAAGACACTTCAAATGTAGGTATAGGAAGTTGCATCATAGAGACAACAAAATTCTCATAGTAAAATACAAGACCACTAAGATGATAGTATATTTTGTCATCGTCTGAACTAGGAATTAGGATTTCTTATAGCTATCATAGATAGATTTAAACTCACAGAGAAAATCAGAAACAAAGTGATTCCCTTTTGGGATTATCTATAGTCTAGTCATCAGTTCAAAACCCCTAGACTTATGGATTCATAGAAATTCTTGGATAAAGCACTCTAGATTTGATGTGAGGTGGAAACCCTGACTACTACCCCCATGAAATCTTTGGTTTATATTCCCTTAAATCAATCATTGACCAATCTATTGGTGTGAATCCAAGCTGAATAATCAACATTTGTAGATATATTACCTTCTTCATTGTGACAAAGTGGATTTTAGCATAATGATAAGGTAATTACTCTTTTTCCCTCTATATGTTCATTCATGAACCCAAAATATTTTTCTTGACTCCTAAATCAATGTTGATACTCAAATTCGAAATATGGTGATCAATGTGGACTTTATACACATTATAACATCACAAGTTTGATTAATGCATCACCTTGTCCAAAGAATCAAATTGGTCAATCAAACTTCATCTTATAGTTCACAAACTTTTTCTATATATTCTCTACATTTTTTTGAAGCTATGGTGCAAATTTCATATCAATTGGACTTTCCTACTGTTTACTATGGATTATTGAAGTTTATGTATTGAAAACCCATTAATTGCCTATTTATTTCGACATTTTCCACCTCAACGATCCATGGCTCACTTTTGGGGCGAACCCTAGCCCTTGGATCATCCCTCTGTGCAGATCAGGGCCCGATCCTACGACCACTAACCCATCTTCAACCTCCCACTGATTGCGGGGAGGAGTAATGACAACCGATATACGAGATCTCCCGCTCACGACTCAAGTTCAAAAATCTAAGCGAATAGAAATCATGCTCTCACAATTTCAAACTCAACTAGCCCTACTTTGACCTCCTTTATTGCGCTCTTCAGCCACCAAAATAAGATCCTCACCCTCTCTGTCTCACTCCGGCAGCCCTGCCCTCGACCCAGGTCCTATCTAGTGCTAACCCTAGTCCCAACACTATATAAAGGGACCCCGATGCCCGCAATGACCTCACCGATCTTCAACCCTCATTCGCGTGCTCTTTTACACCTCGAAACACTCCCAAATCTTCCCTGATCTCTAGCTGCTCCAAGAAACACTGTTGCCCTCGGACGCCCTTGTTCCTTGCCTCCTCTCCCTTCTCTTTGGCTCCCATCCAGTTCGAGGGGCCGAGGCAAGCTCGACCGGCCTACTCACTGCCTTCCTCACTTTCTCCTACTACCAAGAACCCTCACTCCGACGAGCTTTCCTCTGCCTACTTCTTTTGCTCACACGGAGTCAGTGCGAAGAAGAAAGGAACCCGGACCGGCCGGTTCATATAGGAAAATGCTCGGTCCAATCCTGAACCATCCCAACCACGATTGGACCAGCTAATAGATGGATTGAACCAGACCTTTGAGATAGAAATACATGCATCTACGTGGCTCAATCTCAGATGTTCCTTGTGCATCCAACAATCAACCTCTTTCGTGAAATAAGGTATTTATCTCGCTCTCTGGAAAATATTCATTTAAATGCCAAGATCTTTCTTTAATCGTAGAAAATGCATCCTGACTCCAAATAATTCGAGTAAATAGTAAATTTTGATCAAAAAAATCCAATGGATCATTTGAAAATAATTTTGAGACAAAATTCCAAATTTGGTTCACTGATATACCTATATTTGATCTCTTTCTTGTTTAATTTATCTAATGACTCAATACTGATGATTAATCCTTGAAAAACCCTAATTCTAACTATAATGATCATCTTGAAACCAAACTTGACAAAATATGAGTTTAGATATAATCTTGCAACTTATCTATCCTAGAATGTGAATCATACACATTTAACTAAGGGTTAACCTTTATATTGTGATAATAGATCTACGTTTTGTGAAAACCTTGATCTTGTGTATGATTCATGACTCTACTTTAATCAAACTGATCTTGAATCTCAATTATGTTACATATTATGATGATGAATTAGGAATGTGATGATGACTTGAATATTGATCATTAGGGTTTACACATGATTCTAGAAAACCTAGGTAAGTCATTCACATTAAAAAATGATGACACTTGAAATAATTGAAATATGAGTTGATTATAAGTGAATGACCCAAACCTAAGGTTGACATAGGAAAAGTGTAACCCTAATCTCAAATATTAAAACATGATTTTGTGAACATCATGATCTTGACCCTTGATCCAATCTTGATGATTTAGGATCTGACTCGAAGGGTTGACAGATTGATTCGAATATTGATTATACTCAAAATATTTGGTGAAAGGTATGCTATTATATAAATCCTCCTTGATTGTATTGAAGATACTTTTATGTATCTCTTGACTGTATACTTGGCTATTTACTTGGATGAGCTACTGTTCCCTATAATTAGTCTTTTGTTTTTCTATACTATATTTTGAAAAACATGAAAACATAAATTGCATGCCCATTATGACCGCCCGTATATTGATAATGTTGATATTGAGTGCAACAACCCCCTCATTTGGAGGTGGGACTTGTACATTGGCCTCCTATTTCCTATGGTGAGAAGGAGCCTAGTGACCTTCCCCATCATGTTGGGGTAATAGAGTCACACAAAATATATAAGCATGCTTATTTCTTTACAACATAATGGGAATTCATAATAAAAATTGAATCATTGAATAACAAACATTTTGTCGAATGATATTGGTTTTAGAAATCCTTTGTTATTCTTTTGAATATAAGTCCTGCCAAGTATACTCTTTTGTTATAAACCATTTTACTTGATTTTGATAGCGTACTATGCAATTGCATGATTGTGTCTTGACTTTCTTGATTTTAGGCAATACAAATGGAATAGTGAATAAGATCGATTCTGCACTCTACATACTCTGATGACAAGGATATATTATAAAATCTCCATATTGGGTTAGTTGTTCTTTAAATATCCAGTTTTTGAGTTATTATTTCTTATTGTATATGCCAGTGTGTTAGATCCTATCAGGCCACTCAAGGACGGACGCTTCAATACTTTTTCTATTGTCTAGGCAGTAGGATTGGGATTGGGGTAAGAACGGTTCTGTGACATTCATCTATGAGAATCTTCTTCATAATCGGTGTTGTTCTATCAATGAACGCCTCAAGTCCGTTTCTTTCCACTATAGCATTGGCATGTACCTCCTGGTAAAGATAGTTGGTGTTGTTGAGATTTAGAGTAAAAAAATTGGTGATGGCCATGCCACATGCATAAGGATACTTCAGCAATGGTGACAGGACTAGCACATCAACATGATTTCCTCTTGGATTCGTGAGGGACTCTACTTCCAACATGTTTGATGGATCATAACACAAGAAGAGAGATGGGAGTAGAACTTTGTGGAACAATCAATGATTAGGAAAATGCTCTCATACCATGAGAAGAACTAAAAATCTAGATTGATGAATCAGATCTAGGTTTTATAAAGGGAGACAAGGAAAGAAAACAAAGAAAACAAGAATGACAGAAGAGGAGGGAGCACTATGCTTTCTCTCTCTTTGATAACAAACTCTATTTCAAATTATAAAATGATTCTCAGTGATTTTCACTTGTGGTATATATACCACTTATATACATAGAATGGACATGAGGTCCAGTTGCACCTAATTGGGTTAAGGCCCATTAAAAAAATATGAAGACGATACATGTATGTATTAGCCATTACTTTCTTTGACCAATAAGCATCAACCACGGATCATGTCGATTTTGAATATATGGACCGGTTGACTAGATCCTACGACATAATTAATCATGAGGATTCCTAAGATGCATCAAGTTTGAAGATGCTATGTCAAGAGATGTTATTTGAAGCAAGGATGATGGACTGACATACACTTCTTTTCTCCTAAAGTGACGCCTATTTCTGCGTAGGTGTTGCATTTCCCTATTCCATTTGAATCAGATCATTGAGAATGCTTGTAGATTATATTTTAGCTAATGGTTAATAGATATTTTATGTATTCAATTTACTATATACCACTTATGAAATGTGGTACATAGACTGACACTTGAGGTTTCTGCATTTAGAAATGACACATATATTTCTATTGGAGACAATCTAGCACTCACCCACCATCCTAAATAGCTTGAAAACTCTCCTCATGCCCTAGACATACTAACATTAATAGATAAAATAAACTATTAATCTATATTATAGGATCCCCTTGGATCCTAATTAGTAACATATGTTAGCATCTTTTTATTTATGTGCATCATCCCCAAGCCTTCTCAAAATCAGCTTGTGGCCAAGGTTGTGTGGTCTCACGGTGCACTAAGTGTGACAACTGAATGTGAGAAGTCCTATAACTTCCCCTACAACGCCCTATCTATGACATTAATAAGTAATATCCATACAAACTTTTGCTCAAAAAGGCCTCCGACATCTCTACCCTCCATGGGCCTAGAAAGACCTACCTTGTTGGGTTGTTTAAAGACAACAACATGTACATATTCTATGCCTTGAGGGATTCTACACCATCCTTCTATGGACATGTCCATGAAACATGGACATGAAAATGACACATTATTTCTGGAGAAAGGGTTGAATTAAACAATAAGAAGTTGACCACAATAAATTTTTTTTGGTTTAGTAAATAAGATTGGATTATAAAAACTCGATGGAATAATAGGTGGTTGAATATATAGGCTACTTAATGTTTGAATTGACATTTTTCTAAAGTATGTTCCGCCTACTATAATTTTTCATGTACCTTTATTTTGCAGCTCCTTTCCCAAAGATCAGGACATGTCGATGGATGACGTGTTTCACTAAATGCCACCCTATGCTCAATATATGAAGTCACTAACAGTTGATTTCCTACTGGACACTATTTAAACCTATATGCATTTCCTATTAAGGGTGAAAATTTCCAACTCAGGGTAAATGCTATCACCTTTTTGAATTTTTCACTATTGGTTTTACATGTCTACTGTAAAACTATTTACATCTACATGTTGTTAAGAAGACAACTGTAGAATGTAGAATGAAATCAGATTCATTGCATACCATTTCATGTAATAGAGTATAAGCCATGGAACCTAATCATAATGTATTTTGGTAGTTTATATTTTCTCAAAGAAATTGTAAATATTGATCTTTTGACATGCACTCAAATTTAACTATGTATATTTCTTTCATCATCTTTTTCCAATATAGACTGATGGTGACATATATGGATAAATGCTAAGATGTAATTACATGTTACGAATCCTATAGAATTTGTCCATTCCTATGCTAAAACAATTCTTGATGTAGAATATGTAAAATGCTATTGATCATGAATGGTTGAGAAACTTGTGGATGTAGTTGTAAAAATAAATGGTACTAGGTTAACTCATTGTCATGAGTAGACCTTTTTTTTGTTTTGATAACAGGGCCAATCATATTCGTTAATCATAAAGATCCAAAGATACAAGGTTTAAGATAGTCTGAGGTATGTCCCCAACCTCTTTAATGTACATGAAGTCACCAACTTTTGCAAGCTTGGCCACCTCATGTGCCACCTTATTACAAGATCGGCTAACATGCCTGAAAGAACATGAAACAAAGGAAGATGTGAGAGCGATAATGTCCTCAGAAATCATGCCTAGTTGGTCCCTTCTTTTCTCCTAATTTTCTAGTGTTGAGACGAGGGTAATAGAATCTGACTCGATCTCGATATTTTCATATCTGCACAGATGGGCTACTGCACGCTGTGCAGCATAGTCGTGGCTTCATCAACGTCAACAACCCAATGTTCACTTCTCCGTCGGCTAGAGATAGCTAACGTCTGTCCCCCATGGTCATACCCAGCTGCACCGATCCATGTCATGGTTCCTTCTTTGACCGTTGCATCCGTGCTAATCTTGATCACTCCCATCACATGCTTCTTCCATTACCTACTGGTGTTGCTGTCATGTCCTTGTTACTGTCCCGGTTTAGGCATTCGAGCAATTGCTGCATCTTGGAGGTAGGCTTGCGCTACCCGTGTGAAGAAAGGAAGTCCCTTTCCACCCTCCTAAAACACAATGTGGTTTCTATATAACCAAAATCCCCACATGATAGCTAATGCATCCAAAAAGTCTTGTTGAGAAAGACCACCCTTCAACTCCAACAATGTCTGTCTTGGAGATAGAAGATGTGCCGAGGAAAATATAGTTGTTGTTGGTGAAGAGCTCCACTATTTTCTATCCCTTATACAATAAAAGAGTATATGTTGGATAGTTTCCCTTTCCTCATGGCACAAAGGACAAATACCATCCACATTACAGTGTCTCTCCTGGAGTCTTCCCATAGTAGCCATACCTCCTGTAGTAACCTGCCATAAGAAATGGGCCACTTTCGGCAGCCAAAAATGGTCCCAAACAACTCTCCAGATCTGTTCGGATGACACATGTCTTGCTGTTAGAAACTCTATCTTTCCCAAAAACCCAACCAATAAGCCAACCTTGTGGTGAAATTTCTTTTTTTATCCAGCCACCATAACGAAATATATTCCAGGAGTCTAGTGTTGATTGGGGTGTTTATAATCAGCTTCCCCACCTCAGGATTGAAGAACTGATGTAACACCTCCAAATCCCACCCCTTTGATTGCTGGTCTATAAGCTCTTGAACCATAGAGGGATTCCATGTAGTCATATCTTGCAAGGATGCCAGATCTTCATGAGATTCATATAGCCACTTGTCTTCCCATATTATAATGTCACTGCGATTCCCTACCCTCCATTTAGTGCCTTCTAGTTCCATTGCCTTCTCTGACCAGAGACTCCTCCATGTGTAGCTCAGATTGTTCCACCTAGAAGCCTCCAATATGGATGTGTTAGGGAAGTATCTTGCTTTAAGCACCCTGTATGCTAGTGATGATTTTTTTGTCAGTAACCTCCACACCTGCTTGGCCAGAAGATCTTGATTGAAAACATGCATATCTCTAAAGTCGAGATCTCCATCCTTTTTAGGCTTGCACAAAGAAGCCCAACATTGCCATGAGATTTTCCTCTCTCTATATTTATCTCCCCACCAAAATATTGCAATACAACTATGAATATTATCAAGGATCCCTGTAGGAATATGAAATATACTCCTTCCCCAGTTTGGACAACAACTTTTCTTTCCATCCCTGTAGTTTCTTCCAAATCCTTTTCTTGATGAAGTTGAAAACTTGCTTCTTCGACCACCAAATGACAGTGGGCAAACCCAAGTACTTGGCATGCCTATCCACTAGCACAACTCCCAACTGATTTTTTAAGGTCTTCATTGTCTCATGTGGCACTCCCTTTCTGAAATACACCTCCATCTTAGAGAGATTAATCTTTTGACCTGATGCCTATTCGTACTAGCTAATTATATTAGCTAAATTCAGGCATTCATGATGAGATGTTCTTGTAAAAAGAATGTTGTCATATGCAAATAAAAGATGAGAAATGCATGGTGCATGTCTGCTAGCCTTGATTCCATGGATCAAGTTGGCGTTTGCAGCATGCAAAAGAGATGTAGAGAAAGCCTCAACACAAATAATGAATAAGTATGGGGAGAGACGGTCACCCTATCACAGTCCAAGGGAAGGCTTGAAGCTTCGAGTCCGGTCACCATTGATAGCAAAAGAATGGTTGATATATGTAACACACTCCCATATTTTCTGCCTCCATCTCTTCCCGAACCCCATTTTCTATTGGACATAATCAAGGAAGCTCCATTCTACCCTGTCATAAGCCTTGGACATATCTAATTTTAGTGTCAGAAATCCCTTTTTATTTTTCCTTTCATGCTTCATCTTATAGAACAACTCATAAGCAATGAGTGTGTTATCTGTAATCATCCTACTCGGGATAAAGACACGCTGATTTTTAGATGTAATCATGTCCATAAATGGTTTAGCCTATTAGCCAGAACTTTAGAGGCAATTTTGTAGATCACATTGCACAAAGTAATGGGCCAATATTCAGACATCTGGGTAGGTTTTTCCACCTTAGGAATCAAAACCACAAGCGTTGAATTTACTACATTGATATCTACATTCCCTTTCCACCACCCCTTAATATAACTAGAAATATCATTGCCAATAATATTCCAGAATTTTTGAAAGAATATAGGTTTCATGCCATCCAAACCAGGAGCCTTGTTGGTATGTATTCATTTAAGGGTATCAAGGATCTCCGCATCAGAAATATCCTTCTCCATCACATGGTTCATAACATCATCTACCACTTTAAATATACATGTAGTCTCTTCCGAAAAGCTAGATGGATTACTATAAGAGAACAAATTCTGAAAAAACTCTATAACAACCTACTGAATCTCTCCCTCCTCACTATGCCAAATGCCATGTTCGTCTTTCAACCCCTCAATAAAGTTCCTCCTCCTATGGGATGCCTTATGATGAAAATAGGTCGTGTTACGGTCCCCCTCATGTAGATCATTTACACATGCCTGTGCACACCAGTAAGAATCCTTTGATCTGTGCCAGTACTCTATTTCTTTTGATAACTCCATACACCTGTCAAGAATTGTTGCATCAGGTGGTTTTCTTTGTTCCTCGCCCAGGAATTTCTCCACCTCTTTTATTCTTTCTTTCATCTTTCCCAACTTCTGAGTTGATCATTTTGTAAGCTTTTCATTACAGCTTAGAATCTTCCTATTTAAATCACCTTCCTTGCTGTGGGTCTAGGAATCTTTGACAACTTCCTCACATTCACTCTCAGCCAACCACATAGGTTCAAAACAAAAAAAATTCCTTGACCTTTTCTGGTTGTTCTGTCGCCCTTCAATGTGAATGATGATAGGTGCATGCTCAGAACTATGGATCAACAAGTGGATAACTTTACTAAATCCAAACGAATGACATTAATCGAGAGAAGCCAAACCTCTATCCAATCGTTCCTTTATGAGTGTTTCCATTGTACGTCCTCTTTGCCACATAAAAGGGATTCCCTTGAAACCCAAATCAAGCAACTCACAGTTGTCCACAACGTCCCTAAATTCATGAATCCACCTCTCTGGTTTGGGTGGGCCTCCCCACTTCTCTTCATTACATAGTATTTCATTGAAGTCCCCAAAGAAGATAGTTGATAGCTCAGAATCACCTTTAAGTCTACGAATCAACTCCCAGGTGTGGTGCTTTTGGCTTTGATCAGACCAGCCATAAATAGCGATAGCCCTCCACTTCACCCCATTATGACCCACTTCAACCTCACATTCCACATGATGTTGGGAATAACTACAAATCCCACTTGAATATCTATCCACCATAGTATCAAACCACCTGATCGGCCTTCACTAGATAGACAGAAACCATCCACAAACCCACAGTCCTTTTTTACCTATTCCAACTTGTTTCCTGCAATTTTGGTTTCCGCCATAAAAACCAAACTTGGGCGTTCTCTCCACCACCATTTCCGGAGAGCCTGCTTTCTGTCAAGGTTGCCCAAACCTAGACAGTTCCAACTTAGTATTTTCATTTTCCTTCATGGGTTTGGTCCAACACAAAACCCGCTACTTGAAGCTTAGCACTCATTGGTGTAACATCAGTCCCCGCATCTGTCCCGTGGTGTTTCTTCATCGAAAAAATCAGTCCCAAATCTAAATCAATCTCCATATCCCCTTGTTCCACATCACGTACCCGCTTCCCTATTAGACATAACTCCCATCCTTCCTCTATCGTCCTTGTCCCCCTTTCATCACTAATCACCTTCCTCCTTAAAATCTTTGGTTTCTGGTACACCTTACCTTCCTTATGCTGCTCCAAAATCATAGAGTGTCTATACTCTTTCTTTTTCTACAGCCCTCGAGTCTGAACTCTAGACTTTTGCCAGCCTCTTTCAAAGATCATACATGTTGTGACTTGTCGATGCAGATCCTCATTGTAGTTTGTATTAATCTTCAAATTTTTATTGTAGCCTATTGAACACCCTCGTTGTAAGTATATCACACACCTCACGATTGTGTTCTTTCTCATTTTATACCAAAGAATTCAGAGATCCCATAGCCTCCTCTTCAATAGTTCCATTGATGTGTGCTAATGTTGTGTTGCCCTATCTCTGAGGGTCTTTGAACATGATGACGTTCGACCTGTTGCTTTGTATCAATACTGTTATTATTTCCCCCGACCCAGAGTCGTCTTCCTTCTCATTCCCCCGGTCCCACTAATTTGATTCCTCTCCGTGCACGTCTTCACTGGACACCAGTTGGATTCTTCCCCTTCTTCCCACATGCCTCATGTTACTTCAGTGCCCCCTCATCAGCATCCCTACCTTGTAACTCTCCCCTTCCATCAGATGTTGATCTCTCATTGCTTCTACCTGTCTGTTCTTGAGCCTCCACCTGACACCTCTCTGGTTTTGTACAAAAGACCGATTTCTTCTTCATTGTCCCAGCCCCATATATCTCCTCCGTTGAAGACATATGAGGTTTCCTCGGTGATGCCTTCAACTAGGCCCCCCATCCTCATTGTTGCCCTTCATCATCTTCTATCTGATCACAATCTCGGTCAATGTGCCCTAAATGAACACATAGGAAACAAAGGTTTGGAAGCCTCTCATACTTTATTTTCAGAGTGAAAATCGACCCTTTTTTATCTTGCATCTTCATGAATCTCTTCAGAGGACGAGAGAAGTCCAGTGCCACTCGGACTCTCAACGAGGAGTCCCACCTGAGATCATCCACATCAATCTACAAAATGTGAACCACCTGCTAGCAATCGATGCTACCGTTATTTCCGATATGTACCCAAGCAGAATCCCATATATCCTGGTCCAGAAAAATGCTTCATTGAACACTATTTGTCCCAATAGATCTTTGTCCTCCACTTCTTTCACCAATAACAAACAATTCTCAAAGTTCCATAGCCCACCCTTGATGACCTTCTGTTTGTCCCTCCAATGAAGAAATTGGATGATGAGAACCTCTGCATCTAGTTGCTTGAAGATGATCTTATTCGGGAGTGACCACACCTGGCTCAAAGTATGCTTCATTGCCCAAATGGACTTTGAGCTGAAGAAGATGCTGGAGGACATAAACAAGGCAGAGGAAAGATTCTATTGGCAAAGAAGTAGAGAAAAATAGATGGAGGATGGTGACAGAAACACTAGGCTCTACCATACTGCCATCAAGAGAAGGGAGGCCAACAATGTTATTTCTGAGCTCATTGATGCTAATGGTAATGTTATCAACAAGCAAGAGGACCTAGAGGAACATGCCATTTAGTTACTCATCCATATATAACAAGAAGTTTGGGGAGGAGCTGGAGGAGGAGGAGATGGAGTGGAAGTATAAATTGACAAGTACCCACAATAATATTCTCACAAGGGACACAAATGAATAGGAAGTCAAAGAAGTTTTGTGGAGTATAGGTTGCAATAAATCACCAGGCTCAGATGAGTTTAATACTTATTTATTCAAGCATACATGGGAGATCATCAAGGAGTATTTGACTGCATATATGAGATGGTTCCTAGCTGGTGGAAACATGGTTAGACACGTCAATCATTCTTTTCTGGTGCTTATTTCAAAGAAGAAAGTGACTGCATCCCTTGCTGATTTTAGACCTATTGCATGTTGTTCTGTCCAATATAAAATCATTGTAAAGATTCTGGCTACAAGATTGAAGATTGTGCTTCCTTATCTTAGCTCAATAAATCAAGGTTCTTTCATTGAAGATAGGAGTATTAGTAATTGTGCACTTTTGGTGGGTGAGTTCTTGTAAGACTACAATGTGATGAGAGGTAGAAGGAAAGCTTGTTTGAAGTTGGATGTATCTAAAGCTTATAATAGTATCAGATGGGACAAGCTATGGTGGATCATAAATAAAATGGGGTTTAGTGAGCAGTGGATCGAGTTGATGAAACAGTACGTGGGCACTACAAATTTTTTTGTCCTAGTCAATGGCACTTATGCAAGTTTGTTCAAGGGAGGAAATGCACTACGCCAACGTGACCCACTTTCTCCTCTTCTCTTTATGATTGTTATGGAGTACTTCACCCAGAAGATGTAGGCAACAGAAGGGAGGAAATTAATAAAGCCATATATAGTGCACGGTACCAAGGTGATGACACACTTGATTTTTGCAAATGACATGCATCTTTGCAGAATCTAAACAAAATACCCTGGGACAGTTGCGAGAGTTGGTTAAAATTTTTGGAGAGTAGACATGTATGTGTATTAATGTAATCAAAACCCACCTATTTTTGTCAAAAAAACCACTTCCAGATGGAAGATAGTCTGTTGGAGGCAATGGGAATGGAGATGGGGAAGTTTTCCACAAAATACTTTGGGTTCCCGTCGGCTAGAGGAAACTTACAAGTCAAACACTTTTCAGACTGCATAGACAAAATGGAGGAAATGATCACTAGATCGCCTACTCAGAAGACTTCTATGACAGGGAGAGCCACCCTTATGAAATCCGTAGTAGATGGGCTTCTTATCTTTTGGGTTCATAAGGTGAGATACCCAGTTCAGTTCTAGATAGAATGAAAATGAAGATGACAACTTTTTTATGGGCAAGCACATACCATCCAATGAAATATACATGTGTGGTACTCCCAAAAGAGAAAAGTGGTATGGATCTGAAAGTACCAAGAGATATTGCAAAGTGGGAGATATTGAGAAGAATCATCATCTTCTAGGAGGGTACTTCCACATGGGGGAAATGGATGAGAGAACAATATCCTAGAGCACTTGACTTCTGTCCAAATATAAGGGAAGGATATTCACACACAATCAACATGATGATGGAGATGTGTCAGCAAGGTAAACATCTGTTTGAACCTCATATGGATGGAACATGGCGGCTCAAAGACACAAAAGACAACCTATGGAAACATGTGAAACAAGTATGGGCTAGAAATATTGTTCCAAAATGGAGCATGTGTGTGTATAAAATTCTGCATAAAGCCTTAGCTACCTTTGACAAGATACATGGCTGGAATAATAATGTTGTAACTTTATGCTTGCTGTGTAATGAGGAGGATGAATCCCACTCTAACTTGGTAGGTTGCTGCAAATTTACCAAAGAAGTTTGAGAGTTTATATGTGAAGATTTCAAACTGAATCTACAACTGAAAATGGAACCACAAAGAATGATTACTAGGTGTGGGAATAGCAAAAAAAGAAGACTGTTGTTTCCTGCCCCTTTCTATCATATTTGGGAAGAAAGGAATGCCCAGAGACATATTTGTTCAACCACGAATGCAAGAGTTATTGCTGTAAAAATATGTAAATGTGTTAAACGTAAATTACACATTAGATAGGCGAGTGAGTTGTCACTTTATTTTTTGTAAATGTCTTCTAGGCTATATGTAACTCCTGACCTCCTATATTTTTAGGTAAATTCAGAATATATTTACCTGATTTCGATAATTTATATTTATATATATATATATATATATATATATATATATATATATATATATATATAAGTGTGTGTATATGTACACAATAGGAGTATTTAATACCCTCGTGGTAGGTACCTATGTCATAAAATAGTTATTTTGTGCACTGTATCACAATAGACGTTCAAAGGGATACATTATCTTTCAAGTAGTTACATTACACACATAATAGTCATGGTCATTACAGATGTATAGTTACAACTTTTTTCTAACGATTACATGATATTTTAATGTGTATTTTTACATTTTAACTTTTGGTTAAATAATTGATTTTGAAGTTGATGGTTACTTTTTTGACCAAATAATTCCTATTTTTACCAAATAGTCACTTTTTAGGATACACATGTAAGTAAAACTTACTTACTCGTACACACACACACACACACACACACACACACACACACACACATATATATATATATATATATATATATATATATATATATATATATATATATATATATATGAGTATATGTAGCTTACATGTATCAATCTTCATTTATGATGATTGTAAAACTCTACTTCATTTAAAGATAAATCCAACCTTATGGGTGTATTGCATACATATTAAATAACACATCTACCAATATATATATATATATATATATATATATATATATATATATATATGAGTATATGTAGATTACATGTATCCATCTTCATTTATGATGATTATAAAGCTCCAAAGATAAATCTAACCTTATGGATGTATTTCTTACCTAGATGATAACACATGTATCAAAATTTACCTCAATAAGGCATTCCTAGATCATCCAAATAAAGAATATGTATATATTCTAATCAATGATAAGTTGCAGAAAATCTAAAAACTATTGGATGAAATATTGCCATATCTAAAGAAGGTACATAATATATGGCTTAGATTTTTTAAACACATCCAATATAGACAATGTTTATTCAATCTACAAAGTTAGATTTTGTTAAAAACTTTCACATTTACCATTTTGATATCCGGTACACACAAGTTACATGAATTAGCCGGTACATACTTCCTAAACCATATATATATATATATATATATATATGTGCGTGTGTGTGTGTGCCTGTGTGTGTGTGTGTGCATGCGTGTGTGTGTGTGTGTGTATATATATATATATATATATATATATATATATATATATATATCTTTATTTATTTATTTATATTTATATGGGCGTTCATTCAATACTCGTGCGGGTAGCGTGATTTTTTGCTACTCGCACATCCAAAAGTGTAACTATATGGTACACAAAAGTAAATCTAAGATCAAAAGAGTAACTATATTGATAAAAAAGTAAATATATGACTAAAAAAGTAACTGCGCAGAAAATATACAGTCAGTAAATATATGGACGTATTTTTTGATTTTGGTGGGGCAAATGATATTATTTTTGGATGAATTTTTTTAAGGAGCTAAATAAAATACTCCTCTGCAATTGCGAATTTTTTTTAAAAAAAAAGTGACAGGAAGGGTGTGTGGGTATTAAAGATGAACCATATATATATATATATATATATATATATATGGGTTGGGAAGTGTGTACAAAGTGGTATATGTAACTTATGCATACTGGACATTAAAATGGCACATGTCAAGCACATTAATAAAATTCAACCATGTAGATTGATTCAAAATGTATTTAGAAAATCCTAAATATATGTCACACAGACCATGAGATATAGCAATATATCATCCAACGGTATCTGTAGTTACTACAACTTACTATTGCTTAGAAATATATTTTTTTCATTGAATAATCTACGAATATCAAATTGTGAAGATTTTTGGTACACGTCTTATCTAGGGGTATACATGATATCCATACATTGGATTATTCTGTAAAATTCTACAATCATCACAAATGAAGATGGATACATATAAGTTACATGTACTCGGATACACAATTCATATATATATATATATATATATATATATATATATATATATATGTATGTATGTATGTATATATATATATATATATATATATGTATGTATGTATATATGGTCTAGTTATAATACTCACGTGGATAGCTACCCACCCCCTATTTTGGTTAATTTATTTTGAGTTTATTACTTTTGTCATGTAGAGGGTTACTTTACCTTGCAAACGGTAAAGTTTCATGCATAGATAGTTAGGTTTGTAGCAGAAGATTCAAAAATACGGTTATATACATATATGTTGTGTATTTTTCATGGATTTACTTTTTAGTCGCATAGTTACTTCTTTATCAAAATAGTTACTTTTTTTACAGCAGGATTACTTTTATGACCAGAAGAGTTACTTTTTTGGTTGCCGGGTAGCGAACTCCAGGTTACCCACGCGGGTATTCAATGAACGAAATTTAACAGTTTGAAAAAAATTAACCAAAATGGGGGGTGGGTAGCTACCCGTGGGGGTATTAAAAATGATATATATATATATATATATATATAGAGAGAGAGAGAGAGTTAGGCTAGAATACACTCGAGTGTATCCGGAGCGGAATACACTCAAGTAGTTTTTCATGATGCAATGTTTTTTTTTAAATCTAATCTGTTGATCTTCTTAAACATCTCATGAACAACTCATACACAAAATTTGAGCACATTTGGATATGTATAGCTCATGTTATGAAGACCGCAAAAATTATGCAGTTCAAATTAGTTTTGTGTGTCGATTTTGTTGCCCTTGGATGAGTGACTTACACTCATCCAAATTGGCTCAAAAATTTGTATGTAGCCTAGTTATAGTATGACGGTGAAGATCAACGGTTTAAATTTTATAAAAAATAGTCTTGATATACAAACACACTTGAGTGTATCTGTGCGATCCATACACTCGAGTGTATTCTAGCCTGACTATATATATATATATATATATATATATATATATATATATATATATATATATATATATATATATATATTCAGGCTAGAATACACTTGAGTATACAGATCACGCCGTACACCCCAATGGTGTTTGCTTATCTAGACCATATTTTTCTAAAATCTAATCCATTGATCTTCATTGTTACAATAATAATATGCCACATATAAAATTTGAGCTCATTTGGATGAGCATAAGTCACCCATCCAAGGACAATAAAATCGACACACAAAACTAATTTGAAATGCATAATTTTTGCCTCCTTTAGATGCATGACCTATAAGTGTCCAAATGAGATGAAATTTACTATATAGTATGTTCTTAAGATATTTAAAAAAATCAACGGTTTATATTTTTTAAAAAATTACTACATCTTTGAAAACGACTAAGGTGTACGGTGTCTCCGGTACACTCGAGTGTACACTAGCCTCTCTCTCTCTCTCTCTCTCTCTCTCTCTCTATATATATATATATATATATATATATATATATATATATATATATATATATAATGGAGGGTGATCCATTGCTATTCATTAAAATATGTGGATCATGTGGACTGTGGTACTCGTGGCTGTGGCAATGCTAAATCTTAAAAGTAAGGCCTTTGGATGCCACTTTACAATATAGAAAATGATGAGTTACATCTTACGAATTGCTTGAGCCAAAAAAAGGATATAGTAAATGTGATTGAGGAATTAGTGCATATAATGATAATACGCAAACCTTATTTTTAGGATATGTGCAAACAAGCAACGATGTATTAGAACCGAACTATAGGATGGCATAGATGCCATTCACGATCAGATCATTGTGTACATCCGGTTGTTAAATTCTAGTTTACATATAGGCACATTTGTTTTGACGGGTTCTGCCGGATTGTACTCGGATCCTGCATTTCCACAATCCAGGTTCACGAAAATGTTGGCTGGCTGAAATTCTGTAGAATAATAGTTTATGTTTGCTTACGATGGATACATGTGGGGTACATAAACTTTTGGTCAACGAAGACCCAGAAATTGTACGGGACGCAAGCCGGATTGCGGCGCCCGGCCGTTTTGAACTGGATAAGGATCTGCAGCTTTTACTTACTTAACCGTAAATGCGGGACTTTCTTGATTTTCCCTCTCCGTTAAAGCAAACGTAAAGTTTTGGCTGCCGGGTTTTTGAATGCAATCCAATACACCAATTTACAGCAAAGCAAACGTGCCCATAGAAAAATGATTGATGCGTGTCTCTAACGTCCATACAAAATCAACATATGAATATATTATAATGTGCAACTCCTTCATTTTTCCTTTTCATATACAATAACTATGCGTCTCATCCTCAGTTTCCATGCAAGCAATAACTTCATCACTTCTGATTTCCATTTCCATGCCCACCATACTTATAGTTCACACGGTCCATGTGCTTCTATGGTCCGTAGTGAATCATCTCCCTTTTTTTTAATCAATTTATAACAAAAAAAAAAACACACATATACAGTTCCCTCCAATGCCTTTTCATCATTCTAGGTTTTGAATGACATGTTCATCCAACATCTACAACTCTTTTATGATTTAATAATAAATTTATTTCCAATACTTTCAATAAAATCTTAAATATATAAAATAAAATTATCTTATTCCAATGAAGGTCTTGCGTAGCATGAGTTGTTATCATATGCTACCATTGAACAACTAAAACACACAAGGATTGGTATTTGAAATACATTTGTGTGTGTGATCATACAACTTAAGGACTTGGGTTCATGGGTTACGACATAAAACAACTGATTCAATTGCAAAACGACCACTTTAGAAATATAGGGATGATACATCACTTAGAATGGGTATGTGATACACACATTTATTAAAACTAAAAGGGCAAAGAGAAACAAAAGATTGTACTATAGAAGTTACAAAGTGACATGTCTCATAGTCAATTATCCGTCCAAAAAAATGTGAATAGAATATGAAATTAGTTACGAAAGGAGATTGAATCAAATAAATCAATGTAAATCTATAAGAATTGTAAACAATTATGTTTGGAAATCCACAACAAACTCACTATAGTTCAAGGTGATTATTCATCTGGATTGAATGCATTGAACACTTTATAAGCCACATCACGTAAAGGGACATGGACACCAATTCCTTTGACTGTAGAATTTCTATCACTAGAGGTCTTTAGAGTGTTGTCAGCATCATCGTTGGGGTGGAGAGTGGTATCTAAAACCCCATCAACCATTGTAATTTCTGTGGTTGCTATGGGGATTCCATTGTTACCATAGATGATAAGGTTGCCATCATTGAGGATCTTCATGAAGCAATTTTTGTTTGGTTGGCCATGTTTATTCGACATTTGATAACTGGATTGTTGTGAAACACTGGGAGGTGTGTGGAGAACACAAGGCAATAGAGCAGGATTACAAGAAGAAAATCACAAGAGGGCTAGCAAGTGGTTAATGAATCACCTTTATTAAAATTTAACTAGTGGAATTCTTATTTATATAGACTACATGTATGAGGAAGTGTGGTAAAGAGGTGATACATGAAGAAAAGGGTGAATGTGAAAATTGGGTAATGATCATATTGTTCTATTATGTATTAATGACATCTCATAGTTATCATTCTCTTTTTCTTAGCTATTTCTTTATCTTTCTATTGTGTATTTTTCTCCTACTGTATTTTTATCTAAATATATGTGATCATTTTCCTATTAATTGCTCTAAGTTTGCAAAATGTTTTCATGATATTATATTAAATAGTACCAAATTATATATATATATATATATATATATATATATATTAGCAATTATTCCATTGAGTGCACTTGGGAATGGAATAGGTGAGTTTTTTGGGTATGTCACTTTCAGTAATTATGAATGGACAAGTTTCCATGCGTAATCATAATAATAATAGGTACGAGCTTGACCAAGATTCAAAATTATAAATGATCAGCACTTTATTTCATCCAGAGATAGTCTATTTTTCCTTCATCTATAATACATTTTTAATATACTTCATAGAAATGACAAAAATTATCCATGTACTTAAGGTATCGTCTAGAAAATTATATTTAATGTTCCCATGGTGACAACCATCTCTAAATGAGCCATTGTCGTTCAACATTTAGTCAGAAGGTGTATAATTTGATTCTTTTTATATTTGTAGAACTTATGCTTTTGTCATGAAATATAAATGGTCGGTGCAACTAGTTCTAAAGGGGTTGCCTAGTAAAAAACATGATACCTTTTAATGCTGAAGTATGTGTCATAATTAAAAATGCTTATCATGTAGACATTTTAATAAAAATTAAATAATTTTCAAACTAATACATACTTATCAAAATTACTTTATAAATTATAAAGACAAAGCTCGTTGTAATTTGCAACTTGTATTTATTGACAGAGAATGGTGAAAGGGTGGCAATTTCATTGGGTGAAGAGAAATGTGTGAAAAATACTACGAGCGAGAAACTTCAGTGTAAATCTAAATAAAAACATGCTAGAATTTATTATCATAGAAAGAGGATGAGGAACAATACTTGTCATGACACATCTAGAAACACATTAAATTTATAAAAATTATCAATTTTTGGTTGTTGGTAGCTTGCCTCATATTTTTCAGAATGCATGAGTCCTACATACATATTTCTAAAATGAGCAAATACTTAAAGAGAATGCAAGTAGGTAAGATTTGTGTTGGTAAGATTCTCTGCTAGACATATCCAAGGTTACATGTTCGGTTAAAATAGATTAAATAAATTGTTTCACTACAATACATGTTATTAGGAAAGTGGGAGACATGCTTAAATTGTTTTATCATGTTGTATCTTAGAAAAAAGGTTCTATTATTCCATTCTATTTTGATTAGCTGGAATATACTTGCTCCCTTGTAATTAATTATTATGTTATCACATGAAATGAATTACATATATTAATTTTTAATAAATGTTACTTGAAGTTAATACTTGAATATAAACTGATGAATGAATAATGTTTGACTACTATGACATAATGATATATCCTACTTCCTTTCAATTTTTTCTTCTTCTAAAATTATCACCAATTTTAATTTAAATTGAGAATTATATTGTTTACTTCTAGTCTTGATATTTATACATGGTTTATATATTGTATTGCAGTTCATCTAGCATATCATGAGTTTTTTAGATGGTGAAGTACTTATCAATTTTGACATAAAATGTATTTCAAAGAAGCAAACCACTAACAAATTTTTAGGGATTAAACACCTATCACTAGAGAAGCTCTGTTCTCAAGTTTTCCAAATATGGAGAGTATCTTCACCTGGTCAATGAACTGATACAATATAAAACTAAAAAAGAGAAACATATTAGTTTTAAGACAAATAAATTGCTAGTGAGGTTGTAATGCCCTCCCTAAGTACACACATGCACATGGTAGAAGCAAAATAGAGCTATCCATAACTCATGCAATGAAAGGGGCAATACATAAAATTAGTGTTGATAACAACAATATAATCAATCACACAAATTGAAGTATTAAAGTATTCTGATGATTGTTCATACAAAAAGAATGTAATGACTGTCACATGGAAAACTAAAATAACATCTTGAGACATAGTCATTACTCTCAAGTTATACATATTATAACATATAGATGAGTCTATAACTCTAGGAATCATCTAATAGTTGGCACCTCACCAGATTGAGTTCTACTCTATCCTTGGGTCTACTCTACTCTCGCTCTCACCTATGGACATCTCGTCCCCAGCCATATATGCATTGAAAAAATGGTTGTTAGCATAAGTGGAATGAGTATTTTATATGTACAAAACTAAAGTAGTAAGATACTACCGCATATTCTTGAACATTATAAATATGAAACTAACATTAAAATATGTATAAAATCTAAAACATAAGCATCTATTCTTTATTTATTTTGATTCTTATCTTCTTATAGATCTTTTTCTGGAGACTTGTACTCTGGTACCTAAGTCTCATGACTTGCACTAAGGTTCCTGAGTCACATAACCTACACTCTGGGCCTGGGTTATGTATCTAAATCATCCTGCACTAAGGATTGACCTCATGACTTCCACAAAGGGCCTGGGTCATGTCTCTCTTACATTAGCCTGCACTAGGGTGCCCGAGGCACATGACTTGCACAAAGGGCATGAGTCATGTCCTTGTTGAGTTGTCCTATACTAGGGCCTGGGTCTAACTTGATAATCTGATGTCATGTTATTAAATGTCATCTTAACATGAATCTTAATATATTCTGATGTTATAGTCTTATCATGAACTAATATCTTGAATCTTAATAGAATCTGATCATGAAATCTAATGCATACATCTTAATGGACGTACATCATAATCTTAAAGTGTTCAGTTATCATATTCTAATCATGACTCAAATCATAAATCTTAACAATTTTTTTATCTTAGAACTTAATCATGACTTTGTGCATCCTAATCTTGTAATGTTATCATGAAGTGAATTCTCAGTACATTTTAATCTTAATAGAATCTTTTATCTTGAAATCTTGATCACGTATAAATACGTTTAAAACTTATATTCTTATATCATACTTAGATCTTAAATCTTAATCATTATAAGAAATCTAAATAACTTCTTAGTTCTCCGATCTCAATCTCTTGAAGAAATCTTAATAGTATATTTCTACTCGAAATATTAAACGCAACAATATCCCACATTATCAAGTTAGTATGACTACATATTATTTATTAATATGACATTTTTACAAGAAATCTTATATGAAACTGATCCTTTAATTTTCTAATGAACTAGTTCATGTATCTCACTCATTCTAAGAAATCTTAACAACATTTCTCTACTTGAGATATTCTGCAACATGGAAGGACATAATCATGAACATATGTAAACTTTAATTGCATGTCTTACATAAAATCTCAGAACTTTATAACACATAGATCATAATGTATTATCTGAGAAACATGTAAAATACTAAAATTAATAAGAATGGATACGCATGGGCATGAACCACTTACCTAGGTTAGTATGAGCAATGCTCTTGTGATTTCTCTTCTCTCAAAACTTAATTAACATGTATTACAAACCGAAACCCTTGTTAGGATATTCAAACCCTCATTACCCTAGGTATGGATATTTGTGTACATCAAATAAAAACAGGTAGTAAAACTTAGACGATTATCTAGATCTCAAAAAACCAAAAAAAATCCATATATGGGTCATCTACATCTGCGGCTTGTAGCAATTTCTATGATTTATGTAAGGTAGAGATATTTTCTTCATATTAACTATATGTTTTACTTTACTTGCTAGGAGGATTAGTTGGGTGATAGGTTTTCTCCTAGGTTTTCAGTTATGGGAATCGGCCTCACCCATCCTCGTAGGTTGTGATACCTCTATTTCCCCTATGAAATAGAGTGCCACACCATGGTTTCTTTCTGCTATAATAAGCCCATAAATGAGTTTCTTTGGGAACCAGGAGCACCACCTCTCCCCTTAGGTTGTATTGAGCACTTTGGATGCTTCAGGATGACCCCAGGCTGATTCCCTCTTCCTCTCATGGCATGAGGAATCTTGTTCCTCACCACCTATGAAGCCACTCATGTTTCCACTAAGGGGAGTTTGTGGCTAGGGGACTATGTTGAACAACACTTCCAAGGTAGGCTTTGTCAACCTCCACTGATTCCCCACGATGGTCATTGTACATCAAGTCTGAATGATAGATGCCTGTGTAGAAAAATTGGGACAACATATAAGGCAGTGGAAACAAAAATTTGAAAGCTCGATTCCCCTTAACATCTAGATTGTGTCAACAACAATGTAAATTGGAAGGAAAGGTAACAAGAGTTATAGTTCATCTTGGAGAAAGTCCAGAGACAACTATTGATGTACTACCATACTTCTTCTCCAAGCATCAACACGCTTCTTCTTTAGGCATCAACTTGCTTCTTCTTCTTCAGCAGCACTCGAACAATCATCAACATTGACTTCCTGGTCTAGCACCATGAACGGTGGTTGACAGTGTCCTCCTAGAGGCAGAAAATAGTATCCTGCCTCTAGAGTATTCCTCACGGACCATCACAAAATCCATGTTGTGCTACCAAATCCAATGGGAAGGATTTTTCCCTTTTGAACGTCAACCTTCTAGAGTTGATTTTCTCTCCCACAATTGTCTCTCCCTTGCTATCCCTCCCTTTATCGGGTAGAACTTTCTTGGCCTCTCTATTGGTTACCACAACTAGAGAGGACAACAATTGTCACAAAAATTGTTGTGTCTGAGAAGCCCCCAATACTCCTCTATATATTGGAGAGGCTAGGGTCAGGGTTCCCACTCTGTGCAGGAGTTGAAAGGACAAAATTCACAAAATTTCTAGAAACTTTGAGTGGCAAATTGATTTGTTCGCTCACCCAACCGGTTGATTCGTGTGTGAACCATTCATTTATGCCAGGAACTAATTAGTTCGTGCAGTTTCCTATTCTAAATTACAATGGTATTCAATGCACAATTAATGTAAAACATGATGTCAGTACTAATCCTTGATCCAATAAAATTGACCATTGAACAGTTCAGTTCATCACATGAACCGGTCGGTTGGGACATGTGAATCAGTTGGTTCACTATGTGAACCAATCATTTTCACACCCTAGTTTAGCCATTGATCAACTAATGTTGATTCCAGTTGACTTGACACTCCAACCAATTGGTTCAACACTTGAACCGATCAACTCAGAGTCCGGTTAGTAAAGTTTTGAACCTTAGTTATTTAATTTGAATATCTGAACACTTTTAGTAATCAATCTAAACATCATTCATGAATGGACTCATATTATAAGTGTGTCCTATGTGTGTGACCCTATAGGTCTGAAATTACATTGGCAATGACTGTCCATAACCAATTATGACATCACAAGTAAAGAGCGGAGTCTAGCAACATATTATTGCTACCTAATTAATTCGGAAAGTTGGAGAACAACTTCAACCTACAATCTGTGATTAGTGATACCGTGATCGTATAGTTCCTTTGTCATTGATATCTGGATTGAACTCAAGGCATGTAATCATCATCCTCTCAGTGTTCAATCCATATTCTTTGAACTAAAGTATACTGTCTAAGATGCATGTAAGCTCACATATCACATATTGAGTTACATGAGTATGGCCATACATTTCTTAGTCTTGCTTATCAAGAGACCATGGATATCAATCTCCTATAAGAGGGTGAAAATATTCCATCTACATCACTCACATTCAATCCCCATTTGTCACAATGCACCCAAGCACCACCTTTATGTCAACCCTTATTTAGGATCACGGTGGATGATGTCAAAGTACATGAACAACATGTGATGAATGTAGTGACTTTATGTCTAAGAACAATAATCACCACTATCACTATGAGAACTGATTCTGACTACCATTATGTAGTCTCTATGTATCACACTCATTGTGGGTCTATCCAATACACTATTCTCTAACATGTACCTATGTGCTTGACTTGATATCACATATCATGACTAATGAGATTCTATCATCAGCTAACATACACTCTAGACTTCTGTATTACTATTGTCTATTTTTCTTCCATAGTAATATCTGACTAGGGACATAACAAGAATGTACATACTCTTAATATTCACATGATCTCATTGTTTAAGTCACGTACTTGATGACATATGTCATATAGTAAAATCATTCTTTAGACATATACTATATTTGTGTCATCATCCCATGATGAGACAAACATAATAGATGGAATCACCTTTATTATTATCAAATCAGGTATATAATGTCACATTCCAATCATCACATGATTGGCTCTCTGGTCATACATACCAATAGACTCCCACTTGCACTTAGAGCCAATCACCCATTAATCTTATTCCAAGTGATATTAACATGTCCATCATGTTTCCATTGTGCAAGCGCTTTTATAGTGGGTTAGCAACATTTGCTTCAAGTCAGTATTTGCAAGTTTCACATATCCTCTCTGTGCGACCTTTTATATGAGATGGAAGATCCATAGTATGTTATCTGAGATTCCCAGCCTAACAGTAGCTCCATTATTGTCACAGTATTTATACTGTGTCATCAATAATTTGGAACCTTCCACGAGTTCATGTATATGAACTTCTTGATCTACACAATATCCTCTGCTATTCTCATAACACATATATACTCAACTTCTATTGTAGATTTAAAGAACTGTCATTAGCTCAGAATGCTTTCCATCTTACCGTTCTTATTTATGGTCAAAAATAATTTTAGACTGTGATCATTAATTTATTTGTCATTACGGAAGCTTGCATTTGTGTAACCCGTTATGCCCAACTCTTCCTTATTACCGTAATCAAGGAATCAATTCTTTTAGTGCTTCTCAAGCATTTAAGGATGTTCTTTGTGGTATTCCAGTGACCTTCATTGGAATCTAATAGACATCTGCTCGTCATGCCCAATATATACAAGATAACTGGGTATCCTCTCGTCATGTCCCATACACATGAGATAATCGAGATGAGTATGTTACATTGCATATAGATGCAATTGTGAATGCACATGGTATCTATCCATGTGTTGTTATTTTTCATAAGAACTAGGGTACTAGGCTCATGAGAGACTAACTCCATGGAATCATGGACAAGTTTTCACTCATTGAGTCTTGCATGCTGAACCCTTTCAACATATTGCCAATGTATGCGTTCTTCCTTAGGTCAAGAAGCATTCCAGATCTATCTCTATAGATCTCGATTCCTATCACATAGGATGCTTCACATAAACCCTTTCAGAGAAGGTACTTTCTTTTCCAGGTTTTAATACATGCAGGATAAGACATCATTCCCCATCATTATGTGGAATGTAAATATGCTCCCATTGAATATTTGATAATCACATATTTTGTCTTCATTCTGACTCAAGTCAAACTCTTTGTAACTTATGGACTTTATTTGCATTATTGGATTTATAAAACCTTTAGGTTGTGTCACGTACAAATCCTCGCAATTATTACTATTAAGGAATGCATATTTAACATCCATGTTTCTAAATCTTACAGTCATACTAAGCTAAAATTGCAAGCATGATCCTGATAGATTTAACCATGGTAACTGGTGAAAGAGTTCATCATGTTCAACAACTTGAACTTGTTTGAAACTCTTTGAAGCCAATCTACCCTTCCATGTTGGTGATGCAGCCCTATTTTAGGGCTCCATCCTGTGCCATTTTGTATATAAGTTGCATCTAAACATGTTAGATTACAAGTATTTTCTCCCAATTTGATTATCATTGTAAATACGCTTATGGATGTTCGTTGCACTATTTTTAGGTATTTGGACCACAATGGACGGACGAGTGTGATGGAGGGGCCCAAAGAAGGCCCCAAAGCTCCCCCAACCTACCTTAGTGGCCAAAGAGTCATCACCAAGCAAGGACATCCGAATTTGACAAAGTTTGAAGTTCATCAGCCTGCTCAAGCCCTCACCACGACCGTGGCCACTGCCCACGGCCGTAATGTTTATTGCCAAGGAGCAGCAATTTCAACAGGAGAAATGCCCAGAATCACCACGGGCATGGCCCTCGGCCACAACCATGACAAGCCAGAGTCACCACGGTCGTGGCCACTGCCCACGGCCGTAATGTTTATTGCCAAGGAGCATCAATTCCAACAGGAGAAATGCCTAGAATCACCACGGGCATGGCCCTCGGCCACACCCGTGACCCAGCTACTTCACCACGGCTGTGTCTCCTCGCCACGGTCGTATTGAGCCACTCCATTCATTTCCAGTTTCCCTTCACCATAGTCGTACCACCTGACCACGGCCATGTTATACCGTCTTCACCACGGCCGTGGCCCTTCATCACGGTCGTGGTGGCCTTCTTTCCAGCAGATTTTCCACTGTTTTTCCTATTCTATCCCTACTTAGCCCTAGCCCCTATATAAGCACTAGTTACTTCTAGGGCTCGAGAGGGAGCACTCCCCAGCCGTCACCCAACATGTTCGGATCCCTAGCTAGCCCCCTATCTTCCTACATAATCACCTTCTTCCTACATGCAAATGTGAGTTCTAAGTGACTGGTATAAGTGTGATTAGTGCAATTGCCTAGGATTTCCTAAAGGCTGAGGTGGCTAGTAACATGAGGTCAAATATCCTCATCTCTACTCCCATCCTTACCCTTGGTCCTCAATTGACTAATACTACTTATCCTAGAGACCTAGACTTGGTGAGTCCTATGAGAATTACACCTAGCCCTAGTTCTCCAACTAGTAGCATACCTCATAGCACCCACCTTGTTGTTTGGTTTGGCAGTCTAGAATGAAATATGCTAATTGCTTATTATGGTGACATCCCCCAATTAATGTCAAGGTCACATTCCCAAACGGCCCACCTCCTTCATCTAATTGCTTAAAACCCTAATTGCCTAGTTTGCTTGTTAATGCTAGTGTAATCCAATTGCTTTAGTTAACTTAGTTGATTGCCTAGTTTTGCTAGCTAAGTGTTAATTTAGGTCTTTGATCTTGATTAGTGGTTAACTTAGGCTCTCAATTACTAGTTGCTTGCTTAGTCTAGTATAGTTTTTTCTTGCTCTTGTTTAGATAGCTTGTTAACTTAGATTGCTATTTTAGCCTTTTGATAACTTAGTTTCATATTACTTTTCCTACTCACTCTCTTAGCTTAATTAACAACCAATCAACCTTAAAACCCTAAAAACCTTACTCTCAGCAATAGGAATGTAGCTCACGCCTTCTAACTCTAGCGCCCCCTCTATCTCCGTGGTTCGACCCCGCATCTTGCCCTTGATCTATACTACAACAGTACCTCGTACACTTGCGGGCGAATTGTTTTAGTTTTAGTGATAGACTCGATCTGGGACCATACAAATTTTGAAAGAAAGGATCCCATCACTCCCGTGCCTCCCGACCTCGTGGATTGCACTCGGCCACCCTAGTTGGCCAGTGTTGTAAGCCTCTAGTGGGAGCGCACCAAGCTTTTTGGCGCCGTTGCCGGGGCTAGAGGCGCTCGGCCTAGTTAGATAGTGTAGCTTAGCCTTTCCTTTTGCCCTCACCATTGCTATTATTTATTCTTTGTGTTACTCTTGCATATTGGTTTGCTAACTTGGTTCCTTGTTGTTTGTTTGTGACTTGCGTAGGTGACAGCTATGCATGCGTAGCACGCGTTCGACTTGCACCGACTTGGTGGTTTATGACCCCGAGATTGGGAGAAGAAGACGTCAAGCTCGCCGCAACCTACACCGAGAGGCCGAGATGGCACAGAACGAACCGCCACCGGAGGTTCCACCGCCACATCGCCCGCTTCATGAGTATTTCACGCCGGGGAACTACAACTCCCCCATCGCCACTCTAGTTGACCAGATGCCAGGTCAACAGTTCTCCATCCCGCCGGCACTCTTGGGGCTTCTCCCTACATACTTCGGTATGGAGAACGAGAACCCCTACCACCACATAGACGCGTTCCTTGAAACGTGTTCTACCTTCCGCACGCCTGCCGCCACCGACGACTCGATCAAGAGGACGCTCTTTCCTTTCTCCCTCAAGGAGAAAGCCAAGGAGTGGTGCGTCTCGAGGCCAGAGCTCGTTACATGGAATGAAGTAAAAATGAGTTTCTGAAGAAGTTCTTTCCGATAGCCAAGTTATCCTACATGAGAAGGTGCATCACATCCTTCGCCCAAAAAGAGAATGAACCCTTCCATGAGGCATGGGAGAGGTTCCAGAAGTTGCTTCGTGACTGCTCTCACCATGAGGTCCCGCTTTGGCAGCTGGTTCAAGCCTTCTACACCAGGCTTGAGGAGCAAAGCCAAAACAACGTCGATTCTTCTTGCGGGGGCACGTTCATGGCAAAGCCGCCCGAGGAATCATGGTCGTTGTTTGAGCATCTTGCCGAGAATTCACGCCACCGAGCTTCCACTAAAGGGGGGCATTGCGGCCAGAACTACACCCTCCCCCTTCTTCCGTAGCTCCCGCACGCAATGCCATCGACCCCGACATGATGAAAATGATGGCAAATATGATGCATATGATGAAGAATCAAGTGGGTGGCTCTTCTAGCCAACCTGCAATGGTTGTGGACACTGTAGACGAGGAAGTTAACACTTTACATTCCTTTGGTGGCCGCAACAACCAGGGCCCAATGTCCCAATCCTACACTCCCGAGTGGAGGAACCACCCAAATTTCTCTTGGAAACAACAGAATGAGGATGGGCAAGGACAGGGGCAGCAGAAGTCACGCTACAGCTCCAAGTTTGAGGACAAGGTTCTAGGAAGGCTAAGGAGCCTAGATGAAGTAAAAAAGGATGTAAATGCACATGGGCAGTCTATAAACCATCTTTAGCAGAGGTTGGACCAAATTTCTCTCTCTTTGGCTAGGAGGGAAGAAGGTAGACTTCTGTCTCAACCACTGCCAAACCCAAACAATGATGGGGTTTTTCTAGGGAACACTTCGAGTGCTTATGTTCCACCATCTTACCAAGCCCCACCAAACCCCTATGCTCCTCCACCTCCCCAAGCGCTGCTCAATTATCAATATGCTCCACCTCCACCTCACACTTACCAACAACCACCTCCACAATATCACCCCCCACCACAACAACAACCACAACCCCAATTCATCCTTCAAAATCCCAACTCCCCTCACCAAAGGCCTCCACCACCCCAACAGCCACAACCACCTCCACAAGCTCCCTCTTCTACCACCCATGAGCATGTGAAGGCTGTAACTACGTCGAGGAGTGGCAGGACCTTGGAGAGGCCCCATGGTACAGTTTCTGGAAGAGATGACAATGAGGCAGAGCAGGTTGATACTGATATGCAAATTGATGATACTGTGATAAGAGGCAGTGTTGATACCATGACGCTGAGCAGTGATACTGTGATACCGAGCTGTGATACCGTGATTCCAGTGATACCAGTGGATGATAATGTTGATTTGGACCGATTGGGTTCCCAACTCCCTCCATATCCTGATGCACTCGAGGAGCCTTCTGCTGCAAAGAAAAAGAAGAAGCATGCGGAAGATATTTTAGAGATCTTCAAGCAAGTGAAAATCAATGTACCTCTTATAGATGCAGTCAAGCAAATTCCGTCCTATGAAAAGTTCCTTAAAGAATTGTGCACCTTCAAAAGAAAAACAACAGGGAGGACGCCTAAGAAGATCAAGCTCACTGAGCAAGTGATCTCCATTCTCCAACACACCATTCCCCAGAAAAGAAAAGACCTCGGTGCTCCCATCATCTCATGCTACATCGGGGCACATCGCATAGACCAGGCTCTTCTTGACTTGGGGTCTAGCGTAAACTTGATGACGTATGATCTGTTTGCTGAGCTCCAAATGGGGGAGTTGAGGCCGGCCCATTGCACATTACAGTTGGCCAATCGATCTGTGAAGATGCCTAGAGGGCGTGTGGATGATGTGCTGGTCCATCTTGATGAGGATACTTCTGCCTTCTTCCCAGCCGACTTTATCATTCTTGATATGGAAAAGGAAGCTAGAAAGGTGCCAATCATCTTGGGGAGACCTTTCTTAGCCACAGCTGATGCTGTGATCCATGTGAGGACTGGGACCATGTATGTTACTTTCATGCACATGAAGATCCGATTGAACATTTTCAAGTCTTCCACTACAGCTGAAGTGATAGGGGCCACCGAAGAAGATTGTTATTTGGTGGAATGCCTAGATGAGATTGTTGAAGAGTTCCTACCTGCGTGGATTGAGACCGCTACTCAAGGTAGAGGTCTTGAACCAATTGTTGAGTTCCCTGACGACGATGATGAGGATGATGAAGAGTGTGAGCTAGCCTTAGTGGCTGCAAGCTAGGACCTCCCGTCTATTTCTGCACCTTTGAAAAACTCCCTTGAAGCACCCCCGGTTCTTGATTTGAAGAAACTTCCTGAAGGATTGAAGTACGCTTTCCTTGGCTCAAACGACACCCTCCCGGTGATCATTTCTTCTATTCTCTCTCCTGAGCAAGAAGATGCCTTGATGGAAGTCTTGAGGAAGAACATCCAAGCCATTGGATGGTCTATTGCTGACTTGAGAGGGATTGACCCTTCTATCTGTGTGCATCGGATATACTTGGAAGAAGATGCGAGGCCGACCCGTCAAATGCAAAGAAAGCTAAATCCAAAGTTGAAGGATGTTGTAACTCAAGAGGTTGTTAAGTTTCTTGATGCAGGGATCATCTATCCCATTTCTGACAGTACGTGGGCAAGTCCCATCCAAGTTGTGCCCAAGAAGGGTGGGATTACAGTTGCAGAAAATTCCGATGGTGAGCTTATGCCGGTGAGAAAGCAATCAAAGTGTAGAATGTGCGTGGATTACCGGAAGCTCAACGAAAAGACAAAGAAGGACCACTACCCACTTCTGTTTCTTGATCAGATTCTAGAGAGATTGGCTGGGCAGAGCTTCTAATGTTTTCTTGATGGGTACTCGGGATATTTTTAGATTGTTGTGCATCCGGCGGACCAGGAAAAGACGACATTCACTTGTCCAAGTGGTACATTTGCCTACCGGAGAATGCCATTTGGATTGTGCAATGCCCCTTCCACTTTCCAGAGATGTGTAACCTCAATCTTTGCTGACATGCTTGATTCGTCACTTGAGGTTTTCATGGATGATTTTTTAGTTTTCAGGAAGACCTTTGATGAGTGCTTGCTACATCTAGCTGCGGTTCTGGAAAGATGTGTGAAAGTTTGCTTAGTGCTATCTTGGGAAAAAAGTCATTTCATGGTACCTGAGGGTATAGTTCTGGGACACCGAGTTTCGAAAGATGGGATTGAAGTTGACAAGGCCAAGGTGGGCCTTATTTCTACACTCGACTTTCCTTCGACCGTAAGACATGTTCGATCTTTCTTGGGACATGCAGGCTTCTACCGACGTTTTATCAAGGACTTTAGCAAAATCTCAAGACCACTCTGTCGATTACTTGAGAAAGATGTTGAATTTCAGTTTGATGACAAATGTGTTGAAGCCTTTAATCATCTAAAAGAGAGGCTTATTTCTGCTCCTATCATGCAGCCCCCGGATTTCTCTTTGCCGTTTGAGATCATGACGGATGGATCTGATATGGCGGTGGGGGCTCTACTGGGTCAACGCATTGGCCGAATTCCTCATGCTATTTATTATGCAAGCAAAACATTAGACGATGCTCAAAGAAACTATATGACTACCGAGAAGGAGTTGCTTGCGGTGATCTTCACTCTTGACAAGTTCCGGCCGTATCTCTTGCAAAACAAAGTGACAATCTACACGGACCATGTTGTGTTGAAGTATCTAATGTCCAAGAAAGACTCAAAGCCAAGGTTGATCCGATGGATTTTGTTGCTCCAAGAATTTGACATAGAAATTCTGGATAAGAAAGGGATAGAAAATGGTGCTGCAGATCATCTCTCCCGCCTTGATGGACCTTTTGATATGACAAGTCCAATCAAAGAGACAATGCCACATGAACAACTCCTCTTAATCTCATCTGCCCAAAAGCCATGGTATAAGCACATAGCGAATTTCCTAGCCAGTGGGAGGATACCGAGCATGTGGACAAGAGAGGAAAGCAAGAGATTGTTTGCTATGGTAAAGAACTACATTTGGGATGACCCTCACCTCTTTAAGTATTGCCCGGACCAACTCATTAGGAGGTGCATTCCGGAGATGGAGCAGCAAGAAGTCTTATCTATGTGTCATTCCGGAGTGTGTGGAGGCCATTTTGGAGGGAAACGCACGGCCGCCAAAGTTCTTCAATGTGGATTCTACTGGCCGACATTGTTCAAAGATGCTCATGACTTTTGCAAGAGTTGCATCAAGTGCCAAAAAGTAGGCACTATCTCAAAGAGGGACATGATGCCTTTGTCACCTATCTTGGTGGTAGAAGTGTTTGATGTTTGGGAGATTAACTTTATGGGTCCTTTCCCTCCCTCTTTCGGGTATGTCTACATCTTGGTCGTCGTAGACTATGTATCAAAATGGATTGAGGCTGTGGCAACAAGAACAAATGATCATAAGGTGGTGTGTGATTTCGTGAAATCCAACATCTTTAGCCATTTTGGTGTTCCAAGGGCTATGATTAGTGATGGCGGGAGTCATTTCATTCACCGCACCTTCGAAGGGCTGCTGAAGAGACATGGAATTAACCATCGTGTGGCTACTCCTTATCACCCTCAAACGAGTGGTCAAGTTGAGCTGGAAAATCGGGAGATAAAGCTCATTTTGGAGAAGACGGTGCGACCGGACCGTAAGGATTGGTCACTTCGACTCAATGAAGCTTTATGGGCATATAGGACTGCATATAAAGCCTCGATTGGCACTACACCGTTCAATCTTGTCTATGGTAAGAGTTGCCATTTGCCGGTTGAGATGCAACACAAGGCATTGTGGGCCTTGAATAGGATGGACTTTGATAAAGAGAGTGTCGGAATGAGAAGAAAGTTTCAATTGCATGAGCTAGAAGAGATGTGGCATGAAGCCTATGAAATGTCAAAGAACTACAAGGAAAGAACCAAGTTTCTACATGACAAGATCATAAAGAAGAAAGTGTTTGAGCCCGGCAAATGGGTATGGCTGTACAATTCAAGGATGAAGTTCTATCCCAGAAAGCTTCGTTCTAGATGGGAAGGTCCTTACCTTGTCAAGAAGGTGTACCCATCCGGGGCAGTGATCATTTGTGCAAAAGAAGCAGCTAAGGAATTCGCTGTTAATGGGCAAAGGCTGAAACCTGTTGTTGAAGTCAGCTCGGACAAGGCCAACCAAGACTTTGATGTTGTTATGCTTATAGAAGAAGAATCTGAGGAAGAAGAATGCTTGGACGAGGATGAGAAAAGGATTTACTACAAGGATCTTTTGAAGATTCTGAAAAAGTGAAAAAGTCCAACAATCAATAAGCCTGGCTGAAGGCATTAAATTTAGCGCTAGTGGGGGCAACCCACGTGGTTTGAGATTCTCGAACCCTTCTTTTGATACTTTAGTTTTGTTTTACACAAATACACACACGCACACTTGTGCTTGATAGTTTTTTTTTAGTTTTGATGAAATGGCAGATGATACGCACTAAGTAGAGAAATATCGAAGAAAAAAATGAAAAGTTGCTGAGTTGAGGATGTCCAAGAGCCCAACACGGACGTGGCACAAAGCCACGGCCGTAATGTTTATTGATCGAAAGTTACAGGAGCCAACAAGAATTTTAGAGATTTGGCCCACGACCGTGGCCTTCGGCCACGACCGTGGCAAACACAGAGAAATACGAAAGTGTCCTCCGGCCACGGCCGTGTTGAGGTCAGACGAGGCTCCTTCAGTGACAACACGCCCGTGGGCTGACGCCACGCCCGTTCTTTGATGGAAGTACCACAACCGTGGCCGGACCGGGTTCAGTAAGATTCTATATAAACTCTCCATTCCACCCTTCCTCTTTTCTTATTCTTCCCCGCGTAGAGCACGGACGTGACGCCGCCAGCACCACCGTGGGCACTCGTCCTCCACCTCCAGCCCTCCAAAACACCCCCAATCACCCTCCTCTCTCCACCATACCTTCCTCCAGTCACCTTACTCCCTTTTCCACCACAAATACACCCCCAATCGAACCTCCTTATCCTTCCTTCTTCTCAAAACCGCCCAGCCACATTCCCTACCTAAAACCTCCACTAAATCCCACTTTTCATCCACCAAACCCAAATTAAACCTCCCAATCACCTTCCTAACCTTCATACCTCTCCATTCCACCCCCAATCCACTCCCATACCACTCCCTACTCATTTTCGAAATTCCAACCTAAATCATGAAGAAGGCAGGGAAGATGGTGAAGAGTGGGGCGAAGGCGACCCTCAACGTCATCACTGGAGGGCGGCGTTCCAAAAATGCCTCCACCAACGTCACCGCACCATCCCACATACCATCTCCACTCACCTCCGCATCCCACTCATCCGACGGCATCCACCTCACCGACGAGACCTATGCGGGAGAAGAGGAGGAGTCCGAGGAGGCTACCCCCAAGCAAATGGTTGATGAAGTGATACCAGAAGCTGCCCTGCAAGCCCGGCAAACAAAAGTGGGGCCATCCACATCACGCCTATCCACATCCCGTGCGTCAGAGGGCCAAGATGAGCAGTCGCAGTCAGTGTGGCAATTGCAGCCCGGAGAGGAGCAACTGGCATAGTGGTACAATCTGGATACCACTTCGGGTTCGAAAACTTACACGCCGACAGACAATGAAAATAGTGAAGATGAGGATATGGAACTGTCCATGGAGGATGATGATGTTCTGGAAAAGATGGAGGAGGAACGACTAAAAATCATGGGCAAGGTACCCGAGGGAACCTCATATGGGAGGGGGCTGAGGCAAAGGCATATCTCTCACAAATACCCCGAGTGCTTGATGAGGCGAATAGTCACCACGAGGTATGGCAGTGAGAAGATACTTGATACCTTGGGCATCAAGGAGGCGGTAGAAGAGAGCTTGAAGACCGTAGGGCTGTGGCATGTTCTCTTCACGCCCCAAATATCATATGACCAGATGACCAAGGAGTTCTTTGCTACGCTGGAAAAGACAAGAGTGAGAGGAAAAGATGCTTTGAAGTTTGCCATCTTAGGCCATTTCTACACTCTCACATCGAAGGACTTGAACAAAATTTTTGCGGAAAGTTCGGAGGAAGCCAAGGAACTTGATGATGGCTTGTTGGAAAAATATTTGAAGTATGATTATGTGCTTTTCTGGAAACAAATGACAGGCAGAGATGGGTATTATGCAGGGAGGGTGAAGACTTCAGCTCTAAGCAACCCTCTCATCCGCTACACGCAAAAAGTCCTTGCTAATACCATCGTGGGAAGATATGACAATCAAGGCACGATCTCACAAAAAGAAACGTTTGTCCTCAAAGCCATGACAGAAAAGTAGCATGTCAACCTAGGAGTGCTACTTATTGACCATATGAAGTCCATACCCTATAAGAGAAAGACTCCATTTGTCATGGGAGGGTTGGTCACTTCAATTGCACTCGGGTTGGGCCATTATCTCTCTGGGCTCGAAGATGGGTGTCCTATGGATTATGTTGATATGAATTATCTCATCTGCTCGCTCACCATCAAGAAGGATGGCAATAGGCTGATTTATCTCACTACCAGTCTGCCGGATCTCGAGCTGGAGCTCCCATACCACGCGGTGCCTCTTCTATCCATGTTGGGAATCTACTACAAGCTGAGAGACAAAATAGCAAAATGGGAGAGAGATCACCCCAGAGAGACCTACGTCAGGGGAGCTGCTGCCGCACATGAAGAAATGGCAGAGTCAAATGTGCAGGGGCAGGAACAGCCAGTTGAAGAACAAGAGCAACCCCAGCGAAGACGAAGGAGGGATGAGGGAACATCCCAGCTGCAGCAGCCCTCGAGCAATGCCTATGACATGTCACACATCCAGGCACAACTTGAGGATCTTTATCAGATACAGCAGCAGGTGCAGCTCACCCAGCAGCAGATGTGGCAAGACCAACAACAATTGCACTACCAGGTCAACCACATGTACCACTACAACCACGCCCAGGCAGCAAGGAACCCCGAATGGGGTGAAGATTTTTGGGGTGGTGTAGCGAAAAATCCAGCAGCCTACCCTCTGCCCCAGAACACATAATGGGGACAGTACTACCAGTACCAGCATCCTCCGACAGGCACCATCCCTCGTCCAGATCACCCTCAGGGGCCGGACCAGTCCTCGCAGCAGCACTGACACTTACCCTATCTACCCTAAGCTATAGTTTCATGCTGAGGACAACATGATTCTAAAGTTTGGGGTGGGTAGGGTGGTACACACCTCCCTTCTCTCTATCTAGTGATTTTTGTTCCACATCTCGCCATTTAGTTTTGTTTTCATTTTATTGCTTTTTCTGTCATATCCATGCATGTCATGTAGTTTTCATTCTCGTCATTTTTGCATAATTTTTCAAAATTTCATTCATGCATTGCATCTCATGTAGGTTTTTGCTAATTTTTGCATGTTTTAGCTAGGATTTACTTACTTTTTCCCTAAAGTAGGTTTAGATGTGATTTAATGCAAATTGGCACCATTTTGGCCAATTTTGCCCTGCTTTGAATAGTCTTGCTCCGATAGGATGTTTTGACTTAATCTCCAATGTTTGAAATGAAAAAGTTTACTCTTGTGACAAATGCATGCTACATTCTTAGATCTTATTGATATATGGTCTTGGTTGTGACTTTTTACATGTGAACCACATCTCTTAAGTCTGTGAATGCTTTGGTTGAATCATGAACTGAGCAAGCGACAAACGCTTAAAGCCAATGGAATCACTTGGTAGAAATATGAATATTGTGTTAATTCTATCATGTGATGTGATATTACTTGGTGAAGTGTTGAATTAGCATTCATGCAGGGAATCGTATGTTGAAAACTACACTGATGACCCCTCTTTGATCCGATTATTCTTCCACCATCTTCATACCCCTCCGCCTCATAAAAAGATGCCAAAGTGCACATATTAGCCGTGGCCACCTCCAAAAGTTTGGGGTGGCCACATCTTTATCTCCCCGCTTCACTCTATCCACCATATGCCCTATCTACACCAAGGGCAAAGAAAAAGAAAAAGAAAAGCAAAAATAAAATAAAAGGGATGCTCCTGTTTAAGAGCATTCAAATAAAGAAAAGAAGAGTGTGTAAAAGCACTCCAAATCTTACCGCAACCCTTTCTTCTTCTTTTATACCCATTGAGCTAGAAAACATCAAATCTAGCTCACTTTACCCTTTCTATAGCCAAGTGGATCATCTAGTGTGGTTTGAAGCATAAGACCGAATGCATGAAAGTGAAACAACACTCCTAGTCACCTGTGATTAACATCAACATGAAACGGTTTACCCGGAATGACATAAAGGACATATGGACAACTTGTGTTTCTAGGCTTTATATTTGAAGTTTGTATGCTCAGTGCTCAGTTCATGATTGGGTTGTGAAAGAAGGAGAGGAGGGATGTGAGACACATGCACTTAGTCATTTCCAAGACTATATATATTCAATAATCTTCTGCTGCTTTGCATTTGTCATTTGTTTTTGTTGAAAAGAACAAAAAAGAGAGATGAAGTTGGAGCATACTTGAGGACAAGTATGTTTTAAGTTTGGGGTGGTGATGCAGCCCTATTTTAGGGCTCCATCCTGTGCCATTTTGTATATAATTTGCATCTAAACATGTTAGATTACAAGTATTTTCCCCCAATTTGATTATCATTGTAAATACACTTATGGATGTTCGTTGCACTACTTTCAGGTATTTGGACCACAATGGATGGACGAGTATGATGGAGGGGCCCAAAGAAGGCCCCAAAGCTCCCCCAACCTACCTTAGTGGCCAAAGAGTCATCACCAAGCAAGGACATCCGAATTTGACAAAGTTTGAAGTTCATCAGCCTGCTCAAGCCCTCACCACGGTCGTGGCCACTGCCCACGGCCGTAATGTTTATTGCCAAGGAGCAGCAATTTCAACAGGAGAAATGCCCAGAATCAACACGGGCATGGCCCTCGGCCACGACCATGACAATCCAGAGTCACCACGGTCGTGGCCACTGCCCACGGCCGTAATGTTTATTGCCAAGGAGCAGCAATTCCAACAGGAGAAATGCCCAGAATCACCACGGGCATGGCCCTCAGCCACGCCTGTGACCCAGCCACTTCACCACGGCTGTGGCTCCTCGCCACCGTCGTATTGAGCCACTCCATTCATTTCTAGTTTCCCTTCACCATAGCCGTACCACCTGACCACGGCCATGTTATACCGTCTTCACCACGGCCGTGGCCCTTCATCACAGTCGTGGTAGCCTTCTTTCCAGCAGATTTTTCCACTGTTTTTCCTATTCTACCCCTACTTAGCCCTAGCCCCTATATAAGCACTAGTTGCTTCTAGGGCTCGAGAGGGAGCACTCCCCAGCCGTCACCTAGCTGCTCCCTTGCATCCATTGCTCCCATCCACCCATTTCCTTGCATTCAACCCCATTTCCACCCACTTTCCACTCATTTCCACCATCCATTCCACCATTTCCATGCTCTTGGGCACCATTGGAGGAGGAGGATCGTGGCTGGCAGCAAGGAGGTGAAGAAGTCAAGCTTCATCAAGCATCCATGGCGTTTCCCACTCTCTTTCCCTTCTCCTTTGTTTCTGTTTTGGTCATGTATAGCTAAGCCCCCCCCCTTGGGTGGGCTGTTTGGGGCAAAAATGTGACTTTGATACCATGTTGGGGGAATATAATTTGTAATGAACATATTTCACTTCTATGATGATTGCCTTTTCTTGTATCTCATTTCCAATTACTTGTGCATGTGCTTGTTGTTTAATTACATTAATTGCTTGCCTTGTGGTGCTTGAAGACATTTGCCTCTATGGTGTTGGTTTCTATGTAGCTATCATAGGATTGGCTCCTAGGTCCTTAATTCGGATCCCTAGCTAGCCCTCTGTCTTCCTACATAATCACCTTCTTCCTACATGCAAATGTGAGTTCTAAGTGACTGGTATAAGTGTGATTAGTGCAATTGCCTAGGATTTCCTAAAGGCTGAGGTGGCTAGTAGCATGAGGTCAAATATCCTCATCTCTACTCCCATCCTTACCCTTGGTCCTCAATTGACTAATACCACTTATCCTAGAGACCTAGACTTGGTGAGTCCTATGAGAATTACACCTAGCCCTAGTTCTCCAACTAGTAGCATAGGGTACATCCTCATAGCACCCACCTTGTTGTTTGGTTTGGCAGTCTAGATTGAAATATGCTAATTTCTTATTATGGTGACATCCCCCAATTAATGTCAAGGTCACATTCCCAAACGGCCCACCTCCTTCATCTAATTGCTTAAAACCCTAATTGCCTAGTTTGCTTGTTAATGCTAGTGTAATCCAATTGCTTTAGTTAACTTAGTTGATTGCCTAGTTTTGCTAGCTAAGTGTTAATTTAGGTCTTTGATCTTGATTAGTGGTTAACTTAGGCTCTCAATTTCTAGTTGCTTGCTTAGTCTAGTATAGTTTGTTCTTGCTCTTGTTTAGATAGCTTGTTAACTTAGATTGCTATTTTAGCCTTTTGATAACTTAGTTTCATATTGCTTTTCCTACTCACTCTCTTAGCTTAATTAACAACCAATCAACCTTAAAACCCTAAAAACCTTACTCTCCGCAATAGGAACGTAGCTCACGCCTTCTAACTCTAGCGCCCCCTATATCTCCGTGGTTCGACCCCACATCTTGCCCTTGATCTATACTACAACAGTACCTCGTACGCTTGTGGGCGAATTGTTTTAGTTTTAGTGATAGACTCAATCTGGGACCATACAAATTTCAAAAGCAAGGATCCCATCACTCCCGTGCCTCCTGACCTCGTGGATTGCACTCGGCCACCCTAGTTGGCCGGTGTTGTAAGCCTCTAGCAGGAGCGCACCAGTTGGTCTTCTTCCTGAAGACCCAATTGCACCCTATGGGTTCTATCCCTTCAGGTGGATCCACCAAGGTCACACCTTGTTGGTTTACATGGATTCCATCTTGGATTTTATGGCCTCAAGACATGCTTCAGATTCTGGTCCCTCAATAGCTTCTAGGTAGGTTGTTGACTCATCATATATGACCAACTCACTACTTTTTTAGCCATAAGATGCCATAATCTTCCAAGCTCAAGGCGTGTTCTACTTGAACTACAAGTATTGTGTGTTACATAAGGAACTTGAGATTCCACAACAACTTGTGATTCTCCTTGTTCCTACTATACATCTTTAGGTTCAATATTTCATGTTTTTCTTGAATATTTTGAGTTCTACTTTTACTCCCACTGATTCCTTTGGAACTAAGTTCCTCTTTAGGAATACAACCATCTAGATCAACAAGCAAATTTGTTGTTGGATTGGGATAGGAGTGGTATATTAACAAAATAACATTTATGTGATTCATGGACAAAGCTTTTCAAGAAACTTTTTTCTTACACAATCTTTCAATCCTAGTCATTATAGAAGACATATCGAGACACCTCCCAAGCCATATCTCATATGGTGTCTTTTGAACCATTTTAGATCGGTACCTTATTTTAGTGTAAAGCATGTCCCCAAAAGAAATTGGAAGATCATCCAGATTTTATTGATAATCACACCATGACTAGCAAGGTGTGATTCCATCTTTTCTTAAACACTCTCATGATACACTATCATTGCGTTTCAGGTGGAGTTCATCATGATACATTATCATGATCTCCCAAATGGTGCTCAAACTTTTGGTTTATAATATTTCAACATCGATCATATCAAAGTGTCTTAATACTTTTATCAAGTTAGTTACATACTTCATTCATGATCTCCTTGAACACTTAAAGATATTCATACTTGTATTTCATTAAATACAAATGTCCATATCTACTGATAGAATCAATAAATATAATGAGGTACTAGTAACGACCTTTAGCATTTATTTCTAAAAGGTCTATATATATCAGTATGTATGAGCCCTAATAGAACAATCACTATCCCACTACATTTAGTGAAGATGATTTGGCAATTTTTCCCAATAAATAAGACTTGCATGTCTCTATTAGTTCAATAACCAAAAGAGTCTAGATAACCATCATTATGGATTCTAGAAATGTATTTCTCATTTACACACTTTAGATGACAATGCTATATGTATTCAATGTTTGAGTCATCAAGTCATTCAGTATATGAATCATACACATTTGTCTTTACAACTATCATGTATAGATTGTGAGACATAGGGCATTGCCATACAAGATCTTATCTTTTAAAATGAAACATCAATTTATTCATAATGTTCTTGTCCATACAATATACATGATGTTTTCATTAATGGCGAGTAGATAATAGCAATTCACTAATTCTATTGCATGCCCATGAATGACATCATCCAACTGTAGTGGCAAAAAATCTTGTTTAGTACAGTTCTATTTTACTTCTCATTGGGTCCTTAAGCAGATATCTCTATCTCTTTCTTAATCCTTTGTTCCTTTAAGGCTCCGATTGGTTTGCCGTAACTGGACTAAAAAACATGGGAACTGAAGTTACGAGACATGTTTTAAGTGATTGGTTTTCTATAACTATAGAAACTCAATTTTCTAGAATTTTCTAGAGTTCCTTAGGTATATATAGGGTTTACTTCCGGACTTCCAAAAGAAAATAAAGGAAAACAACTTCCCCGCTCCTCTCTCGTGACGGCGCACGAAGTCTCGATACGCGAAGACGCATGGAGTCCTCCGCTGCCGCTGTAGACCTGGTTTGCAGTTCGTTGAGAAGATCGTTACAGGTGGATTATTACATATATACTCTTGTACTTCATCTTCGCGACCTCGTGTTGTTGAGAAGACCTGGTCTGTTGTTCGTTCGTGGTATACGTCATCTCCTTGACCTCGTGCACTGTTCATATTCCGACATACGATCTCATCTTGATCTCGCTCCCAGCCTTCCTTTTCTTTATGTAATCTATTGAGAACAACACTACTCAATCGTTTCATTCCCTAATTGCTCATCTCCACTCTTCTTTCTTCACATGATCTCTTGAAAACAGCAATGGTGGGTGATTTTAAAAATCAATTTGTTTTCATACATCATGCTAATCTGATTCTTAGTCAATGTTTTTTGCACAATTATTTGGAAGGCATGATTGCAATTCGTTATTGCATCTCATTAAGTGATATTTTATGGTAGTAATATGAAGTTCCTTGCAAATCAAGGCATGCTATTCAAATCACGACATGCTAAATATCAACTTTTTTATTTGACCATTGTACGTAGTCTATTTCTCTTCTTTGGCCATTTGACATAATTTATTAACTGATTAAGTTGTGCAATCATATTGTGTATTGTGACTTATAAGTATTGTATCTTTTTTCTGAATTACAGAAAACCAATCATATAGAAGTCATTATTCAAAAAAATATATAATTTCAACCAATCACCTGAAGTCATTTTCTTGGAACTGAACTCAACTTCCTGGAAAATGAGTTCCCTAAGAAATCTAAATTACACTGAACCAATCGGAGCCTAAGTGAAAATGACAGATTCATTTTTCACTTATCCTTCTCATAGTCTTGAGTGCAGAAGACTTGGACTTCAACTCAACCTCACAATTCTTCTTGACCTTTCCTTTGCCTTTAGAATCACTTCTGCTGATCACTATCACAGATTTTTCCTTCTTCATTATGACTTTGGCATCTACATACCAAGTAGTTATGATAGCAGTTTAGCCAAGTTACTCAAGTACTAACACTTGATAAATTGGCGGTATGATTCATACAATGTTTTGTAGATTTATATCCATGGTCAACTCTTAACCTAAAGGAAATCCCATTCTATCTACATGCCCAATCATATTGAGCACATGGGGCTCTACTGAATCTCCCTCTATCAGTTTGCACTCAAACAACACTTTGGAGACATTACACCTTACTTGCTATACATGATTCTTAGGATCTGTTACCATCTTGAAAATGGTCATGTTTTTCATGATGTTGATGCATCTCATAGTTCATACAACATAGAATAAGGTATTTGATGTCTGTGACATCATTGGCTTGCTTCAAGTAAGCATTCATTTTAGCCTCAGGCGCATTTGGAGCGGGTTCCTCTGACTCTGGTCTTTCAAGGACACAGAGCTTTCACTCATTTATGAGAATACTTTCTCAAAATTCTAAACTAGATGTGGAAGTTAATCACATTTAGTTGTCCTACTCAAGGATTGATCACAATTGTGTTTGTTATAGATTCTGCAAAGAAATATTGTAGTTTTTCAAGACATTTTTTATTTGTTTGATTTTATAAGTTAATGATATTAATTAGGCCTTTTATTAATTATCACTTTGACTATTTTTTTTCAAATTGATAACCCTCATGTATCAATTCATAAGATTGCAACATACAATCTTCTAGTGAGACAAGATCCAAAACAATTGAATATTACCCGGCCAACGCCAACATCCAACCAAATATTAAGGTAGGAAACCTTTTCCAATTGCATCTCATACAATTCTTGGATAGATAGTATGCACAACTCCTTGCCATAGTCCATATGCATGCCTCTAGGTGATTAATTTCATTAAGGACACCCGGTTAAGACTGGTCCAAAAGCAACATGATAGTAACACACCCAACTTGTAGGCCCACATAACTACCATCACACTTCCACAAGATATAAGATGCACCACCTTCGGGGTTCCCACGCTTAGTCGATCAAGCTTTTCTTGTGTATTGCTAATGGAAAGCATATAAGAATTAATATTGTATTTAGGGATTTTATATATAAATACATATACATATCCAATCACCACATACTTATAGTACATATCAAACACATGCTATAACCATAAGCGAGAAATATGCAATATAAAACACACAAGCGATGTTTATGACCATTATATTGTAATTCCTTGGAGCCATAAGGAACTACTGCCACCTAAGGTCTACACCACATGCATCAACCTACTGTTGGTGATGATTTGTGCTTGGACCAATCTGGGTTGATCAGTTCAACTCTTAAACTAGTCAATTTGCCTCCTGGCTGCTCGATTGGGCTCTTGAAATAGTTGTATGGTCTTCATATTCAAGCAATGACTGGACTCCTCTAGCCGATCGGTTGGTCCATCAGTTGATCGGTTCATCCTCCTATTTTCAGTCCTCTAATTCATCAGTGAGTCTCATGATTCATTCAATTCGTCTGGTTTAGAACATCTTCTTACAATGAAACATAAAGTAAAACAATCTTATTTCTTATTACATTGTATAAGGGAAAACCTCGATTTATATTGAAGGAGAAATAGGAAGAAGAGCATTAATTTGCATTCTAAAAGAAGAGAGAGGCTCAATATGTAAACCAAGATATAGATAGGAATAAACAACCACAACCATCCACCATCGAAACCAATTTTAGGGTGGCACATGTAAAATGCATATATTCCTTATCATAAATATATATTAGTTTGTAGTTGTATGTGGTATTTAATCGAATATGCACATAAACAAGCTTATATTCACATCTTATGCAATAAAATAAATCCAACCGTATCGATTTAAATCTAGATACACCATAAATTGATGTGTCTCTAATACCACTATAGGGAAATTGGGGTGACAGATAAGGCACCAGAAAATTTTTTTTAAAGCCTGATTCCCCTTAACAGCAAGATCATATCAAAACAATATATTTAGGAAGGAAAGGTAACAAGAGTTATACCTGGTCTGGAGCAAGTCCAGTGAAGACTCTTAATGAAGTACCATGCTTCTTCTCCAACTAGAAACATGCTTCTTCTTCAGTAACACCTGAACAATTGTCAATAACAACCTCCTAGTGTGGCACCACAAACAACGGTTGAAGGTGTCTTCCTAGTAGAAGAGAATTACCTCTCACCTCTAGAGTAGTCCACACGGACCACTAGAAACTCCACATTGCGCTACCAATGCCAATGGGAAGGAGTTGTCCCTTTCAAACGTCAACCTACTAGAGTTGATTAGCTCTCTCACAATTGTCTCTCCCTTGCTATCTCTCCCTTTATCAGGTAGGACTTGCTAGGGCTCTCTATTGGTTACCACAATAAGAGAGGACAACAATTGTCAAAGAAACTATTATGTTTGAGAAGCCCCCAATAACCCTCTATTTATAGGAGAGGCTAGGGTCAAGGTTATCAGAATGTGAGGGAGTCAAAAGGACGGAATTCATGAATTTTCTGGAAACTTCAAGCAACAAATTGGTCGGTTCCCTCACCCAACTGGAAGGTTTTTAGCCACAAACTGCCCGGTTCACTCACCCACTCAGTCGGTTCATGCACAAACTGGTCAGTTCAAGAAGTTTCCTATTCTGAATCACATTGGTATTCAATGCATGATTAATGCAAAACATGACATAAACACTAATCCTTGATCCAATCAAATTTACTATTGAACTGGTCGGGTCATCCCATTAACCGGTTGGTTGGGACCTATGAATCGGTTGGTTCACTATGTGAACTGGTTGTTTCACACCCTTGTTCAACCATCGATCAATAATTGTTTATTCCAATTGACTTGACACTCCAACTAATCGATTCAACACTTGAACTGGTCAGCTCAGAGTCTAGTTAGTCAACTTTTGAACCTCAATTGTTTAATTTGAATACCTAAACACTTTTAGTATTCAATCTAAACATCATTCATGAATAAACTCCTATTCCAAATGTATCCTATGTGTGTGACCCTATAGGTCCAAAATTACATTGGAAGTGAATGTCCATAATCATTTATGACACCACAGAAAAAGAGTGGCATCTAGCATCACGTCATTGCTACCCAAGTAATTCAAAAAGTTGGAGAATAACTTAAACCTACAATCCATGATCAATGTTACTGTGATCATATAGTTCCTTTGTCACTGATATCCAGATTGAACTCAAGGTATGGAATCATCATCCACTCCATGTTCGCTGAATTAGAGTAGACTATATGAGATGCACGTGAGCTCACATATCACATATTGAGTACATGACTATGGCCATACATTTCTCAGTCTCACTTATCAAGAGGCCTTGGATATAAGGCTCATGTAGGATGGAAAAATTCCATCTAAATTACTCACACTCAATCCCCATGTGTCACAATCCACCCAAGCACCACCTCTACAGAAACCCTTATTCAGGATCACGGTGGAATATGTCAAAGTACATGAATGGCATGTGATGAATGTAGTGACTTCAGGTCTAAGAAATACAATCACCACAATCACTATGAGAGCTGATTTTGACTACCATTCCATGGTCTTCATGTAATACTCTCACGGTGAGTCTGTCTGATACACTGTTCTCTAACATGTACCTATGTGTTTGAATTGATATCACATATCATGAATAATGAGATTTTGTCATCAGTTAACAGACACTCTATTCTTGTGTATTACTGTTGTCTATTTTTCTTCCACAATAACAGCTGATTAGGGATATAACAAGAATGTACATACTCTTAACATTCATATGATCTCATTGTTTAACTCACGTACTTGAAGACATAAGTCATCGAGTAACATCGTTCTTTAGACATCTACTATGTCTGTGTCATCATCTCATGTTGAGACAAATATAATAGATGAAATTAGCTTTATTATTATCAAATCAGGTATCTAATGCCACATTCCAATCATCACATGATTGACTCTCTGGTCATATATACCAAAAACTTGTGATGCGAGCGGCTCTAGAAATCACATGGCAGAAGAGAACCACATCCATGATTTAGGGCTAAGGGGGTTGAAAGATATAGATTGACGGTTGGAGAAGGAAGGCAAGACATCCACAACGCTCCCAAAAGCTTCCCACACACTGTCTTTAGTTCATTGGTAATATGCAAGGGACCACTCTAGAGAAGGTCGGAAACACTCTTGCATTTTTCTAAATCACTGAATTAGGGTTCATGCAGGGGCTTAAAAGGTAAAAAAGATTTCCTGAATCCAACAAGATTCTTGGTTTCCAAGACCATTGAGTGAATCACAAGAAAATTGGGGTAGATTAGGATTGGGACCTTGAGTCCCTATTCCTCCTGGAGTCTTTCTTAGAAGATGATCGACCCTCAGATTGTCATCTTATGGTTGACTCTGTTCACATTTGTTGAAGACATGGACAACAATCGATATACTTATGTGACAGATCGTAATGGGATTATCTAGACTAATTTAGGAAAAATTGATATTTGGCTGAATTATATGGGTAGCTAGGTAAACCATTGCTTTCTTAGTCTCTTTTCTACCTAAAGTTAATTAGGACAACCACGGTTACCAAAACTCAACCAAAATTTTACCATATGTTCATTCTTTCGTCTACATAATTTCTATTGCTTTAAACTCCCAATTTGAGCATTAAAAACCTTTAAACTATTTAATGTTTTGTTTTAACTTCCCTAAACTATAAAAAATCATATAAATCTAATCTCTTTTCCAATTTTGGAAATTAACAATTCTTTCTGTTATACTCGACCCTTCAAGTTTTAAAGTCAAATAAACCTCTATACTTTGAGATATCAACAAAAATATCTTTATTAATTATCTCCAACATTCTAAATTATTTTCTATTGTATTAAATCATAAATTTATCTGAAATATCTTGTAATTCAATTTATGTCTCATCATACCAACAATAAGTCTAAACCATCTCTAAACTTCACATTTTAATAATATTATGAACCAAATTTTGTGTAAATTTGCATAGAAGACCCTATTTTCCTAAAGTTTTCTTTAAAGTATGTATTTTAATCAAAATCTTAGTCAAGATCCTTCTTATAATTTTTTTTGGATGTTACAATACTAACCACCTTATAAGGATTTCATCCTCGATATTCAATTAATCTACCATTATAGGGTTTTAATGTGTTGTGCTTGCTAACCCTCAACATTTATCATAGAAACACTTTTAAAGTATAACCTTCACTTGGCCAATTATCAATATCAAACATCATTGTCATAACTAGTATATTCACATTTTACTAAGGAACTTGAATTCTAAATCATATTTTCATCATTGAATCATAGCAAGGAACCTAGCTTGCTTCTTTTTAGAGGGATCTATAAAAGATTCTTTGTTTTTCTTTAAGAACCAACTCACCTATCTATGTCAAATTATCTAAGCTCTATATGCATCCTTGGTCTTACTAAGTATTGGATTAGGTTTAGGTGACCATATGTCATAAACTTTTAATGTCGACTCTTGTTTTCTTTGCCACCTTTGAATACATGATGGCCAGTCTTATATCTAGAGGTGACATGTTTTATCATAATTATCTTAGCACCTCCATAGTGTACATGTCCCATACCACATGCACTTGAAAGGGTGCAAAAAATATGATAATGTACATAACATTCTCTCTGCAAAACCTTGTAAGTCTGTGTCCCATACCACAAACATATGAGAAAGATAGAGAGGGAGCATGCTATATGCAATTTCAGAATTAATATGAGAGTCCAAAACATCTAGGCACATAGCCCTAGTCCTCATCTAAGCTTCTGTCTCCTAGCTAGATTTCTACTTTGATTTCTAATATCTTTCACTTACTTCTTCTATACATAGGCGACTACTTATATTTCTGAATCCGTACTCTACTCTTACTTAGCTTCTTTTAGGGTGATCTTAAGTAAGAATATGAGAATTCATCTAGTGGCCTACTATAATGTTGCCCTAGTACCATTTTGTAATGCCTTTCCTAAGTACACATACACATGGTAGAAGCAACATAGAGTTATCCATAACTTGTGCACTTAAAGGGGCATTACATTAAAATGGCATTCATAACAACAATATAATCAATCACACAAATTGAAATATTAAAGCATTCTCATGATTGTTCTTACAAAAGAAACATAATCACTATCACATGGAAAACTAACATAACATCTTCACACATAGTCTTTACTCTAAAGTTATAAACATTGAAACATATAGCTGCGTATATAAATCTGGGGAACATCTAATACTTGTCACCCCACCAGATTGAGTCATGCTCTATCCTTGTGCTTGATTCTATGGGATATACTCTACTCTCACTCTCATGTGGGGACATCTCATCCCCAACCATGCATTGGAAATATAGTTGTTAGCAAAAGTGGCATGAACATTCTATATGTAAAAGACCGAAGTAATAAGATACTAAAAAATATTCTTGAACATTATAAATATGAAACTAATATTAAAACCTGTATAAAATCTAAAACATAAACATCTCCTTTTTCTTTATCTTAATTCTTATATTTCTTCTCACCTTTCTCTGGAGACATGCGCTCTGGTACCTGAGTCTCATGACCTGCACTAAGGAACCTGGGTCACATGACCTACACTTTGGGCCTGGGTTATGTATCTGAATCATCCTACACTAAGGGCATGGGCCTCATGACTTGCATAAAGGGCCTAGGTCATGTTTCTCTTACATTAGCCTACACTAGGGTGCCTGGGGCACATGACTTGCACAAAGGGTCTGGGTCATGTCTTTCTTGAGTTGACCTATGCTAGGGCCTGGGTCTAACTTTATAATTTGATGTCATCTTATTAAATGTGATCTTAACATGAATCTTAATACATTATGATCTTATAGTCTTATCATGAACTAATATCTTAAATCTTAATAGATTAATATTAATAGAATCTCATCATGAAATATAAAGCATAGATCTTAAGGGACATGGATCATAAATATTAATGTATTTTGTTCTCATATTCTAATCATGACTCAAATCATGAATCTTAATAAAAATATTATCTTGGAACTTAATCACGACTTAGTGCATTCTAATCTTATAATGTTATCATGGACTTAATTTTCAATACATATTAATCTTAATAGAATCTTTATCTTGAAATCTTAATCACGTATAAATATGTTCAAAACTTATATTTGTATATCATACTTAACTCTTAAATCTTAATAATGATAAGAAATCTAAATAACTTCTTAGTTCTTAGATCTCAATCTCTTAAAGAAATCTTAATAACATATCTCTACTTCAAATCTTGAACGCAACAATACCCAACATTATCAAGTTAGTATGACTACATCTTATTCATTAATATGACCTTTTTCTAAGAAATCTTATATGAACATGATCCTTTAATTTTCTCATGAACCTTGTTCATGAATCTTGCTCATTCTAAGAAATCTTAACAAGATATCTCTACTTGAAATATTATGTAGCATGTAAGAACATAATCATGAACATGTAAACTTCAATTGAATGTCTTACTTAAAATCTCATAACTTAAGAACACATAGATCATAATGTCTTATCTGAAACATGTAAATATGCATAGACTAATAAATATGTATACTCACGGGCATGAACCACTTACTTAGGTTAGTATGAACAACATTCTTGTGTTTCCTTTGATCTCAAAACTTTATTAATCTATATTACAAACCCAAACCCTTTATTAGGATCTTCAAATATTCATTACCCCAGGTATATATTTGTTTAAACCAAATCAAAATAGCTAGTAAAACATATACTATTAGCTAGATTTTAGAAAACTGAACACAATCCATATACGGGTCTTCTACATCTAAGGCTTGTAGCAATTTCTATGATTTAGGCAAGGTAGAGATATTTTCTTGATATTAATTAAATGTTTTACCTTACGTGGAAGGTGTATCAGCTGGGTGATCCATTTGAGCTTGGGTCTATGGTTATGGGAACCAGCCTCACCTATCCTTGTAGGAAAACTCTGTTTCCCCTATGAAAATGAGTGCACATCATGGATTCTTTCAGATATACTAATAGTCCGTCAATGAGTTTCTTTGGGAACCTAGAGCACCACCTCCCCTATTACACCCACATCCCACAATTACCACTAATCATGAGATTAGGGCATAAGTTTGAGGATTTAAACATAATTTTGATCACCCTTATTTTTTTTATTTCAAACTCCTTGTTTATGCACATTCAATCACATAATCTAAATATTCAAGACTATTTAAAACTTGATTACACTAATATAATTTCAACAATAAAGACACATATTTAAACATTCATTTTATTTGTCACACTTCCATGTACATACAACATGATAATCAGATACATTATCTCTTATTAAGGAATCAAAGATACACATCATCATTTACAACTCTCTCACTCTAATGAAGGACCTAGAGTGACATGGACTGGCTGAGCTTAACTAATCTCATACTTAACTCTTGTGGAAGATCTACTCTACTGCAATGACACCTTTAGTCCATGAGTTATCCCTAAAAATTTTGAGTAGAGGGTGAGCCTAGTCGCTTAGTGAATGAGTACTTCAAGGAAATATTTTAAAGAACTTATTTAATCACAATTATACTATTATGCAACTGATATCAATTATAAAAACAATAATCTTTAAGGAGACTAATCATTCACGAACATAAATATGGCAGGATACTCCAGATTTTTCAAGAGTGAATCAATATTTGAACATGCTTGATAAATCACAAAGAGAACTAATAATTTAGAAACATACATAGAATAATTGAATAATTACACACACTTGGTTAACCAATCATTCATATTATTATGCCCTGAACCCACATGAGGTGTACCACACCATGTGAAAGAATCACAGCAAGCTACGGTCTTACTATACAAGGCTTAGAAGCATGCCCAAGTTCCTAAGCCTATCTCTTGAGTAAGACCTTGTCTATAGAGGGCCTCAACACGTATGCCTCTTGGCAGCTAATGGGATCAGCCAGATATCTCAGACTCCACCTCTCAACCTAGGTACTCAGGCGGTGAGTCAAAGCCCTCAGGCTTATTGTGCATCAATGGACCTACTAACCACAGATCACTACAACATGTAACACATGTACCACCAACATCCCTGGTTGGTGTTGGGTATCACACAACTATAAGGAGTCTGCTCTACTAGTCAAGACCCCCGTACCCTTCTGGTGCACTCCAGCTTAGCTGATCTAGACTACCTCCAGTTAGGAAATCATTTCCTGCCCATAATGTAGGACTCATCCTGTGAGGACTCTACTAAGTTTAGGGCATCAAATTATTAATTCACTCTTTAAATTCATGATTCAATCATCACATCAACATGTCCTAGTTTATCTTTATAAACCATTCATTTCGTTGATTATCTGATAATATTTACCATAAAGTAAATTGTTAAGCATCACCACATCTCATACTAAGAAACATTGATATCAAAATATGTGATTCACAGAACATCCTATCCTTAGGGTTTCATTTACCTCATTCACTTGTCACATGACTCACATAAGGATTAAATGCATCATAAACATTCATCGAATAAAGACTACTTTCAACAATTCATATACAATCAACATATGTATGAAACCCTGTGATTGAGATGAATTTGGGCTTCCACATCATTCTCTGAGATATCATGCATCAAGAATAACATTGAATAAATAAATTCTACGATGTCAAGAGAAGCACTTCAAATGGACTTCACAATATCTTTTCACAAATTTCAAACTTTCCACTCATATAGGGTTTCACCCTCTTTACTGAGATATCAAGCAAACACTGATGACATTGCATGAAATCTGAGATAGTAGCTGACATATATGTACCACACATTTAGATAAACAATCATTCATAAACAAGGAGATTCAGATAGACAAATTTCTTTATTTAATTATACATCAATTTTAGTCATGGTCGAAAACCCAAAATTTTAGTTTATTCTTATAACCTTTTCAATTGCTTCAAAAATTCTTGCTACGATGGATTGTATCCATTTCTAATATGATTTCATCATCTAAAATTCATCACAACTGAGGAATAGTCCATTTCATATTATTTTGCAAAAACTAGATCAAAAGGACAATTTAGGGTTTGTAGTCGCATACTAAGCAATTGAAGATTATTGATGATTTAACTCATTTTCGTGAAATATATTGTTTAAAAGAGGTAACCCCTCACTCCAAGGTGTGAAAACACCTTAAAAACGCAACCCATCTCTAAAAATCTCAAATCCATATCAAAACCCTAGCAAATCACCAGTTTCTTCTTCCTTTCAACCAAGAAACCCTAGAAATTGTTATTTATGGAGAAAGAGTGAGAAAAGGGGAAGATTTGATATAATTTTGAATGAATTCAGAGGAGGGGTGGAATCTTGACATGTTATAGAAGATTCACCATGAAGAGCTATAGAAAGAAGCTAAACTTACTCAATTTCATCATCTCCACCACTTCCTCCTCTAAAAAATCATAGCTCTCCTCTCTATCTAGAATTTCATTTTTATGGAATGGATCATGAAATATGAGAGGTCCTTGGGTGATGGCTTGCTCATATAGAGAAATTGAGGTACTTGGGTAATTTGCACACTGACCCCTCACTATACTTTCTCTTATTTGTGCAATTTTTCAGTCATAAGAATGTTACTGTCATTAATTTATTTCAGAGGTAAAAAATCCTTCAAAAATCATGAAAATTTAGAATTATGTATGCGTGTAATTTTAGAGCTCCAGTAAAATTTTTAGATCATCCCAAGTTACCAATAAAAAATAAAAAACTAAACACTATACTACTGAACAACACTCTATCGGCATGGTCGGTCAAAGTAGAGTTTGACCGAGATCCACATTTAAAGAACATCCAAATATTCTTAAATTTTCACTAGCATGCATGATTTAGTTATCGATATCATATCCAAAATTCAATTAAATCCAAGTTACATAGAAAATATGAAAAATCATTTACCACACTGTTATCCTGATCAAATTCCATATTCATATACTATCAAAACCCTAATTTTTACAAACTAGGGTTTACATTTATCAAACCCCAATTCTTCAAATTATAAGCATTCTTAGAGTTTTTTATTAGGTTTGAAACATCACATTGAGCTAACATCTTTAATCAAGTTTCAACGACATTCAATCTAATTAAATATGTAATCATTCATGTAAATCCTAGTTTACCAATCAAACACAAATGCGGTCATAACAATTCTCCTCCCCTTATGTATCACTATACTCTTGTATTTCATATTAGAATGTTATTTTCAACATTGAGTCCTTTGTTTCTCTTCTAATCACAACATATTTAAAGCAAGCCTTCTCAATGATAGCGGTAGAATTTTCTATCACAATCAATAATAGGAAAGAGAAATATAAACAACCATTTTTAAGCATGCCATACCCTGTTGAGGTGTTACCTCAGTAGTGGTAATCTGATCCCACTATCTTAATTCATACACTTCAATCTATACTTATTTTTCTGCATCACATTAGAGTTATGAAAGATAGTTCACCTTTCTATTTTGAATTTCACTATTTTACCACTCTAATAGAAAAGCACTCATAATATGCAAGACTATAAGTAACAATAATTGTATAAAACTGAGCCAGACTAATGATATGAATGATTAAAACCACAACACTTATTCCAATTTAATATATTGCTCACGCATGTACAACTGAAGTCATATGTAAAACAAATTTTCATCCCTTGATATGCCTTCAACAAACTATACTTCTTTAAAACAAATTCACATATTGCTAAAAGCCATTTGTTTTCTCTGATTTCTCTTCTTATGCATTACAACTTCTTCTTACTTATCCTTCTCATTTTGATCATATAGAATAAACATCCCTAACATTGAAACATTTAAGGTAAGAATATATTATTCACCATTCTTGATGTGACTGCAAGAATTTATTTAGATAACATTTTTCTCATGTTGCACTTATCCTTTTGCCCAAATCACACTTCTTATATTTCAAAACTATTTCTTATCCTTCGTTCATACTCATTTCCATATTGTTTATCTTTCACATTTGCATCTTTTAAACCCATGTAACAACAATTTTCTTCTCATATTGATGGTCTCAGGATTTTATTTTATAGAGATGTTCGTGCTCAAGGTCAAATCAATATTGACATCCCTTGAATTATTACAACCCTAACTATCTGGGATTTGATCCTTATCAATAACATGATGTTATTGTGACATGATTTACTCCCTAATTTCGATATGCAAACCTTAGATCTCTTGAGGTTTACTAAAGACTTCCTTGTCTTTACCACTTGAAATTTCTTTTCTCATACTTGACATTTCTGATAGGTTACCTTACTAGGGTTTCATCTTCATGTTATGTGTCATTAATACATTCAATTGACATGTCTACTATGGTGGTTATGTATCATTAAGAATTCATTCTCTTATCACTTCATCCCCATAAAAGAGAAGGTGATTTTAAGATTTAGAATTCCATTCTTCAAGTGATCACTTAATACATTTCTTGTATCTCGGTTTAATTACCATCATCAAGGATACTAGCTATTTAGCATCTTCTCACATCTCCCAATCTCTCCCTTTTATCATCAATATTACTCCCTCATGTTTCAACCCCTTATTTATTTTCTATCATTAGATGTCTGTTTGCTACTCTTCCCTATGTCACTATTTACTTTTACTTATCTCTTATGATCACATTTCTCACTCTTGTGTATGATTCCATATTCCATGCCATATATACTTTCTTACCATCCTTTCTCTTTGATCTAGTTGAAATTCTAAATCAATATTCTCCCTACTAATTTCATCTTTTACATAATATATTACATGTCCTTCATTTCAAATCAAACGGCTCATGCAGGGGTCAATCGTAGTTTCTTTTTCAATCAAGATTTTATGATTTGATCATTAATTTAGCCTCACCTTTGTTCTTCTTTTGAGAACTAGTTCCATTTCATCACAAGGAACCTATTGAATACACTTAGTGTAAACTAGGTTGATACTATATAGAGACTTATATCAAAAGCTAGTAAGGGTGAATGCATTCAACTTTATGATGAGAGTACACATTCCACGATCTCCATTATATCATGTAACCATCCCTATCTAAATCAAACTCATCATTTCCTTTTTGTTTCAACTTGGTTTCTTATCCTAGTTTTATAATTTAAATGTTCTTCTAATTCTCTTCACTTCCATTCTTCTGAACTTCACTTCTATGTATTATTGTATACTTCACTCTTTTCTCCTATTTTCCCTTTGTTGTAGAGTACATTAATGCATTTTACTTAATTATATGATCCATTCATTCTAATTGATTCTTTCTATCTTGGCTTTCCATGTAGTTTTCTCTTATCTTCCCTTGATTTCGATTGGGTAAATCGTCACAATTAGTTATATAGATCAACTCTTTTTTATCCATCCTTTGTTCTCAATTTTGTATGTTACCTACTAATGTATGTCTTGTATCTATATTCCCTCTTCCTCCATTCCCAATTTAGGGTTTCTCATCTGAGGCTCCAAAATCGGATTTTAGATATCAATTCCAATTGATTCTTAGCTATTCTAGTCTTTCCCTTATATTTCAACATATTAGTGTATGTACATTATCACTGCAATGTGGGTCTAATTTATCCATAGTATACTCTTATTATATTATTATAAGGAGTCATTAGAACCCAGTAACACACCCAGCCAGCCGGACCAGGCTGAACTTGTAGTCCTGAAGCCAAGAGCTACTCAGGGGTAACCAACTCCTATTCATCTCAAACATGTGGAAAGAATATTCACTTAGGGCAACCTCATTTAAACATAAATTTTGATCTACTTGATACAAAGAATATTAATAATAACTGAAGCAACTTTGTGATACTCAACAAGCTAAAAGAACCATACATACATACATACATACATACATATAGACGGAAGATGGGGAGTTTACACCCTCATCCAGGAGGAGAACTACGAGTGGGATCCAAAAAACACAAGGGGTGGGGGCTATCCTAGACTCTACCAACAGGTTCGAAGCACTCAGTGAGTCGGAGGCAGAAGAGCCGGAATAGGTGGAACCAAAAAAGAAAAAAGAAGGCAACAAGAAGAAGGAGCAGCCCAGGCGCACACAGGCAAACAAGAACCCTTAAATATGTCTATTGTTCTATGGAATATTAAAGGGGTGTGTGACAGGAACAAGAAAAGGGAAATTTGTGAATGGATTGGTGCTAGCGGGTCTTCTATTGCAGCTTTAGTTGAGACCAAGATAAAAGAAAACAATAAATAGAGTATTGGGTACTTGTTTCCACAAGGCTGGGAACATGTATCTAACCTCCCACATTCTGAGCTGGCTAGGGTGTGTGTGGCGTGGAAGCCCAATGCATGGCAGATGACGATATTGATGATGTATGATCAACACATTACTCTAGATTGCAAGAATGCAACTGGTTTGCATATGTTTCTGACTGCAGTGTATGCCCATAATGATGCAAAGAGAAGGACTGAACTCTGGCATGACCTCACTTTGATCTCTATACAGATGATGACACTGTGGATGGTGATTGGTGACTTCAACAATGTCAGGCTAGTGAGAAGATAGGAGGTAGACTTGCGCTGCATGTGGTGATTGATGCTTTTAACAAGGCCATTGATAAAGAAGAGTTGATAGAGCTACCCATGACAGGTGGAGATCTCTTCACATGGCACAATGAACAAGATCCAGAAGATAAAATAGCAAGCAAATAGGACATAGCATTGGTGAATAAGGAATGGTTAAAACTCTTTCGCAATGTACAGGTGAAGCAGGTGGTTCTGAGCTAAGTGATCATGCTCCCCTTCTTGTACAAATTTTTGAGAAAAAGCAAAAACGAAGACCGTTTAGATTTCTCAAATACTGGGATGAGTGGAAGGACTTTGATGATATTCTGAAGGAGGTATGGAGTACACACATACATGGGAATCCCATGTTTGTTTTTGCTAAGAAGCTATCTCTTTTGAAATCAACCTTGAAGAAGTGGGCAAAAGAGAAGGTCAATATTCCCAATCTGATCTTGGAAACAAAAAAGGAAAGTAGTGATATGAGGAAGCTTATGTTGGCTGATCTGCTCAATTATGAATTAATAAAGAAGGACAGAGAATTGAGGATGATGCTTGAGGACCTAAAAAAGGCAGAAGAAAAATTATATTGGCAGAGAAGTAGAGAAAAATGGATGGAAGATGGTGATAGAAACACAAAGCTCTACCATACTGCAGTGAGGAAAAGGGAAGCTTCCAACATCATCTATGAGTTGATTGACAAAGATGGGCACATGGTTAATAAACAAGAAGACATAGAAGACCAAGCTGTGCAGTTCTACAGTGAGCTCTATAATAAAAACTTTGGTTCTAAGGAGGAGGACAAAGACATAGACTGGAAATTCAAGCTCTCAAGCACCCACAACAATATCCTTACAAGGGAGGTTACTGAACAAGAAGTCAAAGATGCCTTATGGAGTATAGGCTGCAATAAATCTCCCAGGTCAGACGGGTTCAATGCTTTCTTCTACACAAATGCTTGGGATATAATTAAAGATGATCTCCTAAAATATGTTAGATGGTTCCCGGAGGGAGGTAACATGGTGAGATAAGTGAATCATGATTTTCTGGTCTACATTCCAAAGAAGAAGGTTACTGCATCTCTTCCTAATTTCAGACCCATTGCTTGTTGTTCTATACAATACAAAATCATTACAAAGATTCTGGATACCAGGTTGAAGCTGGTCCTTCCTTTCCTTATTTCTGAAAACCAAGGAGCCTTATCACTGGAAAGAGTATTAGCGACTGTGCTCTTCTCGCTGATGAGTTCTTAGCTAATTTTAAAGTGATGAGAGGGAGCCGAAAAGCTTGTCTAAAGCTTGATGTGTCCAAGGCCTATGATAGTTTCAAATGGGACAAGCTGTGGTGGATTATGCAACAGATGGGGTTCTCCAACACATGGATAGAATGGATGCAGCAATGTGTTAGCACAACGAGTTTTTCTATCCTGGTAAATGGCACATCGGATGGTATGTTCAAAGGAAGTAATGGGCTACAGTAAGGTGACCCTCTCTCGCCACTTCTATTTACATTAGTCATGGAATACTTTACAAGGAAGTTGAAGAAAGCTGAAGATAGAAAGCTGATTAAAGCATAAACTATTCACGGAATGAAGGTAATGAGCCATCTTATTTTTTTCAGATGATGTTCTTCTATTTATGGAGGCTAAAGTAGATATGCTTCTTGAGCTGAAAAAATTTCTTGGAGATTTCAGAGAGCATGCGGAGCTGCAAATTAATGCGAACAAAACTCATCTCTACCTCTCAAAGAACTGTCATCAGATGGAACATAGGCTGTAAGAAGCCATGGGAGTGGAGTTGGGCAAGTTCCCAACTAAATATCTGGGCTTTCCGCTCGCAGGTGGCAATTTACAAGTCAAAGATTTTGTTTATTGCATTGATAGAATGGATGAAATAATTAGACATTGGCCTACCCAAAAAACATATATGGCTGGACATGCAACTCTCATTAGAGCAGCCATTGAGGACCTTCTTATCTTTTGGGTGTAACAAGGTGAGATACCGGGTGCTGTGCTTGACAGGATGGAGATGAAAATGGAAAACTTCATCTGGGTGGGCAAGTTTCATCCTATGCACTATGGTAGGTTGGCTTTACCTAGAGATGAAGGTGGTCTGCAGCTAAAAGCATCTTGGGATATCGCTCGATGGGGGACATTGAAGAGAATCATCTTGTATCAAACACATGGCTCTGTATGGGGAAGATGGATGAGGGATAGATACCCACATGGGTTGGATTTCAAGCTAAAAACCCGGGAAGGTTCGACATGTACTATTCAAATGATGAGGAGCTTATGGCCACAAGTGAAGCATCTCTTTTTTATGAACCATAGGGGGAATGGCATATGATAAATCCTAAGGCTGATATATGGGAAATCACAAGGATGAGAGCATAAAAAGATGGGACAATGGAGCAAATATGAGCTAGAAAACACGTTCCTAAATGGTCTGTGTGCGTCTTTAAGATCTTACATGGTGCCTTAGCGACCTTGGATAAAGTGCAAAAATGGAACAACAATATATCTCCTATTTTTTTCTATGCAAAGAGGAAGAGGAATCCCATAACCACTTGTTTGGTGGTTGCAAGTTCACTAAGGATGTGTGGGGAAAAGTATGCAAGGAGTTCCACCTGTAGATTGAGATGATTGATGATATCAAGAAGATGGTCAAGTGCTATGGCAATGCTGAAAAGAAGATGCTTTTGTTCGCTGCCTTGTGTTACTACATATGGACCGAAAGAAACACACACAAGGACAGAGTCATAGCTAGGGGTGTGAGTACTATTGCTCTGAAAATTTATAAAGGTGTAAAAAAGAAGCTACGAGTTAGCTAGATGTGTGAGTTGCTCACGTGCGTGTTGTATAGCGAGTAAAGGGGCTATATGTAACTCTTGACCTCCTACAATTGTAGGGGGAAGTCGGAATATATTTACCTGATTTCGATACATACATACATACATACATATATATTTTACAAATTGATAATCTGAATTCAAATATATAAGAACATTTATATTCAACTCTAATGAAAACAAAAATATAAAATTATAGTTGTATCTCATTCTCTCTTTAAGCTCTTACTCCTTCATTACTTTTCAGTCTCCTAACACTAATATTTCTAGGGTTTCTCTCTAGCCTATCCTTCCTCTGCATACATGGCAAGGTCATCCACATAAGAATAGATGGAGTATCTTGATACTAGTCAACCTATGTATTCAGATACTTGTCCAGGATATCCAAATAGTTATACCTCCTAGAGCTAAAGACATGTCACCTCCTAACTGCTACACTTATAACTCTAACTTTCTATCCTAATGGTCCCTAACGTCTCAACCTAAGCTCTAATACCAAGCTATTACACCCATATCCCTTGATTACCACTAAACATTAGATTAAGGTATAATTTGAGGATTTAAACATAATTTCGACCACCCTTATTTTTTTCTTTGATTTCAAACTCCTTGTTTGTGCACATTCAATCACATAATCTAAATATTTAAGGCGATTTATAACTTGACTTCACTAATCTAATTTCAACAGTAAGTATACATATTTAAACATTCATTCTATTTCTCACACTTCTATGTACATACAAAATGATAATCAAATACATTCTCTCTTTTTAAGGAAACAAAGATGCACATCATCATTTACAACTCTCTCACTGTATACAAGGACCTAGAGTGACAAGGACTGTCTGAACTTAACTAATCTCATACTTAAATCATGTGGTAGATCTACTCTAATGCAATGACATCTTCAATCCACAAGTTATCCCTAAAAAATGTGAGTAGAGGGGTGAGCCTACTTTCTCAGTGAATGAGTACATCAAAGAAATAGTTTAAATCACTTATATAATTACAAATATACTGTTGCATAACTAATATCAATTATAATAACAGTAAGCTTTAAAGAGACTAATCATTCTTGAACATAAATATGGTAGGATACTCTAGATATCTACAACAATGAATCAATATATGAACATACTTGGTTAATCACCAAGAGTAATAATAATTCAGAAACTTACAAATAATAATTGAATAACTACACAAACTTGGTTAACCTCTCATTCATCTTATTATGACTTGAACTCACATGATGTGTACCACAACATGTCAACAAGCTACAATCTTTCTATATAAGGCTTAGCAACATGCCCGAGTTTTTAAGCCTATCTCTCGAGTAAGGCCTCGTCTGCAGCATCTCTCGGCATGTCTGCCTCTTGGCAGATAATGGGAGCGACTAGATATCTCAGACTCCACCTATCAACTTGGGTAGTCAGGTGGTGAGTCAAAGCCCTTAGGCTTATACGTGTATATATATGTATATATATGTATATATGTATATGTATATATATATGTATATATATGTATATGTATATATATATATATTTATATATACGTATATATATATATATACATCTATATATATATTCTTTTCTCTCTTCTATCTTATTTTAGATGAAGTATTCATTATTTGGATAAAGGTCCAAGATTTAAAATTAATTATTGGAAAATCTATTATTAAAACCCTCATCTTATTTAAATTAAACTTGGGATGTTACAATTCTACCCATCTTAAATAAATGTCATCTTAGGATTTTTATTAGGCTACCCACCTTAGGATTTTACTTATCCCTTAGTGTAGAATTTTTCCCAAATTCATTAGGTTTCATAGTTTTCATATTAAATCATGGGTTTCTCCTTTAAAATATACTTAGTGTTTGTGGAAGGCAATCTATACACTAAGGGAATCTATCTTTGACTTAGAGATGACTGTCTAACATTAGGTCTAGATGACGACCTATTTTAGATCTTTTGTATTACCTATCTTTTTGACATCCCCAATTAAGTGTTGTTAGGCACATTCCCAGATACGAGAGATCATATTATGCTACCCTTCACCAACCTAACTTTACACATGTCCCATACAACATATAATATTATGAAGGGGAAAGATGCACAATAAGTCTTACGCTTATGCCAACCCTCTACATGCCTCACACGATGTGCACCAACCATTGAGATAAAAGAGAATATGACACTAGCTAAGATTAGGTCAATACTTAAGATCTAAACTAGATCGACATCTATCCATAACATGTCTTTCTACTATAGGGTGAAAACTCTTTTTATTGTAGGGTTCGATACTCTTCTTCAGAGTTCACTCTTATACATTGATTTCACATCTCCATTCTAAGGATAACTATATATCAATCATACTTTCATAGTGACATCTATTTATTTGCTCTGGTATCATTATTGTTACACCCCCTTTCAGCATACATGTATCAGCTGAAACAACTCCCATGTTTTCCATAACCATGGGGACTTTAGCTCAAAGGGATGTCACAAGAATAATAAACATTGTAAATAAAGTAAAAAATCACCATGCATTACTATAGAAATTGATTCATACATTGTTCAAAGACAAATTAGTACAATTGGTTCTATATCAAAACTAAGACAAACATGATTAACATTATATAAGACATACATGAAATTATTTATAAATATTAGGATCTTCCATTGTAGATGGCTCCCCACCAGGCAAAACCTCACATGAACTTTAAGCTACTCTTAGTCTGATCTTCATATGGCTTTACCCTTGACGTTTCCCTTTCCTACGGGCATCTCACCCCCAATCATGTATCAAACAAATTGGTAAGTTGAATTGAACTTATTATATCTTTAAGGAAGCATGTAAACTAAAAATAGACTTTTTACATTAAACATTGAAAAGGGACACAATTGCTTTTAAATTATTTCTTTTTATCCTGACCTATATAAGAATCCTCAGATTTTGCACTGAAGTGCCTCGTGGGTTGCACCAAAGTGCCTCTTCTCTTATGCATCGAAGTGCCTCTTAATTTTGCTCCGAGGATCCTCTTGGTGAGGATCATATATATGTTATATTTTAATATTATCTTTCTCTTGAAAACTCTTAACTTTTACTTGGCTCTTATTTGTAACTTTATATTTAATATGCATGAAAATGATATTATAATATTGATAATAAACATGACATTTAGTTTAGTATAAGTTCGGAAAATTTTAACAATTGAGATAGTAAATAATACATTCAGAGCATTCATTGTACATCCATATATACAATCAATCAAATACTTGCGTTCAAAGTGCATCGACCACTTACCTATCTCTTAGAGGAGATCTTATTTCTCTACTTAGGTTGAATAAACCTTAAACATGATCTTGGCATTAAAGAAACCTAATTACCATGTTCAACCAATTAACATTTATAATAATAATATTCACCTTAGTTTTTAGGGTTTCCTGGTCCAATAACTATTCATGAAAATTCATGGTTAAAACATGATTCAAACCCAATATAGGATTGTTCCTTATTTCGTTTTCGTTCCAATGACTATTTATTTACATTTTTTTGACATCAGATGATTTTTTAATGAATATTTGAAGATCTAACCAATCAAAATTCCAGAAAATTCATGTGTAAAGCATTATCCAAAGCTTTGGTTCATCTCAACGTTGAGCCCTCTCTGAGTTGGCCTAATCAAGAACCGCACACTTAGAAAGAGGCTCATTGAATCTTTCTTGTGCGACAGTGAGGAAAGGCATGTAAAAACCCTGATATGCCCTTGTAAACATGACATCAAAACAACAGATACAGGGACAAAAATGGGAACCCAACACCTTGGATGTTCAATTCATTGCGAACAACATCAGATAAGGGCTCCAAATCATTCTTGAAAAACTTGAGTAGATACTAAAATAGCAGTCCTAAGACCTATCTCTCCAGACTCCTCTCCTTGCAATGAAAACAACAACATCTTACAGAGGTCCTGCGGTGGACAGGAGCTTGAGAAACAATCTATGCCATTGGAGTAGGAAGTCAACAAACTTGAGAAGCCACATATAGTAAACCACGTAGCCAGAAAACACCCAAGCTCATAACGGTGAGGCAAACCGAGGCCAAAATAATGACAAGGTACAAAATTGACTCCGATCAGATTTTGGGTTTACAGAGAGACCAATGAAAATGAAAAATTACACCTTTGCTTGAGGACAAAATTGAAGGCTTCAAAATTTCTCTGGGTATATGAGGAGGTGAACGTGAACGTCCACGGTCGTCAGTGGTGTCTGGTTTGATGTTGTAGATTGTTGAAGGAAATTGGTATGCGATGGAGTTTGGGATATATGCGAGAAGCACCTGGTGGCGAGGTGATAGTGGAATTCAGTTTCTCTGTGATCTCCGAATGATTTGGGGGGGAGTCTCTTGTATAGGTCTCATGATCATAGAGGCTTAGCCTTTCCATGAAGGCTGGAACAGGGAAGAGGCATAGGTTCTACATGACTAGAACTCTAGGGCACAGAGCATTGTCGAGTTTGAGATCTGTTGGTTCGGGGAGGTTTAGAGATGGCAAGAAACACCTTGCTTTATGATGGCACTGACCCATAAGAGGGATCAAGAATAGAGTGTTGGACTGCACAAGAGTCTCGAGAACGCTAGACGCGTGTGAAGGGGATAAGTCCCTGACTTGCAGATAGATTCGGGTCTGACAATCTGATTCTGACTCTGACAAAGAGTTCGTCTGACACATTATCTGACCAAGACACTAGATTAGGTGATTTTTTGAATAATTATGATTTATCACTATATAGGAAACCTTCCTAAATGATTTGAGGGGTCAATTAGGGTCTGATTAGCTTCAAATTTCGACCACAAGTTCATATAAGGGTCTTGAACATTCTGAAACAGTTAATTTTCAATTGTGTTCGCCAATTAATGAATACCTAACTTAATATTCATATTGATTTCTTAATGTTCTTTGAAATCAGTTTACAATAGTTAGGGTTTTCTCCATTAGGTGGAGATTGTAGATTTATGGAGGAGAGATAAAAAGTGAAATTTGTTTCTTTATAAACCTTGAATTCATTTGTTCATTAAGAAGGGAAAGAATATATATATATATATATATATATATATATATATATATATATCTGTGTGTGTGTGTGTGTTGTTTTCTTTTCATATCTTATTTCAGATGCAATATTCATTATTTGGATAAATTACATCAAGGTCTAAGATTTGAAATTAATTAGTGGGAAATTTAGTATTAAAATCCTCATTGTACTTAAATTTAATTGGGATGTTACAAATATACTCTGAAATCTATATATGTAGTTTTATATTTAGTTCGAGGAACTCAAAAATGGAGCAAATTTTTGAATTTTTAGATTGATTATAAATCCTACATTTTGGCTCCATAAAAGTAATGTTGAACGTCATTATACAACTCATATGGCAATGATCTAACAAAAAAATTATGTACTTACTGATCCAACAAACTAAACATAAAATTTGATTCTATATTATAAAAAGAAAGAGTGTGGTAGGTATTCTCTATATTTTTCTATATTTTTTTAGAATACAAAGTATTTTTTATAATGTAATGTATACTAAATAGATTAGAATGAGATGTTATAAGACACACATACACATGCATGCCACACACACATATATATTTCTAATCACTTGGAGACATCTTACGTCCTGATGTTGCCTTCACCGCTTCTCTGCAGGATTACGTGGCAAAGCGTGCAAGGTCGGTGTGCACAAAGGTCTGTCGTGGAATGACGAGATAACTTTGCCGCTACATCCACGCCACCGGATAGCATGATCCCAGATATCAGAAACCTTCTGCAATCGCCCACGCCTTTGACGATGATCAAAGTTGTACAACCCCTGATCAGCACGTCAACGTCGACTCCAGATATGATGGTGGACCCTCCTCCTCCTCCGCAGGTGAACGCAGTTGACACAACGCCAATGAATCCTATGCCTCAATCGGTGATCGAGCAACCATAAGACGTGAACACCATGGAGTCGCATCATCAAGGAGATATGAAGGCCCCTTCGATGGTCCCTCTGCCCTCTCCCGCAGTGAACGCAACCGATGCCACGCCTCCTGTAGTGAACATGACCGTAGTGACGACAGTTGAGCAGGAGACAACCGCGACGACACCCCCTATTGTCGCGATGGAATCGCGACCCAAACATGATCCGCTCTACGGTATCCCTAAAGACACTTGTTTTAAGTGCATGGGGCGTGCGCACTGGCAAGCACATTGTACCGTGGAGAAGGTTTGTTATATCTGTAGACAATCCAGACATCTGGCTGCTAGGTGCATGATGAGAAAGCGTTTTCCTCCGCCTCACATGGCGTTGCTGCCACTGTCACTGAAAGTCTTTTCGCGGCAAGAGTTTCCACACATGCCCACCGCCATCCCTGCACATGGCGGACCACAACACATACCGAAGAGGGTTTTCGTCTCCCTTGACACGCGAGACCCTGAGCATCTCAAGACGATAGAGTCCCTTTCATATGCCATTGAGATTTCATGGACTGACGGCATTGCGTGGCAACCTCTAGGCGAGTTCCTTAAGAGCCATTGGCCTCAAGCAATAGACATATATAGATATGCTTACAGGAAAGCTGTAGTTTTCTTCAACAACAGACAGGAGGCTGAAGAGGCGAGACAAGCTAAACACATCAGGTACCTCCACCACAGACTCACGGTGAGAGCTATGACAGTGGGTGATGAAAGAGCCCATAGAGAAAAGTTCTAGTTTTGGCTCACAGATATGCCTATTGTTTTTAGAGATGAACCTACTATTAAACAACTTATTCAGCCGTTTGGGCAGCTTGATTTCATTTCCAATTGGCAGCACCATGACGACGACCTTTCAAGAATCCTAATCCGAGTAGAGGCCTTCAAAGAGGACGTCCCCCAATTCATTGTGATTACCCATGGTGAAGACAGGGCGAGTATTAAACTGCACCTTATTCCTAGAGAGGGGGTTCGAGACCAAGCTTTCTAGCTTTCTGATATGGGACGTGAATTCAACATTCCTCCTGTTGTTCTAGAGAATCCAGGAGTGTCGTGGTTTGGATTTTCAGAGGCAGACCTACAGGTTTCATCGCATTTTCAGCGTGATGGACCTCTTATGCTCGACAACGAAGAGGCTAGAGAATCCTCGTCGTCCCAGGAAAATTATAGGGGTTCCCACGAGAAGACGACATATATCAAATCTGAGGGGAGGGTCGTTCTATATCATGAAGGAAATAGAGCCACTCTTCATAATAGAATCCTTGAAAACTTTTTTCCTTCCGATGACTACCAACATAGGAGATCTACCAGAAGGGAAAGAACCAGCAATGTCGAGAAAGGGAGGATGTCATCACCTCTACGGATGGAGTACCAATATAGACGAAGATCCCACAGTCATATATCCTTTTTGTAAAGCTCAAATCTATTCGGAAAGCCCTGAGAATTTGGAATAGGGAAGTATTCGGTAATGTCCATCATAAGAAGGAGGACCTTGAAGACATGATTCACGTACTCCAAATCAAATTCGATGAACATCCTAATTCAATCAATGAGCTGAATCTTAAAGCTGCCGAAGAAGAGCTTCAAGACATACTTGTTCAGGAGGAGATGATCTAGAAAGAGAAGTCCAGAGTATCTTGGCTCAATGATGGTGAACGCAACACTTCATTCTATCATGCTATTGTGTGTGCCAAACGAAGGAGAAGATGCATCTCCATGATTCAACTACCCGATGGCTCAGTCACCGACTGTGTGAGCACAGCTTGTAAGGCAGCAGTTGTACATTATCAGAACCTCTTCTCTGTAGTTGCCCCGCATGACCCTGACTCGATTGAGAACTTCCTTTAGATCCTCACACCTGTGATTTCAGTTGATGATAATGTCGAGCTGCTGACGGTTCCTTCAGAGGAGGAGTTTCTCACCACCATTAGTAACATGAACACTCATGTTACGCTCGGTCCTGACGGATTCACTCTCTCTTTCTTTACTGTGGCATGGGATTGCGTTAGACATGATGTGTTAAGCTATACTACATCCTTTTTTAGCAACCAACAATGTCACCACTGTCTCAAAGCATGCCGCATTGCGCTCATTCCCAAGTGCGACCAGCCGACTAACTTGGTTGCACACTTTCGGCCCATTGCTATTGAGAATATTATGCTAAGAATCTTTGCCTCCATTCTTAATAATCGCCTCAGAAAGATGATGCATAAGATGATTTCACTGACACAAGGCGCATACGTTCCAGGTCGAGACATTATTAATCACATTAAGCTCACCAAGGAAATCTGCCATGATCTTAGACAGTGTGGCATCCAACTTATAAAACACGATTAACTAATGCGGAAGCGTTCACTAAGCAGTGGATTACCAAAAATCACTAAAAATTAAAACCTTTTTATTGAAAGATCCATCAAAGGAAAACTTTCTCACATAGAACCAAAGTAACACATTTACATTTTGGTTTTAAAGGTACATGTCATGCATCATCTCTTTCTAAGAGTTACAAGCATCAACTGTACTGGTAAGCTAAACACAGGCAGTATAAAATCTTGAGGCATTGAACCAAAATCTCGAAAGCACTAACTACTACTTCGAGGACCTGAGAGTACAGAGACGACACATAGGACTTTATCTACATCTATACAAGGTACAACATCCAGTGTCTCCACCTGAGACTTCACTATTGTCCCTGCTGCTATTGCTGCTATCCTTCACCTACTGAAGGGTTCCTGCCTCCTCGTCCGCGTCCACCTAAAAATGTGGTTCCCACGGGGGTGAGACAATTGTAAATTGCCCCAGCGAGAGATATAACTCTCCGCCAAAAACATTATTATTGCAGCTTAATAAGATAATTATACACAAAGGAATTATATTTGTTTGGCAGTAGTTAATTCAATGTCTAATAGTTTAGAACATCATTCTTATCAAAACATTACAGCTATAACTTGATAGAACAACATGTCACTTATCCTTTAAGGAATATGAAGAACATGTATGACATTCATTCACTACATCATCACAACATTAACTATCTGCAAGTTTAGATCATATATCTAACACCTGGCATTGTCATTGTGGAGTCATAGCATGTAGCCATACTCTTTTCACAAAGTGTTGGTATCTCAGTCCCTCAACTCACCAAGCACAATTCCATTTCTTAACAGGTTCATCGTCATGATTATAGTATCTGGGTATTTGAACCCAGAACTCACCATAGGATACTTATTATCACTTATTAGGTAACTTAATACCTTCAGATCATCTGACCAAGGACATTCAGATTCTTGCTACACAATGTATTACAAATAGTACACAAGACTCAATGATTCTTACTACACAAAGCATATGAAGGCTAGTAAAGCCTATAAAACATTCTCAATACAAAGCATCATAGCCCATACCTGGCTATGCTCATCTTCTCAACATATCTGCATGATTAGTAATCATGACATAATTACATATCAATACCATGCAATACGAGGGTTATCTTATTACATTCATAACCCATTAGTCTGTATTTGAGCTTCACATAGGATTACCCTGTGTTAGAATTTCACATAATAATACTTTGTATTAGGGTTCACATAGCATTAACTTGTCATAGGATTTCACATAGCATTACCTTGTATTAGGGATCACATAGCATTGACTTGTATCAAAGTTTCACATAGCAATACTCTGTATCAGGGTTCACATAGCAAGGAATCAATATGGATAATCATAAGTATTCAATCATACTCTTTATTCTCATCATTCATCAATCAATGAATTATCAACACACAACATGAGTTTCTCTCTCATCTTTATCAGAATATGATCACATCATAGTTTATAGGTTTGAACTAACCTTTTCATAAGGCATGTTAGTCTACATTCAACAGAGTGCATTACATTACAATGTAACCATTGACATGACACATCTCATGTGTCATTCATCCAATTATCCTGGACTTATAACTCATCAAGGTATACTAGCATTGGGGTGTTGGATGTGATATCTATCATATCTTGATATATCACTTCCCTCAACACCTTATCTTACTTGAGTTCATACACTTAGCTTGTATTAGGGTATTCCCCATCCTAATACTTTATGCACCAGTTCATCACATTTATCATGTAAAGTAATGGTCATTATTCACTCACTTAGATTACACAACTGTTGCCAATATTATGGACTCATCCTTGAGTTAGGAACTATTAATATGAGGATATTCATTATCAACCTCTCTAGGTGTTACATTGTCATAACATTAATCACTATTACATTATTAGGAATAGTATTCTCCATATTTATAATTTGAGGATTCACATAGCATATTTCATACATTTATGGATTTCACATAGTATTACTCTTCAATAGAGTTCCATATAATCATCCTTCTATATCAGGGTTTCACCTAGTATTGTGTGAAATTAAGATTTCACAACACATCACCCAGTGCTAGGTCTTCACATAGGATTAGTAGCACTACCCCATATTAGGGTTTCATGCACCTTTACCCTATTTTAGGGATTACGGTTTACCATTCACATCCAAGTAGGGTTTCTCTTACCTCATACCCAAATTAGGGTTAGGATGTACAATTCACATTAAATTAGGGTTTCCTTCATTGTTACACTAAGTTAGGGTTACATCACCACCCTGGATTTATAATAACACTCAGCATTTCCCTAGATTAGGGATTCACACATAGCTTTGCTCTAATTAGGGTTTCACACATAGCATTACTCTAATTAGGGTTTCACACATAACATTGAGTATCTAAATAGGTTCACCATATTGGATCTTCAATTACATGAGATATTCAAATGGATTAACCATGTTGATCTTCACAAAGTTAATTACTTAGACCCTCAATGATCTTGGTTCTCATACATCATTTGGTTGAAAACCATTTGAACAAGTTGTACTTGAAATCGATTAGACAAAGTAGGTATTGAAACCGTTTGCACTTTGAGTCTCCAAACGGTTTGAGATAGTTTGGTCCCAAACAGTCTTGAGACCATTTGGCCCCAAACGGTCTTGAGACTGTTTGGTCCAAACCTCCTCAAAACCGCATGGACCTAATATGGTCTCAACCAATTGAATTGGATTAGGATTTCCAATGTTGATTCCTTCAATCGTTGAATTCATGGAACCAATCATCAATTGGACCTATACTCATTCTTCAATTGAGTTTAATAGGTAAACCTTTAACTGATTTGACCCTCAATTGACCCTCAATTTATCATCAATTGGGGTTTGAATCAATTAGATTAGGGTTTGGAATCGATGATCCTTCAACATTAATCAATGTGAGATTGGTTACTTTGAAACCATTGAACCTTCATCCAAATTGGGCATGACCTGACCCCAAATGGTCTTGAGACCGTTTGCCCATGTCAACATCAAAATCCAAGTCAATCAATCAAAGTTTGGATCATTGGATTGATCACCAAATCAGCATTTGATTGCACTTCAACTTAGTACCTTTAGATCTTCAAACACCTAACCATACTTGTCCCTAGACCTCCAAACGGTCTTGAGTGACCACCAAACGGTCTTGAGGCCGTTTGGATGAGCTCCAAACGGTCTTGAGACCGTTTGGCTCATCCAACCCTTGGACTTTAGTGGAAAATCATAAGGGTTTGAGCTATTGAGTTGATAATCAAATCTCAACACTTAATTGCAAGGTGATTTGGTACCTTTGGACCTTCAATTGGTAAACCATACTTAACCCTAGACCTCCAAAAGGTCTTGGATGATCCCCCAAACGGGTTTGAAACCGTTTGGGCTAATCAACCCAAAATCTCAAATCAACTCATTGGAATTTCAGCACTAATTTCAATTAGGGTTTGCCCAATTGATTAACCTTCAACTCATGATTCCTTGGGAATTAATCCATAAAAATTGGTGAGTCATTAACCAACATGAATAGGAACAGGAATATCAAACGGTCAACCCTTGGTCAACCCTCTCAAACGGTTTTGAAACCGTTTGCCCAAAAAGTTAAAATACTCAAGTTGAAAATCAGCACTTAATCCAATTATGTTTGCCTAATTGATTAGCCTTCAACTCATGATTCCTTTGGAATTAATCCATAAAATTTTGTGGGTTATCAACCAAAATAATTAGGAACAGGATTATAAAACGGTAAACCCTTGGTCAACTCTCTCAAACGGTTTTGAAACCGTTTGCCCAAAAAGTCAAATTAATCAAGTTGAAAATCAGCACTTAATCCAATTAGGCTTTGCCTAATTGATTAGCCTTCAACTCATGATTCCTTTGGAATTAATACATAAAATTTGGTGGGTTATCAACCAATATAATTAGGAACAATATTCTCAAACGGTCAACCCTTGGTCAACTCTCTCAAATGGTTTGGAAACCGTTTGCTCTCAAACGGTTTCAAACCGTTGCTCTCAAACGGTTTCAAACCGTTGCTCTCAAACGGTTTGGTGAAACTGAATGGGCAAACATGTTGAAACCGATTGGAACAAGATTTCTTTGGGAAAAGTGTCCAAGATGATGTCATCATCATCTACCTTCATCCTTGAAGTTCATAGTACCTCTGATTTCACGAATTAACCAATTTCAACCAACAATTAATCAAGATAATGAAGAAATCAATGAAGTTGCAAGATTAATGGTTGAATAACAATGTAAAGGGGTTCAAGTTATAAAACCCGCCTCCAATTGAGCTCCAAAGCTCCAAGATCACGGCAACAATGGTGGATGAAACTCCTTTCACCATTCCAAGGCTCGTCCTCAAGGTTTGAGTGAAAAGGAATGGTTAGAATTGAAGAGGAGATCGAAATAGGAAGAAATCCATAATTTATTTTTGATCTCCACCATGGAATCAAGGTGAAATGGATCAATAACCTTACCAACAGGTTGGGGGTCGTCCTACTGATCCTACCAAGCTCCCTTGGTCGTTTTCCAAGCAAGGGGAAAGAAAGAAATCCGAAAAAGCCTTTGTTTTGGCTTGGAAAAGGTACTTTTATAAGAAAATTGATGAGAGAGAAAATCTCTTATAAAAGTCTTTTAATTCCAAAATTGTTGCCACTACTTCCCCCTTGGTTTCTTGCATGCAAGGTCATCTCTATCCCCACCGAGATCCCTTCCATTATCCATGAATTAAGGGAAAAGAAATTAAGCACCTTAACCCTTATAATAAGAATATCCATATTTGAGTGGAAATTCTTTTTCTTATAATAATGGTGAGTGGAATTTCACCTCCTTAGGATATGCTCGTGCCTTTGCAAGGCTTTTAAGCTCATCCACACACATATGAATCCAACCATTTTAATTTTGGTTGAAGGCCCTTTAATTAATACATTTATTTTTGCCCTAAATCAAATTAGGGTTTCAATTAGGCATTAATCTTGATTATTTTAATATCAAGATTCTCTCTCCTCCAACTTAATTCAAATGAGGCGCCCCTCTCATTTTATTTACTCTACATGATTCCAAGAAACATTAGGGACCTTATTGAAGTGGTAATTTGCATAGTGAACCCTAGGTTTTGGGTAAATTGCACATTACTCCAAAACTAGGTTCTAATGCACAAGGATTGCTTTACAAGCTTAATCTTGGTGCCCAAGCTTGTGAAAACCATACCACTACATCATATTAATTCTTATGATGTCTCAACATCATAGGAACATATTTTCATGCAAAATTTGCAAGTTAACGCCTCAACTTGGGTAATTTGCACTTTAGTCCAAAATAAGCAAACATTGCTTCAACATTGTTCAAACATGACCAAAATTGAAACTAAGTTTCTCATGAGCCCTAATTACTTTTCCCAAGATAAGATTAAGCATATAATCAACCTTATTAGGCAAAACATATAGGGTTAACACATAACCCAAGTCAGGGATGTTACAGACAAGGTGGTGATGCACCCAATATCATAGTTAAGTATGACATGAGCAAGGCATACAATCGTGTAAACTGGACAGTCCTTATGGAGAGATTCGATTTCTTTCAGGAAACCATACAACTATGTCTCAGCTTCTTTGAGGGATCATGGGCATCCGTCACTTTGGGATATCATACCGAAGGTTTCTTTCAAATACATAAGGGCCTCAAACAAGGAAATCCTATGTCACCCTATATGTTTATGATCTTCAAAGATATTCAGGCATGATCCAAGGAGGTTGACATCTCTAGAGAGGAGATTTGTAGGTTTAGAACCCGCGGTGCTACCAGAGCCCCTCCAATCCTGTTATACGCGGATGACGTTATCATCTTTGCCAAAGCTTCTGCCGCCTCCATCACCCGCATTAATGATATCTTGACCGACTATGAGAATGCTAATGGCCAGTTGATCAATAGAACCAAATCTAGCTACCTTGTTGGAGACGATGATCGAGCTATTCTGGACCGTGTTGCACAATCCTTTGGGGTTACAATAGCAGATGGACCTCTTAAGTATTTGGGTGCTCTGATACTTTATGGACATGCCAAGTTGCATACCTTTGATTTCATCCTTGATAAGATTGCTAAGAAAACTGCCACATGGAAAGCTCATCTCCTCTCTTTTGTTGGTCATCACCTCTTGATAAAATATGTCCTTGCCTCCATGACATTGTATGTAGCTTCTGCCATTGGGATCCCACCCGACATCTGTGATAGAATCGACAACCTTATGTCTAAGTTCTTATGGGCATGCAGAGATGGAAACAAACACAAAGTCTGGGTGGCATGGAAGAAGACTACCACCCCGATCACGTCTGGAGGTCTAGGTTTGGACTCCATGAGAAGTATCACCTGGGCTTTCACTTACAAATCCTGCTGGGAGATTATGACTGGTTGCTCACCTTGGGTGATATTCTGCAGAAACAAATACAGATATGACATCGTGAATAGAACTGGCTTCTATCCACCTTTTCTGAAGCTTAGTGTGAATTCCTCACCTGCTTGGAAACAAATTTGGCGCACTTTTCCCATGTTCAACTCCTATTGCAGATGGATTACAGGAAAGGGAGACATTTCCCTATGGGACGCCAGATGGTGCGGCATACCTCTCGCTGGTTTCACCATCAATGCTAGTGATCGGAGACTGGATTTCAAGACTAAAGATTTCTGGACCCCAAACGGGTGGGATTGGCATTCGCTCAGACACATTCTTAATGAAGAAGGCATTCATATCTTTAGAAACAACAGAGCATACATTTCAGAAGAAGATGATGACAAGCTGATTTGGACTCTTGAGTCTAATGGTGCATTCACCATCCGTTCAGTCAAAAGTAATAATATTCACGCTAATAATACGGGACAAAACCAACACATTTAGGGAATTTGGAAAATTCCATACCCCAAGGCCTGTTTGCTTCTTTGGAAGATCACGTACAGGGCCATTCCAACAGATGAAAACATCTCCAGATGCATAATCATGATGGCTTCTAAGTGTTCCTGTTGCAATGAAGCATTAACATAATCGACATATCACCTCTTTATTCAGAGTCAAATGGCAGCTTTCTTCTGGCAGAAGATGTCATAGGTTACTGGACATCTCCCTCCGACAGACATCAATGAGATTTTCCACTTGTGTGCGCGGTTGCACTCGAGTTCTTCTGCTAAGGCGTGGATCCATGGTATGTTATGCGCCTTGATCGTCTGGAATATATGGTGTTGTAGATGCACGCATAGGTTTGAAGGGAAGGGAGTTATGCTGCAGTCCTGATGGCACAACATCATCTACATCTTAAATCACTTCCTCAAGAACATTGAGTTCATTAAGCTGGAAGATGTGAATTTTTACAACGGTTTGGCCGAGCATGTCATTCGTGAGCCAAGAACGCACATTAGAGAGATTGCCCTGGTGAGATGGTCCCCACCAGACATCACCAATCTCAAGCTTAATGTCACCATTGGACAAAGCAGAGATCCAGCTGGTCACTGTAGAAGATGGGCGGCGGGATTAGTTAGAGATTTAAGATGTCGGATCCGTCTAGCTTTCCGTACCTGGCTTAGAGACGAGGAGTTCACTATCGCATATATTGCAGCTTGTGCGATCACTCTCAAGATCGCCAACGAAAAGAATTTGAATGTATCCGTGATTGAGATCGACGACGTGAATACATATAATATGTTATGGAGGAACACACTAATACCGTGGAAAGCTGTCTCAATGAACATAGACCTGTGAAGAGAGCTTAAAGAACTAGGGATATTGGGGCATCACGCTCCTAAGATAGTCAACTCAACTGCAAGGGAGCTTGGTACTTGGGGGTCCTCCCAACCTGGGATGTTCGTATGCACTAAGCCTACTATGATTCCTCTGAGGGTGAGAGGTTTCGTCAATCTGGAGAAGAGAGGGATTCCTTACATAGACACTTCCTTTCAGAGACACACTCGTGGAGGACAACTGCTTCCCTTTATCAGTTCCTGGCTGCACAACAGGTGGTTGTGACTATGCCTTTGTCATATGTGATGTTTGCTTTATGTGCTTGTCAGTTTTTATGGCTGTACTGAGGCATGTTGGGCTGGGCCGATGGCCTTGTGATGCAGCTGGTGTGTGTTTGTTTGTCTTAGGAGATAATACCTGCGACAATTATAAGCAGAAGATGTATGTTTCTTTGATTGATTTCGCCCACACGAGGGGGTGCAATGAATAAAAGAACCCCCTGGCTTCCAAAAAAAAAATATTTCTAATCACTTCATCGTTGTATGTTAACAAGACAATTGTACGATGCACATGTTTATGTATAGATGTATCTTTTCTTTTAGTTTTAAAATATAAATCAACTTTGTGTATTGTAATAATATGCAGTGAGGTGTGAGGGTTTAGATGTAGTTTTTATCTCTATTTTTGAAAGTAAAAATTAACCATTGTCTTATTATATATCAAAAGTTATGTGAAGAATTGTATGTAATTTTTTATTATTTTTTAAATTATAACTTGGCCTTGTGTATACCAATAAGACTGTACGTAGGACCCCTCAGCTAGAGCCAACTCACACAAATATTCAAAACACACCACATCGTCTTTTTGCGATGGCTAGGGTTAGGGTTATGCAAGGGTAGATCCAGGGGGAGCTACCGAGGCTTTAGCTCCCTAACCCTGACAAAAAAATTCAAATATGTATTAATGAATTATGAACAAAAATATATTTTTATCATATATATATGTGTGTGCATGTGTGTGTGTATATATATACATACATACATATATATATATATATATATATATATATATATATATATATATATATATATATATATATATAATATAAACTGTCAGGCTTGTAAACATAAAAAATGGATAGTTGGATTGGTTAAGCATGCACTCCTCAGCCACGAGGGCGCGGTTTCGAATCCTTATTGCAAAAATTATTTTCAACTATCGATCAATTTAGTAAAACATTGCTAAAATTGGATACATATACAATAATTTCAATGAACAAATAATAACAAAATAGTTGGATTGGTATATATTCTTATGTTGCTTCTAGGTGACCCGAGTTCAATTCTCAATCATGAGATTTCTTTTTTAAATATCTTAAACCCCCTCCCCCCATGTTGGTTTTCTGGATCTGCCACTGGAGTTAGGGGTATAGGGGAATCAAGGTCGCCGACAAGGGAATAGTCCGGTTGGCGAATTCCACTGGTCCCCAATGAAGGGATCTAGGTTCGAAACCACACGAAGAAGCATCTCTTGATTTATCAATTACGTTCCGAGAAGCAGTCGTTGTTTTTTTGGGTGTGGAGGAGTCAAACTCGGTTCTCTCTTTATTCCTCTCTTCTCTTTTACTAATGTTTCATCCCCTCCTTAACTTCTCTTTTACTAATTTTTCATCCCATCCTTAACATTGTGTCTCTCATTCAAAACACGATTAATAAATGCCTTTTCGTTTTGATATATCTTGCTCACAACTTGAATGTTTATTGAATCTGTTTTATCTTAATTTTTTTGTCTGAAAAGCATACTGCATTGACAATCTTCGGAGTAATATATAATATTTTCAAATGCATGCTGTACCTAATCTGTTATATTTTCAAAATCTATTATTTTATTAATACTGAATGGGCTAAATGCAGAATAAAATCTCGCTAACCAAATGCGCTGTTGTTCTAGAACTATACACGACCATATTGTTCTTCCATGTGGCCCTACCGCTGATTTGCAAGTGAAAAATGGCGTTATATAGAAAAAAAGTGTCTTTTTGTTTTGCCGAATGGTTTTGGCGGCAACCCTGGCACAGTCACGCTGTTTGTGCGTTGTCGTTGGTACCGCACTACCGGGAGTCATGTAAGCCGGACCGGTGTGTGTGCAGCGCTGCAGAGGGATGTTACTTGTGCCCGTTGCTACCAGGGGACGCCGGCTATCGGCATTCTTCTCCTCCACGGCTCCACACGCCCAATTCCTACTCGGTACCCTACCGTCCTCCTGCTCCCTCCTCTTCTAAACCGCTCCCACTCTACCTCCGCTGCATCCCCTCCTTCTCCACTGTCTACTTTTCTCCCCGCGCTTACTCTCTTCTCCTGCGCAGCTGCGCACTCTACCCGTAGTTTCATCAAGAGCGAGTGAGAACCGTGAATCGGTGCGCCGGACTAGGAAGGACGGAAGAGGAGATTGTCTGGCGAGTTGTCTGCGCTGTTTCAGAGTCAGGGGCTGCCATCACCGGACTAGTTGAGGACGCTGCACTCCAGATCCACGGGATTGGTGTTCGTTGCCAGATCAGAGAGGGAGAGGCAGAAGGGACAAGAGAACCTCGGCGAAACTTGACGCTGGCCAGAGGGATTACTGCTGCTTCTCGGCCTCCGTACGTCTGTCTCTCTTTCCGATTCCCCCCGTTCAGTTTTTGTCTCGCGACCCTCTCTTTTACAGTCGAACTGATGGTTATGGTAAGTCAGAGGAGTTACTAGCTCTCCGATTCTAGCTCAGTATTTTCACTTGGCTAACTCGGGGTTCCGTCGTTTTCATCACCCGGTTTACCAACCCGCCGCGCAGTTGTGTGACGGAGACGCAGAATTCTAGTGATGGATTCATCGAGTTGATGTGTCCGTGTTCTCCGAGTGTCGTCCGTTCTTATCCTCCCCTATATGCATGTCTTCGTAGGTAGGTTTCAGTAAAGAACCTAGAGCATAAATTTAGATCCGCTTGACATTTGGGTCGGCCCTGCATTTGAATCATCTTGATACAAGTTTCATGGCCCTTCTCTTATGTCTCTGCCGTCTGTCAGACTTTGGATCTTTGATGGTTTGATGAATATGGTGTTGTTGGCATTCCAGGCGGAATGCACATCTCCTGCTCGTGCTTTGGTCCCAGTGCTTCTAGATTTCTGCTACTAGGTGGTTAATATTTACCCGTTTGGTTTGGTCTGGCGCACAAGCTGTAGGAACCTCTTATCTAAAACAATCGTAGTAGAATTGTACGTCGTGTTTGTTTCCCTTCTTATACTTTCCAAAGGAATTTTTAAAGCGCTACTTTATTGTAGCTCGCACTTTACTGGGCTTGCCAGTTACCTTAAACTTGATAATCTCGCTGAGATAGGTGGAACCATATTTTAATACAGGAGTCTTTATTGAGTGAGTTTCCTCCGTGTTACGTGATGGTTATATTTATGCACTATTTGATTCATAAGATTCTACCGGATTTTCGGAACTGGCATCTTTATATCTGATTGAATTTAAGTATTGAGAACCATAAAAATCACGACTGTATCTAGCACTGGAAACACCTAGGAAAGTGGTTGCTGCAGGTTTCAGTTTTCTTTTATTAAATTTCCTCTCGAGTTGGTGATGTCTGCCGTGGTTGGGCTAAAACGCTACAAAGTTTAGCATCTTTTTTATGGGCAATATTCTAGAGGACGTCACTGTTGGTGGTTCGTTGGTTGGCGCGCGTGTGTGTGTGATGGTGGTGGTGGGGGTGGGGGGTTGAAACAGAAGAGTGAGAGAAAAATGAATATGATCTCAGAAGTTGTTTGTGCAGGTATATTACTGTCGTCATACAGCTTCAGTTTTTCAGTTCATCCTCAATGCACAGTTCTGGTATTACAGCAGTTTGTCCTTTGCTTTTTCTCAGTGCCTTTGTCTGACAGTGAATCAAACAATGAATTTTTAACAGTTCCCAAGTAACTTTCAAGGCACCCTTTATGTTGTTGTCTGTGGATCTATGTTGGATGCTCTCACTTGTACCATGTTACGTGTGTCAATTGACAATGGATCCACATAATTCTAGCTATAAATCTTTGTGCTAGATTGTGCATGTTGGTGAACGGCAATTCTGGTTGGCCTCTTTACTAAGGCAATCATAATGCCATGTACACTGACATTATGCCTTATGCATTCGTGCCACACAATGTACTTTTATTGTTTCTTCTCCATCGTTAAGCTTATGTCAGTATTTTATTCGCTCCAGATTTGTGGCTCTGGGTTCTGCAGAAGCTCATGAGCTTCCTACCTGCAGGATTATTTGTTTATGGCAGAGCTTGTTCGTTTTCAGTCTCAGGTTTTAGGTGGAGTGGCAAAAAATTTGTATAGATTTGAGTTGTATAACTAATGTGTTGTATTTCGCCCTTGAATCTCCAACTGGAAATGGAGATTTCCCATGCTCTGACTTGAGGGGAGTGTTGAAGAATTACCTTTTGTTTATTTGTATTTTGTTATGTTATGCTAAGGTCCTGACCAGTATCTCAGTACTTATGAAATGCAGTTTATCTTGGAATGTCCCCTCTACTTATTTGTATATACTCATGGTTCAAAATAACAACATGCTCCCTTTTTTGACGACATCAGTAATCATAATTGCCTGAATTTAAACTCTTTAAGTATTCTGCTAGTATATTAGACGCATGCTGGATGGGAAGAAAGGATGAAATAGTTGTGAAGATCTTTTTCTTCTGTCCCTAAGTTTCGCTGTCATCTGAGAATTTTTCTGCTTTGTTTGCATTTAGGAGGTATGCAGATTTTGCTTGTGGCAAATTAATAGAAAAAGTGCATTGTTTGTTTACATCAACTTGCCTACTCATAGGTTATATCTCCTTCTAGGGGAATTAACTTGAATGATTGAGATATTGAATTATGTTTCATTTTCACTTAATTAGCAACTCAGCCTAAATCATTTTGCTTTCCCGTATGTGATGCAAAATTATGATATAAGCATGATGTATGTTGGGGATCTAGAAGAATCTTGCCCTTTTTTTTTTTTTTGTGGGGGGGTGGGTTGCTGGTAGACAAGTCATGTACCTTTGTTGAACAGGGCCATGGTTAGTGTATATGATTGTACCGTAGCCCTACTCCCTAGTTGCTAGGAGCTTCTTATACTTGCCAAGAACTTGCTAGGACTCTTCTTGTTGAATAAACACTTGCCAACAATCCCATATTAGTCTTGTTTGGTATAGAGTTAGGCATATGGGCAGGCAATGGTGAACAGAAACACAGTCACAGGTACTGGATGGCATGTTAGAAACTGTTCTATGTCATCAAAGCTGCTGCCACACGTGTGCTTGTACTATTTTTAAGTCATAAGTGGCTAGCTTCCCTGCATTGGCACCTTGATCTAGTTAGTATTGAGCATTCCATTTTGACACATGGCCTTGAAATATATTTTAAAGATTTTAACTAATAATATCTCTTCTGAATGAGAAGAGAGCTCAAAATAAAGCGGAGCGGAAATGAAGAATTCATGAGGTTGACCTCAATATGGTTGGCATTAAGGCTTAGCTGATGATGATGATGTGGCAAGATTCTCTAATCGTGATTTCTCACCATGTTTAATTAAGAGACACAGTCACAGACTCACAGGTGCTGGATGACATGTTAAAAACTGTTGTATGTCATCAAAGCTGCTGCCACACATGTGCTTGTACTATTTTTAAGTAATAAGTGGCTAGTTTCCCTGCATTGACACCTTGATCTAGTTATATTTGAGCATGCCATTTAGACACATGGCCTCCAAATATATTTCAAACTTTAAACAATCATATCTCTTCTGAATGAGAAGAGAGCTCAAAATAAAGCTGAACTGAAACGAAGAATTCAGGAGGCTGACCTCAATATGGTTGGCATTAAGGCTTAGCTGATGATGATGATGTGGCAAGATTCTCTAATCGTTATTGCTCACCATGTTTAATTAAGAGACACAATCACATGTGCTGGATGGCATGTTAGAAACTGTTCTATGTCATCAAAGTTGCTGCCACACATGTGCTTGCACTATTTTTATGTCATAAGTGGCTAGTTTCCCTGCATTGACACCTTGATCTAGTTATATTTGAGCATGCCATTTTGACACATGGCCTCCAATATATTTAAGATTTTAAATAATGATATCTCTTCTGAATGAGAAGAGAGCTCAAAATAAATCATCGTCATCATCATCATCTAAGCCTCAGTCCCAACTATGTTGGGGTCGGCTACATGGATCCTTCGTTTTTATTCCGCTCTATCATGGGTCATATTCTGGTCGAGATGTAGAGATTCAAAATCTCTCTTTATAAGTTATTCCCATGTTAATTTAGGCCCTCCTCTTCTTTTATTAATTGTGCTTGACTCAATAACATTACTTCGTATAGGCACATTAGTCGGTCTGCGCCTTAGAGCATGGCTCGCCATGATCGGAAGACCTTGTTTCTTCACAGCCCAACATTCACTCCCATAGAACATGGCTCGCCGTATAGCAGTTCTATAAAACTTACTTCACATAATACTCCAGTTGCACTCCTCCATTTCAACCATCCTGCAATGATCTGGTGATAAACGTCATTTTGGACATCCCCGTCTATTTGAATCATAGAACCCAAGTAACAAAATTTATCACATTTTGGTATGTGTATTCGGTCCAACTTGGCTCCACCATTCACACTGCGAGATTGGCTGAAATTGCAATGCATATACTTGGTTTTGCTCCTACTAATCATCAATCCATTTGATTCCAATGCCTTTCTCTAAAGTTCAACTTTATCATTCAATCCATCTTTAGTTTCATCAATCAATACAAAATCATCAACAAATAACATACACCTAGGAATATCATCCTGAACATTCTTTCTCAACTCATCCATAACAAGAACGAACAGATATGGGTTGAGTGTGGATCCTTGGTGTATCCCAATTTTGATAAGAAAAGTTGCTGTCTCTCCTCCACGAGTCTTCACACTTGCAGTAGAGCTATCATACATGTCTTTAATAAAGTCAATGCTTTGGATTGACACACCCTTTTTCTTCAAAATCATCCACAACACTTTCCTGGGTACTCGATCATAAGCCTTCACCAAATCAATAAAAACCATATGAAGATTTCTTTTTCTTTCTCTATACTTCTCCATAAGCCTCCTTATTAGAAAGATAACATATGTTGTTGATCTCCCAGGCATGAAACCAAATTGGTTGTTAGATATCTGCATTATAGATCTTAGCCTCTGCTCAATAATCCTCCCCAAAGCTTCATTGTGTGACTCATCAACTTGATACCTCTGTAGTTTGTGCAGCTCCGAACATCACCTTTGTTCTTGTAGATGGGGACTATAGTACTATTTCTCCATTGATCTGGCATCTTCTTGGTCTTCAAGATCTTATTGAAGAAATTTGTTAACCACATAACTCCTTCATCCCCCATACTCTTCCATACATCAATGGGAATATCGTCTGACCCACATACTTTTTTCATTTTCATCTTTTTCAAAGCATTCTTGATTCAAATAGTGAAACTCGTCGTGTGTAAATGATCTCTTATATTCATGTCACACAAGTCGCTAACATTAATTACAATAATTCCATTGAAAAGCTTATGGAAGTAATTTCTCCATTGGTTCTCGATATCATCGTCTTTCATCAACACTCTACCATCTTCATTCTTAAAACAATGTCAGAAGTGGGGTTTGAACCCACACCCTCTTTCAAGGACCGGAACTTGAGTCTGGCGCCTTAGACCACTCGGCCATCCTGACTCGGCTGAAGAATAAAGCTGACAGAAATGAGAATTCATGAGGCTGACCTCAATACGGTTGGCATTAAGGATGATGATGTGGCAAGATTCTCTAGTCATGATTTCTCACTATGTTTGATTAAGATCCACAGTCACAGGTGCTGGATGACATGTTAGAAACAGTTCTATGTCATCAAAGTTGCTGCCACACATGTGCATGTTCTATTTTTAAGTCATAAGTGGCTAGCTTCCCTACATTGACACCTTGATCTAGTTATAACTGAGCATGCCATGTTGACACATAGCCTCCAATATATTTAAGAATTCAAATAACAATATATCTTCTGAATGAGAACAGAGATCAAAATAAAACTGGATGGAATGAAGAATTCATGAGGCTGACCTCAATATGGTTGACATTAAAGCTTAGCTGATGATGATGAGGTGGCAAGTTCTCTAATCGTGATTTCTCACCATGTTTAATTAAGAGACACAGTTACAGGTGCTGGATGACATGTTAGAAACTGTTCTATGTCATCAAAGTTGCTGCCACACATGTTCATGTTCTATTTTAAGTCATAAGTGGCTGGCTTCCCTGCTTTGACACCTTGATCTAATTATATTGAGCATGCCATTTTAACACATTGCCTCCAAATGTATTTAAGAATTTATATAATAGTATCTCTTCTGAATGAGAACAGCGCTCAAAAAAGGGTGAACGGAAATGAAGAATTCATGAGGCTGACCTCAATATGGTTGGTATTAAGGCTTCGGCGCTTAGCTAATGTGGCAAGATTCTTTACTTGTGATCTCTCACCATGTTTAATTAAGAGACACAGTCACAGGTGCTGGATGACATGTTAGAAACTGTTCTATGTTATCAAAGTTGCTGCCACACGTGTATGTTCTATTTTAACTCATAAGTGGCTAGCTTCCCTGCATTGATACCTTGATCTAATTATAAATGAGCATGCCATATTGACACATTGCCTCCAAATATATTTTAGAATTTAAGTAATATCTCATCTGAATAATAACTGAGCTTAAAATAAAGCTGAATGGAAATGAAGAATTCATGAGACTGACCTCAATATGGTTGGCATTAAGGCTTAGCTGATGATGATGATGTAACATTCTCTAATCGGGATTTATCACCATGTTTAATTATTGTGGTGGCTGGTCGTGGATGGAAATAGTGAAGTCGAGCCAACGACAAGTAGTTCCACAACACTGGTTGTAGATAGATAAGTCAAGGTGCTCTACAAATCAATGTTGATCAAGATACATGACATATGTATTATATGATAATACTGTTCTTGAGGCTTGACATAAGCAAAAAAAAGAATATTGAATTAAGTAGTTACTTTTGTTTAGATTGATAGATGTTACCCGAAGGTGATAAAAAACAGTGTAGGTGATGCAGGGCAAACTGCTCGTCCAGAGTCTGCTAGGGTTTGGGTGCCTTTAATTAGAGTGTGTCACATTTGTCTTTAATGTATTTGCCCTTGACTTAGCTGTCTTTTATCGGATTGCTGTTAGTGTTTTATTCACAATTATTTCAGTATATGGAGTTACATGTACTAGTTGGGGACATGTTTGAAAGTTCTCAATAATTACTTTTGGTTCTTAATTCAATAGGGTCCCGAATTTGTGACTATGGTAGTAGCGGCTTAACATAGACATATTCACTCCCAAATCAACATTTTTCTGATTTCGTTCTTTCCTGTGCATCACCAAGTACTTGGGTAATTTATTGCGACAAACTGAGAGTCACTGATCCTACTTTGGATGTCGTGAGATTCACATATACCTGGTACCTGAAATCATTTTTTTCCAGCCAACTCAGAGTTGGATAGGTGGATCTGGTTTCTGAATCACACTTCAACAACATCTAGAAACATCACCAACCACACCAATGTGCGCAATGAGGAGCTCAATCCAAAGTTGCAAAGCTAGAAGGGTGCCTCACAGGCCATGAAGAGAATTTTGACCGCCTAGAGGACTAGATTCAAGGCACGCAACAAGAGTTGTGAGTTGTGATGGCCACATGAAAGAGCAACCCAAATAATGATGTCCACCTCAGGATCCTCTTCCCGACATGATTGACTGCTTAAGATTGATCTTCTAGAATTCCATAGCACATGGCGACCCAGATGTAATTTACGAATGGACCCACAACATAAAGTCATTCTTTGACCGGCACTTACTTGCAAAGAATTGGAAGATACATTATGCAGAAGCCAAGCTCCTTGGCACCACAATTACTTGGTATACGCGTTTGTGTATAGTTCGATGCATCAACACCTGGGCTGAGATGAAAGTCGGCATGGAGTCCTTTTTCCTCACTGTCAATTACAATCAATTGTTTTGCCTAAAGCTACCTTACTTACAATAGGGATCTGACCATGTTGTTGAATATACCTACAAGTTCTATGACTTGATCTATAAGTCATATGTCACCTATAATACTACCACTGATACCACCATTGTCCGAGTGGGCTCAATTTGTCTATCAACGCAACATTGGGTACATCACATATTTCTTTGTTGGACAATGTGATTAACGTGGCTATGCAAATAGAGCATGAGCATAAATGGCACATTTCTTGGCGACGTTCTTCTTCGACATCAACCCTGTCGAGTGACACCACCACAATCATGATGGTAATGCCAACATCTCTTGCAATATCCTCCTCTAGCCATATTTTCTGCTTCTTGTGCAAGAGGTTTGGGCGTCACTCCAAGTCTCCAACCAATGTCCTAATCGTGTGAGGATAAAAACTTCAAAGACTAAGCAAAATTATAAAGAATGTGGACATTCTTCCTAAAAGCAAGCCTAGCGACTACGAGCCAGATAAGAACTCACCTCAACAAACCATGTTCATTTTTACATATGCTACCTATGTTAGACCATCGTTGTTAAGGCACCAAGGCATCAAACTTGGGTGCCTTGACGCTTAGGCGTCGCCTAGGCGGCCTAGAAATTGTATTTTAAGTACATATTTCTTGTATATATACTTGTTTGTCATTATTTTTGTGAACATTTCCCCCCTCACGTACATAACTTTTACAGGTATATATGTAGCTATATATATATATATAAAACTCCATATATACATATTTTTAATTGTATGAAAACATAACCAAATACATTTCTAATAAACTGCAATTAATATATGTTAATATATTTCATATTTATTCTATTTTGTAATTTCTATATCTTGCTGGACCTCTATGTAAATTATCCAGTTTCTCTTATTAATAAAAAGGGAGAAGGCCTATGGCCTCTCTCAATGCTGCATTGCACGTTGCATTGCGACACCACATTTCACATGGTATCAGAGCAAGGTTCCTAACCTAACCCTACCCAGCCGTCACAACCCAACGCCGCCGCCGGTCGGTCGGCCGCTAGCCTTCCCCGGCCGCTAGCGTGAACAGTAACTTCGACGGTGAACAATAACTCCGGCGGTGAACTGTGCGCGACGTGAACAGTACGGCGGAGTGAACAGTGATTCCTGCGTGAACAGAGCACATCGCCACCCTTCCCCGGCCGCCGCGCCGCCAGCCCAAAGCGGGCAAAGCAGCCGTCTCTCGGGCCAGGCGTCGTAGCTGCCGTCCCCCCTTCTCTTCTATCTCCGGATTGTCGGGTCCTTCGGTTGATCCAACGGATTTCTAAATCCTAAACCGGAGGGTCCGTCGGTACGTAAGAAATTCCTAATCACATCTCCTCCATGTGTGATTAGGGAATATATGTGATTAGGAATTTCAGTTGGGGGCTGTGGATGCGTCAGATACGCATCTGATCTTGTGACGTGACGTGTATCTCCCCGTCACCCATATCTTCTTGTCACGTGTATCAATATGTCACTCTTCTTCTCGTCAAATCATGGAGGACACCAAGGCATCTACCATCTATAGTGAGATGTCTCCTATCCCCTCCATCAACCTGAACGGAAAGAATTATCTCTTATCGATGAATGTTGTCCATACTGTATTGGAGTCACGCGACAAGGCGAGACACGTTGATTCTGATCCTCCTGCACTTACTGACAAAGGCTATGCTGAATGGAAGTGTCATAACAGTCTGGTGAAGACCTGGTTGTGGGGGAGCATGGAACCTGGGATTGCCTCGAGGTTCATGTTCTGCACTACCGCAAAGAGATCTGGGATGCAGTGAAGAAACATTATTCTCAAGAGAAGAATGCGCTTCGTCAGTTCATGATATATGATTGCCTGTTTGCAGAACGACAGGGAGACAAACCTTTAGAAGAATAGTTTGGAGTGATTCAAGGTATAGCACAAGAGCTGAGTTTCTACCATCCAGTAACTGTCCAGGAGCAAGTCAAAGACTGAGATGACTTGATTACAACAAAATTCTTGTCTGGTCTGAGTTCTTCGTGCAGTTCAATCCGCAGTGTTATCTTAGCTTCTGATAAACTTCCCAGCTTGGAAGAGGCCTATTCAAAGATTTTACATGCAAATTTAGAACCTGTTGATCCTACCGTAGTCTCATCTCAGGGAGATTCTCATGCTTCTGTAGCTGCTGCAGTGAGAGGACGGACAGGTATGGGCCGAGGATGTGGAACTCGCCCTAACTGCACTTTCTGTGACAAACCTGGACACACAGTTGAGAAATGCTGGAAGAAGAATGGTCGACCTGCTGCACCACCTGTGGGAGCAGCAAACTATGCTACCACTACTGAGTCTACTGAGCCTCCTGCTTCGAGTTCTGGTCCTTCTGGCATTACACTCACCAAGGAGGAATATGATAGATTTATTCTGGCTACTCAGCATCTGAGCTTGGGATCATCATCTTCAGCCAACTTGGCGTCCACCATTGGTAATCAGGCTACCTCTTTATTGGCTTCTGGTTCTACTTCATCATGGGTCGTTGACTCTGGAGCGTCACAACATATGACTGGTATGAGGAGACTTCTTCATTCCATTGACTCACATATTCATCACAAATATGTAACAATAGCAGATGATTCAGTGAGGAGAGTGTTAGCCAGTGGATCCGTTTCTCGAACTCCTGGAATTGATCTTAAATCCGTACATTATGTGCCTGCTTTTCCTTTTAATCTTCTATCTGTTGCTAAGTTGATTGATACTGTGAAATGTACGGTAACTTTTGGACCTTCTTGTTTTGTATTACATGATCTCAAGAGTATGAGGACGATTGGTGGGGGGCCTAGGAAAGGTGATCTCTACCTCTTCCACGGTGACAGTCTGCCTCGCCAAGTGTCTGCTCCTGCTCCAGCTGTCTTGTTGAGTGGCTCTCCCTTACTGTGGCACTAGACATATGGACATCCTTCATTAGAGAGCCTGAGAAAGTTAGAACCAGAATTGTCTCAAGTATCGTCTCTAGAGTGTCAGTCCTGTCAACTGGGGAAACATCATAGAATGTCTTATCACGGTCGTGTCAATAAACAGGCGTCACGTCCTTTTGAGTTGGTCCATAGTGATGTTTGGGGTCTTGTAAAAGACCATAGTTATAATGGTTTTCGTTATTTTATCTCTTTTGTGGATGACTTATCGCGTATGAATTGGATTTATTTGTTGAAAAGTCGAGAGTCTGTGCTATCTATTGCCAAACATTTTCATCAAGAAATAGAAGTTCAATTTGATTGCAATATTAAAGTTCTTCAATCTGATAATGCCTTGGAGTATGTTTAAAATGCTATGGCTGATTTTTGTAGTTCAGTTGGGATGATACATCGTACATCCTGTCCTCACACCCCTCAGCAGAATGGGGTAGCAGAGAGGAAAAATCGTCATCTCCTTGATATTACCAGGACAATCATGTTTCAATTTAATGTTCCTAAGCGTTTTTTGGTCTGACGCCCTTCTTACTGCTTGTTTTCTTATCAACAGGCAACCTTCTTCTGTGCTTCAAGGACGTACTCCTTTCTCTATCCTACGTCCCAAAGATCAAGCTTTCCTTGTTCCTCTTAGAGTGTTTGGTTGTACTTCTTTTGTCCACAATTTTGATCCTATGGCTGATAAGTTATCTCCTAGGTCAATTAAGACTCTCTTTCTTGGGTACTCCAACACTAGCAAAGGGTACAAGTGTTATTGTCCAAGTCTTCGTCGCATGTTTGTGTCTAGAGATGTGACTTTTCATGAATCCACTCCATATTTCTCTAGTGTTCCCAGTAATGGGGAGAAATTATGTGAGGGAGTGCCACCATCAGATGCTAGTGAGAGAGTGCCACCACCACATCAGAGTGAGAGAATGCCACCTATCATTCCTGACTATACTATAATTCAGGAAGAGCAGCCAGCAGATGGTCCACCAATTCAATAATATTCACATGTTTATAGCAGACGAGGCAGACAAGATCCAGAGGAGGTAGCGACTCTAGTCTCTGAGCCCTCCCCATCCTCCTCTACTCAAGGGATTCCTGAAGAACCATCTGACCTTGATGTTCCCATTGCTGTTCGCAAAGGTACCCGTTCCTGTACTATTCGACATCCTATTACAAATGTGTGTTGTTTGTCCAAGTTATCTCAGCTGGCTCGCTCATTCGCTCTTGGGATGGATTATGTGGTCATTCCAAGAAATCATCTTGATGCTATGAAGGATATTGGCTGGAAACAGGCTATGCATGTTGAAATGTCTGCTCTGTTACAGAACAACACCTGGGAACTTGTTGACTTACCTCCAGATAAAAATGTTGTGGGATGCAGATGGGTATATACAGTAAAACATAACCTAGATGGTTCTGTGGAGAGATTGAAAGCTAGACTGGTGGCAAAGGGGTACACTCAGACATACGGGGTTGATTTTCTTTGAGACCTTTTCACCAGTGGCTCGTCTGAATTATGTGTGTATTCTTATTTCTCTGGCTACTACATTTGACTGGCCTCTATTTCAGCTCGATGTCAAGAATGCCTTTCTTCATGGTGATCTACAAGAGGAGGTGTACATGGAGCAACCAACTGGTTTTGTTGCTCAGGGGAGTGTCAGAAGGTGTGTAGACTGAAGAAAGCCATCTATGGATTGAAACAATCTCCTAGAGCTTTGTTTGACAAGTTCAGTGATGTTGTGCTAAAGATGGGTTTTTCTCGTTCTGTTACCGATCACTCTTTATTATATTCTACTTCTTCTGGTGGATCTATTATTATTGCTGTGTATGTTGATGAAATTGTTATCACTGGTATTGATTCCACAGGCATATCTCGTGTGAAAGTGGGCTTGCAGGGGCACTTTCACACAAAGGATCTGGGAAAACTGAGATATTTTCTAGGGATTGAAGTACTTAGATCTCATGCAGGTACCAATTTGTCTCAGAGAAAATATGTGCTGGATTTACTACAGGAAACTGGTATGAGTGAGTCCAAGCCTGTGTCTACTCCTATGGACTATCATGTGAAGGAGATGATTGATGATACTGATTATCCAGATCTAGGATATTACAGGAAAATTGTGGGAAAATTGATATATTTGACAGTCTCACGTCCTGACATTTCTTTTGTTGTAGGAGTGGTGAGTTAGCATATGAGCTCTCTAAAACAGTCTCATTGGACATCTGTCGGTCGTATTCTGAGATATCTGAAAGGTGCACCTGGTAAGGGAATCACCTATTATAGGCCGAAGACTCATGTATCCACACTGTCTCTTACTGGTTATGCAGATGCAAATTGAGCTGGTAATATGAATGATAGGAGGTCTATGTCTGGATATTACACATTTCTGGGGAATCATCTTATTACCTGGAACACGGAAGCTGAGTATAGAGCAATGGCACATGCATCTTGTGAGTTGCAGTGGGTTCAATCTGTACTTTCTGAATTAAAGATTCATGTTTTGTCTCCTATAGAACTCAGATGTGACAATCAAACGGCCATATACATTGCTAAGAATCCAGTCTTCCATGAACGTACTAAGCACATTGAAGTTGACTGACACTTTATCAGAGACCAGATCAAGAATGGAATTGTTGTGACTCCACCTGTCAAATCTGAAGATCAACTTCCATATGTTCTTACTAAGCCATTGAGTCTAGCAACTTTCCAGAGTTTTTGCAACAAGCTGGGTCTACACGATGTGTACACTCCAACTTGAGGGGGAGTGTTAATATTTTTCATATTTATTTTATTTTGTAATTTCTATATCCTGCTGGACCTCTATGTAAATTATCCACATTTCACAATATCAATGTCAAAACACAAGAAAAATAATGTAAGAGATTAATCAACAAGTAAAAACAAGAAAATCACAAAATATGTATTAAGAGTACGAATTTCAAAATAAAACTGAAATTTAGTACATAAATAGAGATCAATCTTTGTTTTGTACATTAGGACAATCACGTGGAACATTAAAACAAAGAACCATATGCTAGAACCCCACACAAACAACCCAAGGCGGTAAATCGGAAATGTATGTAAGGGGCACCCCCCTGGATGCCTCGCCGCCTAGGCATATGCCTTAACAAGTATTATTAGAATGAAATGGAATGCCGCAATGACACCCCCACTTGTCAGAGGTTCGTTTTGTCAACCGCAGGGAGTTGATGCAAGACAACTGCTCATTCAGAGCCTGCCTAGTGTTTTGACACCTCTAATTAAAACACGTGGCGTTCATCTTTTATTGTGTCCGTCTTTTGCTTTAGTTGTCTCTTATTGGTTTCTGTCTAGGGTTATTTCAGTATTAGGAGCTCTGAGTAATAGTTGGAGACTTGTATGAGAGTTGTCCAACAATTACTTTCCATTCAGTAGGACCGTGAGCGAAAATAAGCTAATTAGGGCTTCCCACACGTTGTCTATATATACCCACGCCCGGGGGTATTGTCCGAAAGTAGAATTAGATGAATGAGTAGAGTTTTTGCAACATGATTTGGGTCAATAGGCCATAATTGGGTAGGGACAAACGATGAAGAAGGCAACAAGGAATGCTTGCAGATATACAGGGACAATAAGGGTGGGTTGCTCCAAAAAGTAAGCAAGAATTAAGCGGAAAACCCTGGGTGATTGGTGATTGCACAATAGAAGATAACTTAGAATACTAAAAAATGGTAGCATGCTGCTACAGTACTAAATTACAATATACCATTGCAGCACAGCACTACAGACCGCTGCTACATGACACTATAGTATGCTGCTACTTGCTAGCGGGACATTGAAGAGGGGCAATTGACAAAGAGAGAGGGAGAGATAACAAATCCATGAACATGGCCTAGGTTCAGTGCTTTAATACCATGTAAATACCATAAAATAAGGTTCCTATATGATATGAAATGTAGAGACCCTTTTTATGGTCGGGAATAGAAAAAAACTGACAAAGATGGAATGATAAATAAAAACTAAGGATGGATAAATATTCTAACACAATTTTTCTATGAAAATACACCAAGACACATTTTTAAAAGGACCTTGATAACTTTGTTTCTCTGCAATTTGCTTTGGGCAATGGGAATGAGTTTCCTTATAAAGGCTGAGTTAAGTTTCGTATACTTATGCAGGTTCAGTTACTGATCTGATCTCAGTTTGACAAGGAAGGCAGATATGACTACACGCAGGTTGAATTTGCAAAATGTAAGTTTTGATGTTAAATTTACCTCTTGTGACCCATGTGTTGTTAAAGTACCATATTAGTTTTCCCTTTTCAAGAGTTTGCTACATGAGTAGTGTTTTGTCCTTTGCATGAGACTGTGCCTCTTTTTACTATTTGGCCTTGTTCATTCATTACTATGGCACAAACATCTTTAGCTCTATTCCCATATGTTGGACATCTATATCTGATTAAAGGTTACCTTCTTGATTATAAATCGTGACTTTTTGAGATGTTAGAAAACATTTATAGCCGTCTCTCTCATCACGCAGGGGACAACTAGTGATGTGCGCAGCTTGAACAGTAATAACTACATGTCAATCCAGCGTTCAAAGGTTTCCATTGGAATCCTGGTGGAGAAATCATCAAAAATTGTTCCAGGAGCCTGTGGCTTATCAGAAAACATATCAAAGCTGCCTGTCAAGGGCAACTTCTGCTCCTTCCATGGAAAGTCAGAAAATGAGAACGAGGAGTTGGAGGCTAATTCCAAACGAGAGAACATACTTTTGAAAACGAGGAACAAGATTTCTGATAAATGGGTGCATAAGGAGCGTGGAGGCCATTCTACTCCAGATGCTGAAGTTGTCCCACCTTTACCTACCAATGGTTTTACCTCTCTAATGACGGGAGATATAAACAAAACATCAGACTGCTTGACCACTGAGTGCTTAGTAGAAAATCTAGAACACATAAATGTGGAGGACAAATCTGCTTTGGCCTCTGAGCATGAGATGCACACACCTCTTAAAGATGCTGTAAATGCAGCAAAAGTGGGTAGACCTAGCCATGAGGGTTTAAGAATGAAGCTTTTGGAGATACTAGGCAGTGGTCCATCACAGAATAAGCAGATTCCTAGTCCTCAATTACCCACAAGTGCAGAAAATCGACAGCTAGATCTTTTACAGGATGATCAAAATAGTAAACAAGAAAAATCCATTCCATCTGACCCAATAGAAACAAATTCAGATAGCCGGTATGACACTTCTGGTGGACCTTTTTCCCATTCTTTAGCCCAAAAAAACGTTGCAAAGAACCAATCAGTCAATTGTCACGCTAAATCTTCATTTTCTGTGGGAAAATTATCACCCATGGGTTCAGGACACTGGAAAAAGCTGGGGGAAACTCATGTTTTCTCTTTTGATGGAGTTGGCGGAGCGGAACACTCAAGAGGTCTCAATTTTACAAAAGTTAAGCAGAAAAATGCTAGAAACACTTCGAAACTCCCACCAAGAAAAGCTTCCTCCCATAAGAAACCAGCCTCTTTTAAGAGTGTGCAAATAACTGAAAAGAGACAAGTATCCTCCCCTCCTCCAGAAAGCACTAGCATTGCAAGTGAAGCAGGCACCCCTGCATTTGGCCATCCTGAGAAATCATTCCAAAGAAGGTATGCTTTAAGAAGTGGTACCTTGCAATGCTCTGCATCCCCAAACATGGAACACCAGTATCCTTCACAAGCAGTTCCTGAAACCAATTCTGACATACAGTCAGAAGATAGAATCAGCCTAAAGCGCTCATGTTTAAACAAAGATGTTGGTGGGAATATGAGCTGTGTCGAGCCCTGTTTGCAAGATGATCCTAAAAATCCGAATAGAAATCAAGGTCCCAAGGCATCAAGAAATTTCAATGATCGAGAAAAGTTTAGTAACTGTTCACACTCTTCAGGGCAAAGGCATTCATTTCATGAACTTCCGAGCCCAACTCTTGCAGGTTCAGGGCAAAGGCATCCATCTGATGAACTTCCCAGCCCTACTCTTGCAGGATATACAAGTCATACTACATCAACCGAAAAATCTTCTGAACAGTTAGGCAGTCCTGCAATGGATCAGAAAATATCATTTCCAGGAGCGTCTGACCAGAAGATAAATTCACTGAATTCAAGGCTTCAGTCTTCTGAATCAGCCACACAGTCTGTATCCTTCCAAGAGTTTTTTGTTTGGTTTACTTTCACTTGTTGCTAAGTTTCCTATAATTAGAGTAATTGTTTTCTGTTATTTCTGCTGCACTAGTTCCTTCTTAACCATGTGTTAGAAAGATACAGAGGGATCTATTGATTCCCTTACAGAAACGAAATCATTCGCTGTGCACTGTAAATCGTTGCCTCCAAAAACTGTGCCAGAGACTGAAAAGCTTGGAGTTAATGATGACAGCAGCAAAGGTAACTCAGCAACAGTTTTTTTTTGCTCGATCATAAAAGCAACTTAATAATTCAATTGTTTAAGTTAATGGATCAAATGATCTTTTTGCATATCTCCTGAAGTAATCAACAACATCGAAATCCATCAACTCAAAATCTACTCGATTTTGTAACAGCTTTTCAATTTAGACTTTTGTTATTAAATGTTGCCATTGAATTTATTAGCAAGATATATTTATGTGGTAATATATTAAATTGAAAGCTAGTCATCCAGCAATGTAAAAAATCATACAGGCTAGTACCTGGTTGTCCTGGGGTTCCTTATTTCTGCATTGTTGAAGCTGATCGGAATTTTATTCCTCTTACCTTTCTTTAGGTTTACACTTCAATTTTATTTATTTTTGGGCATGCAATGATTAGTGCTAGCGTTTTTCTTTTGTGTATACTGATGCCATCTTCTGTAACCTAGTGGTCTCTTTTCCAGAATGAAGATTGTTTGGACTTTATGAATATCCTAACATTATTGATGGTTACTTTTAATATGGTGCAAGTGGTGAACATCTCAGAATTTCTCGTAATATGATCAGTGGCACCTGCATGTAAACCTAAGAAGACAATGCTGCTCTAGAGGTTTGAGAGATGCATGTGGTGAACCAGTCCTCTGTGCAAACTGCAAAGGAATCCACATAAGAATTAACCTGTTGTGAAGCACTAACATGCATCAACTGGTTATACTTAGGGACGGCAATGGTGTGGTTCATCTCAAAATCATAACTACACCACAATAGAAAAACCATACCATATCTGCACCATATCCACCATCCGCACCACAAAAACCTGCAGTTAAATGCACCATACGAGATCATGAACATTTTAAAATGGCTCATCAAGTGTCTCTCTCCCACAAGTATACATGTTTCCTATTTATTAGTATATACATTTTACTGGGTTTATTTGTATTATTGTGTTATGGGCTTTAGACTTGTCTTGTCTATTAGCCTCTTTCTTTTATCACATATTGCTTGTCTCTGCTTTATGCTTTACTCTCTTGCACTATAAAAGAGAGGCCTCTGTAATTATTTTAATCATCTAATACAAAGCCTTTTATTATTCTAGATGGTATTAGAGCACCCTGATCCTCCTTAACCCTTCCCACCCTAACCCTAACCTATGCCCCCATAAAACCCTAACCGCTACCCCTCCTTTCCCCTCCCTCTTCTACCCTTCTAGACCCCCCCCCCCCCCCCCCCCGTTGTCAATCGACGCTACCCCGGTTCCCCCACCCTCCGCCTTCTCCTCTACTCTCCGCCCCACCCCTCCCCACCTATCCCCTCCCCACCCTTCTCGTTGGTGCAACCCTCCTTGCCGCTGCCTTTCCCTTTGCCGCCGCCACCAGCCCCACCCGCCACCACACCCTCCCAACATCCCTCTGCCTCTTCCGCACCACTTCTATCCCCATCCATCACCATCTCTCTCTCCGGCTAGCCACCCGTTAATTATTCTCTTCCTCGCTACTCTCTGAACGTCTCCGGTAACTTTCCCGTTATACCACGTTGACAAGTCAATCAGTTTTCGCTCTCTGCTTGCCTACGCCTCATTGTGGAGTAATTCTACCCCAATGTTGGAGTAGGTTTTTCTATATCTTTTACTGGCGCTACGTGGGTTTCTGACATCTGATGCATCAAATTTTCTACTGTTATCTTCTGCCCCTGTGCGAGTATTACTAGCTCTGCCCATGTGTTGGGTTTCTGCTGCTGTTTCTTTCAGTTGATTGCTACGTGCCTGCTGATCCTACCTGCTACTCATGTCTGTTGCTCCTGCCTGCTTTAGTGTCTTGCATATTGGGTGACTCATGGCTTCACCGATCTGCTCTGAAATATGTTTGTCGCTTTGTCAAGTTGGACGACTCCAAATATCACACTTGGGCAGCTTCTTTCCAACTTTATGTCCAGACTCAAGAACACTATTCCCATCTTTCTACTAAAAGTCTGACTGTTCCTGATGCAACTGTTGATGACAAGATAAAGCAGGTATATGATTTGTGGTCAAAAGAAGATTCTGGTGTTATGACCCGGATGGTCAACAGTGCTGAACCTAAAACCAGCCAATCTCTTCTACGACTGAAGACGACTAAGGACATGTGGGGTCAACTTTCCTACGTGTACTCTCATGAGCAAAATCCGAAGAAAGTGTTTGATATCTTCAAACGCTTGGCCAAGGAGTACACTACTACTGATCCTATAGAAGACTACTGTACGACAGCGCAACGACTTCAAATTGTTCAGATCCTAGTTGTCTTACCACCCTCCTTTGCGGGTGTTGTTGATCATATTCTCTCCAGTGATCCTCTACCTACCTTGCAAGACGTTCTGAAACACGTACAACACTTACCTTTTTGTCTTTCAAGCATCTTCTGACTCTTTTGATGGTGTCACCCTTGTTGTTTGGTCTGGTAATTCTTTCTATGGTCGTGGCCGCGATTGTGGGCGTAGTCGAGGGCACTCTACTACTGGCCCTGGTCATGGTTTGTACTCGTCTGGTTCCGACTCCTCTTCTGAACAACACAACTGCAACTTTTGCAAGTGCTTCAATCATACTGAAGACCATTGTTGGATCAAGCACGACAAACTTGCTTGGGCAAATGAACTTTCATCAGAACAACCTGATATTGCTGCTTCTTCGTCTGCTCCACCTTCTGCCGACTGGATCTGATCCGAGTTTGAGAAGTTGCTCCAAGCACGGCTGGCCTCCTCTACTGAGACTTCTACTGGTGGCAGTTCTTCTCTTCTCGCACAGTCTAGTAAAAATACATGGGTGATCAAATCTGGTGCAACCTCCTATATTACTGGCAATTCTACTTTATTTTCTAATCTGCATAAAACTTCTACTATTATGCATGTTACCTTGTCGATGTCTCTCAAACACCTGTTTCGGGAATGGGGAATATCTACACTCCTGTCCGTCTTCTATTACGTTCAACATTATATGATCATAAATTCCCTATAAATATGTTATCTGTGAGTAGAACTGTTAAGAGCCTGTGGTGCTCCATAACTTTTGACCTGGATGGTGTTATCTTTTAGGATCTATGCACGAGGATGAAGATTGGTTTGGGCCATGAGGGACCAAACATGGACACGCCAAAGACTGTTGCATTCCTGACTACTTCTGTGACCGGCATCCAGGGGCACCCTTCACTGACTAAGTTGAAGCACTTAATACCTGCCATTTCTAATTCTATTTTTCACTGTGAAACCTTGCAGTTGGGCAAACATACTAGATCTACTTTTACCATGACAAGTTGTATTGGCTCAAAGCAGCCGTTTGTTATAGTGCATGCTGACATTTGGGGACCATGTTCTATTTCCAACATTTTTGGTTTTTGATACTTTATTAGTTTTATTGATGATTTCTCTAGAACCACCTGGTTATTTTTGTTAGAAGACAGATCTCATATTCTTAACACTATCACAACGTTTTTTGTTGAGATACGTACCCAGTTTGATAAACCTATAAAAATCTTTCGCACAGACAATGTCCTTGAGTTCATGCAAACATATGTAAGTTTGTTTTGTCGGAAAGTGGGTACCATTCACCAAACTTCCCATGCATACACCCCTCAACAGAATGGGATTGCTGAATGCAAGAACCGTCATCTTCTTGAAGTTGCCTGCACTCTCCTTTTCCACTACCATGTCTCCCAATATTTTTGGCCGAAAGCCATTTCTATTGTGTGTTATCTCATCAACAACATGCCATCTTCTATTCTTGACAATCAAGTGCCCTATCAAATTTTATATCTTGATGCACCTCTTTTCACAACGCCTCCTCGGATTTTTGGGAGTACATGTTTTGCAAAAAATTTGCCTCCTGGCTAAACCAAACTAGATCCACGTGCTACCAAGTGTGTTTTCTTGGGGTACCCTAGGACACAAAAAGGGTACAAATCTGATGATTCGAGTACCAAGAAGTGGACGGTTTCTGTTGATGTTGCCTTTTTTAAACATATGTCGTTTTGTTCTTATGTCGGCACTGCCCTGACATCTGATTTACTTGTGGATACTCCTTTACCTATGATTGATGATATTGCTCTACCGGATACAACTATTGCACCCGCTCCACATTGATGGTTTATCAAAGAAGACCGAAGGCTCCAACTCCCTTTATGGCCCCTCCAAGTCCTCCATCCTCGTCGGCAGATCCACCTCTAGCTCATGTATTTTCTGACTTGGATATTCCTATCAGTTTACGCAAAGGAACTCGGTCTTACACTCAACATCCCATTGGGAATTTCTATACTACTGCTAACTTGGGCACTAATTTTGCAAACTTCACTTCTGCTATATCTGCTGTTTCTATTTCTAAAAATGCTACCCAGGCTCTTCAGCATCCTACATGGCGGTCAAGCCATGGAATCTGAAATGCAGGCTCTCACTGATCGACATACTTGGGAGTTAGTTGATGCACCTGCTGATTGATCACCAGTTGGCTGTCAATGGATCTTTACAATCGAATACCATCCTGATGGAACTATTGAGCGACTCAAAGCTCGTCTTGTAGCCAAAGGCTACACTCAGACATATGGAGTAGATTACGTTGAGACCTTCTCTCCTATCGCTCGCCTAAACTCAGTTCGTGTTCTTATTTTTGTGGCAGTAAATTCTGACTGGCCGTTATTTCAACTGGATGTGAAAAATGTTTTCCTATATGGTGATCTGCATGTGGAGGTATACACGGAGTAGCCTCCTGTATTTGTGAGTAAGGGGGAGTCATCCAAAGTTTGTCGCTTGCACAAAGCAATTAATGGCCTTAAGCAAAGTCCTCGAGCCTAGTTTGACAAGTTGAACTCCATTCTCCAAAAAATGAATTTCGTCGTTCCCAATGATCATTATGTTTTTATTAAGAAAACTAATTTTGGTCATGTCATACTGATTGTCTATGTTGATGACATCATTTTATCTGGTAGTGACTCCGCGGGAATCCAAGCCACTGAAAACTACTTGGAAAAATACTTTGTTACTAAAGGTTTAGGAAAAGTCCTCGAGATATTTTCTGGCATTGAGGTTTCTCGATCTTCCTCTGGTTTATGCTTGTCTCAATGGAAATGTGTTTTGGATCTCCTCTTTGAAACAGGAATGCTTGGGGCCAAGCCTGTTGTTACTCCTTTGAATCTGAATACTAATTGGGATGACAAAAATTCTCCTCCTTATCCTGACCATCATCAATATCGACGAATGGTTGAGAAACTGATATATCTTACTGTCACTAGGGTTGATATCACTTTTGTTGTTGGTCTGGTTAGTAGGTATCTAGATAAGCCCAGACAGTGTCACTGGGAAGCTGAAGTACTTGAAAAGTTCTCTGGGAAAAGGCCTGCTTTACAAGAAACATGGGCACTACAATCTTATTGGCTATTCTGATTATGACTATGCTGGGAGCAAGATAATTCGCAGGGTCTACATCTGCGTATTGCACTTTTGTAGGTGGTAACCTAGTCATTGGGTGTAATTATTTTTTTTTAATCTTTTTTTACTCTCTCTCTCCAGCCGTGCTACATTCTTTCACCCTTATTTATTTTTCTATACTTTTATCTCTGTCACTGACTACATCCTTTGATAAATCATAGTACACATATAGTAATAAAGCCAATTCTCACCTTAATTATCTATCTCCCTTTTCCTAAGTGTTGCATGTTTTATTCGAGCCATGCATAAGATAAGACAGAATAAAGAAAAACAAAATACATGAAATGATTCATCTAATCACCTCAACTCTCTCTGCCACCATTATACAACAAATGAGACATAAGTATGCAAAAATACATATATATATTTAGCGTAAAAATATCTAAGTAAGATATGTTTTGTTGGTTTCATGTGCATCAACTACGTGTATGTTAGTAGTTGCACAAAATGGACAGCCATGCACTCACTAATTGTACAAAATGGATGTTCCTACTTCCATGTCAGGCTAGAATATATATTAATGCCGTTTAAAAATAGATAACTAGTTACCTACGATAGCACAATTAATTATGTCATTAGGGTTAAAGTCTACATATGTTTATATTACAACTTTAACAAATTATTTACATTGTAGTTTTATCCATGGTCTTACCACTAGAATCATAATCGTACTACACCACAACGGTTTAAAATTTGAAAATCTTATCCGTATTGTTAGAAAATAGAAGCTACTTATGTAGTCTTCTCGTATTTGCTTTCTTTATTGGGGATATTATATAAATGTTTTTTTCTATATAATAAGGGATAATTTACTACAACAAGGCATTGCTTTGTCCTGATACGTTGACATAGTATTAGAGCGAGCCTTAGAGTAAACCCTTGCTTTCGTCTCTCTCTCCCTCTCCTCTCCACGCTAATCGTTGCCTCTCTCTCCCACCGTCCAGCGCAGCCAGTTTCAATCCTTGTCATGTATCGCCGGCCTCTCTGTCTCCTCCAACTTCACTACAACACGATGACTACTTCAAGGAGAGGAGGAGAATTTCTCTTTCTATTATGTAGGGAGGAGGAGAAACAACCTTCTTGTTTGTCTTCCTCTCCACGTATTCCCCATACATGGATAACTGCCCAAGCTTCTAGGGTCTATTGATGCGTCAGATTCGCATCATCCATTGATATAAGTGACGGTTCTAATTCTTGTCACTCCTGGGTGCGTCTTCCCGGAGTTATCTTCCCCCTAGTGCATCTTCCGGGGGTTATTTTCCCCTTGACAATGCCAATTCCCCTCCAAATCTATAGCAGAATCGTTTGACATGATGTGTCATCTAGCTTACATGGCGTGTTTTACGCCTTCAGCATCTTACAGGGCGTGTTGGCGGAAGTTTGTTTCACACCTCAAATGTCTTACACGGAGTGCCAGACCTCCACACAGCATGTCAGCAATTTACACGACGTGTCAAGTTCTCTACACGACGTGTTATCGACAGTCTGTCTAAATTTCTACTGCTACAATAATGCTGATACGATCTCACTATGAGAGACAAAAAAGCTAGTGGCTTCTGCTACAATCGTCTACAATGATCAATTACAAATAACTTTTGTGAAACTCAACTCACAGAATTATCTTCTGGATGAATGCCATCTGTATTGTTCTTAAATCTTGAGAGAAGGTTGATATCATAGAGTCAGAGCCTCCTATTGAAAGTGACGAAGACTACTTCACATGGTGGAAGCACAATGGTCTGGTGAAATCCTGATTGTAGAACAACATGGAGCCCCATATTGCATCTAGGTTCATGTTCTATTGCACGACCAAATAGATCTTGGAAGCTGCAAAAAAACACTTGTCCCACGAGAAGAATGCTATTCGTCTCTACAATGTCTATGATCGCCTCTTTGCCAAAAGGCAAGATAGTCGCTCTTTGGAGGATTATTTTAGTGTCATACATTCTATCTCTCAAGAACTGAGCTTCTATCAACCACTCAAAACCAGTGATCAGATGAAAGACAAATGACCTGGTAAGCTAGATTTCAATTGGGTTGAATCTTTTCTGTGCTTCGGGTAGAAGTGTCATTGTTGCTATAGATAAAATGCCAAGCCTAAAGGAGGCATTTTTGAGGGCCCAACAATCCTCTTTTAAGTCAGTCTCTGTCACTACATGATGACAAATGTTTGAAAATCATGCCTCTCTTGTTGCTTCCAAGGGCGCTGGATGAGGCGTTGGATGAGGACAAGGCACTAAGATAAGAGACAAATGAACTTTCTGTCAAAAACTCGGGCATATAAAGGATAAGTGCTATTTTAAACATGGTCGATCCCCTGTTAGTGCTGCACATTATACAATGACTATCTCGGGAGCATCTATATGTAGAGCTTGTATAGATGCAATCGGATATTACTATCTCCAAGGAGGAGTATGACTGTCTTCTTCAAGCCACCCAACAAGTTTCTCTTAGTTTCCAACTAATCTTGTGTCTGATCAGGTAACCAAGTGACATCACTCATTGCTTCCCACCCATCTTCTACGTGGCTGGAGGATTCAGGGGCCTCTCAGCACGACTAGTATATGATCCATGCTTCTTTCCTCCTATTCGTATATCCTACATTCATTTGTGACTCTAGTTGATGGATCAGTCAGACGTGTACATGCTTGTGAATCTGTACACGCATCATCTTCTTTGACTCTACAGTGTACATTATGTAACAAACTTTCCTTTTAATCAAACTTTTATTGCTAAGTTGGTCGATTCCTTGAAATGCTTGGTGATATTTGGATCTTCCTTCTTCGTGTTATAGGATCCAATGAGCTGGAAGACGATTGGTGGGTGATCTAGGAAACGTGATCTCTGCTTCTTTGAAGGAGATCACCTAGCTTGCCAGATTCCTTCCACCGCATTTACCGTCCTCAGTTGCTCTCCCTTACAATGGCATTGTCACTATGGGCACCCTTGCAGTATCTTCAGAAGCTTGTTCCTAGCTTATCATCAGTCAAGTCTATCGAGTGTCAGTCTTGTCAACTGGGCAAGCATCATCTTGTTTCGTTTCCTAGTTGTACTATAAAACGCTCTAAGCACCCTTTTGAACTTATTCATAGTGATGTCTGGGTCCTATCAAGGAGTCAAGTTATGATGGCTTCTGTTATTTTTATTTCCTTTATGAATGATTTCTCCTAGATGACTTGGGCATACTTATAAAAGTATAGTTTGATGCTCATATAAAAATTCTTCGTACCATTAATGCTTTAGAGTATGCTCAAAAGGATGTCTCTAATTTTTGTGATTCAGTTGGCATGATTCATCAAATGACTTGTCCTCACACACTTCAACAAAATGGGGTTGTTGAGAGCAAAAATCATCATTTACTCTATGTAGCACGTATGCCACTTTTTCAAAAGTTATGCCAAAGAAGTTTTGATCTAATGCTCTTCTCACTGCTTGTTTCTTGGTTAAGCATCAACCAACTTCTATTTTGCATGGGGTCACTCGTCTTTGTCGTATGTTTGTGTCGGCTGACGTTCCTTTTCATGAGTCTACTCCGTTCTTCAGTGACTCTGTTCAGTGTGGGGGGAGCACAACCATGAGAGTAATAGAGAGTGAGAGCCACCAGTTCATGTGTCGTGTGATGGGAGTGTGCCATAACTCCTATTATACCACCACCACCACCTAGACCTCTCTATTCAACCTTTTCTACTGGTTGTAAACCAGGAGAGCATGACACTCAGGAAGGTGGATTGGCAATCCGTAGAGTGGAGGATTGGAGCAAGGAGGGTATGCTCAGGCTGCTATGGGATATCGCCAATAAGAAAAACTCGCTCTGGATCAGATGGATTCACATCAAGTATTTAAAAAAAAGCCTCCAACACTGTTTGGTCGGTCAAAAGCAAACAATCCAACAGCTGGATGTGGAAGAATATTCTGAGAATTAGGGATGAGTTCCTACCACTGGTGAGGTTTCGCATAGGAGACGGATCCAAAATCTCCATGTGGAATGACCCATGGTTGAATGGGATGTTCTTAGAAGCTGCAGTTCCTGATTCCGGTTCCTTGCAACTCAGGTCAGGCTTTAGCAGAGAGGCTCGTCTCATGTCCATCATCTCTAACAATATGTGGTCGTTACCACTGTTCAGAGGCAGTGAAAAATTAATGGAGCTCTGCTTCTTGACTACTATTGGGGCTGAAGACAAATGCTACTTCAGTGGCATGGATTCTTTCACTCTGAAGCAAGCCTGGCAAATCAGTAGGAATGTTATGCCGAGGTGCGATTGGGCAGGTTGGTTATGGAGTTCCAAAGCCCCTCCACGCATCAAAGTAAGTTGCTGGAAAGTTCTTCAGGAAGCTCTTGTGACTGAAGATTTTCTGCAAAAAAAGGTTACAACCTTGCTTCGCAATGTTGCCTGTGCAAAGAGCACTGCAAATCTACTGAACATATTCTCTGGACCTGTAGCTTCACGCTGGAGATTTGGGAGAGGGCAAGAACCTGGACTGGAGCTATTCCAAGAAGAAGAAAGGACCTACTGGTCTGTACGAGCAGCTCTAGCAAGCTTATGTGCATTCTCGTGCTCTATCACGTTTGGAATGCTAGAAACAAAACCATTTTTGACAATGTAACTCTTTCCAAAGTTTATACTTGGAAGAGGATAGTAGATGACTTTAATGCTTTGCATAGATAGGTCTTTTTTGGAAGCTTAGTCTTCCCCCCCACTTGTACATTATGTTATGAATAGATAGAAGCACGCTTACTGATAAAAAAAAAAGAGCATGACACTCACTCAAAAGATGTAGTGACATCAGTCCTGCAGTTTGACTCATCATCGTGGGATACTCCTGAGGTACATGTTCATTGTGAGAGTTCTCTTGATGCTTCTGTTTAGACTTACACCTTTCAACTGCAGCTCGTAAAGGTGTTCGGTCTCTAGTGTATGTTGCTTATGTCATCTGTCACTAGCAACAAGCATGTTTGCTCTTCAGTTAGATTCTACAACTATTCCTCTCTCATATGCGGAAGCTACCAGACATGACAAATGGCTACAAGCCATGGATAATGAGATGGAAGTTGTTTACGAGAACTCCACCTGGGACTTAGTGGATCATCCTCCTGGGAAGCATGTTGTAGATTGTCGTTGGGTGTATATTGTCAAACAAAAACCGAATGGATCTATTAACCACCTATTTGATTGGTGACAAAGGGTACACTCAAGACACATGGAGTGGGCTTTTTTTCGAGACTTTTCTCCTATTGCTCAGCTCAATTATGTATAGATCCTTATTCCTATTGCTGCTCATTATGATTGGCATCTTCTCCAGTTGGATGTCAAAAACATATTTCTTCATGGTGATCTTCTTGAAGAGGTGTACATGGAGCAACCTCCTAGGTATGTTGCTCGGGGGGAGTGTCAGAAAGTGTGCAAACTGAAGAAATCCTCCTATCTTGAAGAAATCACCACGTGCATGGTTTGATCGATTTTAATGCTGCACTTATAAAGTTTGGGTTCCGTCAGTCTTTTTATTGATCACTCTTTATTTGTGTGCAAATCCTCTCGTAGCACTATTATTCTGACTGTATATGTGGACGATGTTGTCATCACAAGCGATGATCTTACTGGCTTTTACAGTTCAAGGAGTGGCTACAAACTCAATTTCGGATAGATTTGGGCAACCTTCATTATCTCCTTGGAATAGAGGTTCTGCGTTCCAAGAAAGGATTAAATCTTTCGCAACGAATATGTTCTAGCTCTTCCTGCAGAGACATGCATGACACATTGCAGACTAGTCTCCATGCCTATGGATTATCATACTAAGGCGACTATTCCTAATGACAGTGATTTTTCGGATCCAACAAAGTAGAAAAGAATTGTAGGTAAGTTGATCTATTTGACGATTACTCGTCCTAATATCTACTATGCAATGGGAGTTGTTAGTCCGTTCATGAGTGCTCCCAAGATGTCACACTGGATGACAGTCACCTGGACCCTGCGATATATAAAGGATCGTCAGGGAAAGGTCTCACTTATTTCATAAGAAAGGATTTTTCGTCCACTCCCTTGAAGCTTATTGGATATACTGATGCTGATTGTGTAGGTGATGTTGGAGATAGATGATCTTCCTCAAGATATTGTGTGTTCCTTGGGTCACATTTAGTGACATGGAGGAGCAAGAAACAAAATGTGGTAGCACGGTCCAGCACAGAAGCTGAATATCGAGCAATAACACATGCTTGTTGTGAACTACAATGGGTTATGTCCATGTTGTTTGAAATGGGAGTGTCTATTGAAACATCAATCTCTCTCATGTGTAATAATTTGGCTGCCATTGACATTGCTAGCAATCTTGTGTTCCATGAGCTGACCAAGCACATTGAGGTGTATTGCCACTTTGTTCGTAATCTAGTGTTTTCCAAAAAGATTCAGACTCCTCTTGTTCGCAATGGATAACAAGTTGTATATATCTTCACCAAGCCCCTTATGCCTTCAACTTTTAGCCATATGAGTGCCAAGCTAGGCATGCACAATGTGTATGCCCCAGCTTGAGGGGGAGTGTTAGAAAATAGAAGCTACTTATGTATTCCTTTCTTATTTGCTTCCTTTATTGAGTCTATTATGTAAATGCTCTCTTCCTATATAATAAAGGCTAACTTGCTACAGTAGGGCGTCGCTTGGCCCATTCTTTCACAGGCACCGTAATGCTTGGTGCGGTTATGCGGTGTAAAATGCGGTGCAATCTATACGAAAAAGGTTTTTTAGCAACACCATTTTCTTCCCTAATTATACTCCTCATTTGCTATTGATATCTGGTGTGCAGATACAATCTATATATCCTCAACAATAGATGCCACATTTGCATATTTAGTTGGAAACCTTTGCAACTCATTGCAGGTTTACTTAGTGTGTCTCTTCCTGCCACAATGAATGCACTTTGGACATTAACATGGTCTCCACCTCTACTATTCCTTCCTCCACAAGCACAATCTCATGTCAAAGACCTGAAGTAGCTTGAGCAACCATGGTAGTCACCAATGGAGGGACTCCTATTCAGTGTTTTAAAAAACGTTAAGCGGTAAGCGCGCAGACATCACCTTGTAACTGGTTAAGCGGTAAGCGGCCGATTAAGCGGCCTATTTTTGAAAAAACGGATTTTAGTTTCCTATATAATTTTATACAAAATTACACATATATGTATATAAATACTATACTCTTTGGAACTTTTATATATATCTGAAAGATTCTAAGCACTCTACCTAACAATACAAAACACCCAAATAGTTTATGAGATAGCTATAAGACAATAATAATAGCCATAATATAGTAAACAATGGACTTAACATGGATAAAACACCCTACATACATGATACAGAATTTTTTTTGCATCACATGTTTACATAGCTAAGCAGTAAACAATAGACTAATTATTGGATACCTTACTAACTTATTGTTATATGTGCATATCGTCAATTAGTCATACATTACAGCAGTACATTTAACTAAAGTATGCATTCTAAATTAGATAATAGTTACATATAATTTACTTGTATAAATTACACTTTACAGCAGTACCCTATTATCCCGACTTGCATAAAAAGTATGCATTCTATATTAGAACTAGGGCTTATCATAGGATATATAATGTATAGAAGTTTAATATATTATAGTCAATAATACTTGGGAGTTGGGACCATATATTTACTTAATGTTACAGGTGTACATAAAAAAAAGAAACAAAAAAGGGTCAAAAAGCGGGAAAAGGGGAAAAAATACGGAAAAAGGGCAAAAAGCGGGAAAAAACAGTCAATTAATTGCAAAACGGTTAACCGGCGATTTTGGCAAATTTTATAACGGCCTGGGTGCTGGGCCGATTAATCAGCCGCTCACGCCGTTTTCCAATTCACTGCTCCTAATTGAAGCATCCTGCTCGAGAAAGACACATGATACCCCATAATAAGCTTCAACAAGGGACAGAAGCTCTGCTCTAGACAAAGTACTGACTATGGATGCTCTCGTAGACGCGTCTAAGACCTGCAAGAAATTGTATTAACATCATCTAATGCCATTATTTTTGCATCTTTGAAATATCATTGGTGAGAGGAAGTAAACTGTAAACCATGTAAGTTACTAGTCTCCCTTGTGATTTCTCCGAAATACCAAGTTAAGGATTTATCACATTAGTCACATGCCATCGTCAATTTTCCACAGTCGGATCCTATTCATTTTCTTCAACCTAAAGAGACATTGTATCACATTCCACCTAAAGTGTTTGATTGTGTATGTTTTGTTCACCGTTTAGGTATTAAACTAGATAAGTTAAGCCCTCAGTCTCTCAAGTTTGATTTCTTGGGACATTCTCATGTTCAAAAAAGTTCATATAGTCCGTCTTTGTGTCATATTCTAGTCTTTGATGTGTGACTTTCTTTGAGAATACACCATATTTTTGTGATAGTACCTCAATATCTTATGTTAATATTGTCGATTCTTTTTCTCTTCCAATCTCCCTTGAGTCAAGTCACCATCTACCACTCATGATGTTGTTAGTGTTCCACCTAGTCCTCTATTACTCAGGAATTCTTTTGCTGCAAATTGGCTACAACTACATGTACGATATAGGACATTACAGGTGACATGATATCTGGTTTCATTTACTCAGGGAAATGAGTGGTTGGTTACAGATGTGTATTTAGAGTGAATTCGTCCTTGATGGTTCTGTGGACAGACTTGAGGCATGTCTGGTAGCCAAGGGATTCACTTAGATGTATGATGAAGATTATTTACAGACATTTTCTCCTATTTCTAAGATGTCATTTGTGTACACCTTTTGGTCTCTAGCTGCTACTCATTAATGCGATATTAAGTATGCCTTTTTACAAAGAGACCTTAATGAGAAGATATATATGGAGCAACCACCTGAGTTTGTTTTCTAGGGGAGTTAGTCTGTAGGTTGGATAAATCTTTATATGGCTTAAAACAATCTCTTAGGGCTTGTTATGGGAGATTCAACTATGCCTTGGTCAAATTTGGTTTATAAAGTAGTATGGACCACTCTGTCTTCTATAGAGACACTTCTTCTAGTTGTATTCTTTTTATTGTCTATGTGGATGATATTGTCATTAATGGTATTGATCAACATGGCATCTCATAACTCAAGGTCTTTCTTCAAGGACTAATTTGGAGCAAAGACTTGGGCAACTTAAAGTACTTTTTGGGCATTAAGGTTGCTAGTTTAAAGACAAAATTTTCATCTCACAATATGACTGCACTCTTGATCTTCTTGAGGAAACAAGAATGCTAGGATCTTACCCCTATGGATCCAAAAATTAAATTGTCTCTGCAAGAGGGAGGTTTTCTTGAAGATCCATGGACGACATATATGAGATTAGTTGGGAAATTGAATTATCTGACAATGACAACACCTAATATTGCATTTTCTATGATTGTTGTTTGTCAACTCTTGGAGATGCCTTGCTCTGGTCACCTTGAGACAGTCATGCACATTATACAATATCCTGAAGAGAAGTCTTAGAATGGGTTCGTTGTATAAGAAACATCATCATGTGAAGGTTCATGGATATTTTGATATCCCTAACTGGTTACTATGTATTTTTTAGTGGCAACCTTGTATCGTGCAAGAGTAATGTGAGAAGAGATGAGGCGAGGAGACGAACACTGAGAGATTTGTCGGCTGCAAGGAGCCGCTTCCTTGAGAGGGCAATAGCCGTCTCTCTTCTTTTTATATATTAGGGTAAGATACATTGTGGTACAAAGGAGAAAATAATAGAGAAACAATAAAACAAATCATATAATAAAAATAGAACCAGGAGGCAGTCCGCCGATTTTCGTCACTGTTCTACTGTTGATACCATCGACAGGACTGTCGATGGTATCAACAGAGTGTTGTTCTGTCGCTGTAATAATCTCGATACCATCGACCTCCTGTCGATGGTATCGACAGGGATGCAGGTTGTTTCACACTCCCCCTCAAGCTGGAGAGTACAGATCGTGTATGCCCAACTTGCCACATAATCTTTGAAAAGTTGCCGGACCCAGAGGCTTTGTCAAGATATCCGCCAGTTGATCTTCAGACTTGACGTATGGCGTCACAATAGTGTCATCTTTGATTTGATCACAAATAAAATGGCAATCAACTTCTATATGCTTTGTACGCTCATGAAAGATAGGATTCCTGGCAATGTGTATAGCAGACTGGTTGTCACACTTGAGCTCCATAGAAGACATAATAGTGATTTTTAACTAAAAAAGAACAGATTTGACCCATTGTAGTTCACAACAGGCACGGGGCATAGCACGGTATTCAGCCTCAGTGCTGGATCTAGCTACCACATGCTGCTTTTTGCTTTTCCAAGTAATCAGATGATCACCTAGGAAAGTACAATAGCCTGATGTAGACCTATCAGTATGATCACCAACCCAATCTGCATCTGAATACCCTGTGAGAGTCAAAGTAGATGGAGGCACCTTGGGTTTAGAATATGTGATCCCTTTACCAGGAGCACTCTTCAGACATCTCAGAATCCGGCAAACGGCTGTCCAGTGTGACTGTCGTGGTGAGTGCATATGCTGACTCACGACGCCAGCAACAAAAGAAATGTTAGGTAGTGTAACAGTCAGATATATTAGCTTGCCAACTATTCTCCTGTAATATCCTGGAGCTGAGTACTCAACATCATCAACCGTCTCCTTGATGTGATAATCCATAGGAGTAGATAGCGGTTTAGATCCAGTCATGCCTGTTTCCTGTAGTAAGTCAAGTACATATTTCTTCTGAGATAGATTGACACCTGCATGAGATCTAAGCACCTCAATGCCCATAAAATATCTCAATTTACCCAGATCCTTCGTTTGGAAGTGTCTCTGCAACCCTTCCTTCACACGAGATATGCCTGTAGAATCACTGCCAGTAATCACTATGTCATCAACATATACAACAATAATGATAGAGCCACAAGAAGAGCTAGAGTAGAATAAAGAGTGATCAGTCATGGAGCGAGAAAAACCCATCTGGAGTACAACCTCACTGAACTTGTCAAACCAAGCTCGAGGAGACTGTTTCAGCCCATATATGGCTTTCTTCAATTTACACACCTTCTGACACTCCCCCTGAGCAACAAACCCATGAGGTTGCTCCATATATACCTCTTCTTGTAGGTCACCATGTAGAAAGACATTCTTAACATCAAGCTGAATTAGGGGCCAATCAAAGGTAGTAGCCAAAAAAATAATAATCCGCACAGAATTTAGACGAGCTACTGGAGAAAAGGTCTCAAAGAAATCAACTCTATAGGTATGTGTGTAGCCTTTTGCTACCAATCTGGCCTTCAACCTCTCAACGGATCCATCCGGATTATGTTTGATGGTGAAAACCCATCTGCAACCCACTGCTTTCTTCCCTACAGGTAAGTCAACAAGATCCCATGTGCCATTATGCAAAAAGAGCTGACATCTCAAGCTGCATTGCCTGTTTCCAACCACTGTCCTTCATAGAATCATAGTGATTCCTTGGTATATCAACAGAATCAATTCCAATAGCAAATGCGCGGGCCTGCTTAGATAAGTGGGACAAACAACACACATTTGTAATAGGATGTCTAATAGTAAAAGAACGAGTACCTTTCCGAACAGAAATAGGAAGATCAAGATATGATGCTTCTGCAGGAATCTCGTGAGTAGAAGACGATGAGGAAGGCTCAAGGACTGGTGTCGCTACCTCTTCTGCATCTTGTTTGCCGCACCTACTATAAACATTTGGGTACAACTGAATAACAGGCCTGTCAGCTGCCTGCTCGTCCTGAATAAAAGTATAATCAGGAATGATGGGTGACACTCCCTCACTCTGCACAGATGGTGCCACTCTCTCACTCTGAAAATCTGGTGACACTCTCTCTCTCAACTGCCCCCCTTACTCATAGCATCAGAGAAATATGGAGTGGTCTCATGAAGGCAACATCCCTAGACACACAATGCGACGAAGACTAGGACAGTAACACTTGTATCCTTTGCTAGTGCTAGAATAACTAAGGAACAAGGTTTTAATAGACCTAGGAGAAAGTTTGTCAGCCTTAGGGTCAAAATTATGTACAAAAGAAGTGCAACCAAACACTCTAAGGGGAACAGAGAAGGGCTGATCCGTGGGTCGTAACACAGAGAAAGGAGTTTGTCCTTTAAGAACAGAGGATGGTTGTCTATTAATTAAGAAACAAGACGTTAAAAGAGCTTCAGACCAGAATTTCTTAGGCACATTGGATTGAAACATGATTGAACGAGCAATATCGAGAAGATGGCGATTTTTCCACTCAGCCACCCCATTTTTCTGAGGGGTGTGAGGACAAGACGTGCGATGGATCATGCCCACAGAACTGTAAAAATCAGACATAGCCTTTTTGTTAGAGAGTATGTTTATTAGTTATTTATATTGTCCTTGTAATATGGGCCTCATTGTGTCTTGGCCCATTAGGGTTGTCTTGTGTCATGTACGCTTCCCTGTTCTCCTATTTATAGGAGCAGGGTTTCTCCTATCTAATACAACGAATAGCCGTCTTTTCTTATCCGACACTTTTAAACATACTCTAAAGCATTATCAGATTGGAGAGTTTTTATATAGCAGTCAAACTGAACCTTTATTTCTTTATGAAAATGTTTCACAATAGATAGCACAGACTCTCGACTTTTGAGAAGGTAGATCCATGTCATGCGGGAAAAATCATCCACAAAGGAAATAAAATAACGAAAACCATTATAACTCTGGTCTTTAACAAGACCCATGCATCATTGTGGACTAACTCAAAAGGACAAGATGCCCGCTTATTGACACGATTGGGATAAGACAACCTATGATGTTTTCCCAGCTGACATGACTGACACTCTAAAGATGACACTTGGGACAACTCAGGTTCCAACTTCCGCAGGCTGTCTAACGACGGATGTCCATATCTGCAATGTCATAGTAAGTGGGAACCACTCAACAGGATGGATGGAGCTGGAGCAGATACTGGGCGAGGCAGACTGTCACCGTGGAAAAGGTAGAGATCACCTTTCCTAGGTCCCCCACCAATCGTCCTCATACTCTTGAGATCCTGTAAAAGAAAACAAGAAGGCCCAAATGTTACCGTACATTTTAAGGTGTCAATCAATTTTGCAACTAAAAGAAGATTGAAAGGAAACTCAGGCACAAAGTGTACAAATTTAAGATCAATCTTGGGTGTTAGAGAGACAGATCCACTAGCTAGCACTCTCCTCACTGAACCATCTGCCAGTGTGACAGATTGGTGAGGGATATACGAGTCAATAGATTGGAGCAATCTCTTCATACCAGTCATGTGCTGTGACATGCCAAAGTCAACCACCCAAGATGAAGTAGAGCCAGAAGTTATGAGAGATGTAGCCTGATTACCCGCAGTAGATGTCAGGTTTGCTGATGACGAAGATGAAGATCCCACACTCATGTGCTGTGTAGCCTGAATGAACCGATCATACTCCTCCTGAGTAAGAGTGATGCCGGTCCCAAAATTGGTGCCCACAGCTAAAGACGGAGAGGAATCTGTAGAGGTGGCACAATGTGCTGCCCCCACAGGGGGTGCAGCAGGTGTCCCATGTTTCTTCCAACACTTCTTCACTGTATGTCCCGGTTTGTCACAGAAAGTACACTTCGGACGTGTCCCACGTCCTCTGCCCATACCAGGTCGTCCTCTCACCGCAACAACTACGGATGCATGAGACTCCCCAGAAGATATAGTAGACACAAGATTAACAGACTCAAAAATAGACTGTTGAATTCTCGAATAGGCTTCCACAAAACTTGGCAATTTATCAGAAGCCAGAATGACGCTCCGGGCAGAACCGCAAATGGTATTAAGCCCGGATAGAAATTTATCAGTAACCAGGTCGTCTCTGTCTTTGATTTGTGCAGCAACTGTCACAGGATGATAGTAGCTTAGCTCTTGAGCAAGTGCCTGAATAGCTCCAAAGTATTCCTCAAGAGATCTATCACCCTGCCTCTCAGCAAACAAACGATCATATATCATGAATAGTCGAAGAGCATTCTTCTCCTGGGAATAGTGCTGCTTCACTGCGTCCCATATCTCTTTAGCTGTAGTATAGAACATAAACCTAGCCGCAATTGCAGGTTCCATACTATTCCATAACCAAGTCTTCACAAGACTGTCATGACGCTTCCATTCAGCGTATCCTTTATCAGTAGTGTCCAGGGGACTCAAGTCAACATGTCTCGCCTTGTCGCGAGATTCCAAGACAGTGTGAACAACGTTCATCCATAGTAGATAGTTTTTCCCATTGAGCTTGATGGAGGGGATAGGAGACGCCTCGCTGTAGGGAGTCTTGGTGACCTCCATTGTAGACGGGAACTTAGTGACGGAGTGATACACGTCACAGAGAAAGCTGAAGTGACAGAGAGATACACGTCACAAAGAGAGATGAGGTGACAGAGATATACACGTCACAACATAAAAACACAGATAAATGCGTTACTGACGCATTCACAACCTCCAATCGATTTTCCTAATCACACATGGAGGATGTGTGATTAGGATAGCACTTTGGAAGAGACGAGTCCCTCAGATTGGGCTTTAGATAGCCGTTGGATCACCCGAAGACTCCCAAACAGTAGTTGCGACTCCCGAGAACTGGCCGAAAATTGTTGTAAATCAACCGGAAGCTTGCTAGAGGCTCCGGTCCTTAGTGGCTAGATCTACAACATCGAGGGAAAAGCTGCTATCGATCCAGCGATGAAGACGGTTAGCGGTTGTTAACCCAGCAACACCCGCGCCGGCGGCGGGCTGCTGTTCCTGTCGGCCCGACGATCGAGGTGACCGCGGCGCCTAGAGAAGCGGGGTGGCGGCGGCGGCTGGTAAGAAGAAAGGAGGCAGGAAGGATGTGGCGGCGACTTGTTGAGGAAGCGGGGCGGCGGATCAAAGCCGCTCTGATACCATGTGAGAAGAGATGAGGAGAGGAGACGCACATCGAGAGATTTGTCGGCTGCAAGGAGCTGCTTCCTTGAGAGGGCAATAGCCGTCTCTCTTCTTTTTATATATTAGGGTAAGATACATTGTGGTACAAAGGAGAAAATAATAGAGAAACAATAAAACAAATAATATAATAAAAATAGAACCAGGAGGCAGTCCGCCGATTTCCATCACTGTTCTATTGTCGATACCATCGACAGGACTGTCGATGGTATCGACGAGTGTTGTTCTGTTGCTGCGATAATCTCGATACCATCGACCTCCTGTCGATGGTATTGACAGGGATGCAGGTTGTTTCACAAGTAAAAAGCAAAGAGTGGCAGCCAAATCTACTGTTGAGTCAAAGTATCGAGTCATCCCACTTGCATCTTGTGAATTACTATGGATTATACTAAAGGAACTGGTATTCATGCAGAAGAATGCTATGTAATTAAAATTTGATAATCAAGTTGTTCACATTGCATCTAATCCAGTATTTCATGAAAGAACGTAACATTAGAGGTGGATTGTCACTTTCTTCAAGAAAAGCTTCAGGATGGATTAGTCTAGCTTTTTCCCTTTGGGTCTGAATATCTGTTAGCAGATTTATTTACAAGATCCCTATGGTTTCAATCCTTATGTAACAAGCTAGGAACATATAATATATATGTTCTAGCTTGAGGGGAGTTTTGGTATGGTATAAAAGTATGTGTATGTGTTTTATTTATATATGAGGAACCACATATTAAATCGTCTATGTGTATTCTTTATTTATAGAGACTAGAGAGGGATTACTGCTAACAAAAGTTAATACCCTAATTATTCTCTTCACCTAAATCGTTGTCAGGTTCAATTCTTACGTAACTAGATAGAAACATATGATATATATGCTCTAGCTTGGGGTTTTTCTATTTATGATATAATGGTTGTTTTTATGTATACTTGAGGGTCTACATGTAAAATGTCCATGTGTATTCGAGGTTACTATTGACAGAAGTTAAATCGACACCATAATCATTCTCTTCATGGTATCATAACTTGGCGTTAAACCCTAGGGTGTTCATTATACTTCAGCTATCAATATCTATCTTCACATAATTTTGAATAGTATCAAAATTTCTCTCCTTTTCTTCAAAAATTCTTGAATTTCTTTCCTCTGATATCATAAATCATGAATAGAGTGCAAGTCATGGATTTTTCTGCTCTAACTTTGGTTAGATCAGAGATAAAGTCATGAAGATCATCAATATATACCTCCTTAACACATTACTCCACAGAAGTTGAGGACGACTGCATTGGCAGAAAATGTGTAGAGCATTCTCAATACACTTGCATGGAAAGCACATGGTAGGGAAGTTGAACCCTCTGCACAGAAGATGATCTTGAGAGAGTAACTTGTTTAGGAACATTCTCCAGGCAATCAACTTACATCTTCTTGAAGCTTTGGTTTTCCATAACCAATCAGCCCATCAGTCATAAGGTTTTCCATCTTAAAGCTTCCCAGAATTCCCTGGCTTTTTTTAACATCTTTTCCTTAAATCAACAAATTTTCTTCTTTTGTACTTGTACAGTCGATTGTGTTACTCAAGATAATATGATCAGGGTAACATGTCGAGATTTGACAACCATCCATTTCTCATCTTTAATAAAGTAGCTAATAAGGGAAAACTCACCCTTGCCACGATTTACCACATCAATCTTTGAGAAGAAATCAAAGAGGAAATCCCCATGGGAGATCCCGGTATTCCTCCAGAACCGAGTATTTTTACCTTTGCCCACCCGCATACACACTTTGGGGAAAAGAATATCCTCAAAATGTAACAATATTTTCCACAAATAAAAGGATTTGGATTGGAACCTAGCACTCCATATGGAATCCACTTTCAAATATCTTTCGTGGCTCCATCCCACCTGAGGTGAGTCTTTTTTATTAGCTACTTCAAATATTCTTTGCCAAACATGCCTTCACTATATCACAAGTCTTCTTCATACCCAAGCCGCCTTCCTTTTTTGGGGGTACACATGTTGTGCCAAGACAATAGGAGTTTTTGTCAAGTGTAGCACCACCTGAAGAAAGGTCCTGCCCAACTTATCAATGACTTGTGATACACTAATTGGAAAAGGGAAATAAGCAACCCAATAAAAGATGGAAAGAAGACAAGGTTGAAATAATCAGTTCAAGCCTCCAGACATACGACAAGCATCTTGACTTCCAAAGTTCCACCCTTCGAGCCTATTTTTCACTTTATCAACAATTGGCAAACTCAAGATGGTAATTTTACCTTTCAACAAAGGGAGACCAAAGTACTCTTAGGTAGGCTATCAATATGAGTATCAAAATGTGCTTTCAATAAAGCTTTATCAACTGTCTCATACATATTATAGAACTCTTTTCCACAATTAAAACATGCAGAGAGCTTCCTAAATTCGAGACAATAGAACTAATAGAAGACATACTTCAAATCAGCGTCAAAACAATAATAGCATCATCCACAAAAAATGTGAGAAATAGTAAGATTGTGCGAAGCTTCCATTTCTGTCAATTTTTTATTTCTCTCTGTCTCTCTTAGCATGGTTGATAAACCTTCCATAGAAATTATAGATAGATAAGGAGCTAGAGAGTCTCCCTGCTTAATGCATGTAGATGGTTTGAAGCTTTTAAGGCAATGGGTCTCCATTCTTTCATGTCAGAAGCTTCTTCAATTTTAGGTATGAGAGTAATAAAGGATTTATTTGACTCTCTTAAAGCCTGTCTCTACTGAAGAGATTTGTGAAACAACCTGCATCCCTGTCGATACTATCGACAGGAGGTCGATGGTATCGACTTTATCACAGCAATAGAAGAGCATTCCGTCGATACCATTGATAGTCCTGTCGATGGTATCGAGAGTTGATCAGTGGTGGAAATCGACGACCCGTCTCCTGGTTCTATCTTTATTATATTATTTGTTTTATTGTTTCTCTCTTATTTTGTTCTTTGTACCACTATGTATCTTACCCTAATATATAAAAACAAGGAGAGACGATTATTGCTCTCTCAAGAAAGCTGCTCCTTGCAGCCGACAAATCTCTCGGTGTTTGTCTTCTCTCGTCCTCATCTCTTCTCAAATGGTATCAGAGCGGCTTTGATCCGCCGCCCCGCTTCCTCAACAAGCCGCCTCCACAGCCTCCCCACCTCCTTTCTCCTTCTCAGCCACCGCCGCCCAACCTCTCCAGGCGCCGCGACCACCTCGGCCGTCCGACCGGCAGGAACATCGGCCTGCCGCCGGCGCGGGTGCTGCTGGGCTAGCATCCGCTAACCGTCTTCATCGCTAGATCGATAGCAGCTTTTCCTCGCTGTTGTAGATCTAGCCACCAAGGACCGGAGTCGCTAGCAAGCTTCCGGTTGATTTACAACAGTTTTCGGCCAGTTCCCAGGAGCCAAAACTACTGTTTGGGAGTCTCCGGGTGATCCAACGGTTATCTAAAGCCCAATCTGAGGGACTTGTCTCTTCCAGAGTGCTCCCCTAATCACATATCATCCATGTGTGATTAGGAAAATCGATTGGAGGTTGTGAATGCGTCAGTAACACATTTATCTGTGTTATTTTTTTTGTGTTGTGACGCGTATCTCTCCGTCACCTCATCTATCTCTGTGACGTGTATCAATCCGTTACTAAGTTCCCGTCTACAATGGAGGACACCAAGACTCCCTACAGCGAGGCGTCTCCTATCCCCTCCATTAAGCTCAACGGGAAAAACTATCTACTATGGATGAACGATGTTCACACTGTCTTCGAATCTCGTGACAAGGCGAGACATGTTGACTCGGGTCCCCTGGACTCTACTGATAAAGGATACACTGAATGGAAGCGTCATGACAGTTTTGTGAAGACTTGGTTATGGAATAGTATGGAACCTGCAATTGCGGCTAGGTTTATGTTCTATACTACAGCTAAAGAGATATGGGACGCAGTGAAGCAACACTATTCTCAGGAGAAGAATGCTCTTCGGCAATTCATGATATATGATCATCTGTATGCTGAGAGGCAAGGTGATAGATCTCTTGAGGAATACTTTGGAGCTATTCAGACACTTGCTCAAGAGCTGAGCTACTATCATCCTGTGACAGTTGCTGCACAGATCAAAGACAGAGACGACCCGATTACTGTTAAATTTCTATCCGAGCTTAATCCTATTTGCGGTTCTCCCCGGAGTGTAATTCTGGCTTCTGATGAATTGCCAAGTTTTGTGGAAGCCTATTCGAGAATTCAACAATCTATTTTTGAGTCTGCTAATCCTGTCTCTACTATATCTTCTGGGGAGTCTCATGCATCCGTAGCTGCTGCGGTGAGAGGAGGACGACCTGGTATGAGCAGAGGACGTGAGACACGTCCGAAGTGTACTTTCTGTGACAAACCGGGACATACAGTGGAGAAGTGTTGGAAGAAACATGGGAGACCTGTTGCACCTCCTGTGGGGGCAACACATTGTGCCACTTCTATAGATTCCTCTCCGTCTTCAGCTGTGGGCACCAATTCTGGGATCGGAATCACTCTTACTCAGGAGGAGTATGATCGGTTCATTCAGGCTACACAACACATGAGTGTGGGATCTTCATCTTCGTCATCAACAAACCTGGCATCTACTGCGGGTAATCAAGCAATATCTCTCATAACTTCTGGCTCTACTTCATCTTGGGTGGTTTACTTTGGCGCGTCAAAGCACATGACTAGTATGAAGAGATTGCTCCAATCTATTGACTCGTATATCCCTCACCAATCTATCACACTGGCAGATGGTTCAGTGAGGAGAGTGTTAGCTAGTGGATCTATCTCTCTAACACCCAAGATTGATCTTAAATCTGTACACTTTGTGCCTGAGTTTCCTTTTAATCTTCTTTCTGTTGCAAAATTGATTGACACTGTAAATTGTTCGTAACATTTGGGCCTTCTTGTTTTGTCTTACAGGATCTCAAGAGTATGAGGACGATTGGTGGGGGGCCTAGGAAATGTGATCTCTACCTTTTCTAAGGTGACAGTCTGCCTCAGCTCCATCCATTCTGTTGAGTGGTTCCCCCTTACTATGGCATTGCATATATGGACATTCGTCGTTAGAGAGCCTGCGGAAGTTGGAACCTGAGTTGTCCCAAGTGTGATCTTTAGAGTGTCAGTCATGTCAGCTGGGAATACATCATAGGTGGTCTTATCCCAGTCGTGTCAATAAGCGGGCATCTTGTCCCTTTGAGTTAGTCCACAGTGATGTATGGGGTCCTGTTAAAGACCAGAGTTATAATGGTTTTCATTATTTTATTTCCTTTGTGGATGATTTTTCCCGCATGACATGGATCTACCTTCTCAAAAGTCGAGAGTCTGTGCTATCTATTGTGAAACATTTTCTTAAAGAAATAAAAGTTCTGTTTGCTATATAAAAACTCTCCAATCTGATAATGCTTTAGAGTATGTTCAAAAGGCTATGTCTGATTTTTGCAGTTCTATGGGCACGATTCATCGCACGTCTTGTCCTCACACCCCTCAGCAAAATGGGGTGGTTGAGAGGAAAAATCGCCATCTTCTTGATATTGCTCGTTCAATCATGTTCAATCCAATGTGCCTAAGAAATTCTGGTCTGAAGCTCTTTTAACTGCTTGCTTCTTAATTAATAGACAACCATCCTCTGTTCTTAAAGGACAAACTCCTTTCTCTGTGTTATGACCCACGGATCAGCCCTTCTCTGTTCCCCTTAGAGTGTTTGGTTGCACTTCTTTTGTACATAATTTTGACCCTAAGGCTGACAAACTTTCTCCTAGGTCCATTAAAACCTTGTTCCTTGGTTATTCTAGTACTGGCAAAGGATACAAGTGTTACTGTCCTAGTCTTCGTCGCATGTTTGTGTCTAGGGATGTTACCTTCCATGAGACCACTCCATATTTCTCCGATGCTATGAGTAAGGGGGACCAGTTGAGAGAGAGAGAGAGTGCCACCAGAATTTCAGAGTGAGAGAGTGGCACCATATGTGCAGTGTGAGGGAGAGCCACCCATCATTCCTGATTATACTTTTATTCAAGACGAGCAGACAACTGACAGACCCGTTATTCAGCAGTACCCATATGTTTATAGTAGGCGAGGCAGACAAGATCCAGAAGAGGTAGCGACACCAGTCCCTGAGCCTTCCTCATCGTCTTCTACTCACGAGATTCCTGCAGAAGCATCATATCTTGATCTTCCTATTGCTGTTCGGAAAGGTACTCGTACTTGTACTATTAGACATCCTATTACAAATGTGTGTTGTCTGTCCCACTTATCTAAGCAGGCCCGCGCATTTGCTATTGGGATTGATTCTGTTGATATACCAAGGAATCACTATGATGCTATGAAGGACAGTGGCTGGAAACAGGCAATGCAGGTTGAGATGTCAGCTCTTTTGCATAATGGCACATGAGATCTTGTTGACTTACCTGCAGGAAAGAAAGCAGTGGGTTGCAGATGGGTTTTCACCATCAAACATAATCCTGATGGATCAGTTGAGAGGTTGAAGGCCAGATTGGTAGCAAAAGGCTACACACAGACCTATGGAGTTGATTTTTTTGAGACCTTTTCTCCAGTAGCTCGTCTAAATTCTGTGCGGATTATTATCTCTCTGGCTACTACCTTTGATTGGCCCCTATTTCAGCTTGATGTTAAGAATGCCTTTCTACATGGTGACCTACAGGAAGAGGTATATATGGAGCACCCTCCTGTGGAGCAACCTCAGGGGGAGTGTCAGAAGGTGTGTAAATTGAAGAAAGCCATATATGGGCTGAAACAGTCTCCTCGAGCTTGGTTTGACAAGTTCAGTGACGTTGTACTGTAGATGGGTTTTTCTCGCTCCATGACTGATCACTCTTTATTCTACTCTATCTCTTCTTGTGGCTCTGTGATTATTGTTGTATATGTTGATGACATAGTGATTACTGGCAGTGATTCTACAGGCATATTTCGTGTGAAGGAGGGTTTGCAGAGACACTTCCAAACGAAGGATCTGGGTAAACTGAGATATTTTCTGGGCATTGAGGTGCTTAGATCTCATGCAGGTGTCAATCTATCTCAGAGGAAATATGTGCTTGACTTACTACAGGAAACAAGCATGACTGGATCTAAACCGGTATCTACTCCTATGGATTATCACATCAAGGAGACGGTTGATGATGTTGAGTACTCAGATCCAGGATCATACATGAGAATAGTTGGCAAGCTAATATGTCTGATTGTTACACGACTTGACATTTCTTTTGTTGTAGGCGTTGTGAGTCGGCATATGCACTCACCATGACAGTCACACTGGACAACAGTTTGCCAGATTTTGAGATATCTGAAGAGTGCTCCTGGTAAGGGGATCACTTATTCTAAACCCAAGGTGACTCCATCTACTTTGACTCTCACAGGGTATTCAGATGCAGATTGGGCTGGTGATCATACTGATAGAAGGTATACATCAGGCTACTGTACCTTCCTAGGTGATCATTTGATTACTTGGAAAAGCAAAAAGCAACATGTGGTAGCTAGATCCAGCACTGAGGCTGAATACTGTGCTATGGCCCATGCATGTTGTGAACTACAATGGGTTAAATCTGTTCTTTCTGAGTTAAAAATTACTATTATGTCTTCTATGGAGCTCAAGTGTGACAATCAGTCTGCTATACACATTGTCAGGAATCCTATCTTTCATGAGCGTACAAAGCATATAGAAGTTGATTGCCATTTTGTTTGTGATCAAATCAAAGATGGTACTATTGTGACCCCATACGTCAAGTCTGAAGATCAACTGGCGGATATCTTGACAAAGCCTTTGGGTCCAGCAGCTTTTCAGAGATTATGTGGCAAGCTGGGCATACACGATGTGTACTCTCCAGCTTGAGGGGGAGTGTGGAACAACCTGCATCCCCGTCGATACTATCGACAGGAGGTCGATGGTATCGACTTTATCACAGCAACAGAAGAGCATTCCATCTATACCATCGACAGTCTTGTCGATGGTATCGAGAGTTGATCAGTGGCGGAAATCGACGACCCGTCTCCTGGTTCTATCTTTATTATATTATTTGTTTTATTGTTTCTCTCTTATTTTCCTCTTTTTACCACTATGTATCTTACCCTAATATATAAAAACAAGGAGATACGGCTATTGCTCTCTCAAGAAAGCTGCTCCTTGCAGCCGACAAATCTCTTGGTGTTCGTCTTCTCTCCTCATCTCTTCTCACAAGATTCTTCACAACTTTTATCACATCTTTACCGAAAATTGACTAACAAGATTTATAGAAGTAGTTGAAGCCATCAGGCCCTGGTGCTTTGTCACCATTAGCATTCATAGTAAGATCTTAATTTCTTAATCAATGACCAATCTGCTCAAAGAGTCACTGTGGTCATTTGTAAGTTTAGGAAGACTGTCTAAACTCTGAATAACTCCTATCTTCCTCATTTTTTAAAGAAAATAACTCAGAAAAGAGAGTATATGCTTTTTAATATCTTCTTCATCATGACTCATATTATCATTTAGATTCAAGGCATGGATGGTGTTGAGATATAATAAAGTGTGGAAAATTCCCTCTGTTTGTTATGATAGAAGAGCAGGCCCCTCTCTTATGAATAGGATAAGGGGAAAGCATACGAACTCTAAGTAAAACCCTAATGGACCAAGACACACTTGGGCCCATTTATAATCTTAATTAACTAGACTCTTTAACACTTCGCCTCAAGCTGAAGCTTGGGAGAATCCCAAGTCAGCTTGCAAATAGAAAGACAAACTAAATACAACGAAGCAGAATAAAAAAGATAAATCGAGCCCATACACCCTCAATATAATAATAAAGAACTCAACACTCAAATACTCCCCTCAAGTAGATAATCAAAAGTAGGTTGCAGGAGCCAGGAGCTTCTTGTTCAAAAGGAAGTGGCATCTGGAACAGTAATAAACATCAGCATGTAGGCCGAACATCAGATACTAAAAGCAAGCAACGAGGGAGTCTTTACCGGGGAAAGCTGCCAAATCATTCATATTATCGGCAAAAGGATTTGGAGCGGATTGGAAGTTCACCCTTCTGGTCATTTCTTTTTGTATCTCTCGGTGTCCTTCCTTTTCCCTTTCCGTCAGATTGTTCTCACGAATGGAACCCCTATCCGTTCGAGAAACTTGTCGTATCCGGGAGTGGAAATCGTTGGTAGATGTTGTTTTCGGAGTTTGACATAACCTTTTTTTATATAAGGAGTTTGACATAACCTATGTCACGTAGAAAGCAAGAAAGGAGCAAGCCATTGTGGATCAAGGTCTTCATCACGGCCGCTAATGTCACAATCCAGATTGTGCTGGATCACAGTCGCCATAGAGTGTTGGGTCAAAACAATAGTAGTCGATGTCCATACAAGCACACATAGGTCAATGCGCAAATAGAGCATGGTGATACCAGAGTGATGGAACACAGTTGCAGAAAGTTGACGTGCGCAAGGCGCAGACAAAGTCTACATGCAAAAAAAAAAAACAAGAACAAATAGCAGAAAGTAGAGACGACGTAGCGGGGTAGAAGACCATCAACGCAAATAAGTAGGCAACAACCATGAGGCTCCAGATACTAAGCTCTCCAGAAGAATATAGCAGACTTCAAGATACAAATAGCAGTAGTAGAAGCTTATAAGCTCTCCATATAGTAACAATAAAGATTCACAAACATATAGAGAGAGAAGAAGGAAGATCCTCATAATATTTCCTCTCTTTAATTCTCTTTTATTCTCCCCCTCACTCCAACCACGGAGGACAATAGTGGTTGGGGTGGAAAAACACAAACTTACAGACAAAACTGTACGGCCAGCCATGCTAAATTGGAGTGAATGTTAGGCGCTGAAAAACAAGGTGTCGACAAGTTGAATGTGGCTGAAATGTGTATGCTGAGATGGATGTGTGGAAAGACGAGAAAAGATTGCTTGAGTAATGGCTATATCATGAACAAAGTAGGGGTGGCGAGCACTGAGGAGAAATTGCGTTAGGGCCGGCTAAGATGGTATTAACATGTGGAACACAAACTATCATGCCTATACAAAAAAATGCTATTGAGTCACACAGTTATAAGAAGAAGAGGCAAGCCTAAATTATCTTGGGAAGAGCTCATAAAGAGAGATTTTGATTACATCTTGATCAGAATATGACAAATAACAGAGCTGATTGAAAAACAAGGATCCATGTCGCTGACCCAAGCATGGTTGGAATTGGGTCTTAGATGATGATGATAATGAGGAAGTCCACATATTTTGTTTGCAAACTTTTATGACCTTCATTCATTCTTTCACCACTGAAATTTACATCGAAATTGTCATTAAAACAATTTAGTATCCCTATTCACATATGTTGGAGAACCTCCTCCTACATGTTCAATATGAAATATTATTGCATATGCATATTTTACACTAGTAGGTTGATCTAGTAAACTTTCATGAATTTTGGTTTGGAAACGCTAGGAACACATCTGCCAGAATTTCCTGTCAAGTTATGTTTCTGTGTCTATCAAGATGGCGTGGAATTCAGACATTTTCTTCTACATTCTACAGTTTCTATTATATTGCGTCAAAATTCCCAGCAAAATTTCTCTTACAGACCGGTATCCTGAAACTTCCATTTCCACAAGTGGCAAAATGGCATCAAATTGAGTGTGTCAAATCCTTGGTAGTGTCAAAAGATAACAAGAGGGAGCTCAACTTGTGGATGGTTGAGGCAGGGTTGTCTAACAGAGGACTGTATCTGGTCCCTACTCCTCTACATGGAGGATGTCTTGTTCAAAGTTAGAATCTGCATCCCAGTCTTCATCAATGTGTAGGGCCAAAGTCGTGATCAAAATGATGTTATTCAGTGCGCTCTGATTCCATATTTGTGTCGGGTTGTTGTAAAGGAGTGCAGCAGACTCTGGTGGATTTGATTCAGCCGAGTGGTTCTGCAGGCTCCAAGCAATACCTGGGTAGGTGGGTTCTTCAGGAAGTGGAGTTGGTGTTGTTGCAAGAGCTACATAATTACTGTTCTGTTGATGTCGAGGTGGAGGAGAGAGTTGTCCTCCCTTGGGGCTCTGTGTTTAGATCTTCAAGGCTTTTGTATAGATGTAGTTGGAAGGCCAGGTTGATCGCTGTCTTTACTGCATCTTGAAGTCAATGTAGTTATGTGCAAAGGGATCCCATCCAACACTAGTAATCCTTTCTATAGATAAAGTTGATTATCTGCATATTCTTCATAGTTTATAAGCTAAGAAGCGCGGACACGGACACAGTACACGACGATTTTCAAAAATATAGGACACGGACACGACGTTGGACACGGAAATATATATACATACAAACATACATGCATATAGTTACATATGTAGCCGACAAGGAGTGGCTCAAGTGGGCTCAAGCGGTCAAGCACGGTGTCTCCTAACAAAGGAACTTGAGTTCGAATCCCAGTTTTCCCCTTGATTTACCACCCTCCCGGGCCTTCGGCCTCTGTCACGGGCGTGGAAGAGGGGGAGAGAATGCCTCTCTTAATCCCATATAGTTACATATGTATACAACTTTAGACATGTATATGTATATAATTTATTTGTAAAAGACAGTAAGATCAATAAATCTCAACAACAAGCCGGAACAAACATCACCAAAAATACCCACATTAATTCACATATGTATTCAAACCCACTATGCTAATCAATTCAAATTTAGCATACAAAATGATATATTCTAACATCCAAGAATGACAAATTAGAGAAAAAACATTAAAGTTAATTACATACAGTAACAATTTTACAGTTAAAATACTAATGGAGTGGATTGCAAGGAAGAGGGGAAGCAATAGTGACGGGAGGGAAGATATGTATAGGTAGTGGTGATGGTGGTGAAGCAAGAGGCAGATTCAACTCCTACTGGTTGCTGCTGCAAAAGCTACTTGTAGCAGCTCCCATATCCTTGTGGTGGTTGCTTGCAGAGGCTCCAGCACTGCTATTTCTTGCAGCAGTTTCTGCAAGTAGTGTCCAAGATGTGTGGGTTGGGCTGGCCGGGTCCAACAAGTGTCCAATACGTGTCCATGCCATGCCCATCTGGAAATTAAAAAAAAAATATGAAGCTGGACATGCCAGAGCCCTGTCCAGACGTGTCCACGATGTGTCCCTGTTGGACACGTGTCGGGCATAGACACGGAAGCCTCTGGAAAGTGTATGTGCTTCCTAGTTTATAAGTCTATGTCACAGATTTCTAAGGGAAATTCAGATGCTGGAATCCACTCCCAGGGATTTTACGAAAGTAGTTATAACCCTGTCTAGGGAAGTAAGTTTAGTCCAATGTTTAGTAAGGAAGATTTTGGTGTTGATCTTATGTGGTTTCTACATTGCACAGGAGGAATAAAACATTGCTCATCAGGTAGTGTCTCCTTGGGTAAGCATGGTACAATTAATGACAGCTTGGAAGTATTTGATCAGTGATTGGTTGTTGTGCAGCCATGACCTTATCTCCTCCCTGGTTTAGACTTTTATAATTCTTATTGGTTGAAACTATTGTATTTATCTTTATCCTTGTTGGAAGGAGCACTTTTGCCTTCATTAGGGATGGTAAATAGAGCGTTGTGGCCTTCATTGTGAGTAGGAAATTCTTGCCCCCATAGGCAGTATTGGATGTTGTTCTCTATCATGAAGAAGCTTCCGTTGTAAGAGTATGTTAAAATGAACTCCAAGGTGAGGGACCTGATAGTTTGATTTCTCTTCTGGATGAAGTGAGTGCACCCCAGATTTGAAGCCTTGTAAAAAACATCATAGTATCTTCTCAGTTAGTGCCTTTCAGCTCAGGTACTATGTTGGGAGGACTTTTCATTTTTGGAGTTCTTGTTCTTGGCTCTTTGGTCACATGCCTATGGAAGGGGGGTTGGAGTTAGAAACCATGAGAGGGGGAGGATTGATGCTACCTGAAGTGACTTACACTGAAGCTTGCTCAGTGACAATTCAGTCGTCTCAGCTGTTGGTTGCTCTGATACTGTCAGTACAGCTTAGTGTGAGTCGCTTGATTGGATTAATGTGTGCTTATAACATCCACTGAGAACCTTTATTTGTTCTCTAATGCCCGAGGCTACTCTTTGTGGGTGCTAGTGTCGAGGAAGACAAGGGTTTGGCCGAGTGGCTGCAATGATGTCTCCATAGTGGCTAGGATTTCCCTACTTGGACGAATGAGGGCATAAAGGAGTCGAGGTGGATACGCATCTGAAAGAATGATTGAATTGCCAATGGAATCTGCCAGAAAAGGAATTTAATCTGGAATTGGTGGATATGGTGGTGGGATTATAGGTTGAAGGTTGCGTGAGTGCTTCTCAGGAATGTTTAGTGTTGTGAGGTAGCTGGGACAAAAACACGGGAGACCCTTTTTAGACTGGTAAGAATAAAGAATGAGGGATGTCGAATTAGTCAATTCAGGACCTGAAGACTCAACACTGGTAATAACGTCCTGTCTTTGAGCTGCAGTGAAAAATTGCTCAGCAATGTCGCAGTGCTTGGTATCAGTCTTGCTTAAGACAGGGCACCACTAGAATAGGAGGTGGTGCGCCGAGGTGGTGGATCTGCAGCTGCTGGATATGTTACACTACAGTAGTTGTTATCTATCATTCAAGTAGTAGAAATTATAGCAGATTTGCCACTGAATCCATGAAGTCAAGTGTAGATTAATGGGTTACTGATAAAGACAGACAAAAGATGGTATCCGATTCTACAAAACATAGATATCGCTTGCCTTAGTTTAAGCCTACAGAAGTAAAAGAAGTCATGAAAGAATGCTCTGTCGGAAAACATATGCTTTTAGGACTAGATGGCGTCTGGCTGCCAGCTGCAGCTGGCTTCTCTCTTGGTTTATGCTCATAGGTGGAAGTCTATGAACTTTGTTACAGTATATGTTTTCTGTGGTTTACTTATTTTGTTATTTATTTTGTTATTTGTTTATCCAAACACTATAAATAGAAGAAGAGGAAGGCCTAAATTAACATGGGATGAGCTTATAAAGAGAGATTTTGAATCTCTACATCTCAATCAGAATATTGCCCATGATAGAGCTGAATGGAAACGAAGGATCCATGTAGCCGACCCCAACATAGTTGGGATTGAGGCTTAGATGATGATGATGATGATTTTGTTATTTGTTTATTCTGTATGGACCTCTCTGTAATTGTTTCAGTATTATATATATGAGGGTGCACACTTTGTGCAACCCTATGCTCTCTGCAACCCTGATTTCTAACATGGTACCAGAGCAGGTCGAGACCTAGGGTCTCTCCCTCCCTCCCTCTCCACCGGCGCCTTCCCCCCCCCCCCCCCCCCCCCCCGCGCACGGGCCAGCGGCCGCCGCCGCCGGGGCAGCAGCAGCCCGCCGGCCGCCGCCGCCTCCGGGCAGCAGCAGCTGCTAGCCGGCTGCCACAGCTGGCCTAGCCAGCCGTCTCCCTCCGGTCACAGGTCCGCCTACTCTCCTGGCGCGGTGCTCCGCTAGTGCTTGAGCAACCGTTGTTGTTGTTCGCACAGCAGGTGCGCTGCCGGGTTGGTAGATCTGGACTAGATCAGTCTTCCGGGGGAGATCGGTACGTTGTTCGGCTAGAGCCTTCTTCGGTTCGTGTTTGTTTGTGACTGCCTGCCCATGTAGGCTTCGGCCTCCGGGTCTTCTACTACACTTTGGTGTAGTCCGTATGTGAGAGGTCCTCTGTGATCTTCTGCCTGCCTGTCTTGCCTGCCTGCTGTGCCTGCCTAACTGATGGCGTCCTCGACTGATGATCTGCGTCGTCAGGTTACTACGGTAAAACTTGACGGGCGCAACTACCAGCTGTGGGTTTGCTCCTTTGTGATATATGCCAAATCACAAGGGAAGTATTCCCATCTCACTCGTGCCGGTCCGCCACAGCCTGCTGACGATGCTGACTTGAAGGACGTCAAAGCTTACGATGATTGGGTCCGTGACGACTCAACAGTGATGACTTGGATTCTCAACAGCACGGTTGAGAAGATTAGTGTGACCATTCTCCGTCTGCCTACAACAAAGCAGATGTGGGATCAGCTTGCTCGCACCTTCTCCCACAGCCAGAATCCGAAGAAGGTGTTTGATATCAACAAACAGCTTAGTCATCTCACTTTTACTGGCACTGATATCACCGATTACTTCTCTACGTTCACCGGTTTGTGGGGTGAACTGGAGACGTATCATCCTCTGTCCACGGATCTGGTGATTATGCAAAAGCAGCGCGATGAGCTACAACTGATCCAGTTCTTGAGTGGCTTGCCTGACTCCTATGCTGGTGTTGTGAATTAGATTCTGGCCGGTGATCCACTGCCTACCCTTCAGAGTGCCTACCAGCGACTTCATCGCCTTTCATCACCGACACCACATACTACTCCAGATGTTGGCGACTCTACTGCCTTAGCTGCCTGGGGTGGCCGTGGCCGTGGTCGCGGTCGTGGCCGTGGCCGCGCTTCTGATGGACGTCCTCCCCTTGGTGTAGGGAGAGGTCGTTCTCCTACTGCTGGGCGTGGAGCCCCTCCTACTGCTACTACTACTGTTGCGCGTCCTCCGCCCGGATCGCGCTTGTGTTCTTACTGTGGTCGTACGAACCACATTAAAGAAAAGTGTTGGGAGAAATATGGCAAACCAGAATGGGCGAACACTGCTACTGATTCTCCCGCCACCGCATCCGAGAGTGCTGCACATCCTACTACACCGGACACTGCGGGCGCTACTGCTGACTACATCAGGGCTGAAGTCGAACGTCTCTTTCTGGAGCGTGCTGGATCATCTTCTGAAGCGTCCGCGAATGGAGCACATGCTGCCCATACTGGTTATGATACTGCTTTTCTGAGTTCACATTTGCCACCCCCATCTGGTAATAATAAATGGGTGATCGACTCTGGTGCATCATCCCATATTTCTGGCAATAGGGCTTTGTTTAAGTCCATCTCTAAACCTGCTCATAAATCTACGGTTATGGTTGCTGATGGATCTAGATCTCCAGTTTCTGGCATTGGGGACATTATTTCTCAGTTTCTTATCAAATCTGCCTTATATGTGCCTAACTTCCCTATGAATTTATTATCTGTTAGCAAACTTGTAAGGAATTTGAATTGTAGCCTGACATTTCTTCCTGGCTCCTGCATTTTTCAGGACCTTCTCACGAGGATGAAGATTGGTGGGGGGTATGAAGGTGCTGATGGTCTCTACTACTTGGACGAGATGCCAAGGTCTGCCAAAGTTGCTGTGGTTTCGGCCTTATCTGCCTCCGTTTCTACTTTACAGTGGCATTACCGGCTGGGACACCCTTCTTCTGACAAACTGCGCCATTTACTTCCAGACATGAGTAGTTGTAGCTTCCAGTGTGAGTCTTGTCAACTGGGTAAACAAACTAGATCGGTATATCCGAGGCGTAGTTCTGTGAGCAGCAGGCATATTTTTGATGTAGTGCACTCTGATGTGTGGGGACCATGTAATGTACCGAGTGTGTCTGGCTATCGATACTTTATTTTGTTTATTGATGATTTTTCGCGGACTACTTGGCTATTTCTGTTGAAAAGTAGATCCGAGGTGATATCCACAATAAAGTTCTTTTTTGCTGAAATTAAAACCCAGTTTGGTGTGCCTATTAAAATTTTTAGAACTGATAATGCGTTGGAATTTGTTCAGAAAGATGTGGAACTCTTTTGTAAATCTGTTGGAACTTTACATCAAACCTCATGTGCCTATACACCACAACAGAATGGTGTGGCCGAAAGAAAGAATCGTCATCTGTTGGAAGTGGCTCGAACTATCATGTTGCATTCGCATGTACCTCGTACTTATTGGCCAGAAGCGGTTCTGACTGCCTGTTTTCTCATTAATCGTATGCCATCGTCGGTTATTGGTAACAAAATCCCTTTCCAAGTTTTACATCCGGAGGCTCCCTTGTTTTCTGTCCCTCCACGGATTTTTGGTTGCACGTGCTTTGTACGACTCCTTGGCCCTACATCTGATAAACTGTCGCCTAGAGCAGCAAAATGTATTTTCTTGGGATATTCAAGGACTCAGAAAGGCTATCGCTGTTATAATCCTGCTACGCGAAAGTGGCTGACTAGTAGTGATGTGGTGTTCTTTGAAGACACTCATTATTCATCTGCGGGAGAAAATTTGCAAACAGATCTTATTGCACCACCCTTGCCTATTCTGTCTGACTGCAGCCCTGAGACGGATGATACTGTGATACCAGATCCTCCTCAGCTTCGTGTTTATCAGCGCAGGAACAGAGCACCTCCTTCACATGTACCCCCCCCCAGTCGACCAATCTTCACCTCAAGAAGGTTCTGCTTCACCTGAGGTACAATCTGATTTACATATCCCTATTGCACTTCACAAAGGGACTCGTTCCTGCACGTCTCACAGTATTGCTAATTTTGTATCTACTGATCATCTCACTGCTCAGGCGCGTGATTTTGTATATGCCTTATCTGCTGTTACTGTTCCTAAGACTATTCAGGATGCCCTGCGGAGTACAGCTTGGACTTCTGCTATGCAGGATGAGATGACCGCTCTGACTGATAGAGGCACTTGGGAGCTGGTGGATCCTCCTCCTCAGTGCAAGCCTGTAGGTTGCCGCTGGGTGTACACTGTTAAATATCAACCAGATGGTACAGTTGAATGGTTGAAAGCTCGGTTAGTTGCCAAAGGATATACTCAGACCTACGGCATTGACTACTTTGAGACATTTTCTCCTGTTGCTCGCTTAAATTCTGTCAGAATCTTACTATCTGTAGCTGTAAACTGTGACTGGCCTCTTCTACAGCTTGATGTGAAGAATGCTTTCTTATATGGTGATCTACAGGAAGAGGTTTACATGGAGCAACCTCCTGGGTTTGTTGCTCAGGGGGAGTCTCACAAAGTATGTCGGCTTAAAAAATCTATTTATGGGCTCAAGCAGAGTCCACGTGCATGGTTCGATAAATTAAGCAGGATTCTTTCTGACTTTGGCTTTCTACGGTCTCAAGTGGATCATTCTGTCTTCACAAAGAACACTTCTGCAGGTATTATTATTCTGATTGTCTATGTAGATGATATCATTATTTCAGGCAGTGATGCTTCAGGTATTCAGGCCACAAAAAATCATTTGGGTAAGCATTTTGCTACCAAAGACTTGGGCAGATTGCGATACTTTCTGGGTATAGAGGTTTCCAGGAACTCTAGTGCTCTTGTGCTGTCTCAGAGAAAATATGTACTTGATATCCTGCAAGAAACTGGTATGATGGGAGCAAGACCTGCAGATACTCCTATGGATCCCAATGTTGATTGGGACGATGATACCTCATCTATGTTTTCTGAGCCGAAGAAATACAGGAGACTTATTGGGAAATTGATCTATCTGACTGTTACTCGTCTTGACATTACTACTGCTGTGGGCCTTCTGAGCAGGTACCTGGACAAGCCTAGACAGTGTCACTGGGATGCTGTCTGTCACATTCTGAGATACTTAAAAAGGGCACCTGGCAAAGGTCTGTATTACAAGAAAAGTGGACATTGTAAACTTGAGGGCTATTCTGATTCAGATTATGCAGGCAGCAGAATTGACAGGAAATCCACCTCTGGCTACTGCACCTATGTAGGAGGTAACTTGGTGACTTGGAGGAGCAAGAAACAGAATGTTGTTGCTCGCTCCAGTGCTGAAGCTGAATACAGGGCCATGGCCCATACTGCATGTGAACTTCTCTGGGTGCGTTCTCTTCTGCATGGACTTGGGATTGAATCTCCTTATGCGATTCCAATGCACTGCGACAACCGAGCTGCTATTTTCATTGCCAATAATCCTGTCTATCATGAGCGCACCAAGCATATCGAGGTGGATTGCCACTTCATTCGAGAATCTGTTCTGGCTGGTAAAATTTGCACTCCTTTTACAAGATCTGAAGATCAAGTTGCAGATGTCTTCACAAAACTTCTGGCTAAGAAGCACTTCTGCACGCTGGTGGACAAGTTGGGCATGATTGATATCTATGCTCCAACTTGAGGGGGAGTGTTACAGTATATGTTTTCTGTGGTTTACTTATTTTGTTATTTATTTTGTTATTTATTTATTCTGTATGGACCTCTCTGTAATTGTTTCAGTATTATATATATGAGGGTGCACACTTTGTGCAATCCTATGCTCTCTGCAACCCTGATTTCTAACAAACTTGTTCATGTGTTGCTCTTTCCTTTTTGGCTTGTATATCTAATCTGGACTGGAGTTTTCCCAGGTTTCAGTTTTTCATTATGCAACCAGTTTAGAGTTTATTTTAATTGTATATTTATGCGTTTTCAATTGCCCTTGAATCGTACCCCACTAGCCTGAGCCTAGTTATGTACTTCCCATCTCCCTATATATGTGGGAAGTCGTGATACCTTTTGAAATGCACCATTTTACGCTCCTTTTTTTTCGTATAATATCTTTTTTGAAAACTTTTAGCATATATGCATCTCTATTGACATTTTCTTTTTAAAGTGGCTGTTTCCCTTCTCCTTCCTCTTCTGTCATCAATGAAAAACCAGCTTCTGTACTCGATTAAATTGAATCAACTGACTCGTTCCTTAAAGAATCTCATGGTCATAGTCCAATAAGACTTTTTTCTTGTCCTGATAATATGTCTGAATTCATTCTCATGTTTTACTATTTTGAAATTGAATTAAATTAGTTCATTTGCTATTGAGTTGTTGACTGTTTTTTTGTTATTTATTTAAATACTGATACCTGAGCTTCATATATATAGATTCCCCACCCCCACCCCATAAAAAAAAAATACTGCAGGTGTCATCATCTGGACGGTAAGTCGGTAACGCTACTGGCCTACTAGGCCTCCACATCCATGGCCAATCCCTGTTGGAATGTAAGCATAGCAACATATATTTGTCTCAAACGCAAGGATGGTGAATGTCATGATTGAATATCTACAGAAGCGTGCTAAAGTGCTACATTTGACAACATTGTATCATTGGATACACCTGACATCAACCCTCAACTATAGAAGCTAGGGTTTTGTTCCTTATGGTCATTTTTTGCATTATAATATCAAAAGCATGATCACAAATTTTATAAATGATCTTCTTTTATTTGGGATATTTTCTTTTTATCAATGATTGTATAATAAATAAGAACCATAATTATAAGTATCCAAGAGAAATGAACTGGTTTTTCTTTAGAAATAGTTTATAATGGTAGTTAAATACAAATGCTCCTGAAGTAGAAATGTTCTTGAAGCAGATCCCTGGTAGGAAACTGTGATTGGATTACGTAAATCTATTATGAAATCTTTTGCTGTAACTTTTGAAAATTATCACGGAAAACTTTACCTGATACCTCAAAAGTGTTTCTAATCTTGGCATAACGACTTTCCCTTTGTAGATTGCACAAGACGTGAGAAATGGTTTTCAGATGTTGATAGCATAGAGAAGTCACCATTTGCTCTACGGAAGACCAAAAGAATTCGCTTCTTGGAAGAAAGAAATCCTAATAAACCAGGTGCACCTGCAGCCCCTTTCTTGGATATCTTCCGTATATCTGAGACTCATTTTAAAATGAGGATACTTCTTTTCAAACTTCAATTAACTTGCTTTATAATATGCAATTTTCAGACGTGGAAGAAGGCGGAAGTTGTCATGAAGCTTCTGAGCAATTTCAAGAAGATTGTTTACCAAAGTTAGTTTGACACGTGTCTTTTATATCCTAAGTTTATTAGCTGAGATTATCTAAATTCAATACGAAACCAGGGCTGTTTCTCAGTTGCTGCGGATTGTAGAGAAATTGCAAACCAAACTGAAGTCACAGGAAAACAAGAAAGGCTCTGAAATACTGTCTTCAGTTGCTGGCAGGCTTCATATGCAGATGCTAACTATTGAGACACAAATTCAGGCAGACATGTATGTCAGTAAGATCGTGAAGCTTTTAAAACTTGTTTACTGAGAAGGATGACTTATGTTGTTATTCCATTGCAGAAAAAGGTTCACAGGCCTAGCAAGATCTAAAAGGAAACATTTTGAGGCTACATTCGAAGGTAAGCTGTTATTGGAACTTGTGAAAGCAGATGACAAACTCTATTCGTTTCTAAACATTTAGTTATAGTTTGGGTTCCACATAAAGGTTTTGGCTTTGAATATATATATATATATATAGGGGTTATGAAGTGTGTACCGGCCATTAAAATGGCATGTGGAATCTGAATTTCAAATCCAACCATATAGATTGAATCAAAATTGTTTAGATTGGATGTGTTTAGAAATTCACAGTTATACCACATATATATCATGAGATATAACAAGATATCATCTAATGGTTCCAACAATTTCATCAACTTACCGTTGATCTGAAAAAATACATTTTCTTAAACTGAATCGTCTATGAAGGTCAGATTGACATGATCTTTGATACACATGCTATCTAAGGGGTTTGCAACACATCCATAAGGTTAAATCATTTTGAAGACTTGTGCAATCATCATAAATGAAGATGGGTACACATAAGATACATGTACTCAGGTACACAATTCTTTGTGTCATATAGGGGTTAGCCATATATATATATATATATATATATATAATTGTAGAAATTTTTGGTCAATGTTCAAATCATGGTGCAGGACTTCGACTTCGTGTCGACTTCGCCATGTGTGGAAGTGGAAGTTTGTGGAAACTTCAAGGAAGTTTCGAGGAAGTTTAGACGCAAACTTCGATGCCGATTTTTGAAGAAAATGATGTTGAATTTGAAGGAAACTTTGATTGAAAACTTCTAATTATGTTATACCTCTATCTTATAATTGTTAACACAAAAGCACAATTCATGACTCTCTAGCCCTAAGTAGGTTGATAAGACAATGTGTTGCTTGCAATGGTCAAACGTGCAATACACATACATATACAGTTCAAGTGTTGAACATATGTATTATCTACAATATACAACCAATAGTAGTTGCAAGACCCTCTCTAGGAAAGAGTGGCAACAATAAACATAGGAGTTGATATTAGAAGTTATGAAGAGGGTTGGAGACATTTATGCCTTATACGGCCATTAGGGCACTAGTTAGGATTATTGTTTTGAGTCGTCTCAACTTCTCCCCAACTTCGCCAACTTTGAGGAAACTTCGACAACTTCGGAGTTGAGACAAAAATACATACAAAAAATTCAACTTCGACGAAACTTTAAAAAATTCGCCCCGAAGTTTGGACAAGGCCGAAGTATTGGCAACTTTGCCCATAGTCGAAGTTCGAAGTTTTGGAAAACTTTCGCCCAACTTTGCTGAAGGTTAGTTCCATGGTTCAAAAGATTAATTCATCCAGAGGTTGGAATGTAGGTATACTGATTTTGTTAAGAAATTCAAAGTGTAAATGTCATGTGTGAGCCCTATTATGACCCGATGTTTGTTGAGAGTCTTGTGTAAATGTCCAAACGAGTCCTATTGTGACCCATTTACTACACATATCCTCAATTTTCCAAAGGTATCCAACCCATATCAAATGGTATCATGTATTACTGTACTGTATAGTTACTTTTTATTCCTCCTTTTGTCTACTTTGCACCCTCCATCCAATGGTATCCTCCTTGCCCAACCTTCCTTTTTCCAGTTACATGGTGATATAGGGAGCATGGACATGGGACATAGGGACACAAGACATGGATACAGGCACGAGACATAGCAAGTTTTGGAAGTATAGGGCACGGATGTGATAGAAATACATACATACATATACATATACATATACATACACATACACAGTCGACAAGGAGTGGCTCAAGTGGTCAAGCACGGTGTCTCCTCATGAAGGGACCCGAGTTCGAATCCCAGTTGCCGCCTTGATTTACCACCCTCCCGAGCGTTCGGCCTCCGCCACAGGCGTGGGAGAGGGGGGAGAAATCTTTCTCTCTTAATCCCATACATACACATACACACATATATAACATAGAATTGTAGGAATAACATCCATAAATCCGGTTATGTAATGTAAATCATAACATGGGCTATAGAAAAAAATCAAAAGGAGAAAATCGAACCCAAAGTTCGTTGACAACATGAGTGTGAAGTTTATAAATATGGAAGATGATATAACCACCAATATGTTTGCATTATATAATCAAACATAAAATCGAACCCAAAGTTCGTTGACAACATGAGTGTGAAGTTTATAAATATGGAAGATGATAAAACCACCAATATGTTTGCATTATATAATCAAACATTATCTGTGGAGAACAATTAATCTAGCATACACTTTCTATATAAATCAAATAATTATGAATGGAGCATGATGTAAACAACAAACTTGTCTGTTCAAATTCCTAGAACAATCTGAATAAAGATGATGGATAATAGATAATTGTCAATATCTTATAGTAGTGGGGGAGGAGACATGTTGGTTGTGTGCTAGAGGAAGAGGAAGGAGGGAGAAGACATAATATTTATATTTCTTTTATATAAGGATTTTTTTGTGTTTGTTGTGTCCATCCCGTGTCCCAACGTCTCCAAGTCCTGTCCAGTGTGAAGTGGACACGCTGTGTCCACCACGTGTCAGCCACGGCTGCCCTGGGAAGTGTATGTGCTTCCTAGATGGTGACAGGAGGGGAGAGATGGAGGTGGAATGTCGTGCAAAGATGATGGTAACCAAGGAATTAGGGTATGCATCTAAGTGTTCAAGTACATTGTTGGGTCTAGGAAACTATGCTCGTTATATCCTAGTTTTTATGGTTCCCTGCAGTCTAAACGCATCTTACTTGGCTATGCTCTATACCATTTTGCAACTCTGACTGCTTTTTGTTCTCTTTGGGTGAAGCACAACAAGAAAAGTTGAAGTCTATGCATCAGAAATTTAAAGCCGAGCTAAATCGGCATCTCAACGACTGCACAGGCACCTTTGAAGAGCTGGAGGCGTTTGGGACGGATCTAAAGGGACAAATTGACACGCAGAGTATGTAATTTTAGTGAAATATGCTTGTTTCTTCTTTCTTGATGATCTCAGATTCTTCATGTGAGAAATCCGTCTTACTCTTTGATATATCAAGGGCGAGTGTTGCTTGCACCTCAACATGCATCGAAATACCTATCTACCTGATCTATGAGTTGATTTAAGGTTTCTATGACAGTTGACTTATAATATCTTTGGCTTGCACGCTGCTATTCAGGCATGCCTTTTCTCCAGTAATCACATTTTTCTCATTTGGTACTGTAGCTCCATCATATATGCAATTAGCTTCATCTGCTGATTATGCCTAATATGAGCCTCTCATGTAATGGCCTAGTATTGGACAGTTGCATCATTGGCACATTTAGGTGTTGCTCTATATCAGAAGTGTATACCTATTGAATTGACACATTAATATAAGCTTTTTTTTATCTTTGGAAATCTAAATTCTTTCTAAAGATTCTTAGCATCTTTATGGAATAAGCAGAGGCATCGCACAAGAAGCTGTTGGTGCAGGTTGAAGAAGACATGAAGGTACAATTAAGTGAAGCTGAAAGTAGTATAACAGCCATTCAGCAGGTCAGTTGGGAACCATCTCTACATTGCAAGATGTGTTTTAGTGTTAACAGACTTGTGGTAGTGTCTCTTTTGTATGGGAACAAATTTGTTCCTGGTATCCGATGCTGACATAATCTTTTGTTAATCTTCCAGGCGGCTAGGAAAAAGATAAAGAGCTTGAAATATGTCATGACGGAATGGTTAAACGAAGTTGCATTGAGCTGACTTGGCAAATTCTGTGGAAATCTGAACCTGGATCCCGGCTTTTTGTGTGTAGAAACATCCCTTTTCCTTGTAAACGTTCCAAAAATCCCTGTTTGACCAGCTATTTCTGGAGCAAAAAAGAAAGCTATGACGATTATTGCAATGAGGTCCGAAGCATATGTATCTTCTCACCTCTCCAAATACGAGTTGATTTTGAGAAACTCCTATCTTGGTTTAGGAGCATCACCTACCATAGCATATGAATTTAGATGGCTAATTCGTCTTGAGGCTGATCTCTTGGCGTATAGGATGTAATGCCAGGCGGGAATGGAGTCTAAAATGATGAAGAAAATTTTAGAGTCAATCATTTAGGCATCATTACACAGTAGATCGAAAATAAACTGAAAGCGTGTCATTCAGGATGTTGTACAATTTCATTCATCTAAAGGCTAGTTTGGTTGGGTGTATAGCCAACCAACAGATTTTAGCGGCTGAATGACAGGCAAACCGATTTATTAATATGCTTGCATGAGAAGTGTTTGCCTGGTCTCAATTTGTCTCGTCTCCATGTTATGAGCGCTATTACGGTTATGCGGTGCCCATATGCATGCTTTTGCTTCATTTCGGTGTTGTGTCTGCGATGCGTAAGCTTCTAATCGACAGGTGTGTGTGCATGGGCTTGTGCTGCATATGCGCGTATTCAATATAGCGTGTGTGAGCGTGCGTCTGTGGAGTTTGGGGTGTCTAATTACATGAATCCATTGATTGCCCTTGGTCGACACTCTCCACCAATATAGGGCCTTCACAGTTGTGCCATCTGCTGAGGAGAATACATTTTTGGACTCTGTATGCATAAACGTGTATACGCTAGTGCTGCAAAAATCATCTGTGAAAAACTACCACCACATTTTGCACTGCTTTCAGTAGGTAGCTATCAGTTTGAACTATACATGAGTTATCCAATGTAGATCCCTGCAGGAACTAGGTGGACTAACGTCTTGAACTTGAACTTTGGGTGCAAGAGTATCAATTGGTAACAACACAATTAAGACAATGGAGACAAAGAAAAATTATGCATTAAAGATCATGCATCCAAATAAGGAAACATGAGTGATATAAAAGAACAACTCAATTCCTCTATTGCAACATACACAACAATCATTTAATTGGAGTCATCAAAGATGTACTGCTAGTATCCTATCCTAGGACTTGACACCATTCAGAGACTAATCTCTGACTATTTGTTGTCATGATACTAACAATTTTTCATGGGACGAACACATAGATGATAAAAGCATCAAGAAGTTACATAATGTCAACCAATTTACCCGACAACTTATTTTTACCACATTGAATTTAATTTGTGAGATCTCCACTCTTTTGGGTTGAGTTGCTAGTACATGTGAATCACAAGGGGTTTCAGTTGCATCCTCACCTGGATTTCTCAACTATGGCCAAGGTAAGATCTTAGTTAAAAGGATCGATTGTATTATATTTGGTGCAAATATAATTCACAACAACAATCCCACTAGACACTAGCTCCCTTACATACCTGAGTCTAACTTGAATGTGTACGATGTTTTTCATTGTACTTTAAACTGCTTATCTTGGTAGTAGTTGTAGTACTATCACAGTGAATTAAAATTGCAGGAACCCGTTTCTTCACCATAGATAAAGTGGTCATAAGTCCATGTCGTGTTCAACTTCCAATCTAATTTCATCTAAAGCGCACAACTCAGCCTCAAAGGTTGACCGAGACAATATGATATGTTTCTTAGACCTCCATGTAACAACACCTCCTCCCAACATGAATACATATAATGAGATACAATTACTCCCAGATTTTATGGCAATCTAGCTTGCATCACTATATCCTTTGACTACATAAAGATATCTTTCATGATGTACCCAAGGGAACTTGTTCCTTGATATACCTCAACACTCTGTCAAGAGCTTTCTAATGGTTCTTGTTGAGACAACTGGTGTATCCACTCAACCAAGGTCATGACAAACGTAATGTATGATAGTGTGTAGTTCATAAGATACATAAAACGTTTGATAATTTGAGAGTATCGTAATTGAGACATAGGAACATCACTTTCATTCTTAAACAAGGGCTTGGATAAATCATATAGAGTCTTAATAGATTTACATGATGTGTATTCAAAACTCCCCATTGTTTTCTCAAAATAGTGAGACTAAGAGAGTAATACTATCAGTAGACCTTGTGGTTTTATTTCTAAAATTACATCAGCAACACTCATATCTTTCATCTCAAATTTGCTACATTATTTTGTTCCATTCACTACTTTTATATCAGAATAAAAAAGTAGAATATCGTCCACAAATAAGCATAAGATGACAAATCTATCATCAATGGTCTTGCAATAAACACAACTATCAAAATCATTAGAAATGAAGCCAAAAGATGATATAACAGAATCAAACTTCCTATGACATTGTTTAGGGACTTATTTTAATTTATACAATGATTGAACGAGTTTACACACTTTTGATTCATTCCCACATTCCACGAAACCTCGGGTTGTTCTGTATATATCTCTTCTTGAAGACCACCATGTAAGAATGTGGTTCTACATGCATTCGATGGATAAAGAGATTATAAATGGAAGTTGGTCCAATGAGCACACAAATTGTGGTCATAAAATAAACATGAAAATAGGTACCAAAATCCTCCCTTTGTGTGCACCTCTTGGAAACTAATCTAGACTTATACTTACTGGTTGTCCCATATGCATTGTGTTTCTTCTTAAGGATATGCATCCAACTATAAAACAACTAGGAGCCGAATCCACCAATTCCCAAATTCCATATGAAAGAATTGATTGGATTTCATTGTTGACGTCTTCCTTCTAAAACTTAACAAGCCATATCTTGTTTGAAGGTTGTAGGGTCATACTCAATATTGTAGGTGAGGAACTCGCTTGTCCTAGGTTGTTTTCTTCTTCTTGGGTCAACCATTTCTTCATAATCATCAGATTCAAAAATGATATTTACTAATTTGTCCCCCACATTTGTCATCCTTTCCATGTGCTTGATAATGGAACATGTGGTAAATGGAACCTCCTCAAAAACTTCTTTTGGAACACCAGACTTCATGGGGAAGACATATTGAAAAAAATGTTGCATCACAAAGTTTCACAATTGTGTTGACATCAATGTCTAAGATTTCAGATTTTTTAATCAAGAATATATAGGCCTAACTTGTCTCTACATAATCAAAGAAAATGAATCTACTATTTTTGGCCCCACTTTCTTCCATTTGTGTCCAGGGACAAGTATCTTTGCAAGACACCCCCACGATATTTGAGACTTGCCTTTCAACCTATCCATAACTCAAATGGACTGAGTGTTCATTGTTGAGAAACTTAAATGAACTTGCAAATTTTGTAAAATTGTTGAGAAAAAGAAAAGATCAAAACCAAATTGTACCTTTCACATGATATACCAAAAGGTGAAGGTTCAATTAGTCCATGTTAGATAGAACAATATATAAGGAAAAGCTACACAACTTGTTCGTCATTTATTTAGTATTTCACTGATAGCTTTGATTGTATTGTCCATACTAAAATTAATGGATATCGTTCAAACTATAACATAATCCATCATATCATACCCTAGGGTTGTCTGTCCCTCTAGGATCTCACCATGTCTCAATATGTGCAGATATAGAAGTGTAGGGGCTCATTACTATGTGACCTACATAACATATATAGGCATGTCATGGGTACCCAAGTAAAGAGAACTCATCATATCACATTAAAAAACATCATATATTGATACTACTCATAAAATTAGAGAAACAATTGTATCACACATAGAGATGTTATCTCAACCCCATTAATATTAAATTTTACCTCAGAGAGGTGATGGAACATCAATACATGTGGATTCTTAGTATCCCATATATGTTTGAAAATATATGACACTAAGAAACTTCTCACAATCCCCATATAACTACAAGTCTACAAATTTCCCTTCCTTAGATATAAACCACTGAGGAAGTTTTATAGTGAATTTCTCTCCTATATATAAAGTGGTTAGATTTTCTCTTGTTTTCTAATAGAATTACTCATCTTTTAAGGGATAGTGATCATATTCATTGAGTCCTATGGTGATATAAATAACAAAATCATAATCAAGCAAGAAACCCAAAAATTTTATATATGCAATCCTTAATTCAACATCCTCATAATAATTGGCCATTTCATAAGTAAGAAAGCCATCTCCATTTATCATTCTCAAAATCCATCTTTCCAAATAAAGGCATCATGTTATCAAGCAAGAAACTTGGAAAGTTCCACATTAATCTTTCCCTAATTTGGTGTATGGAAATGCAATACATCATAGCTTGTATATCTTCTTTATATATTAGGAGTGAAATTATTATTTTGAAATATAATAATTTTTATTATAAAGGAGAGTAAAATGTAAATTTCATGTCTATAGCCCAAACCACCTTAGAAACCCATTTATAGGTCATGAAAATTCTCATTTCTAGGTGATTTAGATAGAAATTGCATCACCAAAACCTCGACAACAGAAGTTAGATCACTTTCCTATATTTTAGAAGGAATTTCTAAATATCAAACACTACTGACCACAAATATTGGATGAATATATCCATCAAAGATGGTTTCTTCTACTAGACTTGCATGAAAACCCAATTCTAGGTCAAAGAAAAGAAAAATAAGATTTTGATACTAAGAATAGGTTATCCACAAAAATATTTGTATAAATCTAGACAAGAGGGTAGGGATAATATAAATAAGAGATTGGGTGGTGTGAAGCATGAAGAAGACAATATTAGGTCTGTAGATTGTTAGAGGCTCAATTTTGAGCTTAGATCTTCATATATCCTCCAAGAAGACCTGCATGTGATTTTAAATGGATTTATACTATATAGTTTGTAACTCTATATACAAGTTTTGGGATCGATTAGATCACACATATGGAGTTAGCCAACATGAAAATTGCATTTACCCCATAAATTATGTTTCCCACTATATCGGAGGTTTAGTTGGCCAACTCGTCTTTAGTCAGTCTAACTAAGGGGTTAAGATGGTGGTGACTAGCCAAGTAGAGATGAGGTCATTTTATGACTTTAGTCCTACCCTAGCTACTGATGGCATGCTTAATCGACCCGAATAACACATTCTTTGAATGATAATTAATCTGTGAAAAAAGGGGTCTAGTTAGCAATGAAGAACAAAGCTAGAGGCTCTCATGGTGCTTTACGTTGTCAACTAGGAACTTAGTTGGCAATACTAAACATCATTAGACATAAATTGACTATGTCCCTACAAAAAATCTAGAGGGTCCATCAAGCAACTGTAAGGGTACCTAAACTCAAACTAAAGTTCAAAATGTTTTCAGGGTCACCCAGCTTACCCAGGGAATATATGGGGTGATATATTTAAAATATTTTCTCATGTGTTTAAATGTGAAAATATATCATGTAATTGCTAAAACATGGTTAGAGATCAAAATAAAGTAGGGTCTCACAGCTCACCCCTCCAAGAAGGCTTTTGCTACTGGAATCCTAAAATAAAGAAGGATAGGAATGGTGCATATCTTCTCCTATAACTCCCATATGGACTCTTCCATTCCATTGTGCCACCACAACACCTTCACTAGTAGTATTTCGTGCTTCCTAAATTTGTGTATATGTATCAAATATTTAAATCTCCTTCATTATGTAGCATCATCTAGAAATTGAATCTTGATTAGTTGTAATGTCTTGTTTGTATAGCATAACACTTCTCTAGTGTAGAAACATGAAACATGGTGTGCAATTTGTCAACCTCATGCAGTAAATATAACTTATGCCACTTTTTGGCTCTTTCTAGTACATGACATGCCTAAGATAATGCTTACCTTTCTTTCCAAATTTATAATTCCTTTCCCTGGTGATACCTTCAAGTGAATGAGGCCTCCAAATTTGAATTAAATGTCTCTCCTATGATTGTAAGAATACAAATGTTATCTATCGTTTGCTACATTTTATCATTGTTCGATAATCCAAATATTCTTTGTCATATGCTGTATCAACTTAAGACCAAAATGTTTCACCTGAATCATACCATATGAACAATTTGTAATGCATGTCGTAAAAAGTTAGATGCTAAGAAAGACAAAACTACATACTTAGAGAGATAAAGCAGGGTTAAGGATAAAAATAAAGTAGGGTCTCACAAATAACCACTCCAATAATGTTTTCTCCACTGATATCCTATAAAAAGATGGAATGAATGGTGCATATCTCCTCCTCTAACTCCCATATGGCCTCTTCCATTCCATGCTGCCACCACAACATCTTCGTTAGTAGTATCCCATGCTTACTCAACTTTGTATTTTTCTCAAATATTTACATCTCCTTCATTAATGTAGAATCATCTAACAATTGAATCTCAAATATTTGTAGCGTCCTATTTGTATAGGATGACACCTACTCGACATGGAAACATGAAACATTTTGTGCAACTTGTCAATCTCATGGAGTAAATATAACTTGTATGTTTCCTAGTATAGGATAAGTTCTCATATGCCTAGGATAACGCTTACCCTTATTTCTGAACTTAGGATTCCTTTCCCTGGTGATACCTTCAAGTGAATGGGGCCTCCAAATTTTAACCCAAGATCTCTCCTATGATTGTAAGCATACACATTTTGTCCATCCTTTGCTACATTTAATCATGATTTGATAATCCAAATATTATTTATTGTATGTTGTACCAAATCAAGACCCAAAATGTTTCACCTGACTCATACCATATGGACAACCCACAATGTCTATCGTACAAAGTTTTTGTATGGTGCCATGTCTATACTCATATGATAGTCACCGTTGTAGGCAAGCTCTATGCAACTCATATCTATATTAGGTGCCAAGGAACAATAACACATAAGGTCATTGCAGACTTATAACCATGTGTATCATTCTCTCATATTATCCATCTATTTTTGTGTGAAAGGTGTTAGATTTTAGAGTTTTGCAAGAAAATTTAAAAAAAATATTCCTTTTCTACCCAAGATGTTGGATCCATCGTAGCTATAAAACGTCAAATAATAAAAGAAATAATAAGGGATAAAGCAATAACTTTGTGCACACTACTTTTCTAACAAGTAGACATGTGTTATGTTCATGAAGAACTTGATCCTCTAGATCTAGATCTGGAACGACCACCAAGAAGCTCAGATAGATAAGAACAAGAAGATATGGGTTGTCCACCGAGCAATAACTTGTTGTCATCTTGTAGAATGTGTTCTCTAAGAGATTCTTGATGTGTGCCTTGGCCTCTACTTGGTACACGTGGATGAGGGAGAATGTGTTACACCACTATGGTTACCAAGTCGAAGAGAAACAAGAGTTTTCAAAGAGCTAGGTGTCCTTGTACTCCCTTTCTTCTCCTATCTTGGGGTAACAGTCCTTAGGGTGACTTCCTCTCCCTGAGAGAGATGTTTGATGGTCAATTTGTCACACAAGTTGTCTCAAGAGTTGTCTCTCAATATGGAGTATGTGACTCCTTTTTATAAGAGAGTCATGAACTCGGAAAAACCTAAATCCAATCCCTTTCCTAATAGAAATCTTAAAAATAGTTAATTATTAAAACTCAGACTGGATTGTGAATGATCGATTAGGTCTTGTGATCAACCAATCACATTAGTTGATCACCCAACCATAGTAGTATAGATCTAGATTTGAGTTGCTTTCCAATTTTACACTTTCCTTATAACATTATGATTGCCCAATTAGTTGGCTTGATCAATCGATCACATGTATCGAGTGGAAATCTCAATTGATAAATTGACAATAAATTCATCTATTTACCTAATTAATATGATCGACCGATGGTACATTTTGGTTGCTCAGTCATAGAGTAAGTCAGAACATTAATGACTCGAAACCATTATAATCATATGTTTGATTGCAAACTTCAATTCTATTGTTCATCCTTATGTGTGTGACTTGGTAGGTTCCTAATTATGTTGGTAGCGATGTTCAAAGCAACACAAGAAAAGAGTGGTGTGTATCCACACATCATTGTCACCCAAGCAATAGGAATGAGTTGGATAACAACTGATCAATGTCTCCATGACCGTATGATCCCTTTATCACTGATGTTCATATTGAACTCAAAGCATGGTATGCCATCCTCTCAACATTCAATCTATGTTCCCTGAACCAAAGTAGACTATTTGATATATTGTGATCTCAATATCATATATTGACCCACATGAGTGTGGCCATGCATCTCATAGTCTTACTTACATAGTAGTTGGGGATATCACTCCACAAGAGGGACAAATTCCACCTAGATCACTCACAACATACCCCCATGTGTCTTAGTATACCCAATCACCACCTTTTGGCAACTCAGACGTTGGGCTAGTGTCAAACTACACACACCAACATGTGTTACTGTAGTGACTTCAAGTCTAATGATCACAATCACCACTATCACATTCAGATATGACTTTGATGTGTCATTACATGACTTCTATTTGTCAATTACAAGGTGGGTATGTCCGAAATTTTTCTCTAACAAGTACTCATGCATCCAAGTTGATATCTAATATCATGACTAAATAGACATAGTCATCACTCACCATACATTATAGTCTTATGTACTAATTTTGTCCTATACTATCCACGATAGTAGCTGACTAGGGACATTGTAAGAATGAGTACTCTTATTATACACATGATCTTAAGTTAGTTCCTTAACATGAACCATGTGTCATCAACTTAAACATTCATAGGACATGATTAACTTTATTCATTCTTCAAGTATCCATTTTACAATCATTACATGATGTCTCTCAGGACATATAGCCAACAAAGGTTGTAGAAGACTTTGATTAACTGCCTAATTATTCATGCAATTCGTCCTAGAACTTCTTCTAATATAAGGCCCTTCATATGATACTATAGATAATGCAATCTTATGCAAGATACAACTAGTTTGTAATCTAAATAGGTAGTTTTGATCAATATCTATACAACTATGTAGTGGCCTCAGCCACAACTTGTATACAAAAGCATTGATCCACATATACATGTTATATACAAACATCAGCATACTGCCAAACACTTGAGTCGATACATATCGTCTACAAAACATTCCCTACCCAGACCTGAGAGTATAAGGATGACTCTAGGACACACTAAATACTAGCAACCTTCTTCTCCTAGTGATCTCCAAGTTGCTCCTCTTCACTACCACAAGCCTAACGACACCACTGCCAATCACCAAAAAAGATGTGGTGACCCAGAAGGTGAGATTCATGTCCAAATGAGGGATATAACTCTCAACAACATTTATTTATTATAGAAGATTAAGTAATTAAATGAATAACGTAGATAGTATTACAACAAAGAGATTAACATGATATTTATAGGAATAGGTAAATCTAACACCATTTAAATAATTGACTTCTCTTACGACATTATACATCAACTAAACATTATAAAAAATAAGGAAAGGGTTATCAACCAATGTGAATTGAAGTATAAACCTAATAGTTATTCTGTATGGCTGTATTACATCTTTTATTAACCTGGTGAGTTTGAGGCATGCCTCTCAAACTTCCAACTAACCATTGTGAAGTCGTAATCAGTTCGATACAAGATCTATGAGAGCCAAAATCCTAAGATCCCTTCCCCTTGCTCAAAACAAGTCTGTCGTAGCAACATATCAGTCAAGTTGCAATCAACCTAGTCCTCCCTTGGTATACAGGTCACGACACTAGAAACCAGGGTATATAACCATATCATATGAGGTACAATCATGGTTGTCCTCAATCACATCACATATACATATTCCTCATATGAGATAAGGCCTCGACCATTATTTAAAACCTTGGGATCAGGATGAAAAGGGTATACACTCCATGCACCCACATATACTCAATAGTATACACTCCCTTCTAGAATACTCATTTTACTATCTAGCAAGTTCTAACACTGGAATAGCTCTATGGCACAAGGCACTACATGATTAGGGTTTCACTTGATTAGTTATTGCCAATTTGGTGAGTTCATGCTGCATGAATTAAGTTATACACAAATCCTAAAAGATTTCTAGAAAACACTGTTGTAGAACAACTCCAGAAGATATAAAATGTATAAGATATATTCCTTATCACATCATCATAGGGTAAAAACTCTTTATCACACATGAAGAGTATTACACCTCCACTTAGGGCTCGAGTCATTCCCAAAGGGCATTAAGACCATTCACATTATCTCATGCAAGAATATCATTATCTTTTAACACCTTGTAGAAGGGTCTACAAATCATCAACACTCTTATTGTATACAGGGTTAGCATCAGATGACATCATACATAAGATCCATTATGTTCATAAAGTAACATAGAAGGGTTATCATAATCATTACAAGATTATCCTTTCCATTACCTCATAAAAGGAAGATAGGTATCTTTAACCATAATCACTTAATTACTTTAAGTTAGATCCAACAAGGAGGATTGAATGGATGTTACAGATCATCACCCATAACTAAACCATCATTATGTACACACACTTAGGCAAAATCATAACTCTTATATCTAGCATCCCCATCTGATTATGGATGCACTTAGCCAAAAATACAACCATCAGATCATGTGCTTCAAACACAACCATCAGATCATGTGCATCAAACACAAACCACCAGATCATGTGCTTCAACCACAAACCATCAGATCATGTACTTCAACCACAAACCATCAGATCATGTACTTCAACCAAAAACCATCAGATCATGCACTTCATCCGCAAACCATCAGATTTCATGTACATAAAACCATTAAATTATCCAACCAGAAAATCAATTTTTCCTTGAACTTAATTGACCAACCATCTCAAAGTGTGGTAAATCCATCGGTTGTGAGATAGGTAAACCGTTGGTTGTGAGAGATAGGTGTTGGTATGTATGCCCAAAGAGGCAACCACATGATGACTGTAATGGCATGACTTGTAAATGATTTAATAATAAAGGCAATCTTCCAATTTATTCTATTTTATTCAATTATGAGATAATGATGTAACATAATAAACGTCTAAAGAATAATATTACTTGATAACGTATGTTTTCATGTTAAGTACAAGAACAATGGGATCATACAGATGTTAAGAGTATGTACATTCTTGTTATGTCCCTAGTCAGATGTTATTGTGAAAGGCTAATAGACACCAATAACACATAAGACTAGAGTGTGTGTTGGTTGATGATAGAATCTCATTAGGTCATGATATGTGATATCAAACCAAATGCATAGATACTTGTTAGAAAATAGTGTATCGTATAGACCCACCTTCAGAGTGATGCATGGACCATTGAATGGTAGTTAGAATCATCTCTCATAGTGATGGTGGTGATTATAGTTCTTAGACCTGAAATCACTACACTCGTCACATGTCGTTTTGTGTGCTTTGACATCATCCAACGTGATCCCAAATAAGGGTTGCCATAAAGGTGGTGTTATGGTGCACTATGACACACTTGGATGATTGTGAGTGATTTAGATGTTATTTGTCCCTCCTACATGATTTTGATATCCTGGCCACTTGATAAGCGAGAATGAGAAAATCTTGGCCAAGCACATGTGAATCAATATATGATGTTGAGTTCACATATATCTCAGATAGTTTGCTTTGGTTCAAGGAACATTAATTGAATGTTGAATAGGATGATGATTCCATGCCTCTAGTTCAATATGGATAATAGAGACAAAGGAACTATACAATCATTGTAACAACAATCACAGAATGTTGGTTGAAGTTGTTCTCCAACTTTCTGAATCACTTGGGTAGCAATGATGTCTTGCTACATACCAATCTTTTCTTATGATAATATAAATTAGTTATGGACATTCACTGCCAATGTAATTTGGGACCTATAGGGTCACACACACAGGAATACACTTAGAATAGGAGTTTCATTCATGAATTATGTTTAACATTGATTACTAAAGTGTTAGGTATTCATTTTAAACAAAATTGGCAATCTACAACCTGAAATAACTGGTTCAACAAGTGAATCGACCGGCTCTGATGCATGAATCGATCAGCTCAGGTTGTGAATAGGTCGTTTGGTAGATTAATGAGACTGGATCAAGAATTGATGTTAACGTCATGTTATACACTAGTTGAATATTAATTGCCAAAAAAATTCCGAATAGGAAACATAGTGAAACAAGTGGTTCAAGTGTTAAACTGATCGTATAATGAGTGAATCGACCAGACTCACATTTATAGGTTGCGAAAATTGTGAAATTCCATCCCCTTTGTCTCCCACTAAGACTGGGAACCCTGACCTTGACCCTCCTATAAATAGAGGGGTACTAGGATAGACACATCAATTGTTGTGACAATTGTTGTCTTCTCTAGTTGTGGTAACAAGACATCATGAGCAAGTTCTACCTGTCAAAGGGAGGAATAGCAAGGGAAAGACATTTGGGAGAGCAAATCAGCACTAGCACACTAACTAGATGGGAACCTAAGTGTTATAAATTTTCCATATTTTGATAATGACTTAATCATTCCATTCATATGCATCTAATATGTTTGTTAGAGATTGATTTCAGACATTTGGTACATGAAAATGATCAAATCGATCAAGCCCTAGCTTGTTTTAGTTCAAGTCAAAAGCAATGCAAATGCGCAATTTGAGAAATCACTCGAAATCACCTTAGAACTTTTTTATAATCATTTGTATTGATGATATGACTTATAACTAAGATGAGAAAAAAATTAGGGAAACTTAATTCGATTGTCTGATCACTTAAATATTATTTGTAAAATTTATTATAGGCACTTCATCGGTCGAGTTACACAATCGACCGATCTTTAATGGATTTTGAGAATGATATTGATCGGTCGAGTTGTCTATGTACAAAACTCGATTGACGGTCTCTCTGTCTAAAATCAAATTAATTGGAACGGTCGAGTTGCCACCGGGACAAACATGATCAATGCTTTAAATCGGTCTTGTCGTATAGTGTGATCGGTCGAGTTATCTTTATTGAAACTCGATTAAATGCACTTATGGAAAATGCAAAAAAAGTGAATCTAACCATTGGAGAGTTGTAAAACTCAAAAAAAATATGTTGCAACCCTCCAAATGGCTAGATAGCGTTCACAAGTGTACCCACACTCTAGTGGACACCCTCATATGTAAATGGGACCCTTTAGAGTTCATTCCAAGTTTACTCATTCATGTTGTTCAAGGTCCTTACTATAGTTGAGTGTTTTCTGTCCACTTGAGCCCCTTTATCTCTCTTGATTACATCTAAATTTGTCTTTATGAGTGAGATAGGTCCTATGTGAGATATCAAGATTCATCTTTTCCATCCCTTTCTTCAAATCTCTTGATTGGTGAAAGCTTTTCCAAGAGAAGGGAAGGAGCAAGTTTCTTCAGCTGGAGAAGAAGGTGCTCAAGGCTACTCTAAGTGAAGGAGAAGATCAAGGCGGAAGATCCAAGGACTTGTGTGGGTAAAGCCTCAAGGCCGAAGACCCACTACATGAAGGAGAGGACCTTGGTGAAGGCTTCCAACTGATTGCAAGAGTGGGTAAGACTTTTTTGAGGTAACAGACTAGCTCTTGGATAGTAAGACCTTGATTGTAAGGTTGTTGGTTCCCTTGTCCTTAAAGGGAAGTTGGGTATCCTTGTCTTGAAAAAGAAAGGTCATTTGTTGTAACTCTTATAAGTGAATATAAGAAGTAGACAAGCTTAAAAAATCCTAGAGCTTGACCTCTCTAGGCTATGGAATAACTCTCTCCTAGTTTGGAGAGTGGAACCACTCTAAAACAACTTGTTCAATTGGTTGCTTCAATTTCTCTCATCCTTGCTATGCATGTTTAGATTTCCATCAAATTGACTATTTGCAATTATGCCTAGTTGAAGTAAATTGAAGGTCTACCTAGTTTTGTGCAAGTTTTGAAGCTCTATTCACCCCCCCTCTAGAGACCTATGATCCAACAAGTGGTATTAGAGCCACAATCTTCTCCTACACATCTCCCACGAGATGAGAAGATGGGCAACAACCTGCTTGGTTCTCTCAACCTAGAGAGAAACTTCTACATGCAACCACTAGTCTTCGATGACACCAATTTACTCTATTGGAAATGACAGATGTAGTTATTCCTTCAAGGGATGAACAACGACATGTGGAAGGTGGTGATCCTCCCATACAAGGATCTGGAGGGTGATGTAGCCACTTGGGATGAAGTTGTGGTAAAAAAGGTGCATCTCAATGCCAAGCAGATTAACATCTTTTGTGCTACCCTCACTCCTTTTGAGTTCGATTGGATTTCATCTTGGGACACAACCCATGAGATTTAGAACAAGTTGTGCATCAAATATGAAGGCATGCAACAAGTCAAGGAGTCTAAGATCGATATGCTGAATGGACTGCTTCAGAATTTCAAGATGAGAAATAAGGAGAGAGTGGCGGATATGTACTCTCGACTCAACACCGTCATCAACGGGGTGCTTCATTGAATCACAGTTTGGATAGGGGGGACTATCAACTCAAAGATCTTAAGGTCCCTTCCCAAGAGATGAGAACCCAAGGTGACTTCAATTGAAGAAGTTAGAAGTCTTGGTGACTTAGACACCAAGGAGCTCATTCGCAACCTTCAAGTCCATGAGCCAAGGCTAAATAAACAAGAAGAAGATGAGAAGCAAGAATAGAAGGAGTCAAAGAAAGTTAAAGATAATGCTTTTAAAGCTCAAGTGGAGGCAATGATCCTTCAACAACAAGTTTCTTATTATTCCTCTCCTTCTTCCTTAAGTGAAGATGATGGCCCTACTGATCATGAAGCCAACGAATCCAAGGGAAAGCACTTCGAAAGAAAGTCTTCCTCATCCTCAACTCTAAGATTCTACAAATGTGGACAAAAGGGGCACTACAAGAATGAATGCACAAAGCCCCAGAAGAGCCACCACAAGAGCAACCACAAGAAGAAGGATGATTACAAGAAGGAAGGAAAGTACAAGAGGAAGGATAAGAAGGAGAAAAGAAGAAAGGATGCATCTTGGGAGGAATCCTCCTCTAGTGACTCAAGCTATGACGAAGGAGAATGCCATCTTGCACTCATGGCCTCCACAAGTGAAGACATTAGTGAGGTAAGTGGGGCAAGCTTGCATGAGTTATCTAAAGAAACTCTTACTGATACGCTTAATGCTACGCTTAATGCTACGCGTTCTTCTTATTCTGAATGTAAATCTAAGAAGAAGAGGTTGGGTAAGACCATTGATGATTTATATGCTAAAATTGAGATTCTTGATTAAAATAAAAAATTGTATCTTGATAGAATTGATTTCTTGCAAGAGAAATTTCTTGATCTTGAGCTCCAATACAATGAAGATGAAGTTGAGAATGGTGTCTACCTTAAGAATCCTTAAGGAAGAAAACCAAGCCCTAGTAGATATGCTTGCTTTGCTTGAAACTGGTATTAATGATCTTAAGCTTGCTTGTAACACTACTAAGGATGAAAGTAGAATCGATCTTGATGAGTTGTGTTGCTTAGAACTAAAATGCTAGGTAGTTTGCTCAAATTAATGATCTATCTTCTAGACCTATTCTGCCTAGCAATGAAGTTGCTTCTATTTCCTTGGAAAGAGATTCTTATTTGACTAAAGCCCTCTACTTAGAGGCTGACCTGGCACATGCTAATGATGATATTTCTCATTTATCTTCTAATGTCATCACTCTTACCAATGATAATCACAAATTGATAGCCACTTTGAAAACCTATCTCAAAGGGAAGAAGTCACTCAATGAAGTCTTGGATCACTCCACCAAACATAGTGATACGAGTGGTTTAGGATATGAGGGTGCTCCAAAAGGCAAACATCAGAAGAAGAGAAAGGGACCTCCAATCTTTCATGGAGAGTCTTCTGGCTCTAAGAACCCTATGGTTTGTGTTCATTGTAAGAGTGATGACCATTATTCTACTTATTGTCTTACAGGGAGAAGGGAACCAACCCAAAGATGAAATGGGTCCCCATGCTAACCCCGGATCCCAAATTTTAAATTGGGCACTGATTATCTTCCTTTATTGTAGGTAAAAGGCAAATGGATTGTTGATATTTGTTGTTCAAAAGACATGACCGGTAAAATCAGTCATTTCAATCAATTCACTAAGAAGAAAGGAGCATTGGAAATATTCGGGGACAACAACAAGGGTAAGGTAATAGGTGAGGGTGATGTGGGTGATTCACTATGTATCAAGAATGTTTTTCTTGTGAATGACTTACATCACAATTTAATTAGTGTTAATCAACTTTGTGATAATGGTTATCTTGTTCTATCCACTTATTTAGATTGCTTTCTTCTAGATTCCCCCTCCTACAATATCATATATAAGGGAACTAGAAATAGTAATCTTTACATTATTATTCTTGACTGTATTAAGCCTATTTTTGGTAGATGTCTTATCGTCAATTCAAATGATATTTATTTATGGCACTGTAGGCTTGGTCATGTAATATGCATTAATGAAGAAGTTGAGCAAAAAGGACTTGGTGAAGAGACTTCCCAAATTGTATTTTGAAAAGGATGAGGAATGTAAATATTGCACCCAAGGAAAGTAAACAAAGTCCTTCTTCAAATCCAAAGGAGTCCTTAGCACCAAGAGAGCTCTTGGGCTTCTTCACATTGATCTATTGGACCAATGTGTACTCAATTGCTTCGCAGAAGTAAGTATTATCTTGTGTTTGTCAATGACTTTTCTCACTATACTTGGACTTTTTTCCTTGTTTCAAAAAGTGATACTCTCAATGTTTTCTTGACTTTTTGCAAACGAGTGAAAAATGAAGCTTCTTGTCGGATTATTTCCATCTTTAATGATAATGTGGCAGAGTTTGAAATGATTTGTTTGAATAGTTTTGTGAGGAATTTGGCTTTGCACATAACTTTTTTTCACCTTGAATGCCTCGATAAAATGGTGTTGTAGAGAGTAAGAATATGTCACTATAGGAGATGGACATGACTATGCTTCTAGAGTATAACACTCCAAAGAAGTGTTGGGCTAAAGTCATCAATACTCATGTTTTGTGCAAAATGGGGTTTTCACTCATCCATGTTTAAAGAAAACCCCCTATGAGCTATGGCGTGGTAGAAAGCCTTCCATTGATTTCTTTAATGTTTTTGGGTGTCCTTGTTTTGTTTGAACACCACAGATTCTCTCAACAAGTTTGATCAGAAATCTTACAATGCTTTCTTTCTTGGCTATAACACTACCGACAAGGCTTATATAGTGTTTAACATAGAATTGTACAAAGTAGAATAATATATAAATGTTAGATTTGTTGATACTAACCCCTCTATTTTCAAGAATGTTACAAATGATAATATTCAAGTGAGGTGATTCCTCTCTTAAAAGAACTCAACATTGGTGATAAATGAAAGGGGTGTTAATTGATGAAGAAGAGAAAGATGAAGAAAAGAAGGATCCAACCCCCGCTTTGTAAAGCATAATCCTAAAGAGCTCATCATAGGTAATCCTTTTGAAAGGATGAAGATACAGGTTGCCTACAACAAAGAACAAGCAGATAGCGCCTTCTTCTCCCAATTGGAGCCAAAAGATCTCAAAGAAGCTCTTAAAGATGATGAATAGACACTCCCCATGCAAGAAGAGTTGGAGAAGTTTGAGAAGAACCGAGTGTGGACTCTTGTGACAAGATCAAGTGATAGAAAGATCATTAGCACAAAATGGGTCTACCGCAACAAGCTTAATGAAAGCGACAAAGTGGTAAGAAACAAAGCAAGGTTAGTTGCTCATGGCTACAATAAACAAATAGGTATAGATTTGATGAAACATATGCACTTGTAGCTAGATTTGAGTCAATTAGGATTTTTATTGATTTTTTTAGTCACACGAATTTTATTCTTTATCAAATGGATGTTAAAAGTGAGTTTTTGAACGGTACAATTGAAGAGGAAGTGTATGTTGCACAAACTCTAGGCTTTGAACATGATAACTTGCCTAACCATGTTTATACGTTGCAAAAAGCTCTCTATGATCTCAAACAAGCACCTCAAGCTTGATATGAGAAACTAAAGAACTTTTTTAGATAATGGCTATATCATGGGAAAAGTAGATATACCTTGTTTCTAAAGCACGCTTCTAACAATTTTTGATTATTCAAATCTATGTGGATGATATTATTTTTGGTAGAAATAATCTTGACCTTTGCAAGGAGTTTAGTGATATTATGCATAGTGGATTTTTGATGAACGTAATGGGGGAACTCAATTTCTTCCTCAGCTTCCAAATCAAGCAAACCAAGGAAGGTAACTTCATCAACCAAGGCAAGTATATAAGTGAGTTACTTAAGTGCTTTGGGATGGAGAACACAGATGGACACCCCCATGTCAAACACTTACAAGCTTGATAGAGATGAAGAAGGTGAAAAGGTAGATGGGAATATCTATAGATGTATGGTTGGAAGTTTACTTTACTTAACTTCCTCTAGATCTGAAATAATGTTGAGTATTGGCTTGTCTGCTCAATTTCAACCAATTCCTAGGAAATCACATCTTATAGCAGTTAAGAGAATTTGAGATATCTAACCAAAACCCCAAATTTTGTGACTATGGTATCCAAAGTCAAGGGACTTTACTATTACTGCTTATAGTGATGTTGGCTATGCAAGTTATTTGATTGATAGAAAGTGCACAAGTGGCACTTGCTTCTTCCTAGGATCATTCCTAGTTTCTTGGTTCTCTAAGAAACAAAGCACAATGGCTCTTTCAACTACCAAGACTGAATACATTGTAGTTTGGAGTTGTTTTGGCTAAGTCATGTGGATGAAGCAAATGCTCCAAGACTTCAACATTCATTTTGATGCTTCTGCTATGTTTTGTGATAATATTAGTGAAATTAACCTATCTTACAATCTTGTATTGCATAGTAAAGCTAAACATATAAAGTTGTGTCATCACTTTATTTGTGACTACATTTCCAAAAAGGATATTTATATCACACATGTGGATACGGAGAATCAACTTGCAAACATTTTCAATAAACCTCTAGCTAGAGAGAAATTTGCTTTTATTAGATCAAAACTACTTATTACTACTCTTGATTATAATGACATGCCTTCTAGCTAGCTGTTCTCTTACCTATATCTTTCTTTCTTAGAAATGAATCATCTCTTTCTTGATATGTGTTATAACTATATTGTTTCTTACCTTATTTCGCTTGTTTTGGGTATTTTTGCAAACACTTGTTTTATCACAAAATAGTACCCTATGATGAGTGAAATGTGGCTCGATATGTCTAAAATGCATAATAGGTTAAAGAAATAATTTTAATTAGTAGAGGCTAGGAATTAGAATTCCAAGTTTTTGGACATGCTACATGTCGGACGAGTTGCCAACTCAACTGATCCCTTGGCTGAATGTTATGTGAACATGTCAATCAATCAAGTTTCCCAAACTCAAGACTTGACCGATGATTGAGATGGACCAAACTTAAATAGTGTTAGGCTGACATTTCTCCCTCTCAACTAGAGAAAAGTCAACCGGTTTCCCGCCTCCAGCTCCCTTAACCTTCAACCCTAGGTTTGCACATCCCTTCACTTGCCTAGCCTAGCCTTCCTTGCCTCTATGACACCCATACTAGGTGGTTAGATAGTTTGTTAGTGAGGATCTCTACATAATTTGGTTGTTGCTGCTTCTCAATCCGATCCCATGGAATCCAACTGAAAAAAGAGAGTTGCCCCTAGTGGAGCTAACCCATCCTCTTCCAACCCCCGCCTCATATCATTTGATGGCACCTCTTTTGTCTCCTTTGAGGCCCTAAATCGCTATCAAGAGCTCCTTCTCAGGAAACCTTTCCCATTTAGAGCTTCTTTGAGCCTCTTCTCACAAAAAAAAAGGCTATATCGGAGGTTGCTGAGCTTTTCCATACCCATCACCTAGGTGCTTTGTGCGTAGAACGTCGGTGTTTTCAAAATTTCATCACAAGAACCAAGGCGGTCCATGAATTCTATACCAATATTTCATGGAACTATGACACTATAGTGTCACCACCCAATATCCAGGTAATCCTCACTTCCATGACTATCGGGACCAAGTTCACAATATGTGAAGATTTCTTGAATATATTTTTCAATGGAACAGAGGTCACCGACACATGGAGGAAGGACTATCCTGACTATTTTGACCTTTTGGACCCTGATTCTTTCTGCAAGCACTTTGATCCTACTCTTCCTGACATCAACAAGTTCTTGAAGAATCCTCAGGTACCTTATAGGAAGAAGTCGACCTTGCCAACCTCTTCCCTCAATCTCAAAAATAGACTGCTCTCATTAGTTGTTAATTGCAATGTCCACCCAAAGAAGAATCAAATGGACAATGCAGATAAAACTGTTGTGATCATGTACTATCTTATAAATAACATTGGAGTCAAGTGGTCCCACTATATTCTATACCACATGACTTGGTTTGACTCTGGGAAGAACACTCATGGTACCCATCCACCCTACCCTGTCTTGATATGTAGTCCTTTCTCTTTTGCTACCAAGAAACATCTTTTCCATGATCTCAATTACAAACCTAGTCAAAAAGGAGTTTGCATTAGTGAAACCACAATTAAGAAGACCTTCCTACCTACCTCCTCCACCACACTTGGAGCCTCCACCTCTACCTCCACCTCAACCACCACCCCAACCTAATTGCACCTCTTTCTAGTGTCAAATGAAGCCTTCATGGGTTACATGATACACCAGTAGGCGTACAATCTTCATGTTCAGGATCTTCTCCACCAGGACTTGTTCCAGATCATGTATACCATGAACCTATCCTAGATCCATCCCTACCCCTCCTACTAGCCCTACCCAGGCAGTGACTATGCATCTTATGCATACAGTCACTTCTACATGGCCCCTCCACCTGTTGCTTTTGTTGCCACTCATGTTGCTGATGGTTGACCTACCCTTGCCCTTGGTGTGCTTCCTCATCTGGCTATCTGTTGTCCTTCTTCCTACCCTTCTTGCTAGTATTGCAACCTCTACTCCCACCTTCCTGCATGCACATGAGTTACTCACTCTTGGGATGTCTTAGGAGGAGCAGAATACCAGATGGCCCATTCGTGGTTTTATTCCTCCTGCTTATGAGGAGAAGCCTGACCAAGATAATGAGGATGTTGATGATGATAAGGAGGACACTGAGGATGATGGCTCCGATGTTGGTTTTGATGATAGCTTAATTGGTGCCTCTGGAGATGATGTTGATGATGTTGTTATCTCTGTTGCACCTTTAGATGTAAATGAGGGCTACGAGCCTGAGGCTGATGATGATGATGTGGATGATGACATTGTTGATATAGATAGCATTAATGTTACTTAGATATTTTAGTTCATTATTCTTTAGGTGCTTATCATGCCTATCTTCTATACTTTTATGTACTAAAACATTTGGGCATTGTATCTGAGGTTTACTATTTTATCATCTGATGTTTTATCGTTGGTTTGTAGCTCGTTCTATGAGAACATGTTTCAGTGTTGTAATCTTGATTTTATGTACCCTAATTCTTTGGTAGACTATATATTATGAGTTTGTGGTATGTTATCCCATGTTTTGATTATGATATCAGATTGCTTGTTCTCTATGCTTCATCTCTATCTGATGTGTGCTATACATGGTTGATTGGTTTATCTTGTGTTTGTGGATAAGACATGTTTTTTGAGCTCTTCTACCTCCCTGTCTTTTTGAGATGACAAAGGGGGATAAGTGCTCACAACCATATTGTTTTAACACTTATATGATCCTTTTATTGTCAATTATCTACATATCGTGTGACTTGCTAGAGGATCATGTAGTATGTATATGTGCTATGTTATTTTTGGAAAGACTAACCATGTAGGCTTAGGTAAACATGAATTGAGGGGGAGCAATTAACATTGTTCATTCATGTATCCCCTTGCAAATTTACAAGGTAAAGGTTTAACTCTCACATCTTTTCTCAAAGGTAAAGGTTTAATTTTCAGATCCTTTTCAATATGATGAGGAGTGGTTTGTTATTGTCAAAAAGGGGGAGAATGTTGACCTAAGTGTTACACATTCTCCATATTTTGACAATGACTTAACATTACATTCATATGTATCTAATACATTTGTTTGAGATTGATTTTAGACATTAGGTACATTAAAAGGATCAAATCAATCAAGTCCTAGCTTGTTTTAGTTCAAGTCAAAAGCAATGTAAATGTGCAATTTAGGAAATCACTCAAAATCACCTTAGAAATTTTTTATAATCAATTGTATTGATGATATGACTTGTAACTAAGATGAAAAAAAATCATGGACACTTAGTTCGAACATTTGATCACTTAAACAACATTTTGTAAAACTCATTACAAGCACTCCATCGGTCAAGTTACAAACTCAAATGATCATTAATGGATTTTGAGAATGACATCGATTGGTCAAGTTGTCTATACATAGAACTTGACTAACGGTTTCTCTAACCAAAACCGGTCTAAGTGGATCAGTCGAGTTTCTACCAGGACAAACTCGATCAACAATTTAATTTGGTCTTGTCATGTAGTGTGATCGATCGAGTTATCTTTATTGAAACTCGACCAATGTCGTGTACGAAAAATGCGAAAAAAAGTGAATCTAACCGTTAGAGACTTGCAAAACTCAAAATAATATTCATTGCAACCCTCCAGATGGATAGATAACGTTCACAAGTGTTCCCACACTCTAGTCGACACTCCCAGCTATAAATAGGACCTCTTGGAGTTCATTCCAAGTTTGCTCATTCATGATATTCAAGGTCCTTGCTATAGTTGAACATTTTTTGTCCACTTGAGTCCCTTTCTATCTCTCTTGACTACATCTCAATTCGTCATTTTGAGTGAGATAGGTTATCTGTGAAGAGAGCTACCCATTTGTATGCTTTTAAATCACTCAAGATTCATCTTTCCCATCCATTTCTTCAAATCTCTTGATTGGCAAAAGCTTCTCCATGAGAAGGAGAAGGAGAAAGTTTCTTCAACTGGAGAAGAAGGTGCTCAAGGCTGCTGTGAGTGAAGTAGAAGATCAAGGAAAAAGATCCAAGGAGCTGAGTGGGTAAAGCCTCAAGGTCGAAGACTCGTTGCATGAAGGGAGGACCTTGGTAAAGGCATACAACTGATTACATGTGTGGTTAAGACCTTTGTGAGGTAAGAGACTAGCTCTTGGATAGGTAAGACCTTGATTGTAAGGTTGTTGGCTCCCTTGGCCTTAACGGAAGATGGGTATCCTTGTCCCAAAAAAGGAAGGTCATGTGTTGTAACTCTTATAAGTGAATATAAGAAGTAAACAATCTTAAGAAATCCTAGAGCTTGACCTCTCTAGGTAGTGAACTAACTCTCTCCTAGTTTGGAGAGTGGAACTATTCTAAAAGAACTTTTCCAATTGGTTGCTTAAATTTCTCTCATCCTTGCTATGCATGTTAGATTGCCATCAAATTGAGTACTTGCAATTATGCCTTGTTGAAGTAAATTGAAGGTCTAACTAGTTTTATGCAAGTTTTGAAGTTCTATTCACCCCCACTAGAGCCCTCCGATCCAACACAAATTCTTCATGTGTGTTCATCTAGAATGACATGAGTTCTTGGTGGTCCATGTGGACTAATATAGAGGTAAGGAGGTTGTTGTATGCCACTACGAGGACGACGTTAACCATCATTTGTGGTGCCAGACCAGGAGGTTGATGATGACAAATGTTCAAGTGCAACTTGAAGAAAGTTGCATGCTACAACAAGAGAATTATCGTTGGACTTGCTCTAGGATCAAGTATAAACCTCACGACCATCCTTCCCATATCATAGTTGTTGACATGATCTATTATCTTTAGGGAATATGGCAAGTAAAAAATTTGGTTTTCTGCTGCCATATTTCCTAACAGTGGTATCATAGCGATGTCAATTTACTATGTTTTGGGATTTAATCTATCTAATCAGATTTTGGTTTTATCATTTAGTATTGCATACAATGCTAATAATTGATATGATTAATGTGCATGTACTATTTAATACCAGAAACGATCCCATATATATATATATATATATATATATATATATATATATACAATTTATATGCATCACCTTAAAATCATTTTGATGGTGATGGGTAGCATGGTTATGGCCTATACCCCGAGACCTTTTATGCATGGTGGATGGTTGTTGTTCCCTTTTATATCTCAATTTGCATATCGAGCCTCTCTCTTATTTTCTATATGTAAAAATATTACTTTTGTCCTTCCTATGATCCCCTTGAATGTAATTTGAGGTTCCACAATTACAATGTAATATGTTATAGTAGGTATATGATAGCTTTTATTTCTTATTATAACAAAGAAGGTCTTTTGCACCAAGCGATTCGGCTGGCTCATCAGGAAAACTAACTAGTTCAGGAGTCAAATCGATCAGTTGAAGGATGAAGGAGGCGACAATAGGAGGAGTCAACTGATGGGCTAGTTGCCCAACCGACCGACTAGAGGAGTCTAGACATTGCGAGGACCGGAGGCCAGACGATCAGTTCAAGCAACCAACTGAGTGACCAAGAGGCCAGCCGACCAGTTTAAGAGTTGAACCGACCATCATGGACTGGTTCTGCATAAATCATCATTAACTACAGGTTGCTACATATGATGTGGATCGTAGATGGTAGTAATTTCTTGTGGTTCTAAGGAATTACATTAGGATGGCCATAACCATTGCTTGTGCTTATTATTGCATGTTTTGTTGTGGTTATAGCATGTATATGATACATACTAGGAATTTGTGGTGATTGAATATGTATATGTATTTATATAAAATCCCTCAAATATAATATTAAGTCTTAGATGCTTTGTAGGGAAATTGGGGTGACAAATAAGGCAGTGGAAACAAAAAAGTTAAAGCTTGATTCTCTTAGATAGCAAGATCATGGCAACAACAATATATTTGGGAAGGAGAGGTTTGCAGGGTTATACATGGTCCTTGAGAAAGTCCAGTGACATTACCCTTGCCGTAGCATCATGCTTCTTCTTCAGGCAGCAACACGCTCCTTCAGCAGCATCAACACTCGAACAATCATCATGAACGGCCTCCTCTACAGATAGTAGTTGACGATATCCTCATAGCAGTAGACAATTGCCTCCCTCCTCTAGAGTAGTCCGTGCAGACCACCAGAGACTCCACATTGCACTACCAGATCCAACCGAAAGGAGTTATCCCCTCCTATCAGTGTACTAGTCATCGAAATGCTCTCCCGAAACTGATCCTCAATTGTTCTCTCCCTCTCTATCCCTCATTTTAACGAGTAGGACTTGCTTGGACTCTTTATTAGTTACCACAACCAGAGAGGACAATAATTTTCATAGAAACTAATTCTCAATTGTGTGTCTTGGGAATCTCTTAATACCCCTCTATTTATAGTAGAGGCCAGGGTAAGGGTTCCCAATCGGTGTGGGAGTAGAAGGTCCAGAATCATGAATTTTCTACAACCTGCAAAATGCAAAACGGTCATCTCATATTGCAAAATGGTTGTCTCGCGTTAAATTTGCAATTCATTTCTAATTAGTGCTTAACATTCATCCTTGTACCAATCAAATTGAATAAGTGAACCGATTTAACTATTCTCATGATTGAGAAAATCACTAGAAGCTTCGTTTGGCTTGATTGAGCCGATTAGTTCACTAGGTGAACCGATTGTGAGCCTATCGGTTCACGTAGTGAGCCGATCGATTGGTGTCTTGAGTCATGTAGAAATTAGCCAATTCAATTTTCAATTGACTTGACACTCCAATAAATCAGTTCAACACTTAAACTTGATGGTTTCGAGTCCAGTCAGTTGATCTATTATTTAATTTAATACCTAAACATCTTTAGTAATCAATCTAAATATTATTCATATATAACTCCTTCAATCCAAGTGTATCATATGTGTGTGACCCTATATGTCCAAAATTATGTTGGCAGTGAATGTCCATAACCAATCATGACATCACAAGCAAAGAGTGGCACCTAGTCACACATCCTTGTTACCCAATAATTTAGAACGTTGGAGAACAACTTCAACCTACAATCCATGATAAGTGTTACAGTGATCGTATAGTTCCATTGTCTCTAATGTCTAGATTGAACTCGAGGCATGGAATCGTCATCCTCTCAATGTTCAATCCATGTTCCTTGAACTAGAGTAGACTGTATGAGATGCATATTAGTTCACATATCATATATTGAACCACATCAGTACGGTCGTACATTTCTCAGTCTCACTTATCAAGAGGCCTTGGATATCAATCTCTTGTAGGAGGGCCATCAACATCACTCACGCTCAAATTCTCATTTGTCACAGCTACCCAATCATCACCTTTATGTCAATCCTTATTCAGGGTTACATTTTATGATGTCAAAATATACCAAACGACATGTGATGAATGTGGGTGACTTCAGATCTAAAAACCACAATCACAACTATCAACATAATAGATGATTCTGACTACCATTCCATGGTCTCCATGTATCACTCTCATGGTGGGTCTGTCTGATACATTGTGAACTAACATGTACATGTGTTCTTGACTTGATATCATATATCATGACAAATGAGACTCTATCATCAGTCAACAACACTCTAGTCTTATGTATTACTATAATCTATTTTGCTACCACACTAATATCTGACTAGGGACATAACAAGAATATATGTAATCTTATCATACATATGATCTCATTGTTTAGGTCCTCAACCTGAAGACATATGTCATCTAGTAACATAATTCTTTAGACATCTACTTATGTCTATGTCATCATCTCATTACTAAGACAAACATAATAGACAAAATTGCCTTTATTATTATTAAATTAGGTATCTAATGCCATATGCCAATCATCATATGATTGACTCTCTAGGAATACATACCAACATACTCCCACTTGCACTTAGAGACAATCACCTTGAATCATATTCCAAGTGATCTTAACATGTCCATCATGTTTCTGCTGCGCAAGCACTTTTATAGTGGGTTTAGCAGTGTTTGCTTAAAGTCGGTATTTTGCAATTTTCACACTCTTCAATGTATGACATTTTGTATGAGATGGAAGTGTCATAGTATGCTATATGATATTCCCAACCTATCTAGTAGCTCCATTGCTATCACAGTATTTCTACTCTATCGTCAATGGTTGGAACCTTGCACAAGTTCGCCCATCTGAACTTCTTGATTCATACATTATCCTTTACTATTCTCATAACACAGAGATACTCGACTTTCTTTTGTAGATTTGAACAAATGTCATTAGCTCAGAACCCTTTCTATCTTACTGTTCTTATTTAAGGTCAAACATAAACTTAGATTGCGGTTATTAATTTGTCAGTTTGGAAGCTTGCATCGATGTAACCTTTTACACCCAACTCTTACTTATTACCATAACCAATGAATTGATCCTTTTAGTGCTTCACAAGCACCCAAGGATGCTATTTATGGTAGTCTAGTGACTCTCATTAGAATCTAACATATAACCTCTCATCATGTCTAATACATACGAGATTGCTAGGTAGGTATATATATGTTTCCTCTCATCATGTCCAGTGCATATGAGACGACTGAATATCCTCTCGTCATGTCCAATACATACGATATAATGGGATAAGTACATAACATTGCATTTAAGATAGATCTAATTCCAAAATTCATATGGAATCTATCCATGTATTCCTGTTATTCACAAGAACTAGGACACTAGGCTCCTGGGAGACTAACTTCATAGAATGTGGACATATATTCTCTCATTGAGCTTTGCATGCTGAATTCTTTCAACATCTTGCCAATGCATGTGCTCTTTCTTAGGTCAAGAAGCTTTTAGATCTATCTCTATAAATTTCAATCCCTATTGCATAGGATGCCTCACTTAAACCCTTCAAAGAAGGTACCTTCCTTGCAAGGTTTTAATATTTGTAGGATAAGGATGTTATTCCTCATCACAATGTGGAATATAAATATGCTCCCACTAAATCTTTTATAATCACATATTCCATTTTCATTCTGACTCAAGTCAAACCATTTGATTGTCTTTTCAAATAGAAGATTCCATCTCCAAGATGCTTGCTTCAATCCACAGATTGACCTTTGTTGCTTATAGACTTTATTAGCATTAATGGATTTATAAAACCATTAGGTTGTGTCATGTACACATCATTTTAATTATTCTAGTTAAGGAATGTAGTTTTAACATCCATATGCCAAATATCATTAGTCTTAACAAGCTGTAACAACAAGCATGATCAGGATGGATTTAACCATGGTAACTGGTCAAAGACTTCATCATGTTCCACACCTTGAAATTGCTTGAAACCCTTTGCAACCAATATACCCTTTCATGTTGTCTTACAAATACCCAAATGCACTCTATGGGTTTTACCCCTTCATGTGGATACAACTAGGTCATACCTTGTTAACTTACATGGACTCCATGTTGGATCTCATGGTCTGAAGCCATGTTTCATATTCTAGTTCCTCGATAGCTCCCAGGTAGATAGTATACTCATCATACATGATCAACTCACCGCCTTCTTGAAGATATCATTATCTTTCAAACTTAAGGCATGTTCTACTATAACTATAAAGTTTTTACTTACATAAGGAACTTGAGATTCCACACCTGCTTGTGATTCTCTTTGTTCCCATTATACCTCTTTAGGTTCATATATTTTCTTGTTTTTCTAAAATATTTTGAGTTCCACTTTTACTCCCAATGATTCCTTTGGAATGAAATTCATGTTCAGGAACGCATCCATCCTAGCAACAAATGCCTTTGTTGTTGGATTGGGATAAAAGTAGCATTTCAACAAAACAACATTTATGTGATTTTGGATAAAGCCTTTTGAAGAAACTATTTTCTTATATAAGTTTTTAATCCTAATCACTATAAAATACATATCAAGGTAATTCCCATTCCATATCTCATATGGTGTCTTTTGAATCAATTTAAGACAGTACATTGTTTAGTGTAAAACATGTGCCCAAAAGAAAATGGGAAGGTCAACTAGATTTTATTGATAATTACACCACGACTTAACATGGAGTGATACCTTCTTTCTGATACATCATTATGTTTCAGATGGATTTTATTGTGATACATTATCACAGTCTCTCCAAAAGGTCCTCAAACTCTTGGTTCAAAGTGTTTCCACATCGATCATATCAAAGTATCTTAATACTTTTACCAAGTTAGTTACATACTTCATTCACAATCTCCTAGAACACTTCAAGAGATTTAGATATGTATTTCATTAAGTACAAACTTCCATATCTATTGATAACATCAGTCGATATATAATGAATTACTTGCAACTATCTTTATCCTTTATTCGAAAAGGTCTTATGTATATCAATATGTGCTAGCCCTATTAGAATACTCGTTCTCCCACTACATCTAGTGAAGATACTTTTATCATATTGCACAAAAAATAAGACTTGTCTCTATTGGTTCAATAACCAAAAGAGTCTAGATAACCATCATATGGATTCTAGAAATGCCTTTCTCATTTATGCGCTCTAGGTGACGATTCTATAGATATTCTTTGTTTGAATCATCAAGCCATTCCGTACATTTGTTGTACACATTTGTCTCTACAACCATCCAATATAGTTTATGAGACATAGGGCATTGCCTTATAAGATCTTATCTTTAAAATGAAACATTGATTTATTCTTGTCCATACAAGATACATGATGTTATCATCAACGACAGATACATAATAGTAATTCACTAATTCTATTATATGCACATGAATGACATATTCCAACTGTGGTGGAAGCAACTCTTGCTCCTTACAGATCT